>OX451741.1:1133804908-1135288334 GCA_948472305.1 Vicia faba | reverse complement strand
ATTATGCCTGGACCTGAACAATATTCAATAAGAAAAACAATTTAAGCATTAAAAAATGCTAAAAATAAATAATATAATCCGTAAGAAATAAAATCAGGTCTAGGGTCTTGTAAACTTATAATAGACGCAAACTCTCCTTAAAAGATTTAACAATATTGTATGTTCGTGAGTGAATTCAAACTCAGAATCTCTGGTTAAGTTGGAAGAGACCTCCGTCATCTCATCCATCAAAAAAATCTAATGGTTGAAAGATCAATTCAAAGACAAAATTACAAATAGACGGACAATAAGTTACCTTGAAATGGAAGTTGAAAGGAAGTAATCCTCTGCAAGAAACCAGTATTTCTAACTTGTGTCCAATTCAAATTGAGAAGACCATAAAACTCTTCATGTTCAACATCCCCTTCTCTAATGTAGTAACTCCCTTGCAATGTCCACAAGGCCCAATCCAAATCAAGTTCAGCTGCATATGCTATAAAGCAACTAAGATAACGGTTGTCATTGACATTAGTACCCTCTCAAATCAACTCCAAACTCACTCATAATCAATGGATATCCTTGACCCACCAAGTAACCCGATGTGTCCCTCAAGTTTTGAGTTACTCGTCCACATACTTGATTTGGGTTTTCATTTATCCAATCTTGACCATCAGTGAATGCATACCTGTGTGCTTCAAATACTAGTTTCCCTTGGAATGATAGGTTCACTGGTCTTTTGGCAATGAAGGATAAGTCTTTATCAAAGTTTAATCCAGATAGAATTACAAGAACATCTGGATTCGCTGCATGAACTGCTTCTGCTCCTTGCACCATATACCTGTACCAATCATTTTCATTTTGTTTTGGGCCTCTGAGTTCATTCCTCAAGCTCATGCCTACAACATTAGGGACTCCTTTGAAAAGAGTGGCCATTTTGGTTAGACCCGTGACCCATTCATTCGGGTCAAAATATTGATCACCAAAAAACCCATTCCCATCGGTATTACCACAACACCATCCTGGATTTGTTAAGTGGTTGTCCAAAATCACCATCACATCATTGTTCTTAAGACTCTTCACTACGGCCTGGAATCATCACAAAGTATCGTTCCAATTTATTCAAAATATTATTTATTTAAGATAGTTGAGAACTTTTACAACATGAGTGAAAGAGTAGTACCTGAAAAGCTTGGATGAGTGAAAGATCAAGGATGGAAGGGTTATTGGATTGAAAACCAGCAATAGAATCCTTGAGGCCATGATTCTCCAATGATTGCCTAACCTTAAAATTAGAAAGAGTGTCATCAGTGGCAAGAAGAGTGGGCCAAGTCAGCCTAACACAGTTAAAGCCCATGCTCTTTATTCCTTTCGATATTTCATCAACAGGCTTTTTACTGAGCCCTTCAGCCACAACAGCATCTAAATGAGACACCCAATTCACACATGCAAGCTTAACTCTCTGCCCATTTTTATTCACAATCCATCGAGAATCCGTTCCAAGTGGAACACCGTCCAATGCCACCACCGCCTCCACCATCAATATGGCTGCTCCGATCAAAGATACTTCATGAAAGTCATCCTGCATTGCAACCAACTACACATTTTTTGTTTATGTTCTCATGAATTATGATGCACTTTCTTTTATATATAGAGAGAAAGAGAAGTTATAAGATTTGGGGTATCTATATGCGACAACACGCAACATGCATTATCAATGACAGGTGACGTTTTGTTGTATGTTTCTTTGTCTTTCCTTTTAAGCATGTGTAAGATAGTCTTCTACTTGTACATGCCTTTCACTTCTTTTGGTACAACTTTCACTTAAATTTAGGGAAACACGAGAGAGTAGTAAAAGGATATCATTGAGAAACACATTGTGAGGTGAGTGATTTTCAATGTTCTTGCTCCACAATCATGAATATAAATGATGATTTTCCATCTAACATTTTAGTTCTTGATGGAAGCAATTGATAACTATAGAGTGCTTTGACGAAGTCGCTTTTTGGAGCTCAAATTAGTGCTTAAAATGATGCAAAATGATTATGAGAAATTAAGAGCAGATCATGTACAAAGGACAACATTCAAAGATTTAAAGAAAAAAGATTACAAAGCTTTTTTCTATATTCAATTAAACGTGAACTTCAATCATTTTGATAAAATCTCAAAGGTTATAAGATTAAAGGAGGCGTGATTCATCTTAGAGAAGTATTTGGTGGAGAAAAAGTAAAGCAAGTGAATTTTAAATTTTTGAGAAATTATGAGTTGATTTAGATAGAAGAAGATCAAAAGATAAGTGGTTACTTTTCAAAAATTAATTAATGTAGTGAATCAATTGAAAATATGTGGCGAAACCATTTCTTATCAACAAAATAAGTGGTTACTTTTCAAAAATTAATTAATGTAGGGAATCATTTCAAAATCTGTGGTGAAACCATTTCTTTTGCACAAATGAAACATGAGACATCTTGGAAAAGTATCATAATTGTGGAAAAAAGGTGAAGCAATTGAAACTTCAATTTTTAAGGAGAAGTTATGAGTTTGTGTAGATGGAAGAATATCAAAATATTAGTGATCGCTTCTAAAAAATTAATTGATGTAGTGTATTAAACAAAAACTTGTGGTGAAACCATTTCCTATCAACAAATGGTAAAAAAAAAAAAACGGATGATATCTTTAACTTTAAAGTTTGATTTTGTTGTGAAAAACGATACTAAAATGATAAAGTATAAACGATTTCTTTGACGGTAAGAAACCCACAAGGATAGAAAAGGAGAAAATAATAAGATTGGTTATAAACTGTTATTCTTTAATTTCTCTTTGAAACAAGATTACAAGTGTTTCAGAATAATAAATAACTTCTCACACTCTAATTAGGATTTGTAGTGTGAATGTGCAATGATGAGAGACTAGTATGCTATTTATTAGAAAACTAACACACTAAACTAATGAGCTTTTACACACAAGCCCATTACTAGCTAACTTAGGGAACAAGCTAACTTAAATAATTGAGCATAATAAACAAACTCAATTCGACATGCTAACATTTCTAGCATTTTGATTACTGCATACATGAACATACTTCGACTACAACACTGTAGGTCTACGACCCCAGCATACGAACCAACTTCGACCTCATGCTTAGATCTTGTCGAATGGTCAAATCAAGAAGCTACCCTTCGACTATAATAGAGTACGATCCAATATCTCACAAATATCCACCTTAGAACAAACCCTATATCATCAAGGGAATAAACTAGCTTTCTTCATACAACATTGTGATATGTCAAAACCTTCAACACTTGGACTTCTCCACACTCGATTACCCCTCTGACCAAATGCAACCTCACATCGACGTGCTTGTTTTCTCATGATAGGTTGAATTCTTTGACAAGTGTATTGCACTTTGACTATAACATTTAATAGTGATAACTTGACCTTGAAGTTTTAACTCCTTAGCAAAACCTTCAAGCCACAATGCTTCTTTCACAGCTTCAGTCAGGGTAATATATTATACTCCAGTGGTTGATAAGGCGACAACCTTCTAAAGTGTCGCTTTCCAACTGATTGATATGGCAAACATATTGAACATATATCTAGAAATAGATTTTTTAGAATTCAGACAACCTACATAATCAGAGTCGACATACCCTTCGATTACTGCTTTACTATCTTCGCCATAGGCTCCACAATAAATTAGGACTCTATTCAGAGACCCATTTATGTACCTTAGAATCCACTTTAATGCTTTCTAGTGAGTCTTTCCAGGATTCGCCATGTACCTGCTTACAAGACTTACTACATATGCTTTGTCGGGTCTAGTACAGACCATATAATACATCTAAGAACTTATTATATTAGCATATGGGATGCTATTCATATAAGCTCTTTCGACCTCAGTACTAGGATACTGATATATACCCGGCTTGAATTGAGGGTTTGTCGGAGTCAGAACAGGCTTTGAATTCGATATATCAAACTTGTCGAGAATCTTTCATAGGTATTTTCATACCCCAAATTTTTTCTACCCTTTATCAAATCTTATGGCTGATGCATCTCATTCTCCTTTGATGAATTACCTTTCCATTAGGTCATTTTACACGTCATACATCATTAATCAATAACTTGGCATCGGATCAAGGATCTTCAAGAGTTAGGGTTTCTCTATTTTTTTGAGGCTCTCGTCTTCTCTCAAGCATAAATTATTAGGTTCATTAATCAATCATGGTTTGAAGCTAGGGTTTTAAATTCAAGTTTGTCGTGAGCATCTTCCTTATCAAAGTTCATCAAGCTTATTCATCAAGATACCTCAAGGTCAAGTGCTAGGGTTTCATATGTTGTGCTTAGAGTTTATCATTGTTTTCAGTTGAGAATGCTCTAATCTAGGAACTTCCTCAGCATCTAAAGTTACTTTCTTCATCATTGTGCATATCAAAGAGAATTAGGGTTCACTATTCATTGTGCTTGAGATGGGATATGTTCTTTAATAGAGGTTTGTTGGACCAGGGATTCACTTCCGAGTTATTGTAACACCCCAAAATTAGAATGATTTATTTAATTGATTATTTATGAATTATTAGTGATTATATGTGTGCAGTATGATGATATGTTGTGGGGTAGTAGTGGACTAAGGTTCTAATTAGAATAATTTGGATTTAGATAATTTTAGTTTAATTATTTAGATGATATAATATAGTCTATAAGATTCAGAATTATTTAATAATAATTAAATAGAATAATTGGTGTGTAGAAATAACAAAGGCGTGGTGGTAATATATGGTGATAAGTGAGTGTATAAGAGGAATAAAATAAAAGGGTTCCTAGGGATAAAAATAGAATAGGGAAGAATAGAGATTCATTTTATGAGATCGTGAATGTTGGGAGAAATGCGAAGAAGATGCTAGGGCTCAGAAGAGGATTCTGTAGAACGCAAAGGAAAAGATCGAGCGATAGGAATTTGAGGTAAGAGGTTTAATCAAATTTATTATTATCGATAGTGGGTTAAGATCGATGTAGGATTTTATTGTATGATTGATTTGATGAGACATGTGATTGATTTGAAGACATGTTGATGAATTTTTAATGTTGATGATATGTCAATACCATGATTTAATCCCAATATGTTCTTATACATGTTTTGATGTTAAATATGTGATATATGATGGTTATAATGTGTTTTGGGACGAGTGTGATACATGTAATCGCATTTGGAATGGATGGAACAATGTAGAAATCGCACTGAGAAGTTGCAGGTTTGTGACCACCGTCAGGCGAGCTTGGGGCGAGCCAATCGCCCCAATGTCGTCGGGCGAGACAAGTGGAAATGGGAAGGTGTTAAGTGTCAATTTGTGCATAAAATACATATCAATTATTGACACTTTGAGACCTTTTATTTTACTTTTGATTAGGTTAAATAGTTATTTTAGTCATTTTGCGTAGTATTTAAAAAGTTTTGAATGTTTAATGTGTTTGTTAGTGTTTCAGCTAAACTTGTCCAGGAAAGATGCAAAAAATGGAGAATTTAGGCTAACCAAGCTTATGAAGGAAGAGTGAGTTGCTGCAAAGGATCGCCCGGCGAAAGTAGGCGTCGCCCGGAGAAAATGATGAAAAAAAAGAAGCTACAATCCTGTATTGCTTTGCTTCTAGGGCGCTTGGCGAAAGGAGGATCGCCCGACGAAGCATTCTTGTCATCGGGCGATGAAAGATACTCTTTTGGGGTTGTAACACACCTAGTTGGTCACGTGTGGCATCTAGCTAAAATCGCATGGCGATGCTTTATGGTCACCCGACGATGGAGCGCGGTTAGGCCATACTTTTGGCTACTTTTTTCCAACTTTTGTGGAAACTTTCCACCAACTTTTGTCTTGGGAGAGAAAACATTCTGATTTATGATATAGAAACCTTTTGTTTTTTGGATTATAACATTACAACATAGAAAGTATATTTTTGTTCTTATCTTAAAGAAGGAAGAAAACAAGAGCTCTTGCATCTTTCTTCAAGGAGACTTGAAGATTAATGTTCATCAACATCCATTGCCTACCCATTGAGAAAGGTATCATGACAATGAGTAGTTAAACACTTTTTGTGTCAAGGTTAGAAGTAGTCAACCTAGACTTAATGTATTTCTTTTAATCATTTTGCATATGAACTTGGTTGAAGATTAATACATGTTGAATATATTTGTATCATTGTTACTTTTATGGTTTAGTCCATTATTGAGAAGTAAGTTCCAAGCTTGACCTAAGATATCCATCTACTAATGAACAAACTCTAGGCATATATTTGTGAGCTAGTATTAACTTTTATCAAGCATTAAAGATTATCATGTTAATAGTTAGATTGAGAGATCATTTAAAGATTAACATGATAACACTCACAATATTGCTTAGACATGAGAAATATTAAGAGGATGCGTGAATGTATTGATCATTGATTAGTTCATATGCAAAGTTAATCGAATAAATGTGGAATAGGTTGATGAAAACTAATCTTGACACCTTTTTTTTTATCAAAACAATCATTTTCAAACAACAACCTCTCCACTATCCAAAGAACTATCTAGTGCATGAAACTTCATTTTTGGTTACTAAAAGCAAGCTTTAAAAATTTATTATCATTCAAACACTTATAGACACTCAAATTATAGAACGACATAGATATCACGCCAATCCCCGAGGAAAAAGATAATATAAATACTTTTGTTAAAAAATACTACAAACAAAATGGCACCATTGACGGGGATTGGAGTTTGACTATTGAAAGCATTGCAATAGTTTAAGTGTTTTAAGTTATTTTTTATTAATAATATCTTTTGTTTTTCACTTGTTTTGTTAGTGTTTTCAGACTTTAGTTTATGCGAGGAAGTATTTTTGAAGATCAACTCCTATTCGACCCTGAAATTGAAAGGACTTGCAGAAAACTTAATAGCAAGACTAGAAGAAGGAGGAAGCTAGCGGAAGAAATAAGAGAAAGAGGAGAGGCGTCCACTTCCACTATACCTTTTAATAAATATATAGAAGAAGTTATGGCGGGAAATCCACCAAGAGGTCCCTGTACAAATAGTCCAAGGTTGAATGCTCAGTTTGCTAGGAATGCAGACCAAAGGCATTCGGAAATGAAAAGTGGAATTTTACAATTGTTGTATCATAACCCTTTCACTGGGTTAGATCATGAAGATCCTTACACCCATCTCACAAAATTCTATGAGATAGCGGGTGCTATAGGAGCTCAGCAGGAAGATGAAGAACAAATGTTTAAAAGATTATTTCCACATTAGTTGATCGGTAAAGCTAAGGATTGGTATCTTGACCAACCTAATAACCTCATGACGGATTGAAATAGACTTGAAGAAAAATTTCTTAAAAGGTTTTTCCCACAATCACGTTTCTTGGAAGCAAAAACGACTATATCGGTGTTCTCTCAAGGTGGAGCCTAGTCATTGAATGAAGCTTGGGAAAGGTACAAATCTATGTTGATAAAATGTCCAAGTCATGGTTTTGATGCTATTACCCAAATGCATATTTTTCGAAATGGATTATAACCACAACCAAAACTTTTATTGGATGCTACGGAGGGAAGATCACTTATGGAAAAGACAAAGGAAGAAGCCGTGGAAATTATTGAAACAATGGCAAGGAATGACCATCAAGTCCAACATAATTGAAGTATGGTTCAAAAGAGAGAGGAAGTAAGTGATTCAAGATCAAATGAAGCTCTTTTAGCCCAAAACAAATTGTTCGCTCAACAAGTGGAAGAATTAACAAAACAAATGGCAAAGCTCCATCAACAACTAAGATAAATGCAAGAAAGGCCTAGGAATCAAAGTCAACAAATTGCTAGTTATGAGTTATGAAAAGGTGATCATCAAACTGGATTTTGTCCTCCGGTTGAAGAAAGAGTTAATTACATGGGAAATCAAGATCAAGGATACCAACAAAGGCACCCTTATCAAAATGACCAAGGTTGTCATCAAAGAAACAACCAAGGTTATCAACAAGGGTGGAGACAAGATGCCAACAACCAAAGTAGAAAAAGTCCTTATCAAACCACAAATCAAAATTTAGAACCTCAAGCTAGAAGTTCAAACTTACAAACACTCTTGCTCAATTCATGCAAGCATCCATGGCAAATCAAAAGAGTAATGAAGCGGCTATCAAGAATTTGGAGACTCAAGTAGGACAACTAGCCAAGCAATTGGCCGATCAAAATTCCGGTTCATCATTTTCGGAAAATACTCAATCTAATCCTAAGGAGTATTGCAAGGCAATAATAACTAGAACGGGTAGGGTAGTCGGGAATGGTCGTGGTAAAGAAGTTGAAATTGAGGAATTTGTTGAAGAAAAATAGTTTGAAGAGGAGATTGTAGTAGAAAAGAACCATGAAAAGGAGTTAGTTGAAAAATAGAAGTTGAGAAGAAATAAGAAGGAGAAAGTTGCTACTTTACCGGTTCAAAATTTGCCATATCCTCATGCTCCTTCCAAGAAGGATAATGCTAGGAACTATGCTAGGTTCATGTATATTTTTAAGCAATTGAAAATAAATATTCCATTCTCCGAAGCTATGGAGAAAATGCCCAAGCATGCAAAGTTCATGAAAGATATCCTTACAAAAAAAGAAGATCATCAGATCAAGAAGTTATCATGGTTGATGCAAGTTGTAGTGCTATCATTCAACAATCTCTACCAAAGAAGGAAAGTGATCCGGGAAGGGTTACTTTGTCGGTTACAATTGGTGATATTTATGTCGGTAAAGGATTGATTGATTTGGGTTCTAGCATTAATTTGATTCATTTGTCTATTGTGACACTTCAACTAGACGATAAATCCATCACTCGTCCTTATGGTGTAGCTCAAGACTTGCTAGTGAAAGTGGATAAATTTTTCTTCTCGGTTGATTTTGTTGTGATTGATATGGAAGAAGACCATGATGCACCTTTGATACTTGGTCGGCCATTCATGAAGACCGCAAGAATGATGATTGACATTGATGATGGTCTAATGAAGGTCAGAGTTCAAGATGGAGAAGTAAGTTTTAATCTCTTTGAAGCAATGAAACATTCCAATGATAAGGGAGCTTGTTTTAAAGTTGATGCTATGGAAGAAGCTATTTGGGATGTTTCTAGTGAAGTTCATCTTTTAACACCTCTTGAGAGAACATCGAATAATTTTATTCAAGTTCTTGATGTTCATGAAGAGAAGGAGTTGGAAGAATGTGTGAAGGAACTTGAAGCTTTAGAAGAAATTCAATCTTGGGACGAAGAAGTTGAAATTTTGAAGAAAGAACCAAAAAAAGAAGAGTCAAAAATTGAATTGAATATGTTGTCGTCTCATTTGAAGTATGTGTTTCTTGATGATGGTGGTAACAAACTGGTTATCATTAGTAATGCTTTATTGGAAAATGAGGAGTATTGTTTAGTTAAAGTTTTGAAATATAATCAAAGTGCAATAGGTTGGGTTTTAGCGGATTTGAAAGGCATAAGCCCGGCTTATTGTATGCACAATATTTTTATGGAAGAAAATTTCAAACCCATAGCTCAACCCCAAAGACGATTGAATCCAACAATGAATGAAGTTGTGAGAAAGGAAGTTGTGAAACTATTGGATGTCAGGATGATTTATCCTATTTCCAATAGTACTTGGATGAGTCTGGTGCATGTTGTCCCAAAAAAGGGTGGAATGACCGTGATAAGAAATGAAAAAAATGAATTTATTTCGACAAGAACCGTAACGGGATGGAGGATGTGTATCGATTACCGGAGGCTTAATCAAGCAACTAGGAAGGATCATTTTCATCTTCCTTTTATGGATCAAATTCTAGAAAGTTTATCGGGTCAAGAGTTCTATTTCTTTTTGGATGGATATTCCGGGTATAACCAAATTTTGGTAAATCCGAAAGATCATGAGAAAACGGTGTTCACTTGTCCGTTTGGAGTTTTTGCTTATAGAAGGATGCCTTTTGGTTTGTGCAATGCACCGACTACTTTTCAAAGGTGTATGAAAGCTATATTTTTTGATCTCATTGAGAAGACTATGGAAGTTTTCATGGACAACTTTTCTGTTTTCGGAGCATCATTTGATCTTTGTTTGAAAATTTTGGATACCGTGTTGAAGAGATGTGTGGAATCAAACTTGGTGCTTAATTGGGAGAAATGTAATTTCATGGTTACTTAGGGCATTGTTCTTGGTCACAAAGTTTCATCCAAAGGGCTCGAGGTTGACAAAGCAAAAGTGGAGGTGATCGAGAAATTACCACCACCATTGAACGTGAAAGGAATCTGAAGCTTCTTGGGTCATGCGGGCTTTTATCGAATATTTGTCAAAGATTTATCCAAAATTTCAAGACCTCTGAGCAACTTTCTCAACAAAGATAAGTCTTTTATTTTTGGTGATGCTTGTTTGACAACTTTTAATAATTTGAAACAAACTTTGACAACTGCACCCATAATCGTTGCACCAAATTGGAAAATGGATTTTGAATTAGTGTGTGATGCTAGCGATTATGCCATTGGTGCGGTTCTTGGTCAAAGAAAAGGAAAAAAATTCATGCCATACACTATGCTATCAAAGTTCTTAATGAAGCACAAATAAACTATGCAGCAATTGAAAAAGAATTGTTAGATATAGTGTATGCATTGGAAAATTTATATCTTAGCTTATTGGGTCAAAGTTGCGGTCTACACCAACCATGCAGCAATACGATATTTTCTTACCAAACCGGATTCTAAGCAGTTGGATACTTTTGTTACAATAATTTGATCTTAAAATTCTCAGAAAGAAAGGCTCTGAGAATTTGGTAGCGGATTACTTATCCTGATTGGTTAATGTAGAGGTTACTAACCAATAAAGAGAGGTAAGAGAAGAATTTCCAGATGAAAAACTTTTTATGGTACAAGTTAGACCATGGTTTGCAGACTTTTTGAATCACAAGGTATCCGGATTGATAACGGAAGGTATAACTTGGGACCAAAAGCGGGAATTCTTGGCGGATGTTAAATTTTATGTGTGGGATGAATCTTACCTTTTTAGGCTTGGGAGTGATAATTTGTTAATAAGATGTGTGTCATTATAGGAATCAAAAAGCATACTTTGGCATTGTCACAATTCTCCATATGGAGGTCATTTTAATGGTTTGCGTACGACAACAAAAGTCCTCCAATCGGGCTTTTATTGGCCGTCATTGTTCAAAGATGCACACTTGCATGATAAGAATTATGATAAATGCCAAATGAGTGGAGGAATTTAGAAAAGAGATGAAATTCCTTTGAATAATATGTTGGAGATAGAGG
Source organism: Vicia faba (assembly GCA_948472305.1). Lineage (NCBI taxonomy): Eukaryota > Viridiplantae > Streptophyta > Magnoliopsida > Fabales > Fabaceae > Vicia > Vicia faba. The sequence continues at coordinate 1,135,277,074 of OX451741.1, read as the reverse complement.
TTTTCGATTGTTGGGTGTAGCGGTAGAAATGTTCAAGACTAAGCCATTGGATTGACTAGACTTTATACAAATCAAAAATAAAAATTGCCACCGCGCTTTATTGTTTCCAAAGGAATGGGAAAAGAGAGAATAACCCAAAAAAGGGGGAGAGATTCAAGGTAAGGGGGTTGGTTATGTAAAGGGAAGGTATTAGCACCCTAAACATCTAAGGTACTCCGCAGGAAATTCTTTGAAAAATCTGTATATTTTGGCTATAAAATGTGTTAAAAAAATGGATGGTGGAGGTGAGAAAAGAAATATTTTTATGATTTTTGCACCCTCCGCGGTTGTGAACCTTTAGTGCCTACGTACCACCTTTCGTGCAATAGGGGATCAGGGTACACGTAGTTCCTCTTTTAAAAATTTGAGATACATGTGTGTTGGTTAATTTTATGAGATAAGACATCATCGTCATTGTCCGTGTGGAAAACATACTTACTACCCATAATCATGAGAAAGGAGAATTTGCATCATCTCAAAGTGGAGGATATGGCTTGGATTTTAAAATCAACAATGCCTCGCTCAACACCCAAGTGGAAAATCCCTCTCGTCACTACATATTGTAGAAGTATAGTTGTTTGCATCACTACAAGGATTGACAAGAGTCTAATCTTTTTAAGAAAAGTTTGTAACATAAAAATCCAAAGTGGTAAAAATGGTTTGAAATGAGATTGATTGACTTTCAGTCTTCTCACAAAAAATGTCAAGGTATTATTAAATTGATTGAAATTTATTTATGAAAATGTTTTGAAAATGCATGGACATAAGTCCAAGTTTATTATGAAAGTGGTTCAAGTTTCAAAACAAGAAGAATTTTCAAAAGGTGGGAGAATATTTTTGAAATTAAAGAAGATGGAGGAGAAGAAGAGGTTATCCTAAAGCATAAGGTAAAAGCTAGGGATAAGAACCATATAACTAACAAGAAGCCAATACTTGACATTATGAGTCAAAGTAGAATTCTCATTCTTTGGATTGAAACCAAGCAAGCAAAGATACTAGACCTCTTTTAGAGAACCAAACTTCAAGTATATTAAGTCTTCGCAAACATTGGGCAGAGTAACGGCTGTATACGGGTGAATTCCAGATTACAAACAAAGTATGTAATCACAATAACCTGCATACAAAACAAACAAACAACCCAATGTCTTGAGGTAAACCTCAAGAACTCCAGACAAAATACCAAATAAAGTCACAAAGTCTCCAAGATAGGCCAAGGTCTCTAATCCTAAGTCCAATACTCCATAATGCCAAGGATAGTAACCAAATAGTCCAAGTATCATTAAAGATTTTTATGGTTCATGTTGATTATTAGGTGTCTTTAAAAGGAAAAGAAAAACTCAAGTGAGCAAAATAAAAATGACATAAAAGTAAATGCTCAAATGAGCAAAATAAAAAGATGGCATGAAATGTAAAATGCTAAAAGTAAATGGTACATGAAGCATAAAAAATAAAAGCATAAAGTAAAGTCAATTGTTAGAAATTAGTGGTTAATTGGATGACCATCTTGAAACTTGCATTTGGAACTCATTAGAGGATTGGTAGAACCAAAGCCTCCACGCAACAAGTTGCATTTTCTTTTTGTCAAGTATATCATCCATTTTGGAATCCTCAAAAAAGTAACATGTAATGATCAATGATGTTTAAGTGATCCGCGTTGACCAAAGGTGTTGTAGATCCATTAGAGGATTGGTAGAACCAAAGCCTCCACACAATGAATCTCAAGGTTATTGAATCAAAGAGATCAAATTAACATTCTTGGGCATGCAATCATAAGTTTGAGCCACGAATGATCATTTATTCGAATTGGGACAAAATTTAACGCTATGTTAAGCAATCGTAAGTGGACTTATATAGAAGTCGACCTATTTTGAGGCTGGTCAATAGCAATCTATGTACTTCATGTTTGGATAAATGATATAGAGATCACCATCCCTTAACGTGTAGCACAATTAAAAAAAGAAAGGGATAAGATGAAGAGGGAGGGGAATGATAATCTAATTTGGATCACCATTTCAAAATTCTTTCATCTTTAAGTTCAACCACTCCTCTAGATGGATTAAAGCACTAAACATATAATTAATCCAAAGCACCAAAAATGAATTGAATAATTCATTCTTAGGTAGATTTGAATTGATGAACATTTATCCAACTTCATCTACATCACAAAGTCCATTGAGTTTAAAAACAAATTAAACATTTAAAATTGCAATCCAAATTATCCATCAAAGAGAGTGAGCAGAAAAATATTTGAGTCAAAACAGCCCCAAAAAAAGGCAGCAAAAGTATTTTTGGCACTGTTACAATCAATTGCTTAGACAGTAACCTATTGCATCAGTGCAGTTTTTTATCAAATCAATTTTCTGTGACAATCAATTGCAATGTTACAACAATTGATTGCAACCTATTAAAAATCAGTAGAAAACAGCATTTCAAAGATCAAATTCTTGTTCCAACTTTTCATCAAACACCTTATGATCATGGATCAAATTGAGCATGAAAGTTCCAACAAATTTTGAGGAAATAGCACTAATGGAGTTATAAAAACAGTGCTCAATGAATCAAAACTAGAAATCCACAAGATATCACATTGTTAAAGATGATTATCCAACTTACCAAAGGTAGAATTAGAGAATTATCAAACAACTTCCAGAATTTGCTTCAATTCAACAACAAGAATCAATCACCAAAGCTTGGATGTAGAGAATTGATGGAGAAAAGTGTTTGGATGAAGGTTTAGCTCAAATATTATTAAGCTTCAATGCAAAGCTTACTAACTTTTTGAAAATAGAGCTTTGAGTGAATTTGGTAAAAATGGAGAGGATTGAGAGATTTTTTAGCAACATGATTTTGGCTATCAAAAGATTGTGATTTGAATGAAATGAGGTCTCTATTTATAGAGTTTTAGGATTGGGATTATTGGTAATTTGGTAATTGATTCTTGGAGCCAAAATTGAATTAATGATATAATTTCAAATTATGCAGAAAAAATTGGAGCCAAAATGATAACAATTTGAATTTGCTGGCTTTTTTTCAAAAAACACGTGCATTTTGCTATTATGAGTTGATACATAGGTGGTATGTGTCGATACATCCTAGCTGTATAACACAACATGTGTCGATACATGCCTCTATGTGTCGATACATACTGTTATTCCAACACATTACAGAATCACACAAACTTCATGAGTCGATACATAACATGTATGTGTCGACACATGCTAGTTATACAAACAGGATGAGTCGATGCATACATGCATGTGTCGACACATGCTAGTTATTCAAACAGGATGAGTCGATACATACATGCATGTGTCGACACATGCCAGTTATACACATCAAGATGGGTCGATACATACCTGTTGTACCCCAAAATTTGCCCTCCCATATTCTCCAAGAAATTGCCAAGTCAAGCTGCAAAATTCCCCAAGGGTTGTACAGTCAAAGATATCCTATACAGTCAAAACTAGGGTTTGTGTCCTGATCAAGAAAATGAAGTTTTCAAAGGTCCAATCAAGTCTCATATGCCTACAAATATGGTCAAGCATCCTCATATCAAGTTTCAAGGCATTCAGTACAAAATTGCACAGTCAAAAAACCTAATTGCACTACAGTCAACTGTAGGGGGCAAAATGGTCATTTGACAGTCAAAGTTCAAATTTTTGGTCAACATATCATTTTGAAGCCACAAACATCATTTGATCAATGCTTGATCATGATTCTCAAAATTTAGCTCAGAAATTATCAAGATGCAAAAGTTTCCTTATTTGGACAGCTGAAAAAGTCAACTGAAATTGACTAGGGCATAACTTTCACATGGATTATCAGAAAAATTCCATCGAAAGCTCATTTTGAAGAGAAAGACATTTCCTACAACTCATCTTCATACTTCAAGTCCAAGAAATGCTCTCACAAAAAGTTATCAATTTCAACATTATAGGTCATTTTCAAAAGTCAACAAAAAGGGACTTTAAGTCAAAGGCCATAACTTGAGATTGGTAAATAAAAATGACATGGGACCAAAGACATTGGTTAGAGGACTCAAAGACCTTTCCAAAATGTCCAAGAACATGAGAAAAGCTTAAAAATTGAGCAAGTTATGCCTTGTGGAAGTTGGGAAATTTTTGGATATTTTGAAAAGTCAACATTGATTCAAATGACCTAAAATTGCTAATGGGCCCATTTTTCTTCCATGATTCATCATTCCAAGCATGTGCACGACCACTTGGCCCAAAGGGAAGTATTTTCTCATTTTTTATTTATTTATTTGAATTTTTATTTATATTAATACATTTAAATCATTTAAATATATGAAAAATATCTAACTTAACCTAATCAATCTTTTTATACATGTTTTAGCCTCAAGATTTCGTGCATAAGTCAATATGGAAAGAATTGGAGCAATTGGATATGATTTGGACCAAAAACACATGGAAAAAGATATGGAAATAATGGTGGAAAAAATCAAATCTTCAACTCATGAATACAAGAGATTCTAGTCAAATTTGTTGACCTAATGCACTCACTACATATGCCTGATCATAACCCTAATGCAAAAAGACACAAAACTGCGCAAGAAAGCCATTTACAAACTTGGAAAATTCTCTAAAAAACTCAAATCTGAAAAGCACTTTTTAGGTGGATTCAAGGCGCGAAACTTGTTCCATTGGCTTGCCAAGGTTGTCCAGAAGCGATTGCAATCAAGAACATCCATCAAAACGCCAAGAATTGGTAAAACGAACATGAACTGTACAGAGAAAAATGCATAATCGTGTTTCCATATTTAGACGTTTTCATTACGTTTTTTTTATGCATTCATACTAATTAACGTATTCTGAAGCTAACCATGTAGTCTAATTTCGTTTTCGTGCCATATTTGGAGATTTGCCATTGATAACTTTTAGGGTTTGTAGAACTGTAAATTAGGGGTTTTCAGGTGCTGTAAAATTGGACATCCTCAATACCATAATTGGATTTAGCACGTCTGGACGAAGAAGATAGGACCCTCGCGCCTAATTTATGTTCAAGGATAGCCTAATCGTTATTTTCCCAAAAGACCCATTCTGAAATGGTGATAAAACCGTGGCCTATGTTTTGTATTTTCAGAAAAAATGAACGAAGCGAAGAAGGTGATGCAGTGTCAGGGAGTAATTGGTTCTTTTAAATTTCGCGCTAAAACATTATCCATATGCGTTGTTTATTTTATATTATTTGTTTGATGTTTAATGTTAACGCGCGTAAGTTGGTTCAGCTGGCAAGGGATGGTGATTGCAACGTTCCTGACCTGGGTTCGAACCCCAGGTCTGCATTATCTCAATAATATTTTTCCATATGCGTTCACATGCAGCTTCAGCGTAAAAGTACACCATACATCCTCCAGATCCAAGTGTACACGCGTCCAAGAGATTCAAATCAAAGGCCTAGATCTGAAGCACACCATGAGCATAGGTTAACGCTGCAGCATGCCATCTGGAAAGTCAATAAAGGCCAGATCCTTAATGGGCTCAAATTGCTGATTAAAACCTCCCATCTGGGGACTGATACCCCCAAGGTTTGCAAAATTTTGTTATTTTTTTTTATCTTTTCATTATTTTTATCTTTTTTAATTATTATTCTTTTAGTTAAATTAATTATTTTTATAAACATAAAAAATACAATAAAAGTCAGAAAAGAGCAAAATACCATAAATAATTTTTATTTCTAATATTTTCATAAATAAATTGGCATGTAAATAAAATTAGTTTTAAACTAGGTTTGCAATTTTAATTCTTTTAACAAAAATCTAAAAAATGTAAAAAATAGGTTTAATTAATGTTTTATTCCTTTTTAATTTTCTTGTTCACCATAATATTATTTATTTTATTTATTTTTATAATTAAATGTGCATGAAAATAACTTAGGATTAATTTAGGTTAAAACTCCAATATTTTTCTTAATAACTTAAAAAATAATTAGAATTAGGTTTAGCATTTTATTTTAATTTTAATTAATTCTCTTTTTTCCATTAAATCTTAAAATACTAAAAATACCAAAAACAAAAGCAATTTCTTTTCTTAAATTAATTAATTCATGTAATTTTAATATTTTGCAAAAAGGGCCCAACGCCCTCCTTTCGACTTAATTGTTTAATTTCACATATTTATTTTATTTTGCTCAAATAATTATGTACCTCTCCCAAAGCCTTGTAAATAATTGCTCGCACTTTTATTTCTTTATTTTCATTACTTTTCTGTCAAATCGGGTCCTGGTTAATTTTGGCGATGTGGACCCGCGCCATTTGTAATAGCTTTAGATTTACTTTTCCTCGCAACTTTTAACTGTTAAACAAAGCATGCAAGAATGAATGGCCTTAAATAAAAACAAGCGTAGAACACCAATAACATGACAAGACAAATACAAATGAAAACGACACACAAATCACACACCACCCTTAGGGTACGCCTCACTGTTGCCTTGCCTTCGAAAGGTGATCGTCGAGTAGAGGATGTCTTAGTAAGTCCTCATGATCCGGGAACCTGTCATGAGGGTAGCTTCTAAGGTGTCTTCCCATTGCTCTGGTGATCACCATGTCCCGAACCTCGAATTGACCCGAACACCTCCAACGGTGGTGCTACCTACCTCTCAATGGTGGGATGGCACTACTTTAAAGGACATTTACACAGACGAATTCCTTAGGGTAGGTAGGTTCTCGTAGATACTTGCTCTAATTTCAAAACAAAATCAAAAACTCTTTTCACACTGACACTTTTCAAAAAGCTTTCGAAAGCAATTTTTCAAGCACTCTTGAGGACCGATACAAGAGTCGAACTGGAATTTTCAAAGAAACTTTTTAAAACCCACAGTTGAAAAGCAAACAAACTATTTTGAAAACACAAATGAGCGAGTATCTAAGAGCCCATGGATAACCATGGATAGAAAGGGTGCTAACACCTTCCCTTTCTATAATCTACCTCCCGAACCGAGAGCAATCTCTTTAAGGAATTTTTCTGTGCTTTTGTCCTTTCCATTTGGAGAAAATAAAAGACGGTGGCGACTCTTGCTTCCGCGACATTTCGCGAACCAGCGTTAAACAGTCAGTTCCAGATCCACCGATCACAGAACTGGCGACTCTGCTGGGGATCAAACTATAAAGTGAGGTGTACCTTAGGGCTAATTCATAACTGTGTTTTCACTTGTATTGATTTGCTTGCTTTACTATTGTGGGTTGCATCGGAGATACATAGATCCTAACTCGGATCTGGGGATACCCTGTTTAGGTAGCATAAGCTGTGAGGGACCTGTCCGGCGTAGACCGACACAGGTGAAGTAGTGGCTACGTTGGTGTGGCACCTTAGTCTGTACCGATATCCCTTGTGTCGCAACGAGGAGAATATGGGTCTTCTAAGGAGTCATTAAGCACCAACAACCTTAGAACCTTAATTGACACAACTTGGCCTTTAGAACAGTAGCAGTATGCTACGCCCATTGAGGCTAAACTCTCGTGATGGTTCTGGCCGCAAGAAAAGATTGCGATGCTGGAGTTATGACCGATTGAGGGTAGTCAATGATATTGGGATCCTCTAAGAACCCGGTTACTTTTGATTAGGACAGGTATGAACCAACAAACTGAAAGAGGGTAGTACCTAGACCTCATGCTGGCCTAAACTTTAGGGGCTTGCCTTGTGTGACTTGTGTGCCTTACCATGTTTGCCTTTGTATCTGTATGTGGTGTGCTTTATCATAACATCATAGCATCATGAGCATTGCATGCATCCTGCATAAGGACTGACCATTTCAAAGACAAGAGGGTTTCATCTTTGCTCTGTTTTGTAGGACATTATGATGCCTGTGCGAAGGAATACTATCCGGTTCAACTTTGTTCGTTCACCTGAGTTGCTTGATGAGTTGGTTAGCAGAATTCCAAACACCACTTCCTTCATTCAGAGGCATGGTTCCCTTCTCAGTTTAGTCACTGCAAAGCGGGATCAGCAGTTGATGAGTGTTCTGACCCAGTTCTATGACCCTCTGTACCAGTGCTTCACCTTTCAAGACTTCCAGCTGGTCCCTACCCTGGAAGAGTTCTCTGATTTGCTTGGTATCCCTATCTTGGATCAGACTCCCTTTACTGGTTGGGAAAAGACCCTCAGGCTTGAGGATGTGGCTGCAGCTCTTCCTTTGACCCATCAAGAGGTAACAGACAACTGGGTAACTAGAAGCGGAGTTAAGGGTTTCTTGGCCAAGTTTCTGATTGGTAAAGCTAACAATTTCTGGAATGACCTGGACTTTAGGGCATATGAGGACATCTTGGCTCTCCTAATCTATGGGTTAGTCCTGTTTCCTAATCCTGACAACTTCATCAATGTCACTGCCATAAGGATCTTTATGTCTCGGAATCCTGTGCCCACTCTCTTGGGTGACATCTTGCAACAACTTCATGCCCGTACTACCCGAAGACGAGAAACCCTATGGTGTTGTATCCCTTTGTTGGTGAGGTGGTTTATTTCGCACCTCCCTAAGTTCGTACTGAAGAATCAAGAAGGAAGAGGTTGGGCTCATAGGTTAATGTCTCTCACCGATAAAGACATCATTTGGACTTGCAGAGGTTTGGATGAGATATCTATTATTGATCGATGCGGGGAGTATCCTAATGTTCCTTTGATTGGTACTCAAGGAGGGATCTCTTACAATCCATGTCTAGCACTCCGTCAGTTTGGGAGAGCAAGAAGAGCAGGCCCCCATGAGATGTTGGTGCCTCACATCAGTTTCGAGTTTCAGGTAGATAGTGACGAGCTGCGTCGTAGGTTCATCAAGGCTTGGGACAAAGTTCACAAAGCTGACCCACAAGAGTTAGGGCCAAAGACTTCTTTACCTATGGAAGCCTACTACAAATGGGTTCGCATCCGTGCTCAGAAGTTAGGTATGCCGTATGAAGTTGTCAGACCCGTCATTCTTGAGTGTCCTGATAAAGATGGTGTTCCTCCAACTGTCCTTCCTCCTCGGATACCTACTGATTATGAGACATTGAAGAGATCTTGGTCGCAACTGCGAGAAGAGCGGGATTCTTACCGGGAAAAGTTCAACGAGCAGGAATCAAAGATCCAGAAGCTGACCAAGCAGTTGGAGAATGAGAGAGCTCTGAATGCCTACATCTGTACTGAGAAGAGGAGACCATGGGATCAATAAGGAGCCCCAGATGTGCTTTTACAGTTTTATTTCCTTTCCAGTATTTCCTTTCATGTAACGCCTAAAGGGCAACTTGTTGAATAATTTCAGTTGCAAAGTTGAAACTAATAAAGTGTGTTCCTTTTTGTTTACAAAGTTGATTCCTGATTGTCTTTGAAAACATAATTCATACGCATTTCATACATCATATGCATAGCAGGTTTTTTCCCCTTTTCAGGTTGCTTACAGTTCTTCGCTGTTTATTTCAGCATCATGAATACCGACTCTGCATCAACTGAGACATCAATCAAGGCTCTTCAGGCGCAGAATGCGCAGTTTCAAGAATTAATCAAGGGTCTGGCTCAAGGCCAAGAAGAACTGAAGGCTATGCTCCTGAAGAAGGAGAAGAAGAAGAAGAGAAGAACTGTTCTGTTCAACTCGGGCCGAAGGTTTAACAATACTCTGCAACAGGAAGAGGCTGGTTCTTCTGTTGACAAGAATTCTCCTCAGGCAGAAGCAAGGGTTCCTAGTCCGGTAGTCTTCGACAACGAGACAGATTTTGATGAAGAGCAGTACCCTCCCGCAGAAGACAGATATAAGCAACTGGAGGATAGATTGAAAGCTATGGAGGTTCAACAGGTACCTGGGTTGGACTTCGGAGATCTGGGTTTGTCAACTGGTGTGATTATCCCTCACAAGTTCAAAGCACCATCCTTCTCTAAGTATGACGGGGCGTCTTGTCCCAAACTGCATCTGAGGTCCTATGTTCGGAAAATTCAGCTGTACTCTGCGGATAAGAATTTATGGATCCACTTCTTCCAGGAGAGTCTTTCAGGGACTCATCTCGAATGGTTCTATCAGCTGGATGGGACCAAAGTTCGTAACTGGGAGGAGTTGGCTACTGCTTTCTATAAGCAGTATCAATATAATGCCGACCTTGCCCCCACACGTACCCAACTCCAGGGTATGTCGTTAGGTGCAAGCGAAGGTTTTAAGGAGTACGCTCAGAAGTGGAGAGACCTGGCTGGCAGGGTGCAGCCACCATTGACTGATCGGGAGTTGGTAGACATGTTCTTGGGGACCCTATCTGGGCCGTTTTTCAACCATCTGATCGGGAATTCTTCTGCTGGGTTCACTGATTTGATTCTGACTGGAGAGAGAATTGAAGCTGGGTTAAAGTCTGGGAAGATTGCGAAGGGTGCATCGTCTAGTTCGGAAAAGAAACCATTCAAGAAGGAGTCTAGTGCCGTGTATGGTTCCCGGAAATCAGAGAGATCTGAGCGCCGCCAGTCTGTCGGTGCAATAATGATTGCTAAGCCTGCTGCCGCTCCTCGGCCAAACAATACTCAAAGGGCTGAAAAAACCCGGAGAGAATTCACCCGCTTAAGCATGACTTTGTCGCAGGTCCTGCCACAGTTGCTCTCAACCAATTTAGTGACTGTCAGGGAGGCGCCGAAGTTTCCAAATACTGCATCCCCCAAGTACAACCCGAATGCTCGTTGTGCCTACCATTCAGATAGCCCGGGGCATTCTACTGATGACTGTTGGGCGTTAAAGAATAAGGTGCAAGACCTTATCGACGCAAAGGAGATACAGTTCGAAGCGCCTGCGAAGCCGAATGTAGTTACTGCTGCTATGCCTCAGCATGGGGTAAATGCTGTGGATGAAGATGTTTATGCCATTTCTGTGGATGATCTAGCCACTCCGCTGAAGACTGTCAAAAAGAACCTGCTGCTGGCCGGTTTATTTCCGGGTTGCAGTGAGGGTTGCCTGTTCTGTGCTGTGTCCCTATCTGGTTGTTCCTTGTTAAAATTAGGCATCCAAAGCCTAATGGATAGCAAGGAGATTCTGTTTAAGAAGTCTGCTGTTCAGTTGGTTCTGATGGAAGAAGTTTCTGTGGTGACTATCTTCAATAATCCAATCCCGGCTCTCCCGAAGAAGCCCGTTCAAATCATGACCGTCGCACCTGTTATTATCACTGTTCCAGGGCCCCTGCCCTATGTATCTGATAAAGCTGTCCCCTGGCATTATGGGGCAGATGTATATGTAAACGGGATTAAACAAGAGTTCAACGCTGGCGCCAGCATTTGTGACATCACTGGCCCAGCCAAGGTTACCCGCAGTGGCAGGCTCTTCTCGCCTGATATTGCACCGCCTGCTGCCCGAAGACCGCTCCTGATAACTCCTACAAATATACCGGTTCCTGCTGCTGATCCAATTGTTTCTCCTGCTGCCGAGTCATCCAATGCCCGGGGCAAAGGAGTTGAGGTTGAGCCTGCCCAGATGGAGGCACTTGTACCCATAATCGCTGAGGCCTCCCAACAAGAGATGGAGGAGATTCTAAAAATTATAAAGAAGAGTGACTTCAATGTTGTGGAACAGCTGGGGCATACGCCCTCTAAAATCTCCATGCTCTCTTTATTGTTGTGCTCCGAGGCCCATGCCAAGGCCTTAATCTCATTCCTCAAGACGGCCCACGTGCCACATGAGACGTCTGCAGTCCAGTTTACTGATTGCGTAGCAAATCTGACGGCAGACAATGGCTTGGGTTTCTCAGATGCTGACTTGACCGCAAAGGGAAGAGACCATAATGATGCTCTGCACGTCTCTATTGAATGCAGGGGCACTACCTTGGCACATGTGTTAGTAGATACTGGTTCATCTTTGAATGTGCTACCCAAGAAGGCTTTGGACCGTCTAGATTGTGAAGGCCTGGAATTAAAACCCAGCAATATCATCGGCAGGGCCTTTGATGGTTCAAAGAGGATGGTTCATGGAGAGGTTGACATTCCGATTCGTGTGGGCTCTCAGGTATTCGACTCCACTTTTTATGTGATGGATATCCGTCCATCTTACTCTTGTCTATTGGGCCGACCTTGGATACATAAGGCTGGGGCAGTGACCTCTACCTTGCATCAGAAGCTGAAGTACCCCGTCAGAGGGAAGATCGTCACTGTGCAGGGAGAGGAGGAGTATATGGTGAGCCACCTGAACTCCTTCAGATACATTGAGATGGATGGGGAGTTTATTGAAACCCCCTTTCAGCATTTCGAGGAGGTGCTTCCAATTACAGCAGCGTCAGAAACAGCAGAAGAATTTGTTCCTTTGAAGATGGCTTCCCTAAAGGATGCCCGGGCTGTGGTTCAGAAGAGTGAAAGTGCCAACTGGGGCAGACTTCCAGACTTTACTCAGAAGACTGATAAATTTGGGCTGGGATTCACCACAGAAGGTCAGAAAGCTATGAGGAAAGCGAAGATCGGAAGACCTCCTGTATTCATTACAAGTTCAGGAGTGAATGCGGTTGGGGAAGACAACGAAGTGGATGAAGCAGAATTTAATAGCTGGATCTATCCAACGGCTGAAGGCGGATTGAACAACTGGATTGCTAAGGACCATACCCCTGTTACCTTTGTGACGCAGTAATAAATTTCTTTGTTTCGTTATTTTGTAATAAACAATGATAAACTCTATGGCCCGGTGTCTTACCCGAGGCACCGCGGTTCTATTTGTGAGGGCATACAAACTGTCATTTCATATATCATGAATGAAAATCTTGGACGTTTTTTCGCATTGCAAATATTGTGCTCCTTTTCTGTCTTTCTTTTCCTTTACATAATTTTAAAAACAGCTGTATTTACACACACACTCACTCATACAGGTTCCAATCCACTCTGGATCTCACTGGTAACAACTCTACTACTGTCAGTTATGACTTCGAAAATCCGATCAACTTAGCCGAAGACGAAGGTGAAGATGATTGCGAAGTGCCTGGCGAGCTTGCAAGACTGTTGCTTCAGGAAGAGAGGGCAATTCAACCCCATGAAGAGCCAGTGGAAACAATAAACTTGGGTACTGAGGCAGACAGGAAAGAGGTAAAGATTGGTGCCAACCTAGAGCTCAGCGTGAAGCACGGTTAACCAAGATGTTACATGATTATATGGAGATCTTTGCCTGGTCCTACGAAGACATGCCCGGGTTGGATACCGATATTGTGGTCCATCACTTGCCAACTAGGGAAGACTGCCCTCCAGTTAAGCAAAAGGTTCGTCGGATGCGTCCAGAGATGTCTGAGAAGATTAAAGCCGAGGTTATGAAACAGTTTGATGCGGGGTTCCTTGCAGTAACTTCTTACCCTCAGTGGGTTGCTAATGTGGTGCCGGTACCTAAGAAGGACGGTAAGGTCATAATGTGTGTCGATTACAGGGATCTGAACAGGGCCAGCCCCAAGGATGACTTCCCCTTACCTCACATTGATGTCCTTGTTGATAATACAGCTCAGCACAAAGTGTTCTCTTTCATGGATGGCTTTTCAGGTTACAATCAGATTAAGATGGCACCTGAAGACATGGAAAAGACTACATTTGTTACGCAGGGGGGCACCTTCTGTTACAAGGTCATGCCTTTCGGGTTGAAGAACGCTGGGGCAACCTACCAACGCGCCATGGTTGCTCTATTTCATGACATGATCCATCATGAGATAGAAGTGTATGTTGACGACATGATCGCAAGGTCCCAGACTGAGGAAGAGCACCTAGATCATCTGCAGAAGTTGTTTGACCGGTTGAAATTGTACAAGCTGAGATTGAACCCGAACAAGTGCACCTTCGGGGTAAGATCAGGAAAATTGCTAGGCTTCGTGGTCAGTGACAAGGGAATACAAGTGGACCCTGCTAAGGTCAAAGCTATTCAAGAGATGCCAGTTCCTAAGACAGAGAAGGAAGTCAGAGGCTTTTTAGGACGTCTGAATTACATCGCTCGATTCATCTCACACCTGACTGCTACCTGTGAGCCAATCTTCAAGCTGCTGAAGAAAGATCAGGTAGTACGTTGGAACGATGAATGTCAGGTTGCCTTCGACAGAATCAAAGAGTATCTCCAAGAACCACCTATCCTTATGCCACCGGTTGAAGGGAGACCTCTGATACTATACCTGACAGTGCTTGACAACTCAATGGGGTGTGTGCTGGGGCAGCATGACGAGTCTGGCCGAAAAGAGCATGCTATTTATTACCTTAGCAAAAAGTTTACCGACTGTGAGACCCGATACTCACTGCTTGAGAAAACTTGCTGCGCTTTGGTATGGGCTGCTCGCCGGCTGAGACAGTATATGCTGACTCACACTACTTTGTTGATCTAAAAAATGGATCCTATCAAGTACATATTCGAAAAGCCTGCTCTGTCTGGGAGAATTGCAAGATGGCAAATGATCTTGACGGAATACGACATTCAATACACAACCCAGAAAGCCATCAAGGGGAGTGTATTGGCAGACCACTTAGCACATCAAGCTGTAGATGGCTATCAGTCTATGAACTTCGAATTTCCGGATGAGAGCATCATGATAGTGACAGATTGTGAAGTACCTGGACCGGATGAAGGACCTGAACCAGGATCCCGATGGTCTATGCACTTTGACGGAGCCTCCAATGCTTTGGGAAACGGTATCGGCGCCATCACCATATCTCCTCAAGGTACTCATACTCCACTCACTGCCCGGCTATGTTTCAATTGTACCAACAATATGGCGGAGTATGAGGCGTGCATCATGGGTCTTCAAGCTGCGATTGACCTAAGGATTAAGTTTCTGAGTGTCTTCGGAGATTCCGCTCTTGTGATCAATCAGATCAAAGGAGAGTGGGATACGAAACATCCAAACCTGATTCCTTACAGAGAATGTGTGTTGACCCTGATCCCCCACTTCACAGAGATAACCTTTGAGCACTTTCCAAGAGAAGAGAATCAGCTAGCGGACGCGTTAGCTACAATGTCTTCAATGTTCAAGGTCAAATGGGATAATGAGGCTCCCCGAATCATCATCTGGAAACTGGACGAACCGTCATACTGTTGTGATCTCGAAACTGAATTGGTGACTGAGAAGCCTTGGTACCACGAAGTGAAGAGATATCTGGAAGCTCAGGAATACCCTGAAGGTGCCTCTGTCAATGATAAGAAATTCCTGAGGAGGTTTGCAGCCAAGTTCTTCCTTAGCAACGGCATCTTGTACAAGCGAAACTATGATTCAACCTTACTGCGTTGTGTGGATAAGACTGAAGCAGAAAGGATCATGGAAGAGCTACATGAAGGGACCTTTGGTACGCATTCCAGTGGGCACACTATGGCTAAGAAAATCCTACGGGCAGGATATTACTGGTCCACAATGGAAGCTGACTGCTACCAACACTCCAGGACATGCCACAAGTGCCAGATTTATGCAGACAAGGTGCATGTTCCTCCGGTTCCCCTGAATGTTCTAACTGCGCCATGGCCGTTTGCAATGTGGGGCATAGATATGATCGGCGAGATTAAACCTACGGTATCTAATGGGCATCGCTTCATCCTAGTGGCGATTGATTATTTTACGAAGTGGGTCGAGGCAGCATCCTATGCTACGGTAACCAAGACTGTTGTGGCACGGTTCATTCGGCACAACCTGATCTGTCGGTACGGCGTCCCTGAGCGGATAATTACAGACAACGGTACCAATCTGAATAATAAGATGATCGCTGAGCTCTGCGAATAGTTCAAGATACAGCACCACAATTCTTCTCCTTACAGACCGAAGATGAATGGGGCTGTAGAAGCAGCTAACAAAAACATCAAGAAAATCGTGCAGAAAATGACAGTGACTTATAAAGATTGGCACGAGATGTTACCGTTCGCTCTGCATGGGTACCGTACCTCAGCTAGGACGTCAACCGGGGCAACTCCTTTCTCTCTGGTTTATGGTATGGAGGCAGTCTTGCCAATCGAAGTACAGATACCCTCTCTCCGGATAATGAAGGATGCAAATCTGAACGAAGATGATTGGATCCAGGCACGACTTGATCAGCTCAACCTCATTGATGAAAAGAGACTTGCTGCTATCTGCCATGGTCAGACGTATCAGAAACGGATGATCAGGGCATTTAACAAAAAGGTCAGACCATAGGAATATCGAGTTGGGGATATGGTAATCAAGAGAATCATCCTTCCTCAGAGTGATCCAAGGGGCAAATGGACCCCTACGTACGAAGGGCCATTTGTGGTTAAACATGTGTTCTCAGGAGGAGCAATGATATTAACCAATATGGATGGTGACGACCTTCCTCACCCCGCCAATGCAGACATAGTAAAAAGATACTACGCATGAAAAAAGACCCGCTAGGCTGACATGCCTAGGCAAAAATTAGGGCTTCCCGTCGAACCAAAAGGGTTCGGGCAAAATGAAGGGATGAAAATGAAAAAAAATCTGTACACCCGGCAAGTCGAAAACCTGAAAAGGCGGCTTGGGCAAAAATGGGTATCCCGGTGGACTGAAAACCCGAAAGGGCAGTCCAGGCAAAAATTAGGGATAAAAGCGTAATACTATGTCTCATTGGATCACGTTGCATCCAGAATCCAGTATCTACATCAAGTTCAGACGGAATCGATCAGTCAGCTTCACCTTCAACCAAGGTCATCAAGTGATGAGACGCTCAGAGATATAAAGACAATAGCAGAATTGAAACCCAGTGGGATCATTCATTTCACACAGCTGTTTTATTTTCTTTTGTACGAAATCTGTATAAACTCTTTTGTTCGGCGACGTTCCTCTTACTAGGACATCAGCCTCTTGTACACAAAACGCCTATTCACAGGCCATTCAAAATCAATACAAATATATTTTCAGTTAAACGTGCCAAGTGTTTTTCTTTTTCTGTTTTGTTTTACGAAGAACGTCCAAGGTTCAATTTGTGATATGTGCATTGACAATAATTTGCTAACTCATAAATATTTGCACACGAAACAAAGGATTAATTACAGGTGACACTAGAAACAGGGGCAATAAAAGAGTTGTCTGAGCAGTCTAATTGTTCTATCCTCCAAGGTACCAAGGTAGGTTCAGCTAAAGAACACGACCAAGT
Organism: Vicia faba; assembly: GCA_948472305.1. Lineage (NCBI taxonomy): Eukaryota > Viridiplantae > Streptophyta > Magnoliopsida > Fabales > Fabaceae > Vicia > Vicia faba. The sequence goes on along the minus strand of OX451741.1, from coordinate 1,135,260,014 downwards.
ACATATTAAATCCCCAGAGAGTGGGTCAGCAAAACAGTACATTCCTCTCCAAGCTATTATCAAACCTCAAGGAAGTTGGGTACCCTCCCGTAGAGCTCAACATTCCCCAGCAGCAATACATATATTCTTAAACAAGCATCCCCGACAGTCTTGGTCTAAAGATTGTTCCCCGGCGGTATATCAACATCCAAAGGAATCGCTTCCCCAGCATAGTTCAAGACTTCCCCAGAAGAGTCCAATCCAATTCCCCAGGAAAATTGGAATTCATATCCCCAAACAGTAAGCTTATCCCCAGTAAATTCTGGAAGCTTATCCTTCGCAGAGCACGAACGCGTCGCCCGACTTTATTTAAAGAGTTATTTCCTCAACAGGATATAACTGGGTCATCCTCAGCCAAAAGCCACGGAAAGAGCGTCGTCGACAAAGTCTTCCTATCCCCAGCAAACTATTATCAACACTCAGCAAGGCATCCCTCTTCCTACAGAGTATTGCTTCCCAGCATGGTCGCTAGAGTATCTTTTCTCCCCGCAGAATCCTTCATTTGCCAAGTTTATTCCACAACGGAGTCATCTTCTCCTACCGATATTCTTGCAGTTATCATCCCCAGCGGAAGCAAAATCTATTCTTCAACATCAGCCCAGGATATGACTTCCCGGCACCCGTCAAGGATTTACTTTCCTAGACAAAAACATACATAAAACATCACATACATCATTATAACATGCATAGACACATCATATCATACAAATCTCATTTATGTTGAGAATATCATTACTTGATTCATATCATGCGTTGCATATGACTGACCTTTACCTTTCAGGAAAGATCCAGTTAAATTCTTAGCTATCTTTCAAGACCTAGCCTGGTTCAGTTAAATCGACCTTAAGATTTTCCTGATGCTTATCCAGTCAAAGGCCTTCTCTAGTTCAGTCAGATCGACCCTAAGATCTCCCTGATGCTTATCCAGTTGAAGATATTTCAAGACCTTGTCCGGTTCAGTTAAATCGACCCTAAGATTTTCCTGATGCTTATCCAGTCGAAGGCCTTCTCTGGTTCAGTCAGATCGACCCTAAGATCTCCCTGATGCTTATCCAGTTGAAGATATTCCAAGACCTTGTCCGGTTCAGTTAAATCGACCTTAAGATTTTCCTGATGCTTATCCAGTCAAAGGCCTTCTCTGGTTCAGTCAGATCGACCCTAAGATCTCCCTGATGCTTATCCAGTTGAAGATATTCCAAGACCTTGTCCGGTTCAGTTAAATCGACCTTAAGATTTTCCTGATGCTTATCCAGTCAAAGGCCTTCTCTGGTTCAGTCAGATCGACCCTAAGATCTCCCTGATGCTTATCCAGTTGAAGATTTCAAGACCTTGTCCGGTTCAGTTAAATCGACCCTAAGATTTTCCTGATTCTTACCCAGTCAAAGGCCTTCTCTGGTTCAGTCAGATCGACCCTAAGATCTCCCTGATTCTTATCCCAGTAGAAGACACCCAAGAGCGTTCCTGTTGGGGTAGTAATCGTCCAAGGTTCTCTCACCGTCCCGTTGAAGTAGTAGCCAGTCAGGACATACCTATACCAGGCATCTAAAAATCAGCTCCCGCAACGTGTCAGGTACTCATTTTCTGTTTTGCAGGTATGCAGGTTCTCGCCAAGGAATCTCTTACGCGATCAACATCCAGATGGCATCTATAAGCCCATCATCCTATCCGGCAACCTCTAAATGGCATCTATAAGCCCATTCCCACCACACTGCCACTATGTGAGCGCAAATTTCTGGGCACTCTAGTGTCCAATCATCTTCTACCCTCGGATTACGAAAGGCACGTCAGCCAATCTGCATCCTCAGGTCTAAGAAGATTGAACAGGGGCAACTGTTGTACCCCAAAATTTGCCCTCCCATATTCTCCAAGAAATTGCCAAGTCAAGCTGCAAAATTCCCCAAGGGTTGTACAGTCAAAGATATCCTATACAGTCAAAACTAGGGTTTGTGTCCTGATCAAGAAAATGAAGTTTTCAAAGGTCCAATCAAGTCTCATATGCCTACAAATATGGTCAAGCATCCTCATATCAAGTTTCAAGGCATTCAGTACAAAATTGCACAGTCAAAAAACCTAATTGCACTACAGTCAACTGTAGGGGGCAAAATGGTCATTTGACAGTCAAAGTTCAAAATTTTGGTCAACATATCATTTTGAAGCCACAAACATCATTTGATCAATGCTTGATCATGATTCTCAAAATTTAGCTCAGAAATCATCAAGATGCAAAAGTTTCCTTATTTGGACAGCTGAAAAAGTCAACTGAAATTGACCAGGGCATAACTTTCACATGGATTATCAGAAAAATTCCATCCAAAGCTAATTTTGAATAGAAAGACATTTCCTACAACTCATCTTCATACTTCAAGTCCAAGAAATGCTCTCACAAAAAGTTATCAATTTCAACATTATAGGTCATTTTCAAAAGTCAACAAAAAGGGACTTTAAGTCAAAGGCCATAACTTGTGATTGGTAAATCAAAATGACATGGGACCAAAGACATTGGTTAGAGGACTCAAAGACCTTTCCAAAATGTCCAAGAACATGAGAAAATCTTAAAAATTGAGCAAGTTATGCCTTGTGGAAGTTGGGAAATTTTTGGATATTTTGAAAAGTCAACATTGATTCAAATGACCTAAAATTGCTAATGGGCCCATTTTTCTTCCATGATTCATCATTCCAAGCATGTGCACGACCACTTGGCCCAAAGGGAAGTATTTTCTCATTTTTTATTTATTTATTTGAATTTTTATTTATATTAATTCATTTAAATCATTTAAATATATGAAAAATATCTAACTTAACCTAATCAATCTTTTTATACATGTTTTAGCCTCAAGATTTCGTGCATAAGTCAATATGGAAAGAATTGGAGCAATTGGATATGATTTGGACCAAAAACACATGGAAAAAGATATGGAAATAATGGTGGAAAAAATCAAATCTTCAACTCATGAATACAAGAGATTCTAGTCAAATTTGTTGACCTAATGCACTCACTACATATGCCTGATCATAACCCTAATGCAAAAAGACACAAAACTGCGCAAGAAAGCCATTTACAAACTTGGAAAATTCTCTAAAAAACTCAAATCTGAAAAGCACTTTTTAGGTGGATTCAAGGCGCGAAACTTGTTCCATTGGCTTGCCAAGGTTGTCCAGAAGCGATTGCAATCAAGAACATCCATCAAAACGCCAAGAATTGGTAAAACGAACATGAACTGTACAGAGAAAAATGCATAATCGTGTTTCCATATTTAGACGTTTTCATTACGTTTTTTTTATGCATTCATACTAATTAACGTATTCTGAAGCTAACCATGTAGTCTAATTTCGTTTTCGTGCCATATTTGGAGATTTGCCATTGATAACTTTTAGGGTTTGTAGAACTGTAAATTAGGGGTTTTCAGGTGCTGTAAAATTGGACATCCTCAATACCATAATTGGATTTAGCACGTCTGGACGAAGAAGATAGGACCCTCGCGCCTAATTTATGTTCAAGGATAGCCTAATCGTTATTTTCCCAAAAGACCCATTCTGAAATGGTGATAAAACCGTGGCCTATGTTTTGTATTTTCAGAAAAATGAACGAAGCGAAGAAGGTGATGCAGTGTCAGGGAGTAATTGGTTCTTTTAAATTTCGCGCTAAAACATTATCCATATGCGTTGTTTATTTTATATTATTTGTTTGATGTTTAATGTTAACACGCGTAAGTTGGTTCAGCTGGCAAGGGATGGTGATTGCAACGTTCCTGACCTGGGTTCGAACCCCAGGTCTGCATTATCTCAATAATATTTTTCCATATGCGTTCACATGCAGCTTCAGCGTAAAAGTACACCATACATCCTCCAGATCCAAGTGTACACGCGTCCAAGAGATTCAAATCAAAGGCCTAGATCTGAAGCACACCATGGGCATAGGTCAACGCTGCAGCATGCCATCTGGAAAGTCAATAAAGGCCAGATCCTTAATGGGCTCAAATTGCTGATTAAAACCTCCCATCTGGGGACTGATACCCCCAAGGTTTGCAAAATTTTGTTATTTTTTTTATCTTTTCATTATTTTTATCTTTTTTAATTATTATTCTTTTAGTTAAATTAATTATTTTTATAAACATAAAAAATACAATAAAAGTCAGAAAAGAGCAAAATACCATAAATAATTTTTATTTCTAATATTTTCATAAATAAATTGGCATGTAAATAAAATTAGTTTTAAACTAGGTTTGCAATTTTAATTCTTTTAACAAAAATCTAAAAAATGTAAAAAATAGGTTTAATTAATGTTTTATTCCTTTTTAATTTTCTTGTTCACCATAATATTATTTATTTTATTTATTTTTATAATTAAATGTGCATGAAAATAACTTAGGATTAATTTAGGTTAAAACTCCAATATTTTTCTTAATAACTTAAAAAATAATTAGAATTAGGTTTAGCATTTAATTTTAATTTTAATTAATTCTCTTTTTTCCATTAAATCTTAAAATACTAAAAATACCAAAAACAAAAGCAATTTCTTTTCTTAAATTAATTAATTCATGTAATTTTAATATTTTGCAAAAAGGGCCCAACGCCCTCCTTTCGACTTAATTGTTTAATTTCGCATATTTATTTTATTTTGCTCAAATAATTATGTACCTCTCCCAAAGCCTTGTAAATAATTGCTCGCACTTTTATTTCTTTATTTTCATTACTTTTCTGTCAAATCGGGTCCTGGTTAATTTTGGCGATGTGGACCCGCGCCATTTGTAATAGCTTTAGATTTACTTTTCCTCGCAACTTTTAACTGTTAAACAAAGCATGCAAGAATGAATGGCCTTAAATAAAAACAAGCGTAGAACACCAATAACATGACAAGACAAATACAAATGAAAACGACACACAAATCACACACCACCCTTAGGGTACGCCTCACTGTTGCCTTGCCTTCGAAAGGTGATCGTCGAGTAGAGGATGTCTTAGTAAGTCCTCATGATCCGGGAACCTGGCATGAGGGTAGCTTCTAAGGTGTCTTCCCATTGCTCTGGTGATCACCATGTCCCGAACCTCGAATTGACCCGAACACCTCCAACGGTGGTGCTACCTACCTCTCAATGGTGGGATGGCACTACTTTAAAGGACATTTACACAGACGAATTCCTTAGGGTAGGTAGGTTCTCGTAGATACTTGCTCTAATTTCAAAACAAAATCAAAAACTCTTTTCACACTGACACTTTTCAAAAAGCTTTCGAAAGCAATTTTTCAAGCACTCTTGAGGACCGATACAAGAGTCGAACTGGAATTTTCAAAGAAACTTTTTAAAACCCACAGTTGAAAAGCAAACAAACTATTTTGAAAACACAAATGAGCGAGTATCTAAGAGCCCATGGATAACCATGGATAGAAAGGGTGCTAACACCTTCCCTTTCTATAATCTACCTCCCGAACCGAGAGCAATCTCTTTAAGGAATTTTTCTGTGCTTTTGTCCTTTCCATTTGGAGAAAATAAAAGACGGTGGCGACTCTTGCTTCCGCGACATTTCGCGAACCAGCGTTAAACAGTCAGTTCCAGATCCACCGATCACAATACCTTTATGGGTCGATGCACGCTGTCTTTTGCCACAATACAGGATCAAATAAACTTTGCATGAGCTTATTTGTTGGATGCTTCGACTTGGTACCTACAAAACACAAATTGTGCAAAGACAAAGACAAATATTTTTTGTATTTTGGTTAGAGGTTAGTCAACAACACATATACAAGATACACAACCAAGGTGCTTGGAAATTCCTTAAGAGAAAACTTAGATATAGGAGATAGAAAAAGAGCAAGACCCAATCCTAATGTGATCTTGTTATGATCAAGTTGACATGATATGATAGGGTAATCTTAGGGGGGCAAAAATTGGGGTACAACATTGGGGAATAGATTTTGTAGGACCCTTTCCCACTTAATTTTCTAATGAATTCATCCTTGTTGCAGTGGATTATGTCTCTAAATGGGTTGAAGCGATGGCTTGTCCTAGGGAGGACGGCAAAACGGTCATAAAATTTCTAAAGAAAAAAATATTTTTTCCTATTTTGGCACTCCGCGAGTCTTAATAAGTGATGGTGGATCACACTTTTGTAATGCACCTCTTGAAAAAGTTTTGGAAAACTATGGTGTAAAGCACAAAGTGGCGACTCCGTATCATCCATAAGCTAATGGGCAAGCCGAAGTTTCAAATAGAGAGGTTAAGAGGATATTAGAAAAAACAGTGTCGAGTTCGAGGAAGGATTGGTCGCTTAAGCTTGATGGTGCTTTGTGGGCGTATCGTACCGCTTACAAAGCTCCGATTGGTTTGACACCGTTTCAAATGGTGTATGGAAAAGCTTGCCACCTTCCAGTATAAATTGAACACAAGGATTTGTGGGCAATAAAACTTTTAAACTTTGACTCTAATTTGTCTAGAGAAAAAAGAAAAATTCAATTGCAGGGTCTTGATGAAATGAGGAATGATGCATATCACTCCAACTAGTTGTACAAAGAAAAAGCCAAATTTTATCATGATAAGAAAATCTGACACAAAGACTTCAAGGTTGGCCAAGTGGTGCTCCTTTTTAATTCGCGGTTGAAACTTTTTCCGGGAAAGTTGAAGTCCAAATGGTCGGGTCCGTTCGTGATAAAAGAGGTGAAAGATTACAGAGCAATTGTTTTGGAGGATCCTAATTCAAAGGAAGTTTGGACAGTAAATGGCTAAAGATTTAAAAATTACCATGGGGGAGAGATAATTCGTGATACAAATGTGGTTCGTCTCGGTGATTATGAAATCACTTTAGACCGTCGAGCTTGAAACGACGTTAAACAAAGCGCTTGTTAGGAGGCACCCTAACACTGTAAGTATTTTGACTTTTGTGTGGTTTTTCTTTTAAAAAATGATGAAGAATAAATTTTTGGCATAAATTCTACAACATAATTTAGTTTTCAGTTCTGCAAAGAATCATCGGGCGATGAAAACTTTCGTCGGGCGAAATTGTAAGCGCAACACACTTCTGTTGTGCGTTTTTATTAAATCTTTTGATGGTTCAAGTTTGGCCCATGGCTTGTGACTTTGTAGTTCCAAATTTTAACCTAATTGTGCCTCATTCACTTTGTCTCACACACACTCATTGCCTCACTCAATCATTGCCTCATCTCCTATTTCCAAAGAATTTCATACCTTCATCCTCACCTCAAGCATCTAAAGTAACAAGTTCTTATCTTTTCTTTGTAAATTGAAAAAGGTTAGGTTTTTCCTTTTGAATACCTAAGTTAGGAACTTGTGAGGTATTGATTTTTAGAATAATGCATGTGGTAGAAATGATTAGCAATTAGGATTCATAGTGATTTCACTGAATAGTTTGTGTAAATTTAGTTTGTGAGCAAGAAATTATGCAAAAATCTGCAGAATTTTTTTCAAAATTTTTGCAGGATCGCCTGGCGAAAGGACTCATCGCCCGGTGATGATGTTCATTAGCGTACACTTTATTTGTGTAAACTGCATATTTTTTTCCCAAATTCGCAGGATCGCCCGACGATCAAATCCATCGCCCGGCGATGGGAAGCAGGCTCAACATTGAAATTTTTTTTTTATGAATTCTAGAAAATTTTTATTGAATTGATTTTTGACAAGATTGTCTGTGTTGCTTTGTGTTGGTTACTTGATGTGCAGATGGCTTCCAAAAGGGCTTTTCGTCTGAAACCCGTGAGGGAGAATGTCGGGAGTGGTTCGAGCCAATCGTGGAATTTTGACGAGCGCAAATTTATGAGCGCAGATGCGGAAGATAGGTTCAACATGTTGATAGGGAGATAATTTTTTCGGAGAAAAAGTTTTCCATTGATACTCATGGTCCGTACAAGAAACCAATGCAAATTTTTCTTTGCAAAAAGTGGGATGTTCTCGTTGATCCAGTCGACAAAATCATCTACGATCTGGTGAGGGAATTTTATTCAAATGCTCTTCCAGCTGAAGGGGATCAATTTGTCTTTCGGACCATGATAAGGGGAAAAGCTTTATATTTTGATAGGAACAACATTAACATTTTTCTAGGAAACCCTCTCTATATGAGTTTGCATGAAGTTGATGAGTTCAACAAAGAGCTGGGCAAGTTGAGGGGTCATGGTTCTATTGTCCGTACCATTTTGCAAGAAGGTAGGAGTGTTGAGTTGAATTTAGTAGGTATTCCTTTTCGGTATGATCGGGAGGATATGACACCCGAGGCTTAGGCGGTACTCCTTTTGATTCTTCACAACATCAAGCCTAAGCTTCATAGATCATCCATTCCAACTAATGTGGTTTTGTTAGTTCAATTTATTTTAGAGGACAGGAAAGTGGACTTGGATGGAATTATCTCCTAAGAAATCCGGTAATTTGTGGAAAGCACAAAGACAAAAGAGGTAAACTCTCGTGCACCTCTTCCTTTTCCTTGTCTTATCACTAGCATGTGTTTAGAGAAGGGGATCTTAATGCTGGAAGAGATCAATGAAAAAGTGATAGGGGTGATTAATGAAGATTATCTTAGCCGATACTGTTTAGGAATATTGGCAATGAAACGGAAGAAGAAAACTGTAGGCGAGTCTTCAGGTACTCAAGAAGGAGTTGAGGGGCCGGATTATTCTGCTTGGAATCCAAGAATGAAGGAAACATGTAACTTGGGACATGTTGGAATCACATAGAAGATCTGGAAGCTTCTTGCATGATTCCATGGCAAAATTGTTCCTTCATCAGTCCAACCCGCAAAAGCCAGTCACCTTCCCCTCTCAAGCTGAGTATAATGCATTCTGCGCTTGGCCCAAGGACATGCACCTGTTCTTTTCGGAGGGGGAAACGCATGCTAGAGCGCATGAGGGTGATGAAGGAAATGACGATAATGATGGTGGTGATGACATGGACTTTTGAGATTGTGGTAACCAGTGGAGAATTTTAATTTCAGTTTTATTTTATGCTAGTCTTTAATTATTGAAACAATTTGGTGTGTTTAAGTTTGTTGTGAACAACTAGAATTTTGTGTGGTATTTTGTGATTTTGTTGTTTTTTTTTGTTGGGTAGTGGTACCCATTTTCTTTTGTAAAAAAAAGGAGTTATCTTGATTAAAGTAGTTAGATATTACTTTAGTAGATTGTGCATTTCGTTTTTATTTTATTATAAAAAAAAGAAGAAGACATAGGTGGAAGAAGTACTCAAGGATTGAGTTGATTTTGGAACTCAATCGAACTCGTGATTTGGGTAGTGATGATACAAATATCAAAGCATTGCAAATAAGGTATCATTTTACCGTGTTGTAGAATATTAGAATAATAATGAAAATAGTGCTTTAATGAAAAATATAGTTATGCGTTGTTATGTAAATGTGTGTGCATACTTGAATAATTAGGACATAACCACAAATGTGAGAAATTTTTCATTGTTTACTAAACCGTTAAAGTTGTATTAATTGTTGTTTTAGCTCGAACGATTCATGATAAATATTGTTGTCGAAAAGATATCTTGGAAAATTAGAAGTGATCAAGGCATTGTTTCTGTTTTATGAGAGTAACCACCATTCCCGAAAGGGCTTCATCTAACCTTGTGAATTTGTGAATCTTTGTGAATCCTTTTGAGCCTTAAATAATTTTTTTGGAATGAATCTATCATCGAGTCAACAAATTCCTAAGTATACCACTTAGTAATTGTGAATGATTAAGGAAGACAAAGGAAAGTCAATGATGATTCATGCTAAAATAATTTTTTTGTCTATAACACTTTACCCAATTTTAAAATTAACCTTTGAAGAGCATTCATGAAAAAGGGAGAAATAAATGTTTAAAGTTGGGGAGGTTGGTTAATATAGAAAAAGAATTGGTGGCACAATTCATCCCTTATGTATTGAAAAAAGAATAAAAAAATATATATAATAAATAAATAAAAATAAAAGAAAGAAAAAGAGAAGGGTGCATTGTGAGAAAAAGAAATCAAAAAGTCAAAGTTGAAAGAGGGATGAAGCAAAAATGAATGCTATGAATTTGTGAAACGCTCTTCATTATCTTTACCCATTTTTGTTTCAATGGCCGTGCATATATAATCCCTTGTTTTTAACCCCAACCAAGTGACAACCTAGAAAAGTCCTTTTGTGATCTAAGTTTCCTTGATATTCTTTTTGAGTTACTTGATAAACGCATGAATTGTTCTGGATATTAGCACAATTATTATTGAGTGTGATTTGTCCCTTGTCTTAGGTACATAAGTCATATTCAGTTGATGGAGAGTAGTTGGTTCAAGTATGAACATATTATTACTAATTTTTGCATAGCTAAATATTTGTGTTTAGAACTTATTTCATTATCACGCTTGATTCTGAAAACAGTTAATTTGTGCCATGACTGCATCTTGTGAGTTTGAACAATTCAAATTAATTTTGTTGATGTTGTTCCTCTTAATTCATCAAGGTATTTTAGTGTTTACCTTTGAATTGAGGACAATCAAAGATTCGAGTGAAGAGAGTTGTTAAGTGTCAATTTGTACATAAAATACATATCATTTATTGACACTTTGAGACCTTTTATTTTACTTTTGATTAGGTTAAATAGTCATTTTAGTCATTTTGCATAGTATTTAAAGAGTTTTGAATGTTTAATGTGTTTGTTAGTGTTTCAGCTAAACTCGTGTAGTAAAGATGAAAAAAGTGGAGAATTTAGGCTAACCATGCTTAAGAAGGAAGAGTGAGTTGCTGCAAAGGATCGACCGGCGAAAGTAGGCGTCGCCCGGCAAAAATGACGAAGAAAAAGAAGCTGCAATCCTGTATTGCTTCACTTCTTGGGAGCCTGGCGAAAGGAGGATCTCCCGGTGAAGCATTCTTGTCGTCGGGAGATGAAAGATGCTCTTTTGGGGTTGTAACACGCCCAGCTGGTCACGTGTGGCATCCAGCTAAAATCGCCCGGCGATGCTTTATGGTCGCTCGATGATGGAGTGCAGTTAGGCCATACTTTTGGCTACTTTTTGCCAACTTTTGTGGAAACTTTCCACCAACTTTTGTCTTGGGAGGGAAAAATTATGATTTGTGATATAGAAACCTTTTGTTTTTTGGATCATAACATTACAACATAGAAAGTATATTTTTGTTCTTATCCCAAAGAAGGAAGAAAACAAGAGCTCTTGCATCTTTCTTCAATGAGACTTGAAGATTATTGTTCATCAACATCCATTGTCTACCCATTGAGCAAGGTATCATGACAATGCGTAGCTAAACACTTTTTGTGTCAAGGTTAGAAGTAGTCAACCTAGACTTAATGTATTTCTTTTAATCATTTTATATATGAACTTGGTTGAAGATTAATACATGTTGAATATCTTTGTATCATTGTTATTTTAATGGTTTGGTCCATTATTGAGAAGTAAGTTCCAAGCTTGAATTAAGATATTCATCTACTAATGAAAAAACTCTAGACATATATTTGTGAGCTAGTATTCACTTGTATCAAGCATTAAAGATTATTATGTTAATAGTTAGGTTGAGAGATCATTTAAAGATTAACATGATAACACTCATAATATTGCGTAGACATGAGAAATATTAAGAAGATAGGTGAATGTATTGATCATTGATTAGTTCATATGCAAGGTTAATCGAATAACTGTGGAATAGGTTGATGAAAACTAATCTTGACACCCTTTTTTTTTAGCAAAACAAATATTTTCAAACAACAACCTCTCTACTATCCAAAGAATTATCTAGTGCATGAAACTTGATTTTTTGGTTACTAAAAGCAAGCTTTAAAACTTTGTTATCATTCAAACACTTATAGACACTCAAACTATAGAACGACATTGATATCACACCAATCCCCGAGGAAAGCGATAATATAAATACTTTTGTTAAAAATACTACAAATAGAAGGGTGGAACAGAGGTGCTCCTGGATAATGTATGGGGGATGGTTTGTCGCCCTAACATCGTCGAGAAAGCACCAAGCGAGCTGAGCGCCTCTAGCATCGTTGGGCGAGCCTCAGGCTAGCAGTCCTGACAGTAACTTGTAGAGGCTATAACTTGAGTTTCAGTACTCTGTTTGACACATCGTTCAAAGCATTGGGAGTCTAACACGCAGAGTGTAACGCCCCATTTAAATGCTTAGTCATTGTTTGTTGATTGTGAATTTGCTTTGGCATTCTGTGTTGAATCTTATTTTGAGGGATAATACTATTATTATTAATATTATAGTTATTATTAAGATTTTTAATATTGTTATTAATATTATTATTAATATTATTACTAATATTATTTTTAATATTAATATTATTATTATTATTATTAGTTGAGTGTTAGTAATAATAAAATACAATAGAAGAGAGTTAGACCATTTGGGAGAAAAAATATTGTCACGTAGAAACAAAGAAGAGAAGAGAAGAGAAGAGAAGAGAAGAGAGAACTAGGGCAAAGGAAATTCTCCATTGTTGAAACATCAAAGTTGCAAATTAAGCTAAGGGGGTGAATGGATTTTATAATTGGTGATTTTACATGAGAGGGTAGTGAGGGTTCCTTTCCCTCTTAGGTTGTTTTTGAATGATTGATGTATGATCCGCTTTTGTTTGATTTGATTGACGTTGATGTATGCGATACTATATGAAATTGTGATGTTATGATTGTGATTGTTGTTGGTGATTTTTGATGCTATGATGATGGTACCACAAAACCCCAATCTAATACCTATTAGTAATGGTAATTAGGATAAGAGGATTTGATGATGGAATATGACCCGTAACTGATGTATGGATAGTATTGCATTGTGATGAATTGAGAGATAGTGAAACCTGATGTTTAGATGACTTTTTAGGACATGTAATGTGACAAGATCGCCTGAAAATTGGTCTAGTTTTATGCAGAATCGAAAACAGGAAAACCTTGTTCGTAGAGTATCGTCGGGCGATACAGGGAGTGTCATCGGGCGACGGTGTTTCGCCAGGTGAAAGCAGGGGAGAGAAGTAGGCGAGTTTTTGGATGAGTTACTGGAGGATGTCGCGCCTAGCATCGTCGGGTGAAGGGTGAGGCGAAGGAAGTTTCGTCGGGCGACACAGGGCTTTGTCGGCCAATGAATGGCCGTAGCTGAAAGTTATTTTGGACTTTCTTGAATAGATTATAACTTTAGTTTTAGGAATCCGATTGATGTGTCGTTAAAAGAAGTAGGTAGATAACACCATGAACTATGATTTGAAGGATAAAAATGAATGATAAGGATTATAATTCTAGTACCTAAATTAGGATAGAAATAGTTTCCCCTTGTTACACCGAAATGGTGAGTTATTTATTGTGTTGTTGCTTTGCTTACGATGTTATTATAAGGTAATGTTGATGACTATGATGATAATGATGCTGATAGCCTAAATTATCACTATGTTGAAGGCTTATGCCTTTTGGTTGTATAGTTATGTTGTTGCATATGATTTCGCATGTTGCATAGTGATGAGGGCTTATGCCCTGTTGTTGGCCTGTAATGTCATTGTGATGAGGGCTTATGCCCTGTTATTTCCCAAATTTGCATACGAGATGAGGGATTATGCCCTGATGGTACCACATGCATTAAGTTAATGTCAGTCTCATTGCATTGCATTGATTCGAGTTGATGTTGCATTACGTGAACGATGTGTTATATTGCAAAGTATTGTGTGATGTGTGGATTATATGATTACTACTCCTTAGCATGTGATATTCACCGTATATTTATTGAATAAAATTCTCACCTCTTTTGTGTTGTTGTGTCTGTGCTCCTCTGGGAGTACAGATAATCAGGTATCCGAGTAGTGCTTGGAGTGAGTGTTACCTGATCGAGTCCTAGGAGTCGCTTTGATACGTAACACGGGAATTGGGAATCTTTGTTATGTTTTTCTTTATTTCATTTGTTACGTATCTTTCATTTGACTTATGTTGGACCACACATTTGTGGAGTTTTATTTGTTGTTGAAGTTGTAATGACATGGAATTGAACTAATTTTATTATTTCACTGCCGAATTGATTATGTTCGAATAAAAGAAGTAATAAAGCGACTTTAAACTTTATGAATATTTGAAGTATGTGACATCCTACTTAAGTACTTTGATATATGTTAATGTAATTGCTATTGTGGGAAAGTGAGGTGTTACAATTGGTATCAGAGAAGGTCGGTACGTCTGGCCAGGTTGTTGAGTCGTTAGTATAGTGTGACAGTGGAATACTGTTGATGTTTTTATATATAACCATTGTTTTATGCTGTGATGTGAAGTAGAGTAATGGCTGGAAGAGGCAATGGTGCACTTGCTAATGTGTTGCAGGCTTTGGCTCAGGCAACGCAAATTTAACCTATTGTTAGTGGGAACGATGAGTCTCGTACTTTGGAAACTTTCCAAAGGAACCATCCACCTACGTTCAAAGGGAAGCATGATCCTGAAGGAGCTCAGGAGTGGCTCAAGCATATTGAAAGGATATTTCGAGTCATAGACTGTTCTGATGCACAGAAAGTGTGTTTTTATACACATATGCTGGCAAGAGAGGCTGATGACTGGTGGGTTGCTACTCGCCGGAGACTAGAAGGCGCAGGTGAGGCTATTACTTGGGCTTTATTTTGTTGGGAATTCCTGGTGAAGTATTACCCAGAGGATGTCTATGGGAAGAAGGAGATTGAATATCTGGAACTAAAACAAGGGGATTTAACGGTAACTGAGTATGTTGCCAAATTCGTGGAGTTGGCAAACTTTTATCCTCACTACACGGAGGAGACAACTGAATTTTCTAAGTGCGTCAAGTTTGAGAATGGCTTACGTTCTGAGATCAAGAAAGCAATTGGGTATCAGCAAACCCGTAAACTTTAGGATTTGGTGAATTGCTGTAGAATTTATAAGGAGGACAGTAAGGCTCACTACAAAGCTGTAATTGAGAAAAGAGGTAGGCAACAACAGAGTCGCGGGAAGCCTCATAATGCTCCAAATGACAAAGGCAGACAGAGGGTTACTGATGGCAAAAGAACCAGTGGGGGAGGTGCTCCTGCTAACATTGTGTGTTACAGATGTGGGAAGCCGGGTCACCAAAGTAATGCATGTACTGGAGAAGTGAAGAGGTGTTTTTTTTGTGGTAAGGATGGGCATGAGGTAGCTGAATATAGACACAAGGAAGTGATATGTTTCAACTGTGGTGAGGAAGGAAACATCAGTACTCAGTGCTAGAAATCGAAGAAAGCTCAGAATGGTGGGAAAGTTTTTGCTTTAGCTGGAACTCAAACATCTAGTGGAGACCGTTTGATTAAAGGTATTTGCTTCATTAATAGTACTCCTTTAATTACTATTATTGATATTGGTGCTACATATTGTTTTATTGATGTTGATTGTGTTAAAAAGTTGGGTCTCGAGTTATCCTCTACGAATGGAGAAATGGTTATTGAAACTCCAGCTAAGGGATCAATGACTACTTCTCTAGTATGCTTGAAGTGTCCATTGTCCATCTATGATAGAGACTTCTTTGTTGATCTAGTTTGTTTACCGCTAAGTGGTGTAACACCCATGAATTTAATTAATTATTTAATTAAAATATTTTTGGATTATTTGTTGAAAAATTGTGAAATGTTGTGAATTGTTGGTATATGTTGTTAGATTATTATTAATCAATTAATTAGTTGATTAATAATTATTATAATGTTGGAATTAATAAAATAATTGTGTTAGGCCTATTTTATTGGTTGGATGTAGTAAAGTGGGGGTGTGAAAGTTAAGCCCAATTGGACTAATGATATAAGGTTAAGCTGACACAAGGATTTGATTTAGTTGGTGATTAAGGGTTTGTACGCTGACCATACGAGCTGCACGGAGGAAGGAGTAAGTTTCCCTGTGTCGAGTAGAGCAAAAGAAGGTTGTCGGCTGGAATTTTGGTAGAGCAACCTTCAATCCAGGTAAGAGTGGGGTTCTGACCTTATAATGGGATTTATGATGTGTATTATATGGGAATTGGTCATTTGTATGACTGTGTGTGTTGATGTTTCTGGATTTGTTATCGAAGTTTTCTACTTCTCTATGTTGTGGTCGTTTAGGGAGTCATCGTACGATGGTTTAATAAACTTGTTTTAGGAAGTTACCCAGTTGTTATGATGTAGGCGGTTTGAGTGGTCTGTATCATAGCCCGGTAGAATCAATGATTAAGTTAGTGTAGTTTATCACTAGGTGGTGTGGTCGTTATGGTGATGTTCTAAGCAGTTGGCAGGAAATTAGTAAATTATTGTTATGGTTGTTGTGATGTGGTGGTGTTCCGAGCAGTTGGAAGGAAAATAGGAATTGTTGTTGTGGTCGTATTAGGAGGGTTTATGTGCGAAGGTCTTATACAATGAACGAATCTGTTGATAGGAAATATAGTTGCCCGTTACTGTGGTATTCCGAGTAGTTGGTCGGAAGTTATGAATTGTATGTATGTGGTCGTTATGACATCGTGTTGTTCTGTGCTGTTGGCCGAACTAGTGATCGAGGAGGATGTTCATAGTTGTAATACGGTGGGAGAACTGACTTGGATGTTTTGCGTTTGATTGCAATTGTTGCAGATAGCAAGAGTCGCCATCGACTTTTCTTTTATCCAATAAGGAAAGAGTGAAAAGAACAGGAAAGACCTTTGAGATATTTTCTTGAGTTCGAGGGGTAGGTTATGAAAAGGGAAGGTGTTAGCACCCTTTTCATCCATAGTTATCTACGGGCTCTTAGTTGCTTGCTAGATCACTTATTAAATTTCTTTGTTTGGAATGTGTTTGTGGTGGGTTTTGAAAGTATTTTTGAAAAGCGCCTTCGTTTAGGCAAACTTTGTAATGATTCTCGTATCTATAAGAATGCATACAAAGTGTTGTACTTTTTGAAAATATTTCATGTTTTGAAAGTGTTTGGTGTGTTTGAAAAGATATTTTATTTTGAATATGGATTGTGAGCAAGCAAATAAGAACATTCTACCTACTCAAAAGTCTTTTATTCATTTCTTCCTTCCTTTGATATTTCTATCTCACCATTGATTAGTAAGTAGCCTTATCTTTGGATGTAAAGGAACGGACGTGGTCATTCTATAGTCATAGATATAAATTTTGTGAGATATCTTAGCATTTTCCTTAAGGGACTAAGATCATTTGTAAGACAACATTCATAGCATCATCGAGGGGCTATGATCTTGTATTTCGATTGCTTTTGCTAAGATGTCTCACATGCATATCATGACCATTCTCTCAAGGCAACAAGTGGAGTAGACCCTAGAGGTGAAAAATGTGCAAGTGTTTGTATTCCATGCTTGGTTTATCTTGGATTATGGTTTTCTAAGCATTGATTTTATCTTTTCATACAAACCCTAATTACTAGTATTTATTTGAAAGCGATAAATTGCAGAAATGTAAGTTCTATGCTATTACATCATTTTTGGGGGATGGGATGTACAAATTTACAAATGGGAGATTGCAAGAAATTAAAACTAATTATCTATTATAACCGTATTGAACTTGAATAATGTACAAGAATTGAAATGTATATAATATACAAGACCTAAATGAAAAGAAAATGAATTTGTTTTGATTTTGTTTAAGAAAATATTTTAACCTAATTTTCTAAAAGAAGATAAATATTTAGAAGTAAGAAAATTAAACTAAGTTAATTTTAATTTAAACAAAGAAAATGAACTAAATCTAAGTTTAATATTAAGTTAAAGAAAAGAAATTAAATAGGAAAATATTTTTGGTCTTTTTTATTTTAAGAAGTTAAATAAAAATAAACTAAATAACTTAAATATTTAATATAATATTTTTGGTGTTTCTGATTAATAAAAAATTATAATAATAATACTAAAAATAATAATAGAAAGAAAATAAAATATAAATATAAATTTAAAGTCGGAGGGGGTTTAGAAAGTGGAAAGGATGTTTGTAAGTAAAACTGATTTCTGTTTGGTTTAGGCCCAAATGTATTTTTGTGATCAGAATCAGAAAGAAAATAAAAAGGTTATGCTGGGATGCATGATGAAAAAATGGATGGGGGATGTTGTTAGAAGCAACATGAGAAAACCCAGAAGTTCTGGCCCAAGCGTGCTGCTAATAAGTACATGGGAGGTGATGCTGGAAGCAAAAATGAGACAACCTAGAAGTTATGGCCCATGTGTGCTGTTAACAAGTAGCTGGGGGTGATGCTAGAAGCAAAAATGAGACAGCCTAGAAGTTCTGGCCCATACATGTTGTTAACAGGTAAATAGGGGGTGATGCTATAAGCAAAAATGAGACAGCCTAGAAGTTCTGGCCCAGACATGTTGTTAACAGGTAAATGGGGGGTGATGCTAGAAGCAAAAATGAGACAACCTAGAAGTTCTGACCCAAGCATGATGTTAACAGGTAAATGGGGGGGGGGGGGGGGGGGTGATGCTAGAAGCAAAAATGAGACAACCTAGAAGTTCTGGCCCAAGCGTGCTGTTAACAAATATATGGGGTAAAATGTTAAGAAATAAAAACAAAAGGTGCTCCTGGGGCTAGAATCCAGGACCCTTAACACTAATGCCTTACGCGCGTGCTCTCTACCACTAGGGTGGCTATACATCCAATATTATAAACAAAACCATAAATGTATATTACAAAATCAGTTCTGATGATGAACTTCATCTTCTTCCTCGCGCCAGCCAGAGCATCTGCAACTCATTCATTTCTCAACCAAAATGGAAAATGTAAACGTGAAAGTTATGGAATATTTCATCATGGTTCCAAAACTATAAAGCATTAAAATTATAAATCAGAAACAAACATGAATTTTGCTATCCCTAATCTAAACCCTAATTTTTCAAGAAGTTCTGATCCAAAATTCTCTTTACTCAGGCCATATAAATTAAGTCTATGAATATGTACAGTTTCAGAGCAGTGATATCTACATTTTGTCTTTGAAAATGAAAGTCTAACAATGTCTAAATAATGAGATGAAAATCATAATAACTTACCTTGCAGCGGGAGATCGTGTTTCGAATTAAAGTTTAATTTAAATTGGTGTGATAATCTGGTTAGCTTCCTCAAGTTCCCAGGAAGCTAATGCAATGGTTAGCTTGAGCTATGGATAGCTGGAATGTTATGGAGAAGTCAATATGTAATGCTCTATTTTTGAAAATGGAGGTTGGTGAAGATGATGTTACAGTCTGAAAACAGAGGTTGGGATAGCTTTTATATGTGTATCAGAAACTTTGTGGATGGTTTGGCCAAGAAACGCGCGAGGGGATTTGGAGATTGGATTCAAAAATCAGAAATGACAAGTTTTTGTGCTTGTGTTGCAATTTCTGGTTCTAGGGAGTTTTAGTGAGTTTTAGTGCTTGTCCAAATCCTCTTCAGCTTGCAAATGAAGGATTAATTTATAGGCAAAGGGTTTGGAAGCTTTGTGAATTCAGAAGTACAAACTCACATGTTGTGGATTTTGACTTGTTTTTGAAGCAAGCTTAGACAAACATGGTTTCAAGGCAGGGTAGGGTGGCTAGCAACTTTAAACACGCCTATTCTGAGTTTTTAGGGGATGCTTGTGCAGAAAGAACAAACACAAAGCTCAAGGAGAGTGGACTTTATGATTAAAGTCACTTTTCCAGAATGGAAGTGTGAACTTTATTCCTTAAATGGCAAGGTGTATTGGACAAAGCTTAAATCAAGTGGTTCATAGCTCAAAAGCTTGTATAATCTTCTGATTAAGGATAGATACACATGTTAGAGAGCCTGAAAATTGGGATTATGCAGTACTGCTTGGAATTAGATCAGATGTTCATCATGAAAATGACTCCTAATTTAAGAATGAATGTACAACTTCTGATCTTTGATTCTCCCTGCTCCAGCATGATATGAAAGAGTTCTTGGACTTTTTAGAAATCTTTTAACATGCTCTATAATCCCTATTTGAATCACTTTTGCAAACTCCCATTGTAACTGTGTGAAACTTGGCCCAAAAGTTCTGTCAAAATTCTGGCTTAAAATGCCCAGAATTTTACAAAGTGTTTTAGTTTCATGGACATGTCTTCATGGATTTATAACTTGAGATCCAAGAATTTCTAGAAGAAGTTATGTCCTATAATGTTTCTGATTTCATTGAGATCTACAACTTCCATGTTGTAAGTTTTTCTTGAGTCATCTTGCATCATGGTGAAAATCTGGCACAAAGTTATGAAATTATCATACTTTTCTTAACACTTAGAAAAATTCTAAGTGTTTAGAACTTTGAATTTTTTCAAAGTAATCTTGAATTTTGATTTCTTGATGAATAATAATTATACTTTAACATGTATTGATGAAATATGGTTTTTGAAACTTGATTTTAATCCAAAAGTCAAACTTTGACTTTTCAGTGTACAGTTAACTTTTTCATCAATTGACCAAATTTCAATTATCAATCAATTGATCTTGAGAAATGTTTTGAACCATGCCATTAGATCAAAATGATGCATTTGGATTCTTGATATCATGTCTCAAACCAAAAAGTCACGTGCTAGGTCAAAAAGTCAAAAATTGAACCTTCTTAGTCAAAACCCTTATTTGACCATTTTGCCCTTTTGATGATCTGATAAATTTCTTGAGAAATTATGATCCAAACTTAACCAAATGGTTCATATGAGTTTAATATATTTATATGGATAAAAAATTATGAGTTTTGACTCTAAATTGACCACAGTTGGCTTTTTCCCCAATACAGTTTGTTGTACCCCAAAATTTGCCCTCTCATATTTTCCCAAGATTTTTCTCTTACGTAGGTGATTACAAACACTTGATTAAAGAAAAATAAATTTTTGAAGATAAACAAGGTCTTTCGATTGACGTGAACAAGGTGTCTTTCGATTGGCATTTTGACAGGCTTCGACTGAGCGCCTAACCTCCTCCAAGCTTGCCTCAAATTTCCAAGCTTCGATTGAAGCCTTGGTCTTTTGCTTGTTTGTTGTATACCAACTTCTACTGGGCATGTGTTTCCTTTGAAACAACCTCATTTGATCCAAAAGGGAAGGGCCTCCTGTTAGTTCTTCTTCGATTGCACCATGTGCTTTGCATGTTGGCTTGATTCACAATGCAATGGCTACCTGCATGCAAGCTGGATTCATGCTTCGATTGGGCATTTGATTTCTTTGGAGCGAGCTTGAGTCCTGCTTCATTTGGGCATTTGATTTCCATGCATGCAAGCTTAATTCCTACTTCGATTTGGCATTTTATCTTTTTTGGAGCAATCTTGATTCCTGCTTCGTTTAGGCATTTGGTTTCTTTGGAGCCAGCTTGATTCTTGCTCCGACTAGGAAAATACTCCCTTTGTGTGTGGCTTCAGTGTACAAAGCAAGAACCCCCTGCAAGATCCCTTCGATCCGCAAAGGAAAAAGGCTACTTTTAACTGGAATTCGATTCACAAAGCTCCCACTGGGCAAAAGGCCCCTAAGCTTATCACCATCGCAGTATGCCTCTTCATGCTTACCTTGGTTTCACAAGGCAAAGACCCATCAACATGCCTTCAACTCACAAAGCAAAAGGCCTCAGAATTGCCTTCGATCCACAAGGCCAAGGCCCCTTCAACTTACCTTTGTGTTTACTTTCGACCCACAAGAAAATGACTTCCTCTAGGGTTGCCTCCAATGCGCAAGGCAATGGTTTCCCTTCACGCCAGCGCCTATAAAGTGTTGGTTTTCTTTCATATGTGCTTCGATTCATTAAGCAGTTCGCTTCCCTCATGCTAGCCTTGACTCTAACTCCAAAATATTCAACACACATTTTTCCATATTTTGACACCTACTACTGGCGCATTCGAAGGACAGGCACATGGTCCATTCGAAGGACATATGTTTTCCCCATTCGAAAGACATGTATTGATGTATTTAAAGGGGCATACGTGGGTGTTCCATTCGAAGGACATACTTTGTTGGCCCATTCGAAGGAATGGCAAGTGATGTATACAAGTGATGCATGGGTTCCCTTCAAAAGAGCACACACATTGGTCCAAAACGAAGGATATTGCTAGCCAAAACAAAATAAAAATATTCAAAGAGGCATGTTGGCCCAAAAGCCAACATACTGCCAATTTCAAGCCAACGTGCACAAGCACATTCATTGGCCAGGATTTCATTTGGGCTAGCTGAATAGGGGTTCAAACGAAGAAGCCCTAGTGATGAGAACATGAGCCATGCGAAAGTTACACAAATGGTCCATTTAAAGGACCCATTCGAAGGCTATACAAGAAGTCTAATCGAAGGGCGGGAACTAGAGGGCATTCGAAGGAGCCAAAATATCCACATACATTTAAATTTCAAAAAAGGGACAAGATTCCATGTTTTTGACCACAGTTACAAATTTTCATTCATGGCTTTCAAACACATAATCGAGGTTGTTTAATCCTATGATATCTTGTCTCCTCCCTTCTACTCTACATAAGCAGCGTGCTCGCAAGCCAAATACACACTTACACGCCTACACAACCTAGAGAGAACACTACCAAATTGCAAAAAAAATTCTTAAAGTTGTCCAAATAGAAACCTCTGATCCAGCCAGATTCAAATCTTTCCAAGTACTTTATCAACATCCCAGGGTTCCCAGGAGCACATACCCCCTCCGTTCAATCTGTCTCACGCCCAGAAGTGCTCCATCGAACCTCACTTTTTGGTAAATTTTGTGACTTTCAAACTTTCAAATCATGCCATATAAATCTTTCTTAAGCTTATATTCATGTTATTAATTATGCTTGCTAATGTTCTAACATTTTTCATGTGGGTGAAAGTGCCAGAATCATAGATCACCATTGTTAAGGCATCTCAAATAGGAATCCTCGAACCTCATGATACAATAATTTTTAGATCAAATAAAGGCCACCATTGAATTCTTTGGGAAATTTTAAGGGGGGTGGGATGCTTTAGTTGCTTTGATATTATGTATTTTGCAGGTTTCAATTTTTAGCCTCGCTGGAGAAGATGATCGTGACCACCATGGCCGGTGGTCTGACTAATTGTAGGTGGTGGTCCAAGATGGCAGGGCTTCATCTCTGTATGCCATTGGTTAATTCAAAATTTATTTCCCTCTCTCCATTCCTGATTGGTCCATCCAAACACCAGGGTCCCACCTGTGTTCAATTGTTTTTTAATTTAAAATAATTGCATTTGTATATAATATATATTTATGGATGCGTTTAGGATAATGGAAGTATCATCGTCCCAATGGTAGACACATAGCATTTAAGGCTTTGTTATATATAAGGGCAGGGGTTCGAACTTTGCCTATTGCATATTTTATTTTTCTAACATTCTCTTGTAGATCCAGCACTTCCACCTCCAGCGCGAACACCCTGTGTCCTCAAATCACCACCATCAAAGCATCATAGCATCAGATTAAACGTTCCAGATCCATGCGCTCATGATAAACCTTCAAGGGAACAACACCATTGAATCCATACAACCTCTGGGCTCTTTCACACAACCAGCAAATTCAACAACACACCCCCTTTATATCTTATGCATACCTAAGCTCATTTGGCATTTTTCTTTTGTATTATTTCTTATATTTGTTTTTGTTATTGTTTTCTTTTATTTAATTAACCAAATATAAAAAAGGGCTTACTAAAAAATTAGGTTTAGATTTCTTAATTAAATAATTAATTTCTTTAATTAATTAATTAATTAATTAAAACTTTAACCTTTTTTTAATTAAAAATGAATTAGAATTTAGGACTAATTATTTTCTTTTCATAATAGTAAAAAAGACTAAAAAGGAAATTAGATTTTTTTTCTTAATTTAATTTTAATCATATAGACTTTACGATAATTGACTATTTTTCTTAAATCAAAAACAACAAAAAAAAATTTTCTTATTAGGATTTTCTTAGACAAACTTTCAATCTTTCGCGCGTTATTTATTTTTTCGCATTTTTACATTATTGTAACTGTACACTGGATGTAATAGTTAATAAGCTTTTATCCGCTTTCTTTATTTTTCTTCCCCCAATTTTTGTACATTGTAAATCCCCTCCCCGAAGCCATTTAATAGTATAGGTTTATACTTCTGCACTCTATATTCTGTACATATTTACTGCTAGTAATTAGGCATGTATGGCAAGACTGAAATTAAAACGCTATCAAACCTAACATAAAAGATAAAAATAACTGAATATAACACACGTTGCACATATATACCTCTAGGGTACGCCACTTTGGTTGCCTTTGGAAATAAAGCAGTCATGTCCCTTGAAACGGGGAAGCTTTAGCAAAGACCCGTAAATCAAAAAGATCATAGTCCCTCGATGACCCTACAGTTTCCTCTCGGTAAATGATCTAGTCCCTAAAAAAATTGCTAAAGCGTCTCCACAAGTTTCCTTCGTGACTGTAACGTCCCTTCGAATGTCTCTTTTACATCCAACGACAAGGCTACTGTTGTACCCCAAAATTTTCCCTCTCATTTTTAAGGCATTTCTCACAAGGATTCTCAAGGTTCAAGCTTGAACATGTACATTGGATTTTCCAGTACCAAGATTAAAAGTAAACTGTCAAAAAGGGGAAAAACAGATAAAATTAATATTTTGACAAATTTGGAGGAAAACAAGCGTTTTTCGATTCAGCTCCTTCGATTGGCCTTTTGGCCTCTTTCGATGCAAGCTTGGCTTGCATCCTTCGAATGGGCGTGGTCCTCTGGCACCCTGGCTTGGATTCATAAGTCACAAAGCCTCTTGTAGCCTCCTTCGATTCCAAGGCAAAAACTCCCTTTTGGCATCCTTCGGTTGCTCAGAATTACTTCCTGCATGCCTCTTTTGTTTGGGCATCTTTGCAAGCCTAGCATGCCTCTTTCGTTTGGGTAGGCAGCCCCTTTGTTGCAAAGCTTCGTTTGGGCATTTGAATCCCTTCACGCTTTCTTCTTTTGGGCGTATGAATCCTGCAGTACAAGGTTTTGGTCAAACCTTTCGTTTGGGCATGTGGTTCTCTTCATGTTTGCATGAAGTCACAAAGCTGGGACCCCCTATGTATACTCCTTCATTTAGCCATATGGACCTTTGGGCAGGCAAGCCTTTGACTGGATAGAACCACCTTCACAAGGTTTCATTTTTAACTGTTACCCTTCAAATAAGCATCTTTCGAATCCAACTCTGGGCATCCCATTCGAAGGACATGCTTGATGGTCCATTCGAAGGATTTACAAGTCCACTTTAAGACATGGTTTTTGGTGACCCACCCAAGGGTCACACTTTTGGCTCCTTCGAAGGATGCAAAAAAGTTACTCAATCGAAAGACACTTGTTAGAGGAAAATAAAATAGTGTTATTTGGAGAAGAGTCTGGTCGAAGAAGGGTCAAAACGAAAGGTTGAAATATTCAAAGATGCTTGCTGCCAAGTTCAGGCCTGGTACACTGGCCAAAATTGTTGCACATCAGTCCTGAAACACTGCCCCATTCTTGCACCAAAATAGCATACAAGACACTGTCCCTCGAAGGCTACAAAGAGCGGGTTGCTCAATTTGTTCAAACCTTTTGTTTTTCCTCCAAAAGCTTTAGGCATCCTTGCCTATAAATAAGAGGCTCCAACACATGTTTGAGGAGGGACTTTTTGGCCAGAGGAACGAATCTTCAAGTTTATCAAACACCATAAAGTTATCAAACACTTAAACACTTGTGAAAACAAAAACCCAGAATCCAAATACTTGTCTCCTTCGAATCTGAAACATCCTTACATCTTGTTACCCTTCAAATCCAGCAAGAAAGACATTTCACTTGGTTTTTTCTTTCGAATCCAGCAGTAGAGATGCTACCCTTGCTCCTTCTCTTCGATTCCAGGGACACTCAAGGAAACCACCTAAAGGCCCAACACACGTCCCATCCTCAAGCAAGGTAAGTCATCTGTAAACTTGGATCCTTTGTTTCTAGCACAACATGTAAATAAAATTCCTTTTCGTTTCAAACGTATACGTATCATTTGTTCCCCTTTCATTTACACCCATATAGTTTGTTTTTATTGCCTTTCCTTTTGGTTTTATTCTCTGGTTTCTTACAAATGTTTTAAGAACTAACATGGCCTTAAAGCAGTTCTAGCATGGCTTTAGGCCATGTTTCTATTTAACATCTCAAACGAAGGAAACTGGAAACAAGAAGTAGGGAACGAAGCCTTTGGCTTCCACACTAGCCTCCAGGTCAAACGAAAGAGACAGCCAGAGGGTACACCATGCTGACTTTCAGGCCCAGAAAAAGGCACCCCTGCATCGAGTCCAGGTGTGATACGGTGGGAGAACTGACTATGGTTTTGCGTTTGTTTCCGCAAATGTTTCGGTTGAGCAAGAGTCGCCACCAACTTTTTATTTTATCCTAAGGAAAGGTTTAAAAAGCACAACAAAAACCTTTGAGATATTTTCTTGGGTTCGGGGAGTAGATTATAGAAAGGGAAGGTATTAGCACCCTTTCTATCCATGGTTATCCATGGGCTCTTAGGTACTTGCTTAGATCAACTTTCCTTGGTTTTCAATTGTTTGAAATGGTGCTTTGTGTGTGGTTTTGAAAATGTTTTGAAAAAGATGCCTTGTCTAGGCTACCCTTGTAACAATTCTTTACTCGAATGTTTTACAAAAGGTGTTTGTCTTTTTGAAAAGATATTCCAAGGTTTTTGAAAGTTTGTTTTGAAAGTGTGGTTTGAAAAATAGGCAAGTGTTTTTGTTTTGCAAGTTGACAAGTACTTAAGAGCTATCTACCCTAAAGTTCTCAAAGATTTTTGCTATGTTTTAACCCTTTTAACAATTTTGTTCCACCATTGCATTTGGTGGGCAATCTTGTATTAGGATGTGAAAGGGACGGGCGCGGGTCATCGTTTAGACCATAATTGCAATGGTGCCAAGTATCTTTGGGAAATTTTCCTTTGAAAGGGACTTGATCATTTTTTAGGCAACTTTCGAAAGCGTCATCGAGGGACTATGATCATTTGATTGTTTTTGTTTTGCCCAAAGAGACCTAACATGCAATATGACCCATTTATTGAAGGCAACAAGTGGAATACCCTAGGGGTGCAAGTGTGATATGTGTTGTCCATTTTCATGCTTGATTATCTTGAAATTAAGTCAAGCTATTTTTGTTCTTTTTATTTGCATACAAACCCTAATTCTAACATGGTATATTTAGAAAGCGTTAAAATGCGAAAAGTAGAGTTCCTACACTATTACAACATAATATGGGAAGGGGGGTACAAATGTTCAAATGGGGGGATATTTGACAAGGAATTTAAACCTAGCTATTACATCAATTTGGAATTATTTACAAGATATTTGATTGCACAAATTAAATAGAAATAAAATAAATATGCAAGATGAAAAAAGAGTTTTTATATGTATGAAAAAAAGTATTTTTTATGTCAAATAAAAATAAAATGAAAAGTATTATTTTTTTTGGAGTTTTTGTGTTTTAAGGGCAAAACCCTAATTTCTTAAATAAAGGGTATTATTTATTTAATGTGCACAATAATTAATAATTATATACAAAAATAAAGTAAAAATGAAGTATATTTATAAAAAGGTATTTTTTGTGTCAAATATTAATAAAATAAAAAAATGCGTGTATTTTTGTATTTTAACCTAAATATACTAATATATATATATATATATATATATATATATATATATATATATATATATATATATATATATATATATATATATATATATATATATATATATATATATATATATATATATATATATATATATATATATATATATATATATATATATATATATATATATATATATATATATATATATATATATATATATATATATATATATATATATATATATATATATATATATATATATATATATATATATATATATATATATATATATATATCTTTATTATTTACTAAATATATATTATATATACAAGAATAATAATATTTAATATTTATAAAAAAAAGTATTTTTGATATAAAATGTTTTCAAAAGAGAAAATGAAATAAAAATCAGAAATAAAATATATTTGGCATTATTTTTTCCTAGTTATTCTAAATAATAGTATTTATATTATTTATACACAAAACCAAATAAAACTAATAAATATCAAAATAAATGCAAAAAATGTAGAAAAAAGATTTTTTTATATTTTTTCATACTTAAATAAAAATATAGAAATGAAATCAAAAGGAAAAAATGGAAAATGATAAGCAAAAATCAAAATGGGCCAGGGAGGTTCAAAAGCAAAAATGGGGTGTGAAAAAGAAGTAGCAAAACAGGCCCAGCCCACCAAGTCTTTCTTCAACCTCCAGCCAGAAAAATGTTCAAAAACGCGCGCCTGTACACTAATTCAAACATCTGGATTCCTTGACCTTTTGCACAAACTTCTCAGTTGGAATCGTGTCTGGCAATGGAGGAGTTTTCAGGGCAAGGTGATGATTGGTACAGCTTCCTTGATGTCCAGGGATGCTATTCCAAGCTTTACTTTGTCTTGAAACCTTTTGAATCGAGCTATGGAACTTCAGCTGCAAAACAAGAAAATGAAAATGGTGGTGATGCTTGGGAGTGTTACAGGTCGTGTTTGAGGTTTGGATTAGCTTCAAGGGATGTTGTGGAGTGTGTTTGATGTGGTTTTAGCAAGAATGCATGAAAGGGAAGAGAGTTGGAACTCAAACTGCAGCAGGCCCTATTTTTGTGCAGTTCAATGGTGATTTTTTGAGTGAGAGTGTTTGGGACTTGGTTAACTCGTGTTCTAGCTTAGGATGGATGTTTAGAAAGTGCACAAAGTATTTTCTTAAGCTTGCTTCTGCTGAGATGAAAGTTGTGTTGTGTTATGCTAGCTTTCTTCACACTTAAGCAAACAAATGTCCACTTGAGTTTTAGACAGCTAGAGGCCCCCCTAATGTGCTGCTAACCTTCCCCTTGATCAGTGTGTTTAGTCTAATAACTTGTGCCAAAGAGATTTGATCTGTACTTGCTGATTTGAAATTTTGACATAAAGCCATACTTTTCTAAAATGGATAATTTGCCTTTTCTACTTATGGCTTTATTTTGCATACAATGCTTGAACACAAAAAATAAGGTCTTGGCACAATGAGTATGCATTAAATTATTGACTGCAAATGGGATTAGAGGCCTGTAATGTAGCATAAACCAAGCTGACTTGAAAATGGCAATGTGTATGAACATGTCTTGGTCAAGAACAAAAGTGATTTTTGCCTAACTTGCCAAATTCGATTCTCCCTAACCATGAGGTTGTTTGATGAGTTCTTGGACATTTTGGAAAGCTTGGAATGTGTACTACAATCCATATTTGAAATGCAACTTGAAATTCCAAGTGGAAGTATGTGGAAAATAGTCTTGAAGTTAGGTAAAAACCTTGCCTAAAATAGGTCAAATTTTCTCTAAGTTAAGAATGGTTTAGTACCCTTGTTCCAAAAATTGTAACTTGAGATACAAGTTTCTTTTGGGAAAACTTTGTGAATAAAAGTTGTAGATTATGCAATAGGATACAACTTTCATGTTTTGACTTTTACTTGAATCCAAATGAATCTTGGTGAGAAAGTGGGGCAAAGTTAGGAAAAAATTAGGGTTTTTCATAACTTAGAAAAATTTTAAGTTATGAAAAATCTTCATTTCAAACCCTAATTTGCATTTCTTGATTTCTTGATGAACAAGTTTCATGATTTGGCATGTTTTGATGAAAAAGGAATCTTGACACTTGATTTTGACCAAAAAGTCAAAGTTTGACTTTTCAGTATACAGTCAAAATTGATCAATTGACTGGGAAATTCAACTGTCAATCTTGTGCATTTGGGATCTTTTGAACTTGTTGATCATGTCAAGACAATTCCATGGGGTCCTTGAGTCCATATGTGAGCTTGGTTTGCCATTGGATAGGTCAAACAGTCAAAAATTGCCTTTGTACAGTCAAAACCCTAAAAATGACCATTTTGCCCTTTTGATGATCTGATCAAATTTCTTGTGGAATTGTGATCCAAACTTGATCAAATGGTCCATGTGAGTTCATAATGTTGATGTGGGTCAATTTTCATGAGATTTGACTGTCACTTGGCCACAATTGACTTTTTCCCCAATACAGTTGATTTCTAGGTCAACTGTCCAATTGACTGGGCAAAATTTGGAATCAAGACTTGAAACTTGGTATAGATAAACTTGGGAGTCCAATAGGAAGCATGAAAGTCATCTTAGGCATTTTTGGTCAAAACATCTTTGTGCAAACACAAACCCTAATTTGGGTCAACAGTGCAAGGAGAAGTCTTGAGCAGATGAAACCCTAACTGGATCTTGAGCTTCAAGGGCTTTGTGATGAGAAATCATTGAGAAAAGGGAGGGCAAATTTTGGGGTACAACACCAGGCCCGGACGAAAGGCACTCCCTTGCTGCTTTCAACCCCCAGTCGAAGGAGGCAGAAAGGAAGATTATATCTCACACTGATTCCAGGCCCCAATCGAAAGGCACAACATGCTGACCCCCAAGCCACAGTCGAAAGTCACGCCTTCACCCTTTTCCGGCCAAATCGAAGAGAGCCAGAAAGTGTAGAATCTAAGGTTTTTCTGCCTCAATAGAAAGACCCTCATTTTTCTTGCTTTTATTTTATTTTTGCCTTTATATTTTCATGCAATTCAATATGGTTGTAATAGTGTAGGATTTTATCTTTCTGCATTTTATTACTTTTGTATGATTGCTAGTAAAATAGGGCATGTATGGCAAGATAAAAAAACAAGTAGACAACCATTAATCAAAGACTAAATGCATGCAAATCAAACACACTATTCACACATGCACCCCTAGGGTAATTCCACTTGTTGCCTCGGAAAAATAGTCATGTCCCTCGAATATGGGCATTTTAGAAAAGACCCTCGCTAAAAGATCGTACTCCCTCGATGACCCTCAATGTTTCCTACGGTAAACGATCTAGTCCTAAACTACATTGCTAAAAAGTTCCATAGGTTGCCTTCTATGACTATATAAACGTCCCACGCTCGTCCCTTCACATCCAACGATGGGGCTTCTTACCAAATCAATGGTAAGATAGCAACATCTAAAGGAGGAGGAAAAGAACGTTTAAGACCTTTTGAGTAGGTAGGATGCTCCTAGTTGCTCACTTGCTCACAACAAAAATATTTTATACACCAACACTTTCATTTGAAACATTTTCAAAAGTTAAAACACTTTGTACGCGTTCTTATAGAAACAAGAACCATTACAAAGACACCTTTTCAAAATCACTTTCAAAAACACATTCCACAAACACTTCTTTGAACTATTTTTCAAACAACACTTTGTACGCGTTCTTATAGAAACGAGAGCCATTACAAAGACGTTTTAAAATTACTTTCAAAACCCACACCACAAGCACATTTTCAAACAAAAAGTAAGTGATCTAGCAAGCAACTAAGAGCCCGTAGATAACTACGGATGAAAAGGGTGCTAATAACTTCCCTTTTCATAACCTACCCCCTGAACTCAAGAAATAATCTCGAAAGGTCTTTCCTGTTCTTTTCACCCTTTCCTTATTAGATAAAAGAAAAGTTAGTGGTGACTCTTACTATCCGCAACAATTGCGATTAAACGCAAAACAACCAAGTCATTTCTCCCACCGGGTTACAGAACCGACGACTCTGTTGGGGAGTTATACTTAAAAGTGGGGTTACCTTAGGGCTAGATCACTTTTACTTGCTTTCCTTGTTTGACTTGCTTGCTTTACATTGGTTCTTTGTTTGGGTTTGTTTTAATCCTCTACTCGCATCTGGGGCACCTTTTAGGTAAGTAGCAATAGATTGTAGAAATTGTGCGGGGTATACCGACATAGTTGAAGCAATAACTACATTAGTGTGACACGTTTGTTGGTACCGGTAGCCCTTCAGTAGTCAAGGAGAATACAGAGCCGCTGTGTGGTGTCATGAAGCACTAACTGACCTTAGAACCTTAATTGAACAAGTTGGCCATTAGGAAGTAGTGAGATAGCCGGCTTTGGTGCAGTCCGAAGTTGGTTGATACTCGACGCTACGCTCATTGAGATTGGACTTTCGGGATATTTAGATCGCCATTAAAGAGGCTTGCGCTGAAACAATGTCCGATGAAGAAAGATCAGTGATATTGAGATCCCCTAGAACCCGATTACTATTACTAGGACATATTGAGCCAACTAAACTTCAAGAGGGTACTTACCTATCAAACTCCATGCAAGCCTAAACATAAGGACTTGTCTGCTTTGTGTGTACATAACAACTTGCTTACTTTGCATACTTGTACATAACATCATGACATCATACCATAGCATTTTCAATAACCATTTAAAGGATCTCAAGGGCCTATGATGCAGGATCACGTTGAATCAGACATCTATCAAGGGGTAAGAGAATTTATTTTCCTCTAACCAAACACCGTCAAAGATCAAAGTACAACAACTTGAGTCAAGGGCTACGACCCACTTGACATGGTGAGCTTAATTCTCCTGGAAGGACATCCACCAATATGAAGTTCTCCAATCAAAGTTGTTGATCAAAATTCAACTTCTGACACCTTCTTGTGTTTATTCCGTGAGATCCTTGAAAATATGCATCAACATACCATGCATCATATCCTGACAATATTTTCCACACAGGTCTCTCATCTGCTTATTGTTTATTTCAGTAGAGATGGCTCTAAAATAGACTACCAAAGACATACATACTCAAAATGCTCAACTTCAGCAAATGTTTTTGAACCTGTCTAAGGGACAAGAAGAGGTGAAAGCACTCCTCACTAGGGGCATGATCATGGGGAATCCTGAGGACAACAAGGATGGCCAGTTGGAATGGCTACAAACTGAATTGGCAACAATGAAGATCCAGATAATGGGACAACTGGTGGGACAGATGGCTCTTATCCAAGACTTAGCTCGGGGACAAGAAGAGCTAAGGACCCTCGTCAGCAAACTTCATCAAGACATTTGCAATTGTATGAAACAAACCATCAAGATTAGGGATCAAGTCATCATTCAGCCTCCCATGAGGCAAGAAGCCGGTTTGGTGGAGAGTAGACCTTTCCAATTTACTGCCACGTCACGAGCCCAACAACCACCTCATCAACAAGGACATGGTAATCGGCGTAAACGAGTCCCATTCGATAGGCAGTTTACCAAACTCAACATGCCGATATCGTAAGTCTTGCAACACTTTCTGAAGTTGAATTTGGTCACATTAAGGGATCCTCCTCATAATCCTAATACTACCTCTCCTCGTTACAATCACGGAGAAAGGTGTGCATATCACTCTAACAGTCCGGGGCACAATATTTATACTGTTGGACACTGAAAAACAAGATCCAAGATCTGATTGACGAAGGAGCGTTGGAGTTCACACAAGATGGTCAACCGGGTATTTTTTATCACCCCTCAAGGGCGTCCATATGAAATGACGTTCTAGGCGAGGAAAATTTCTGTTTATTCGAATTTTCAGTTGTAATTTATTTGATTGCTTAAACACTTATCTTTATGTCAGACTTTGGTTACTCTCATTAATGAATTAAATATGTTTGTCTTTAATTAATCCATTCATTTTTCATTCTATTTAAACTATGCTTTTTACTCCCTTTATGATATTCAACTCTTGTTTCAAAAGTTGCGAGCCTTTAGACAGAGGATGACGAAAACAATGCCACAATCTCATACAATATGATTTTGGACAGAACTTGCTGACGATATACAGGCGTTCTTTCAATTCCTAAACACTGGAGTTATAAGGAGGATAACCCCTAGTCAACCCCTTCGAGCCAAAGAAGTAAAAGTTTTCATTTTTACACAAATTAAAACCTTTAATCAAAACCCCGGGCAGGGTAGTCTCTTAGTTAATTCAAGTGCGCGTCAGCCGCAAGCTTTCAGTTCACAATGAATGACATCAAAAACATTCCTATGGAATCAAAAGATGCTGATGGTTCCCTACCAAATAGGTAGTCATTATCTCTCAAGAGAAAATCCCAATAAGTCGAAACCTATGAAGTAGACTTAAGAAAAACTGGGGCATCCCGCTGACTGTAATCTCAAAACAAGAACAATCATAAAAAATCAGGGATAATAAATCAAAAAGAGGTCACTAAAAATCCTCAACAACATGGAAAATATGGCACAAAAAAATGACTTCCTTCCAACAAACTTAACTTGTCGGAACCATCACCAAAACGTCATTCCTGACTCGATTGGAGTCCAAACACACAATTAACTAAGTTTAGGACTGAAGGACATCATGAAGAATGAGTTGGTACAAATACACTTTGAGCCTTATCTTTTGTTTCTTAAACCGTGAACCAAACCACGTTACAACCCTTCAAAAGTCCTAATTGAAGCATGGGTTAGTTCGAAAGCATACGGTTACAAAAGGTATCCTGGCTCCTGTAAGGCTTACTCTAAATCCTGATTTGAATTTACATACTTGCAAAATTATTTTATCTGCTAAAACGCATTTTCAAAACATCAAGACAAGCATAAACTTTGCATTATTTTGAATAACGTTGTTTGTATATGGCTATTTGTTTGACAACAGAGAAATTCACACAACGAATATTCAATGAACGAAAGCTCTCTCAGTGAACAAAATCATTTCAAATGGGATGACACTTCTAACGACAAATCTCCTATAAGCAAGGGGGCATGGCGTGACATTGTCCAAACTCACCTGGGGTAGTCCAGTCAAGATTCCAAGAACTCTCTCAAGAAATGGTGAATAACTAGGGGCAGGTCCATATCTGAATCACTTGGGGCATTAAACGTGAATTCCTGTAAAGGGTTACGTACGGTCAAGCAAACATTTTCTGGTAGTGCTACAAACATTTGCTACTAGGGGGCAGTGACAAATCTCCCACATAGCCTTCTTCATAGGGTGATCCCTAGCCAGAGTTTCAATCTCTGAAAACTTCTCCCTAACTGAGTCAATATCAAGAAACCTCGAGGAGTCCTGCCAAAAGAAAGCACCTCCCCAACAGATTGGTAATAGGGTTTATTTCCCCAATAAACAACAGATTCCCCAACTTTAATTTACCTCTCCAACTACTACAAATCAAGGGACCACAACTCCTCTTACCCAATAGACTTTTCTACAATCCCCTGTAGGTTATTGCAAGACCCGGGAGACAACCAGATAACAGTTAACTTCTTTATCCCCAATAAGTTGTTAACTTCCTTTTCTCTTCTATCAAGAGATAACTCCCCAGTAGAGTAACATACAACTAAAACTCCTGGACTCCTTTCCCCAAGCTGTAATCAACACTCTCCTTCATGGATGGTTTCTCTGGGTATAATCAGATCAAGATGGAACCTGAAGACATGGAGAAGACGACCTTTGTCACACAATGGGGAAATTTCTACTACAAAGTTATGCCATTTGGGAAAAAGAATTCCAGGGTAACCTATCAGCGCGCCATGATAACTTTGTTCCACGATATGATTCACCATGAGATAGAGGTCTATATTGATGACATGATAGCCAAGTCTCAGACTGAAGAGGAATACCTTGATCACCTATAAAATTTATTTGACATGCAGAAGAAATACAAACTGAGGTTAAGCCTAAATAAGTGCACTTTCAGAGTAAGATCCGGTAAGCTCTTAGGCTTTGTTGTCAGCGACAAAGGCATTGAAGTCGACCCTGCAAAGGTCAAAGCTATACAAGAAATGCCAACTCCTCACACTGAGAAGGAAGTTAGAGGATTCTTGGGATGCCTAAACTAAATTGCCAGGTTCATTTCACATTTGACCTCTACTTGTAAGCCAATCTTCAAATTACTGAAGAAAGATCAAGTAGTGAAGTGGAACAACGATTACCAGAGCGCCTTTGACAAAATCAAGGAATATCTCCAAGAGCCTCCAATTCCGATGCCACCAGTTGAAGGAAGACCTCTGATCATGTACTTAACGGTATTAGAGAACTCAATGGGGTATGTGTTGGGGAAGTATGACAAGTCTGGTCGAAAAGAGTATACAATATACTACCTTAGCAAAAAGTTTACCGACTGCGAAACAAGATACTCACTGCTCGAGAAAACTTGTTGCGCTTTGGCATGGGATGCTCGCCGACTAAGACATTATATGTTGACCCACACTACCTTGTTGATATCTAAAATGGATCCTATCAAGTATATATTTGAGAAGCCCGCTCTCTCCGGAAGAATAGCAAGATGGAAAATGATCCTGATCGAATACGACATTCAATACACAACCCAGAAAGCAATTAAGGGAAGTGTACTAGCTGATCATTTGGCTCATCAAGCTGTGGATGACTACCAATCCATGAATTTTGATTTCTCGGATGAGAACATCATGTTAATAATGATTGTGAAGAACCTGGACCAGATGAAGGACCTGAAAAAATATCCCGATGGACTATGGTTTTTGACGGATCTTCCAATGCTCTTGGAAATGGCATCAGCGCTGTGATCATATCTCCTAAGGGTTGTCATACTCCTTTCACCGCCAGGATATGTTTCAACTGTAACAACAATATGGCTGAGTATGAAGCATGTATGATGGGTCTCAAAGCTGAAATCAATTTAAGGATCAAGTTCTTAAGTGTGTTTGGAGACTCGGCTTTGGTAATCAGCCAGATCAAAGGAGAATGGGACATGAAGCATCCTAATATCATCCCGTACAAAGAGCATGTGTTGACACTAATCCCATACTTTGAAGAAATTACCTTTGAGAATTTTCCACGAGAGGAAAATCAACTAGTGGATGAGCTAGCTACTATGTCATCCATTTTCAAGGTCAGGTGGGATAATGAAGCTCCTCAAATCACCATCGAGAGGATGGATGAGCCAGCGTACTATCACGAGATTGGTATTGAAGATGTAGTGGATAAGCCTTGGTTCCATGAAGTCAAAAGATATCTTGAAGACCAAGAATATCCTGAGGGAGCTTCAGTCAATGATAAGAAGTTCTTAAGAAGATTCTCTACCAAGTTCTTTCTCAGTAACGGGATCCTTTACAAGCACAATCACGACTCTACCTTGCTTTGGTGTGTAGACAGGAATGAGGCAGAAAGGATTATGGCTGACTTACACGAAGGTACCTTTGGCACTTATTCCAGTGGACATTCAATGGCTAAAAAGATCCTACGGGCAGGATACTACTGGTCCACTATGGAAGCAGACTATTATCAGCATTCGCGGACTTGTCACAAATATCAGATCTATGCTGATAAAGTACATGTGCCTCCGGTTCCTCTGAACGTCTTGACTGCTCCTTGGCCATTCACAATGTGGGGCATCGACATGATTGGAGAGATCATACCTACAACTTCTAATGGGCACCGCTTCATCCTGGTTGCCATTATTTACTTCACAAAGTGGGTCGAGGCAGCTTCATTTGCTTCCGTTACCAAGAACGTTGTGGTCCGATTCATCAAAAATAACATTATCTGTCGGTACGATATCCCAGAAAGAATCATTACAGATAATGGTACCAATCTCAACAAAACTATGATCACCGAGCTTTGCATGCAATTCAAGATTCAACATCATATCTCTTCTCCCTATTGCCCGAAGATGAATGGCGATGTAGAAGCTGCTAAAAAAACATCAAGAGAATCATACAAAAGATGACAGTGACATATAAAGATTGGCATGAGATGTTACCATTTTATCTTCATGGTTAACACACCATAATGCGCACATCAACATGGGAAACTCCTTTCTCTTTAGTATACGGTATGGAAGTTGTCCTGCCCATTGAAGTCCAGATCCCTTCCTTGAGAATCTTGAAGGATGCAAGGCTGAGTGAAGACGAATGGGTCCAGAATCAACTTGATTGGTTAAACTTGATTGATGAGAAGAGGCTTGCGGCTGTCTATCATGGTCAGATGTACCAAAAACGTATGATTAAAGCTTTTAACAAGAAGGTCAGACGTCAGGTATATCAGGTTGGTGACTTAGTAATCAAACGCATGATACTGCCGCAAGGTGATCCCAGGGGCAAATGGACTCCCACATACGAAGGACCATTTGTAATCAATAATATATTTTCTGGTGGAGCCATGATCCTAACCACTATGGACGGTGATGACCTTTCGCACCCGGTAAATGTGGACATAGTTAAAAGATACTACGCATAAACAAAGACCCTCTAGGTCGACTGGCCTAGACAAAAATTAGGGCATCCCGACGAACCAAAAGGGTACGGGCAAAAATTAGGGATACACATGAGAAAAAAGTATGTACACCCGGCAAGTCGAAAACCTGAAAAGGTAGCTTGGGCAAAAAAGGGTATCCCGGTGGACTGAAAACCCGAAAGGACAGTCCATGCAAAAGTTAGGGATTTGAAGCGTATAACTATGTCACGTTGGATCATCTTACAGCCAATCTTCAGTATCAACTATCAAGCTCAAGCGGTACTAATCAATCCAATCAACTTCGGACAAGTAGCGAAAGTGATGAGATGCTCAAGGACATAAAGACAATAGCAAAATAGGAACCCAATGGGATTATTTCACATAGTTGTCTTTATTTATATACTATTTTGTCTAATTTCCATTCTCACGATGACATTCTCTTACTAGGATGCCTGTCTCCTTATACAAAAATGCTCGTTTCAAATTAATACAAAACTATTTCTTTGAAAACTGCAAACTTCTGTTTTTATTTTTCTGTTTTGTGTGCGAAAATGTCTAGTGATTATTTTTGAACATATGCATTTGAATATGACTACTGATTACAAATACACACATAAAAACAGAAAGAAAATTGCTAATGACTTTAAGAAACAGGACAATATCTAAGGGCCATCCACAAGACCCCCACAGATGTCTTCCCCAGCAGATACCTTCTCCAACAGGTACAGAGGTAGAGATGTCCTACTACAAGGTCACTGTCATATTCTCAACATGTAACCTATTGATGTCAGTTGTTCTCATATCACAAACAAGGTTGCTAGTTCTGTGATACGGTTGCAGAACCGACTGTTTAATACTGGTTTTTGCGTTTTGTGTTTACAAATGTTGCGGTAAGAAAGAGTCGCCATCGAATTTTCTTTTATCCAAATTAAGGAAAGGGTGAAAAGAACAGAAAAAGAACTTTTCGAGATTTTTCTGAGTAAGGGGGGTAGATTATGGAAAGGGAAGGTGTTAGCACCTTTCCGTCCATAGTCATCTACGGGCTCTTAGAGGTTTGCTCATTTTGAAATACCTTTGTGCTTTGTGTGTTTGAAAAATGTTTTGAAATGCCTTAGTTCCGCGATTTGCTTTGCGTTTAACTCTTGTGTCAGTCCTCAAGAGTGTTAACAAAGCAAATGTTTTAAAAGTTGTTTTTGAAAAGTAGTATTTGTGTAAGTGAAAAATGTTTTGAGCAAACTTCTAACAGCTATCTACTTTGTACTCGAAAAAAGGTTATTCTTTTCCTCTTTTCCTTTATACAATACTATCCTACTATTAGTGAGTAGGTAGTTGTTGTACCCCAAAATTTTCCCTCTCATATTTCTCAAGACATTGCGAGAAGAATCTCCAAGTGGCTCAAGATTGCTCAAGAGTTGGACAGTCAAGTTATCTCCTAAGGCAGTCAACCTCAAATTAGGGTTTTGGGTTGCATCAAGTTCCTTGCATACAAATGACCTCAAGTGTTCCCCAATGTCCTAATAGGTTCTCAAGTTCATCCATGTCAAATTTCAAGCTTTGCAGAGGAAGTTTGCTCAGTCAATTGCTCAAAGGGTCCCAAAATCGACTGTGCTAAGGCAAAAGTCAACTGTGACCCAAATACAGTCAAACTTCAAGATTTTTTGTCAACATTCTCATTTTGAAGGATATTTCATCATTTTATCAAGGGTTGATCATGATTCATCAAGGATTGCTCAAAATTCATCAAGACTCAAAAGTTGCTAAATTAGGGTTTTGTAGGAAAAGTCAACTCAACTTTGACAAAGCATACCTTTCTCATACTTTATGAGAAATGACCCATACAAAGCTCATTTTGAAGAGGATGCAATTTCCTACAATCCATCTTCATACCCCAAGATCAGAAAATTCACTCACAAGAAGTTATGAATTTGGACATTATAGGTCATTTTTGAAAGTCAACAAAAACACCTTTTTTTGCCAAAGCTTATAACTTGAGCATGGAATATCAAAAAGATATGATACCAAAAGGGTTGGTTAGAGGACATCTCAATATTTCTAAAAAGTCCAATAACACTTCCAAAAGTTCAAAATTGAAGACGTTATGCATTGTTGAAGTTGGGCATTTTTGCAAAATTGCCAAAAATCAACTATCCCCAAAACTTCAAAT
Organism: Vicia faba; assembly: GCA_948472305.1. NCBI lineage: Eukaryota > Viridiplantae > Streptophyta > Magnoliopsida > Fabales > Fabaceae > Vicia > Vicia faba. The sequence continues at coordinate 1,135,219,820 of OX451741.1, read as the reverse complement.
TTTGTCAAATGGGCCCATTCTTTTTCACTTGATTTGATCTTGTCACACTACACACGTGTCCTAGCTTCAGCCTTGTGACCATTTGTCAATTTTATTATTTAATTTTATTTTTTAATGAATTATTTCATTTTAAATCAATTTAAATAAAAAAATCCAAACATTGATTATTTGATCTCTTTTTGGCTATTTCAGGACCTAATAATCATCATCAAGTGAATCAAATTCGTATCATACATTCCATGTGCAAAAAGATTGGATTTTGGACAAAATTGGAAGGTTAACAATGGTGAATCAAATCAAATCTCCAAGCATTGATGTACAAGGATTCAGTCCACAAAAGTTAACCTAATGCATTGCTCATTACATATACAAGTGAAAGGCACACGAATTACGGGTTGGAGGCTGCAAGAACACCAAAAGCAAACTTGAAAAAATTGGCAAAAAGCTTAAAACTGAAATCGTGCATAGAGGCAAATTCAGGGGCAAATCTCAACACCAATCCATTGTTGGGTATCCACTGAACCTCCTGCAATCAGAAGCAAGCTCTCACACCCTCTCAATCACGTTGTAAGTCTCTCAAAAAACCGCCCTGTATTCAAAATCGTATCCTCATGTTCTTGCATTTTTTTTGACAAATTATTGGCATATTCATTATGTTTGTTCAATTTACAAGCTTTCTGCATTATTTGATTGCATTAATATGGCCTGTAACCCCCTAGCCGAATCTAGGGTTCGTAGTTTGTTTTTTTGGGGTTTTCTTGTACAGGCGAAATCAAGGTCCAAGAATGGTATAAGTGTACTCAGGATGCCCAGCCGAATAGAACCATGGTCTTGGGGTTCGTTTTCATGGCCTAGGTTTGATTTTTGGAATGTCATACGGATTTAGCTGTGAATATAAATATGCAGGTAAATAACCATGGTGAATGAAGAAGATGAAGACGTGGCCCTCTCTGGTTGGATAGTTCAAATGTTCGCGTGTTTTTGTTTTAATTCTGGCATATTATTGTTTTTCCCTATATTATAATTATTGTCCAATAGGTATACAAATGAAGCGCGTTGGTTGAGTGGTGGAAACATTGTGCAATGACTCACAGGACCTGGGTTCGAATCCCAGGTCCCCCATGCATTTGTATTATTTTTTCATAGGTTATCCAGTGCAAGCCAAGGCTGAAGACCTATCATATGCCCTCAGATCTCAAAGCGCCAGATGGCCCCAGGCCAGATCTGGTGGTCCAGAAGTGATGTTCACCATACTCCCTAGTCAACGTGCCACAGGGGATTCCAAAAAGTCAGCCAGGCCAATGGACTATTGGGCCTCAGAATTGCTATCCCAACCTCCCAAAAGCAGGCCCAAATCTCTAACTCTCTCTAATTCTCTATTTTATTTATTTATATTGTTTATTTATTTTTCATAATTTAATTAACCAATGAAACTTTTTTCTGAATAAAATAAAAAAACCAAAAATATTTTATTTATTAAAATTAAATTTCATTATTTTATTTTTGTAAATAAATATTAATTGAATTAACTTAGTTTTAATTAGGATTAACTTTTAATATCTTTTTCAATAATTAAAATTAACTTAGACAATTAGGTTTTATTAACTTTGATTAATTTATTTTTATTTCTTTAAAAATCCAAAAATCCAAAAAACATCACTTTTATTAATTAGTTAATTAATTTATTAATTTAATGCTTAACCTAATTTAATTTCTTTCTTAATTCAAAAACAAACCAAAAATCTTTTCTTTAATAAACAAAGGGTCAAAACCCTAAAAAACTTGCGCCCGATTTAATTTCCCGCACGCGTTCCATTTTTATTCAATATTGTATCTGTTTCCCGGAATGTAATAGTTTAATAGGACTTTAAATTATTTTATCGCTTTATTTATTTTCCGCATTTTAATTTCAAGGGTTGCTTTTGGCGATGTAAATACCCGACGCCTTGTAATAGTTAGTTTAATTTCCGCAATTTAATTTCCGCGATTTATAAACTGTTAGATGTTTGATAATAGGGAATGCATGACAAGATTAATCGTTCAAAACCTAAAATCAACATAGATAACCATTGACATGTACAAAGATAAAATTAACCGAAACAACACACTCTCACATGCGCACTCTTAGGGTACACCTCACTTGGTTGCCTTCGAACGTGGTCATTGAGTATAGGAAGTTTTAGAGGTCGCCCTCTTGTCCAAAGATCATAGTTGCCTCAAAACGGTTGCCTCGGAAAAATGATCTAAGACATTAGGGTTATCGCTAAGGCGTCCTAACATTGCTTTAGTGACCACACGTCCCTTAATCGAATTGACCCTTAAAACTCCAACGACGATGCTACCTACTCATCAATAGTGGGATAGCATTGTCTAAAGGACATTAGCACATATTGATTCCTTTTTTCGAGTAGGTAGATCGTTCTTAAGTACTTGCTCTTTCTAAAACAAAACAAAACATTTCGCATTTACACTCCTTTCAAAATAAAAACTCTTTCCAAACCCACAAACACAAAGAAAAGAAAATTTTGAAAACACTTTGAGCAAGTACCTAAGAGCCCGTGGATAACCACGGATAGAAAGTGTGCTAACACCTTCCCTTTCTATAATCTACCCCCCGGACCTGAGAAACATCTCGAAAAAGGAATTTTTCTGTGCTTTTTTCCTTTCCTTGTTGGATAAAATAAAAGTCGGTGGCGACTCTTGCTTACCGCGACATTTTGCAAAAACAAACGCAAAACGCGAACCAGCATTCCAAAACAGTCAGTTCTCTCCCACCGTATCACAGTAGCCTTTTCATTGGATGTAAAAGAGACATTTGAAGGGACGTTACAGTCACGAAGGCAACTTGCGGGGAAGCTTTAGCAAAGACCCGTAAATTAAAAAGATCATTGTCCCTCGATGACCCTACAGTTGCCTCTCGGTAAATGATCTAGTCCCTAAACAAAATTGCTAAAGCGTCTCCACAAGATGCCTTCGTGACTGTAACTAGCGCGTCCGCCAACTGATTCTCCTCTCTGGGGAAGTGTTCAAAAGTTATCTCCGTGAAATGGGGGATCAATGTCAGCACACACTCTTTGTAAGGAATAAGATTTGGGTGTTTCGTATCCCACTCGCCTTTGATCTGATTGATCACGAGAGCGGAATCTCTGAAGACACTCAGAAACTTGATCCTTAAGTCAATTGCAGCTTGAAGACCCATGATGCATGCCTCATACTCCGCCATGTTGTTGGTGCAGTCGAAACATAGCCGGGCAGTGAGTGGAGTATGAGTGCCTTTTAGAGATATGATCACAGCGCCGACACCGTTACCCAAAGCGTTTGAGGCTCCGTCAAAGTGCATAGACCATCGGGATCCTTCCTCAGGTCCTTCATCCGGTCCAGGTACTTCACAATCAGTCACTACCATGATATCCTCGTCTGGAAATTCAAAGTTCATAGATTGGTAGTCATCCACTGCCTGGTGTGCCAAATGGTCTGCCAATACACTTCCCTTGATTGCTTTCTGAGTCGTGTACTGGATGTCGTATTCTGTCAATATCATCTGCCATCTTGATATTCTTCCAGACAGAGCAGGCTTTTCAAATATGTACTTGATTGGATCCATTTTTGAAATCAACAGAGTAGTGTGAGTCAACATATACTGCCTCAGCCGGCGAGCAGCCCATACCAAAGCGTAGCAAGTTTTCTCGAGCAGTGAGTATCGGGTCTCACAGTCGGTAAACTTTTTGCTAAGGTAATAAATAGCGTGCTCTTTTCGGCCAGACTCGTCATGTTGCCCCAGCACATACCCCATTGAGCTGTCAAGTACTGTCAAGTATAGTATTAGAGGTCTCCCTTCAACTGGTGGCATAAGAATGGGTGGTTCTTGGAGATACTCTTTGATTTTTTCAAAAGCGGCCTGACATTCATCGTTCCAACGTACCACTTGATCCTTCTTCAGTAGCTTGAAGATTGGTTCACAGGTAGCAGTTAGATGTGAGATGAACCGGGCAATGTAGTTCAGACGTCCTAGAAAGCCTCTGACTTCTTTCTCTGTCTTGGGAGTTGGCATCTCTTGTATGGCTTTCACTTTGGCAGGATCCACTTGAATACCTTTGTCACTTACGACGAAGCCTAGCAATTTTCCAGATCTTACCCCGAAGGTGCACTTGTTCGGGTTCAACCTCAGCTTGTACAACTTCAGACGGTCAAACAACTTTTGCAGATGGTCAAGGTGTTCCTCCTCAGTTTGGGACCTTGCAATCATATCGTCGACATATACTTCAATCTCATGATGGATCATGTCATGAAATAAAGCAACCATGGCACGTTGGTAGGTTGCCCCAGCATTTTTCAACCCAAAAGGCATGACCTTGTAGCAAAAGGTGCCCCACTGAGTAACAAAAGTGGTCTTCTCCATGTCTTCAAGAGCCATCTTGATCTGATTATAACCTGAGAACCCATCCATGAAGGAGAATACCTTATGCTGAGCAGTATTGTCAACCAGAACATCGATGTGAGGCAAAGGGAAGTCATCCTTGGGGATTGCCCTGTTCAGATCCCTGTAACCAACACACATTCGGACCTTACCATCTTTCTTCGGTACTGGAACCACGTTGGCAACCCACTGAGGGTAAGAAGTCACTGCTAGGAAACTGGCTTCAAATTGTTTCATAACCTCAACCTTGATTTTCTCGGACATCTCTGGACGCATACGGAGGACCTTCTGTTTAACCGGAGGGCAGTCTTCCTTGGTAGGCAGGTGATGAACCACAATGTCGGTATCCAACCCAGGCATGTCTTCGTAAGACCAGGCAAAGATTTCCACATAATCATGCAACATCTTAATCAACCGTTGTTTCACACTGAGCTCCAAATTGGCACCAATCTTGACTTCCTTTCTGTCTGTCTCAGTACCCAGATTTACCGTTTCCACCGGCTCTTCATGTGGCTGAATGGCCCTCTCTTCCTGGAGTAGCAGTCTTGCAAGCTCGCCAGGCACTTCGCAATCATCTTCACCTTCGTCTTCGGCTAAGTTGATCGGATTTTCGAAGTCATAACTGGCAGTAGCAGAGTCGTTACCAGTGAGATCCAGAGTGGATTGGAACCTGTATAGGTGAGTGTGTGTAAATATAGTTGTTTTGCAATATATAAAGAAAGAAAGGGAGCGCAAGATTTGAAATGCGAAAAACGTCCAATGCTTTTATTCATGATATATGAAAGTGACAAATAATAAGCCCTCACAAATGATGCCACGGTGCCCTGGGTAAGACACCGGGCCATAATGTTTCAAATATTGTTTGTTACAAATTTAAAACAAAGGAGTTCATTACTGAGTGACAAAAGTAATAGGTATGAAATCTTTGGCAGTCCAATTGCTTGATCCACCGTTGGTCGTTGGGTAGATCCAGCTGTCAAATTCGGATTCCTCCGCGTCGTCTTCAATAGCATTCACTCCCGGGTTGGTGATGAGTACATGAGGTCTTCCAATCCTTGCCTTACGCACAGCCCTCTGAGCTTCTGCAGTGAAACCCAAACCAAACTTGTCAGTCTTTGGAGTAAAATCAGGAAGTCGGCCCCAGTTTGCACACTCACCCTTCTCAATCACAGCCCAGGCATCCTTTAAGGAAGCCATCTTCAAAGGGGAATCTTCTTCAGTCACAGTCTCTGCTGACGCCAGTGTCTGAGGCACCTCTTCAAAGTGTTGAAAGGGGGTCTCAATGAACTCCCCATCCATTTCTATGTACCGGAACGAATTAAGATGGCTGACCATATACTCTTCTTCCCCCTGCACTGTAACAATCTTCCCTCTGACCGGGTACTTAAGCTTATGATGTAATGTGGAGGTCATAGCTCCAGCCTTGTGGATCCATGGACGACCCAGCAAACAAGAGTAGGATGGTCGGATGTCCATCACATAGAAAGTAGAATCAAAAACTTGAGAACCAACCCTGATTGGAATGTCAACCTCACCATGCACCATCCTTTTGGACCCGTCAAAGGCCCGGACAACAATGTTACTAGGCTTGAGCTCTAAACCCTCACAATCCAACCTGTCTAGAGCTTTCTTGGGTAATACGTTCAATGAAGAACCGGTGTCTACCAATACATGGGCAAGAGTAGTGCCCATGCATTCAATGGAGACATGCAGGGCGTCGTTATGGTTTTTTCCCTTGGCAGTCAGATCGGCGTCAGAGAAACCCAACCCATTATCAGCAGTCAAGTTGGCCACACAATTGGTAAATTGATCAGCAGACGTTTCTTGTGGCACATGGGCAGTCTTCAGGAAGGAGATCAGAGCCTTGGCATGGGCCTCTAAACACAACAACAGTGATAGCATAGAAATCTTTGATGGGGTGTGCCCCAGCTGCTCAACTACATTGAAATCACTTTTCTTGATAATTTTAAGAATCTCTTCCATCTCTTGCTTGGAAGCCTCAACAGTGGTTGTCTTTAGTGCCTCCGTCCGGGCAGGCACATCAGTAGCAATCCCTTTTCCCCGAGCGTCAGATGACTCGGCAGCAGGGGTAGAAACAGGAACTTGGTCAGGAGGAGAAGTGGGCACACTGGCAGGTGTGATGACAAGAGGTCTCTGGATGGCTGGTGGCGCACTATCTGGTGAGAACAGTCGGCCACTACGAGTGACCTTGGCAGGCCCGGTGATGTTGCTGACACCAGTAGCAGTATCAAACTCTTGCTTAACTCCGAGCACATAAACATATGCCCCATAGTGCCACGGGACAACTTTGTCAGACTTATAGGGGATGGGTCCCGGAACAGTGATGATGATAGGAGCAACCTTCTGAACAGACATGATTTTGACAGGCTTCTTTGAGGGAGCCTTAGGAGAGTAAATAGTAACAATAGACACTTCTTCAGTAGGGACAGCAGGAACATCAATCTTCTTGAACAAGATCTCTTTGCTATCCATCAGGTTTTGGACGTCTGACTTCAGCAAAGGACAACCAGCAGGTGAAACAGAACATAGAAGGCAACCTTTACTACATCCCGGAAATAAACCGGCTAGCAACAGGTTCCTTTTGACAGCCAATAACAGAGTAACAATATCATCCACGGAGGCTACATACAGGTCTTCCTCAACAGCATTCACTCCATGCTGGGGCATGGGAGCAGTCACAACATTGGGCCTTTCGGGCGCCTCAAACTGTATTTCTTTAGCATCAATAAGGTCCTGAACCTTATTCCTTAAAGCCCAACAATCATCAGTAGAATGCCCCGGGCTATCAGAGTGATAAGCACAGCGGGCGTTGGGGTTGTACTTTGGGGAGGTTGTATTCACTACCTTCGGAGCTTCTTTGACTGTTACCAGATTGGTTGACAGTAGTTGCGGCAATATCTGAGACAGAGTCATACTAAGCCGAGTGTACTCCCTTCTGGGTCTCTCACCCCTTGGTTGGTTATATTGCCGAGGAGCGGCAGCAAGCTTTGAAATTACCACCGCGTTGACAGCTTGGCGGCGTTCCGGTTTGTTCTGTCTCCTTGGACCATACACAACACTAGCTTCCTTTTTGAAGGGCTTCTTTTCAGTACTTGAGGAGGCACCTTTCTGTATCTTCCCCGATTTGATACCAGCTTCGATCCTCTCACCAGTCAGGATCAGGTCTGTAAACCCAGCAGAGGAATTACCAATCAGGTGATTGAAGAATGGACCAGACAGGGTCCCCAAGAACATGTCCACGAGTTCACGGTTAGTCAACGGTGGTTGCACCCTGCCAGCCAGGTCTCTCCACTTCTGCGCGTACTCCTTAAAACCTTCTCCCGTTCCTAGTGACATACCCTGGAGTTGGGTACGCGTATGAGCGAGGTCGGAATTATACTGATACTGCTTATAAAAAGCAGTAGCCAAGTCCTCTCAGTTACGAATATTGGTTCCATCCAGCTGATAGAACCATTCGAGTTGAGTCCATGAAAGACTCTCCTGGAAGAAATGGATCCATAAGTTCTTGTCTGCAGTGTAAGGCTGGATCTTCCTTACGTAAGAACGGAGGTGCAGCTTAGGACAGGAAGCCCCGTCGTACTTCACAAAGGCAGGTGCCTTGAACTTGTGTGGGATCACCATCCCAGAAGATAACCCTAAGTCTCCAAAATCCAACCCAGGCATACGTTGAATCTCCATAGCATTTAACCGGTCCTCCAGCTGTTTGTACCTGTCCTCAGCAGGAGGGTATTGTTCATCATTGAAATCTGTCTCGGTGTCAGAGACCACAGGACTAGGAACCTCTCTCTCTTGGTGACTGCCTTCCCCAACAGATGGAGTAGTCAGCTCAGCTTCATTCTGTAGTGTATTCCCGAGTCTGCGTCCAGTGTTGAACAGCACAGTCCTCTTCTTCTTCTTCTTCTTCAGGAGCAAAGCCTTCAACTCCTGTTGTCCTGGGCTAAGATCATGACCAGCTCCTGGAACTGGGCGTTCTGGGCCTGGAGGGCCTTGATAGCTTGTTCAGTAGTTGGTTCAGGATTCATGACGATTGCTGAAATAAACAGTGAAGGAGATTAAGCAACCTGTACAAAAAGGGTACCTGCTATGCACATGATGCATGATATGCTATTTATGCAATGCATTCAAGGGTTCGAAAGTTCAAATTCGTCGTAGACAAAAAAAGGAACACACATTGTATTAGGAAATAATTTGTTCAGTACATCAGGGCCTCATGGGCAAAACATTACAAAATAATTAATCCCAAAAGACACTGCGCATCCTCTTTGGAGCAATGTAAGTGTTGAGAGTCTTTTCCTCGTGAAGCAGACGGGTGAGCTCCAAGACCTTCTTCTCACTGGCATGTAGACTGGTTTCAAGAGAATTCCGTTCTTCCTTGAGTTGGATCCAGCTCTTTTGCATTTCTTCCCAAGACGTTGGCATGTCAGGATGTTGAATGGTGTAAGGCACCTCTCCTTCCAAAACTGGCTCTTTGATCACAGGGAGAACATGAGGATATGGCATCACCAACTTCTGGGAGCGGGCTCGTACCCACTTGAGATAAGGTTCCAAGGGAATGGAGTTCTTGTGCCCCAGTGTCTTACTATCTACCCTGTTGGGCATCCTCCAAGCTCTGATAAATCTCTGGCGAAGTCCTTGTGCATCGTTGTCGAAGTCAAAAACTATGTCAGGAATCAACATGTCATGAGGGCCATCCCTCCGAGCATATCCAAACTGTCTCAAAGCCAGACATGGGTTGTAAGTAATGCCTCCTCTGATTCCAAGTAAAGGAACATTAGGGAACTCTGCACAATGATCAATGATAGTGACATTTTCTCTGGACCTAGAACACCAATGTATATCAGCATGTGTAAGAGTCATTAATCGTTGTGACCATCTCAAACCCTGCTCGTTCTTCAAAACTGATTGTGGAAGGTGCGAAATAAACCACCTTGCCAGGAGAGGAGTGCAGCACATGAGAACACCTCTTTTTCTCATGGTTCGAGTGTAACATGAGTGGAGGATGTCCCCAAGCAGCGTAGGTATGGGATTCCTAGACATGAAGATCTTGACAGCATTGATATCTATAAGCTGATCTGGATTCGGGAACAACACCAACCCATAGACAAGGAGTGCCACAACTTCTTCAAAGGCTTGTAGGTCAAGGGAATTCCAACATTCTTGGGCCTTCTCAAACAGGAACTTTGCCAAGAATCCTTTGATACCACTTCTAACTTCCCAATGTCCCTTGATGTCAGATGGTTGTAGGCATAATGCTTTAGCAACCTCTTCAAGTTTTGGCTCCTTTTCCGTACCGTTGTAGGGTAGTTGATTAAGAATAGGAACCTTCAGAAGTTGAGAAGACTCTTCCAAAGTAGGCACCAATTGATAATCCGGGAAAGTAAAACAGTGGTGCAAAGGGTCAAAGAACTGGAACAACACTTTCACCATATCCTCTTCAATGTTGGTATTGACCAAGCTGATGAGTCTACCATGCCTTTCACTGAAGGAAGAGTTCTCGGGAATCCTGGATGTAAGCTCCTTAAGCTGAGGAGGGACCCTTACAAGGTTGATCTGAATTGTCTTTCTACGGAGAGATTCCATGTCCTACAAAACAAGAACAAAGATGAAGATTCGAACCCTTGAAGTGGTTAGCGGATGCATATGACGCTGTATGATGTTATGATGTTATGATAAAAACACACCACAAGTATTCACAAAAGGCAAACACGATAAGGCACACAATTCACACCAGACAACCCTTAGAGTTTAGGCCAGCATGAGGTCTAGGTACTACCCTCTTGAAGTTGGTGGGCTCAAAAACCTGTCCTATCAAAAGTAACCGGGTTCTAAGGAGCTCAATATCATTGGGTTGTTTTCTATGTTCATTGTTTTGATTTAGCCACTGAACTGGTGATCAAAATATTCCAAGAAAACAACCCTCAATGAGTGTAGTATCGAGTATCAACCAACTTCGGACTGCACCAAAGTCAGTCATCTCACTACCCCTAAAGAGGCCAAGATGGTTCAAGTAAGGTTCCTAAGGTCAGTTGATGCTTCACGACACCACGCGGCGGCCCCGTACTCTCCTTGACTTGACTCAAGGGTTACCGGTACTCACCAAAGTGCCACATCAACATAGCAAACTGCTTCAACCGTGTCGGTGTACCCCGCACAGTTCCCTCACAGTTTGTTGCTACTTTCTAAAAGGTATCCCCCAGATCCGGGTTAGGATCTATGAAACTCCCAAAGCAGGCCCACAATTTTAAAGCAAACAAAGCAGGCAATTGAAAACATAAGAGTGGTCTAATCCTAAGGTACACCTCACTTTTATCTATCCCCAGCAGAGTCGCCAGTTCTGTGATCGGTGGAAATAGAACTGACTGTTTTTTAAGCTGGTTTCACGAAATGTCGCGGTAAGCAAGAGTCGCCACCGTCTTTTATGTTCTCCAACATGGAAAGGACAAAAGCACAGCAAAATTCCTTCTTTGAGAATGTTTCTCAGTTCGGGAGGTAGATTTATAGAAAGGGAAGGTGTTAGCACCCTTTCTATCCATGGTTATCCATGGGCTCTTAGGTACTTACTCACTCTATGTTTTCAAAAATTGTTTGCCTTTCAAGTGTATGTGGGTTTTGAAAAAGTTTCGTTTGAAAATTTTCTAAGTAACTCTTGTATCTGTCCTCAAGAGTGTATGAAAAATTTGTTTGAAAACCTTTTGAAAGTGTCGGTGTGAAAAGTTGTTTTGTTTGTTTTTGAGAAGAGCAAGTACTTAAGAGAAATCTACCTACTCTAAGGAATTAGGCTGTGTAAGAGTCCTTTAGATAGTGCTATCCCACCATTGAGAGGTAGGTAGCACCATCGTTGGAGGTATTCGGGTCAATTCGATTTTTAGGGACAGTGTGGTCGCCGAAGCAATAGTAGGACACCTTAGAAGTAACCCTAATGTCCTAGATCCTTTTATCCGAGGCAACCGTTTCGAGGCGAATGGATCTTTAGACAGGAGGGAGACCTCTAAAACACTCTATACTTGACGACCACGTTCGAGGCAACCAATGAGGCGTACCCTAGGAGTGGCATGTGCATGTGTGTTGAATTCAGTTAATGTTTTTGCATGTTATTTGTGAGCTACGGATTGATTTTATTTGTCATTCAGTCTTGCATGCATTGTTAACAGTTAAGAGTGCGGAAAATAAATTGCGGAAAAGGTAAATCTAGCTATTACAAGGCGCGGGTCTATACATCGCCAAAAACAAAAACCCGTTTTGAAAATAAGAATGCGAGAAGTAGTAAATAAAGAAATAAACCTAATTAACTATTACATTTCCGAGCAAATACATAAATAGTCAAAATAACGAATTAAAACTAATATGCGCGCGAGAGAGTGAATCGGGACGTCCTTAGGGTTTTGACCCTTTTTGAGAAAGAATTGAATTTGTCCTTTTTTGCAATTAATTAAAAATTAAGCCTAATTACTAATCAATTAATTAATTAAAAGAAAAATGTTTTTTTTTTGTATTTTATGTTTTAATGAAATAAAATAAAAAAAGAATTAAAATTTCAAAAGAAAAGCCTAAGTCTAAATTTGTTTTTATTTATTATAAAAGGATTAAAATTCAAACCTAATTTCAACCATGGGTGTCATGAAGCGTGATTTTTCCTATTCTGAAAAGCCTCAAATCAAGAGCTTGAAAACCCTAGAATTCGTTCATGGCGTTTTCTGTTTCAAGGCATTATAAACCAATTGAACCACACCAAAAGCTACACCTGAGTTCTATGAGTATAAAACAAACAACCAAAGATGTTAAATATGCATGAATCAATGTATGTGATTATGAAAAAATTTGACAAACCGTGGGTCTGTGTAGCACGTGTTCTTGAGCTTTGAGGCTTGTTTTGGATTGCAATGTGTTCCTGGGAATGCTAGCAACGTGTTTGAATTGCTCTAAGGCTTTGAATTGTGTTGGAACTGGGAAAACAGATTTCAAGTTTTCTTTGATTTTTTTGAATATGGTTTGGCTGTTTGTGCAGTCTCCAGGTCATGTATTAGGTCTGCAATGCTTGCTTATGTATGTCTCAATGAATTTAGGTCAGCAGCTAGGCTTGGACCCTTGTGCAATTACGTTTTTGAGATTTTGTTTTAACACCATTAAAGGACTTTCCAAGTCTGAAGCAAAACCATGATTTTGTGCTCAAAATAGCCTAGCACAATTTTGATAGTTGGCATATGCTGTATGAAAGCCATTCAAACCACAAAGATGCCATTTAATTAATTTTTTGATTTTATTTGAATTTTTATGGATTTAAAATGAATTAAATCAATAAAAATTAAATAAAATGGAAAAATGAATGTTTGATCTTGAAATTAATCATGGGACACGTGGGTGGCATGACAAGGATGAATCAAGTGGAAGAAAGTGGGCCCTTTTGTCAAAAATTGAAGTTTTAGGGATAGTTGACTTTTGCCATTTCACAAAAATTTCCCAACTTCTCCAATGCATATCTTGCTCAATTTTGATCATATGAACATGTTCTTGGACATTTTGGAAATGTCTTGAAGCCCTCTAACCAATGCCTTTGGTCCCATGTCATTTGGATATACCAATCTCAAGTTATGGTCTTTGACTTAAAGTGCCTTTTTGTTGACTTTTGAAAATGACCTATAATGTAGAAATTGATAACTTTTTGTGAGAGAATTTCTTGGATTTGGAATGTGAATATGAGTTGTAGGAAATGTCCTCCCCTTCAAAATGAGAATTGGATGGGATTTTTCTGATGAACCATGAAAAAGTTATGCCCTGGTCAAGTTACAGTTGACTTTTCAGCTGTCCAAAAATGGAAACTTTTGCATCTTGATGATTTTTGAGCCATGCTTGTGGAATCATGATCAAGACTTGATCAAATGATGATTGTGGCCTCAAAATAAGATGTTGACCAAAAAATTTGACTTTTGACTGCCAAATGATCATTTTGCCCCTGCATTTGGTTGTGGAGCAACTAGGGTTTTTGGCTGTGCAACTTGACCCTGTGAGCCTTGAAACTTGGCATGTAGATGCTTGACAATGTATATAGGCCTATGGGACTTGATTGAGCCATTGAAAACCTCAACTTCCTTGCAAGAACCAAAACCCTAGTTTTTGACTGGCTTAGGAGATGTTGGGACTGTGCAACCCTTGAGTAGGCTTGAGCAAATTGAGATGATGCTTGTCAAAACTTTGAAGAATATGGGAGGGAAAATTTTGGGGTACAACATGAAGCATTAAAGGTCCAATTGTCCTTATACAAACTCAAACCCTAATTTTGAGTCATCAGTATTTAGGGAGGCATCTTGAGCTGATCAATCTTGTTATAGTCTTGAATTAATGGAGATATTGTGAGAGAATCTTTGAGAAATTGAGAGGGAAAATTTGGGGTACAACAGTTGCCCCTGTTTAATCTTCTTGAACCTGAAGAGTGAGATTGGCGGATCCGCCTTTCGTGACTTGAAGGTGAAAGATGATTGAACACTAAAGTGCCCAGAAATTTGCACTCGATGATGTATTGATTTGGGAATGGGCTTATAGATTCCATTTGGAGAATAATGGAATATTGTCGGAGATGGGATTATAGATGCCATCCAAAAGTGACAGAGAGTCATGAGATGGCCTTATAGAAGCCATCCAAAGTGATTGTTGATAAAGATTGGAAGAAATATCAGAATAAATCTTTGGTCGATTTATACTGAAACAAAAGATATCTTGAATAATCTTTCACTGGATAACGAATCAGTATACATCTTTGAAATGATTTAACTGAGCCAGGGAAAGTGTATACTGGAACGAAATCAGGATAAATCAATGGTCGATTTAAACTGAAACAACAGATGTCTTCAAGGAAGTGTTTGTCATGTAGATAGTCGCCCTGTCTTGTTTCGAGAATTGATCTATAATCAACTTGTTGGTAAACATGTTCTGTTTCGGGAGTTCATATCAATGGTGATAAACATAGTCGCCTCGTCATGTTTCGGGAATTGATCTTTATCTAACCAAAGAGAAAGAAAGATAGTTTCCCCGTCCTGTTTCAGGAGTTAATCTTCAATCTGCTTATGTAGCTAGTTATCCTATCTTGTTTCAGGTATTAATCTACAATTAGTTTGTTCACAGATGATTGTCCTGTCTTGTTTCAGGTATTAATTCGGAACCCACCTTTTTTTGGTCGTAGAGACAGTTGCCCTGGCATATTTCAAGGATTAATCTCTAACCTAAGAGAAAGAAATATAGTTTCGCCATCTTGTTTCAGAAGTTAATCTTCAATCTACCCATGCACATAGTTGTCCTGTCTTGGTTCAGGTATTAATCTACAGTTAGTTTTTCACAGATAGTTGTCCTGTCTTGTTTCAGGTATTAATCTGGAACCCGCCTTTTGTTGGCCGTAGAGATAGTTGCCCTGGCTTGTTTCAGGAATTAACCTCTGACCTAAGAGAAAGAAATATAGTTTCCCCATCTTGTTTCGGGAGTTAATCTTCAATCTGCTCATGCAGATAGTTGTCCTGTCTTGTTTCAGGTATTAATCTACAATCAATTGTTCATAGATAGTTGTCCTGTCTTGTTTCAGGTATTAATCCGGAACCCGCCTTTTGTTGGTCGTAGAGACAGTTTCCCTGTCTTGTTTTAGGAATTAATCTCTGACTTATTTGAGAAATGTTGGTGGTATTTGTCTGCTGATAACAGAAGAGGTCTTTTGTTCGCCTGTCTTTAACTGGAAGAGGTAAATCTATCCAGAAGAGGTCTTGGATTCGCCTATCATTAACTGGAAGAAGTGAATCTGTCCAGAAGAGGACTTTGATTCGCCTATTATTAACTGAAAGAGGTGAATCTATCCAGAAGATGACTTTTGTTTTGTTGATTGGCTTTTCCTGCAAGGAAGAGGGTTAGTTGTATGCAGATGTGTGCATGGCTTGATGATGTTCTCAAAATAAATGAGATTATGATGTATGCATTTATCATGTGTGTAATATGATGTATGAATGTGAAATATTATTGAAATGTATCTTTGTCTTGGAAAATAAATCCTTGACAAATGTCGAGGAGTTTTTAAATCCCAGACTGCTGTTGAAGAGTATGTGTATCTTTAAACTTTATTTAGGGTGTTTCCACCTTGGATTCTTGTTTTCTTGTTTGAGGAAAACTCCGCTGGGGAACATTGACTTCGATTTGAGGGAAACTCTGTGGAGAGTGTTGATTTCTGCTTGGGGGAAAGAGTTCAGAAGTTTTAGTTTTCCATTACTCTACTGGGGATTTAAAAGTTAGCTGTTATCTGGTCGAAATCCAGGCTTGGCAGCAACTTTCTGGGGATAATAAAGCTAATTGTTATTTGGTCAGAATCCAGGCTTTGCAGCAACTCAAATTGTTATTTATTCGTGTCCAGATTTCAGAAATGATTTGAGGAAGTTAAACTTCCATCTGGTCGGGTCCAGGCTTCATAGTAACTTTCGGGGATAGTAACGACTCTGTTGGCGACTTCACTGGGGATTAGGGGTTGTGGTCCCTTAATTTGTAATAGTCTGAGAGGAAAACTTAAGTTGGGATATTTTGCCGTTTTTTGGGGGAAATAAACCCTATTGAAGAGAATATTAGACGAACTGTTGGGGAGGTGTCTCTTTAGGAAGAAATCCAAAAAGGCTTCCTTTTAAGACCAACTTAGTTGGGAAGAGAATTTTCCGGAGATTGAAATTCTGGCTGGGGATTTTATGAATCCAAATCTGTGGAGATAATGTTATTGAAATAACTCTATGATGATATCTCAAATGCATTTAAGGAAATTCTTGTCACTATGTTTTAAGCATATATTTTCTAAAAGTTTAATCATGTTCATATGCATATGTTCATTCAATTTTAGTCATTGGAAACTTTTACACTCAAAACGGAAAACACAAAGTTTGCACTTCAAAATAAATTTGTATTAACATTTTTCCCATGAATAGGCATTTTTGTACAAAGAGACCGAGATCCTAGTAAGAGGAAATCGTAGAAAGAATGAAAAGAATACAAAGTGAAAACAAAATAATAGCCATGTGAAAATAATCTCATTGCATTTCAACCCCACTATTTCCCCCATGTCTTCGAACATTATCCCTTGTCGTTGAATAGAAGTTGATTGGATTGATCTTGGACCATTTGAACTTGGACTTTGGTAATAAAGTTGTCTGTAATGATCCCACGGGACATAGTCATACGCTTTGAATCCTTAATATTTACCTGGACCTCCCTTTCAGGTTTTCAGCCCACCGGGATACCCGTTTTTGCCCAAGTCGCCCTTTCGGATTTTCGAATCGCCGGGTGTACAATCTTTTTCATATATCCCTAATTTTTTCCTAGGTATGTCAACCTAGAGGGTCAATTTATGCGTAGTATTTTTTAACTATGTCCGTGTTCACAGGATGTGGGAAGTCTTCGCCATCCATAGTAGTCAGCATCATGGCACCACCAGAGAAAAATTTCTTAACAACAAATTGCCCTTCGTAAGTGGGAGTCCATTTTCCCTTGGGGTTGCCTTGTGGAAGAATGATGCACTTTATTACCAAGTCGCCAGTCTGATATACTCGAGGCTTGATCTTTTTGTTGAAAGCCTTGATCATACGTTTTTGGTACATCTGACCGTGATAAACAGCATCCAATCGCTTCTCGTCAATCAGGTTCAAATCATCCAACCTAGTCTAAATCCATTCGTCTTCACCTAAATCTTCTTCCTTCATTATCCTTAGCGATGGAATCTGAACTTCTACAGGAAAGACGGCTTCCATGCCATAGACCAAGGAGAAAGAAGTTGCCCCGGTTGATGTCCAGGCTAAAGTTCGGTAGCCATGGAGAGAAAATGGTAACATCTCATGCCAATCTTTGTGGGTTATCACCATCTTTTGCACAATCTTCTTGATATTTTTATTGGCAGCTTCCACTACGCCATTCATCTTGGGCCTGTAGGGAGAAGAATTGTGATGCTTGATTTTGAACTGAGTGTAGAGTTCCGTAATCATAGCATTATTGAGATTAGTTCCATTGTCGGTGATAATCCTTTTGGGGATACCGTAACAGCAAAAGAGATTATGCTTGATAAACATGGGTACAACTTTCTTGGTAACAGAGCCATATGGGGAAGCTTCGACCCACTTGGTAAAGTAATCAATGGTAACAAGGATGAAATGATGTCCATTTGAGGCAGTAGGTTTGATCTCTCCAATCATATCAATGCCCCACATTGCAAACGGCCACGGAGCAGTCGTGACATTTAGAGGGATAGGAGGTACATGGACCTTGACAGTAAAGATTTAACACTTATGGCAAGTCCTTGAGTGATGATGACAATCAGTTTCTATTATGGACCAATAGTAACCAGCTCTTAGGATTTTTTTGGCCGTAGTGTATCCACTAGAATGGGTCCCAAAGAGGCTATCATGCATGTCTTCCATAATTTCATCTGCCTCCTTCTTGTCCACATCGGAGTAGAGTAGAATCATGGTTATGCTTGTACAGGATTCTGTTACTTAGAAAGAATTTTTCTGAAAATCTTCGCAAGAATTTCTTATCATTGATGGAAACCCCTTCAAGATATTCTTGTGTCTTAAGATATCTCTTCACCTCATGGTACCATGGTTTCTTTTCGTCGGTGTCAAGCTCATAGTAGTGCGCAGGTTCGTCATATCTCTCAATTGTAATCATAAGAGCTTCATTATCCCATTATACTTTGAACATGGAAGACATTTTGGCCAAAGCGTCGACTAACTGATTTTCCTCCCTAGGGAAGTGTTCAAAAGTGATCTCTCCGAAGCATGGAATCAGAGTTAATATAAGCTCCTTGTAAGGAATCAAGTTAGGATGCTTAATGTACCATTCTCCTTTAACTTGACTGATTACTAGAGCAGAATCTCCGAATACATCCAAATGCTTGATCCTTAAGTCTATAGCAGCCTTCAGACCTAAGATACATGCTTCATACTCAACCATGTTATTCGTACAATAAAAGCACAGTCTAGCAGTGAAAGGAGTGTGAAAACCTTCAGGAGAAATTATCACAACACCAATTCCATTACTCAGAGCGTTGGAAGCCCCATCAAAAACCATTGTCCACCGGGATCCTTGTTCAGGTCCGTCATTCGGTCCAGGTCTTGCACAGTCAATCACTAACATGATATTCTCATCCGGGAAGTCAAAGTCCATAGATTGATAATCATCAACAGCTCGATGGGCCAAGTGATCTGCCAATACACTTCCTTTGATGGCCTTTTGTGTTGTATATTGAATATCGTATTCAGTCTGAATCATTTTCCATCTAGCTATCTGTTAGGAGAGAGAGGGTTTCTCGAAGATGTACTTGATAGGGTCCATCTTAGAAATTAATAAAGTGGTGTGAGTCAACATATACTGTCTTAGACGGCGAGCAGCCCATGCCAAAGCGCAACAAGTTTTCTCGAGCAGTGGATATCTGGTTTCACAGTCGGTAAAATTTTTGCTCAGGTAGTATATTGCATGCTCTTTTTGGCCAGACTTTTCATGTTGGCCCAACACACACCCCATATAATTCTCTAGCACAATCAAGTACATGATCAATATTCTTCCCTCCACTTGAGGCATAAGAATATGAGGTTCTTGCAAATATTTTTTGATCTTGTCAAAGGAATATTGGCAGTCGTCGTTCCATTTGACTACTTGATCTTTCTTCAGGAGTTTGAAGATTGAATCACAAGTAGCAGTTAAGTGAGAGATGAAGCGAGAAATGTAGTTAAGACGACCCAAGAATCCTCTAACCTCTTTTTCAAAGCGGGGAACCGACATTTCTTGAATGTCTTTTACCTTTGCAGGATCAACTTCGATTCCTTTACCACTGACGACAAAACCTAGAAGCTTTCCAGACCTTACTCCGAATGTGCACTTATTAGGGTTTAACCTCAACTTGTACTTCTTCAGCCTCTCAAATAGCTTATGTAGGTGATCGAGATGATGTTCTTCAGTTTGCGACCTTACAATCATATCGTCCACATAGACTTCTATTTCATGATGAATCATATTATGGAATAAAGCTACCATAGCTATTTGATATGTTTCCCTTGCATTCTTTAATCTGAATGGCACAACTTTATAGTAAAAGGTACCCCATTGCGTAACAAAAGTAGTCTTCTCCATGTCTTCGGCAGCCATCTTGATTTTGTTGTAGCTAAAAAATCCATCCATGAAGGAGAAGACTTTATATTGAGTGGTGTTGTCAACCAACACGTCAATATGTGGTAGAGGGAAATCATCTTTGGGGCTTGCCCTATTCAGATCCCTATAATCTACACACATGCGATCCTTACCGTCCTTTTTAGGTACCGGTACCACATTTGCAACCCATTATGGATAAGAAGTAACAGCTAAGAATCCGGCATTAAATTGTTTCACGACTTCAGACTTTATCTTTTC
The DNA here is from genome assembly GCA_948472305.1 of Vicia faba. NCBI lineage: Eukaryota > Viridiplantae > Streptophyta > Magnoliopsida > Fabales > Fabaceae > Vicia > Vicia faba. Next base: position 1,135,199,977 of record OX451741.1, on the reverse strand, counting down.
TGATATCTCAGGACGCATACGACGAACCTTTTACTTCACTGGAGGGCAGTCTTCTTTCATTGGCAGACGATGAACCACAATATCAGTGTCCAGCCCCATCATGTCTTCGTATGACTAGGCAAATATTTCAACATAGTCACGTAGCATCTGAACCAATATGCTCTTGATACCATCTTCTAGGTTGGTTCCAATCTTGACTTCTTTCTTATCTGTCTCAGTACCTAAGTTGATAACCTCGACTGGCTCTTCATGAGGTTGAATAGCTTTCCCTTCTTGAATTAGAAGTCTGGCTAATTCTCCTGGTATTTCATAATCTTCCTCGCCTTCGTCTTTGGCTTGGTCAACTAGATGTTCAAAGTCATAACTGGAAATAGTAGAGTCATTGGCAATGAGATCCAGAGTGGATGAATATCTGCAAGTGTGTGTGTGTGTGTGTGTGTGTGTGTGTGTGTGTGTGTGTGTGTGTGCATGTAAGATACATGACTATTGAAAAAATGTAATAAAGGAAAAGAAAGACAATAAACACAAAAGTTTGAATGCAAAAGGTCCAATGGTTTATATTAAATGATCATATGATAAATGAACATGAACAAAACCCTTAACAATTGGACCATAGTGCCCCGGGCAAGGCACACGACTTAAAAGTCATTGTTTTGGAATTTAAGATTACAGACAAAAGTTCTTGAATTTGACGGAAAACATTAAACAGTAATTACTCCTTAATGAAGGAGATGGGAGTGAAATCCTTTGCATGCCAGTTGTCGAGCTTTCCTCCGGCAGTAGGGTAGATCCATTCTTCAAAAACACATTCATCATCAGAGTCTTCCACAATGTTTACTTCATGACTTCCGATGCAGAGAGGTAACTTTCCCACGCGAGCGCGCCTGACTTATTTTTGAGCTTTGATGGTGAAACCCAATCTGAATTTGTCTTCTTTAAATGAATGTTGGGAAGTTGGCCCCAGATAGTACAATTTCCATCTTTGACCACGGCATGGACATCCTTAAGTGAAACCATTATTGGTACAACTTCATCAGCTTTTGATATGTCGGAGGAGATTTAGCGACAACCATAGGAGGAACAACTTCGAAAGCCTGGCACGGAGTTTCTATGATTTCACCATCCATTTCCACATACTTGAAGTAATTGAGATGGCTCACCATAAATTCTTCTTCGCCGCAAACAATAACGATCTTCCCTTTGACTGGATACATTAATTTTTTATGAAGGGTGGATGTTATTTCCCCTGCCCCATGGATCCAAGGGAGCCCAAGCAAACAAGAGTAGGCGAGACATATGTCCATTATATAAAAGGTAGAGCTGAAATTATGCGAGCCAACTTTAATTGGGAGATCCACCTCTCCATGAACTATCCTTTTAGACCCATCGAAATCCCTTACAACAATATCGTTGGGTATCAAAACCAATCCTTCACAATCTATCCGGTCCAAAGCACCTTTGGGTAACACATTTAAAGATGAGCCAGTATCAATTAGGACATGGGCCAAAGTGGTCCCCATGTATTCAACAGAGATATGAAAGGATTTGTTGTGGTTCTTTCCCATAGGAGTCAAATCAGCGTCAGAGAACCCTAATCCATTGTCAGTCGTTAAACTTGCTACACAATTCTCGAACTGGTCAGTTGTGGTTTCTTGGGGCACCTGAGCTTTCTTCAAGAACTCGACTAGTGCCTGGGCATGAACGTCAGAACGGAGTAATAATGATAACATGGAAAATTTGGAGAGGGTTTGCCCCAGCTGCTCAACTATTTTGAAGTCACTCTTCTTTATGATTTTCAGGATTTCCTCCATCTCTCGAGTGGAGGGTTCTTTTGTGTTAGTAACTTTGGTAGGTGCCTCTATCCCAACAAGCTCACCTTATTTCTCTTTGCCTCTAGTGTTTGCACTAGACTTGTCATTGGTTATGCGGGTGGGAGTTATTATAGTAGTGGGTGGTGAAATATCAGGGGAAAATATTCTCCCTGTTCTTGTTACTTTACTGGAACCTGCAATATTGGTGATATCAACTTCATCTTTGTTGATCCAAGAATCTTGTTTTATCCCATGATAATAAACCTCGACACCATAGTTCCATGGAACTGCTTTGTTAGAGGAGTACGGGATAGACCCAGCGCCAGTGATTATTAAAGGGGAAATGGTTGGTTCATTTGAAATTCTAATAGGAACTTTTGAGGGAATCCTAAAAGGCTTGTTGGAAATTGTTATTATGGACAGGTCTTCAGCTTTGTTGGTCAAACTCTTGATGATAGGAATCTTTTCAAATAGAATCTCGTGGCTATCTATCAGGCGTTGCACACCTTCCTTCAGCCGCTTGCACCCATTTACTTGTTGATCACAGCAAACACAATTTTTAGAACTTCCAGGGAACACACCGGATCTCAGCAAATTAACCTTCACAGTAGTTAATGGAGTTGTTAAATCTTCAATGGAAGAGAAGAAAGTAGTATCATCAATTGCGTTAATACCATTTCCATGATTCAACATTGGTGCGATTATCACATTTGGAGTAGCAGGTGGATCAAATTCAATTGTTTTATTGTCTATCAGATCTTGAATTTTATTCTTCAGAGCCCAGCATTGATCAATTTCATGCCCAGGGATGTTGGAATGATACGCACACTTGGCATTTGGATTGTACTTATGTGATGAAATGTTTGGATTGGATGGTGGGTCGCACAATGTCACTAAGTTGGCCTTTAACATATTTTGTAAGGCTTGGGATAATGACATGCTTATCCTCGTGAACTGTCTCAGAGGAACTTCAGATCGTTGATTGTTGGATGATTGCCTTTGAGCAGATGGAGGGTTGGAGATTAACACATCACTAACAGAAGATCGATGATCCTTCTTGGTATGGGACCTTGCCCCATAAATAACATTAATTTCCTTCTTCTCAGTGAAAGGCTTTTTTACAGCGTTGGATGCAGAAGCAGATGCCATGGGAATTTTTCCGCTCTTAATGCCACTTTCGACCCTTTCACCAGTTAGGTTCAACTCGGTGAAACCAGACAAAGAACTACCAATCAATAGGTTGAAAAATGGGCCAGTTAATATACCCATGAACATGTCAACTAGTTCTCTGTCAGTTAGTGGTGGTTAGACCCTACCAGCAAGATCCCTTCATTTTTGTGCGTACTCCTTAAACCCCTCATTGGTACCCATTATCATACCTTGAAGTTGGACTCTAGTTGGTGCTAGATCGGCATTGTATTGATATTGATGATAAAAAGTAGCGGCTAGATCTTCCCATGTGCGGATGCGGGAACCCTCCAATTGATAGAACCATTCTAGTTGAGTCCCAGCCAGACTCTCTTGGAAGAAATGGATCCAAATCTTTTTTTTCGATAGTGTGCGGCTGCATCTTGCGCACGTGAGACCTTAGATGAAGTTTCAGGCAGGAAACTCCGTCATACTTAGCGAAGACCGGTATTTTAAACTTATGGGGGATGACGACCCCAAGTATTAAGCTCAGCTCACTAAAATCCAAACCGGGTACGACTTGAATTTCAACAGCCTTTAGTGTATCCTCCAACGGCTTGTATTTATCCTCAGTCGGAGGATATTGTTCATAAAAATAATCTTCATCTTCGAAATCTTGATTATTGGCACCCCTAACACAGGTACTCCTTGCCTCTTCGTCTTGATTTTCGTCCTCCTCAGACGACTCTTCAACTATTTGTACCTGACGAACCAGACCTTTGAACCTCTTACCCATGTTGATGACGACCTTCTTTTTGGTCTTCTTCTTAGCTACTAGCATAGTCATCAACTCTTGTTTCCCCTTAGCCAGGGTCAACAAGGTCTCTTGGAACTGGGAATTCTGTGCTTGCAAGTCCTTCACTGTTTGTTCGATATCCATCTTACTGAAATAAACAATAGAAAGATAAGGAAACCTGTTGTGAAAAACTTGTTTATGTTATGATGCATGAAAATGCGTATGCAAATGATTTCAAGGACTTAGAAGATTTAAATTTGTTTAGACAAAAGAAACAAGCATCGATTGCATTAATAAGTTCAAATTGATTACAAACATGCCTATTGGGCTTACAATGGAGGAAATAAACACAAAATAAACTCCTAAGACAAAAAGGTCGAGCGCATCCTCTTCGGTGCAATGTAGGCATTTTGGCTTTGGTCTTCATAAAGCTGTCTGTAAGCTCCAAAACCTTTTTTTCACTTGCGTAGAACTGGGCTTTGAAGGTGTCTCGCTCTTCCTTTAGCTAAATCCAAGCTCTTTGCAAATCTTTGAGAGAAGTAGGCATATCAGGATAAAGGACAGTATACAGAACATCTCCTTTGGCAACATGCTCTATGATGATAGGTAGGATGGCTTCATAGGGCATCATGAGGCTTTGGGTGCAAGATCGCACCCACTTGAGATAAGGCTCCAAAGGAATGGAGTTCTTATGCCCCAACATCTTACTATTGACCTTATTAACCATGCCCCAAGCTCGTATGAATCTCTGATGATAGCCTTGGACGTCGTTCTCGTAGTCGAATGCAATTCCTTGCATAAGTGCATCATGAGGGTCATCCCTCTTAGCATACCCAAACTGTCATAAATCCAAACAAGGATTGTAGGTAATACTTCCCCTAATTCCAAGTAGAGGGACATTAGGTAATTCCCCACAATGGTCAATAATAGTAATGTCCTCCATAGATCGAGCAAACCAATAGATATCAGAATATGTGAGTAACATCAACCTACTAGACCATCTTAAGCCTTGCTCGTTCCTCACAACATATCGGGGTAGGTGCAAAATAAACCACCTAGCCAAAAGATGAGTGCAACACATAAGAAGTCCTCTTATCTTCATGGTGCGAGAGTGAAGAGAATGCAAGATATCCCCATGTAAAGTAGGCACCGGTTTGTGAGATAGAATTTTTTTTACTGTGTTCACATCTATAAGTTGGTCTGGATTGGGAAACAGTACCATCCCATAGATGAGAAGAGCCAATAATTCTTCAAAGGCTTATAAATCCAGAGCATCCCAACAATCTTGAGCCTTCTCCAATAAAAACTTGGCTAGGAACCCTTTGACACCACTTCTCGTTTCCTAATTTGCCACAACATCGGATCGTTACAAATGTAGAGCTCGAGAAATCTCCTCAGGTATAAGGTCTCTTTCAATACCGTTGAAGGGTAATTGATCAAGAATAGGAATTCCCAAGAGTTGATATAATTCTTCCATAGTAGGCACAAGTTGGTAATCAGGAAAGGTAAAGCAATGGTGCAAAGGGTCGAAGAATTGAAAGAGAACCTTCATCATGTCTTCATCAAGGCTTGAGGTAACCAGATTGAGAAGTCGACCATGTCTCTCAGTGAATGGAGAATTCTCATGAACCCTTGATGCTAATTCTTTGAGTTGATGAGGCACTCTTACGAGGTTGACTTGGATAGTATTTCTGCGAGTGGAAGTCATGTCTTACATAACAGAATAAAAATAAATCTCTAGATCCATGAAATGGTTAGTGCAAAATGCCATGGTATGATGTCATGATGTTATGTACAAGTATATAAACAAGAAAAGCAAACAAGTATTTAGGTTTAGGCTTGCATGAGGTTTCATTAGTAAATACCCTCTTGAAGTTTAGTTGGCTCAACCTGTCCTAGAAAGTAACCAGGTTCTAGGGAATCTCAATATCACTAATCTTTCTTCACCGGGCATTATTTTAGCGCAAGAATATTTATTGGCGATCGAAATATCCTGAAATTCCAATCTCAATGAGCGTAGTATCGAGTATCAACCAACTTTATACTGCACCAAATCCGGCTATCTCACTACTTCATAATGGCCAAGTTGTTCAATTAAAGGTTCTAAGGTTAGTTAGTGCTTCATGACACTACACAGCGGCCCCGTATTCTCCTTGACTAGACTCAAGGGCTACCGGTACCAACAAATGTGTCACACTAACATAGCCATCGCTTCAACCATGTCAGTATATCCCGCACAGTCCCCACGATTTATTGCTACTTACCTAATGATGTTCCCAGATCCGGTTAAAGGATCAATACAGACCAAAACAAGGACCCATAAATGTAAAGCAAACAAAACAAATAATGAAAGCAAGTAAATGTGGTCTAACTCTAAGGTAAACCCACTTTTTTTTTTATTTTCCCCAGTAGATTCGCCAGTTCTGTAATACGGTGGTTGAAGTGACTTGGATGTTTTAAGTTTGATCGCAATTGCTGCGGATAGCAAGAGTCTCCACCGACTTTTCTTTTATTCAATAAGGAAAGGGTGAAAAGAACAAGAAAGACCATTGAGATATTTTCTTGAGTTTGGGGGGTAGGTTATGAAATGGGAAGTTGTTAGAACCCTTTTCATCTGTAGTTATCTATGGGCTCTTAGTTGCTTGCTAGATCACTTTTGAAATTGCTTTGTTTGAAATGTGTTTGTGGTGGGTTTTGAAAGTGTTTTTGAAAAACGCCTTCGTTTAGGAAAACTTTGTAATGATTCTCGTCTCTATAAGAACACATACAAAGCGTTGGACATTTTTTGAAAATATTTCATGGTTTGAAAGTGTTTGGTGTGTTTGAAAATATATTTTATTTTGAAGATGGATTGTGAGCAAGCAACTAAGAACGTCCTACCTACTCAAAAGTCTTTTGTTCGTTTCTTCCTTCCTTTGATATTTCTATCTCACCATTGATTGGTAAGTAGCCTTATCTTTGGAAGTAAAGGGACAGACGTGGGTCATCGTATAGTCATAGATAGAAATGTTGTGAGATATCTTAACATTTTCCTTAAGGGACTAAGATCATTTGTAAGGCAACATTTGTAGCGTCATCAAGGGGCTATGATCTTGTATTTCGATTGTTTTTGCTAAGATGTCTCACATGCATATCATGACCATTTTCTCGAGGCAACAAGTGGAGTAGACCCTAGAGGTGTAAAGTGTGCAAGTGTTTGTATTTCATGATTGGTTTATCTTGGATTAGGGTTTTCTAAGCATTGATTTTATCTTTCCATAAAAACCCTAATTACTAGCATTTTCATGAAAGCGATAAATTGCGGAAATGTAAATTCTATGCTATTACATCATTTTGGGGGGATGGGGTGTACAAATTTACAAATGGGGGATTGCGAGAAATTAAAACTAATTATCTATTACAATTGTATTGGACTTGAATAATGTACAAGAATTGAAATGTATATCATATACAAGACCGAAATGAAAAGAAAATGAATTTGTTTTGATTTTGTTTAAGAAAATATTTTAACCTAATTTTCTAAAAGAAGATAAATAGTTAGAAATAAGAAAATTAAACTAAGTTAATTTTAATTTAAACAAAGAAAATGAACTAAATCTAAGTTTAATATTAAGTTAAAGAAAAGAAATTAAATAGGAAAATGTTTTTGGTCTTTTTTATTTTAAGAAGTTAAATAAAAATAAACTAAATAATTTAAATATTTAATATAATATTTTTGGTGTTTCTGATTAATAAATAATAATAATAATAATACTAAAAATAATAATACAAAGAAAATAAAATATAAATATAAATTTAAAGTCAGAGGGGAGTTTAGAAAGTGGAAAGGATGTTTGTAAGTAAAACTGATTTCTCTTTGGTTTAGGCCCAAATGTATTTTTGTGATCAGAATCAGAAAGAAAATAAAAAGGTTATGCTGGGCTGAGTGATGAAAAAATGGATGGGGGTGTTTTTGGAAGAAACATGAGAAAACCCAGAAGTTTTGGCCTAGGCGTGCTGCTAATAAGTACATGGGAGGTGATGTTGGAAGCAAAAATGAGACAACCTAGAAGTTCTGGCCCAGGCGTGTTGTTAACAAGTAGATGGGAGGTGATGCTAGAAGCAAATATGAGACAGCCTAGAAGTTTTGGGCCAGACGTGTTGTTAACATGTAAGTGGGGGTGATGCTAGAAGCAAAAATGAGAACACCTAGAAGTTCTGGCCCAAATGTGTTGTTAACAGGTAAATAGGGGGATGATGCTAGAAGCAAAAATGAGACAGCCTAGAAGTTATGGCCCAGGCGTGTTGTTAACAAGTAAATGGGGGGGGGGGGGGGGGGGGTTATTCTAGAAGCAAAAATGAGACAGCCTAGAAGTTTTGGCCCATGCGTGCTGTTAACAAATACATGGGGTAAAATGTTAAAAAATAAAAACAAATGGTGCTTCTGGGGCTAGAACCCAGGACCCTTAACACTAATGCCTTACGCGCGCACTCTCTACCACTGGGGTGGATATATATCCAATATTATAAACAAAACCATAAATATATATTACAAAATCAGTTCTGATGGTGAACTTCATCTTCTTCCTCGCGCCAGCCAGAGCATCTACAACTCATTCGTTTCTCAACCAAAATGGAAAATGTAAACGTGAAAGTTATGGAAAATTTCATCATGGTTCCAGAACTATAAAGCATTAAAAATATAAATCATAAACAAACATGAATTTTGCTAGCCCTAATCTGAACCCTAATTTTTTAAGAAGTTATGATCCAAAAATCCCTCTACTCAGGCCATATAAATGAAGTCTATGAATATGTATAGTTTTAGAGCAGTGATATCTACATGTTGTCTTTGAAAATGTAAGCCTAAAAATGCCTAAATAATGAGATGAAAATCAAAAGAACTTACCTTGCAGCTGGAGATTGTGTTTTGAATTAAAGTTTGATTCAAATTGTTGTGATGATATGGTTAGCTTCCTCAAGTTCCCAGGAAGCTAATGCAATGATTAGCTTGAGCTATGGATGGCTGGAATGTTCTGGAGAAGTCAATATGTAATGCTCTGTTTTTGAAAATGGAGGTTGGTGAATATGATGTTACAGTCTAAAAACAGAGGTTGGATAGCTTCTATATGTGTATCAGAAACTTTGTGGATGGTTTGGCCAAGAAACGCACGAGGGAATTTGTAGATTGGATTAAAAAAATTGAAATGACAAGTTTTTGTGCTTGTGTTGCAATTTATGGTTCTAGGGAGTTTTAGTGAGTTTCTGGGCTCGTCCAAATCCTCTTCAGCTTGCAAATGAATTTTTAATTTATAGGCAAAGGGTTTGGAAGCTTGGTGAATCAGAAGTACAAAATCACATGTTGTGGATTTTGACTTGTTTTTGAAGCAAGCTCAGACAAACATGGTTTCAAGGCAGGGTAGGGTGGCTAGCAACTTTAAACACGCATGTTCTGAGTTTTTAGGGGATGCTTGTGCAGAAAGAACAAACACAAAGCTCAAGGAGAGTGGAATTTGTGATTAAAGTCACTTTTCCAGAATGGAAGTGCGAACTTTCTTCCTTAAATGGAAAGGTGTATTGGACAAAGCTTAAATCAAGTGGTTCATAGCTAAAAAGCTTGTGTAATCTTATGATTAAGGATAGATGCACATGTGGGGGGGCCTGAAAAGTGGGATTACACAGTATTGCTTGGAATTATATCAGATGTTCATCATGAAAATGACTCATAATTTAAGAATGAATGTCCAACTTCTGATCTTCGATTCTCCCTGCTCCAGCATGATATGAAAGAGTTATTTGACTTTGTAGAAAGCTTATAACATGATCTATAATCCCTCTTTAAATCACGTTTTCAAACTCCCATTGTAAATGTGTGAAACTTGGCCCAGAAGTTCTGTCAAAATTCTGCCTTAAAATGCCCAGAATTTTACTAAGTGTCTTAGTTTCATGGACATGTCTTCATGAATTTATAACTTGAGATCCAGGCATTTCTAGAAGAATTTATGTCCTACAATGTTTCTGATTTCATTGAGATCTACAACTTCCGTGTTGGAAGTTTTTCTTGAATCATCTTGCATCATGGTGAAAATCTGGCACAAAGTTATGAAATTATCATATTTTTCTTAACACAGAAAAATTTCCAAGTGTTTAAAACTTTGACTTTTTTTAAAGTAATCTTGACTTTTGATTTCTTGATGAACAGTCTTCATACTTTGACATGTCTTCATGAAATATGATTTTTGAAACTTGATTTTGTTCCAAATGTCAAATTGACTTTTCAATGTATAGTTGACTTTTTCATCAGTTGACCAAATTTCAATTATCAATCAATTGATCTTGAGAAATATTTTAAACCATTCCATTAGATCAAAATGATGCATTTAAATTCTTAATATCATGTCTCAAACCAACAAGTCATGTTCTAGGTCAAAAAGTAAAAAACTGAACCTTCTCAATCAAAACCCTAATCTTGACCATTTTGCCCTTTTGATGATCTGATCAAATTTCTTGAGAAGTTATGATCCAAACTTGACCAAATGGTTCGTATGAGTTTAATATGTTGATATGGATAAAAAATTATGAGTTTTTACTGTAAATTGACCACAATTGACTTTTTTCCCAATACAGTTGATTTTAGGTCAACTGATCAATTAACTGAGCAAAAATGTGATCCAAAGCCCGAAACTTGACATAAGCAATCTTGGGAGTCTAAAATAATCTATGAAAATCATATTAATAATTAAAGGTCCAATTTTCCTTATACAAACTCAAACCCTAATTTTGAGTCATTAGTGTTTGGGGAGGTATCTTGAGCTGATTAATCTTGGTGCAATCTTGAATCAATGGAGATCTTGTGAGAGAATCTTTGAGAAATTGAGAGGGAAAATTTTAGGATAAAATAATGGTGTTACATGCTGAGCGGCATTTAGGCTGCAAAGTGTGTCGGAGAATATATGTGTTGGATGTCAAGCGGCATTAGGCTGCAATGCATGCCGAGGAGCACGGTACTGTTGTCGAGCGAAACAAAGTTACAGTTTGTGTCGAGGAGCACAATACTGTTGTCGAGCGGAATGAAGTTGCAGGTTGTGCCGAGGAACATAAGTTAGTTGTTATTATTTTGTTTATGTGCGTGTCGAGGAGTAGTGAGTTAGTTACTATTATGTCTTGGTTTCTGTGCATGTTGAGAGGTATATAGTTTCCCTTGTCATATTGCTTGTATATGTTGTTTTGGTCGATACTAGTGTTGTATAAGTTGTATTATGTTGATGTTGAATTATTGTTGATGTTGTTCGCTTATGTCCAAAGTTGAATTATGTTGATGTTGAATTGTTGTTGATGTTGTAGGCTTATGGCTAAAGTTGAATTATGTTGATGTTGAATTGTTGTTAATGTTGTAGGCTTATGGCCAAAGTTGAATTATGTTGATGTTGAATTGTTGTTGATGTTGTAGGCTTATGGCTAATGTTGATTTATGTTAAGTTGATGTTTGTTGTTGTTGTTGCTACAATCATGTTGTGTCGCATACATCGCATATCAAGTTGGAGTTGATGCTAGTTAAGTTGGCCTGCATTGGAAAAATATTAAGTTGAAGGCTTATGCCTTGATTAATGCCTCTATTAATTGGAAATTTCTAAGTTGGGAGTTCTGCTCCATTTTTAAGTTGGGAGTTCTGCTCCTTTTTTAAGTTGGGAGTTCTGCTCCTTTTTTAAGTTGGGAGTTCTGCTCCATTGGTACCACATGCATATGCATAGTAACAAGTTTCATTTTGTTAGAACATAGTTTGATTCTACAACCCTTGATTAGAGTTTTGATGATAAAAAAATACAAAGAATAATTAAATTCAAAGATATATACAAATAACAATTATGCTCCTTAAAATTATGTTTTGTATATGCAGAAGTTCTTATGGAATCAGCATCAGAATGGAATCAGCATCAGAATATCAGCAATATGTGTTACACGCTGAAGCTACCAGACTATACGCTAAAGTTTGATGACCAGAATCTGCGCCTAAACTAGTACACTCTGACTCTGATCAAAGACATCTTTACCAAGTCATCAACACTCTGAAGCGTTATCAGCAGTTAAAGCAAAGAAGACTCTGAAGCGTTATTAATTATTCAAGACAGAATTAAATGCTAACGGCTTTCTTCAAACAAGATCTTCTTCAAAAGGAAAGTGTGTTATTATCATTAAAATTGCTTTATGGACAACATATCTTTGCCTTGCCTATATAAACAAGTCTGCTTGTGAAAAGAAGCACGTACGTACGCACACAGTAATTTGCCAAGCCTTCCAAACCACGCATATTCAAAGCTTTAGCAAATTCATTTTATTCCGAGCTTAATTTGTGTAACTATCACAGTTGTGATATATTGTTTTGTTAGAAAACAACAATATACTCTTGTTTAATTATTTGCAAAATATTTCCTTGAGATTAACCGGCTTGTGGTTGTACTCAAGAAGACTTTAACAATTGTTAAAGTAGCTGTTGTAATCCCTTGAGAATAGTGGATTAAGATCTCGTTGGAGAGAGGCAAAATCACCTTGACGGGTGGACTGGAGTAGTTTGAGATCAAACGAACCAGGATAAAAATACAGTGTCCTTAAGCTGTTTTTATTTTATCCAAGTTTTTCAATTCAACCCCCCCTTCTTGTGTTTTTCACATCTTTAATTGGCATCAGAGCGCCTGGTTATGAGCTTAAACACTTAACTGTGTCAGTACAAGATCCAGTGTCAGAAAAACACAATGGCAGGACCAAGTCAAAACATCAGCAATGGCAACAATGAAGAAAAGGGATAGGATATCAAGGTAAGGCATCTACACCAAAAAATGCCATGGATTTAGTTATAAAACGTACTCCACTTGATTCACACTTTATATATGGGCACACACATGACATAAAATATACAAGTAGTGATTACTCTGTCAAACCAAAATTCAACCAGAGTTTTGGTAAAACTAACAAATCCAGGACCCAAGAAAATGTGGGTACCTAAGGATAAAATAATACATGTGGCAGATATATTTAGTAGCAAAGCAAAGACACCAATCATGGTACCTGGACTCTGGCTGCTCACGACACATGATGGGAAGAAGGCATATGTTCCAAAGCCTGGAACTTAAGCCTGGAGGCCACGTAGGCTTTGGAAGAAATCAGAGAGGAAAGATCATTGGCTCTGGAACAGTAGGTAATGGAAATCTTCCCTCTATAAGTAATGTTTTATTAGTTGATGGATTAATGCATAACCTGTTATCCATAAGTCAATTAAGTGATAACGGTTATCATATAATCTTCAATCAAAATTCATGCAAAGCTGTTAGTCAGAAAGATGGGACTATCCTATTTAATGGAAAGAGGAAAAAACAACATTTATAAAATCAAACTTTCTAAACTGAAAAGTCAGAATGTAAAATGTCTTCTGTCTGTTAACAACGAGCAATGGATCTGGCACAAAAGATTGGGACATGTTAGTATGAGAAGAATATCTCAGATTAACAAACTCAATCTGGTCAGAGGACTTCCTAACCTGAAGTTCAATTCATATGCTTTGTGTGAAGCATGTTAGAAAGGCAAGTTTGCAAAACCTGCTTTCAAATCCAAAAATATTGTTTCCACCTCTAAGACATTAGAACTTCTGCACATTGACTTATTTGGACCAGTTAAAACTGCTTCAGTCAGTGGCAAGAAGTATGGGTTAGTAATCATAGATGACTATAGCAGATGGACATGGGTAAAGTTCTTAAGGCACAAGGACGAGTCACGTTCTGTGTTTGTTACCTTCTGCAACCAAGTTCAGAATGAAAAGGATCTTAGAACCGTCAAAGTCAGAAGTGATCATGGTGAAGAATTTGAAAATAAAGATTTTGAGTTATTCTTTAATGAAAAAGGCATTCTGCATGATTTCTTTTGTCCTAGAACTCCCCAGCAAAATGGAGTTGTAGAACGAAAGAACAGAACATTGCAAGAAATGGCCAGAACCATGATCAACGAGACTAAAGTTGCTAAGATCTTTTGGGCAGAGGCAATAAACACAGCGTGTTACATTCATAATAGAATCTCCATAAGACCTATTCTGGAAAAGACTCCATATGAATTGTGGAAGAACAGAAAACCCAACATTTCTTATTTTCACCCATTTGGATGTACATGTTTTATTTTGAATACAAAAAATTATTTGAACAAGTTTGACTCTAAAGCACAAAAGTGTATCATGTTAGGATACTCTGAACGCTCAAGGGGGTACAGAGTATACAATACAGAAAAACAGATTGTTGAAGAGTCAATCAGTGTTAGGTTTGATGATAAGCTTGACTCTCAAAAGTCAAAGCAGAATGAATTCCTTGCAGGTATGGAAGTTGAACTCACAGGTACTGAAGACAACTCATTAGAGGCTCTCAACAGAAACACTCCCTCAACATCAGAAAGAGTCACAACAAGTAATCCAACACCTTCTGTTGATCAACTCCATAAAAGACCATCCAGAAGCAGCATTGATCACCCATAAGAAACAATTTTAGGAAGGAAGGAAGATCCAATCAGAACAAGATCTACTTTCAGAAATTCTGAAGAGTCTCTCATGGGACTGGTTTCTCTGATTAAACCAACAACAATTGATGAAGCACTTCTGGACAATGACTGGATTCTGGCAATGCAAGAGGAGCTAAATCAATTCACCAGAAATGACGTATGGGATCTGGTTCCCAAACCAAAAGGATTCAACGTCATTGGTACAAAATGGGTGTTCAGAAACAAACTGAACAAACAAGGTGAAGTCGTCATAAGCAAAGCACGGCTTGTAGCACAAGGTTATAGTTAGCAAGAGGGGATAGACTATACAGAAACCTTTGCTCCAGTCGCCAGGTTAGAATCTATCAGACTTTTAATTTCTTTTGCTGTTAATAAAGGCATCACTCTGTATCAGATGGATGTCAAGAGTGCATTCTTAAATGGCTATATAGAAAAAGAGGTATATGTGCACCAACCCCCTGGTTTTGAAAGTTCCAAAAATCCAGAATATGTTTTCAAACTAAATAAGTCACTCTATGGTCTGAAACAAGCTCCCAGAGCTTGGTATGAAAGACTGAGTAACTTCCTGTTAGAAAAGGAATTCACCAGAGGGAAAGTGGACACAACCTTGTTCTGTAAGACAGTTAAGAATGACATTTTAGTATGTCAGATTTATGTTGATGACATCATATTTGGATCCACTAAACCCTCTCTGGGAAGAGAGTTTGCTAAACGTATGCAGGAAGAATTTGAGATGAGCCTAATGGGGGAACTAAAATTCTTTCTGGGCATTCAGATTAATCAAACTCCAGAAGGAACTTACATTCATCAGAGCAAATATGTCAGAGAACTTCTGAAGAAATTTGATCTCTCAAAATGTAAGCCCTCAAGGATTCCAATGCATCCCACGTGCATTCTGGAAAAAGAAGAGGTAAGTAAAAAGGTAGAACAGAAGGTCTACAGAGGTATGATTGGTTCTCTTCTCTATCTGACAGCTTCAAGGCCTGACATTCTATTCAGTGTTTGCATTTGTGCTAGATTCCAATCAGATCCTAGAGAATCTCACTTAACAACAGTTAAGCAGATTTTCAAGTATCTGAAAGGTACTGCTAATCTGGGTTTGTTTTATAGAAAATCAAGTGATTACAGCTTAGTAGGATACTGTGATGCTAATTTTGCTGGAGACAGAGTAGAACGTAAAAGCACTTCTGGAAGCTGCCAGTTTCTGGGAGAAAATCTGATCTCATGGTCCAGCAAAAGACAATCCACAATAGCTCTATCAACAGCAGAAGCTGAATACATAGCAGCAGCTGGATGTAGCACGCAAATGCTCTGGATCAAAAGCCAACTTGAGGACTTCAATATAATTGAGAGTAACATTCCTATCCTCTGTGACAATACTTCTGCTATTTGTCTCAGTAGAAATCCTATCTTGCATTCTAGGGCTAAGCATATAGAAATAAAACATCATTTTATTAGGGACTATATTCAGAAAGGGATTCTCAATTTAAAATTCATTGACACAGACCATCAATGGGTTGATGTCTTTACAAAACCTCTTTCTGAAGATAGGTTTAACTTCATTCTGAAACATCTCAGCATGAAGCTTTTCCCAGAATAAAACTGTTTTATTTACATATCCTAACCTTTAGAATTTTTGTTATTTTCTGTGAACTGTTGATCAACCTGCCTTCAGAATTTTAGAAGTACAGATTGTATCAGAATCTATCCATGAAGATCTGAGCATTTCATTTCAAGGATGGAAGTGTGCTATTCACGTAAGCAAACAGTTGTCATCCATTCATCAGCTACCTTCTGAGGCTGAACACGCGTTCATTTTTCTGAAAGGTCAAAAGCGCTGATTGGATGCATTGAGACACATGTCATAGGTAACCATTCCAATATCTTTCTGAATCCCCCAAAATCAGCTGTCATTAATGCTTATAATAATTACAATTTATTTCTCTCTCTTGCAGTTTACGTTTTCAAAATCTATTTAAACGCATTTCTCACTCTTTACACTCTTTCACTTTCACTTTCTCTCAATCTAATTGTTTTCTGCTTGTACTTTCAAAACCCTTTCATTTTATTCTCAAATTTTCTGTGTGAACATGGCTTCCTCAAGCATCCCTATTACCAGTAATCAGAGAACAGAATCCACAGAACAATATGAAGAACCATTCAGAACTCTCCTCACGCCCATTGATAACCTAGAAGTACTTTCAGAATTGATTGTGGACTTTGAAAGTCTTCAAGAAAATGGATTCAATCTTTCTGAAGAGGTAAAGGCTCGAGGATGGAACAGGTATTTTGACTGTCTTCTAGGTCCAACGTTCCCAATCCTTGTGAAGGAATTTTGGATTCATGCTTCATCCTCCAACCATCAAGTTACTTCATATGTAATGGGGAAGAAGATAGTCATTACTGAAGACCTTATTGCAAGATTGATAGGTTACAGTGGTGGTGGCATAAGGTGTATAGACATGGCTGAAAGATGTGCTGATGTTGCTTCAATTGCTAGAGAAATTTTCACTCTGGGTCTTCCCTCCAACAAGATAAGGGATCTGAAGGACCATCACAGAATATGGGATAAGAATATTCTAGGATGCATAAATCACAGGAAGCCAACCAGCTCTCCTGACTACATAAACATTGATCAGCAGTTCCTGATCTACTTCATCTCCCAGAAGACTAAGGTGAATCTGGCTCATTTGCTGTTCAATCATCTGAGGACGAGTGTTAAGGAGACTAGAGAAGATGATCGCACTAAAAGGGATTGGATACCCCTTGGAAGGCTCATATCAGATATTCTAACAGAGAATAGGCTGATAGAGCATCTAACAGAAGCACAGGAAATCATCTCTTTAGAGGAAACTGCTGGAAATCCTTTGAATGCGAAGAATCTGAAAAAGATGAAGATTATTAAGAACATCAAGAAGGAACCCAGTGTTACTTCTTTTGCAACAATCACCAGCTGAAGGATTCCTCTGGATGATTTCCCCATGTTCTCAGAAATTGATTCCAAGCCTGAGATTATCGTCAGATATCTGGATGCATGCAAGGCAGATGGTACTGCACCAGAGTTAAATATTCAGGACTTGCAACAGAAGGCTCCAAAAGTTGTGCTGAAGAAGAACAAGAAAAGGAAGGCAGCAGCAGAAGGATCATCCCATCAGACTCCCAAAGCTGCTAAAAAGAGAGGTAATCCTTCTACTGTTAATGTTTTAGAATCAATATCTTTATCAACATCTGAACCAATTCCTACCCATTAAGAAATTCCTACCCCTCAAACCTTTGATGATTTTGACATAGGGTTTGACCCCTCAGAAACTTTAACTCTTAGAGGGACTCACTTCCTACCTATCAATCCAAATACTGAAACAACTCAACCAGAACTTGCAAAAGTTCTGTCTGATATTGAAACTTTTAACCAGAATATTTCTGCTCCCACACCAGAAAATTCAAACTCTGAAACCACTATAGAAGCACCACAACCAGAAATTCCCCTCTCTCCACAACCAGAAATACCACTACCTCCATCTCCTCAACAAGACATTCATCCACCTTCTCCACAACCGGAACAATCACAACCAGAAGTTCAAACTTCTGAGGTCCAACCTTCTGAATCCTGTGAACCAGAACCTCATAACGTTCAATCCAACCAAACTGTTGATTCTGATATCATTCCTATTCTTGGAATCACTGAACCTCTGGCCACCCGCATTCCCCTGACAATTCTGGATATTCCCCAAATTCCCTCTTCACTAGAATTAACTCCACCAAATTCCCCAACTAGTCCAATAATTATTCCAGACTCTCCCACTCCCTCACCAAAGAACAATCCAGATGACAACACCAAAACTGTCATTTATTTAACTGTTTTTGAACATCTTGCTGCCATAACCCACAAAACAGCCATTCCAAAACCAAAACCATCTGCACCTACACCAGATGTTGGTACTAGTTTATTGATGTTTGAAACAGAAATGCATAAGTGGATAACCTCCATGAAGCAAGCTAGTCTTGAGATGATTAATCCTGCTGCTTCAGATTATCTTTGGACAAGTTTTAGAAAATGGTTAAGTTCTGAAACTCATAAGATGCAAGAACAGAGCTACGGACAAGTTCAACAGAATTTCAGTAATCTGCTAAAGGTAATTGAAGATCAAGTTCTGAGCCAACTGCTCAGGGAAGAAGTTCTCCCTCTGGACAATGCTCCCTAGTCAGAACATCGTCCAGCAGACAAAGTTCAACCAGAGTCAGAAGATCTCATTTTGACTGATACTCCAGAGCATATGATTCCTGCAGAGGAACTGGTACAAAAAGATGATGTTGCAGAATGCTCTGAGAAGTATCCAGTTACTGAAGATTCTCAAGCTTCCTCCTATGAAAGGCAGATTATGGAAGAACTGAAGAGAGAAGATATTATTATGCAAGAAAGGATGGATAAACAGGATGAAAAATTTCGGAAATCAAGAGCATGTTAAGCAAATAAGAGGAAACCAACACCCAGATCAAGGGCTTGTTGGAAGCTTTGTTCACGCGCCTCCCTCCTCCATCTTAGATTTTCCTTTGTTTTTAAAATTTGTTTATCTGTAATATTTTCTACATTACTGTTGTTCTGAACTTCTTATCGTTGCTTCTAATTTTAATATAAATCCTTTTTGGTTCTGATTATATGTTCTTTTTAATAACTGACAAAAAGGGGGAGAAAGAATAAGATATTTTCAATAACGGATTACTGAGACATAAGTCTCAAACATTCTGATCTACTTAATTTCTTTCTTCTGAAAAGCTTGAACAGGTACAAAACTCTGATGAAAGACGTAGTCAAATTCTGATGCTCAATGACTCAAAGAACTTAAGGGAATAATCAACTCAGGGGGAGTTTTTCTTCTTAATTCTATACTTTTTATTTATTTCTAATTGAAAAATCTGGGTTTTGTCATCATCAAAAAGGGGGAGATTGTTAGAACATAGTTTGATTCTACAACCCTTGATTAGAGTTTTGATGATAACAAAATACAAAGAATAATTAAATTCAAAGATATATACAAAGAACAATTATGCTCCTTAAAATTATGTTTTGTATATGCAGAAGTTCTGATGGAATCAGCATCAGAATGGAATCAGCATCAGAAGATCAGCAATATGTGCTACACGCTGAAGCTACCAGACTATACGCTGAAGTTTGATGACCAGAATCTGCGCCTAAACTAGTACACGCTGACTCTGATCAAAGACATCTTTACAAAATCATCAACACTCTGAAGCGTTATCAGCAGTTAAAGCAAAGAATACTCTGAAGCGTTATTAATTATTTAAGACAGAATTAAATGCTAACGGCTTTCTTCAGACAAGATCTTCTTCAAAAGGAAAGTGTGTTATTATCATTAAAATTGCTTTATGGACAACGTATATTTGCCTTGCCTATATAAACAAGTCTGCTTGTGAAAAGAAGCATGTACGTACGCACACAACAATTTTCCAAGCCTTCCAAACCATGCATATTCAAAGCTTTAGCAAATTCATTTTATTCCAAGCTTAATTTATGTAACTATCACAGTTGTGATATACGGTTTTGTTAGAAAACAACAACACACTCTTGTTTAATTATTTGCAAAAGATTTCCTTGAGATTAACCGGCTTGTGGTTGTACTCAAGAAGACTTTAACAGTTGTTAAAGTAGCTGTTGTAATCCCTTGAGAATAGTGGATTAAGACCTCGTTGGAGAGAGGAAAAATCACCTTGACGGGTGGACTGGAGTAGTTTGAGATCAAACGAACCAGGATAAAAATACTGTGTCCTTAAGTTGTTTTTATTTGATCCAAGTTTTTCAATTCAACCCCCCCCCCCTTCTTGTGTTTTTCACATCTTCACATTGCATATTGAGTTGTCGTGTTGATGAATTAATTATTATGTTTCGTTGATGTTTTGTTGTGATTGATGTTGTTTAAAGTTGTGAAGTGGTGATTTTATATAGACTAATTCTAATGTAATATTTATCATACATTCGATTATATTATTCGATATCTCACCCCTTTTGTTTGAATGTTACCCCGATGTTGATAACGTGCAGGTAATCCAGAGTGAAGCTGATTTACCTTCAGTAGTTCGAGTCGGTGTCATTGATCTGATACGTAACACTCGGGGGATAAACGCTTGGTATTTTATTATTATTATTTAGTTGTTGCACTTTAAGCTGTTGTTCGTTAAATACTTATTATTTGAATTTGTTTCAGTTGGATAAAGATGTTATATTATTTTAAGTTGAATATTTGATTTCGCTGCAAAGTTATGAAAGTTGTTAAATTTTAAAAAGATTAATTTATGTTGTTGTTGGTTCATCCAAGTTAATGTGTTATGTATCTAGAATGAGTGTTGTTGTTTCGAGTTAAATTTGTAGCATCCTGATTCGGTTGTCGAATTTCTATAACTCTGATATATATAATAATTATCGGGTAGAATTTGGGTGTTTTAAAGTTGGTATCAGAGCATGTCGGTATGTCCGGCCAAGTTGTCTAATGTTGTTTGTTCCTTAGTACGCGACAAGTGTGTGAAACACTGTTGGTGCTTGCTTACTTTTCTGATCGCTTGTATGGAGGAGTTGGTTTGAAGATAAGTGGAGGAGAAGCTTTACTTCTCGGATATGTTTCGGTTGTAAGATGTTAGTTCAATATGTTGTTGATGGCGATAGTGCGAGTATTGTTGAAGTTTTGTTGTTTCTCGAATCCGAAGATGACATGGATTCAAGATTGTGTTTGTTAATCAAGTTTAAGTGTCTTGAGGGAGGATGAACAGACCTTGTTGATGTTTACTTCTCGAAGGACGAGGAGCAATGTAATGGTTTTTGATATACGAGTAGAGTGTAAATCCCTGATATTTCTGAAGGTGATTGTTAAGTAACAAGGATAATTTTTAGAATATGGAATTTAGAAAGTTGCGATGTTTCAGGATTGTTGGTGGACTGTGAAGTTATCGGTTTGAGTAGCCCTTGCGTAAGATGTCGTTGTTTGAACGGTGATAGAGTGACAGATTGTTGTAGACCTTGTCGTGGGATCCTTGTGAGTGATTGAAAAAGTTGTTGAAGTTGTTAGAATGTTTTTGAATTGTGAGTCGGAGTCGGAAATGCAAGGATATGAGTATGATTTCAAGAGTGGTAAGTGTTGGTACTGGTACAAAGAAATTTTGTTCTTATGTTATCGTAAGGTGTGTAATAGTATGTTGTTGCATGACGTTGGTGTTCGCATTTTCGGATGACTTTAGAAATTCATATCATGTGTTCCGAGTATCATATTGGTGTTTCGTTTGAACCTATGAGGAGATAGAAATATATTCTATCATATGAAATTGTTTTCAAATATGGTTTATACATTCCCATATGGAGGAACTCTGAAGTCTTTATGGAACTAGAGGATTTTTGGGTATCAATGATTATTATCGCAGTCGTTCGAGACGAGGTCAAACATAATATGTTGTTGGCGAATAAGTTGAGAAAGGATATGTTCGGAATTAAAGAGGATAGTCATTAATCATTTCAAGTATGGGATGTTGCATGTGAAGAAATATTTGTAGAACTAAAGAAAAGATTGACGACTGCTCCGATATTGGTTTTGCCTAATCAGAATGAGTCATTTATAGTTTATTATGAATGCGTCTAAGATGGGACTTAATGGTGTGCTAATGCTGAATGGATGAGTTGTTTCTTGTGCTTCTAGATAACTCATAGTTCATGAGAGTAATTATTCTACGCATGACTTAGAGTTAGTAACAGTGGTGTTTATGTTGAAGATTTGGAGACATTATCTTTTTGGTTCTAGATTTGAAGTATTTAGCGACCATAAGAGTTTAAAGTATTTATTTGATCAGAAGGAATTGAATATGAGACAACAAAGA
The DNA here is from genome assembly GCA_948472305.1 of Vicia faba. Taxonomy (NCBI): domain Eukaryota; kingdom Viridiplantae; phylum Streptophyta; class Magnoliopsida; order Fabales; family Fabaceae; genus Vicia; species Vicia faba. Next base: position 1,135,177,855 of record OX451741.1, on the reverse strand, counting down.
TGGTTGGAGATGTTGAAAGATTATGATTTCAGTTTGAATTATCATCCAGGAAAAGCGAATATGTTGGTTGATGCGTTAAGTTGAAAGACTTTACATATGTCAGCAGTGATGGCTAAAGAGTTGGATTTGATTGAACAGTTCAAAGATATGAGCGTAGTTTGCGTAGTGACATCGAAGAGTGTTATGTTGGGGATGTTAAAGATTAACAATGATTTTCTGGACAGTACCAAAGAAGCTCAGAAGTTAGATCTGCAGGGTGTGTTGAGATTTCGTAATCAAATTTGTATTCCTGATTATGCGGAGATGAAGAAAGTAATTCTTGGTTTGGAGGATACTTAACCTTCGTGTGAGGCTAAGTAAGTGTAATTTGGACCATGTAATATGTTAAACGTTGGTGTCTCATCGACAAGATCGAATGAGACAGAAATTGTGGGAGTATTTGTAAACCTCATTGGAAATTTTTGGATTATGGTGCTTTAGGTGACTTGAGTACAAGTTCTAAAGGAACACTATTATGGTTTGGTAACGATGGTTTATACTCCATTATGGTTGTCGGATATTGTAATACGGTGGGAGAACTGACTTGGGTGTTTTGGGTTTGATCGCAAATGTTGCGGTTAGCAAGAGTCGCCACCGGTTTTTCTTTTATCCAAAAGGAAAGGTGAAAAAGCACAGGAAAGACCTTTGAGATGTTTTCTTGAGTTCGGGGGGTAGATTATGAAAAGGGAAGGTATTAGCACCCTTTTCATCCATGGTTTTCCATGGGCTCTTAGTTACTTGCTAGATCACTTGCTTTTGTTTGAAATTACGCTTTGTGTGGTTTTTGAAAGTATTTTGAAAAGGCGCCATCGTTTAGGCAAACTTTGTGCTGATTCTCGTTCGTAAGAATGTATACAAAGTGTTGATCTTTTGAAAATATTTTCAAGTTTGAAAGGTGTTTTGAAAGTGTTGGTGTTTTTTTTTTAAAATAGCAAGGATGTTTTTGGTTTTGAAATTGAGCAAGCAACTAGGAACAATCTACCTACTCAAAAGTATTTCATGTTTATTTCCTCTTTCCTTTGACATTGTTATCTTACCATTGATTTTGGTAAGTAACCCTATCTTTGGATGTAAAAGGGACGGGCGTGGGTCATCATATAACCATGATTAGCAATGTTGTAAGGTATCTTAGCATTTTTCTTTAGGGACTAAGATCATTTTGAAAGGAAACTCTTGATAGCATCATCAAGGGACTATGATCTTGTATTTTGCTTGTCTTTGCTAAGATACCTCACATGTGTAGTATGGTCATTTTTGTAAGGCAACTAAGTGGATTTACCCTAGGGGTGATTGTGTGCAAGTGTATTGATTTTATGCTTTATTTTTGTCTTAATTAGGGTTTGCTATTTTGTTGGTTTTAGTCTTTCCATACAAAACCCTAATTACTAACAATATATTAAAGCAATAAAAATGCGGGAACAGTAAAGTCCTACACTATTACATCATTAAGGGATGGGGGTACAAATTTATGAATAGGGGTTGCAAGAAAATAAATCCTAATTAACTATTACAACCATATTGAAATGTACAATGTAAGAAAGAAAAAGGACTTGTTTTGAAAGTTGTTTCTTGTCTTAATAAATTAAAGGAAAATAATCATTTAATAAAAGAAAATATTTTTTTATGTCTTTTTATAAAAATAGTTCTAATGCTAAAAAATGATTAAAAAAATAAGAGAGAAAAAGGGAAAATAGTGAGAAATAGGATCAGCGTGTTGCTGAAAGCAAAATAAAGAGGATCAGAAGTTCTGTTGCTGTGTACTGTAGCTTAGAAGGAAACGTCAGAGGATGGTCTGAAGTTCTGGGTTGATGCTGCTAGAATCCTGAAAGAAATGTTAGAGGGGAAAAACAGAAATTTTGGGTTGTGCTTAGAGAGTGAGCAAAAAGTCAGAAGTTCTGTATTTTAAAACAGTGAGGAGAACTCGGAAGTTATGTGTTGTGCTAAAACAGAGAGTGAAAATCATAAGTTCAGTATGTTTAAACAGTAGGAGAACTCAGAAGTTCTGTGTTATATTTTAATTCCTTCCTTACATTAATCAGCACATCAGCAATTTATTCAATTCTTAACAACCGCAAATCAGAAAGATAAAAAAACACAACAGTTTATAGAAATTCTAATTCTAATTTTGAGCCTAGCTTTATTCAAGAAGTTCCGATCCATAGTTTCTCCTACTTATGCAATGATATGGCCAGCATCAATACTATGATATTTACATATTTATGGATATTCTAAATGAAAATATGCAAAGTCATAAAGACTTACCTTGAATCTAAAGTGTGTGCTTGGAACTTGAGCTGCTGCCTTCAGATGTTCTGGAGTCAGTGAGAGCAACAGAACCATGGTTATGTTCTTTGATTCAAAGGGAATAACAAAGGTTTTTTGTTTAGGATTTGCGAAGGTTTTTTTGCTATTTCCTTTTCTCTCCTTGATAACACACTCTCTCTCCCAAAAGCAACCCCCTTGAAAGTGTGATGGACCAACTTATTTATAGGTGAGTTTGTTATGGTTTTGGAGGGAAAAACAAATGGGATTTGAACATTTTTGGCACACTGTTCTATTGCTTTTTTATCACAACTTTTTGTATTTGGTGCAAATATGAGATTTGGGAAAAATCAGGCGTGGACTGGATTAGCTGCTGGTTATAGTAATGTGATGTAGCAGTGCAGCAGGTTGTTTAAACGAGGTTTTGGGATCTGGTGATGTTCTGATCGTAGAAGACCAGAATGAGACTCGAAGAGTGATGTTCTAACTGAAGCGTTGAACATAGCCTTCATATGCTGAAGGATCATGTTCTGACCGAAGAGCATCACTTCCACAAGTTCTGATTGAAGCATCATGTTCTGAACCGTGTTTGCAAATTCTGACCGCACTTGTGTGGAGGTTGGCCCAGAAGTTCTGAAGTACCATATTCTCTTAACACTTAGAAAAATTTCTAAATGTTTAGAAATTTGGATTTTTCAAAGTAATTTCTGACTTCTGATTTCTGATGAACTAATTTCATATCTTGGTGAGATATAATTGTTGAAACTTTATTTTTTGACCCAAAAGTCAAAGTCTGACTTTTCAGCATGCTTTTGACCATTTTCCCCTTGTGAATGACTTTCTTGGTAAATTGTAATCTAAGACTTGAAACTTGCCAGAAGCAAACATGAGGGTCTAGAATTATCTTTTAAGAAATGAGAGGGAAAATTTTAGGGTACAACAGTTGTCTCTATTCAATCTTCTTAAACCTGAAGAGTTAGATTGGCGAGTCTGCCATTCGTGACTTGAAGGTGGAAGATGATTGAACACTAGAGTGCCCAAAAATTTGCAATCAATGATGTGGTGGTTGATTGTGTAGGGAATGGGCTTAAAGATGCCATTTGGAGGTAATTTGATAAATAATGGAAGAAGTATCAGCACAAATCTCTTGTTGATTTATACTAAAACTTGATGCTTTACCTGTGAGAAAAAGAGTTAGTAAAATGCAGATGTATGCATGATGTTTTCTAGATGTGGTATTATGCTAAATGCATTTTGTATGTACATGTTATGATGTATGAGTCTGAGATGTATGTTTTTGTCCGGGAAAATAAATCCCTGACTGCTGCTGAGGAACTTCTGGGTGGTTGAATCCCTGATTGCCGTTGGGGATGAAGAATATGCATATCTTCAAATTTTGTTGAAAGGATGATATCGCTGGGGAATGTCTTTTGAATGTCAGTTGTTATCTGGTCGGATCCAGGCTTCAAAATTTGTTAAGGACGAAGTAGTTAACTGCTATCTGGTCAAATCCAGGCTTCACGGCAACTTACTGGGGGGAAAGACGAATTAACTGTTATCTGGTCAGATTCCAGGCTTTGCAGAAAATTTCTTGAAATTGAATAGTTATCTAGTCGGATCCAGGCTTCACAACAATGTGCTGGGGATACGGAAGTTAATTGTTATCTGATTGAATCCAGTCTTCACAGTAACTTGAAGTGGTAACTATTATCTAGTCGGGTCCAGGTTTCATTGTTTTTGGAAAGTTGTACTATTATCTGGTCGAGTCCAGGCTTTATAGTGTTTCTATGGGGATCATATTTAATTGTTATCTGGTCGGGTTCCAAGTTTCACAATAAACTGTTTGAAAAACTGTCACCTGGTCGGGTCCAGGCTTTGCAGATTTCTGAGGTTGATGAGGTCAATTGCTATTTGGTCGGGTCCAGGTTTTACAATAAACTGTTTGAGGTTTTAGTTGTTATCTGGTCGGTTTCCAGGTTTCACAATGAATCTCTGAGGGTAATTGTTATCTGGTCAGATCCAGGCTTCACAACAACTTGTTGGGGTAGAGGAAAACTCTACTTGGGAGAAGAAGTTAAACCTTAGTCCAGTTGAGTCCAGGTTATTCTATATTTTGAAGAGTTAAACTATTATTTGGTCGGGTCCAGGCTTTTAGTAACTTGAAATTGAGACCAACTACTATCTGGTCGGGTCCAGGTTTCAGACACTCAAACTATTATCTGGTCGAGTCCAGGTTTCAGCAATTTACTAGGGATAGTGGAGAACTCTACTGGAGAAGAGGATTTTTGCTAATGATTTTGTAGGAATCTAAACTGCTATCTGGTCGGGCCTAGGCTTCGGCAATTGAAGAAGTTAAACTATTATCTGGTTGGGTCTAGGCTTCAGTAATAACTTGAAAATTGTACTAATATCTGGTCGGGCCCAGGCTTCATAGTATCTTTTTGGAAATAGTAAAGGCTTTGCTGACGGCTTTACTGGGGATCAGGGGTTGTGGCCCTATGATTTATAATAATCTGAAAGGAAAATTCAAACTGGAGAGTGTGGACTCAGCCAGGTAAGACATACTCAGCTTGGGGTAACATGTTCAGCTAGGGAATAAAGACTATGCCAGGGGAATACTAACTCGGTTGGGGAGGATGTACTCGGCTGGGGAATTTTGGTTCCTTGATTGTTGTTGGGGAAATAAAACCTATTGAGGAGGTGAGTTTCTTTTAGGAAGAGATCCACGAGGCTTCAACTTGTAAAATTCGACTTAGCTGGAGAGATAGCTGCCAAGAGATTGAGACTCTGGTTGGGGTTTATCATATGCAAAGAGACTTTGTGAGTAACTTTGTTGAGGAGGATGTTAATGAAATAAATCTGTGGGGGTATTCCATATTCATTAAAGAGGTGCCTGTTACTGCTTAGGTCATATGTGCCAAACAGTTTTAATTATGTTCATATGCATATGTTCATTCAATTTTGGACAAATTTGCATTCAAAACAAAGACAAAATTTTTGCACTTCAAAGTATATCTGTATTGATATTTCGCCCATGAGTGGGCGTTTTTGTACAGAGAGACGGAGATCCTAGTAAGAGGAAATCGTCAAAAATAAAATAAAATTGAAAACAAAAACAAATATCCATGTTAAATGATCTTATTGCCTTCCAACTCTACTATTGCCCCAATGTCTTCGAATGTCCCTTGCTGTTGATAGAAGTTGATTGGATGGATCTTGGACCGTTTGAACTTGGACCTTGGTAATAAAATTGATTGTGGTGATTCCACGGGACATAGTCTTACGCTTTCAGTCCTTAATTTTTGCTTGGACCGCCCTTTCGGGTTTTCAGCCCACCAGAATACCCTTTTTTGCCCAAGTCGCCCTTTCGGGTTTTCAACTTGCCGGGTGTACAATCTTTGGCATATATCCCTAATTTTTGCCCAAAACTTTTGGTTTGCCGGGATGCCCTTATTTTTCCTAGGTGTGTCAACCTAGCGGGTCTCTTATGCGTAGTATTTTTTAACTATGTCCGCATTTATAGGATGTGGGAAATCTTCACCATCCATGGTAGTCAGCATCATGGCACCGCCAGAGAAAACTCTCTTGGCAACAAATGGCTCTTCATAGGTGGGAGTCCATTTGCCTCTGGGGTCGCCTTTTGGTAGAATGCCTCATTTTATCACCAAGTCACCAGCTTGGTATACTCGAGGCTTGATCTTTTTGTTGAAAGCCTTGACCATCCGTTTTTGGTACGTCTGACCATGGCAAACAGCAGCCAATCGTTTTTCATCGATCAAGTTCGACTGATCCAGTCTTGTTTGAATCCACTCATCTTCGCCTAAGTCTGCCTCATTCATAATCCTCAGCGAGGGAATCTGAACTTCCACCGGCAGAACATCTTCCATGCCATAGACTAAGGAAAAGGGAATTGCCCCAGTTGATGTTCTAGCTGAAGTGCGGTAGCCATGTAGAGAAAATGGCAACATCTCATGCCAATCCTTATAGGTTACCATCATTTTCTGCACAATCTTCTTGATATTTTGTTGGTCGCTTCGACGGAACCATTCATTTTCGGTCTATATGGAGAAGAATTCTGATGCTTGATCTTAAACTGAATGCAAATCTCAGTAATCATAGCATTGTTAAGGTTAGTCCCATTGTCGGTGATAATCCTTTCAGGGATGCCATAACGATAGATGAGGTTGTGTCTGATAAATCTGGCTACCACATTCTTTGTGACTGAGGCAAAAGAAGCGGCTTTGACCCACTTGTTGAATTAATCAATAGCGACCAAAATGAAGTGATGTCCATTGGAAGCGGTTGGCTTGATTTATCCAATCATATCAATGCCCCACATTGCAAATAGCCACTGAGCGGTCATGACATTCATAGGGATAGGAGGCACATGGACCTTGTCAGCATAAATTTGGCATTTGTGACAAGTTCTTGAATGTTGATGGCAATCAGCCTCCATTGTTGACCAATAGTAGCCAGCTCTCAAGATTTTCTTAGCCATCGTATGTCCAATTGAGTGAGTACCTAAGAGACCATCATGCATGTCTTCCATGATTTCCTCTGCCTCCTTCTTGTCCACACATCGGAGTAGAGTTGAATCATGGTTGCGCTTGTACAATATTATGTTGCTTAGGAAGAATTTGGCTGCAAATCTTTGTAAGAACTTTCTGTCATTGATAGATGCTCTCTCTGGATACTCTTGTGCTTCAAGGTATCTCATCACCTCATGGTACCATGGCTTTTCTGCATCGGTGTCAAGCTCATGGCAATGTGCAGGTTCGTTGAATCTTTCAATTGTAATCATAGGGGCTTTGTTGTCCCATCTGACCTTGAACATTGAAGACATGGTTGCCAAAGCATCAACCAACTGATTTTCTTCCCTAGGGAAGTGCTCAAAAGTGATCTTTTCGAAGTAAGGAATTAGGGATAGCACAAGTTCCTTGTAAGGGATTAGATTAGGGTGTTTAGTGTCCGAATCTCCTTTTACTTGGCTGATCACTAGAGCGGAATCCCAAAACACATTCAAATGTTTGATCCTCAAATCAATGGCAACTTTCAGACCCAAAATACATGCTTCGTACTCGGCCATATTATTCGTGCAATTGAAACATAATATGGAAGTGAAATGAGTATGGTAACCTTCAGGAGAGATGATCATAACACCAATTCTGTTACCTAAGCCGTTGGAAGCCCCATCGAAGACCATAGTCCATCGGGATCCTTGTTCAGGTCCGTCATATGGTCCAGGTTTCATGTAATCGGTTACCAGCATGATGTTCTCATCAGGGAAGTTAAAGTTTATTGATTGATAATCATCCCTAGCTTGATGGGCTAAATGATCAGCTAATACGCTTCCTTTTATTGCCTTTTATGTAGTTCATTGAATGTCGTGCTCAGTCAAGATCATTTGCCATCTAGCTATCCGACCGGAAAGGGCAGGTTTCTCGAAAATGTACTTGATTGGGTCCATTTTAGAAATCAACAGAGTGGTATGAGTCAACATATACTGTCTTAGCCGGCGAGCAGCCCATGCCAGAGGGTAGCAAGTTTTCTCGAGCAGTGAATATCTAGTTTCACAGTCGGTAAACTTTTTGCTCAGGTAATAAATAGCATGCTCTTTTCGGCCAGACTCGTCATGTTGGCCCAAAACACACCCCATAGAATTCTCTAGTACTGTCAAGTACATGATCAAGGGTCTTCCTTCAACTGGAGGCATGAGAATAGGAGGCTCTTGTAGATATTCTTTGATTTTTTCGAAATCAGCTTAGCATTCATCATTCCATCTGACTACTTGATCTTTCTTCAAGAGCTTGAAGATTGGCTCACAAGTAATAGTCAAGTGAGATATCAAACGGGCAATGTAATTGAGACGACCCAAGAATCCTCTAACTTCCTTTTCAGAATGTGGGACTGGCATTTCTTGGATGGCCTTTACCTTGGCAGGATCAACTTCAATGCCTTTATTGCTGACAACAAAACCTAGAAGCTTTCCAGATCGTACTCCGAACGTACACTTCTTAGGGTTAACCTCAACTTGTACTTTTTCATCCTTTCGAATAGTTTGACAGGTGATAGAGATGTTCCTCTTCAGTTTGTGATCTGGCGATCATATCATCCATGTAAACCTCTATTTCATGATGTATCATGTCATAAAACAAAGCTACCATAGCCCTTTGATACGTTGCCCTTTGATTCTTCAATCCGAATGGCATGACCTTGTAGTAAAAGGTGCCCCATTGCGTAATGAATGTAGTCTTCTCCATGTCTTCAGGAACCATCCTTATTTGATTATAGCCAGAGAAGCCATCCATGAAAGAGAAGACTTTATGCTGAGAAGTATTATCAACTAAGATGTCAATGTGTGGTAGAGGGAAATCATCCTTAGGGCTTGCCCTATTCAGATCCCTAAAGTCTACGCACATGAGAACTTTCCCGTCTTTCTTTGGCACTAGCACCACATTGGCAACCCATTGAGGATAGGACGTCACTGCTAAGAACCCTGCATCAAATTTTTTCATCACTCCAGCTTTGATTTTTTCAGACATATCAGGCCTCATGCGACGAACCTTTTGTTTAACAGGAGGGCAGTCTTCTCTAGTCGGCATACGATGAACTACGATGTCATTATCCAACCCAGACATATATTCATAAGACCAAGCAAATACTTCCACATAATCATGCAAAATTTGAACTAACCAGCTCTTGACACTGCTTTCCAAATTAACGTCGATCCTGATTCCCTTCTTATCTGACTCAGTACCCAGGTTGATAACTTCAACTGACTCTTCGTTCGGTTGAATAGCTTTTCCCTATTATAATAGAAGTCTGGCTAGTTCTCTCGGTATGTCACAATCTTCCTCGCCTTCGTCTTCGGCTTGGTTGATAGGATGTTCAAAGTCATAGTCGGCAATAGTAGAGTCATTGCCAATAGGATCTAGAGTGGATGTGGACCTGCAAGAGTGCGTGTGTGTGTGTGTGTGCATGTAAGATACATGGCTATTTTTTTGAAAAATGTATTTGAAAGAAAGGAAAGACAATGAACACAAATATTTGAATTCAAAAGAGTCCAATGTACTGAATGATCATATGATTAGATGAACATAAATAAAACCCTTGACAAATGGACCAAAGTACCCTGGGCCAGGCATATGGCTGAAAAGTCATTGTTAAAATATTACAGACAACATGTTCTTGAATTAAAAGAAAAGCAATAACGAGTAGATTACTCCTTAATGAAGGAGATGGGCACAAAGTCCTTTGCATGCCAATTCTTCAGCTCCATTATAGTTGGATACACCCAATATTCAAATGCAGCTTCTTCATCAGAATCACCCATGGCGTTGACTTCATGCCTTCCAATGCGGAGAGGTGGATTTCTAGCACGAGCACGCCTCACTTCTTTCTGAGCTTTGACGGTGAAGCCCAAACCAAACTTGTCCGCTTTAAATGGGATATCGAGGAGTTGCCCCCAAGTATCACAGTTTCCTTCTTCAATTGCCACACGAGCATCTTTGATTGAAACCATCTTTGGTGTGGCCTTCAAAGGCTTGACACGGGGTCTCAATTAATTCTCCATCCATCTCTACGTATTTGAACGAGTTAAGGTTGCTTACCATAAACTCTTCTTCTCCACAGACGGTGACTATTCTTCCCTTGATTGGATATTTGAGTTTCTGATGGAAAGTTGAGCTTACCGCCCCAACTTTATGGATCCACGGGCGACCCAACAGACAAGAATAGGCAGGACGAATATCCATAATGTAGAAGGTGGAGTTGAAGATTTGGGAGCCCACTTTGATTGGAAGATCTACTTCCCCATGAACAGTCCTCTTTGATCCGTCAAATGCCCTTACAATGATATCGCTTGGCTTTAATACTAAACCCTCACAGTCTAGACGGTCTAATGCCCCCTTGGGTAATACATTTAGAGAAGAACCAGTGTCGACTAGCATGTGTGCTAGGGTAGTTCCTTTGCACTCGACAGAAACATGTAATGCTTTATTGTGATTCTTCCCGAGAGGTGTTAAGTCAGCATCTGAAAATCCCAAACCATTATCAGCTATCAGGCTAGCTACGTAATTCTTAAATTGGTCTGTTGTTGTCTCATGGGGGACGTGAGCCTTTTTCAGGAACTTGATTAATGTCCGAGCATGGGCATTGGAACAAAGCAGCAATGACAATATTGAAATCTTAGAAGGGGTTTGCCCTAACTGTTCTACAATCTTGAAGTCGCTTCTTTTTATGATCTTCAAGATCTCGTCCATCTCGTGAGTGGAGGGCTCTCCATCCTTTGTGGGTACTTAAATCACATCAGGCTTAATAACCTTCTCCTTCCCTCTTGTATCAGTACTTGCCCTGGCATCAGTAATGCGGATGGGCGTCTTTGTAACAACTGGTGGTGAGATATTGGGTGAAAATATTCTCCCAGTTCTAGTTACTTTGCTTGAGCCAGCTATGATGACAACATTGTTATCTTTTTCGTCTTTGATCCAGACATCTTATTTAATCCCATGATAGAACACCTCAGCACCGTAATTCCATGGTACCGCTTTGTTTGAAGAGTAGGGAATCGATCCGGGATTGGTAATTATTAAGGGAGCAACAGTGGGTTCATTTGAAATCCTAATAGGACCTTTAGAGGTGATCCTAAGAGGCTTGTTTGAGATGGTAATAATGGAGAGGTCTTCACATTTGTTAATCAAACTCTTGGCAAGTGGAGTCTTTTCAAATAGAATTCCGTGCCTATCAATCAGGCGTTATATTCCTTTCTTCAGCCCTTCACATCCATTGTGTTGTCTTGTACAACACACACATTCTTTTACACAGCCCGGGAAAATCCCAGCCTTCAACGGGTTCTTTTTGATGGTATTCAGCGGAGTAGTCTGTTCTTCAACAGAGGCAAAAAAAATTGTATCCTCAACGGCATTAACACCCTTGTCATGCTTCAGCATTGGAGCGATGATTACATTCGGTGTTGGAGGAGGATCAAACTCAATAGTTTTGTTATCAATTAAATCATGGATTTTGTTCTTCAAGGCCCAACACTGGTCAGTCTCGTGCCTAGGGCTGCTGGAGTGGTAAGCGCACTTAGCTTTTGGATTATACTTTGGTGACGAGGTATCAGGGTTGGCGGGAGGATCGCGCAATGTCACTAACTTAGCCTTGAGAAAATGTTGTAAGGCTTGAGACAATGACATCCCTAACCTCGTAAATTGTCTTCTTGGAGTTTCAAAATGTTTATGATTTGCATATGGTCTTGGAGTAGGAGTCGGATTGGAGATTCAGACAGCATTGACAGGCGGACTATCATCCTTCTTGGTACAGGCCCTTGCCCCGTACATAACACAGACTTCCTTCTTTGCAGCAAAAGGTTTCTTGATAGGATTGGGAGTGGAGGTAGATATGGTCAGGGAGATCTTCCCACTTTTGATGCCACTTTCAACTCTTTCACCGGTTAAGATTAATTCGGTGAAACCAGAAGAAGAGCAGCCAACCAATAGATTAAAGAAGGGACCAGACAAAGTGCCCATGAACATGTCAATATGCTCCCTATCAGTTAAGGGCGGTTGGACCCTACTAGTAAGGTCTCTCCACTTTTGTGCATATTCCTTAAATTCTTCATTCTTTCCCATGGTCATATCTTGTAATTGAACCCTTGTTGACGCCAAGTCAGTGTTGTACTGATACTGATGGTAGAATGTGGTAGCTAAATCCTCCCAAGTATTGATATGAGAACCATCTAACTTATAAAACCATTCAAGTTGCATTCTGTTGTACCCCAAAATTTCCCCTCTCATTTATCAAGATTTTTCTCACAAGACTTCCTTGACTCAAGACAAGATTAGGGTTTGGTTAGCTCAAGACATCTCACCCTGCACTGATAACCAAAAATTAGGGTTTGAATTTGCACAGGGATTTTTGGACCACCAATGTTTCATGTGACTTTCATACATCATTTTGGACCCCTAATATTGCTCATGATGAGTTTCAAGCCTTGAACCACATTTTTGATGAGTCAATTAGACAGTTGACCTAAAAATCAGGTGTATTGGGGAAAACGTCAACCATGGCCAATTTACAGTCAAACTTCATAATTTTTTATCCACGTCAACATTTTAGACTCATTTGTACCATTTGATCAAGTTTGGATTACAACTCCTCAAGAAATTTGATCAAATCATCAAAAGGGCAAAATGGTAAAAATTAGGGTTTTGACTGAGGAAGGGCAATTTCTGATTTTTAACCTAGCAATTGACCAATTGAGTTCAAGCATTATTTCAAGGATTCAATGGCATCATCTTGACTTAATTACATGGTTCAAAACATCTCAAGTTCATTGGATTGACAGATGAGATTTGCAGTCAACTGATCAAAAGTCAACTGTACACTAAAAAGTCAAACTTTGACTTTTTGGTCAAAATCAAGTACCAAGAGTCATAATTCATCAAGATATGTCAAAATGTAAAACTTGTTCACCAAGAAAATCAAATTTGAAAATTAGGGTTTTGAATGTGAAAATTTTCATAACTTAGAAATTTTCTAAGTATAAAATTTTCTTATTTTCTCCCAACTTTACACCACTTTTTCACCATGATGCATTTTGATTCAAGGAAAGTTTCCAACATGAAAGTTGTAGACCTCCATGAAATCTACAACTTTTATTCACAAACTTCTCCCTAAAGATGCTTGGATCTTAAGATATAAAGTTGTGAATACATGGTCATGAACTTCTTAACTTAGTGAAATTTTGCCCGAATTTAGGCAGGTTTTAGACCCAACTTCATGGCAACTTTTCACCTAGTTCCAAGAGGTATCTCAAAATGTATTTCAAAGATGTATTATAGAGCATATTGCAAGCTTTCCAAAATTTCCAAGAACTCTCCAAGATCATTTTTGAGTAAAGAGAATCGAAGAGAGGAAGTTGGCATTTTCTCACTTTTTGTTCAAGCCATTTTCATGAAGAACCAAGTTGCAAATCAAACCTATGCTGGCTATTTCATGCTTTACAGGTCCTAAACTTTCTACACACTCTTTAATTAAATGCCTACACAGTTGACAAGGCCTCTATCCATGCTTTTGAACTATTACACAACTTGTAATTCCATTTTGGGCAAAAAGGCTTCATTGCCATTTTCGTAAAGAAGCACTTTTGCAAACTTGTCAACTTGGAGCTTTGAACCTGTCCCCTTGATGCATACAAACCACACAGGTCTCAAGCAACTTGTACAAACTTATACCAACCCTAAAGCAAGTTGGTACAAGCATGTGGGTTTGGTCTTGTCACTTTGCTTCAAGTACAAGAAAAGTTGCAAAAAGTCTAGGGCTTGTACAACTGATAGAGAGCTGACTTTAGATCATTTCTATACTAATATGCAAAGGATATACAACACATAGGACACCAAGCAAAGGCTTGAAACATTGAGAGCAAGCAAAGCACCAAAATCTGTCCAAAACACACAGTTTCTGCACAAACACATCCAACTCTCATTTGGCTCGTGCGTTTTGTGTTTAGATCATTCAAACACATTACATACTTGATATCAAACTCATCCAAACCATCATCCATGTTCTGTAACCTCTGTTTCACCATCTGCCATTGTTAACTTTGAAGCTTGCAGTTGGACTTGGTCAGGGAGTTCTAGCCACTTTCTGAGCAAGGTAAGAGTTGGAATAGATTCAGGGAAGCTCAAGGAAGCTCAAGCAATCATCAGGCCTCCATTAAAGTCCCTGCATTTCCATACACAATTCCAATTGAAGGAGATAATTTTTCAAACTCTATCTCTTTGTACAGGCAACCTCAAGCCACGATCTGTGAATGAAAAATGTAGTTCTCATCATAACGAAGGTGTACATATCATTATCTTTCATTTATATTACTTGTGCTAAGAGAATTTGGAGTTTGAAATCTTTGAAAATTTTAGGTCACGATTTAGGGATTTCAAAATTCTCTTTGATCTTTGATAGTTAGATTACATAATTTATATGGTTGGAATCGTGAGTTTAAATGCTACATATTTCATGTTATAAGTTTTCATTTTTATGCAAGCATGAGGAAGTTACAGGTTGAACTGGCTATGGCGTGTGGAAGAGGAAGACAGGACAGGGATGAAGCTGTCTTGGGCTTTTTTGTCTTTCTGGGCTCGTTTTTGCTAGCATCATCACCACTGTTTTGCTTTTTCACCCCCTGCTAACTCTTTCATATTTTATTTTTTTTATTTTTATATTTAATACTTTTAATTATTTTCTTTAATGATAAAAAATCCTAAAAAATAATTTAATTTTTTTTACATTTTTATTTTATTTTTTTATTATTTCTCACATAAAAATTTAATTTATTTTGATAAAATATAATTTATTTTCTTAATAAACTTATAAATATAATTTAATATACTTAATATTTTTATTTTACATTTCATACATACAAATACCTATTTTTTGCATACATTTATTTTTAATATTTATATACAATATTATTTATTATTTTTATACAAAAAATGCACAAAATAATAATATAGAAACATTATTTTCTTTTAAATGAAAATTAGGGTTTAATCCCTTTCAAAAGAATTAAATGTTTTTCCTTATATTTTTTAGGTTTAAATTAAATATTGTTTTACACAAAAGCAAGACATAAAACATCAAAAATCTCTTTACATGTACATTACATCGCATTGCATTTTAAATATTGTATTACATTTATTTTAATTCGCGCAAATTTGATTTAGTTGTAATAATGTATTTAATTTTATATTTGTGCAAATCGCCATTCAAACTTGTATTCCCCCCTCCCATAAAGTTGTTGTATTAGCTTAGTATATTTATATTACACAATTTATTGCTTTCATATGCCATGATTAGTAATTAGGGTTTGTATGACAAGAACAAAACAAAGCAAAATAGAAAACCCTAAATACAAGACAAAATCAAAAGCATGAAAAATGATACACTTTGCACACAAGCACCTTTAGGGTTTCTCCCACTTGGTTGCCTAAAATAAATGGCCATGTTACGCATGCGAAGTATCTTGGCAAAACAAAACAAATATAAGATCATAGCCCCTTGATGACGCTATTCAAAAGTTGTCTAAACAAAATGATCTTGGTCCCTCAAAAATGCTAAGATGCTTGGCAACATTGCTATCATGGCTATACGATGACCCACGCCCGTCCCGTTTACATACAAAGATAGGGTTGCTTACCAAATCAATGGTAAGTCAACAATGTTAAAGGAATAGAAATGCATAAGAAAGACATTTGAGTGGGTAGATAGCTTCTAGTTACTTGCTCCATAACAAACAATCCTTGTTATTTTCAAAAACACACATTTCAAAAACATCTTACAAACATTGAAAACATTTTCAAAAGACAAACATCTTTGTATACATTCTTACGAACGAGAATCATTACAAAGATTGCCTAAACGAATGGCCTCTTTTACAAAATACTTTCAAAACCACATCAAACACCATTTTAAACAAACCAAAGCAAGTAACTAAGAGCCCATGGAAAACCATGGATGAAAAGGGTGCTAGCACCTTCCCTTTTCATAATCTACCCCCCGAACTCAAGAAAACATCTCAAAGGTCTTTCCTGTGCTTTTTTACCTTTCCTTTTGGATAAAAGAAAAGTCGGTGGCGACTCTTGCTAACCGCGACATTTGCGATAAAACGCAAAACCTCAAGTCAGTTCTCCCACCGCATCACAGAACTGGCGACTCTGCTGGGGAAATTTATAAAAGTGGGGTTAACTTAGGGTTTAGATCACCTTTATTTGCTTACATTGTTTGACTTGTTTGCTTTACATTTTGGTTCTTTGTTTGGGTTTGAATCCTCCACCCGGATTTGGGAAACATTATAGGTAAATAACAATATGTTGTGGAAACTATGCGGGGTATACCAACATGGTCTAAGCAATAGCTATGTTAGTGTGACATATTTGTGGGTACCGGTAGCCTTTGAGTGAATCAAAGAGAATACGGGGCCGCTGAGTGATGTCATGAAGCACTAATGAACTTCTAGAACCCTTTACTTGACAAACTTGGCCTTTTAGGATGTAGTGAGTTGACCAGCTTTGGTGCAGTCCGAAGTTGGTAGATACTCGATACTACACTCATTGAGGGTTGGTTTCTTTGGATATTTCGGTCACCATTAAAGAGGCTTGAGCTGAAACAATGACCAAGGAAACAATCCAGTGATATTGAGATCCTTAGAACCCGGTTACTATTTTTAGGACAGGTTGAGCCAACTAAACTTCAAGAGGGTACTTATCTATGAAACCCCATGCAAGCCTAAACTAAGAACTTGTTTGATTTGCTTGTATATGCATATTTGTACATAACATCATGGACATCATGAACATCATATGCATTCACTAACCATTTCAAGGATTTTGGAGATTCATCTTTGTTCTTGTTTTGTAGGATATGGATTCACTTCGCAGGAAAACTATCCAAATCAACCTTGTAAGAATTCCTCCACAACTCAAGGAGCTAGTTTCAAGGATTCCTGAGAAATCTCCATTCACTGAGAGACATGGTCGTATACTCAACTTGGTCACCTCCAACACATAGGAGGATATGATGAAGGTTCTCTTCCAGTTCTTTGACCCTTTGCATCATTGCTTCACATTTCCTGACTATCAACTTGTGCCCACTTTGGAATAATTCTCTCAACTTTTGAGGATTCCTATTCTCAATCAACTACCTTTCAACGGTACGGAAAGAGATCCAAAGCCAGAAGAGATTGCTCAAGCCCTGCACTTGCACTCATCTGATGTCACAGCCCATTGGGAAACTAGAAGTGGTGTCAAAGGCTTCTTGGCAAAGTTTCTGTTTGAGAAAGCCCAAAGTTGTTGGAATTCCCTAGACTTGGAAGAATTTGAGGAAATTATGGCTCTTCTTATCTATGCGATGGTCTTGTTCCCCAATCCTGACCAACTCATAGATGTGAGCGCTGTCAAAATCTTCATGTCACGCAACTCGGTGCCTACATTGCTTGGGGATATCTTACACTCTTTTCACACTCGTACAATGAGGAAAAAAGGTGTTCTTATGTGTTGCACTCCTCTCTTGGAAAGATGGTTTATTTCTCATCTTCCCCAATCAGTCTTAAAGAATGAGCAAGGTTTGAGGTGGTCACAAAGTTTAATGACGCTTAAACATTCAGATATTCATTGGTGCTCTCGATCCAAAGAGAATGTTATCATTGTTGTCCGCTGTGGGGAATTCCCTAATGTCCCTCTACTTGGCATTAGGGGAGGCATCACCTACAACCCATGCTTGGCTCTAAGACAGTTTGGTTATGCCCGACGAGATGGCCCACATGATATGCTGATTCAAGGTTTGGTTTTCGACTATGACAACGATGATCAAGGACTTCGCCAGAGATTCATCCGAGCTTGGAGGATGTTAAACAAGGTGGATAGCAAGACTTTGGGACACAATAATTCCATCCCTCTTGAGCCTTACCTCAAGTGGGTACGAACCCGCGCTGAAAGTCTTATGATGCCTTACCCTTTCATTCTCCCAGTGATCATTGAGCCTGTTAAGGAGGGAGAAGTTCCATACACTATCCTACATCCTGACATGCCTACATCACTCGAAGACCTACAAAGGGATTGGATACAGCTCAAGGGAGAGCGTGATACTTTCGAAACCCAATTCTACGCAAGCGAGAAGAAGGTTTTGGAACTCGCTAGGCTAATTCATGAAGAGCAGACTCTAAATACCTACATTGCACCAAAGAGGATGCGCAATGTCTTTTTATCTTAGAATTTTGTATTATTTTGCCTAAGGGGCATTGATGTACTCAAATTCTTTCTTATCAATATAACGTGTGTTTCTTTTTGTTTGAAACAAATTTGAATTTTTAAATCCTTGAAAGCATTGCATGAATACATATCATTCATCATAAACATAAACAGGTCTTTGAAACAAGTTTCCTCATCTCTCTACTGTTTATTTCAGTAAGATGGATCTCGAACAGACGGTCAAAGATCTTCAAGCTCAAAACAAATAGTTTCAACAGTTACTCATGACCTTATCCAAGGGGCAAGAGGAGCTGAAGACTCTGCTGGAAAAATAGAAAGAGAAAAAGAAGAAAGAGAAGAAGCCAGCCGGTGTGGTAATCATGGGCAGAAGGTTTCAAGGACAAACTAGAAGGACTTTAGATTTTCCAGCAAAATCTGATGAAGGGGAAAGAAAAGGAAAAGAAACGGCAGTTCTGTCAGACTCCGAAGAAGAGGAGGAAGAAGAGGACTATTCTGAAGAGCAATACCCTCCGGCTGATGATAAGTACAAACACCTTGAAGAGCGTTTAAGCGCTATGGAAATCCAGAGGGTACCGGGCCTGGATTTTGAAGAGTTAGAGCTTGTGTTGGGAATTGTAATCCCACCAAAGTTTAAAGTGCCATTATTTTCAAAATATGATGGAGTGTCGTGTCCTAAAATGCACCTCCGATCATATGTCAGAAATATTCAGCCACACTCTGCCGACAAAGACTTGTGGGTCCACTTTTTCCAAGACAGTTTATCAGGAACACAACTTTAATGGTTTTACCAATTAGAAAGGGCCGACGTCCATAATTGGGAAGACCTAGCCGCAGCTTTCTATAAACAATACCAGTACAACGCCGATTTGGCGCCTACATGTAATCAACTTCAGAGTATGGCTATGGTTTCAAATGAGGGCTTCAAATATTACGCGCAAAAGTGGAGAGATCTAGCCGGAAGAGTGCAACCCCCTCTGTCTGAAAGGGAGTTGGTGGACATGTTCTTGGGAACTCTATCAGGCCCTTTCTTCAATCATCTGATTGGGAGTTCCTCTGCGGGGTTTACTGAATTGATTTTAACCGGCGAAAGGGTGGAAGCTGGTATAAGAAGTGGGAAGATTCAGAAAGATTTGTCTGCCTCTACAGCTGTGAAAAAACCCTTCACTGGGAAGAAGGAAGTATCTGTTGTTTATTCACAAAGAAATCAAGGAAGAACTGAACGTCGACCAGTGGTGGGGCCGTTATGATCCCAAAGCCCGCATCTGACCAGCCAAGAAATAACCAGCCAAGGGTGGAAAGGCCAGTCCGGCAATTCACCAGGATTAACATGACTCTAGCCCAAGTTCTACCACATCTTCTGAAATTGAATCTGGCAACTTTAAAAGAGGCCCCAAAGAATCCCAATACTGCATCCCCTCATTATCATCCAAATGCTAGATGCGCATACCATTCTGAAAGTCTAGGGCACGACACTAACAACTGTTGAGCTCTAAAGAACAAAATTCAAGACCTAATAGATGCGAAGGAAGTTGAGTTTGATGCGCCTGAAAAACCAAATGACATTTCCGCTCCGATGCCTAGGCATGGTCACAATGCCAATGCTATTGAAGAAGATTTGTTTGTTGCTACAGTAGATGAACTCTTGACTCCACTCCCAATCATCAAAATGAACTTGTTGAAAGCTGGGATATTCCCAGGTTGTGATAAAGACTGTCGTATTTGCTTATCCTCCCCAATTGATTGCCCTTTGTTGAAGACAGGTATCCAACGACTGATTGACAACCAAGAAATTTTGTTTGAGAATGCTCATGTTTCACCCGTACCGGTTAAAGAAGTTTCAATCATAACCATCTACGCCAATCCTTCCAGGGTCCCCAAAAGACCCGTTAGGATTACATATGCTCCAAAGACTACTCCGCTTAAGATTACAATTCCCGGGCCGGTCCCGTACGAATCAGTTAAACAGTACCATGGAATTACGGTGGAGAAATCTACTACCATGGTATTAAACAAGATGGGTTGACCACCGAAGAAGAGAGCTCCTAAGAAGACAATTATGACATTAGCAATATTGCCAGAACTAGCAAGATTACCCGTAGTGGTAGAATCTTCTCTCCAGAGATTGCCCCTCCAAAGGCAGTTTTTGGACTCGTGGCCATTCCGAAGATTACCTATGTACCAGTGATCATACCTACAAGTGTACCTGCCGATAAAGACGACGCGGCCCCTGTTGTTATCCCTACCAATACTTCTATTATTGAAAATTGAGGAAAAAGCACTCAAGAAGAGCCTGTCCGGACGAAAGCTCAATCATTAGCTATTCCTGAAACATCCAAGAAGGAGATGGAAGAAATCCTAAGGATAATAAAGAAGAGTGACTATGATGTGGTTGAACAGTTGGGGTAGACTCCCTCCAAGATCTCCATGCTAGCCTTGCTTCTGTGCTTTGAGGCACATGCAAAAGCTCTAGTAAAATTTTTGAAGACAGCCCATGTGCCACAAGAGACGTCTGCTGATCAATTCCAAGATTGTGTGGCCAGTTTGACAGCTGATAATGGCTTGGGTTTCTCCAATGCTGATTTGACACCCAGAGGGAGAAAACACAACGAGGCTTTGCATGTCTCTGTGGAGTGTAGAGGAATGACTCTGGCCCATGTCTTGGTGGACACATGATCATCTTTAAATGTCATACCAAAGAAAGCCCTTGACAGATTGGATTGCGAGGGGCTGGCATTAAAACCCAGTAACATAGTGGTGAGAGCATTTGATGGTTCGAAGAGGATGGTCCACGGGGAGGTGGACATCCCAATAAAGGTGGGAACTCATATTTTCAACTCAACCTTCTATGTGATGGACATCCGTCCTTCTTATTCCTGTCTGTTAGGACGCCCCTAGATTCATAATGCCGGTGTTGTCACTTCCACGCTACACCAGATGCTGAAGTACTCGGTCCAAGGAAAGATCATAACTGTCCATGGAGAAGAGGAGTACATGATTAGTCATATAAATTCCTTCTGATATGTGGAGTTGGATGGCGAGTTCATTGAAACCCCTTTCCAACATTTTGAAGAAGTCTCTCAAGAAGTAGCGGCGACCAAGACGGTATCCTCGATTCCTAAGATCACAAGACCTCCACTTCGGATGTCATCTCTAAAGGAAGCAAAGGCAGTAGTGGAATAGGGTGGATGTACCATCTGGGGGAAGCTTCCAGACATCCCGTATAAATCAGACAAGTTTGACTTGGGGTTTACTTCAACTGCTCAGAAGACTGTGCGTCGTGCCCGTGCTGGAGGGCCACCTTTGAAGATTAGTAACAGAGAGGTCAACACAGTGGAAGATGTTGAAGAAGATGGCAGCTTGGAAGATTGGATATTTCCTACTGTCAACGGAGGACTTCGCAACTGGGAAGCCAGAGACTTTTTCCCAATAACTTTCATCTCTCAGTAATTTATCTTTTACATTTCTGTTGGACTTGTAATATTCACAAACAATTCGCACTTTAAAAACCTTGTGTCTTACCCGAGGCACAATGGTCCATTTGTAAGGGTTTTTATTTCATCTTCATATGACATTCAATGAATCATGGACGCTTTTTCACATATAAACCTTTTGTGCTCATTGTCTTTCTTTTACATTTTTGTTGTTTAAAGATGACTATACCCTTACACACACCCACACTCACAAATGCAGGTACCCCTCCATCCCGGATCCCATGGGTAACGATACTGCTATAGCCTTCAGTGACTCTGAAGATCCAATCTATCAAGCCAAATACGAAGGTGAGGAAGATTGTGAGGTGCTAGGGGAATTGGCCAGGCTACTACAACAAGAGGAAAGAGCTATTCAGCCTCATGAGGAGCTGTTGGATACAATCAATTTGGGTACTGAGGAAGATAAAAAGAAAATCAAAGTGGGTGCCAACCTAGAGCCAAGTGTCAAGGAACGTCTAATTCAGCTATTGCATGATTATGTTGAGATCTTTGCCTGGTCATACGAAGACATGCCGGGACTCGATACAGACATCGTGGTACATCGTCTACCCACAAGAGAAGACTGTCCACCAGTGAAACAAAAAGTCCGCCGCATGAGACCTGACATGTCAGAGAAGATCAAAGCGGAAGTCATGAAACAGTTCAATGCTGGATTTCTGGCTGTTACTTCCTATCCTCAATGGGTTTCCAACATTGTTCCCGTGCCTAAAAAGGACAAAAAAGTAAGAATGTGTGTGGATTATAGAGATTTAAACAGGGCCATCCCTAAAGATGATTTTCCACTTCCACACATCGACATTCTGGTTGATAATACGACCCAACACAAAGTATTTTCCTTCATGGATGGATTCTCAGGCTATAACCAAATAAAAATGGCACCTGAGGACATGGAGAAAACTATGTTTGTCACACAGTGGGGCACGTTCTGCTACAAAGTGATGCCATTCGGACTGAATAATGTCAGGGCAACCTATCAACGCGCCATGGTAGCTTTGTTTCATGATATGATACATCATGAGATAGAGGTCTACGTAGATGACATGATAGCCCGATCACAAACTGAAGAGGAGCACCTTGATCACTTGCAAAAGTTGTTTGTGAGGTTGAAGGAATACAAGCTAAGATTAAATCCAAACAAGTGCACATTCGGAGTCCGGTCCGGTAAACTCTTGGGTTTCATTGTCAGCAACAAAGGCATCGAGGTGGATCCTGCCAAGGTCAAAGCAATACAAGAAATGCCTGATCCTCGTACTGAGAAGGAAGTCAGAGGATTCTTGGGACGCCTGAACTATATTGCCAGATTCATTTCTCACCTAACGTCTACTTGCGAACCAATCTTCAAACTGTTGAAGAAAGATTAAATAGTCAGATGGAATGATGAATGTCAGATTGCTTTTGACAAAATCAAAGAGTATTTGCAAGAGCCTCCTGTCTTGATGCCACCAGTCGAGGGAAGACCACTGATCATGTATCTGACCGTTTTAGAGAACTCAATGGGGTGTGTATTGGGGCAGCATGATGAGTCTGGCCGAAAAGAACACGCTATTTACTACCTGAGCAGAAAGTTTACCGACTATGAAACCAGATATTCACTGCTCGAGAAAACTTGTTGCGCTCTGGTATGGGCTGCTCGCCGACTAAGACAGTATATGTTGACTCATACCACTTTACTGATATCTAAGATGGATCCGATAAAGTACATCTTTGAGAAGCCTGCTCTGTCTGGGAGGATAGCTAAATGGCAGATGATCCTAACAGAATATGACATACAGTACACTAACCAAAAAGCTATAAAGGGCAGTGTGCTTGCTGATCATCTTGCTCATCAAGCTGTAGAAGATTACCAGTCCATGAAGTTTGAATTCCCGGATGAAGACATCATGACATTAGACAATTGTGAAGAAATCAGGCCATATGAAGGACCTAAACAAGGATCCCGATAGACCCTGTTCTTTGATGGGGCATCCAATGCACTTGGTAATAGTATCGGCGTTGTACTCATATCTCCAGAAGGATGCCATACTCCCTTTACTGCCAGACTCTGCTTCAATTGTACGAATAATATGGCAGAGTACGAAGCATGCATCTTTGGTATCAAGGATGTCATAGACTTGGGAATCAAATCTTTAGATGTGTTTGGAGATTCAGCTTTGGTCATCAGTCAGATCAAAGGAGAGTGGGACACTAAGCCCTCAAACCTTATCCCTTACAAAGAACATGTTTTGACATTGTTACCACATTTCGAGCAGATTACCTTCGAGCATTTCCCGCGAGAAGAAAATTAGCTAGCAGATTCTCTAGCCACAGTGTCATCTATGTTTAAACTTAATTGGGATAACGAGGCTCCCCAGATCACCATTGAACGAATGGACGAACCAGCACACTGTCACGAGATTAATACTGAAGAAATAGGGGACCAGCCTTGGTTTCATGAAGTCAAGAGGTATCTCGAGGCTCAGGAATATCCGGAAGGAGCTTCAATCAATGATAAAAAGTTCCTAAGGAGATTCTCTGCTAAGTTCTTCCTGAGTAATGGCATCCTGTACAAACGTAATCATGATTCTATTCTGCTCCATTGTGTGGATAAGATTGAAGCTGAAAAGATCATGGCTGAATTACATGAAGGTACCTTTGGCACTCACTCTAGTGGGCACACGATGGCGAAGAAAATCCTACGGGCAGGCTATTATTGGTCTACCATGGAAGCAGACTGCTATCAACACTCCCGGACCTGTCATAAGTGTCAAATCTATGCAGACAAGGTGCACGTGGCTCTGGTTCCTCTAAATGTCTTAACAACTCCTTGGCCTTTCATTATGCGGGGAATCGATATGATTGGGGAGATCAAGCCTACAGCCTCCAATGGACACCGCTTCATTCTAGTGGCCATTGACTATTTCACAAAGTGGGTCGAAGCAGCTTCCTTCGCATCCGTTACTAAGAATGTTGTTGCCCGCTTCATCAAGCAGAATCTTATTTGCCGGTACGGTATCCCAGAAAGGATCATCACTGATAACGGTATGAACCTTAACAATACTATGATCACCGTCTTGTGCGAGAATTTCAAGATTCAACATCACAATTCATCCCCCTATCGGCCAAAGATGAATGGTGCAGTCGAAGCTGCTAATAAAAACATTAAAAAGATCATACACAAAATGACAGTCACCTACAAAGACTAGCATGAGATGCTACCGTTTGCTCTCCACGGGTACCGTACCACGGCTCGCACATCGACTGGGGCAACACCCTATTCTTTGGTTTATGGCATGGAGGTTGTCTTGCCTATCGAGGTTCAAATTCCCTCCTTGAGAATTATGAAGGATGCAGGTTTGAGTGAGGACGATTGGATCCAGACCCGACTTGATCAACTGAACTTAATTGATGAAAAGAGGCTTACTGTTGTTTGCCATGGTCAGATGTATCAAAAACGGATGATCAAGGCTTTCAACAAGAAAGTCGGATGCCAAGTATATCAAGTTGGAGATCTGGTGATCAAGCGCATCATCTTGCCACAAAGTGATCCCAGGGGCAATTGGGATCCTACCTATGAAGGACCATTTGTAATCAAGAATATCTTTTCCGGTGGGGCAATAATCTTAACCACCATGGACGATGACGACCTGCCGCACCCTGCGCATGCAGACATAGTCAAAAGATACTACGCCTAAGAGACCCGCTAGGTTGACGCACCTAGGCAAAACAAGGGCATCCCGGCGAACCAAAAGGTTCAGGCAAAAATTAGGGATAAAATAAAAAATTTGTACACCCAGCTAGTTGAAAACCCGAAAGGGGGACTTGGGCAAAAAAGGGTTTCCCGGTGGACTAAAAACCCGAAAGGGTGGTCCAGGAAAAAGTTAGGGAATTAAAGCGTATGACTATGTATCGTTGGATCACTTTAAGGACGACTTCAATCTCTTCACAGACAAACTCTGAACTTCTGATCAACTCAAAAACCTTTGGACGAAGCAACAAATAGAAAAGATATTCAGAGATACGGAGGCTATAGCAGAATGGGAACCCTATGGGATTATCACGCATAGCTATCTTTCTTTGTATAAATTTTTCTTATTTTTATGACATCATCCTCTTACTAGGATGTCTGTCTCCTTTGTACAAAATACTTATTCAAAGTGAATACAAAGATATCTCTTTAAAGTACAGAAAACTATTTGTCCTTTTCTTTTACACTTATGTTTTATTTGCAAAAACATCCAATGATTCATTATGAACATATGCATTTGAACATAATTATTGTTTACAAATAAATAAAATGGAAAAGAACAATTACTGACAGGTTGAAAGAATAGGAAAAAATGTCTTTAGGCTATTCCATGAGCAATCTCTATAGTACGTCATTAAGATCCCCAGCAGAGCTGAAAACTTCAAACTATTAATGTACAGTGGAAATCATCCAGTTTCTCTAAATTTCCCAACAAGTTGTCTTGAAGCCTGAAAATCAACCGGATAACGGCTAACTTCTGTTTCTCCCTAACCTAGGATAATTCCTCGGTAGAGTGGCAGACGACCGAAACTCCTGAACTTTTTCCCAAACAAGAATAAGTTTTTTTCCCCACAGAGTTTTCATTGCTCCCCGACAGAACAAAGATTCCCATTGTTAAATCCCCAGTAGAAGTCATCAAAATTATCTGGATTCCCCAAGCAGATTACTCAAGCAGTATATGGCATTGCTCACAACAGAATTTTTGTCAATTACTCCAACTTCAAGACATGAAAAATCCACATATCCTTAGCAGCAGTCAAGGATTTATTTTTCTCAGCAATACAGCGAATCGGCTTACATGTGCATACATCACATCCACATATCATAAACATTGATAAAACACATATATTGCATCATACATTTCCTGCAATATAATTCTATGTTCCAGCTAAAATTTTACCCTTTTCAGGATAAGATTAACAACTACCGTTAAACAATGTGCAATCATGATACAGTAAAGATACGCTCCAGACACATAAGACATTCTGTTACTCATTCAGTTTTCAAAATTCAGATACAGTTCAGATACGCTCCATACACGGAAGCCATTTTGTTACTCATTTAGATTCAACCTTTTGATACAGTTCAGATACGCTCCAGACACGGATGCCATTCTGTTACTTATTCAGACTTTAACATTCAGATACAGTTCAGATACGCTCAAGACACGGATGCCATTCTGACACTTATTTAATTTTCAAGTTCATGATACAGTCCAGATACGCTCCAGACACGGAAGCCATTCTGTTACTCATTCAGATTCAGTCTCCAGATACAGCTCAGATACGTTCCAGATACGGACACCATTCTGATACTCATTTTTTTGACTTACAACTTACAAATCAACAAACATTCTTGGATGGCATCTACAATCCCAACTCCAACAAAATTCTATCACCTCTCTAAATGTCATATTTAAGCCCATTCCCTCAACTACACTTTGTCAAGTGCAAATTTACGGGCACTCTAGTGTCCAATCATCTTTTACCTTCGAGTCAAGAACGACAAAGCTCTCCAATCTAACTCTTCATGTTCAAGAAGATTTAACAGGGGCAGATGTTGTACCCCAAAATTTTCCCTCTCATTTATCAAGATTTTTCTCACAAGACTTCCTTGACTCAAGATAAGATTAGGGTCTGGTCAGCTCAAGACATCTCACCCTGCACTGATAACCAAAAATTAGAGTTTGAATTTGCACAAGGATTTTTGGACCACCAATGTTTCATGTGACTTTCATACATCATTTTGGACCCCTAAGATTGCTCATGATGAGTTTCAAGCCTTGAACCACATTTTTTATCAATCAATTGGACAATTGACCTAAAAATCAGGTGTATTGGGGAAAAAGTCAACCATGGCCAATTTACAGTCAAACTTAATAATTTTTTATCCACATCAACATTTTAGACTCATATGTACCATTTGGTCAAGTTTGGATTACAACTCCTCAAGAAATTTGATCAAATCATCAAAAGGGCAAAATAGTCAAAATTAGGGTTTTGACTGAGGAAGGGCAATTTCTGATTTTTAACCTAGCAATTGACCAATTGAGTTCAATCATGATTTCAAGGATTCAATGGAATCATTTTGACTTAATTACATGGTTCAAAACATCTCAAGTTCATTGGATTGACAGATGAGATTTGCAGTCAACTGATCAAAAGTCAACTGTACACTAAAAAGTCAAACTTTGACTTTTTAATCAAAATCAAGTACCAAGAGTCATAATTCATCAAGATATGTCAAAATGTGAAACTTGTTCACCAAGAAAATCAAATTTGAAAATTAGGGTTTTGAATGTGAAAATTTTCATAACTTAGAAATTTTCTAAGTATAAAATTTTCTTATTTTCTCCCAACTTTACACCACTTTTTCACCATGATGCATTTTGATTCAAGGAATGTTCCCAACATGAAAGTTGTAGACCTCCATGAAATATACAAATTTGCTTCACAAACTTTCCCTAAAGATGCTTGGATCTCAAGATATAAATTTGTGAATACATGGTCATGAACTTCTTAACTTAGTGAAATTTTGCCCTAATTTAGGCAGATTTTAGACCCAACTTCTTGACAACTTTTCACCTAGTTCCAAGAGGTATCTCAAAATTAATTTCAAAGATGGATTATATAGAACATTGAAAGCTTTCCAAAATGTCCAAGAACTCTCCAAGATCATTTTTGAGTAAAGAGAATCGAAGAGATGAAGTTGGCATTTTCTCACTTTTTGTTCAAGCCATTTTCATGAAGAACCAAGTTGCAAATCAAACCCATGTTGGCAATTTCATGCTTTATAGGTCCTAAACTTGCTACACACTCTTTAATTAAATGCCTACACGGTTGACAAATCCTCTATCCATGCTTTTAAACTTTTACACAACTTGTAATACCATTTTGGGCAAAAAGGCTTCATTGTCATTTTCATAAAGAAGCACTTTTGCAAACTTGTCAACTTGGAGCTTTGAACCTGTCCCCTTGATGCATACAAACCACACAGGTTTCAAGAAACTTGTACAAACTTATACCAATCCTAAAGCAAGCTGGTACAAGCATGTGGGTTTGGTCTTGTCACTTTGCTTCAAGTACAAGAAAAGTTGCAAAAAGGCTAGGGCTTGTACAACTGATAGAGAGCTGACTTTAGATCATTTCTATACTAATATGCAAAGGATATACAACACATAGGACACCAAGAAAAGGCCTGAAACATTGAGAGCAAGCAAAGCACCAAAATCTGTCCAAAACACACAGTTTCTGCACAAACACATCCAACTATCATTTGGCTCGTGCATTTTGTGTTTAGATCATTCAAATAAATTACATACTTGATATCAAACTCATCCAAACCATCATCCATGTTCTGTAACCTCTGTTTCACCATCTGCCATTGTTAACTTTGAAGCTTGCAGTTGGACTTGGTCAGGGAGCTCTAGCCACTTTCAGAGCAAGGTAAGAGTTGGAATAGATTCAGGGAAGCTCAAGGAAGCTCAAGCAATCATCAGGCCTCCATTAAAGTCCCTGCATTTCCATACACGATTCCAGCTGAAGGAGGTAATTTTTCAAACTCTATCTCTTTGTACAGGCAAACTCAGGCCACGATCTGTGAATGAAAAATATAGTTCTCATCATAACAAAGCTGTACATATCATTATCTTGCATTTATGTTACTTGTGCTAAGAGAATTTGGAGTTTGAAATCTCTGAAAATTTTAGGTCACGATTTAGGGATTTAAAAATTCTCTTTGATCTTTGATAGTTAGATTACATAATTTATATGGTTGGAATCGTGAGTTCAAATGCTACATTTTTCATGTTATAAGTTTTCATTTTTATGCAAGCATTAGGAAGTTACAGGTTGAACTGGCTATGGCGTGTGGAAGAGGAAGACAGGACAGGGATGAAGCTGTCTTAGGCTTTTTTGGCTTCCTGGGCTCGTTTTTGCTAGCATCATCACCACTGTTTTGCTTTTTCACCCCTGCTAACTCTTTCATATTTTATTTTTTTATTTTTATATTTAATACTTTTAATTATTTTCTTTAATGATAAAAAATCCTAAAAAATAATTTAATTATTTTTACATTTTTATTTTATTTTTTTATTATTTCTCACATAAAAATTTAATTTATTTTGATAAAATATAATTTATTTTCTTAATAAACTTATAAATATAATTTAATATACTTAATATTTATATTTTACATTTCATACATACAAATACCTATTTTTTGCATACATTTATTTTTAATATTTATATACAATATTATTTATTATTTTTATACAAAAAATGCACAAAATAATAATATAGAAACATTATTTTCTTTTAAATGAAAATTAGGGTTTAATCCCTTTCAAAAGAATTAAATATTTTTCCTTATATTTTTTAAGTTTAAATTAAATATTCTTTTACACAAAATCAAGACATAAAACATCAAAAATCTCTTTACATGTACATTACATTGCATTGCATTTTAAATATTGTATTACATTTATTTTAATTCGCGCAAATTCGATTTGGTTGTAATAATGTATTTAATTTTATATTTGTGCAAATCCCCATTCAAACTTGTATTCCCCCCTCCCATAAAGTTGTTGTAATAGCTTAGTATATTTACATTACGCAATTTATTGTTTTCATATGTCATGATTAGTAATTAGGATTTGTATGACAAGAACAAAATAAAGCAAAATAGAAAACCCTAAATACAAGACAAAATCAAAAGCATGAAAAATGATACACTTTACACACAAGCATCCTTAGGGTTTCTCCCACTTGGTTGCCTAAAATAAATGATCATGTTACGCATGCGAAGTATCTTGGCAAAACAAAACAAATATAAGATCATAGCCCCTCGATGACGTTATTCAAAAGTTGCCTAAACAAAATGATCTTGGTCCCTCAAAAATGCTAAGATACTTGGCAACATTGCTATCATGGCTATATGATGCCCCACGCCCGTCCCGTTTACATCCAAAGATAGAGTTGCTTACCAAATAAATGGTAAGTCAACAATGTCAAAGGAATAGAAATGTATAAGGAAGACATTTGAGTAGGTAGATAGCTTCTAGTTACTTGCTCCATAACAAACAATCCTTGCTATTTTCAAAACACACACATTTCAAAAACATCTTACAAATATTGAAAACATTTTCAAAAGACAAACATCTTTGTATACATTCTTACGAACAAGAATCATTACAAAGATTTCCTAAACGAATGGCCTCTTTTACAAAATACTTTCAAAACCACGTCAAACACCATTTCAAACAAACCAAAACAAGTGATCTAAGCAAGTAACTAAGAGCCCATGGAAAACCATGGATGAAAAGGGTGCTAGCACCTTCCCTTTTCATAATCTACCCCCGAACTCAAGAAAACATCTCAAAGGTCTTTCATGTGCTTTTTTATCTTTCCTTTTGGATAAAAGAAAAGTCGGTGGCGACTCTTGCTAACCGCGACATTTACGATAAAATGCAAAACCTCAAGTCAGTTCTCCCACCGCATCACACATTCCATCCAAGCTCTCTTGGAAGAAGTGAACCCAGAGCTTCTTATCAGCAGTGTGCGACTGTATCTTGCACACATAAGATTTTGAATGGAGTTTTGGACAAGAAACTCCATCGTACTTTGCAAAGACTGGTATTTTGAATTTGTGGGGGATGACTACCCCGAAGATCAAACCCAAATCATCAAAATCTAAAACGGGGACGGCCTGGATTTCAACAGCTTTCAATCTGTCTTGTAACTGCTTGTATTTGATATCAGCGGGTGGATACTGCTCGTCAAAATAATCATCATCAGATACTTGATCATTGACACAGTCAGCATGAGTACTCTTGACCTCACCAATCTGGTTCTCGCCCTCTTCAGGTGAATCTCCTCCTATTGAGATTTGACGGACTATCTCCTTGAATCTTCTATCCATGTTGAGTAGAGCTTTCTTCTTAGGCTTCTTCTTAACGGCCAGCAAAGCCATCATATCTTGCTGCCCCTTGGCTAGGGCGAGTAGAGTTTCCTGAAACTGAGAATTTTGGGCTTGGAGATCCTTCACAGTTTTCTCTAGATCCATCTTGCTGAAATAAACAGCAGAAAGATAAGGAAACCTGTTATGCAAAAACCTGGCATGTTATGATGCATGGAATATGTACATGCAAATGATTTCAAGGATTAATGAGATTTAAATTTTTATAGACAAAAGAATGAACAAACGTTAATTTTCATTAGAAAAACAAGAAAGATTACATCATGCCTCTTGGGCTCACAAAATAACTTTCTAAGATAAAAAGACCGAACACATCCTCTTTGGCGCGAGAAAAGCGTTCACACTTTGCTCTTCTTGTAGCTTCTTCGTAAGCTCCAAGACCCTCTTCTCACTAGCATATAATTGAGCTTCGAAAGTATCTCATTCTTCCTTAAGCCGAATCCAACCCTCTTGCAAGTCTTCGAGAGAGGTAGGCATGTCGGGATGGAGAATAGTGTAGGGAACATCTCCTTCAACCACAGGCTCCATGATGACTGGTAAGATGGAAGGATAAGGCATCACAAGTTTCTGAGCACGAGCTCGCACCTGTTTAAGGTAAGGCTCAAGGGGAATGAAGTTCTTGTGTCCTAAAGTCTTGCTATCCACCTTGTTCAACATCCTCCAGACTCGGATAAACCTCTGACGGTAACCTTGATCGTCATTCTCGTAGTCAAATACCACTCCTTGGATAAGTATCTCGTGGGGATCATCCCTCCGTGCGTAAGCAAACTGTCGTAGGGCTAAGCAGGGGTTGTAAGTGATACCTCCTCTAATGCTAAGCAAAGGGACATTAGGGAATTCTCCATAATAGTCGATGATAGTAACATTCTCCAAAGAGCGGGAACACCAATGAATATCTGAATGTCTGAGTGTCATCAACCTATAGGACCATCTTGAACCTTGCTCATTTTTAAACACAGATTGGGGAAGATGTGAAATAAACCATCTTGCCAAGAGAGGAGTGCAACACATGAGCATACTTATCTTCCTCAAAGTGCGAGAGTGAAAAGAATGTAGGATGTCTCCTAACAAAGTAGACACCGGGTTACGAGACATAAAGATTTTGACGGTGTTTACATCTTTGAGTTGGTCAGGATTTGGAAACAAAACCATCCTATAGATGAGAAGGGCCATAATTTCCTCAAAAGCTTGTAAGTCCAATGAGTTCCAACAATCTTGAGCTTTCTCAAAAAAGAACTTGGCTAAGAATCCTTTGACACCACTCCTTGTTTCCCAATTAGTTGTGACATCAGGTTGTTACAAGTGTAGGGCTTGAGCAATCTCTTATGGTTTTGGATCTCTTTCCGTACCGTTGAAGGATAGTTGATTGAGAATGGGAATCCTAAAGAGTTGGGAGAATTCTTCCAAAGTTGACACAAGTTGATAATCGGGAAATGTGAAGCAACGGTGTAGAGGATCAAAGAATTGGAAGAGCATCTTCATCGTATCTTTATCAGTGTTGGAGGTAACCAAGTTTAGAAGGCGACCATGTCTTTCGGTAAATGGAGAATTCTCAGGAACCCTTGATGCTAACTCTTTAAGTTGAGGAGGGATCCTTATGAGATTGACTTGAATGGTTTTCCTGTGAATAGAATCCATGTCCTACAAAACAGAACAAAGATAAATCCCAAAAATCTTGAAATGGTTAGTGAGCATGCGTATGATGTTATGATGTTCATGACATTATGTACAAGTAAATATATACAAACAAGACAAACAAATCCTTAGGTTTAGGCTTGCATGGAGTCTCATAGGTAAATACCTTCTTGAAGTTTAGTCGGCTCAAACCTGTCCTAGTAATAGTAACCGGGTTTTAAGGGGCTCAATATCACTGGTTTTCTTCTTTGGGCATTGTTTCAGCGCAAGCCTCTTTAATGGCGACCAAAATATCCCAAAAAACCAAACCTCAATGAGTGTAGTATCGAGTATCTACCAACTTCGGACTGCACCAAAGTCGGTCATCTCAATACGTCCTAATGGCCAAGTTGGTCAAATAAAGGTTCTAAAAGTTCATTAGTGCTTCATGACATCACTCAGCGGTCTCGTATTCTCCTTGACTACTCAAGGACTACCGGTGCCCATAAATATGTTGCACTAACGTAGCTATTTCTTATACCATATCGGTATTACCCCGCACAGTTTCTATAACGTATTGTTACTTACCTATAAGGTATCCTAAATTTGGATAGAGGATTCAAACCCAAACAAAGAACCATAATGTAAAGCATATAAGTCAAACAATGAAAGCAAGTAAATGTGATCTAACCCTAAGGTAACCCCACTCTAAGAATCATCCCCAGCAGAGTCTCCAATTCTGTGATACAGTGGGAGAAGTGACTTGGGTGTTTTGCGTTTGATTGCAAATGTTGCGGTTAGCAAGAGTCGCCACCGAATTTTCTTTTATCCAAAAGGAAAGTTGAAAAAGCACAAGAAAGACCTTTGAGATGTTTTCTTGAGTTCGGGGGGTAGATTATGAAAAGGGAAGGTATTAGCACCCTTTTCATCCATGGTTTTCCTTGGGCCCTTAGTTACTTGTTAGATCACTTGCTTTTGTTTGAAAATACGCTTTGTGTGGTTTTTGAAAATATTTTAAAAAGGTGCCATCGTTTAGGAAAACTTTGTGGTGATTCTCGTTCGTAAGAATGTATACAAAGTGTTGATCTTTTGAAAATGTTTTCAAGTTTGAAAGGTGTTTTGAAAGTGTTGGTGTTTTTTTTTAAATAGCAAGGATGTTTTTGGTTTTGAAATTGAGCAAGCAACTAGGAACAATTTACCTACTCAAAAGTCTTTCATGTTTATTTCTTCTTTCCTTTGACATTGTTATCTTACCATTGATTTTGGTAAGTAACCCTATCTTTGGATGTAAAAGGGACGGGCATGGGTTATCGTATAACCATGATTAGCAATGTTGCAAGGTATCTTAGCATTTTTCTTTAGGGACTGAGATCATTTTGAATGACAACTCTTGATAGCGTCATCGAGGGACTATGATCTTGTAGTTTGCTTGTCTTCGCTAAGATACCTCACATGCGTAATATAGTCATTTTTATAAGGCAACCAAGTGGATTTACCCTAGGGGTGTTTGTGTGCAAGTGTATTGATTTTCATGCTTTGTTTTTGTCTTGATTAGGGTTTGCTATTTTGTTAGTTTTAGTCTTTCCATACAAAACCCTAATTACTAACAATATATGAAAGCAATAAAAATGCGGGAATAGTAAAGTCCTAAACTATTACATCATTAAGGGATGGGGGTACAAATTTATGAATAGGGGGTTACGAGAAAATAAATCCTAATTAACTATTACAACCATATTGAAATATACAATATAAGAAAGAAAAAGGACTTGTTTTGAAAGTTGTTTCTTGTCTTAATAAATTAAAGGAAAATAATCACTTAATAAAAGAAAATATTTTTTGATGTATTTTTATAAAAATAGTTCTAATGCTAAAAAATGATTAAAAAAATGAGAGAGAAAGGAAAAATAGTGAGAAATAGGATCAGTGTGTTGCTGAAAGCAAAATAATAAGGATCAAAAGTTCTGATGCTGTGTACTGTAGCTCAGAAGGAAACGTCAGAGGATAGTCTGAAGTTCTGGGTTAATGCCATTAGAATCCTGAAAGAAACGTTAGAGGGAAAAACAGAAATTCTGGGTTGTGCTTAGACAGTGAGCAAAAAGTCAAAAGATATGTGTTTTAAAACAGTGAGGAGAGCTCAGAAGTTCTGTGTTGTGCTAAAACAGAGAGTGAAAATCATAAGTTCAGTGTGTTTAAACAGTAGGAGAACTCAGAAGTTTTGTGTTACATTTCAACTCCTTCCTTACATTAATCATCACATCAGCAATTTATTCAATTCTTAACAACCGCAAATCAAAAAGATAAAAAACCACAGCAGTTTATAGAAATTCTAATTCTAATTCTGAGCCTAGCTTTATTCAAGAAGTTCTGATCCATAGTTTCTCTTACTTATGCAATGATATGGCCAGCATCAATACTATGATATTTACATATTTAAGGATATTCTAAATGAAAATATGCAAAGTCAGAAAGACTTACCTTGAATCTAAAGCATGTGCTTGGAACTTGAGTTGTTGCCTTCAGATGTTCTGGAGTCAGTGAGAGCAACGGAACAGTGGTTATGTTCTTTGATTCAAAGGGAAGAACACGGGTTTTTTGTTTAGGATTTGCGAAGGTTTTTTTTGCTGTTTCCTTTTCTCTCCTTGATATCTCTCTCTCTCTCTCTCTCTCTCTCTCTCTCTCACAAAAGCCAGCCCCTTGAAAGTGTGATGGAGAAACTTATTTATAGGTGAACTTGTTATGGTTTTGGGGGGGAAAACAAATGGGATTTGAACATTTTTGGCACACTGTTCTATTGCTTTTTGATCACAGCTTTTTGTATTTGGTGCAAATATGGGATTTGGGAAAATGCAGGCGCGGATTGGATTAGCTGCTAGTTATAGTAATATGCTGTAGTGGAGCAGTGGGTTGTTTAAACGAGGTTTTGGGATCTGGTGATGTTCTGATCGCAGAAGACCAGAATGAGACTCGAAGAGTGATGTTCTGACTAAAGCATTGAACATAGCCTTCATATGCTGAAGGATCATGTTCTGACCGAAGAGCATCGCTTCCACAAGTTCTGATTGAAGCATCATGTTCTGAACCGTGTTTGCAAATTCTGTCCGCACTTGTGTGGAGGTTGGCCCAGAAGTTCTGAAGTACCATATTCTCTTAATACTTAGAAAAATTTCTAAATGTTTAGAAATTTAGATATTTCAAAGTAATTTCTGACTTCTGATTTCTGATAAACTAATTTCATATCTTGGTAAGATATAATTGTTGAAACTTAATTTTTGACCCAAAAGTCAAAGTCTGACTTTTCAGCATGTTTTTGACCATTTTGCCCTTGTGAATGACTTTCTTGGAAAATTGTAATCTGAGACTTGAAACTTGCCAAAAGAAAACCTGAGGGTCTAGAATGATCTTTTGAGAAATGAGAGGGAAAATTTTGGGGTACCACAGCTATCTATTGAAAAATTGAGGAACTGATCACCCTTAATCTCTTGTTGATAGTAGACGATATCGTGTTGGATGGTATAAACTTGTCTTGCTATCTTAATGGTGTGTAAAGTGATTGATGTATATCGTGAGAATAATCGCTCACCAGTTTGTGTGAATTAATAGAGGAGTGGCTAGGAAAGAATTGAGACGTATTGAACAATTCAGAGTAGTGGATTTATATGCAAGCTAACGTCGCAAAGTGAAAGATTAAGAATATCAAGTGAACGACGATTTTATGGTGGGTATTAAAGAAATTTTGAAACTAAGTTGAGACTTGTAAATCATATAGTTGACAAAAATTCGAATGAGGACGGTGACTTAAGATGGATTATCAGAGTTACGTAGCTAAAACATATGTGGCACAGTTGTTATGAGTATACGACTCTACATGCTTGATTTGGTAGATTGTTGATGTAGGGATGATGTGCCAAGGTGTTGTGATATCTCGTAAATATTTTCTGATTTTTTAAGGATATTCATATGGTTGTTGATTGATGGTGAGTTGTGTGTATACTTGTTGAGTTATACTGTTAAGTTGACATTATAATGATTTTGTCTCCGTTGTCGTGATGTTGTTGTTGGTTGCCGTAAATGATGGATAGTACTCCATAATATGACGAAATTGATTATGTTGGAAATGTTGATGTCACTATAAGGGTGATAAGACGATATGAATAGAGTTGTTGGTATTTTGTTGATAATTGATATATATGTATATACATGGGAATGAAATTGTGCATGTGTTTTGGTGTTGAAAATGTTGTTAAGATGATAATTGATGTTGTATATCCAAGTGTAAGTGTGTTATGATTGTTACTACTTTAGATGTTGATATTGTTAAATTGTAATTCATAGTGTCAAAACTATGTGTGTTGAAGAGATTAGATTTATTTTAGATTTAAATAGATTTGATTTAGATCTAAAAAAGAATAGATTTGATTTAGTACCAAAATAGATATTTTGGGCTTTTATAGTTTTGGAATTAGGGAGAAAGCTAAATCTATAAATAGAGGGAGTAACCCTTAAGTTTGTAATCAAGTCAATTAAGTCGTATTCACATAATTTGCAGTTGCAAG
Organism: Vicia faba; assembly: GCA_948472305.1. Taxonomy (NCBI): domain Eukaryota; kingdom Viridiplantae; phylum Streptophyta; class Magnoliopsida; order Fabales; family Fabaceae; genus Vicia; species Vicia faba. The sequence continues at coordinate 1,135,140,150 of OX451741.1, read as the reverse complement.
TGAATAACAAAGTTTTCCACAGTTTGTGGACAGAGAGAAACTTTGTAGAAAATAATTGTCTTCTTTCTTTTCTTTTCTCATAATCCATTATCATTGTGTGGTGATATCAATCTTGTTCATCAAGATTGGTAGAAATTCATCATAGATATTTGGTGGATTTTCAACATCTGGTATCAAGAGCTCGATTTCGAATCAAGTGAAGTATCGATCAAGAACGATTGAGGAAGAAAAATAACTCCCGATGGTGAATTATGGGAATGCAAATTATCCAGCAACTCTACCAATTCTGAAAGTAGACAACTATGAGAATTGGTGCAAACAGATGAAAGTTTTGTTCAGGTGTCAAGGTCTTTGGGATCTTGTAAAAGATGGATTTAAAGCGCTTGGAGAAAACACTTCAGAAGAAGAAAAGAAGAAACACACAGAAATTGAGAAGCTGTGTTATAAAGCACTCTTTATAATTCATCAATGTGTGAGTCTAGAAAATTTTGAAAAGGTGAGTGATTCAGAATCTGCAAAAGAAACTTTGGATGTTCTTGAGAAGTCTTTGGTGGTGCAGAAAAGGTGAAAGAAGTGAGGTTACAAACTCACAATAGAACGTATGAATTGCTTTAGATGGAAGATAGTGAGAGAATATATGATTTCTTCACTAGAGTTACAAAACTAGTGAATCAAATAAAGGCATGTGGAGAAACATTAACAACAAGAGTTGTTGTTTCAAAGATCTTAAGATCTTTGGCTCCTAAGTTCGACCACGTGGTGGATGCTATAGAAGAGGGGAAAGACTTGTCGAAATTCACAAAGGAAGAGCTTCAAGGGACGCTTGAATCTCATGAACAGAGAATGAATGAAAGAGCTGCAGGCAAGTCGAAGAGTGATGTGGCTTTGCAGGCACATTGAACAAAAGAAACCAAAGGCAAAGGAAAGTGGTTCAGAAGAGGTAGAGGCGGATATAACAAATCGACTGGTAGAGGAAACCAAAACGAAGGAAACGTGTTGAATCAGAGAAAACCATACCAAGGAAACCAAAGAGGTGGTGTTGCAAATAGAGGAAGAGGTGGTTGTCGAAAACCTGATAAGAGTCACATTCAATGTTACAATTGTCAGAAGTATGGTCACTATTTGAGTGATTGTCAAGAAAAATGAAAGAATCAAGAAAGTGATGCAAAGTTTGCAAAACATGAAGAAGAAGAGATGATGCTGATGGTCATAACAAGAGATGAAGATAGATTCAATGACCAATGGTACTTGGATTCAGGATGTTCATCACATATGTCTGGAAGGAAAGACTGGTTTGTCAACATAAAACCCTCAATGAAAAATATGGTAAAATTCATAAATGACAATACCCTAGCAGCTGAAGGTATTGGTGATGTTATGATTATGAGGAAAGATGGCAAGAGGTCAGTAATTTCCAATGGATTGTACATACCAGGCATGAAGAGCAATTTGCTCAGTATAAAGCAGGTGGTCGAAAATAATTATAAAGTGTCGATCGAAAATAAGATAATGAGAGTCTTCGACGCAAATGGAAGATTAATCTTGAAGGCTCCTATGTCTCAAAATTGAACCTTCAAGATCGAACTAAATGTGATGGAGCACAACTTCCTTTCGACTGCAGCTAGCAGAGATGAATGGATATGGCATTATAGACTAGGTCATCTCAACTTCAAAGACATCAAAGATTTGAAGAGAAGAAATGTGGTTTCAGGACTGCCAGAAATTGACATTCCAAACGAGGTATGTAAGGAATGTGTGCAGGCAAAGCAGCACAAGAATAGCTTCAGCAAGGATGCAGGAAGCAGGTCGAAGGTTATTCTTGAAGTCATTTACTTTGATGTATGTTGACCAATCCAGGTGGATTTGATGGGAGGTAACAAATACTTTGTTACATTCATAGATGATTTCAGTTGAAAGTTGTGGACTTACCTGATCAAGAAGAAAAGTGAAGTGATTGAAGTATTTGCCCAATTTAAGTCTATGGTCGAAAGACAAAGTGGTCGAAAACTCAAAGTTTTGAGAACTGATGGTGGTGGAGAGTATGTGTTGAAAGACTTCAACATGTTATGTGAAAAGGAAGGGATTGTGCATGAGGTAGTGTCACCCTATACTCCACAACATAATGGAATTGCAGAAAGGAAGAATCAAACCATCATGAATATGGTGAGAAGTATGTTGAAAGGCAAGAATTTACCTAAAGAGTTTTGGGGTGAAGCTGTTTTGACTGCAACATACATTTTGAACAGATGTCCTACGAAGAAGCTAGAAGGAATTACTCTAGAAGAATGTTGGTCCAGTGTGAAGCCTAGCTTGAGTCATCTGAAGGTATTTGGATCTATTTCACATAGACATGTGCCAGATCAGTTGAGAAGAAAACTTGATAACAAGTCAAGTCAAATGATTCTAGTTGGATATCATTCGACAGGAGGCTACAAGTTGTTCGACCCAGTGAACAAGAAGATTCTGATCAACAGGGACGTGCTCATAGATGAGTTTAAAGAATGGGATTGGACTGAAAATGTCAAGAAAGATTCAGTGGGAATCCTAATTGAAGAACCAGAGACTCAGGTCGAAAGAGAAGTTCGACAAGAGGAACCAGTAGTTATAGATCAACCAAGTACAAGCAGGCCTCAAAGAATAAGACGTGTGCCTGCAAGATTGCAAGATTGTGTGATTACATCAGATGATGTGATAGATAATGAAGGAGACTTGGTACATTATTCTTTCTATGCAGATGTCGAACCTGCAAATGCAGTTGAAGCATTGAAAGATTCGAAGTGGGTGAAAGCAATGAACAAAGAAGTGAAGTCTATCAAAGACAATAACACTTGATCACTTGTCGAATTTCCTCAAGGCAAGAAGGAAATTGATGTCAAGTGGGTATACAAAGTGAAAAGGAATTCGAAAGGGGAAGTAACTCGACACAAATCAAGGCTTATGGAAAAAGGATTTCTACAGAAATAAAGAATAGACTTTGATGAAGTTTTTGCACATGTTACTAGGATCAAAACAATCAGGTTAGTTATTGGTCTAGCAGAAATAAACAGATGGCACATATGTCAGATGGACGTGAAGTGTGCATTCTTGAATGGACCCTTAGACGAAGAAGTTTATGTTAAACAACCAGTTGGGTTTGTGAAACATGATGAAGAGAGAAAGGTGTACAGGCTGCATAAAGCATGTATGGATTGAAACAAGCTCCAAGAGCTTGGAATAAGAAAATTGATAGTTTCCTAAGGGAGAAGGAATTTGTGAAGTGCACAACTGAACATGGAATATATGTAAGAAGAAGCGATAGTAAATTGCTTATACTATGTCTCTATGTAGATGATTTGTTGATAATAGGTAGCTTCAAATGTGAGATTGAAGACTTCAAAGGTGATCCCAACAAGGAATTCGAAATGCCTGATATGGGTGAGATTTCATATTTCCTTGGCATAGAATTCTACAAGAGCAGTAGAGGTTTGATGATGCATCAAAGAAGATATGTAGGAGAAATTCTCAAGAGGTTTGAAATGGAAGAATGCAACTCAACTTCGACACCTGCAGAACCAAGACTACAACTGTCGAAAGATGCAGATGAAGGTGATGTTGACCCAACCAAATACAGAAGACTTATTGTGTCATTGAGATACCTTTGTCATATAAATCCTGACTTAGCATATAGTGTAGGTATGGTAAGTAGATTCATGCAGAAGCCAAAGGTATCACATCTAGCAGCGGTGAAGAGGATACTAAGGTATCTCAAAGGAACTCTTGACTATGGCATTTTATTTCCTGCATCTGATAAAGGAAAAGAATGCAATTTAGTGGGATACACTGATTCGAGTTGGTGTAGTGATGCTGAAGATCGAAAATCAACAACAGGATGTGTGTTTATGTTAGGTGGTGCACCAGTTGCTTGGAGTTCAAGAAAGGAACCAGTAGTGGCATTATCATCATGCGAAGCAGAATACATAGCTGCTTCTCTTTGTGTATGTCAAGCAACTTGGATGGTGAACTTGGTCGAAGAGATAACAGGGAAAGATTATGGAGCAATTACCATGAAGATCGATAGCGTGTCAGCTATCAATCTGGCAAAGAACCTGATAACACATGGTCAAAGCAAGCACGTCAAAATGAGGTTCCATTATCTTCGAGAGCAGGTAGCAGATGGGAAGATGAATTTGGAACACTGCAGTACTGAGAATCAGATTGCAGATATCATGACGAATGGAGTGTAGGTCAAAGTATTCAGAAGACTAAGAGCCATGATGAATATAGATAGTTTAGACAAAATGAATTAGGTGGTCTATTAAATTGTAATTCATAATGTAGAAACTATGTGTGTTGAAAAGATTAGATTTATTTTAGATTTAAATAGATTTGATTTAGATCTAAAATAGAATAGATTTGATTTAGTACTAAAATAGGTATTTTGGGCTTTTATAGTTTTGGGCTTAGGGAGTAACTCCTAAGTTTGTAATCAAGTCAATTAAGTTGTATTCACAGAATTTGCAGTTGCAAGTGAATAACAAAGTTTTCCACAGTTTGTGGGCAGAGAGAAACTCTATAGAAAATAATTGTCTTCTTTCTTTTCTTTTCTCATAATTCATTGTCATTGTGTGGTGATATCAATCTTGTTCATCAAGATTGGTAGAAATTCATCATAGATATTTGGTGGATTTCCAACATATATGACAAGATATGGTTGAAGTGGTTGATAAGTTGTTAGCGATCATGTTGCGAAGTATTGAATGATTAGTATGTGTGTATTTGATTTAAATCATGTTGAGTTATTTTTATGTCGAGGAATTAGTGGTTTAAGTGTTGTCAAACACTACTTGGGAATCAGAGAATGAGATGCGAAATTTGCGTTAAGAGTGGTAGTATCGAGTAGATTTTCGAGGACAAAAATATTTTAAGTGGGAGAGAGTTGTAATGCCCGTTAATTTAATTAAATTATTTTTGGATTATTTGTTGAAAAGTTGTGAAATGTTGGGAATTGTTGGTATAAGTTGTTAGATTATTATTAACTAATTAATTAGTTGATTATTAATAATTATAATATTAGAATTAATAGAATAATTGTGTTGGACCTATTTTATTGGTTGGATGTAGTAAAGTGGTGGTGTGAAAGTTAAGCCCAATTGGACTAATGATATAAGGTTAAGCTTACACAACGATTTGATTTAGTTGGTGATTAAGGGTTTATACACTGACCGTAAGAGCTGCACGGAGGAATGAGCAAGTTATCTGGTGTCGAGCAGAGCAAAAGAAGGTTGTCAGCTAGAATTTTAGTAGAGCGACCTTCAATCCAGGTAAGGTTGGGGTTCTAACCTTATAATGGGATTTATGATGTGTATTATGTGGGAATTGGTTATTTGTATGATTGTGTGCGTTGATGTTTCTGGATTTGTTATCGAAGTTGTTTGTTTCTCTATGTTGTGGTCGTTTAGGGAGTCACCGTACGACGGTTTAATAAACCTGTTTTAGGAAGTTGCCTGGTTGTTATGTTGTGGACGGTTTGAGCGGTCTGTATCATTGCCCGATAGAATCAATGATTAAGTTAGTGTAGTTTATCATTGGGTGGTGTGGTCGTTATGATGATGTGGTGTTCCGAGCAGTTGGCAGGAAATTATTAAATTGTTGTTGTGGTCGTTATGATGTTGTTGTGTTCTGAGCAGTTGGCGGGAAATTAGAAATTATTGTTATTGTCATATTAGGAGGGTTTATGCGTGACGGTCTTATAAAATGAACGAATCTGTTGATAGGAAATATAGTTTCCCATTACTGTGGTACTCTGAGTAGTTGGTCGGAAGTTATGAATTGTATTGATATGGTCGTTATGACGTCGTGTTGTTCTGTGTTGTTGGCTGAACTAGTGATCGAGGAGGATGTTAATGATGTTAGGTGCCGAGCGGAATTTAGGTTGGGAAGTGTGTCGGAGAATATATGTGTTGGATGTCGAGTGGCATTAGGCTGCGAGGCGTGCCGAGGAGCACGATTCTATTGTCGAGCGGAACGAAGTTGCAGGTTGTGCCGAGGAGCACAATATTGTTGTCAAGAGGAACGAAGTTGCAGGTTTTTCCGAGGAACATAAGTTAGTTGTTATTATTTTGTTTTTGTGCGTGTCGAGGAATAGTGAGTCAGTTACTATTCTGTCTTGGTTGTTGTGCATGTCAAGGGATACATAGTTTCCATAGTCCTATTGCCCATATATGTTGTTTTGGTCGATACTAGTGTTGTATAAGTTGCATTATGTTGATGATGAATTGTTGTTGATGTTGTAGGCTTATGGCCAAAGTTGAATTATGTTGATGCTGAATTGTTGTTCATGTTATAGGCTTATGGCCAAAGTTGAATTATGTTAATGTTGAATTGTTGTTGATGTTGTAGACTTATGGCCAAAGTTGAATTATGTTGATGTTGAATTGTTGTTCATGTTATAGGCTTACGGCCAACGTTGATTTATGTTAAATGAATGTTTGTTTTTGTTGTTGCTACAATCATGTTGTGTCGCATACATCGCATATCAAGTTGGAGTTGATGCTCGTTAAGTTGGTCTGGATTGGAAAAATATTAAGTTGAAGGCTTATCCCTTGATTGATACCTCTATTAATTGGAAATTTCTAAGTTGGGAGTTCTGCTCCATTTTTAAGTTAGGAGTTCTGTTCCATTGGTACCACATGCATATGCATAGTAACAAGTTGCATTTCACGTTGCATATTGAGTTGTAATGTTGATGAATTAATTATTATGTTTCATTGATGTTTTGTTGTGATTGATGTTGTTTAAAGTTGTGAAGTGATGATTTTTCATAAACAAATTCTAATATAATATTTATCATGCATTCGATTATATTATTCGATATCTCACCCATTTTGTTTGAATGTTACCTCGATATTGGTAACGTGCAAGTAATCCAGAGTGAATGCAATTTTCCTTGGCTTTCTTTTTGCCAATGCCATAACTGGTACAATCACTAAAAAATCATGCCTTGTCCTTTCAAAATCATGAACCTGCAAAAACAATCATAAATTAAATCCCAAAATAGTTCCAACATATTGCCTTCACTGCACTGCATACATAACTAATACAGTTCAATTGCAACCTGCAAAACCGCAACAAAAACAGACCATAAATGCAACAAAAACAGTCAGCATTAACATTAGAAACAACCCTGCACATTAACACAAAACATGCAAATAACCCGTATTAACACAAGTCAATTCATACTAATAATTCAACCATGGCAGCCAACACACTAATACCCTAAACCAATGCACCATTTTATATACATCAAGCCATAAAAAATGCAATCCTTAACAAATACACACCATGCCATCTAAACCTTCAAAATACCATTAACACATTCAAAAACCAAGTAAGTCAGTTCCGAGAAAATCCAAAACAGAAGCAGCTCACAAAAGGAAATTGGTTCATCAGTGACTTCACAAACAGCTCAGCCCATCATATACATATCCACTCTACTAACCAGATCAGAACCAATCCATCCAACAGTTCAAAAATTTAAACACAGGATAACATGAGCTAAACATAAAATCAGGAAAAGAATGATTCAAAAAATAGAAGAAAAAAAAAAAGAGAAAAATCAGAAGGGGAAAACAAGTTGAATTCAAGTTAGGTTCAAGACCCAGCTCTAACCAACTTCAACTCAGTCTAACCGACTGAGTTAACTAATTCCAATAGAGTGAGTCAGATTAATTATCACCCTCAGATCTCTTACTGAAATCTCAAAATCCAAGGGCTTAAAAGCTTCACCATCAAACTATATAAACTACCTTCCCTCTCAAATCCAGATTTCACGCACCATTCTTCATCATTCACCAGAAATTCTTAGAACTTCATATTCATCATCCTCTGTTCTCACACTTCACTCCTCCATTCTCTTTGAAATCTCACAAATCACTGCATCTCAACCTTTCTACCTTCATCTTCATCTTCTTCACAACCGCACCATCATTGCACCAACCTCTTCATCACCAATCCCTCAACGATTCATTGCAACACCTCTTATCTCTCTTCCCTAATACTCTGAACTCACACACGAAAATCAATAACAATATCACGCAGAAGAAGAAGAACAACAACAACAAACAGAATCAGAAGCAAGAAAAGAGAAGAGGGGAGATTCGGACGAAGGAGAATTAGAAGAAGAAGGAGAAGGAAAAAGGTGAGAGTTATTCGTAGCTGAAGACACACCTCTGGTTTTCTTGAAGCGTCTTTGATAGGTAACTCTAGAAACCCCTTATCTCTTCATCTTTTTCTCTGATTCTTGATGTGAATCTATAGAGTGAGACGAGAGGAATGATAAACCTAACTTATTACAATCCAAAGCTCGAAGATGAAGGTTTAATTTAATTTCAAAGAAGCTAGGGTTTGGACTTAGATTTTATATTCAGGGAGTTTAACAAAAAGCTAAAGGAAGAGAGGGTGAGATATGGAAGCACATCGTTAGTGCGAAGCGAATGGCATAGGTCTTGGTCGTTTTGGACTCAGGCCACCGCGAGCTCCGCCGGCGCGGCGACTGAGTATTTGAATTTGTGAAACTCTGGAAAACGAAGAAAGAGGGAATGAGGTTCACTTTCAAATAAGCTGAAAAGTCACTAACCTATCCTAAAATGACACCGTTTTATCCTTTTGGCTGATTTCCATTACTTCTTCCATTTTTCATTTTTTTAATTCATGATAAGCTGAGCCATGTTGATGTGTTTGGGCCAACAATGCCTAGCCCAATGATTTTCTCATCCACACTCCCTTATAATCCATTGCTACGTTTTTGTTTCATTTTGTTTCTGATTGATGATTGGGCTCAGACCCTGGTCCAAGAGCGCCTCAGGCTAGCATATACCACTTCCAGTCCACATACCTCCATTGTTTTGTTTGTTTTATATTTTTTCTTCTTTACAATTTTGCTATAGTTCTTGTATATTTCTTGACATGTCTTACTTCCTTTTTACAATTAAAATGTGACAACATATAGGATATCTTGATCATGATTTGAGAATAATTCTCTTCTAAAATTTTGCTCATAAAAAATGATAAAACATGCATTTGTTTCTTTTAAAATCTTATGTGAATTTTGATTAGAATTTACTTTTGTTCTTGATTTTTTTAGTATAATGATGCTTGTTTGTTTGTTGGATTTATGACCTATAATTTTGAAATTTTGAGGAATGCTCCTTTAGGAAGCTTTAGGCCAATTTAATTAAGTTTTGTACTTGATTAAAACCAGACTAAACTTTAGTTTGCTTTAGGTCTTAAAACCATAATCTTTTGCATGATAATTTTAGGTTAGAATTTCCCCTCTAAAAAAACTCAACCTTAGAAATACTTTGCATGATAACATTAGGTTAGAAATACCCCTTTTGTAATTTCCTTCATTTGCATCCCTTTTCTCAATAAAACTAAAATTATTTTCTTAATCAAAACTCCAAAACACTTAATAAATAAGATGTAAACTGTGCGACATGAGTCTTACGCAATGGAAAATAATGAGAGTGTATTCCCAACCTTGTTCTTCTTCCGCTCTAGACTTTAGTGCAATTCAAATCTCAAATCATTTTTCCACTAAAGGTGGGGAAGTGGCTAAGTGCCACCTGTATTTTGGACCATGTACTAACTAATCCCCAATAATCCACTTCCACAAATCTCAAATATTTTTTCCTTCGGGCTTTTTTTCTCCTTTAAATCCTTTTTAGAAAGGGCATGTTACTTTCGTTCTACCGCAATAAAGGTAACATGTGAGTCTCCACATAGCGAGCAACAACACCTAATGCTAGAACGTGATTGTTAACATCGTCCACTAAAAAACATCAAACAAACCAACATTTTTTAGAAGAACTACATAGTTCTTATTTCTACATTGCACTATGAGGATACTTAGGTACTGAGTTACAAGCTTGGGCAAACTCAATAATAAAAACCTTTTATTTTTTCCCATAACTCATTCATGGATTCTTAGCAAGTAAGCTTTAGATATACACACTCTTAGAAGCAGACAACCGAAGTAGATCACATTGAGTACAACAGATGTGAGGGGTGCTAATATCTTTCCCTTGTATAACCGACTTATGTACCCTTATCTTGGTTGTGTTAACCATCTTATCCTTCCTTTTTGGATTTTCTTGATGTTTTCCCTTCTCATCGAGATAAATAAAGTTCGATGGTGACTCTGTGTTTTTTCAGTGCGACAGCTGGCGACTCTGTTGGGGATCCTCCAAGCAAGTCAAACCTAACTTCATTTGCTTGTTTCTTTGGGTGTTTATCTTTATTGCTTTACTTTCTTTATTTATTGTATTCGTTTGTATTCATTGCATTTTATTATTTACATATTTTGGATAATGATGTATTGTTCTTTGTGGGATGGGTGCTACTATTGAGAGATAAGCCCACTACCCAGGATTGAATTTTACACACATGATAAAGTGGATAGTTATGTTACATACTGGGTGTATTCCCTACTAGTGAGTCATGAGAGCCACACACAAGATAGGTCCACTTGGAGGGTATTATTGGCATGCGTGTATTCGTTACGACACAATACCTTTCACTTGAACTCACGACTCTGGGAACCTTTTTAGGAACATTTTCCAAGACTAGAACCGACGTGTGAGAGGGGTATGGGTTTTTTGCAGTAAACATTTACTTTCATCATACCTGGTATTCTTATATTCAGAAGAGGTCTGAACCTTTGATCCTGTTATGTTCGACTTATTTAGAGGATTGTATAGCAGTTATTCAGAGGATTGTACATTAGTTACCCATATTCTATGGAGCCTTGATCCCATGTCATTGTATACCATGACATCATATCAATATGTATATGCATCTTATTCCCAGGGAATTCCAAAGATGAATATCTTTTGTTGAGTTTTTCAAAAGATGAATATTGTTAGAAGATCCCTATGGATAGACAAGTCTTTGGGTTTCCCTAGAAATGAAAAATGAAACATGTATTCATGCTATCATGCATTTCATATTCAGGAAACATAAAATTATTGAGGTCATTTTTCCTTCAGACTTCTGAATCAACAAAGATGACTTCTCTACATCCCTACTATACCAGAAGCAACCAACAAAGATTCATGAATCTTTTTTAACAGAACCAGGACGCTCTCTGCTAGGACATGGACACCATGGGTGCTAAAATGAATAAGCTTATGGAGAACCTTCATGTTGTTATTAAGGGTCAAGAAGAGCTCAGGCAGAATGTTGCTAAGCTTGCAACTGCTACTCCTTCCATTTCTGCAACATGCGAACCCAACCTCGACCTCGTACTTAGATCTTGTCGAATTTTCAAACCAAGAAGCTATCATTCGACCATATTAGAGTTCGATCCAATATCTCGTGAATTTCATAGTGGTAACAATTTAAGAACTGAAAATCTCATTGGAAGCTTATGAATTCATGTTGATTGATAGAGGAATTGAAAGATTAGTTCAACGAGCATTACAATCTCAAGTTGTAAAGGGAGATGTTTATGAAAATAAATCAAAGAAGAAAGGCAAATAAAGTTTCAAATGTGGAAAATTTTCTAATAATGCAAGGCTAAATTTGATTACAAAGCTTAATACACCAAGAGAGGGTGATCATTTGGCACCAATCAAGCAAAAAAGAAGGACTTTTACAAGAGAAAAGTATAGAGCCACAACTGTGAGAAATGGAGACAGCTATATTGTAACCGCTTTGATAATCAATTTATCATTGTCACAACATTATACCATCATATTCCTATCACTTTATTCCTAAATTAATTATAGAGTTTGTTCATTTGATTGGTAGGCTAAAAATTGGCATTAAGAGCTTATGTTTTCAATTTAGAAAAAGATATGAGACTAGTGAGGGGATATCATTGGGAAACACATAGTAAGGTGAGTGTTTTTTAGTGTTCTTGATCAACAAACATGAATATAAATGGTGATTTCCATCAAACATATTGATTCTTTATGGAAGCAATTGAGAATAATTAAGTGCTTTGATGAAATCTCTTTTTGGAGTTCAAATAAGTGTTTGAAATAGAGCATAATGGTTCTGAGGAATTATGAGTAGATCCTACTAATGCACAAAGGGAAACATTCAATGTATCAAAGAAAAAGATTGAAAATATTTGTTATACTTTCAACAGAATATGGATTCCCATCATTTTGAGAAAATTTCAAAGATCACCAGATCAAAGGAGGTATGAGACACCTTAGAGAAGTATCGTGATTGTTCTGTTCTAGAACCATAATTGGTGTGTGTCGATGGTGAATGATCTTGAACTGGTGGTGTTGATCTTCGATACAGTGATGTATAGTGGACCTAAAAAGTTAGCACTCTAATGCCCAAGTCAGTTCAGGATTCAAGATGAGTGTATAAAAGTGAATATCATAATAGTGCATATTTAATATGGTGTGTAACAACTTTTATATGTTGGGTGTTTGAGTGGTTCTGCATCAAATTGAGTTTTTGACTTTTTGAGCCTTTTGTCGGCCCAAAAAAATTTCACCAATGTTTTAAGCTTGGAGATTTAGTCGAGCAAGCCTTTGAAGTCATGGTCGGCCTCCAGGAATGATGTTCACTCTTGGATGTAAGTGGAAACGCCTTGGATCGGTTACAAAAATAATGGGGAACAATCACATTAAATGCTTTCCCATCATGGAAAGATTTCATCATTCCTTATGAGTGTGTGGCTCTTGGGTACATGTGTTTACTGGTGTTTTTAGTAAAAAATCACAAGTTTAGTTAACTTAAGAGATTAACTTGAAAAATCTCAAGGAAAATTTATGCAAAGAAAAGACACAAAGAAAAGTGTGTGTGATTTGGATTTAAATGTTTGGATAATAACCAAATGAGCGTAAAAAATAAACATTGGATAAAGATAACAGAAAATAAACAAAGTAGATGACATTTAATATAAATGCTTTCAATACAAAGTATTTAATGAATTAAAATAAAGGACACAAACTCATACATTTCTCACAAACTGTTTCAGTCTGTAATTTGAGTACTTTAATTCTATAGAGAATAAATGAGATTTTTGCGACCCCTGACCACAACACCGAGGTCGATTTATATACTTATTCAAAGTTAACCATTAACAACAATCATCTCTACATAGCTTGGCATATATCCCCTTAAATGGGCTTCAAACTCTTGATTTCCTTCCACGCGTCTTTAGCATTCAAACTGCTGAAAACCCCACTATCTTTCTTATATTTGCCTTAAAATACCTCTTAGATGCCTTTGTTGAGAGTTTATGACTTATTTCCATAGAGTTATCAAAACATCCTTTTTGACTCAGGAAAATATGCTAAGTTCTAACATCTACTTGATGTGTCGAACTTGACACTTTGTCAAAGGTCGGATATATGTAACCTTTTTTAGATTTTGGATATGTTTTGAAGAGAAAGTGATCCTAATATTATGGATGTATTCTTGAGATTATTCTAAACCACACTTACTACGTTAGTCGAACCCTCTTGTTGGTCTTAACATGTGCGTTGAAGATTGAGTGTTTTCATAATTAGTCATTTTCTGCAAAGTTGTTAGTATCCCTTGTCGAATCCTTCAACTAGAATTTCCAGGCTAACAAATGTACTCCAAAAATGCCACTTTCGATCATATAAGTTGGAAGAAAGGTGGCCTTTTTAGTAATTGCTTGACACTAGTCAAAATAGCATGCATACGTCATAGTCATCATGATCACTTTTCATCTAACCGCCACGTCACAGATGTATGTGCAAATTTCCATCATTACTCTAATTTCCTAGGACATTAATGAGCCACAGAATTAAATGAAATTAAAATAAATCATTTTATTTTATTTTCTCCAATAAATTTAAACGCCATCTCTCGATTCAGATATGCCATTTTTCCGAATTCTTTTATAGGGAGACTCAAAAGTTTTTTCTCCTTTGTGGCTATATATACCCCCTTTCTCCATTTCCTTCTCTTTTCTGCCATCTTCTTCCTCAAAGCCCTAGAGATATTCTGAATTCCACTACAACTTTTTCTATTCATTCTCTCAACAAAACGTCTTATCAAGCATTTCTCAAGAAACAAACGACGGCTTTTGGTTCTAACACAAAGCATTAACCACATATCCCATTTACTGCTGAACTCAACAGTCATATCCTTCGAGACGATTGTACTTACATACTTGAACCTCTAATGGAAGAAGAAAAACATGTTGTCTGGTTTTCTCAGGTACTTATTCCTTACTCTCTTGCAGGTACTGTTCATACTTTTATGGGTCCTTTAACTAAACCGACTAAGAAACAATCAAACTATGAGAGCTTTTTTCCTAGTTTCTCACATGGAAAACATATGGTATTTAAAGATGAACCCTTTGACTTGAGCTTCATGAAAAACCATGTATTCTGATCATCTTCTTTGACTAACAAATCTTACATTAGCTGGCTAGAAAGGGTTCAACAAAAGAAAGAGAAAGTATAGAAATAAATGAGTATTTTTTATTTGATACAACTTTTTAGGGTTGGTCCCAAGTATAACCCTTACATGTTAGTCGCTGCCATCTTCTTCTGAGAAACTTAGACCAACAAATTTCACATACCATATGGAATGATTACCCCTACGCTTTTTGACATAACAACAATTGCTGGTCTTCGACTATCTTGAGAAATTTTTGACCCCACTGTAATGACAAAAACCAAACCCATTTTCAATTTCACTCGCGCTACTTATAAAACTTTTATCAAAGATCATCATGCTTCAATTGATAACGTAGGTGCCCAAGAACGCATATCTTTCCTCACTTATTGTCTATCCTACTTTGTTTTCTACACTAGTCCTCTTCAAGTAGCCAAGAAATTTATTTCTCTAGCCACCCAACTACATGAAAGAAAAAATGTTTGTTTAAGCAAACTGATTTTGTATGGTCTGTATGAATCCTTGGGAACTGCTTCTTATAACCTCAAGGAATAGGAAAATCACGAAAGCCTTATGGTTTTTGGCCTCATTTGGTTACTGCAACTATGGTTTAGCGCCACTTTTGAACCTTCCCTCAAAACTAGGATTTCACCTAATTTAAAGAGGAGTGTTGAAGTCCTAAGGCTTGCACAAGTTACTCTAGACGAAGGCAACTCTTCCTCGAAGGAAATATTTGAGACCTACTTCGATATGTTTTACAACTGTAAAAGTTTCGTCTTGACCATGGCACCTTTCTTCAATCAAATATATGGACCATACTAGTTTAGAAAAGCATACACAAACTCCACTGCCGAAGATCAAAGAGAAATCCATGACATCTTAATGGAATTTTTCAAGCCATGTGTCTTGTCGAAAAGACATAGCTCTTCAAAATCAGGCTTTAGGGTGGATGCCTACAAACCAAATTTGGTAACCATGCAGTTTGACTTCAACCAGTTCTTGTCAAGATCCCTTTTTGTCCAAGAGAAAACAATTTTTGATGTATTTGATGAATCAATTGAAGACTGGCTCAAAAAATGCCTCAATTTTTTCAACAAGAGAATTATGCACCTCAATCCTTTCGAATTTTCTTCTTTTTTCCACCACAAAAAATTAGAAAGTTGGTGGGTTGTAACACCTCAATCTTTATTTTAATAATTTATTTGAATTGAGTGGTGTATTTTAATTATTTAATAATAATAGCTAGAATAATAATAATAACTTGGGAGATTTATTTATTATTTTAATTAGTAGAAAAAAATGAGGATTTGAGGCTTTAGGCAAGAAAATGAAATTTAATAAATTTAGGGAGAATTTGTATCTTAGAATGATCAGTTTGCAATGTAAATAAATCAAGAATAAGTCTTAAAGTACTAAGAGAATCACACACATAAAAATCTTTTTCAAACTCTATAATTTCATAAATATTTTTGAAAACCTATCAATACTTGTAGGAAATTGATTAATAAATAATCTCTAATCAATTAGGGAAATTTACATACAACTTAATCAATTAAGAATTTAGTCCAATCGATTTAAACAAGATAAAAGACATTTTAATTGATTAGAAAAAACTTTTATCAATTTAACTATATAGCAGCTTTATGATTTCTTTTATTGAATTAAGATTGCTATATTTTGAAAGCTTTTAATCAATTATTAGAAAGAGTTAATCCTTTAATCAATTAATGAACTCGTATATCATCCCCTTTTTTAAGTCAATTATATTTATATATATATATATATATATATATATATATATATATATATATATATATATATATATATATATATATATATATATATAAATTTCATTCTACACTAAATTTCTGAATAGAAATCTTTCTATCTTTGTTTTCTTTTTGTTTTTTTATTTACTTTTCCATCTTCTTTTTTTCTTTTTGTTTCTTTATTTACTTTTTGATAAGAATTGTGGTAGTGCTCCGGACTAAAATTTTATTGTAAGAATTGTGTTGTAATACGTGTGGTGGCAAATATATTTTATTCAAGAATATATATAGCAATAAAAATAATTAATCACACAATTATGTATGTGTGTTACAAAAGGAAATTTGATCTATTTTTATAATAAAAAACAAATAACACTATTCACTATAGTGAACAATGAATGTGTTCCATTTTACAATCACAATACATTAATGTGTATGTGTCCTATTTCCCGTGTCACAATTTGTGTTTTCATATCACATCTCTTTGAGAAAACACACAAAAGTACAAAAGTGATGTGATAAGAAATGCACTCAAAATATAAGGTCCAAATCTCATATCAATTCGGATAAGAAAAGAATCTTAATACCACAATTCCATTGGTTCTCATTTCTTCAACTTAACTTTACCAAATATAATTCCAAACCAAAAATTTCTCCTTACCTGCAAATCCACAAATCATTCACACACTTAACACAAACACTTTCACTCCTTCATCAATCAATGGCATCAACCATAGTTGCAATGACCATGATGAACACAAAGTGCTTCAACACTACAAGCTCACCAAAGTTCCACAACTCAACAAAACTCATTACAAAACCCACTTCACTCCTTTCCCTCAAGAACCTTCTTCCAAAAGGAACCCCCACAACAGAAAACACCAAACTATCATCTTCCATAGCAGGAACAGCGCTTGCAGGAGCAATATTCTCAACCCTTGGAGCCTGTAACCCCGCTTTTGCAGCACAACAAATAGCTGACATAGCTGAAGCATCATCAGATAACCGTGGTTTAGCACTTTTGTTACCTATAATTCCAGCCATAGCTTGGGTTCTCTTCAACATTCTTCAACCTGCACTTAACCAAATCAACCGTATGCGTAACTCGAAAGGGGTTATCATTGGTTTGGGTCTTGGTGGATTAACAGCTTCAGGGTTTGTGTCAACACAAGATGCAATGGCGACTGAAATTTCTGCTATTGCTGAAGCTGGTAGTGATAATAGGGGTCAGCTTCTGTTGTTTGTTGTAGCACCTGCTATTCTTTGGGTTCTCTATAATATTTTGCAGCCTGCTCTTAACCAAATCAACAAAATGAGATCAGACTGAAA
The DNA here is from genome assembly GCA_948472305.1 of Vicia faba. Taxonomy (NCBI): domain Eukaryota; kingdom Viridiplantae; phylum Streptophyta; class Magnoliopsida; order Fabales; family Fabaceae; genus Vicia; species Vicia faba. The sequence continues at coordinate 1,135,122,676 of OX451741.1, read as the reverse complement.
CTTTTTCTTATAATAAAATAAAATTAGTTTTGTTGTTGTTGTTGTTTCTGTTGTTTCTGTTGTTGGATATACTACATACCATTCAATTCTCTTGTAACATGTACCTATAATGCTATATCTGTTTTTTCTTGATTTTATGTCCTGGCCTTCTGTGTATGTGTCTAGGTTTGTATATCATTAACTATTGTTGGGAAGTCTCAAGTGGAGATGAGAAGCATTTGTTTATGCGATGTGAACACTGATGTGAAGGATTACATAGTCGTTTTCTTCAAGTTGCTGAAGTTATGAGAGTTGCGCATTGTACAAATTTTGCAATGTTTTTTGTGGACACATTGGAAGAGGAAAAATAAGGTTTGAGAGAATTTAGTGAAACTGGCCAGCATATTACTGGCAATGGCGCATGATATGTTGCTGAATGCTACTAAAATTTCTTCCTTTATTCACTTCAAAATTGATAGCTACAGAGTGATAAAATCGGCAGCCGAAGCATTCAATGACTTATAGGTCAATTTAAAAGAGTTGATAAATCATTAACCTCTAATACTTAACAATCAAAATTGTTGGAGCACAAAGTTGAAGATGAAGATGAAGATGAAGATGGAAGATGGAAGAACAGAGAGAAAATTGTTATAACAAACTTTGGAGAAACTCTATTGTAAAAACTCTTGTAAATTCACGTTATGAAAAACTAGTTATAAAGTTATTTAAATACACAACGAAATCAAATGCTACTTAGATGTTAAATCATAATTTTTACTCCTAAGATCTCTTATCATTTTGTATCTTTGCAATACCTTAAGATTACAAATCTTGGGTTGCCTCTCACCTTTGTTCTCCTTTCTTTCTTTAAGTTTGTCTTTGAGGGATCACGAATCACCCACTTGTGAATCTTGTATATTTGTTTATACATGTTATGTTTTACTAACATCTAATCAAATTACAAAAAGATTTGCTTTGTTTCCCTTTGTTTGTTTTGCAACGACAAGTGTAAACTAAGTGGATCAAACAAATGTCCTCAGCTATGATTTTCATTTGATCAAAGTCAAAGTGTGGTCAACATTGATCCTCAAGAACTTGTGCATTAAGAATTGATCTATAATCTTAGGTCATATCATTTTCAAGTATCATTCAACATCATTTTTTTATCAAGAGATGTCTAAGAGTTGATTGCTTATTCCTCAAGAAAGTCAAAGGTTCATGTGTTTATTTCTATACCTTCATCATCAAGTAACCTCACGTGTGGCCATGTTTAATCAATTATCAATGGAGGCTTCATCATTTTAAGTTCATATGAGCTTCATCATGCCTTGGATTGCAAGACCACAACTCCTTCATAATCAACATTTTTGGATGGTTGTTTTTGCATATGACTCTCTTTAACATCATCTTCAACTTCTCTTAACAAGTCAATAGCTAATTATGTGAGGAAAGTCATCAAATGTTTGAAGTTATTATAGGTCATTTGGGGACTTAGATTTTGACCTAATTTCAAGTGATTTTCACCAACTTTCAAGAATCATAACTTGCTCAATTCTTATCATGTGAATCTCATTCTTTTTGCATAATACTTTTCATGATGCCCTCTACAATTCCTCTTCAATGATCAAGTTTTAATTTTGCTTGGAAAGACATGAAATTCATCAAAAAATTACATGTCATTTTAAGGCTCTTAACTTAGAAAATTTTGAAGTCACACATTTTATGCTTTCGATCTTCACACAATTTCACTCTATTGAATAATTTCACACATTTGAGAGCATCATTCACCTCAGCTATAAATAAGGACCTCATTTCATTCGTTTCTCAAGCTTTTGATAGCCAAAACAACTCTGCGCAGATCCCATTCAAACTCTTAACTTGTAAGCTTCGTTTTCATATCCACACTCTTCTACAAGTCAAAATTCTCATTCATCAAGCTTCCTTGAACTTCAATAAAGCTAACAAGATCGAATGCAAACAAAATTGTGCATCATAGAGAGATCTTTAAGTCAATTTTCAGAAGGTTTTGAGCATACTTCGAACAGGTAGTTCGAGACACCATTTCTCGTAACTCAAATTACTGTGATGATCCTTGGTGTTCACTGATGCTCTAAGCATAATTAATTTTCATTGGCTATGTCTGTTTTTGAATTTTCCTTTTGAAACTCTTTATGCTTTTTCTCAAATCGACTACACCATGGTTTAAATAAATTTTTCGCGAGGATATGGTTGAGATCGTCTCATTGAGACGCTTATAATGATACCAATCTCATTAGCAATAGTTTCTTCTTTGTGAAACACGAAATTGTCTTAGATTTCTAAATTTTTTGAAGCCGGAGGTTAAAGATGACCAAAGTGTCATCCTTAACCAATGATAGCATGCCATTTGAAATATTTTTATTGGTCTGACTTTCTTTCCTTTCGTGTGCGCGTTTTGACTCACTTTCATCATGGCCCATCATCTCGTAGCCTTTGGATCTGCCAGCGTGTCTAAGTGAGAATGATTTGGCGCCTCACACTTTTTGGCATTTACTTTTATTTTACAAGATTTATTTTAAATTCATTTTATCTTTAAAAATTCATAATTCTTTTATTTTTTATCTAAAAAATATGAAAAATTACACAAAAATATCTTTAATCATTTCTGATTTTATGGATATTTTTTCAGATTTTTATTTTTATATTTGTTATTTTTTATAATTTTTAACTTGTTTACTTAATCTTAATAGGTTTAAAATTATTTTTCATACTTTTTAAATTCTAAAAAATTATTATATGATCCTATGATGGTTTCTGACTTATGGTGATTTGATTTGATTTCTATTTTTTAGTTTTACTATTTTTTTAAACCTTTTTAGATCTATTTTCTTGATTTTTAATGGTTTAAAATTAGTTTCTGATTTTCAAAAATGATGAAACTATTTTTTAAAAATATTATAGGCTTCCTCTGATTTTTCTATGGTCTCACTTCATTTTTATTTGATGTTTTGATTGATATTTTCTATTTTATTTCCATTTAAAATCAATTTTAAAATTCATTTATTAATTGTTTAATTGTATTTTAATATTTTTTGACTTTGTTGATTGGATGGCCTTGGTTCATGATCATAAGTTTCCTCAATCTCATTGGATCTCGAGTGTTGATGGGGTGAAAACCCTAATCCACCAAAATGGATGAATGATGTTGATGATAACTTTATCAAGACCTTAATCCAATTTAGATTCCTATTTTTTCGTGTTCACCTTATCTCTGCTCCATCTCTTTCTTCTTCTTTTTTCTTTTTGGATCAATTAGATGATTGATGATTCATCTTGTTCAGTTGAATCTATATTGGTACCTGATGAACTTTCATCATTTCAAATCTATCTCTAAGAGACCAATTGATCACTCAAGGTACTTTGGATTAGTAAAAGTTTGTCCTAAGGTATTTTGAAAGATTTGACTGATGTAATGATCTCATCTCCTTGACTTAGGTCTTGATCCACTTTTGTTTTACTTGTGCTACATGTTTCGGGAGTAGATTTCTATCATATCTCTAACATGTATGGTACATACATTATTATTGACCAACCTCTTATAGTATTGAATTCTACATAAGTCCGTCTGCGATGGCTTAATATAGTGCTAAATTTATCCCGAATTAGAAAACTAACATATTAACTCTAACATTTATTGTACTAACATTTACTTTAATGCAATTTAAATTTCCCGCAATTTACTTTATATCATTTAAATTTAGCATATTTATCATTCATGTCATTTATGTTTTTTTCTCTTTACTTTACGTCATTTTTCCTTTGCTCACTTGAGCATTTAACTTTAAGTCATTCTTTGCTCATTTGAGCATTTTATCTTTATATCATTCTTCTTTTGCTCACTTGATCTTTCTTTTTCTTTTTACGGCATTAATAAACAACTTAAACATTAAAAGACTTTATGCTCTCTTTGGACTATGGTGACTATCCCTTTGCATCTTTGAGTATTTGGACTTTTGGACCTTAGGATAGGACTTTGAGACTTTGAGACCTTTGGACCTTAATATCTTGTTGTTATTTTGTCTCTGTATTGAGAACTTTTCTGTGTGCAGGTGTTACTTTGAAATTCATCTGATGAAAAAATAATTCATGTGAGACATCAAGTTCATCTGATACATGCCAAGTCATTTTTACCTTTTAGAATTCATATGATACAAGGCTTGCACCCGAGACACTATTATTCATTTGATGCTTATTACTTCATTATATGGATTTAATCCAAAGAAATGGGACCCATTGTTTGACTTATGTCAAAATGATTTCTCTTGTTTGGTTAGACCCTTCCTACAATAGCTTTTACTTTATGCTTTAGGATAGTCTTTTCATCTCTTTCCCATCTTCTTTAATTTTCAAATCTTCTCTCTCCTTTTCAAAACCTTCTTGTTTTTAAACTTAAACCACTTTCAATAAAAACCTTGACTTTTTCAAGTGCATTTTCAAAATCTTTTTCTTAATCAAATCTTAATTCATTTAATTCAAGTTAAACTTTTTCTTCTAAGACTAAAAAACACAAAACCTCGCTTCAATTTTTTTTGCCACTTTTGGCTTTTTGTTTTAACACCTTTCTTAAATATTAGATGTGAGTCATCTCTATGGTTGAGATATAATTCTCCTATATCCATAACCTTGATTGATATAATGTTGTATCTTTTCTACTTGAAGGGGTTAGTGGCATACATGTTAAGTTATCCAGGTTGAAGCCCTTCTTTCACTTGTGATGCAAAGGACCATAATTCACATGTTTATAGATATTTGGTTAATTATTCTTCCTAAGATAATAAAATGTCTCTTCTCTTAAAATTAACCAACTAATTTTTTTTTCTTTGTTAGAAGAACTACATGGTTCTGATTTTATCATTACACATTGGTGATACGTAGGCACGAGGCTCTCGAAGTCTTGCCGAATCAAAATTGTAAAAAACATTTTCCCATTGTCATACCCCAATTTTTGACCCAAGATCTCTGCTTCATATGCATTATTTTTTATACACATCAAGGTCACAAAATACGGTAGGTTTCGAATGTTTCGCTTTCGAGCTTTGACTGTGTAGAGATTATCGAGTGTTGTGAGCATTTTATCTTATGAATGACTAACCACTAATCAAGCACGAAGTGTATGTTTTGTTGTTTTGTTTTCATGTGCAGAAAATAGGCCTGAAAGAAGAGCATCAGACGTTGTACGTCGATTAGGGTTTCGAGTCTTAGAACAGAAATGCTGTCGTTCGTTAATTTCCAAAAAAAAACTGATTCATCAAAAGAATTTCAGAGAATTGTGCGTTTATTTCCACACTCTGTCCGGCAGATGGTCTCCGGTTTCTCTGAATATTTTTCAGGAAGAACAGTCGAAGTTCTATCGACTTTGGTTCATGTGTGTTTCACATTGTTCTAAAATACAAGAAAAACCAAGTTATACCGTCATTTTCGATTTCTTGGACCAAAAGTCTCTGCAAATTTTCTCATGACGCGGGATGAATTTTTCCAAAATGGGATAATTAAATTCAAAACCGTTCTAAAAGAATTTATTCGGAATATTTGGAATTTTCTTTGAATCCAAGTGATAATTAAAGAGCAGCTATTCAAGAGATCTCATCCAAGAATAATCATTTATTGCATGAAATATTTATTCAAGATTATTCTTGTGATTATTTTGGTGGATCTACATCATGGTTATTTAAATACATGAAGCATTATTTCAAGAAGTTAGTGGGGAATTCTATTTAATTACATGAGGAATTCTATTTGATTACAAAATTAATCCATGTGATTTATTTGGATTTCTATTACAAAAGTGCAAGATTAAAGTCCAAGACTTACATTATTATTTATTCATCATTCAACAATTCATCCAAGTATTATTCAATTATTTCCCAAATTTAAATGGAAGATCTTGAATTTTTATCAAGATATATCAAGATTCATATTTATATGAAAATTCAAGATTATTTATAACTACCAAAGGAATTGAGAATATATTGAAGAATACATGTTTATTCATGTTACAATTTATTTGAGTTTATTACAAAGTTGCAAAGAAGATACAAGTTTGTACAAAGTATATTTTCAACACTAAAAAATTCAGCAAAGTTGCTAATGCAGTCCATTTTGCAACCCATCTTCAAGCCCAATTTTGTTGTATTTTTGCTGGTCAACAATGTTACAACAGCCTGGAAAAAAAAACAACAAAGAAAAGATGCTGTAAAATGCTACAACAGCCTGAAAAAACAGCAACATACAGCAGCCCCAAATGCTGCCAAAATCTGCTCCAACCTACATCAAAGTAGCCACAGATTGCATCAAAATGGTTAAAATAAATTGTATGAACAAAGCATGAAAACAGCTTGTCGAAACAGTTCAAATCTCTACTATTTTTTCCCCCTAAAACCCCACACACTCCACTATAAATGGAGGCCTTTGTCAATACAAAAGAGGGGAGAAGTCAAAAAAATTCAGCAAGTGAGAAAAACAGAAAAATAGAGTTTTGTTCTAAAGTTTCAGCAAGAGTGAAAAATAGAAAAATTAGTTTTGTTCTAAAAAAATTCAGCAAGGAAGAAAACATAGCACTCAAGAAAACTTACTATTTTTTAGAAGCCCCATCAAAGAGGCTCCGATAGGTATTATTCTCTTCCTCCTCCCTATATACTGCTGCATATAATCATGTTTAAACCATTCTATTACGCCATTTTTTCTGCCATATGATGGTTGCTTCTTCATTACTTTCCTTACTGATTTTTTTTGTTAGTTGCTGCAATTTGTTACATTTCGAAAATGTTAGTATTAATAAACACAAAAAACAGTTTTAAAAGAATATCATAAATAAATTGTAGAGCTTACTTTATGTGATCCGATTAATCCTAACCCTAGTTGTCCAAAACACTTGTTGTCCAACTTGCTGTTACAAAAAGTCCAAAAAAACACTTGCTGTTAAAACCTTTACCAAGGCCTAGAACCTGCTGTCACCAAATTGAAACCTGTGATGAACTTAAAACCACCTCAACCTGTTAAAAACCATAAAAAATAGTTGACCCCAAAACAATATAAATCGTCCAACTTAGAATTTGCCATCCAAAAACACACAAACTTGCTGTACCAAAACCCAAAAACGACATATAATCTTCAAACGTTAGAACTTGTACAACAACAACCTGTTAAATTAGAACCGGTACAACAACAACCAGTTAAAATTAGAATCTGTCAAACAAGTTAACCACAAACAGCGGTGGAACCTGCAAATCTAGAGCCTGTTTTTTTCAAAGCCTCAGACCCTTGTCTTCTCCCTCCATTTCTCGCCTGAAAAGAAGAGACAAACACAAAGATACAATTCACAGCTTCGGTTCATAGCTTCATCCACCTTACAACGTCGCTTCCTAGTTCACCCTTTCATCTCCGTCGAGAATACGACATTTCTGTCGCTGTCATCTAAGAGTGGAGAGGTTGTTGATGATAAGAATCCCAGTGCCGGAACAGGAAGTACCAGAAATAAAACCGCTATCACTGAGGCTAGCATAGATGGATCCAACTCTGTGAATGACGAATTAAACTGTTTAAATGAAAAGAGATTACCTTTCAACTTTGGAGTTAGATTGGGATGCTTTAAGAAAACCCTTGGAAGAAAGAAAAGAAGTGAATCCGTAAAGAGGGAGAGGAAGACGTAAGCCAGAGAGAGAGAGGAAGAAAGAGTTGAATCCGTGAGAGAGGTTGTTTGTCCAACTTTACTATTTTTTTGTTTTTATTGAAAATATTAATAATATAAAAATATGTTTTTCCTCTTCTCAATAACAATAATAATGTATTTAATTGTTTCTTTCCCCAATGCCAGCACGCAGCCGCCACGCCCTTCTTTAGCATATTTAGGGTTTTCATTTTTCTTCTTCCTTTCATGACCCGGTTGGCCCATTGGGCTTGTGTTTTGGTCCAACTTCAATACCATTTTTTTCCTTATGTTTTAAATAACTCATGCTAATAAATGAATAACAACACAATTTAAATGGCAAAGCATATTACTAGCAATCTTAAAGACCTGAGTTCAACTCTTGTTGGGGTATTCTTTTTAGTTCTTTTAGGTTTTATTCCATTAATTTGATTATATTAGTTTACTTTACTGTATAATTATTAATTATTATAAAAACACATAAAAAACATGTTTAATTAAAATTCATATTTTATTTAATTTTGTCAACATGCTTTTAATTTTAATTTTTGATGGTTGTTTATTTAATTATTCAAAAAAATACATGTTTCATGATTTAATTTTTGTTATGTGTTTAATTATTAAAAATCTATGATTTCGTAATTTAATCTTCATGTACTTTTGATTATTTATTTAATCGTTAAAATGCATGCTAGTATGATTTAATTTACTTTAGTTAACTATTCAATTGTAATTTTAAATTAATCGATCGTTAATCTGTATATCTTCCATCCGTCTCAAATCCAAGGGAATGGTTTAATTTTTGTTGACTTCATGTCATCAAACACATCGTGCGAATACCCTCATTCATCTTTCATTTATTATTTTGTTAAAAAAAACTTAAGATAATTTTCCCAAATATTCAATTTTTCAAAACCCACACCTTTTAAGTCAAAACTTCGATGTTAGGTCGTCGTATCTTCAAAAACTCGTCCATACCCATTTTTGGCCAAACAATTTATTTTTAATCAAATAAACATTCTTAATAAACAGATATTTCAAAAGGTTCCTATAGAATACTATAGATACATTGGGTGCTAATACCTTCCCATTGTATAACCAACCCCCGAACTCTAGACCTCTTTTCAAAACGCCTTGTATTTTCATTACTTTTAAAGTATTATTTTACATTGCATATTTTAGGGTTTTATTTAACTCTTTTCCCTTTTCCCTTGGAAATAATAAAGCGCGGTGGCGACTCTTGATTTTGTGAGACGAGTTAATTAATAACTCGATCTCTGATTTACCCCGCTACATTTTTTATTGCTACAGAAATGGCGACTCTGCTGGGGACATATTGACCTCTTGCTGGTCCATCCCTAAGTTGGTTAAGCCTAGTTTGTTTTATCTGTTTTATTATTATTTGATTGTTTGATTATATGTTTATATTGGGGTTACTTGGGTTTTTTGTAAAGGACGAATCCTATACCCGGATTAAGTTACACTTAAGAATAGGACGGGTGATATAGTCATGTTAACTTTGAGGGAGTAATCCCGAAGAAGGAGGCATGAAATCCCCCACTCAGTGGAAGGCCCTTTTGAACGTAGTATTTGTTTACCGAGTAATCGGGAAGACATTATTATTTTCGACCTGGGAGCTAGAGAAGCTGAGAACCATAGAACCCTAACCCATCTTGGCCTTTTAGGTGTAGTACGGAGACTATAACGGAGTAATCCGGAAGTAGTTGTTACGCGATGCTACGCTCGGATGAGTTTCTCTTGAGAATATTGCTAATTATTGAGTAATCAAGACGTTGGTAATATCCGAAGGAGGAATGTAGACTCTGAGAACTTTTAGAACCTTGCAGGTGTGATTAAACCTTTAGTACATACCCTGGGGTGGGCTTTACCTTTGACTCCATGCTTGAAGCGTTGAACCTTTGAACCCCATGTTTGTGAACTTGTGTGTAACTGTTGCATTATCATTCATCCATACATCCATAAACATTTTTTGTAAAACTTGTTTTTCAAGGAACTTAAGAATGATTTTTGCAGACATATCAGGTACTGTTATTATGGAGTTTGGAAGAAGAAACACTCGTAGTTATAGTTTTAAGGAGCCTGAGATTGAAGAATTGAAGAGTTTGATTCCTAAGATCGAGAACCCGACGGAGTTTCAAAAGAAGTATGGGTCCATTATACCTCTCATGAAGCGCAAGATGAAGGAAGGCATCCTTAGTACGTTGGTCCAATTCTATGATCCATTGTATCGGTGCTTCACCTTTCCTGATTACCAGTTAATGCCCACCTTAGAGGAGTACTCCTACATACTTGGTTTGCCGATCACCGACTGTGTTCCTTTTTCTGGCTTAGAGGAGGAACCCAAATCTCACGAGATAGTGACCATCACCCACTTGAGGAAGTCAGAGATAAAGGAGAACATGACTACCAAAGGGGTAATCCAAGGCTTATCTGCGCAGTTTTTGTTGAAGAAAGCTCGTTATTTCGCTGAGATAAAAGATACTATTGCCTTTGAAAACGTCTTTGCTTTACTCGCTTATGGCCTATTCTTGTTCCCTAACATTGATAAGTTCGTGGATATCAACACCATCAGAATCTTCTTGATTGGAAATCCGGTCCCTACGCTGCTAGGAGATACCTACTACTCCATCCATCTTCGAAACTCTTATCAAGGAGGGATGATTATTTGTTGTGCACCGTTGTTGTACCAGTGGTATGTTTCTAACTACCTAGGTCTAATGTTTTCTGGGATCTCAAGAAGGAGCCACGATGGGCGCCAAAAATTATGTCTCTCACTCATTTCGACATTGATTGGTATAATCGAGTTTACTATGACGTGAAGATCATCGATAGTTGTGGTGCTTTTCCTAACGTGCCTCTTCTTGGTACGAAAGGAGGAATTAACTATAATCCTGTTCTCGCGCGCCGTCAGTTTGGATTCCCGATGAGGGACAAGCCGAACAATATTCATGTGAGTGGTTTCTTTCTACAAGAAGGACAAGATCACCAAGCAGCTAAGGAGGAGATTGCAAGAGCTTGGCGCCACATCCATAGAAAGGGGAGAGACATGTTAGGATAGAGAGGTGCTATTTCTTTGGAGCCTTACCTACAATGGGTTCGTTCTAGGGCTTGTGCTCTCAAGATGCCTTATAACCCCGAGAAACCTTTATTCCCTACTGTTGCATCATCATCTATTGATATCCCTGTCGAGAACATGGGAGAATACCTAGGAAATCTGGCTAGGATGAAGTCCGAAAGAGATGCTTGGAAGGAAAAGTATAATATGTCGGAATACGAGAATAGGGTCTTGACTCGACAGCTAAAGGAAAAGGAGGATTTGCTATTTATTCAAGACGGCTGGTTTATTGATCATGATGAGAAGCTTCGTCAAAAGGATGCACTACTCAAGAAATATGCTAATGAAAGGAAGAGAAAGAAGGGAGATTTGGTAGGCGTTGCTCTTGTTCCTAATCCACAAAAGGAAATCATCGATCAACTGGTAGCTGAGAAGAAAGAGATGGAAGACTTTTATGAAGAGAAGATTAGGAAGCTTCAGTTACAGTTGGCATTTGGTCCTTCATCTGATGATTCTGAGTGATCTTTAGTTTCTTAGTTTTATTTTTATTACTGATGTCATTTTGTAAAACTCTGTAAAAGGGCTTCATGTTCCAAAGTTGTAATTTACTGCTTTTATTATTGGGTTGTTGTCCCAAAGTTGTAAGTTATTGTTTTATTGTTCCAAAGTTGTAATTTACCGCATTGATTAATGAAATGAGTTTTTGTTGTTCCAAATTCCTTTACCATTGATGTGTGTAAAGTTATCAAAGTTCTAAAGTTCCTTGAAAAAACTATCAAAATAAATGATCATTTGCATCGCATATCATGCATCATCCAACATTCCACTTCACATGTTTTCTAGAGTCTTATCCTTGTTTCTTTTTCCACTCCGATAGATTGTCAAGCTGTCTCATCGGTACGATACCCGAGCCAATCGTCAAAGGAAAATGGAAGATCTGGAACAGGAAAACCACGAGCTTCGCGAGGAGGTTGCTACCCTTCGTGTCGGAATGGAAAATTTAACTGCGCTAGTGGAAAGCTTGGTGGCTGCTCAGAATCAGCCATCGACTTCAGCTGCTGAGATTCAGACTTCAACTACTGTGGTTTCTGAGATTATCACCGCTCCAACATCTGTGACTCAAGTCAACTCTCCGCTTCAACATCAGATGCCAAAAGGTTTTCCGTGGGGAATGCCTTATAACTTCATGCTAGAAGGGTATCAGCCTGCCGTACAACCTTTGATTCAACCCGCTGTGTCCTTTCCTCAACCGGAGACAACTATTGTGCAGCCTGTAATTCCTCTTGTGGCACCTTTCCCTCAACCAGTGATGACTAATGCCGCTTCTGTGGTTCATTCTATGCCATACATGAATGAACCCACTTATCATGCTGAGCCTGCTGAAAGTATGGGTCTTTTCAATAGAATGGAGGAATTTCAAGACTAGTTTCAAGAGATGCAGAGGGAAATCAGAGCGCTAAAAGGAAAAGATTTGTTTGGAAAGAATGCTCATGATTTGTGTTTAGTTCCAAATGTAAAGATTCTAGCCAAATTCAAAGTTCCGGACTTTGAAAGGTATAAAGGTGACTCGTGTCTACGGAGTCACTTAACCATGTATGTAAGAAAGATGTCTACATATTCTGATGATCATAGTTTGTTAATTCACTACTTCCAAGACAGTTTGACTGGTGCCGCTCTAAAATGGTACATGGGTTTGGATAGCACCCGGTTCCGTAATTTCAACTATCTTAGTGAAGCTTTTGTTCGCCAGTATAAGTACAATGTTGACATGGCGCCGGACCGAGATCAACTCCGGGCGATGTCCTAGAAAGACAGAGAGTCCTTTAAAGAATATGCCCAGAGGTGGCGTGAGATTGCTGCTCAGATTTATCCCCCTATTGAAGAGAAGGAAATGACAAAGATATTCCTGAAGACTTTAGGTTCTTTCTATTATGAAAGAATGATTGCAAGCGCACCCAGTGACTTCACCGAGATGGTAATTATGGGCATGCGGCTAGAAGAAGGGATTCGTGAGGGACGTTTGGTTAAGGAAGGAAGTCCATCTAGTAGTGTCAAGAAGTTTGGAAGTGTTTTCCCTAAAAGGAAAGAACAAGATGTCAGTGTAATTTTCCCTGGGAGACCAAGGAGAGGCTATTCACATGTTGCGGCAGTCACTCCGGCTCTCAGTCCAACAATGGTGACCCCAACTCATCAAACCCCACCAATTCAGCAACGACCATTTCAACAACAACCTCGACAACAGGCTCATCAATTTAATAACCAGAATCGTTCAACAAGGAAACCACAATTTGATGCCATTCCCATGACTTACAATGAGTTTTTCCCCGCTCTGATCAAGAAAAACCTCATAACAACAAAGCCTCCTCCTATCGCACCGAATAGTACTTCTCCCTGGTACAAGGCGGATCAGTTCTGTGCATATCATCAAGGGTCGCCGGGGCACAACATTGAAAATTGCTTTGCTTTAAAGGCGGATGTACAGAGGTTGATTAAGAACGGTATTTTGTCTTTCAAGGATGTTAACCCGAATGTTAGAGATAATCCTTTGCCTCGACATGGATCAGCATCAGTGAATATGGTGGAAGGTTGTCCGAGAAAGTTTCGAGTTTTTCAAGTTGAGCACATAAGATATTTGTTGATCAGGTTACATCAAAGCTCAAGAAGACTTGCCTTTTTTAAGCATCAGCATGATTATGATGTTTGTGAATTTTGTTCAATAGAAGTTGATTGCCCTATTATGAAGGAGGACATTCAAAAATTGTTAGACCAGAGGGTTATCACTATTACACATGATAGAGATCCAGTTAATGAAGTGAATGTTATAATACCACAATTCAACTTGCCTGAACCAGTAGAGATCGTTTATGACAGTCAGACTGCGCCTGTTGCTCCTTTGATCATTTATCCACCTGGCCCTGTGCCTTACAATTCGGACCAAGCCATACCGTATAAGTATAATGCCATAATGATTGAGAACGGGGTAGAAGTTCCTATACCGTCAATGCCATCTTTTGTTAACATTGCTGATGTGAGCAGAGTAACAAGAAGAGGGCGTATCTTTGCGGTAGTACAATTGAAGAGACCAGAAGTTCAAGTCAGGAGGCCTATATCGGCATAAATTCCAGCGAGAAATGTTGAACCCAGGGTTGAGGTAGGCCGATCCAATGAACCTATCCCACACCCCGATGATGATGAGATTCTGAAGCTCATCAAGAGAAGTGAATACAAGATTGTGGACCAACTATTGCAAACTCCTTCCAAGATTTCTGTGCTTGCTTTACTAAGAGATTCTGGTGCCCATAGGGAAGCTTTGATGAAGGTCTTGGACCAGGAATTCGTAGATCATGATGTGACGGTTGACCAATTTGATGGAATTGTGGGAAATATTACTTCGTGTAACAATCTTGGTTTCAATGATGAAGAGCTTCCAGAGGAGGGAAGGAACCATAATATGGCTTTGCATATCTCAATAAGTTGTGGAAGTGATACTTTATCAAGTGTGCTAGTAGATACAGGTTCGTCGTTAAATGTAATGCCCAAAACTACATTATCTCGACTTTCATACCAAGGTGCTCCATGAGACCTAGTGGGGTAATTGTCAAAGCATTTGATGGTTCTACGAAAACTGTCATCGGTGAAGTGGATCTTCCTATAATAATTAGTCCTCATACCTTTTAGAGCACTTTTCAAGTAATGGATATTCGTGCCGCCTACAGTTGCTTATTGGGTCGCCCATGGATCCATGATGCAGGGGCAGTCACTTCCACGCTCCATCAAATATTGAAGTTTGTAAGGAATGGAAAGTTGGTAATGATTGGTGGAGAGCAGGCTATGGTGGTAAGCCACTTGTCATCTTTCTCTTTTATTGATGCTGATGAGGATGTTGGAACCCAATTCCAAGCTCTATTTGTTGCTAATAATGAAGTGAAGAAGCAAGAGACATCTATTTCTTCTTTTGAGGATGCGCGACGAGTGGTTGAGAGTAGTTCGACTGAAGGTTGGGGTCAGGTGTTGAATTTGCCTGAGAACAAGTCTGGAGAAGGTCTTGATTTTCATCCCGTGTCTACAAGAGTTAAGCAGGATACAGTTACCCGTCCGATACAAGAAGTTTTCCGAAGCACAGGTTTTATCCATCCGACTCCGCCTGAAGTTGATGCTATAATAGGGGACGATTCTGAAGAGGATTTACCCGACTTTGTAACATATGGAGTGGTTTTCCAGAACTGGATTGCTGTTGATATTCCTGTTGTGATGCACATTTCTGAGTAATGCTTTTTTTTATTTTTAAAAAAAAACCTTTCGCTCTGCCCAAGGCGAAAAGGTATTTGTGTCGGGCTATGTGGAAAATAAATCCTTTTGCTCTGCCCAAGGCAAAAGAGAAGATGTCGGGGCTCTTTTGTTTCAAGTATTGCCAATCATGAATAAAAATGTTATTTTGTCCACTACTGTTTTTATTTTTTCACTTTTTCTGGAAAAGGGTATTGAAAATTAATTGGCAGTAATAGGAAAATATAATAATCTTTTTATATCTGTACAACATTCATATTAATCGATTTCTAAAATAAAGCATAATCATATGTGCAGATTAATCCATGACTTAACCATTGAAAACAATGATCCTATGCCCCCTCCCAACTTTGAATTCCCTGTGTTCAGAGCCGAGGAAGAAGATAGTGAAGAGATTCCTGATGAAATTTCCTGTTTACTTAAGCACGATGAAAAGACTATTCATCCGTTTGAAGAGCCTATGAGATGATCAATTTGGGTAATGAAGAAGATAAAAAGGAAGTCAAGGTCGGAGCATTGCTTATCCCAGAGGTCAAAGAGAAAATGTTGGAGCTTCTCAGAGAATATGTTGATGTGTTTGCTTGGTCCTACCAAGATATGCCAGGTTTGGATAACAATATTGTGGAGCATCGTTTGCCGTTGAGACCTGAATGTCCGTCGATTAAGCAGAAGTTGAGAAGGACTCGTCCCGATATGGCTGACAAGATCAAAGAAGAAGTTCAAAAACAGATTAATGCAGGTTTCCTTGTTACATCGGTCTATCCTCAATGGTTAGCCAATATAGTGCCTGTTGCTAAGAAGGATGGCAAAGTTAGAATGTGTGTAGACTATAAAGATCTGAATAGAGCTAGCCCAAAGGATGATTTTCCATTACCACACATTGACGTATTGGTCGACAGCACTGCAAAGTTCAAAGTCTTTTCTTTCATGGATGGTTTCTCTAGTTACAATCAAATCAAGATGGCACCAGAAGATATGGAGAAGACAACTTTCATTACACCTTGGGGGACATTTTGTTATCGGGTAATGCCGTTTGGTTTGAAGAATGCTGGTGCAACGTACCAAAGGGCCATGACTGCTTTATTCCATGATATGATGCATAAAGAGATAAAGGTTTATGTAGATGACATGATTGCCAAATCACAAACTGAAGAAGATCAT
Organism: Vicia faba; assembly: GCA_948472305.1. Lineage (NCBI taxonomy): Eukaryota > Viridiplantae > Streptophyta > Magnoliopsida > Fabales > Fabaceae > Vicia > Vicia faba. Next base: position 1,135,106,489 of record OX451741.1, on the reverse strand, counting down.
TTGGAACATTTATTGAAATTATTCCAGCGTTTGAGAAAGTATAAACTCCGTCTGAATCCCAACAAGTTCACTTTTGGTGTTCGTTCTGGAAGACTTCTGGGTTTCATTGTCAGTCAGAGAGGTATTGAGGTAGATCCTGATAAAGTCAAAGCTATTCTGGAAATTCTCGCACCCAGGATGGAAAAACAAGTAAGAGGATTCCTTGGGAGATTGAACTATATTTTTCTAGATTTATATCTCATATGACTGCTACCTGTGGGCCGATTTTCAAGCTTCTCCGAAAGAACCAAGGATGTGTGTGGACAGAAGATTGTCAGAAAGCTTTTGATAGCATCAAAGAATATCTACTTGAAACTCCCATATTGATTCCTCCAGTGGAAGGAAGACCTTTGATTATGTACCTGACTATATTGGAAGATTCCATGGGATGTGTGCTTGGTCAACAAGATGCGACTGGAAGAAAGGAACATGCCATATATTATCTGAGTAAGAAATTCACAGACTGAGTCTCGATACTCAATGCTTGAGAAGACCTGTTGTGCTTTAGCTTGGGCTGCTCGCCGTCTGCGCCAGTATATGATTAACCATACCACTTGGTTGATCTCCAAAATGGATCCAATCAAGTATATCTTTGAGAAGCCCACCTTATCTGGAAGAATAGACCGTTGGTAGATGTTGTTATCTGAATATGACATTGAGTATCACACTCAGAAAGCAATCAAAGGGAGTGTTTTAGCCGATCATTTGGCTCACCAACCAATTGACGATTATCAATCCATCAAGTTTGACTTCCCAGATGAAGATGTTATGTACTTGAAAGCTAAAGATTGTGAAGAGTCGTTACCTGAAGAAGGACCTGATCTCGAATCCCGTTGGGGTTTGATATTTGACGGAGCTGTAAATTCTTATGGAAATGGAATTGGAGCAATCATCGTCACCCCCCGAGGTACCCATATCCCGTTCATGGCGAGATTTAAGTTTGACTGTACGAACAACATGGCTGAATATGAGGCATGTATTATGGGTCTCAAAGAAGCAGTGGATCTAAGGATCTAGATTCTTGATGTATACGGAGACTCGGCATTGGTAATTAATCAAATAAAAGGAGAATGGGAGACTTGTCATCCTGGTTTGATCCCTTACAGAGATTATGCTAGAAGATTGTTAACTTTCTTCAACAAAGTGGAATTACATCATATTCCTAGAGATGAAAACGAAATGGATGATGCTTTAGCTACTTTGTCTTCAATGTTTCAAGTGAATGATTGGAACGATGCGCCTATAATCAGAGTTATGCGCCTCGATAGACCTGCTCATGTGTTCTCAGTAGAAGAAGTCATTGACGATAAACCATGGTTCTGTGACATTAAACGTGTTCTTCAAACTCAAGAGTACCCACCTGGGGCATCCAATAAAGATAGGAAGATGTTGAGGATATTGGCAAGTAGTTTCTTCCTTAATGAAGAAGTATTATATAAAAGGAATCACGACATGGTCTTACTCAGATGCGTAGACATACATGAAGCAGACATGCTGATGCAATAAGTACATGAAGGATCCTTTGGCACTCATGCCAACAGACATGCAATGGCTAAAAAGATGTTGAGAGCTGGTTACTATTGGATGACGATGGAATCTGATTGTTGCAAATATGTGAAGAAATGTCATAAATTCCAAATTTATGCGGACAAGTTACATGTGCCACCGACCCTCCTCAATGTTATCTCTTCACCTTGGCCTTTCTCTATGTGGGGTATTGATATGATTGGAATGATTGAACCCAGAGCTTCAAATGGTCATCATTTCATCTTGATAGCGATCGATTATTTTACTAAATGGGTGGAAGCAGCATCTTATGCTAATGTAACCAGACAGGTGGTAGTCAGATTTATCAAGAATCAGATCATTTTTCGATACGGCATCCCGAGCAAGATCATCACTGATAATGGTTCGAATTTGAATAATAAGATGATGAAAGAGCTTTGTGAAGAGTTCAAGATCGAACATCATAATTCTTCTCCCTACAGGATGAAGATGAATGGGGTTGTTGAAGCTGCTAATAAGAACATCAAAAAGATTGTCCATAAGATGGTGGTAACTTATAAAGATTGGCATGAAATGATTCCGTTTTCTCTGCATGGATACCGTACTTCAGTTCAAACTTCAACAGGCACAACCCCATTTCCCCTAGTTTATGGCATGGAAGCAGTACTCCCCGTGGAGGTTGAGATCCCGTCTATGAGAGTTTTGATGGAAGCTAAACTTTCTGAGGCTGAATGGTGTCAAAGTAGATATGATCAGTTGAATTTAATTGAAGAAAAGAGATTGACAACGATGTGTCACGGTCAACTATATCAGTAAAGAATGAAGAAGGCTTTTGATAAGAAGGTTCGACCATGCGAGTTCAGAGAAGGTGACCTCGTACTCAAGAAGATATTACCTTTCCAACCTGATTCTAGGGGCAAATGGGCTCCGAATTATGAAGGACCGTATGTCGTTAAGAAGTTTTTCTCTGGAGGTGCCATGATTCTCACAAATATGGACGGTGAAGAACTCCCGCGCTCCGTGAATGCCAATGCAGTCAAGAAGTATTTTGCTTAGGTTTGAGTTGACGGTTCACTAAGTTGAAAACCTGAAGGGGCGGCTTAGGCAAGCTTTTGGTCAGACCAGTCTTGGCATTTGAGCACATCTCGGAATTCGAAGTTGTTAGGGAGAATAGTGATCATTGTTCTTGTGTAAACTTTTTCTTTCGTGTACTATTTCCCAAAAACTTTTGTAAACCGTTGGAGTCGCATTGTTAGCGAACTACCATCTTATTAATGAAATTTGAGCATTTATCTTTTTGTGGGCAAAATTTCAGTTTTTACGACAATATTTGAAACAAAGTTATTTAACGCATTCCTATTTTTTTAAATGTGTCGTGAATAATGAAAGGAATATTAACAGTTGCTCCGAGGATGGTCAAGCCATGAAATTCAAAACAATACAACAATTTATCCTTGCATGATGAACATGTTTTCTTTCAAAATCTTCATGAGGTGTTGGTTGTGTAAACTTGCGTTTCTAGTACAGTCCTAACTTGGTGACTCCCCAGCAATTCCGGTTAAGCTTTGTTTTTCTTATCTCTCGTTGGGAAAATTTCTGAAGTGTGGTATGTTTTGTATCATGTCAGTGGTCTATTGGTGTTAGAAGATTGGATTTGAATACTTTTCTCCCCAGAAGACTTGAGCCTTGTAGCGTGATACGCTCTGACGTTGCTTTTTGGTTCCAGTTCCGGTTATTTTCCGTCTCTTTAAGATTGGCCGAGTATCTATTATTTCGTGATATCTTATCATCTTCAAGATATTCCATCTGTCTGTTTTGTCAGCATAACATTCATTTACTCATTTACATTTATATCACGCATGCATATTCATATTTGTCATTGATTTTGGGTCGTATACCTTGTTTATGTTTATTCAAACAACGTACATGTTCTTTCCAAGTAGAATGTTAACTTAAGCAGAAAATGTGCTTCCTTTCTAATTCCCCCAGCTGAGCTAATCCTCGTGGATGAATTTTTGATTTAGCCTTCCTTGTCCATTTCTGGATAGGATGAATCCCCAATTGAGTTATTTTCTCATTGGGTGGAGTCTTGTTTGACTGTCTTCTCTCTGGTTTATTCCTGGAGGTAGTTTTTGTCTCTTGCATAGGCTATCCCGTGGTTTTCTCCAGGCTAGGCAATCTAGATGAATGGTGCATTTATTTTGCGCATTTAAGTATCTGTTTTCCTCAAGAAGGATCTATTCATGGTTTCCTTTGAAGAAGAATTTTATTCTCTGGCAGTGTTATCGCAATTTTCTTCTGAAAAATTCTTTGGAAAACGGCAAGCGGCGGTCTCTTCATGAGCAACTTATGCGTTATTGACTTCTTTGGAAAATGACAAGCGGCGGTCTCTTCATGAGCAACTTGTACGTTATTAATATTTTTGGAAAACGGCAAGCGGCAGTCTCTTCATGAGCAACTTGTGCGTTATTAGCATTCTTGGAAGACATCAAGTGGCGGCCTCTTTATTTGAGCAGCTTGTATGTTATTGACATATTTGGACAACAGCAAGTGGCGACTTCTTTATTTGAGCAGCTTGTATGTTACAGACATTCTTGGAAGACAACAAGTGGCGGCTTCTTTATTTGAGCAGCTTGTATGTTATAGACATCCTTCGAAGACAACAAGTGGCGGCTTCTTTATTTGAGCAGCTTTTGTATCTACAACCATATATTATTTTAGCATTAATTGGTATCCCTCCGGAAAAATCTCGTAGAGAAGTTTGTTGTGAATCTTTACCTTCAGAAGTCGGTAGTTTGTTATCAGCAAAAATTTGATACATCTTTTGTCTATCTTTGACCTTAAGTTGTGAACTCACCGTTATCTTGGGACAATAATCATTTTTGTGACCTATGCAAGGCGTTTTCTTTGTTAGCGTCAGAGGTCGTATCCCCTCAAATTTTATTCTCCGTTAAGAGTCTATCGTTCGAAGTCGATGGCTCATTTCCCCAGTAGTGTATAATCTCTGTTCCCGTGGGTTGTTTTCACTTGGTTCCTCCAGCATTATTTTGTCTCATACAATATCATTCTCCATAAAGTTAAATACTACATTCATATCATAAACATAATGGCGGTATCTTAGGGAAAAAATTGCGTATTATGTATTTAAGTACCTTCAATCTCGGCGAGACGAAGATTTTAATCTTCATATCTCATGATAGAAGAAACTTAAATAGGGGCAACTGTCATACCCCAAATTTTGACCCAAGATCTCTGCTTCATCTGCATTATTTTTTATACACATCAAGGTCACAAAATACGGTAGGTTTCGAACATTTCGCTTTCGAGCTTTGACTGTGTAGAGATTATCGAGTGTTGTGAGCATTTTATCTTATGAATGACTAACCACTAATCAAGCACGAAGTGTATGTTTTGTTTTTTTGTTTTCATGTGCAGAAAATAGGCCTGAAAGAAGAGCATCAGACGTTGTACGTCGATTAGGGTTTCGAGTCTTAGAACAGAAATGCTGTCGTTCGTTAATTTCCAAAAACAACTGATTCATCAAAAGAATTTCAAAGAAATGTGCGTTTATTTCCACACTCTGTCCAGCAGATGGTCTCCGGATTCTCTGAATATTTTTCAGGAAGAACAGTCGAAGTTCTACCGACTTTGGTTCATGTGTGTTTCACATTGTTCTAAAATACAAGAAAAACCAAGTTATACCATCATTTTCGATTTCTTGGACCAAAAGTCATCTGCAAATTTTCTCATGACGCAGGATGAATTTCTCCAAAATGGGATAATTAAATTCAAAACCATTCTAAAAGAATTTATTCAGAATATTTGGAATTTTCTTTGAATCCAAGTGATAATTAAAGAGGAGCTATTCAAGAGATCTCATCCAAGAATAATCATTTATCGCATGAAATATTTATTCAAGATTATTCTTGTGATTATTTTGGTGGATCTACATCATGGTTATTTAAATACATGAAGCATTATTTCAAGAAGTTAGTGGGGAATTCTATTTAATTACATGAGGAATTCTATTTGATTAAAAAATTAATCCATGTGATTTATTTGGATTTCTATTACAAAAGTGCAAGATTAAAGTCCAAGACTTGCATTATTATTTATTCATCATTCAACAATTCATCCAAGTATTATTCAATTATTTCCCAAATTTAAATGGAAGATCTTGAATTTTTATCAAGATATATCAAGATTCATATTTATATGAAGATTCAAGATTATTTATAACTACCAAAGGAATTGAGAATATATTGAAGAATACATGTTTATTCATGTTACAATTTATTTGAGTTTATTACAAAGTTGCAAAGAAGATACAAGTTTGTACAAAGTATATTTTCAACACTAAAAAATTCAGCAAAGTTACTAATGCAGTCCATTTTGCAACCCATCTTTAAGCCCAATTTTGTTGTATTTTTGCTGGTCAACAATGCTACAACAGCCTGAAAAAAAAACAGCAAAGAAAAGATGTTGTAAAATGCTACAATAGCCTGAAAAAACAGCAACATACAGCAGCCTCAAATGCTGCCAAAATCTGCTCCAACCTGCATCAAAGTAGCCACAGATTGCATCAAAATGGTTAAAATAAATTGTATGAACAAAGCATGAAAACAGCTTGCCAAAATAGTTCAAATCTCTACTGTTTCCCCCCCTAAAACCCCACACACTCCACTATAAATAAAGGCCTTTATCAACACAAAAGAGGGGAGAAGTCAAAAAAATTCAGCAAGTGAGAAAAACAGAAAAATAGAGTTTTGTTCTAAAGTTTCAGCAAGAGTGAAAAACAAAAAAATTAGTTTTGTTCTAAAAAAATTCAGCAAGGAAGAAAACATAGCACTCAAGAAAACTTACTATTTTTTAGAAGCCCCATCGGAGAGGCTCCGATAAGTATTATTCTCTTCCTCCTCCCTATATACTGTTTCATATAATCATGTTTAAACCATTCTATTACGCCATTTTTTCTGCCATATGATGCATGCTTCTTCATTACTTTCCTTGCTGATTTTTTTGTTAGTTGCTGCAATTTGTTACATTTCGAAAATCTTAGTATTAATAAACACAAAAAAACAGTTTTAAAAGAATATCATAAATAAATTGTAGAGCTTACTTTATGTGATCCAATTAATCCTAACCCTTGCTGTCCAAAACACTTGTTGTCCAACTTGCTGTTACAAAAAGTCCAAAAAAACACTTGCTGTTAAAACCTTTTCCAAGGCCTAAAACCTGCTATCACCAAATTGAAACCTGTGATGAACTTAAAACCACCTCAACCTGTTAAAAACCATAAAAAACAGTTGACCCCAAAACAATATAAATCGTCCAACTTAGAATTTGCCATCCAAAAACACACAAACTTGTTGTACCAAAACCCAAAAACGACATATAATCTTCAAACGTTAGAACATGTACAACAACAACCTCTTAAACTAGAACTTGTACAACAACAACCTGTTAAAATTAGAATCTTTTAAACAAGTTAACCACAAACAGCAGTGGAACCTGCAAATCTAGAGCCTGTTTTTTTCAAAGCCCCAGACCCTTGTCTTCTCCCTCCATTTCTCGCCTGAAAAGAAGAGACAAACACCAAGAGTCAATTCACAGCTTCAGTTCATAGCTTTATCCACCTTACAACGTCGCTTCCTAGTTCACCCTTCCATCTCCGTCGAGAATACGGCGTTTCTATCGCTGTCATCTAAGAGTGGAGAGGTTGTTGATGATAAGAATCCCAGTGCTGGAACAGGAAGTACCAGAAATAAAACCGCTATCACTGAGGCTAGCATAGATGGATCCAACTCTGTAAATGACGAATTAAATTGTTTAAATGAAAAGAGATTACCTTTCGACTTTGGAGTTAGATTGGGATGCTGTAAGAAAACCCTTGGAAGAAAGAAAAGAAGTGAATCCGTAAAGAGGGAGAGGAAGACGTAAGCCAGAGAGAGAGGAAGAAAGAGTTAAATTCGTGAGAGAGGTTGTTTGTCCAACTTTACTGTTTTTTTTTGTTTTTATTGAAAATATTAATAATATAAAAATCTATTTTTCCTCTTCTCAATAACAATAATAATGTATTTAATTGTTTCTTTCCCCAATGCCAGCATGCAGCCTCCGCACCCTTCTTTAGCATATTTAGGGTTTTCATTTTTCTTCTTCCTTTCATGACCCGGTTGGCCCATTGGGCTTGTGTTTTGGTCCAGCTTCAATACCATTTTTTTCCTTATGTTTTAAATAACTCATCCTAATAAATGAATAACAACACAGTTTAAATGGCAAAACATATTACTAGCAATCTCAAAGACCTGAGTTCAACTCTTGCTGGGGTATTCTTTTTAGTTCTTTTAGGTTCTATTCCATTAATTTGATTATATTAGTTTACTTTACTGTATAATTATTAATTATTATAAAAACACATAAAAACATGTTTAATTAAAATTAATCTTTTATTTAATTTTGTCAACATGCTTTTAATTTTAATTTTTGATTGTTGTTTATTTAATTATTCAAAAAAATACATGTTTCATGATTTAATTTTTGTTATGTGTTTAATTATTAAAAATCTATGATTTCGTAATTTAATCTTCATGTACTTTTGATTATTTATTTAATCGTTAAAATGAATGCTAGTATGATTTAATTTACTTTAGTTAACTATTCAATTGTAATTTTAAATTAATCGATCGTTAATCTGTATATCTTTCGTCCGTCTCAAATCCAAGGGAATGGTTTAATTTTTGCCGACTTCATGTCATCAAATACATCATGCGAATACCCTCATTCATCTTTCGTTTATTATTTTGTTAAAAAAAACTTAAGATAATTTTCCCAAATATTCAAATTTTCAAAACCCACACCTTTTAAGTCAAAACTTCGACGTTAGGTCGTCGTATCTTCAAAAACTCGTCCATACCCATTTTTGGCCAAACAATTTATTTTTAATCAAACAAACATTCTTAATAAACAGATATTTCAAAAGGTTCCTATAGAATACTATATATACATTGGGTGCTAATACCTTCCCATTGTATAACCAACCCCCGAACTCTAGACCTCTTTTCAAAACGCCTTGTATTTTCATTACTTTTAAAGTATTATTTTACATTGCATATTTTAGGGTTTTATTTCGCTCTTTTCCCTTTTCCATTGGAAATAATAAAGCGCGGTGGCGACTCTTGCTTTTGTGAGACGAGTTAATTAATAACTCGATCTCCAATTTACCCTGTGTTGTACCCCAAAATTTTCCCTCCCATATTCTTCAAAATTTGCAAAGAGCATGCTTCAAAATTCCCCAAGGGTTGCACAGTTCAAGGGCCTCCTAACAGTCAAAAATTAGGGTTTTGGTTCTGACAAAGAAAATGAAGTTTCCAAGGGTCCAATCAAGTCCCACATGCTTATAAACATTGTCAAGTATCCCCATGTCAAGTTTCAAGACTCACAGCACAAAATTGCACAGTCAAAAACCCTAATTGCACTACAGTCAACTGTAGGGGCAAAATGGTCATTTGATAGTCAAAAGTTCAAATTTTTGGTCAACATCTCATTTTGAAGCCACAAACATCATTTGATCAATGCTTGATCATGATTCTCAAAGCTTGGCTCAAAAAGTCTCAAGATGCAAAAGTTTCCATATTTGGACAGTTGAAAAAGTCAACTGCAACTTGACCAAGGCATAACTTCCACATGGTTTATCAGAAAATTTCCATCCAAAGCTCATTTTGAAGAGAAAGACATTTCCTACAACTCCTCTTCACACTTCAAGTCCAATAAATGCTCTCACAAAAAGTTATCAATTTCAACATTATAGGTCATTTTCAAAAGTCAACAAAAAGAGACTTTAAGTCAAAGACCATAACTTGAGATTGGTAAATCAAAATGACATGGGACCAAAGGAATTGGTTAGAGGACTTCAAGACCTTTCCAAAATGTCCAACAACATGAGCAAAGCTTAAAAATTGAGCAAGATATGCCTTGTGGAAGTTGGGACATTTTTGGATATTTTGAAAAGTCAACTTTGCTTCAAATGTCTTAAAAATGCTAATGGGCTTCTTTTTCTTCCAAGATTCATCATCCAAGGCATGTGCACGACCATTTGGCCCAAAGGTAAGTTTTTCATCGTTTTTATTTATTTATTTGAATTTTTAATTGCTAATAATTCATTTAATTAATTAAAATATGTGGAAAATGCTAAACCTAAGTTTTCAAATCTTTTTATGCATGAAACACACTCAAGATTTCGTGCATGATCAGATATAGAAAGAATCATGGTAATTGGATATGATTGGCATCAAAAACATGTGAAAAAGATTGAAAAATATTTGCCATGAAAATCAAATATCTCTTCATCAATGCAAAGGGTTTTTTGATCCAATTTCTAACCCTAATCATTCCAGTACTTATATACATGATAACCCTAATGCCAAGAACATGAATGTTGCGCCCCATCTCAAGAACCAAACTTGCAATTTTATCAAAAAAGTCCAAAACTGAAAGTGGCCTTAGAGGACGATTCAGAGGCAAAGAACAATCCCAATAGCTTGCAAAAGTGTCAAGGAAGCTTCCTGAATCGTTTTCCACATCCCTCACGCCCAGAATTGGTATACAGAATTCAAGATTTTTCACTTTTTATTCATATTCGTATTTCAATATTCAAGCATTTCCATTGCATTTTTTTGTGGATTCATACTAATGGATTGATTCTAAAGCTAGTTGCATACTTTGATTGAGTTTTCGTGCATTATTGAAGAATTCACCATGGAAGATGGTTAGGGTTGCAGAACTTTCAAATTGGGCGTTTTTGAATACTGTAAAATTAGAACACCTTAATACCATGGTTGAAATCAGCATGCTTGGACGATCTGAACACATACCTCGCGCCTAATTTATGATGCAGGGATTTCTAATCGCTATTTTTTCACATTGCATATAGTGGGGGTTTAAAACCCCCGCAATCTTGTTTATTTTGTTTCAGGAAAAACGCAACAAGGAAGAAGAAGGTGAGGTGTGAGCAGGGGATTGGCTCATTTGAATTTTTGCGCGAAAATTAACCACTGATCATTATTTTGCATTATATTATTTATTTATTGTATTATGTACAAAGCGCGTGAATGGCATAGTGGTGGAGGAAGCACTTGGTAAACTCTGGGACCTGGGTTCGATTCCCAGGTCCCCTCACTTTATTCATGTATTTTGTTCCAATCTGATCCCATGCAATTCAAGCTTCAGTGTCCACCATGCAACTCACAATCCAGGCATGCCACGCCTCTCATGATGGCAATATAAAGGTGGAGATTTGAGGAACATCCTAGGCGTTAGTCAAAGCAAACACACGCTGGCAAGAAAAGTCAAAAGGGCCTTGAAACAGATGGGCCTAATTGCTAAACAATAACCTCCAATTGGGGACAGAACCCCCCATGGTTTGCCTTTCTTATTCTTTTCTCATATTTTTCTATTTTTGTTTTAATTAGTTTTTTTTTAAATATAATTCATTAATTTAATTTCATAAAATATAAAAATAATATAAAAATCAGAAAGTCATAAAAAATCAAAAACATATTTTATTTTAATTTTTTTTGTAAATAAATAATATCATTTAATTTAGTTTTCAATTCTAGGGTTAATTTTAATATCTTTTCTTAATAAATTAAAAACTTGTAGAATTAGGTTTTAATCAATTTTATTACTTTTTCTTTTTATTTTCTCATCACTAATAATTAATTATTTATTTTTATAAATCAAATTGCATTAATCAATTAGGTTTAATTTTAGGTAATTTTCATATTTTCTTAATAAATTAAAAAATAACTAGAATTAGGATTAATTAATTAATTTCATTTAATTCACATAAAAAACCATAAATACAAAAAAACCCTCAAAAATAATTTCTTTTTCATTTTAAGTTATTTGTTAATATAATTTAGTTTAATTAAAAAGGGTCCAACGCCCTCGCTTTCAATTTTAATTTAATTCGCGCATTTTATTTTATTTCTTATAATATTAATGTAATTCTCCCAAAGTCGTGTAACTTTATATTTCTCGCACTTTTCTTTATTTTTTGTCAAATCGGGTCCTGGATTTAATTTGGCGATGTGGACCCGCGCCATTGTAATAGTTTAGGAACTTTACATTTCTCGCAACTTTTTAACTGTTAATAATGGCATGCAAGAATGAATGACAAAATAAAAGCAAAAGCGTAGATCACCCATGACATGACAAGACTAAATATCTGAAAACGACACACAAATCACACACCACCCCTAGGGTACGCCTCACTGTTGCCTTGCCTCGAAAGGTGGTCGTCGAGTAGAGGATGTCTTAGTAAGTCCTCATGATCCGAGAACCTGGCATGAGGGTAGCTTCTAAGGTATCTTCCTATTGCTCCGATGATCACCATGTCTCGAACCTCGAATTGACCCGAACACCTCCAACGGTGGTGCTACCTACCTCTCAATGGTGGGATGGCACTACTTTAAAAGGACATTTACACAGACGAATTCCTTAGGGTAGGTAGAGAAATCGTAGATACTTGCTCTAATTTCAAAACAAATCCAAAAAATACTTTTCACACCGACACTTTTCAAAAAGCTTTCGAAAGCAACTTTTCAAACACTCTTGAGGACTGATACAAGAGTCGAACTGAAATTTTCAAAGAAACTTTTTAAACCAACAGTTGAAAAGCAAACAAACCATTTTTGAAAACACAATGAGCAAGTATCTAAGAGCCCATGGATAACCATGGATAGAAAGGGTGCTAACACCTTCCCTTTCTATAATCTACCTCCCGAACCGAGAGCAATCTCTATAAGGAATTTTTCTGTGCTTTTGTCCTTTCCATTTGGAGAAAATAAAAGACGGTGGCGACTCTTGCTTCCGCGACATTTCGTGAACCAGCGTTAAACAGTCAGTTCCAGATCCACCGACCACACCCTGCTACATTTTTTATCGCTACACCCATCTCCACAAATTTTTTGCAAGCAAACCATTTTCGAGCTAAATACATAGATTTTCAAAGAGGTACATGCGGAGTACCGTAGATGTTTAGGGTTCCTATACCTTCACTTTTCATAACCAACCCCTTACCTAGATTTCAATTTTATTAGTTTTGCTTTAAAAACTTCTTTGGGTTTTATTCGCTCTTTTCCTATTCCTTTGAAAATAATAAAGTGCGGTGGCGACTTTCACTTTGTGAATTAAGTTAATAAATAGCTTAATCTCAACTTTTTACCGCTATGGTAGGCAAACTTAATACTAACAATAAAGCTAAATCTCCATGTGGGCAAACAACTACTAAACCCAGGAGCTTAGACCAACTTCTGAGTCAACAACGCAACCTCAAAAGCTTCTGCTTCTAATTCAAAAAACCTTATGATCCATACCTACTAAATATGAATTACTTCTAACACCATCCCTTAATTCATGTTCAACTAACCAAAATCTACAACGCCAATTCCATTCCTCAAATGGACAAAGTGTTCAGTTTTGATAGCTTTCGTCAGAACATCTGCAAATTGCTTATGAGTGTTATAGTGAACAACTTCTAGCACTCCATTATGGACTTGATTCCTTAGAAAATGGAACTTAGTGTTAATGTGTTTGCTTCTCCCATGCAACACTGGGTTCTTAGCAAGCCTTATTGAATATTTGTTGTCTATCATCAACTTCACATGTTTAATAACCTTGATCTTCAGATCCTATAACAAAATTATTAACCAAACAACTTGACTCAAAGACAAAACACCTGCAATGTATTCAACTTCATAAGTTGACAATTTAACCATTGGTTGCTTCTTAGAGTACCAAGAAATGGGGCTTCCCAAATACTTGAAAAAATATCCAGAAGTACTTCTTCTGTCAACTCTGTCTCCGCATCGATCAGAGTCTGAATAGCATATCAGCTTTGAGTCAGATTTAATACCAAAAGAGAATAACACTACATACCTCATAGTCCCTTTAATGTAGCTCAGTATCATGACAACAACTTGGTAATGTGACCATTTTTGTTTTTTCATAAACCTACTCACCATTCCAAACGCATAATAAAGGGCAGGTCCCAGGTTACACAAATACCTCAATGAGCCAACCAAATGTTTAAACATTATAGCATATACATCACCACTCTCAACATCAGAATCTAGCTTGTGATTTGTCTCAGCAGGTGTGATTGCAGACTTGCAATTTGTTAACTCAAATGTCTTCAGAAGTTCAAGTTCATACTTCAATTGGTGCAAAATGATACCCTTCTCCAAGTACATAATTTATATCCCTAGAAAGTATACCATATTTCCAATATAAGTCATCTCAAACTCATTCATTAACACCTTCTTAAACTTGACTATCTCATCAGCACATCTTTCTGTTAGCAATATATCATTAACATAGAGACACACCATAATCATATTTCTTCCTGAAGTATGTTAAACATAAATGCATTACTCTATCTAACACTTTCTGAATCCTTGTAGCTTGAAAAATGAATCAATTTTCAGAATGCAGGCTCTAGGAGCTTGTTTTAGTCCATACAACACTTTATTTAATATGTATACCATTCCTTCCTGATCATTTTTCATAAATCGGGGGGTTATGACACGTATACCTCTTCCTGTAAGGGACTGTTCAGAAATGCAGATTTCACATCCAAATGCATCATAGGTAAATTTCTATTAGCAACTATAGAAATCACCAATCTAATAGTTTCATGCCAAGTTACAGGCGCAAACACCTCAAAGTAACCTAGTCCAGATTTCTGTAGAAACCCTTTAGCTACTAAACTTGTTTTATGTTTTCCAATTGATCCATCTGGCTTTAACTTTATCTTGAAAATCCATTTAACGATGATTGCTTTCTTCTCCTTGGGAAGCTTAGTCAACTCATAAATCATATTTCTTTCTATAGCCTTAAGTTCTTATTTCATGGCTTTCAACCATAATTTCTTCTTGAGATCTTCTTCAAGATTAACGGGTTCATAGTCTACTAACATGGCACACTAGACGAATTATCCGTTAGAGTATACTTTAGTATCTTACTACATGTCAAACTATGGGAATCTCTTTGGTATTTTTCATATTCTTTATAGCCTCTAGACTTGTTCAGAATCTCCTTTTGATTATGGAACCGTATCACCTTCTAGACTTCCTTCAGAAGTTGGACCACCTACGGAAGCTCCACCCTCAGAAGGTCCACCTTTAGAAGTATGACCACCAGAATCTTGACCACCAGATTATGGATTATCACCAGAATCTGGATCAAAATCAGATTCGTCTTCAGAATCTGAATACCTTTTTGACCCTGACTCATCTTCAGAGTCTCCTTCTGACTCAGACTCATCTTCAGAATCTTAAGATTCTACACTATCTTTAGAAGTTACCTTTGGTGTTGACGCTACACTAGATTTGGATTAAGACTTACTCCAATCCCATGCTTCTGACTCCTTCACAATAACGTCTCTGCTAACTTAGAACTTATTAGTGACTGGACAATAAAGCTTGTACGCACATGTACTGTGGTACACAATCAATAACATTACCTTGCTTCTATCATCCAGCTTCTTTCTCTTAGTATTTGGGACATGTTTGTAACAAACTGAACCAAATACCTTGAAATGAATCGCACTTTTCTTATCTCCAATCCATTTCTCTAAAGGAATAGTTTCCTTCAGCTTCTTTGTTGGACACCTATTGAGCACATACGCTGAAGTAGCAACAACTTCTCCCCACAAGGTGCGAGGTATCTTTTTCTCTTTTAGCGTGCTCCTTGTCATATCAAGCAAAGTTATATTTCTTCTTTCTACAAGATCATTGTGTTGAGGAGTGTATGAATAAGTAACCTCATGCTCAATTCCATTCTCCTCACAAAACTTTTGGAACTATGTAGAGTTGTACTCACCCCCCACCGTTAGTTTTGAGAACTTTCAACTTTTTACCACTATATTTCTCAGCCTTCACCTTGAACTTCTGAAACTCGGTAAACACGTCATGCTTAAACTTGACGAGTGTTACCCATGTCATCCTTGTGAACTCATACACAAACGACACAAAGTACTTGTTTCCTCCAAGTGAATGAACTGGAAATGGTCCATATACATCAGAATGCACCACTCCTAAAACATGCTTTGCTCTTGGGGCTACTTCTGACGCAAATGGAATTATGGGTTGCTTTCCTTTTTTGCATACCTCACATGACTTCTCAGACTTCACAATATTTGAAATGTCATGTACTAACTTCTTAAAACTCATATGACCTAAGCTTCTGAAGTTCAGATGCCCCAATATCTTGTGCCATAGCTCACTATCACCTTCAGCACCTTCAGCACTAAGGAATTTAGTTTCATTTGTCTCCATATTCACCTTGAATGATTTATTGCTTCATTGCTCATATTTCATTATATGATTATAATTGAAGTCATACAACTTCAAGAGATTTTTCTTCATGATAATTGAGAAACCTTTCTCAATGAGCTAACCTACACTCATCAGATTGCTCTTCATACCAGGAACATACCAAACATCTTTGATCTAAATGGTTCTTACATTGTTCACTCTAACTTTGACATTTCCCATACCTTATGCATCAAGGTATTTATCATTATCACATATGATCTTTGTCTTCTTTTTGGAGTCAAAATTAACCATCCATTATTTATTTCCAATTAAGTGATTTGAGCAGCCAGTGTCAATATACCACCAGTCTACTAAATAACTACCTTCAGACTCAGAAGCCATCAATATCACAGTTTCATCATCAGAATCTCATATGGCTATGTTTACTTCTTCTTATTTACTTTCCTTGTTTGACCAACAATCCTTAGAAAAGTGGCCAAATTTCTTACATTAGTAGCATTGAACATTCTTATTGTTAAACTTCTCATTCCCTTATGATGTTTCTTCTCATCAGAATTAGAGGCTTCTGATTTCTAAGAACCGCCATGTATCTTCTTGGCCTCCAACCAATACTTTATTTGATACTTCTTACCAGAAGACACCTTTAGAGTCTGCTCTACCTCTCTCTCAGAGGTTCTCTCAGTCAGACGCAACTCTTGTGCCTCTAAACTACTTTACAACTCTTGCATTCTCATGGAGTTCATATCTTTAGAATGTTCAATTTCTACAACAATGTAATAAAATTGAGGGGTAAAATATCTCAATACGTTGTCAATGATTACTTTTTCAGACAGAGTTTCTCCACAAGATTTTATCTCATTTATGATCAAAAGAACTCTAGAGATGTAATCAGGTACCTTCTCATTGTTCTTCATGTTGAGATGCTCATACTGATTACATAAAGATTGAAGCTTCACCTTAATCACTTAAACATCAACACCGTAGCACCGTGTCACTATATCCCATACAACCTTCGCCGTCATCGAATAAGTGATCTTCTCAAACACATTCAAATCCATACACTGATGAATGTGGATCAACACTTTAGGATCTTTATTCCTTATATATCTTTGTGCATTTCTCTATTTCTCTTTCATATCTACTGCATCTATAACATAACCTTCAGTGACAAGATCAAGAACATCTTGAGCACCGAACAACACATGCATCTAAACCATCAACCAATTTCAATTCTTTCCATAAAACACTGGAAACTTTGTATTCAAACTGTCTTTGCCGTTCATCTTTGTTCTTATGCACTAAAACTCAAATAGATAGATATCACCAAACACTTGTGTTTCTCGATCCTATAAAATCAAGAAATGCAATTTTGTTACGATTCTGATTGTGAATTCAACATGAATTCAAGATAAACGAAATCAGCTACACACGCCTCACGTACACTTGTGTTTCTATGTGAATCAAACCGGAGATCTAGATACCAATTGTTGGAGCACAAGGTTGAAGATGAAGATGGAAGAATAGAGAGAAAATAATTATAAAAACTTTGGAGAGAGAAACTTTATTGTGAAAACTATTGTAAATTAATGTTATGAAAAACTAGTTACAAAGTTGTTTAAATATACAACGAAATCAAATGCCACATAGGCAAGGCAAAAGCTAATAATAAAGCTAAAATTCCACGTGGACAAACAACTACTTGAAATTCTGGCAACAGATACTTAATGTCACAGTGAATGTTATGACACCGTATCTGACAAACTTGTACACACTCCAAAATAGTAATTTAAAATACAGTAAAGAACACAATCAATTGTTAACCCAGTTCAGTGTGTAACAACACCTACTCTGGGGGCTACCAAGCCAGGGAGGAAATTCACTATAAGAGGTATTAATTTAGGAATAAGCCAACCAGTTTATCTCCTTCACTTAAGACCTACCCAATGCAACTTTAATCTAAGTCCTACTTAAACCTGAGTTCCTACTCACTCCCCCTCAATCACAGTAGTGATACTAATCTATTGATTAATGAGATTATGAAGACATTCTTCAATACACACACTTGATTTTGCTTCAAAGCTTTAATCAAGAGACACAACACTCGTGCTTCAAAGCTTTGAGTGATAAACAACCCTTACAACCAAATCCTACTCCAAGTCACTTATCAAAACGATAATTGCTTGGCTCACAGTAGTTACAACTATACAATACCTTATTGATCTTCTGTCAAAAAGTGCAGCTCACCATTAGGCTTCGTGAGAAATATATAAGCAGACTATTCTTCTTTTAGGGATTCCATGAAAATAGCTAGGGTTAACTAAAGTTAACCTAAAGACTTGGTCTTGGGCTTTCATCATAACATATTAGGGTTAAGCAAGGTTAACCTAATGTCCACGTGAGCAACTGATCTGGACAATATTCTTCAATTCAGAGTAGCACACCAGATTCCTGAAAATTCTCAGGAATAATAAATCTGCACAACAACTTGATCAGTACAGGATGTCTTAACATTGGTTATGACATCATGTATCTTGCTCACTGATTTTGGTAGAATTCAGTACATATGATCATAGCTTAATGATCATGATATTCACTCATACTGAGTAGTTCCTATAGAACATTCCTTCTGCAGAATGTACCTTTATCCCAGAATGTTATGACATTAGTCATGACATTCGCAAATATGGTTTTACCAAAAAATAATGCCAACAAACAAACACTTACAAACTCCCCCTTTGGCAAATTTTTGGCTAAAACCCCTAAACAATCAGAGATTAGAAAGCAGCATAATTTTTTTAATAACAGCTACCAATATCTAATTCTACCAAAATTACCACAATTTCTTCTCCCCCTTTTTAGCCATAAAGAGGCCAAAAGTACCAGTACTTTAAGTTATACAATCATCCAAAAGGAAATAAAAAAACACAGAAACAAAGAGATGATATCAAATAGCAGCAACAGGTTCCAGCATCAATCTTTTCAACTCAGCAAACGCAAACCTTCAGGTACTGTCATCCCCTGAGGAAGCACTATTTTCAACAACATTTTCTGGTGAGCTTCTTGCAGAACCATCATGGTGTTCGTCATCAGCATCCTCTTCCCTCATTTGTTCTTAATTCTTCTCTTGTTCCAGACTAGCAATCAGCTCTTCAAGAGTCCTTTTTCTTGCATCAAGCTCTCTGCAGGTTTCTTTTAGAATATCTATAAGATCAGCTTTCTTGGAATGAGCTTTGACATTTGATGTCTCAGCAGATGTCATAACAATGTCAGGGACATGAGTTCCCTGAAACAGCTTATAGTGAAAACCAAGTGCAGGAGCTCTTTTGCACACAGAGTTCTTTTCAACCAGAATATCAGGATACTGATCAATGATTATACCACACAAGAGAGAGGGAAAAGCAATAGGGCCTTTAATAGCACAGCTCTCAACATGTTTCAATGTTTGATCAAATATGTAGTTGCCATAATCAAAATTTGTTCTGGTTCCAACAGCATAGATAAATCTTCCCAAACCTGTGGAAATGGTGGATTTGTGGTTGGTGGGAACCCAGTTAGCTGCACCAATTTTGTGCAGTATGGTAAACTTTATACTCAGCTTGCTTGCAGTTAGCTTCCCTTTCAAGGGCCAGTGCTTGACTTGCTTGGCAGTGATGGTTTGACAAACCTGGTTGTCAGTAACTTCAAGCTCAGGATGAGCATCATCAGGCTTTCCTAGGTATTTTTTTTATCACAGTAGGAGAGAAATTTACCTTCCTTCCTCTCACATAAACACTCTCAAAAACAGCTGACTTTCCATCAGCACAACCACCAGACAAATTTACTATGAATTCTTTGACAAGAATCTCATAGAAGTTGGAAAACTTAGCCACTGTTTTCATCAGGCCAGCAGCTTTGATTAGATCCATGACTTCCTTACACTCAATAGCACTTCTGTTCTGCTCCCTCTCCAAGGCAATCCTTTTCAGAAACACATACTTCCTCCTGCTTTCATTTTCTGGATGGTGAAAGGAGATGTTGTCAATGGCAACTTCAGGAACCTTAGGCAGTTTGCTAGAAGAGGGTTTCTTCCTGAGAGGAATGTCTGGAACATTGCTCTCAACATCAAAATCAAAGTCTGATTCTTCATCAGATTCAGAGGGTTCAGGAGCCTTTCTTTTCTTGGCTATAGGTTGTCTCAAGGGTTTTGAGAGACTACCAACAGATACCCTAGCTTTTACCTTCCCCTTCCCTTTCGAAGTTTCAGCTTTTTGATCCTTCTCAGCCTTGTTCTCAGGCCTCGCCTTCTCATGAACAACTTCAGTAGCCTTTTCTTTGGAGGGGCTTTGGTCAGCATTCTGCTTCTCTTTTCTACTCATCATCCTTCTAGCTATGCTAGGGTTGATATTGGCAATTAAATCATTGTCAGAGAATTCTTCATCAGCATCAATGATAGGAGGTTCAACAGCCTTGTCAGTAGGGGTCTGGTGATCATCAGGTTTTTCTGGAGATTTCTCAATGTTGTCATCAGGTGTCTCAACATTCTGAGTGACATTGGGATCCCTTTCTACATTAGGGCTAGCATTTTCTTGGTTCAATGGTACACATATGCCAGGAACAGAGTGATTCTCATTAAGAATCCTAGTGACTAGTCTGGAAATAGCTTGATGCACATAAGCAGAACCTTCTCTATTAGCTATCTCTGGAGGAACAGAAGATGATGGTTGAGAAGATTTACCAGATGGAGAAGCTTGTGATCTTCTTGCATGTCTGGTTCGCAACTTCTTGACCTTAGTAGGATCTGCCATTTCACGAAGTGGAGTTATCTCAAGAACATCAGCATTCATGCAGTTTACGATTGCCCTAGGTTCGGTGTCAGTGGGTGAGGGAGATGCAGTTGCCTTTGATGAAGATGATGACATAGATTGTTGAGACATCTCAAGAGATTTAGAAAACAAGTGACAACGAGTGTGAAATCTTCGTTTGAGGGAATGGAGAGTGGTGCAGCAGAATGAGAAGAGAGAGATAAAAATATGTCTATTCCTCTTCTTAAACTTTTGGAAAGAAAGAGGGAAACAAATGATTAGCCCAATCAGAATAGACTTGATTAACATATCTCTTTCAACCCTTATTTTAAGCAAAATTAATTGCTACATCTCTTCATATTGGCAAATACCCAGCTTGCCCCTTAAATTTTCAAACTAACTGGCATCAAGTGCCTTGGTAAAAATGTCAGCCAGTTGTAGTTCAGTGGCAACATTTTCCAGCTTAATCACCTTCTCCTCCACAAAATCTCTGATGAAGTGATGTCTAATGTCAATACGCTTAGTCCTGCTGTGCTGTATAAGATTCTTGGATATGTTAATAGTACTCAAATTGTCACAGTATAATGTCATGACATCTTGTGTGACATTATACTCAGTCAGCATCTGTTTCATCCAGATCATTTGAGAACAGCTACTACCAGCTGCTATATATTCAGCTTCAGTAGTAGATAGAGACACACAATTTTGTTTCTTGCTGAACCAAGAGACAAGATTATTTCCCAAAAAGAAGCATCCTCTAGAGGTGCTCTTTCTATCATCAACACTACCAGCCCAATCAGCATCACAGTAACCAGACAAAATTGGTTCACATCCATGAGAGTACAACATGCCATAATTGTAAGTTCCACTCACATACTTCAGAATTCTTTTCACCGGGTTGATGTGACTTACTTTGGGTTCAACCTGGTATCTTGCACATACTCCAACTGCAAAGGCAATGTCAGGTCTGCTGGCTGTTAAGTATAGCAGACTTCCTATCATGCTTCTGTACAAGCTTTGATCCACATTTGCCCCACTTGTGTCTTTGGACAACTTTAAATGAGTAGGTGCAGGAGTCCTTTTATGACTGGCATTCTCCATTCCAAACTTCTTGACAATATTCTTTGCATACTTGCTTTGAGACAGAAAAATTGAGTCTTCCATCTGTGTGACTTGCAGTCCAAGAAAGTAGGTCAATTCTCCCATGAGGCTCATTTCAAATTCAGCTTGCATCTGGTTAGCAAAATGTTTAACCATTTTATCTGACATTCCTCCAAACACTATGTCATCAACATAAATTTGAGCTACCATTATCTTTCCTCCTTCATTCTTGACAAAAAGATTTTTATCCAAAACTCCTTTCCTGTATCCTTTGTCAGTGAGGAACTTTGTCAACCTGTCATACCAAGCTCTAGGATCTTGTTTCAGATCATATAAAGATTTCCTCAATTTGTAGACATGATCAAGACAATTTGGATCCACAAATCCTTTAGGCTGTTCCACATATACTTCCTCATTCAAGTACCCATTTAGGAAGGCACTCTTCACATCCATCTGAAATAGCTTGAACTTAAGGAGACAAGCAACTCCCAATAGAAGTCTGATTGATTCCAGTCTGGCTACAGGAGCAAAAATCTCATCAAAATCAACCCCTTCAACTTGAGTGTATCCTTGAGTAACAAGCCTTGCCTTATTCCTGGTGACAACTCCTTTAGCATCTGATTTGTTCTTGTAGATCCACTTTGTGCCAATGATGTTTGTTCCTTCTGGTCTAGGAACTAACTCCCATACTTCATGTTGCTTGAATTGGTTCAATTCATCTTGCATTGCTCCAATCCAGTATTCATCAGTCAAAGCCTCTTTAACATTTTTTGGTTCAATCTTAGACACAAAGCAAGAGTTTGTGATGATTTCTCTAGATCTTGTAATGATTCCACTGTTAGGATCTCCTATGATGAGTTCCTTAGTATGATCTTTCTGAATTTTGATGAAAGGATCTTTGTTAGCTTCCTTTGATTCAGACTCTGATGGAGTAGGATTAGGCACATCATCCTTTTTAGACACTTGTGTTGAAGTCTCAAAGAATGTCTCAACATCATATGGGACATTTTTTTCCTCATGGTGATCATCAACTATGACATTTATAGACTCCATCATAACTTTGGTCCTAGAATTGAATACCCTATATGCTCTGCTGTTGTTAGAGTATCCTAGGAATATTCCTTCATCACTTTTAGGGTCCATCTTTCTCCTTTGTTCACGATCTGTCAGAATATAGCATTTGCTCCCAAAGACATGGAAGCACTTCACTGTAGGCTTTCTTCCTTTCCATAGTTCATAAATGGTGGATGATGTTCCCTTTCTCAAGGTGACCCTGTTATGGACATAACAGGCTGTATTCATAACTTCAGCCCAAAAATGAATAGGAAGCCTTTTGGCATGTATCATTGCTCTGGAAGATTCCTGTATAGTCCTGTTTTTCCTTTCCACAACTCCATTTTGTTGAGGAGTTATAGGTGAAGAGAAATCATGATTGATTCCTTCCGAGGAACAGAACTCATCAAACTTACTATTTTCAAATTCCTTACCATGATCACTTCTGATTCTGACAATGCATCCTTCTTTTTCTCTTTGAATTCTTTTGCACAATTCCTTAAATACATCAAATACATCAGACTTTTCCCTAATGAAGTTTATCCAGGTGAATCTGGAAAAATCATCCACAACAACATAGGCATATCTCTTTCCACCAAGACTTTCCACCTGCATTGGACCCATCAGATCCATATGTAGAAGTTCTAGCACCTTAGAGGTGGTCAGATGTCTTGTCTTTGGATATGACATTCTAGTTTGCTTTCCAACCTGACATTCACCACAGACTCCCCCTTCATCAATCGGAAGCCTTGGAATCCCTCTGACTGCCTCCATGGATATGATCTTTTTCATCCCTCTTAGATGTAAATGACCAAGTTTTTGGTGCCACAGTTTCACTTCCTTTTCTTCTTTGGCTATAGAGCATACAGAAGAGTAGTTAGTGTTCTTAGACTCCCATAAGTAACAGTTGTCTTTTGATCTGACTCCTCTCATTACAACTTCTTGTTTTTCATTAGTTACAAGACATTCAGACTTGGTGAAGTTGACCTTGAATCCTAGATCACATAATTGACTGATACTTATGAGATTAGCAGTCAAACCATTTACCAGCAATACTTCATTTAGGTTTGGAACTCCAGGGTAGTCCAAGTTTCCAACTCCTTTGATTTCTCCTCTAGCACCATCTCCAAAAGTGACATAACTAGTAGTATGAGGTTTGACATCATTCAGCAGATTCTTGATTCCAATCATGTGTTTAGAGCATCCACTGTCAAAGTACTAGTCTTCCTTGGCAGAAACTCTAAGGGAGGTGTGAGCTATCAGGGCTGCAGTCTTTTTCTTCCACTGTTGAGTATATGGTACCTTGTTAGTCTTAGGTTTGACATATGGGGTCTGATTAGGATATCCATATAATCTGAAGTAGAATGGCTTTATGTGACCAAACCTTCCACAATGATGACATCTCCATCTTTGATACTTTTTCTTCATATTTCTCTGTTCTTGATGTTGAGAGCTATGTTGTGACATCTGCTTTGACATTTGTTTATCAGGCCTGATCTTCTTCTTGTCATCAACAGATTTCTTTGCAGCCACAAATCCTAGACCAGACATGTTTCCTGCATTTTGTCCAGCCTGAAGGATTTCTTCCAACTTGTCAGTTCCATTTGTCAACATCTTGACAGACTTAGTCATCTGATCAAGTTTGGAGTTCAGCGTTTGAACTTCACCTTAGAGATGGCTTATAGTAGCAGTGTCTGCCTTCTTCTCAGCCTCTAACTTCACTATGATTTTTTTCTGTTTCTCATTTTGCTGACATACTTCAGCACTTTTGATACATAGCTTCTTGTAGGAGTCAACAAGTTCTTCAAATGTCACTTCCTCATCACTAGAGTCACTATCAGAGTTACAAATACCAGATAGTGCAGTAACTAGTTTAGCAGATTCTTCTTCAGAGTTACTTTCTGAGTCACAATCAGACCAAATAACAAACATTCCTTTCTTTTGTTTCTTAAGAAAGGTAGGACATTCAGCTCGAATGTGCCCATATCCTTCACATCCATGACATTGGATTCCTCTGCTTTGATTTCCCTTTTCTTCAGACTTAGTTCTTCTGCTGGAGTCATAGGATCTACTAATGTCAGAGGGAATGTTCTTGACATTTGACCTTGACTTTGGGTCCATTCTCTTGATGAGTTTGTTGAACTTCCTTCCAAGCATAGCTATAGCTTCTGAAATATTCTCTTCATCACTCTCCTTGCTTTCATCTTCAGTATTAGATACAAGGGCTATGCTCTTGTTTTTCTTGTCAACATTGTCACTGATCCCCATCTCAAAAGTATGAAGTGACCCAATGAGTTCATCAACCTTCAAGTTGCAGATATCCTGAGCTTCCTCTATAGCAGTCACTTTCATTGCAAACCTTTTAGGCAAGGATCTGAGAATCTTTCTCACCAACTTTTCTTCTGACATATTTTCTCCCAATGCTCCTGAGGTGTTGGAAATTTCCAAGATGTTCATGTGAAACTCATGAATGGTCTCATCTTCCATCATTCTCAGGTTCTCAAATTTGGTAGTGAGTATCTGAAGTCTTGACATTTTTACTTTGGATGTACCCTCATGGGTGGTTTTGAGAGTGTCCCAAACATCCTTGGCCAGTTCACATTGATGTACTAGTCTGAATATGTTTCTATCAATTCCATTGAACAAGGCATTTAATGCTTTAGAGTTACCCAGGGCTAACTCATCTTCTTCTTTGCTCCATTCTTCCTCAGGTTTCAGACTAGTCGTCCCATCTTTCCCAGTTATGGTGGGATGGTTCCATCCTTTATTAGCAGCTCTCCAAGCCTTTTTGTCCAGCGACTTCAAGAAGGCAATCATACGAGGTTTCCAGTAGTCATAATTTGATCCATCCAGAATAGGTGGTCTATTCCCAAATCCTCCTTCCTTGTCCATAGCGCCAACAAATAATATCCCTAGATCTCACCCAGAAAGACAGGCAGGGTGCCTGCTCTGATGCCAATTGAAATTCTGGCAACAGATACTTAATGTCACAGTGAATGTTATGACACCGTATCTGACAAACTTGTACACACTCCAAAACAGTAATTTAAAATACAGTAAAGAACACAATCAATTGTTAACCCAATTCAGCGTGTAACAACACCTACTCTGGGGGCTACCAAGCCAGGGAGGAAATTCACTATAAGAGGTATTAATTTAGGAATAAACCAACCAGTTTATCTCCTTCACTTAAGACCTACCCAATGCAACTTCAATCTAAGTCCTACTTAAACCTGAGTTCCTACTCACCCCCCCCCCTCAATCACAGCAGTGATACTAATCTATTGATTAATGAGATTATGAAGACATTCTTCAATACACACACTTGATTTTGCTTCAAAGCTTTAATCAAGAGACACAACACTCGTGCTTCAAAGCTTTGAGTGATAAACAACCCTTACAACCAAATCCTACTCCAAGTCACTTATCAAAACGATAATTGCTTGGCTCACAGTAGTTACAACTATACAATACCTTATTGATCTTCTGTCAAAAAGTGCAGCTCACCATTAGGCTTCGTGAGAAATATATAAGCAGACTATTCTTATTTTAGGGCTTCCATGAAAATAGCTAGGGTTAACTAAAGTTAGCCTAAAGACTTGGTCTTGGGCTTTCATCATAACATATTAGGGTTAAGCAAGGTTAACCTAATGTCCACGTGAGCAACTGATCTGGACAATATTCTTCAACTCAGAGTAGCACACCAGATTCCTGAAAATTCTCAGGAATAATAAATCTGCACAATAACTTGATCAGTACAGGATGTCTTAACATTGGTTATGACATCATGTATCTTGCTCACTGATTTTGGTAGAATTCAGTACATATGATCATAGCTTAATGGTCATGATATTCACTCATACTGAGTAGTTCCTATGGAACATTCCTTCTGCAGAATGTATCTTTATCCCAGAATGTTATGACATCAGTCATAACATTTGCAAATCTGGTTTTACCAAAAAATAATGCCAACAAACAAACACTTACACTACTAAATCAGGATCTTAAACACAACTTTTGAGTAAACAACGCGATCTCAGAAGCTTCTACTTCTGATTCAAAACACCTTCTGATCATTACCTAATGAACATGAATTAATTCTAACATCAATAAGTTATACATACGTCTGAGTCGTTCACAAGACCATCACATAAAGGTCTAATTACAAGCACTATGAGAAAAGATGTGAGGAATAGGCGTGGCTTTGCTCAAGCCCGAACATGTAATTTCAACTGCATTCTAACTTTTCACTGTTGGATCTAATCAAGTGGTGATCCATGCGAAGCATTGTATTAAGCAAAAGCCTTTCTAACTACCTAGCCTATATAAAACTCATTCATTCACTGACTACGGTGTTGGAGTGATGACCTTACAAGCCAGCCTCACTTTGTTGTATCAGAAACAAACTACACCATATTTAAACCCTATCTCACATCATTATCAACAACTTCTGGTTTCAAAACCATACAATAGTTTCGTATGTGGGAATGTAACGTCCAATTTATACGAAACTCTATAGAAAATAATTGTCTCAACTAAAAATCACCAAGCATCTTATCTCTTTCCTGTTTGAATCATTAGTCTCCTCCCCGCATGAGTCACTGATGAAGCTTGTGAAACAATGGAAACATCGAAGGCTACTCCATCACCCGCTCAATGCAAGATCGATGTTGTTGCCGCTGCAACAATCAATCTTCTTGATATTGCAAGGGAGACTTAGGTTCCTCCTATGATCGAGGAAGATCATGTCCAGGTGACTTCTCATTCCACTCCAACACCACGAAATTTAGTCTCTTTAACAATCAGTCGAGACACATTCTGAATCCTTCCGACTTTCTAATATTTTTAACAACCAATCTAATGATTGTGATGTCTTTATTAACCTCACCACTTAGGTATGGTTTTAGAAGTTGACCTTTGATTGTACATAAGGTTTAACTTAATGGATCTTCTAGTTTCACTGCTCCATAAGGTTTAACTTCCTTGATCTTAAATTGTCTAAATCATTTGGATTTTAATTTTCTTGGGAACAACTTTAGTATGGAATTGTAGAGTAAGACTATTTCTCTTGGTTTGAATTTTCTTCAGATGAGGTGTTGATCAAGGTATTGTTTTACTTTATCTTTATATAGTATGGTGGATTCAAATGTCTGACCTCTTATTTCTTATAACTCATGGAGTTGTATCTTCTTTTTTTGTGCTGCTTGGGACTGGTCAAAATTCAAAATTTTGATTGTTTAATATATTTTGTGTTCCAATATTTCTACTGGGAAGTAACATGATTTACGATATACCATTTGAAAAGGTGTGAAGCCAATTTGAGTTTTAAACTATGTTTTATATGCCCTCAAAGCTTCATCCAGTTTTAATGACCAGTCTTTTTCGCAATGAAGATACAGTTTTTCCAAATTCTCTTAATTTCTCAGTTGGACACGTCAACTTGTGTCATGATGCGGAAAATATTTTAGGTGAAGCTCGAAATCAATTAAGTCGTCATAAAAGTTTATTTTTACTGGGAAAAATTTGATAAAACCTTTAAAGAACAAAAGGATGGTCTTCCACCATTCACAATATCATCAACGAAATTTGAAGAAACCCAATAAGAAGAGTTATACGAAATGGAATTTGCTCATGGTCAAAATTTTCTTAAAGTGCTTTCACGGTGCAGAGGGTATTGCATTATCATTCGCATCCAACTGATTTCTTATTTCCAATTGTTTTATGGCATTTCTTTCTTATTAGAATCCCATAAAATATAACATCAAACTTCCAAAATTCTAAATTCTAAAATTCTAAACTCTCATCGATCAGTGGTACTCTTATTATTCCTAAGTCGAACTACCTATGGGATAGTATTTTCTTTCTTGAAAAATAATTAATTAAAAAGGAATTGTCGCTCTCGCATATTTGGAACTGGATTTTATCTCTAATTTATATCGTTCGCTCTCGCGTATCTGGCGCGCTTTGTATTAAAGTAGCAAAAACCATTTTTTAGAAATTAGATTCTTTTGCATAGTTAAAAAGTGGTTTTAAAATGAAATTTAAACTTTAAAGGGTTCCCAAATTTTTCTTGGACAACCGGATTCTAAACTTTTAAATGCGTCCGAAAATAGTTTTAAAATCACTTTATGAAAATATCAAACTTTCCTAATTAATTAATAAATTGCTCTTTCGGTGTTTATTAATAAAAAACTTAGCAATTTAATCATAGGTGCTAGACGACTTTCGATCTTACCAAGCGTATTTATGGTTCTACTCTCATAGTAACAGATCAAATTAATCTTGAAAAATTGAGATAAAATCAAAACAGACCCAAAAGTAATTCTAAAGGAATGACAGACTGAGTATCTTCAAATCGACGGTCCTCACATTCCAACACTATTAGATTACCAAGACATATTCATAATAAACAATGAATCATTTCATTGAAAATTAGAATTAGACATATTAGACAAAGCAATTAAAACTTAGAATATGGAATTGATAAATTTAACTTTGAAATTAAAGTATTGACAAGAACTTGCAATTGATTAAGAATAATGATTCAATTTAGAAAGTAAGGTTTTGAAGAATAGATTTTGCGAAAGAAAACAACAAAAATGCATATAAATAAATGACAATAGAATTAAACAATGCTAATAATAAAAACCTGCTCCGAAGGAGACTTGAATCTGGTACATAATGAATTGATGAAAAACTTGAATGGAAAGGCAAACACTGGCAAGATTGCTACAAAATAAACTGCTCTAAATTTAATACTATAACGGTGCAATAACTCCCTATTTTGAAGAGTTAAAGCTTTTAAATGGTAAATATATGGCTTAAGTTGTGCTAATCTTGGATGCTTTGAAAAGTGAGTTCTGACATGTATTTATAGTGTTCCAAACCCCTAAAAAATAAAGTCAAGGTTGTTGAATTCGTGTGAGAGAAAATAGGGAGAAATGGGTGACCATTCCAAAACAGTTGACATTTTTCTGGATTACCAAGGCGTGGCGAACACCACACATCTTATGGAGAATGCCACATGTTGAAAATGTGATGAGCTTGGTCTTCTGAGCTGTTAGAACATGGGCTTTATAAACCACGTCATGGAGACCACTGTGGCGAACGCCGTGCTCAGTGCCATGAGTACAAAATATTTCTTTTTCCCTAATTTTTGCTCGATTTGTCCTATATCTCTGTGTAATGGCTCTTACATGATTAGGTACCTGAAACATATACAAAACACTAGCATAACACTAGAAATAAAGGTAAAATGATGATAAAACATTTGCGAGTCTAGTCAAATATGTAGTGTGTTCTGGTGTAATCAAACTCTCCCACACTTGAACCATTACTTCTCCTCAAGCAAAACTCGTGCTCATAAGAAGAAAAACAGTAGAACTCAAATAATTATTATAGGCTATAAACTTTACTTCGGTCAAGGTCGTGTCGATAGGTACTAACTCGTAAACTAAGGGTATCGTAACAACACATTCCCCATTTGTGGTCTTAAATCTCCTTCCTATACAAACCAATATGCATCATGCTATTATGCTTAGGCCTAATTTATTCATCCAATTTTTTGTCCTTTTTCATTCAGGCGTAATAAAATTAATCCCTTTATCTGTAAAAACTCATAGTAAGGTGACCATTTAGTGATTCTGATCCTTGCACGGGGTCTGATACTTAAGCGGTAAACCCCTTGTTTACCTAATTGTAGTTGTGGGGAATCAGACCGTAATCCTCCCTACCAAGTTCAGTACCAGAGACTTTTGAACCAACTTGTTACAGTAAAAAACTGGAGATCAAGCCATTGATTAACTTTACTTACAAAAAAAGAGTTCACCACTAAACTTTATTATTTTCAAGGGAAAGGGGAAAAGATCGAACAAAAACCACAATAAACATGCAAAGCAAGAAGCAAGGCTAAATGCAAAGCAATAAGAATATTAAGGGTACGAGGGTTAGTTATACAAAGGCAAGGTATTAACACCCTAAACATCTAGGGTACTACGCGGGAACCTCTTTGAAAATCTATGTATTTGGCTAAAAATAATTGTTTGCAAAAGATTGTGGAGATGCGAAAATAAATGGTTTTTATTATTTTGATTCGGTAAAACTTCAATGAGCTTCGTGCCTACGTACCACCAATGTGAAAAGGTGAAATCAGAACCACATAGTTCTTCTAAAAAAAGGTTGAAAGTTTGTTCATTTATTGATTTTAGAAGAAGATACAAGTCGTCAACTTAAGGAGAATACTCAACTGACCCACCATACAAATGAGGAAGATGGATCTTTGTATCAAAATGAAAAAAGGGCTCCAACTTGGATATAAAATCAACCAATATACCAATAAGAAGGGATCTCAAGTGGAAAAATAATCGACATGATTTTAATCAAGGCAATGGGGATAGGAGAATTAAATCTCAACTATGAGATGACTCATGTCTAATCTCTGAGAACAATGTTTTCGAAGAAAAGCCAAAGTGGCAAAAGTTTTGAATGAGTTTTTTATTTTTTTAATCTTATGAAAAGAGTTTGAGACGCTTAAGGTATCTTAGCATTTATTAAGAAAGAAAGTTTGAAAATGCAATGACCTAAGTCATGATTTTTTATTGAAAGAGGTGTAAGTTTGAAAATTAGGGTTTAGGGACCAAATATGAAAACAAAGAAAAGATGGGCAAAAAACAACAAATACATAAGAGGCAAACATTTGACAAGAAGTCAACATACACAATCCCTTTCCCTTGGATTTAATCACAAGCATCATCAAAATAACATTCATCACCACGTGGCAAGGTGATCAAAAATCAATCATCAAGAACACAACACAATCATGCATTACGAGAAAACCCTAGCACAAGAATAATCAAAATAACATTCATCCCCACATGGCAAGGTGATCAAACATCAATCATCAAGAACAAAACCTAATCACACATTATAAGAAAACCCTAGCACAAGCATCATCAAAATAACATTCATCACCACATGGCAAGGTGATCAAACATCAATCATCAAGAACAAGACATAATCATGCATTAGGAGAAAACCCTAGCTCAAGCATCATTGGCATGATATTATCAACATGAGAATCATCAAACAATTAGGTCAAAACCAAACAAAAGTATGACATACAAAGATCAAGCATCATGAAACTCAAACACGAGACAAATCTCAAACATAAGTTGGAATTAAGTAAAGAGAAGCAAGGTGTCATGTTATAACTTAACAAAGAGAAATCAAGATTAAAGCATAGAAACAAACAAGTACCATGTCAAAATATTACTCAAGCATTACATCTAATCATGAACAT
Source organism: Vicia faba (assembly GCA_948472305.1). Classification (NCBI taxonomy): domain Eukaryota; kingdom Viridiplantae; phylum Streptophyta; class Magnoliopsida; order Fabales; family Fabaceae; genus Vicia; species Vicia faba. Next base: position 1,135,074,375 of record OX451741.1, on the reverse strand, counting down.
CGAGAAGCATAAACAACATCTTAAAACCAATCATCAACTTCATATGTCTCAAGTCAACAAGAGATACACAAAATAACCATCAAAGCATGCATCAAATAATCAATAACCAGCAACTAAAAAATTCAAACAAGCATCTCAAATTGAATATGTAACTCATGCATCAATATCACATCATGTTAAAGGCAAAGTGTCAAGTACATGTTATTTTTAGATCAAACATCATCATAAAATTAAAAGAAAAAAAAATTAAAGTATTAAAATAAACCTAAAACATGCATTTATATTTTTGTCATTTTTTTAAATATTAAAGATAATAAAGTAAATTAAAACGAAATAAATAATAAACAAAAAATGTACGATAAAAGAGAGAAAAATAATAAGAACCAAGGAAGTATCCTGTCGGATGGTGGTGTGTGATCATGAAATAAACCATGCCCAAACAAATTGGACCCACATGCTTCAAACAAAAAAAGCAACTCAGCCAGTTCAAACAAAAACGTTAGTGTTGGGCTCAGTAGAAGGGTGTGAAAAACATGTCAGACTCATTAAGCCGAGCTCAAACATTTCTCTTCATTTTATTTTCAAAATATTTATTATCATCTTCCTCGTCCTCACTGTAATCATCATCTTCTTCGTCATAAAATGGCCACCACCCACTGTCGTGACCAACGGTTTTATCACCAATAATGAAGAATATATATGCCATCTTGCTCGAAATTAAAAAAGGATCACAACCATGGCCATAGTTTTCATTGATTCAAATTGAAACTTATGCAATCTAGAAAAAACCAGAAGAAGAAGAAAAAACATAGAAATTATGAGTGAAATTAAATTTCACACATCAACAATCAATGCCCAAAAGGTTTAGGATTTCACTCACAACATCAAAATGAGCATGAATGCAACAAGAATGACTGAGGATGGTGCTTGGATGGTTGAGTTCAAAGTGTGAAAGTATTTACCTATCAGAGAGAGTCCAATTCCCTCTTTCAGTGACTTTCAAGGATGGAAAACGATGCTTACAACTTTCGTGAAGCACCAAGAATGTATTGTTATGCTTGCCTTGCTCTAAAACTGATTGGAGCTTCTCAACCAAGTCATCTTGCTTGATGAAGAACATGAAGTTGGGTACGGTGATTTAATGGTTACATAGGTGGTTTATTGCATACAGTAGGTCATGTCTGATGCAGGGATGAAGATTATGTGGACATAATGCAAGAATCTTGAAGGAAATGAGTGATTCGAAAAACTGGTTTTGGGAAAACAAAGTGAGCTTGAAGGTTAGTTAATGGTTGCCCCAAAACAATGACTTGAAGTTGGCTTTTATAGAGGCTTCGTTTAGGTTAAGATGATGGTTTGGGGTAATACTTTAGGCTTGGATGAGGATAGTTTGGTCAAAATTTCGAATTGGTACCAAGTATGCACAAGAGGACAAGTGAGGTTCAAGGGCATGACATGGATGATTTTTAGTGCACTTTAGGGTTGGATAAGGTTGATTTTAGGTACGGAAATGGTTAGTACAAAAGAAAAATTCATGGAGAAGTTTGGCATGCTTTGTTCAAAATCAATTTTGGCAAACTTTGAAATGATGCTTTATGTTATGTATTCTTTGTTGGTTCAAATATGGAAAAATTTGGAGGCAATGTTTGGAGTGTATTATGGTGTAGAGGATGGAATTCTATGCCGAAACAAATTGGGGGGAAATATGGTACAATGCACAAGGGATGTTGGTCACAAATTCAAGACATGAAATTGGACATGAAAAATGACATATGATCCGACCCAATATGAAACCTTGTCGTGGCTTCTTTGCTCCATCCTTTCTTCATGCTCAAGCAACCAAAATGCCTCATCTTGGTATTAATGGAAAGAAGGAATCACCCACTACAAATTTTATGTTGAACACTTGAAGAGAAATATCTTGCATCATAGAGAAATATTGCCATAAAAAATTAATCTTGAAGCTGACTAACACATAATTTTTTTAAGTGTTTGGCAATTTTCACCAAACTTAGTACCTCACTTTTATCATGAAAATACAAAAAATTAAGCCAATCTTTTGGATTCAAATCTTTCACCATGATGTATTATCACACATTACCTTGAATTCCATCCCTTGTTTGCAAATTTTGGAGACTTGAGGAAGAAGTTACAATCTTGGAAAGTTGACTAAATGGACATGATTTTTGACACAAATATTTTCTAGCTTCTTCAAAATGAACAATTTTCAAAGTAATCTTGATTTTCATGATTTATCTTGATCAAATTCATCCAACTTCCATATTTTCTTTAAATTTGACTTGACATGACCATGGTTGACCAAAAATCTCAAAACTTTACAATCTTCAATAGATCAAGCTTCTTGAACCAACTGAGGCAAATGAATGGACCACAAATAATTATTTGATACCCTCGAACCATGTCTCAAGCCATGAGATCATGTTTTGGTCAAAAAGGCAACATCAAGCTAACTTTTACCAAAATCCTAATTTGGAGCACATGATGAATTGGAGCTTGATGAACTTGAACTGATGCAAACTTAAACTTGATTATTGATGAGAGGGAATCTCCTAAACACCTTGAATGAATGGGGGAGTTTGAGGTATTAAGGAACACACAAAACCCTGATTAACCAACCACTTGAACTTCTTAATTCATCACTTTATCTTGCAAAATAAACAAAAATAAACAAGGCATATCTTGTATTTTCATGAGGTTAATAATTCTTAAAATTTAGATGAACACAAAAAGGTGTTTGATGATGTCCTGATAAGAAACCCCCAAAGATGAGAGGGTTAGGAGCCAACCACAACTTGTGATCTTAATGATATGCAATCATGCAAATAGAGGTGGGATGTTAGGGGTTAAAATTAGGGTATGACACAACTGATAACATGTTGTTTTATTGTGAATTTGCAGGTTCAATAGTTGTTGGGTTAAGCGATCAGGTGAGGCTCACCTAACTTAAAAGGCGCATTCCTAATTTTAATTAATTTTTGATTTATTTAAAACTAGAGTCATTCACTTATATTCATCGGCTTCCTTATGTAGAGTATGTTTGAGATGGTGTCGACTGCTAAGATAAACTACTAAAGGGATTATTTAGGGGTGAGATTTCACGGCCATGGCATAACAAGTATTCAGATCGATTTCTATAATTTGTAGACTTGCAGTACTAAGACCATATTGATCTTTTAGGATTTTTCCCAATTCTCTACAACCTATCCTTAACTTGTATATTATCCTAAAATTTCAAAATAAACATTTTTTTCTATTTCTATTTTCAAAATTTTCTGGTATGGCTCAAGAAATGGAAGAATCAATAAACAACAGAAAACCATGCACAAAGACTCGACAACACATGCAATGACTCGACAAACAAACTAAAGCTAGAAAAATAAGTCCTAATAAATTATACTAAAAAGAAATAAATCTTACTAGAAAGCAAGTACAATAAAATGGTAAGGTTCCTCTATCACACTTAAACCGAACATTATCCTCAATGTTTCGATAAAAGATGAAAAAGGAAAAGTAAAACCTGGATGATCTACTACTCACGGGCCGTGACAGCCTCTCACCTTTGTGTCTTTCCTTCTGCCTCCATGGGCTCCTCTGATGCTACCTCCTTGATCCTCATGCCAGTTTCCTTGTTGGCTTCCTCCCTATTGTAGTGTCATGTATGCAAGCATTTCTGAATTTTGGTCTTGAAGGGTCTGAATTGATGCTTGACCAGTGGTTTTTACACAATTATTTACCGTTAATTTTAGTTATCTTTTCTTTATATTGTCAAGCATTTTATTTCATTTCTCCACATTTTATGCATTGGTTATGTGTTTTAGTGTTTTTAGGCTCAAAGGAATAAATTGTGATAAATTGGGCGAAAAGTGTGATATTTGGAGTTTCATAGGAAGTCAAAATACCATGCTACAGGAGGCCTGACACGGGCCGTGTCAGGATGAAAGCCAGGACGAGAAAAAATAATATGGGAAGTTAGGGGTGTCATACGGGCGCCCGTGTCAAGAGGTTTGTACCAGAAAAACAAAAGACAAATTTCTAGAGGTGCAACACGGGCACCCGTGTTTCCTGAAACGACTGTGTTGGGCCGCAATGCTGATTTCAATATTTTATATTATTTGGCTAAATAGTTGGCTTGCAGGTTTTTTTTGAGTATTTCCAGCCGACCTAGGTAAATGTTTTCTATTTAGATGAGTTCTCACGATGAATTAGGGGACTTTTTGCCAGTGGAGAATTTTGACAACTGAAGAGAACAACATATGAGATTATTGAAGGACAAGGATTTTTAATGAGCAGACGCAATTGAAGATCAAAGTTCATCATTTATCTGTAATGTCTAACTTTTGCGTTCTTGAAATTCTTTTGAACAATATGAGTAGCTAAACCTCCCAATGTTAGGGGGTGTCCCTGATTTGATTTTGTAATGACTTTGAATTCCTAATTTAATCAATTTATTTGTTTTCATATTAAATTTGATCGTACAAGGTTTTTATCGCTTTCTTTGTCGGACTAACAAGGATTGATTTACAGTTAACAATCAGCTGGACTACATTTGTTAAGGTTTTTGTACGATTAGACTATAGTAGATATCACCTAGGACTAGGGATACCATATACTTACCAGTTAAATCTTGATAAAACAAAGGCTTGATTTCATCATAATTCTCTAAGGACTTAGGATTTAGGATGAATGTTCAAAGGTTTTCCCACTAAGGACTTAACGGAAGATAAACTAAAGATGTGGTAATTGAGTATTTTGAACTTGTTGAAGAAATCAGGATTCAAGGTTATTATATGGAAAATTACACACTTTACCCTAGCATGCTCCTCATATCTATGAAAAGGCCAATTTATATTTCAGCTTATTTTTACTTATCATTAAGTAACAATTTCCAAACAAAATCCCAATTTAAGTTTTCGTTTAATTGAACCACGAATTGAACTCGACACTTATACGCAGTCCTTTAGTTTGACATTCGGGGAATTTCCCCATTATTACTACAAGTGGCAAAATAGTACACTTGCTATTTTTCCGATCAATGCTTGCATGAAGATCTGATTTTGTTGCATTGCTTGCATATACTACATCATTTCCTATTGTTGCTCATACATAACATATAGTAATATGGTAGGAGAACTAACTTGGGTGTTTTGCGTTTTATCGCAATTGTTGCGGTTAGCAAGAGTCGCCACCGACTTTTCTTTTATCCAAAAGGAAAGGCTGAAAAGAACAGGAAATACCTTTGAAATTATTTCTTGAGTTCGGGGGGTAGATTATGAAAAGGGAAGGTATTAGTAACCTTTTCATCCATAGTTAATTATGGGCTCTTAGTTTCTTGCTAGATCACTTGCTTTTGTTTGAAAATATGCTTTGTGTGGTTTTTGAAAGTATTTTGAAAAGGCGACATCGTTTAGGAAAACTTTGTAATAGTTCTCATTCGTAAGAACGTATACAAAGTGTTGATCTTTTGAAAATGTTTCATGTTTGGAAAATGTTTTGAAAGTGTTTTGTGTTTGTTTTGAAAATAAGCAAGGATATTTGATTTGAAAATGAGCAAGCAACTAGGAACAATCTACCTACTCAAAAGTCTTTGTTCATTTCTTCCTTTCCTTTGATATTGCTAGCTTACCATTGATTGGTAAGAAGCCTTATCTTTGGATGTATAGGGATGGGCATGGATCATCGTATAGCCATGATAGCAATGTTGTAAGATGTCTTAGCATTTCTCTTTGAGGGACTAAGATCATTTTGAAAGGAAACATTTGATAGCGTCATCGAGGGACTATGATCTTGTATTTTTGATTTCTTTTTACTAAGATATTCCACATGCATAACATGGCCATTTTTGTAAGGCAACAAAGTGGAATTACCCTAAGGGTGCAAGTGTGCAAGTGTGTTTGATTTACATTCTTGTTTTGTCTTGAATTAGGGTTTGCTACTTATTGATTTTATCTTTCCATACAAACCCTAATTACTAGCATTTTTATAAAGCGATAAATTGCATAAAGTAAAATTACTAAGCTATTACATCATTAGGGGGGGGGGGGGGGTGTACAAATTTACAAATGGGGATTTGCAAGAAAATTAAACCTAATTAACTATTACAACCATATTGAATAATGTACAAGAATTGAAAAAATATAATGCAAGAAGATAAATGAAAAAATAAATGATTTTGTTGTTTGATTTTTGTTAAGGGTTTTGACCTAATTAAGAAAATGATTAGTTAAGAATAAACAAAATTAAGTTTAAACTAATTAAGAAAGAAATTAATGATTTTTTAGGGTTTTCATTAAAAAGGTTTTAACTTAATGAAAATTAATTAATTAAAATAAACCTAAATTCTAAGTTAATTCTTATTTAAAAGAAAATAATATAATAATTAAACCCTAGTCTAAATATTTAATATTTAAGAAAAAAGAAATTAATTTGTTTTAAGAAAACGTTTTTAGTCCTTTGTATTTATAGAGAAAATAAACTAAATAAGTGTAAGAATAATACACAAAATATTTTTGGATTTTTTATTAATAAAAAAAATTTAATAAAAATAATAAAGAAAATATGAAATGAAAATAAAGTAAAAAAGAAAATGAAATAATAGAGAAAATAATGGGCCAGGGGTGCAAAAATAGGCAGGGGGTCAGAAGAAGCAAAAATGACAAAAGCCCAAAGGGGGAGGCCCAGGCGCTGCAGCTGAAACAAAAAAAGAGTGAAAATGGTCCAAAAGGTAGCGTTGGGTGTTGAACCCATGTCCTTCCATACATACGCGCGATACCTTTGCCACCGGGGTGGCTGTACATTCGGTAACATAACTAAAATGATAAATACATAATACAAAACAAGTTCCAGAAATGAACTTCATCTTCAACCTCTAGCCATGGATCCTGTAACTTCACCATTTCTCAACAAAAGTGAAAGATGCAAACATGAAAGTTGCTCCATTTTTCCATACGAATCCAACCATATAAATAACTAAAGTTATAAATCACAGATGAATGAGAATTTCTAAAATTACCAAATTCTGACCTAATTATTTCAGCAAGTTCAAACTTAAAATTCTCACTACTCAAGCAATATAAATAAAATTTATAGACATGTACAACTTCAGGGCAATGATGTCTATATTTTATCTTCACAAATGCAAGCCTAAAATGCCTAAATGAGAAGATAGAAGTTCAAAAAATATACCTCAAAACTGGAAATCATGAGATGAGTTTGAGCTTGATTTAAGGTGTTGCAATGATCAGGTTAGCTTCCTTGAGTCTCTAGGAAGCTAATGCAATGCTAAGCTTGAGTTGAGAGTGGCTGAAATGACCTGGAGAAGTCAAGTTGCAGACTCCGTTTTTTGGTTATGGAGGTTATGGTAAATGGTGTTACAGTTCTGGAGTAAGGATATGGATGAGTTATATTTGATATGTAGGAGCTTTTGGAAGTGAAAGGCCAAGAAACACACGAGGGAAATGGAAGTTTGATATGTAAAGTAAGAACTTGCACAACAATGGTGTTTTGAGGAAATTTCTGGCTAGAGAGAGTTTGAGAGAGTTTAAGGGTGTTAATGCTCGTGTCTTAGCTTACAAATAGTGTCTCTATTTATAAGCAACAAGTTTGGACACTTGTTGTTGATCAAAATTCAAAAACAAATGTTTAAGCTCAACATGGGATTTTTGAGAAATCCAAGTTTCAAAGTCTTATGAACTTGCTAATGTAGAGTGGTTATACTTTAAACACGCTTGCTTATGACTTTGTATATGGAGCGTGATGAGAGGGAACAAGTTAGAGGCTCAAAAATTTACTTTGTGCATAAAGCTTGCTTTTCAAGAATGACATTATTCACTTTCTTCCCAAAATGGCAATGTGAATTCGATAAAGCTTAAACCACTTGGATTACAGCTCAAAAGTTTGTGTAATCCATTAATGATGGATAGATACACAAGTTAGAAGGCCTACAAAGCAAGATTATGCAGCCTAACATTGAAATTGCATTATGTGTTCATCAAGAAATGACTTGTAATTCAAGAATGAAACCCTAACTTCTTGCCTTCGATTCTCCTGGCTCAAACATGATCTCAATGAGTTCTTGGATATTTTGGAAATCTTGTAACATCCTTTATAACCTCTATGTTGGACATTTTTTAAGATTAATCTTGGAACTATGTGAAAAATTGCCATGAAGTTAGGTCAAAATCCTGCCTAAACTAGGGCAAAATTTCACTAAGTTTCCAAGTTTCATGAACATGTATTCCTAAAATCATAACTTGAAATCCATGCATTTCTAGAAGAAGTTATGTTCTACAATGTTTTAGATTTCATTTAGATCTACAACTTTCATGTTGTAAGTTTCCTTTTAATCATCTTGCATCATGGTGAAAATTTTGCTCAAATTTATGAAAAAATATGAATTTTGCAACACTTTGAAAAATTTCTAAGTTTAGAAATTTTGACTTTTCAAAATGAAATCTTGAATTTTTGATTTCTTGATGAACAAATTTCATATTTTGCCATTTGATGAATTGTGATCTTTGACACTTGATTTTGACCAAAAAGTCAAAGTTTGACTTTTCAGTGTACAATTGACTTTTCCTTAGTTGACTGAAATTCATCTGTCAATCAATTGGTCTTGAGGAATGTTTTGAGCCATGCCATTAGGTAAAAATTAAGCATTTTAATCCTTGACATCATGTCTCAAACCAATAAGTCATTTTCTAGGTCAAAAATCCGAAATTGCACCTTCTCAATCAAAAACCTAATTTTGACCATTTTGCCCTTTTGATGATCTGATCAAATTTCTAGAGGAATTATGATCCAAACTTGATCAAATGACATATATGAGTTCATAATGTTGATATGGATAAAAATTATGAAGTTTGACTGTAAATTGGCCACAATTAACTTTTTCCCCAATATAGCTGATTTTAGGTCAACTGATCAATTGACTGAGCAAAAATATGATCCAAGACTTGAAACTTGACATGAGCAATCTTGAGAGTCGAAAATGATCCATGAAAGTCGTATGAGGCATTAAAAGTCCATTTGTCCTTGTGCAGTCTTGAATCAAAGGAGATCTTATGAGAGATTACTTGAGAAATGAGAGGGAAAATTTTAGGGTACAACAGCTGCCCCTGTTCAATCTTCTTAAACCCGAAGAGTTAGATTGGTGGATCTGCCATTCATGACTTGAAGGTGGAAGATGATTGAACACTAGAGTGCCCAAAAATTTGTACTCGAAGATGTATTGGGAATGGGCTTATAGATGCCATTTGGAGGAATGATGGTAAATACTGGAAGAAGTATCAAAATAAATCTTTGATTGATTTATTCTAAAACTTGATGTTTTACCTGTGGAAAAAGGGTTAGTTAAATGCAGATGTATGCGTGATGTTCACAAGGTGAATTATGTTAAATGCGTTTTGTATGTATGTGCTATAATGCATGAATGCGAGATGCATGTTTGTCCGGGAAAATAAATCCCTGACTACTGCTGAGGAGTTCCTGGGAAGTTGAATCCCAGATTGCTGTTGGGGACGAAGAATATGCACATCTTCAAATTTGTTAAAAGAATGCCTTCGATGGGGATTGTCTTTTGGATGTTAGCTGTTATCAGGTCGGGTCTAGGCTTTACAACTTCTGAGGATGAGGAAGTCAACTGCTATCTGGTCGGATCCCAGGCTTGACAGAAAATTTCTTGAAATTGAATTGTTATCTGGTTGGATTCTCAACTTCACAATAACTTGTTGGGGATAAGGAAGTTAACTATTATCTAGTCGGATTCTAGGATTTGCAGTAACTTGCTAGAACGGATGAAGTTGCACTGATATCTGGTCGGGTTCAGGCTTCATAGTAACTTGAAGTGGTAACTATTATCTGGTCGGGTCCAGGCTTCATATTTTTTGAAAAGTTATGCTAATATCTGGTCGGGTCCAGGCTTCATAGTGTCTTGCTAGCATTGTAGCTAGTTGTTATCTGGTCGGACTCCAGGCTTCACAATAAGCTTGCTTGAATAGACGAAGTTGAACTGATATCTGGTCGGATCCAGGCTTCACAATAACTTGAGGTGGATGAAAATAATTGCTATCTGGTCGGGTCTAGGCCTTACAATAAACTTGTCTGAAGAAGATATGGTTGAACTGGTATATGGTCGGGTCCAGACTTTACAACAACTTGCTTGGGAATTTAGTTGTTATCTGGTCAGATTCCAGGTTTCACAATAAAATTCTGAGGGGAATTTCTATCTGGTCAGATCCAGGCTTCACAATGACTTACTTGAAAAGATGAAGTTGAGAACTGGTGTCTGGTCGGATCCAGGCTTCACAGTAACTTATTGGGGTAGAGGTAAACTCTACTGGGGAAAAGAAGTTAAACCTTGGTCTGGTTGAGTCTAGGTTCTTCAATATCTTTGGAGATTTGAACTATTATCTGGTCGGGTCCAAGTTTCATAGTGTTTTGAGAAGTTGACTATTATCTGGTCGGGTCCAGGCTTCATAGTATCTGAAAGTTGTACTAATATCTGGTCGGGTCCAGGCTTCAAAGTAGTTTGAAAATTGTACTAATATCTGGTCGGACCCAGGCTTCATAGTATCTTGTGGAGATAGTAAAGGTTTTGTTGACGACTTTACTGGGGATTAGGGGTTATGGCCATATGATTTGCAATAGTCTGAAAGGCAAACTCAAGCTGGAGAGTGTAGACTCAGTCGGGAAGGACAGACTTGGCTTGGGGAGGATACACTCAGTTGGGGAGCATATACTCAGCTTGGGATAACATGCTCAGCTGGGGAAGATTGACTGTGCTAGGGGAATACATACTCGGTTGGGGAGGACATACTAAGCTGGGGAATTTTGTAGTTCCTTAATTGTTGTATGTTAGGGAAATAAACCCTGTTGGGGAAATAAACCTTGTTGAAAAATACTCAAAGAACTGCTGACGAAGTGAGTTTTTTGAGGAAGAGATCCACAAGACTTCTACTTGTAGGATTCAACTTAGCTGGGGAGAGAGCTTCCAAGAGATTGAGACTCTGGCTGGGGACCATTCTACGCTAAGAGACTTCGTGGGTAACTTTGTTGAGGGAACAGGTTTATTGTAGCTGTCTTGTGGAGATAATGCTCATGAAATAACTCTGTCGGGATATTCTATATACATTAAAGAGATGCTGGTTACTGCTTAGCAGGACACATGTGCCAACCAATTTTAATTATGTTCATATGCATATGTTCGTTCAATTTTAATCATTGGACAAGTTTGCATTCAAGACAAAGATAGAAAGTTTGCACTTCAAAGTATATTTGTATTGATACTTTGCCCATGAATAGGTGTTTTTTGTACAGAGACGGAGATCCTAGTATGAGGAAAATGTCGAAAAGAAAACAAATATTGAAAATAAAAACAAATAGCCATGTGGAAGTGATATCATTGCATTCCAACTCTACTATTGCCCCAATGTCTTTGAATGCCCCTTTCCGTTGACAAAAGTTGATTGGATTGATCTTGGACCGTTTGAAGTCGGACCTTGGTGATAAAGTTGATTGTAGTGATTCCACGGGACATAGTCATACGCTTTCAATCCTTAACTTTTGCCTGGACCGCCCTTTTCGGTTTTCAGCCCACCAGGATACCCATTTTTTCCCAAGTCGCCCTTTCGGGTTTTCAACTTGCCGGGTGTACAATCTTTTGCATATATCCCTAATTTTTTTCCCAAACCTTTTGGTTTTCCGGGATGTCCTTATTTTGCCTAGGTGTGTCAACCTAGCAGGTCTCTTATGTGTAGTATTTTTTAACTATGTCCTCATTTATAGGATGTGGGAAGTATTCACCATCCATGGTAGTCAGCATTATGGCACCGCCAGAGAACACTCTCTTGACAACAAATGGCCCTTCGTAGGTGGGAGTCCATTTGCCTCTAGGGTCGCCTTGTGGAAAAATGACACGCTTTATCACCAAGTCGCCAGCTTGATATACTCGAGGCTTGATCTTTTTGTTGAAAGCCTTTATCATCCATTTTTGGTACAGCTGACCATGACAAACAACAGCCAGTCGCTTCTCATTGATCAAGTTCAGCTGATCCAATCTCATTTGAATCCACTCATCTTCGCCTAAGCCTGCTTCATTCATAATCCTTAGTGAGGGAATCTAAACTTCTACTGGCAAAACAGCTTCCATGCCATAGACCAAAGAAAAGGAAGTTGCCCCAGTTGATGTTCTAGCTGAAGTATGGTAGTCATGTAGAGAAAACGGTAACATCTCATGCCAGTCCTTGTAGGTTACTACCATCTTCTGCACAATCTTCTTAATGTTTTTGTTGGCTGCTTCGACTGTGCCATTCATTTTAGGTCTATATGGAGAAGAATTGTGATGCTTGATCTTGAACTGAGTGCAAAGCTCAACAATCATAGCATTGTTGAGGTTAGTCCCATTGTCGGTTATGATCCTTTCGAGGATACCATAGCGGTAGATGAGGTTATGTTTGATGAATCTGGCTACCACATTCTTGGTGACTGAGGCAAACGAGGCAACTTCGACCCATTTGGTGAAATAATCAATAGCAACCAGAATGAAGCGATGTCCATTGAAAGCGACGGGCTTGATCTCCCCAATCATGTCAATGCCCCACATTACAAATGGCCACGGAGCGATCATGACGTTCAAAGGGGTAGGAGGCACATGGACCTTGTCAGCATAGATTTTCCATTTGTGACAAGTTCTTGAATGTTGATGGCAATCAGTCTCCATTGTTGACCAATAGTAGCCAACCCTCAAGATTTTCTTGGCCATCGTATGCCCGCTTGAGTGAGTGCCAAAGAGATCATCGTACATGTCTTCCATGATTTCCTCTGCCTCCTTCTTGTCCATATATCGGAGTAGAGTAGAGTCATGGTTGAGCTTGTACAAGATTCTGTTACTTAAGAAGAATTTGGATGAAAATCTTCATAAGAACTTTCTGTCATTGATGGATGCCCCCTCAGGGTACTCTTCTGCCTCAAGGTATCTTTTCACCTCATGGTGCCATGGCTTTTCCGTGTCAGTGTCAAGCTCACAGCAACGTGAAGGTTCGTCGAATATTTCAATTGTAATCATAGGGGCTTCGTTGTCCCATCTGACCTTGAACATTGAAGACATGGTTGCCAAGGAGTCAGCCAATTGATTCTCTTCCCTAGGGAAGTGCTCAAAGGTGATCTCTTCGAAGTAGGGAATCAGGGATAGCACAAGTTCCTTGTAAGGGATGAGATTAGGGTGCTTAGTGTCCCAGTCTCCTTTTACTTGGCTAATCACTATAGAGAATTCCCAAACACATTTAAATGCTTGATCCTTAAGTCAATGGCAGCTCTCATACCCAAAATGCATGCTTCATGCTCAACCATGTTGTTCGTGCAATCAAAGCATAGTCTGGCAGTGAAAGGAGTGTGGTAACCTTCAGGAGATATAATCACTGCACCAATTTTGTTACCTAAAGTGTTGGAAGCCCCATCGAAGACCATAGTCCATCGGGATCCTTGTTCAGGTCCGTCATACGGTCCAGGTTTCGTGCAGTCAGTCACTTGCATGATGTTCTCATCAGGGAAGTCAAAGTTCATGGATTGATAATCATCGATAGATTGATGTTCCAAATAATATGCTAGTACAATTCCTTTGATGGCTTTCTGCATGGTGTATTGAATGTCGTACTCAGTTAAGATCATTTACCATCTGGCTATCCGTCCGGAAAGAGCAGGTTTCTCAAAGATGTACTTGATTGGGTCCATCTTAGAAATCAACAGAGTGGTATGAGTCAACATATACTGTCTTAACCGGCGAGAAGCCCATGCCAGAGCGCATCAAGTTTTCTCGAGCAGTGAAAATATGGTTTCACAGTCGGTAAACTTTTTGCTCATGCAATAAATAGCATGCTCTTTTTGGAAAGACTCGTCATGTTGGCCCAAAACACAACCCATAGAGTTCTCTAGTAATGTCAAGTACATGATCAAGGGTCTTCCTTAAACTGGAGGCATTAGAATAGGAGGCTCTTGCAGATATTCTTTGATTTTGTCGAAGGCAGCTTGGCATTCATCATTCCATCTAACTACTTGATCTTTCTTCAAGAGTTTGAAGATTTTCTCACAAGTAGCAGTCAAGTGAGATATGAAGCGGGCTATGTAATTAATGCGACCCAAGAATCCTCTAACTTCTTTTTCAGAATGAGGGACTGGAATTTCTTGGATGGCCTTTACCTTGGCAGGATCAACTTCAATGCCTTTATTTCTGACAACAAAACCTAGAAGCTTTCCAGATCGTACTCCAAAGGTGCACTTGTTAGGGTTTAACCTCAACTTGTACTTTTTCGTCCTTTCAAATAGTTTGTACAGGTGATCGAGATGTTCCTCTTCAGTTTGTGATCTGGAAACCATATCATCCACATATACCTCTATTTCATGATGAATCATGTCATTAAACAAAGCTACCATAGCCCTTTGATATGTTGCCCCTGCATTCTTCAGTCCAAATGACATGACTTTGTAGCAAAAGGTGCCCCATTGCATGACGAAAATTGTCTTCTCCAAGTCTTCGAGAGCCATCATTATTTGATTATAGCCGAAGAATCCATCCATAAAAGAGAAGACTTTATGTTGAGCAGTATTATCGACTAAGACATCAATATATGGTAGAGGGAAGTCATCCTTGGGGCTTGCCCTATTCAGATCCTTATAGTCTATGCACATTCGAAATTTTCCATCTTTCTTTGGCACTGGCACCACATTGGCAAACCATTGGGGATAGGATGTCACATCTAGGAACCCTGCATCAAATTGTTTCATCACTTCAACTTTTATCTTTTTAGACATGTCAGGCTTCATGCGATGAACTTTTTGTTTGACAGGAGGACATTCTTCTTTTGTCGGCAAACGATGAACTACGATGTCGGTATCCAACCCTGGCATATCTTCATAAGACCAAGAAAATACTTACACATACTCATGCAACATCTGAACTAACATGCTCTTAACACTGCTTTCCAAGTTAGCACCGATCTTGATTTCCTTCTTGTCTACCTCAGTACCTATAGCGGTAGAAATGTTTAAGACTAAGCCATTGGATTAAATAGACTTTTATAGATCAAAATAAAAATCGCCACCGTGCTTTTATTGTTTCCAAAGGAATGGGAAAAGAGAGAATAACCCAAAAAAAAAGAGGGGGAAAGATTCAAGGTAAGGGGGTTGGTTATGCAAAGGGAAGGTATTAGCACCTTAAACATCTACGGTACTCCGCAGGAACCTCTTTGTAAAATATGTATATTTTGGCTCTAAAATGTTGTATGTAAAATAGATGGTGGAGGTGAGAAAAAGAAATATATTTTTTATGATTTTTGCACCCGCCGCGGTTGCGAACCTTTAGTGCCTACGTACCACCTTTCATGCAATAGGGGATCGGGGTACACGTAGTTCCTCTTTTTAAAAAAAATTTAAAACACAAATGTGTTGGTTAATTTTATGAGATAAAACATCATCGTCATTGTCCGTATGGAAAACATACCTACTACCCACAATTATGAGAAATGAGAATTTGCATCATCTCAAAGTGGAGGATATGGCTTGGGTTTTAAAATCAACAATGCCTCACTCAACACCCAAGTGGAAAATATCTCTCTTCACTACATATTGTAGAAGTATAGTTGTTTGCATCACTACAAGGATTGACAAGAGTTCAATCTTTTGAGAAAAGTTTAAAGATAAAATCCAAAATGGAAAGATAGTTTGAAATGAGATTGATTGACTTTTAGTCTTATCACAAAAAATGTCAAGGTATTATTAATTTAATTGGGGTTTATTTATGAAAATGTTTTGAAAATGCATGGACATAAGTCCAAGTTTATTATGAAAATGGTTCAAGTTTAAAAACAAGAAGAGTTCTCAAAAGGAGGAAGAAGATTTTTGAAATTAAAGAAGATGGGAGGAGAAGAAGGGACTATTCTAAAGCATAAGATAAAAGCTAGGGATAAGAGCCATATAGCCAACAAGAAGCCAATACTTGACATTATGAGCCAAGATATAATTCCAATTCCTTGGATTAAAACCAATCAAGCAAAAAAAAACACTATACCTCTTGAGAGAACCAAAACTTCAAGTGTATTAAGTCTTCATAAAAATTGGACAGAGTAACGGCTGTATACGGGTGAATTCCATATTACAAACAAAGAGTGTAATCACAAAAAAACCTGCACACAAAAACAAACAAGCAACCCAATGTCTTGAGGTAAACCTCAAGAACTCCAGACAGAATAATCAGATAAGATCACCAGGTCTCCAAGATAGGCCAAGGTTTCTAATCCTAAGTCCAAGAAAAGTCCCATGCTCCATAATACCAAGGATAGTAACCAAATAGTCTAAGTACCATTAAAGATTTTTCAGGGTTTATGTTGATTATTAAGTATCTTAAGAAAAGAAAAGAAAAGCTCAAGTTAGCAAAGTAAAAATGACAAGAAAGTAAATGCTCAAATGAGCAAAGATGAAAATGGCATGAAATGTAAATGCTAAAAGTAAATTGTGCATAAAGCATAAAAAAGAATAAAAGCATAAAGTAAGACAAGTCAATAATTAGTGGTTAGTTGGATGACCATCTTGAAGCTTGCATTTGGAACTCATTAGATGATTGGTAGCACCAAAGCCTCCACACAATAAGTTTCATTTTCTTTTTGTCAAGTATATCATTTATTTGGAATTCTCACAAGTGCCATTTAATGATCAACGATGTTTAAGTGATCCGCGTTGACCAAAAGTGTTGTAGATCCATTAAAGGATTAGTAGAACCAAAGCCTCCACACAATGAATCTCAAAGTTATTAGATCAAAGAGATCAAATTAACATACTTGGGCTTGCAAACATAAGTTTGGGCCACGAATGATCATTTACTCGAATCGGGACAAAATTTAATGCTATGTTAAGAAATCGTAAGTGGACTTATATAGAAGTCGCACCTATTTTGAGGTCGGTCAATAGCAATCTATGTAACATTTGTTTTGAGACATGATATAGAGATCATGCTCCAACAACATTTAGTGCAATAAGAAGGGGATGAGATGAAGAGGGATGTGAGAGAATATACAAACCACTTTTGAATTAAATTTAATCAAACTATTATTAAAATCATTCATCCATTTTTGTGGAGTTAATCTCAACACCATGGATCCAATGATGTTAATAAAGTTCATGATCCAAAATTTAACCCAAGATCAGTTAGAAAATAGTCACAAAATAATATCACATTTTAATATATACAAAAGGGGTAAAAAATAATGTTTAAAAATAGAAAATAAAGATAAAAATATCAACTATGTTCAAATTAATCAAGAGATAAAAAGTAATACCATAGAAAAATCAGAAAAGGGCTCAAATAATTTTACAAATTTTTTGGTAATTTTTTAAAGTCAGAAACTATTTTTAAAATTAAAATAAATGGGTAAAATAAACCAAAAATGATAAAAAATAGTAAAGTCAGAAACAAAAATAAAATAAGGTCACCAATATTTGTCAGAATATCATTGGATCATTCCATAATTTTTTCAGAATTTAAAAATGTATAAAAGTATTTTTAAACATTTAAAACAAATCAAATAAAGTGTAAATTTATAAAAAATACCAAAACACAAAATTAAATTGTGAAAAAATGAAAATCAGAAAGAGAATAATCAAAAATATTTTTCATAATTTTTTTAGATTTTTTGGACTGAAAATGAATTTTCTATGATTTTTTGAAATTTAAAACAATTAAAATATAAAAATCAGAAAAAGAAAATAAAAGTAAAATATGTGGACCATTGAATGAGAGTCAAAACGCGTTAGTAATCAAATCCAAGGGGTTTGGCACGCTGTGCATATCATGGTCATTAGTGAATAATGTACATAATCATTAATTAAATCAGATTTAAAAAAAAACAGATGGCACACCTTCATTGGTTGGAAGATGACACGTTAGTCATCTTCAACCTCCAGCCAACACGAATTGCAGGTCTCTCAAACTGTAAAATCAGAAGCTCAGACCTATGTCATTCGCTTCGTCTCTTCAAGACGAAAACAACCACACCCTCGCGCCAAATTTATATAAAATGTAGCTCAAGCAATTTGGAAGGAAAGTTTTGAAAAGGGATTTGAAATTTCATGGTTAAAATGTATTTCCAGAAAGAGAGGTAAGTGTTGCGACTAGAACTAAGGCAATGAGAGAATCACAATGATATCAAAGGTTTGAAGAATTGATAAAGGAATCTACCTATTGAAGTTGAGTTGCAGAGCTCTGAAACTGGACTTCAATGGAGCAGTATAGGGCACGATTCTCAAATGTAATTATATGGTTAGCTTTAGGGAAGATCAAGGAAGGTGAATTGATGGAAAAATTGAATTGAAAAAGGCTCGAGAATGGATTTTGAAGTTACTGAATTCTGAGTTATGAAACAAGTTTGGCAGGGTAACTCTGTCTACCCAAGCTTGAGAAAATAAATGGGATAGTTCATGTATTTATAGGAGAAAGGATCAAAAGGAAGAGTGCATGATGCGTTTTGAAGGGAATTCATGCAAACATAATGCACGAGTGAAGTGTGATCTAAACTTCACTAAAACTCATCCAATTCTTGCGTTTTGATGCGCTAATCCACTTGGGAAAGTTGGCTAATCATGTTTAGACCCAAAATGTGTGCTAATTTGAGGTTAATAGGTTGTAACATGAAATTCAAATTCTGACTTGCAATGAAACTTCAATTCCAAGTTACCACTTTTGAAACAATGGCATTCTCAGCTCAAGGGGTCTTAAGGCATGATTCTTGATGCTTTAAAAAGATGAGGTTACAAGATTTGTAATGGAAAAAGAATGGAGTTAAATGGATGCTTGAGCTGAAAGTTGTATTGAGTCAAAGTTGAAGAAAAAAGATTGACTTTCCATACTTAGAAATATTTCAATTTCTTCTTCAAAAATGACCTATAATGTCTTGCATCCAAACATGGATTTCCACTTGGAATTTGTTCTTGACCAAAAAATATGGCATGAATTAGATATCTTGAATGACATTTTGAAACTTGAATCATTCAAAATCTCCAAAATTTGAGAGAGTTGTGAATTGTTGAAGTTGGCAAAAAATTATGAAATTACCTATAATATATTGTATCCTTAAGGAAACTTCCATCCATTTCCTCACTTTGCACATAAGATAAAGCATAAAATTCACATCTTCAATACCATTATGGAAAAATAATGGACTCAAGGTGATAAAAATTGACCAAGTTATGACCATTTGAAGTCACACATGGAAAATTGGGGATTCATCTGGAGGACTTGTAATCTTTCTTCCTCATCAAGTCTCTTCCTCATGAAAAATCCTTGGAACTTTTGAAGTGATTTGTTAATAACCCTTTGAAGAGAATGATGTCTTTGGAATCACTCAAAAATAACAAAAGATGAGCAAGATATATTCCTTTGAAATTCAAAACCCTAGCTCCTAGATCAAGAAAATGCCTTGAGGAACTCTAACAAGCTTGAACAAACTTCTTGTACCAACATTCTTGCTTTGTGAATAGAAGTTGTTGAGGATGATAATGAGAACTCATATCCACCAAAACCACTTCCATATCTTGAAAATTGAGAGAAATATGCTCTTGTGACCAATAGGAACAAGGCCTTGTCCAAACATGACAACTTCTCCAATCAAACTCCTTGTACTTTTTAACCAAATTTGATAATCTTGGAATGTGGTGAACCAAAATAACCTTCCCATTCCATTTCTTCCAAAACAAATCCAATGATGAGGTTTGAACTTCTCAAGCTTTATTGACTAGGGTATGGAAATAAACTCATGAACCCATGGGGGGGGGGGGGGGGAACTTGTTGAATCTCATGGCCTTTACCTACAAGGATAACAAGCAAGAAAAACCAACATTGCACTTTATTTAATTAAAAGAAGAAATCAAGACAAAAATATTAATGATCACAAAAGAACATAAGTCAAGGTGCTTGGTAATTCCTCAAAAGGGAAAAGCTAAATGTAGGGAGGGGAACCAAGAATCCTAGTGTGATCTTGTTGTGAATGAATCAACATGGTATGATGAAGGGATCTTAGGGGGAAAAATTGGGGTACAACAGTACCCAGATTGATGACTTCAACTGACTCTTCGTGTGACTGAATAGCTTTTTCCTCTTGTAATAGAAGTCTGGCTAGTTCTCCCGGTATTTCACAATCTTCCTCGCCCTCGTATTTGTCTTGGTTAATTGGACATTCAAAGTCATATTCGACAATATTAGAGTCATTAGAAATAAGATCTAAAGTGGATGAGGACCTGCAAGAGTGTGTGTGTGTGTGTAAGATACATGGCTATTTTGAAAAATGTATTTGAAGGAAAAGAAAGAATATGAACACAAAGATTTAAATGCAAAAGAGTCCAATGATTTGTATTGAATGATCATATGATTAGATGAACATAAATAAAACCCTTGACAAATGGACCATAGTGCCCTGGGCCAGGCACATGGCTTAAAAGTCATTGTTAAATGTTACAGACAAAATGTTCTTGAATTGAAAGAAAAGCAATAATAAGTAGATTACTCCTCAATGAAGGATATGGGCACAAAGTCCTTTGCATGCCAATTCTTCAGCTCCATTGTAGTTGGATACACCCAATCCTCAACTGCAACTTCTTCATCAGAATCACCCACATCGTTGACTTCATTGAAACCCTTGTCATGTTTCGGCATAGGCGCGATGATTACATTCAGAGTTGGAGGAGGATCAAATTCAATAGTCTTGTTATCGATCAAATCTTGAATCTTATTCTTCAAGGCCCAGTATTGGTCAGTCTCATGTCCGGGGCTACTTGAGTGGTAAGCATATTTGGCGTTTGGATTATACTTTGGTGAAGAGGTATCTGGATTGGCAGGAGGATTGCGTAATTTCACCAAATTAGCCTTTAACAAGTGTTGTAAGGCTTGAGATAACGACATACCTAGCCTCATAAATTGTCTTTTGGAGTTTCAAAATGTTGATGATTTGCATATGGTCTTGGAGCAGGAGTTGGATTGGAGATTCAGACAACATTAACAGATGGATGATCATTCTTCTTGGTACGGGCCCTTGCCCTGTACACAACATTGATTTCTTTCTTTGCAGGAAAAGGTTTCTTGACAGGATTGGAAGTGGAGGCGGATGCCACGGAGATCTTCCCACTTTTGATGCCGCTTTCAACTCTTTCACCAGTTAAGATTAGCTCAGTGAAACCAGAAGAAGAGAAGTCAACCAATAGATTAAAGAATGGACTAGATAAAGTTCCCATAAACATGTCAATGTGCTCCCTATCAGTCAAAGGTGGTTGAACCCTACTAGCAAGGTCTCTCCATGTTTGTGCGTATTCTTTGAATCCTTCATTCTTCCCCATGGTCATATCTTGTAATTGAACTCTCATTGGCGCCAAGTCAGCGTTATACTGGTACTGATGGTAGAATGCAGTAGCTAAATCTTCCCATGTATTGATACGGGAACCATCTAACTGATAAAACCATTCTAGTTGCGTTCCAGCCAAGCTCTCTTGGAAAAAGTGAACCCAGAGTTTCTTATTAGCAGTGTGCGGATGTATCTTACGCACATAGGATTTCAGGTGAAGATTTGGACAAGAAACTCCATCGTACTTTGCAAAGACTGGTATTTTGAATTTATGGGGAATGACAACCCCAGAGATCAAACGCAAATCATCAAAATCTAAACTAGGGACGGCTTGGATCTCGACGGCCTTCAATATGTCTTCTAACTGCTTATACTTGACATCGGCGGGTGGATATTGTTCGTCGAAATAATCATCATCAGACGCTTGGTCATTAACACAGTCAGCCTAGGTACTCTTAACCTAACCAATCTGATTCTCGTCTTCTTCAGATGAGTCTTCCACTACCGTGATCTAACGAACCGACTCTTTGAACCTTCTACCCATGTTGAGCAGAGCTTTCTTCTTAGGCTTCTTCTTAACTTCCAGCAATGCCATCATATCTTGCTGCCCTTTGGATAGGGCCAGTAGAGTATCTTAGAATTGAGAGTTTTGTGCCTGAAGATCCTTTATAGTTTTCTCTAGATCAATCTTGCTGAAATAAACAGCAGAAAGATAAGGAAACTTGTTATGTGAAAACCTATCATGTTATGATGCATGGGAGATGTATATGCAAATGATTTCAAGGATTTATGAAATTTAAATTTGTGTAGACAAAAGAATGAACAAACATCAATTTTCATTAATTAGTTCAAAAAGATTACATCATGACTCTTGGGCTTACAAAATAACTCTCTAAGATAAAAAAGACTGAACGCATCCTCTTCGGCGCGAGATAGGCGTTCACACTTTGCTCTTCTTGTAGCTGATTTGTAAGCTCCAAGACCCTCTTCTTGCTAGCATAGAATTGAGCTTCGAAAGTATCTCGTTCTTCCTTTAGCTGAATCCAACCTTTTTGCAAGTCTTCGAGAGAAGTAGGCATGTCAGGATGGAGGACGGTGTATGGGACATCTCCTTCATCCCCAGGTTCTATGATGACTAGTAAGATGGAGGTATAAGGCATCAAAAGTTTTTGAGCACGAGCTAGTAACTACTTAAGGTAAGGCTCGAGGGGAATGGAATTCTTGTGTCCTAGCGTCTTGATATCCTTTTTTCTTATCATCCTCCAAGCTCGTATAAACCTCTGGCGGTAACCTTAATCGTCGCTCTCATAGTCGAATACCACTCCTTGGATAAGCATCTCATGTGGACCATCCCTTCGGGCATAACCAAATTGTTGTAAGGCTAAGAAGGGGTTGTAAGTGATACCTCTTCTAATGCCAAGCAATGGGACATTAGGGAATTCTCCATAATAGTTGACGATAGTAAAATTCTCCAAGGATCGGGAACACCAATGAACATCTGAATGTCTAAGCGTCATCAGCCTATGGGACCACCTCGAACCTTGTTCGTTCTTTAATACAGATCGGGGAAGATGTGAAATAAACCATCTTGCCAAGAGAGGAGTGCAACACATGAGGACACCTCTCTTCCTCATAGTGCGAGAGTGAAAAGAATGTAGGATATCTCCCAACAAAGTAGGAACTGGATTGTGAGACATGAAGATTTTGACAGCATTTACATTTATGAGTTGGTCAGGATTTGGAAACAAAACCATCCCATAGATGAGAAGGGCCACAATTTCTTCAAAAGCTTGTAAGTCTAAGGAGTTCCAACAATCTTGAGCTTTCTCAAACAAGAATTTGGATAAGAAACCTTTGACACCACTCCTTGTTTCCCAATTAGTTGTGATATCAGATTGTTGCAAGTATAGTGCTTGGGAAATCACTTCATGTTTTGGATCTCTTTCCGTACCGTTGAAGGGTAGTTGTTTGAGAATGGGAATCCTTAAGAATTGTGAGAATTATTCTAGAGTAGACACAAGTTAATAATAGGGAAAAGTGAAGCAATGGCGTAGAGGATCAAAGAATTGGAAGAGCATCTTTATCATATCTTCATCAGTGTTGGAAGTAGCCAAGTCCAGGAGGCAACCATGTCTTTCAGTGAATGAAGAGTTCTCAGGGACTCTTGATGCTAACTCTTTGAGTTGAGGAGGAATCCTTACGAGATTGACTTGGACAGTATTCATGCGGATAGAAGCCATGTCCTACAAAACAGAACAAAGATAAATCCCAAAAATCCTTGAAATGGTTAGTGAGAATGAGTATGATGTCATGGTGTTTATGATGTTATGTAAAAATATACAAACAAAGCAAACAAGTCCTTAGGTTTAGGCTTGCATGGAGTCTTATAGGTAAGTACCCTCTTGAAGTTTAGTTGGCTCAAACCTATCCTAGAAATAGTAACCGGGTTCTAAGGGATCCCAATATCACTGATCTGTCTTCTCGGGCATTATTTCAGCGCAAGCCTCTTTCACAGCGACCGAAATATCCCGAAAAGACAAACCTCAATGAGTGTAGTATCGAGTATCAACCAACTTCGGACGACACCAAAGCCGGTTATCTCACTACGTCCTAATGGACAAGTTGGTCAAGTAAAGGTTCTAAAAGTCAGTTAGTTCTTCATGACATCACACAGCGGCCCCGTATTCTCCTTGATTACTCAAGGGCTACCGGTACCCACAAATATGTCACACTAACGTAGCTATTGCTTAGACCATGTCGGTATACTCCGCATAGTTTCCAAAACGTATTGCTACTTACCTATAAGGTATCCCAAATCCGGGTAGAGGATTAGAACAAGCCCAAACAAGGAACAAAAATGTAAAGCAAACAAATCAAACAATGAAAGCAAGTAAAGATGATCTAGCCCTAAGGTAATCCCACTTTTAAATAACTCCCCAGCAGAGTCGCCAGTTCTATGGTACGGTGGGAGAATTGACTTGGGTATTTTGTGTTTTATCGCAAATGTTACGATTAGCAAGAGTCGCCACTGACTTTTATTTTATCCAAAAGGAAAGGCTGAAAAGAACATGAAAGACCTTTGAGATTATTTCTTGAGTTCGGGGGGTAGATTATGAAAAGGGAAGGTATTAGCACCCTTTTCATCCATAATTATCAATGGGCTCTTAGTTTCTTTCTAGATCACTTGCTTTTGTTTGAAAATATGCTTTGTATGGTTTTTGAAAGTATTTTGAAGAGGCACCATCGTTTAGGCAAACGTTGTAATAGTTCTCGTTCGTAAGAACGTATACAAAGTGTTGATCTTTTGAAAATGTTTCGTGTTTGGAAAATGTTTTGAAAGTGTTTTGTGTTTGTTTTTAAAATAAGCAAGGATATTTAATTTGAAAATGAGCCAGCAACTAGGAACAATCTACCTACTCAAAAGTCTTTGTTCATTTATTCATTTCCTTTGATATTGCTATCCTACCATTGATTGGTAAGAATCCTTATCTTTGGTGTATAGGGATGGGCGTGGGTCATCGTATAGCCATGATAGTAATGTTGTAAGATATCTTAGCATTTCTCTTTGAGGGACTAAGATTATTTTGAAAGGCAACATTTGATAGCGTCATCGAGGGATTATGATCTTGTATTTTTGATTGCTTTTTGCTAAAATATCCCACATGAATAACATGGCCATTTTTGTAAGGCAATAAAGTGGAATTACCCTAAGGGTGCAAGTGTGCAAGTGTGTTTGATTTACATGCTTGTTTGGTCTTGAATTAGGGTTTGCTACTTGTTGATTTTATCTTTCCATACAAACCCTAATTACTAGCATTTATATAAAGCGATTAATTGCGGAAAGTAAAATTACTAAGCTATTATATCATTAGGGGAGGGGGTGTACAAATTTACAAATGGGGATTTGCAAAAAAATTAAACCTAATTAACTATTACAACCATATTGAATAATGTACAAGAATTGAAAAAATATAAAGCAAGAAGATAAATGGAAAAAGAAATGATTTTTTTGTTTGATTTTTGTAAATTATTTTGACCTAATTAAGGAAATGATTAGTTAAGAATAAACAAAATTAAGTTAAACTAATTAAGAAAGAAATTAAGTTAAAGATGATTTTTTAGGATTTTCATGAAAAAGATTTTAACTCAATGAAAATAAAATGAAAAATAATTAATTAAAAGAAACCTAAATTCTAAGTTAATTTTAATTTAAAAGAAAATAATATAATAATTAAACCCTAGTCTAAATATTTATTATTTAAGAAAAAAGAAATTAATTTGTTTTAAGAAAATATTTTTAGTCTTTTTTATTTATAGAGAAAATAAACTAAATAAGTGTAAAAATAATAAACAAATTATTTTTGGTGTTTTTAATAATAATAATAATAATAATAATAATAAAAATAAAAGTAATAATAAAATAATAAAGAAAATATGAAATGAAAATAAAGTAAAAAAGAAAATGAAATAATAGAGATAATAATGGGCCAGAGGTGCAAAAATAAGTAGGGGGTTAGAAGAAGCAAAAATGACAAAAGCCCAAAGGGGGAGGCCCAGGCGCTGCAGCTGAAACAAAAAAGAGTGAAAAATGTTGAAAAATTGTCCAAAAGGTAGCGCTGGATGTTGAACCCATGTCCTTTTATACATACGCGTGCTACCTTTGCCACTGGGGTAGTTGTGCATCCGGTAACATAACTGAAATGATAAATACATAATACAAAACAAGTTCAAGAAATGAACTTCATCTTCAACCTCCAGCCATGGATCCTGTAACTTCACCATTTCTCAACAAAAGTGAAAGATGCAAACATGAAAGTTGCTCAATTTTTCCATACGAATCCAACCATATAAATAACTAAAGTTATAAATCAAATATTAATGAGAATTTCTTAAAGTACCAAATTCCGACCTAATTATTTCAGCAAGTTCAAACTTAAAATTCTCACTACTCAAGCAATATAAATAAAATTTATAGACATGTACAGCTTCAGGGCAATGATGTCTACATTTTATCTTCACAAATGCAATCCTAACAATGCCTAAATGAGAAGATAGAAGTTCAAAAAATATACCTCAAAACTGGAAATCATGAAATGAGTTTGAGCTTGATTTAAGGTGTTGCAATGATCAGGTTAGCGTCCTTGAGTCTCTAGGAAGCCAATGCAATGCTAAGCTTGAGTTGAGAGTGGCTGAAATGACCTAGAGAAGTCAAGTTGCAGACCCTGTTTTTTGGTTATGGAGTTTATGGTAAATGGTGTTACAGTTCTGGAATAAGGATAGGGATTAGTTGTATTTGATATGTAAGAGCTTTTAGAAGTGAAAGTCCAAGAAATGCACGAGGGAAATGGAAGTTTGATATGTAAAGTAAGAACTTGCACAACAATGGTGTTTTGAGGAAATTTCTGGCTATAGGGAGTTTGGGAGAGTTTCAGGGTGTTAATGCTCATGTCTTAGCTCATAAATAGTGCCTTTATTTATAAGCAACAAGTTTGGATACTTGTTGTTGATCGGAATTCAAAAACAAATGTTTAAGCTCAACACGTGATTTTTGAGAAATCCAAGTTTCAAAGTCTTATGTACTTGCTAATGTAGAGTGGTTATGCTTTAAACACACTTGCTTCTGACTTTTTAGATGGAGTGTGATTAGAGGGAACAATTTAGATGCTCAATAATTGACTTTGTGCATAAAGCTTGCTTTTCAAGAATTACATTCTTCACTTTCTTCCCAAAATGACAATGTGAATAGGATAAAGCTTAAACCACTTGGATTATAGCTCAAAAGTTTGAATAATCCATTAATGATGGATAGATACACAAGTCAGAAGGCCTTAAAATCAAAATTATGCAGCTTAACATTGAAATTGCATTATGTGTTCATCAAGAAATGACTTGTAATTCAAGAATGAAACCCTAATTTCTTGCCTTCGATTCTCCTTGCTCAAACATGATATAAATGAGTTCTTGGACATTTTGGAAAGCTTGTAACATCCTCTACAACCTATATGTTGGACATTTTTGAAGATTCATCTTGGAACTATGTGAAAAATTGCCATGAAGTTAGGTCAAAATCCTACCTAAACTAAGGCAAAATTTCACTAAGTTTCCAAGTTTCATGAACATGTATTCCTAAAATCATAACTTCAAATCCATGCATTTATTAAAGAAGTTGTGTTCTACAACGTTTTATATCTCATTGAGATCTACAACTTTATATTTGGAAGTTTCCTTTGAATCATCTTGCATCACGGTGAAAATTTTGCTCAAAGTTATGTAAAAATATGAATTTTCCAACACTTAGAAAAATTTCTAAGTTTAAAAATTTTGACTTTTCAAAATGAAATATTGACATTTTGATTTCTTGATGAACAAGTTTCATATTTTGACATGTTTTGATGAATTGTGATCTTTGACACTTGATTTTAACCAAAAAGTCAAAGTTTGACTTTTCAGTGTACAATTGACTTTTCAGCAATTGACTGAAATTCATCTGTCAATCAATTGGTCTTGAGGAATGTTTTGAGCCATGAAATTAGGTAAAAATGAAGCATTTGAATCCTTGATATCATGTCTCAGACCAATAAGTCATTTGCTAGGTCAGAAATCAGAAATTGCACCTTTTTAGTAAAAACCCTAATTTTGACCATTTTGCCCTTTTGATGATGTGATCAAATTTCTTAAGGAATTATGATCCAAACTTGATCAAATTACATGTATGAGTTCATAATGTTGATATGGATAAAAAATTGTGAAGTTTGACTGTAAATTGACCATAATTGACTTTTTCCCCAATACAGTTGATTTTAGGTCAACTGATCAATTGACTGAGCAAAAATGTGATCCAAGACTTGAAACTTGACATGAGAAATATTGAGAGTCCAAAATGATCCATGAAATTCATATGAGGAATAAAAAGTCCATTTTTCCTTGTGAAATCTCAAACCCTAATTTTCAGTTATCAGTGCTTGAGGAGGTGTCTTGAGCTGATCAAACCTTGTGCAGTCTTGAATCAAAGGAGATCTTGTGAGATATTACTTGAGAAATGAGAGGGAAAATTTTGGGGTACAACAGCTGAACCTGTTCAATCTTCTTAAACCTGAAGAGTTAGATTGGGGGATCCGCCATTCGTTACTTGAAGGTGGAAGATGATTGAACATTAGAGTGCCCAGAAATTTTCACTCGGAGATGTATTGGGAATGGGATTATAGATGCCATTTGGAGGAATGATGGTAAATAATGGAAGAAGTATCAGCATAAATCTTTGGTCGATTTATACTAAAACTTGACGTTTTACCTGTGGAAAAAGGGTTAGTTAAATGCATATGTATGCATGATGTTCACAAGGTGAATTATGTTAAACATGTTTTGTATGTATGTGCTATGATGCATGAATGCGAGATGCATGTTTGTACGGGAAAATAAATCCCTGACTGCTGCTGAGGAGTTCCTGGGAGGTTGAATCCCGAATTGCTGTTGGGGACGAAGAATATGCATATCTTCAAATTTGTTAAAAGAATGCCTCTGTTGGGGATTGTCTTTTGGATGTTAGCTGTTATCTGGCCGGGTCCAAGATTTACAGCTTGCTGAGGATGAGGAAGTCGACTGCTATCTGGTCGGATCCCAGGCTTCGCGGGAAATTTCTTGAAATTGAATTGTTATCTGGTTGGATTCTCAGCTTCACAATAACTTGCTAGGGATAAGGAAGTTAATTGTTATCTGGTCTGATTCCAGGATTTGCAGTAACTTGCTAGAACGAATGAAGTTGCACTGATATCTGTTCGGGTCCAAGCTTCATAGTAACTTGAAGTGGTAACTACTATCTAGTCGGGTTCAGGCTTCATAGTTTTTGAAAAGTTATGTTAATATTTGGTCGGGTCCAGGCTTCATTGTTTCTTTCTAGCATTGTAGCTAGTTGTTATCTGGTTGAACTCCAGGCTTCACAATAATCTTAATTGAATAGACGAAGTTGAAATGATATCTGGTCGGATCCAGGCTTCACAGTAACTTGAGGTGGATGAAAATAATTGCTATCTGGTCAGGTCCAAGCCTTGTAATAAACGTGTCCGAAGATGATAGGGTTGAACTGGTATCTGGTCGGGTCCAGGCTTTACAGCAACTTGCTTGGGAATTTAGTTGTTATCTGGTTGGATTCCAGGTTTCACAATAAACTTCTGAGGGGAATTGCTATTTGGTCGGATCCAGGCTTCACAATGACTTACTTGAAAAGATGAAGTTGAGAATTGGTGTCTGGTCGGATCCAGGCTTCATAGTAACTTGTTGGGGTAGAGGAAAACTCTACTGGGGAAAAGAATTTAAACCTTGGTCTGGTTGAGTCTAGGTTCTTCAATATCTTTGGAGAGATGAACTATTATCTGGTCGGGTCCAGGTTCCATAGTGTTTTGAGAAGTTGGCTATTATCTGGTCGGGTCCAGGCTTCATAGTATTTGAAAGTTGTACTAATATCTGGTCAGGTCCAGGCTTCAAAGTAGTTTGAAAATTGTACTAATATCTGGCCGGGCCCAGGCTTCATAGTATCTTGTAGAGATAGTAAAGGTTTTGTTGATGAATTTACTAGGGATTAGGGGTTGTGGCCCTATGATTTGCAATAGTTTGAAAGGAAAACTCAAGCTGGAGAGTGTAGACTCAGTCGGGAAGGGCATACTCGACTTGGGGAGGATACACTCAGCTGGGGAGGATATACTCAGTTGGGGACAACAGGCTCAGCTGGGGAAGATAGACTATACTGGGGGAATACAGACTCGTTTGGGGAGGACAGACTAAGCTGGGGAATTTTGTGGTTCCTTGAATGTTGTATGTTGGGGAAATAAACCTTGTTGGGGAAATAAACCCTGTTGATGAATACTCGATGAACTGCTGACAAAGTGAGTTCTTTGAGGAAGAGATCCAGAAGGCTTCTACTTGTAGGATTCAACTTAGCTGGGGAGAGAGCTGCCAAGAGATTGAGACTCTGGCTGGGGATTAGTCTACGCAAAGAGTCTTTGTGGGTAACTTTGTTGAGAGAACAGGTTTATTGTAGATGTCTTGTGGAGATAATGCTAATGAAATAACTCTGGGGATATTCCATATACATTAATTAGTTGTTGGTTACTGCATAGCAGAACACATGTGCCAAATAGTTTTAATTATGTTCATATGCATATGTTCGTTCAATTTTAATCATTGGACAAGTTTGCATTCAAGATAAAGATAAAAAGTAGAGTGGTTATGCTTTAAACATACTTGCTTCTGACTTTGTAGATGAAGTGTGATCAGAGGGAACAAGTTAGAGGCTCAAGAATTGACTTTGTGCATAAAGCTTGCTTTTCAAGAATGACATTCTTCACTTTCTTCCCAAAATGGCAATGTGAATTGCATAAAGCTTAAACCACTTGGATTATAGCTCAAAAGTTTGTGTAATCCATTAATGATGGATATATACACAATTTAGAAGGCCTGCAAAGCAAGATTATGCAGCCTAACATTGAAATTGCATTATGTGTTCATCAAGAAATGACTTGTAATTCAAAAATGAAACCCTAACTTCTTTCCTTCGATTATCCTTGCTTAAACATGATCTCAATGAGTTCTTAGACATTTTGGAAACTTGTAACATCCTATACAACCTCTATGTTGGAAATTTTTGAATATTCATCTTGGAAATATGTGAAAAATTGCCATGAAGTTAGGTCAAAATCCTGCCTAAACTAGGGCAAAATTTCACTAAGTTTCCAAGTTTCATGAACATGTATTACTAAAATCATAACTTTAAATCCATGAATTTATTGAAGAAGTTGTGTTATACAATGTTTTAGATCTCATTGATATCTACAACTTTCATGTTGGAAGTTTCCTTTGAATCATCTTGCATCATGGTGAAAATTTTGCTTAAAGTTATGTAAAAATATGAATTTTCCAACATTTAGAAAAATTTCTAAGTTTAGAAATTTTGACTTTTCAAAATGAAATATTGACTTTTTGATTTCTTGATGAAAAAGTTTCATATTTTGACATGTTTTGATGAATTGTGATCTTTGACACTTGATTTTGACCAAAAAGTCAAAGTTTGACTTTTCAGTGTACAATTGACTTTTCATTAGTTGACTGAAATTCATCTGTCAATCAATTGGTCTTGAGGAATGTTTTGAGCCATGCCATTAGGTCAAAATGAATAATTTGAATCCTTGAGATCATGTCTCAAACCAATAAGTCATTTGCTAGGTCAAAAATCAGAAATTGCACCTTCTCAATCAAAACCCTAATTTTGACCATTTTGCCCTTTTGATGATCTGATCAAATTTCTTGAGGAATTGTGATCCAGACTTGATCAAATGACATATATGAGTTCATAATGTTGATATGGATCAAAAATTATGAAGTGTGACTATAAATTGGCCACAATTGACTTTTTCCCCAATACAACTGATTTTAGGTCAACTGATCAATTGACTGAGCAAAAATGTGATCCAAGACTTGAAACTTGACATGAGAAATCTTGAGAGTCCAAAATGATCCATGAAAGTCACATTAGGCATTAAAAGTCCATTTTTCCGTGTGCAATCTAAAACCCTAATTTTCAGTTATCAGTGTTTAAGGAGGTGTCTTGAGCTGATCAAACCTTATGCAGTCTTGAATCAAAGGAGATCTTGTAAGAGATTACTTGAGAAATGAGAGATAAAATTTTGGGGTACAACACATATGGTACCAAAATTTATGAGCACCTATCTCATCACCCTCCAAATATCCCTACCATTGGATCAATTCCCTTTTGGAACTGGAGTACATCACAAAATGATATGAATGCATGATACACAACAACACCATATAAATTCGACCACGATTAGTCAAGTGCATCATAATTCACATAGTCATCACATAGCATATATTACATATTTAAACATTCACATCACCCAAAACATCATCATGAATCACATTAGTTACATCACGACAACGTCATAGCAACTTCATAACACTTAATAGCAACATCATATTCATTATTAAAAGAAATAGAACATCATGGCATAGTAAACATGTAACAATCTAATCTCAAAAACACAACGGTACTGGGATCAGGTATCAAACCACTCATATGATTCTATCATAGTATAATTCAGCACATTAGCTTCTCAACGCTTCGAACGCCGCATCAAACAGAGTCATGACACTCAAGTTACGGCCTTTGAAATTTTTTGCCGGATCTGCTCGCCTGATGCTTGCATGATGATGCTGGTGGCACTCTCCTTACCTGATTCACGCCCAACGAAGCTAGGGCAATGATCCATCCCCCCATACATTTTCCAGAAGCTCTTTTTTTCACCTTCCTGCTCGCCAGCTGGCTACACAATATATTATCTAATTTTACTAATTAGAATAATTCTAAATAATTACTCGAATTATTTAAAATTATTAAAACACCCAATATCATTTAATTCCTACTATACCATACATAGTATCACATCACACATCATATTCATCGAAACATCACATATACTCACAAATACATCACAAATACTCATCATAAATCAATTAAATAATTAAATAAATAATCTAATTATTTTTTGGGTGTTACAGACTTGCTCGCCCCATTACTCGCCTCTGGCTCGCCCGGTGATTCTTACGAAACAACAACTTCTCAGTTACAATTTCTACAGTGTCCATACCTATTCAAATTTCAATTACAGTACCAAACTTAGTCCAAAATGCATAACATTCATCATATATCGCACGTTAACATCAAAGCACATCATCATGTCATATTGAACACAAATCATATCATACAGACATCACAAATCAACAATTTCGTCATGTTTTTCATCAAATCATCACATACGACAAAACCTACTTCTACTTTAAATTCCTATCAATCATCATAAATTGATACTAAACCCCTTACTTTGAATTCTCTAGAAATCTATCTCTTCCTTCACATTCTACATGATTCCTGTCTGAGTCCTAGCCTTTTCTTTGCATTCTCTCAATTCCACGATCGTACAAAATGCACTCTCTCTTCCTTATTTTATCTTTTTACTTATTTAACCCTTGGACCCCTTTCTATGTTATTCCGCTTATACCCTCACTTATCATCATTATATTAACATCATTCCCCTATTCATCTTTACACACTAATTATTCTATTTAATTATTATTATACTCTAAATAATATAATTAAAATTATTTAAATCTATATTATTCTAATCAACACTTTAATCCTCCAGTACCCCACAACATACCACACATGCATCACATAAATTCATAATAAATAAAAAATAATCAATTAAATAATTAAATTTAGATCTGAGGTGTTACAACACTCCCCCACTTAAATATATTTTGTCCTAAAAAATTACTTGAGGAAAACAGAGTCAGACACGACTCCCTCATCTGATCCTCATGCTCCCAAGTCAAACTTTCATCAACTGGTCCACCCCATAATACCTTCACCAAGGTAATCTCTTTACTCTGCAATTGCTTCACTTCTTGACCTTCTATCCGCACAGGTGATGCTACAATTGTCAGGTTATCTCTCACCTGTATATCATCAATTTGGATCATATACGAAGGATAAAAAATGTATCTCCTCAACTAAGATACATGAAACACATCATGAATATTCACAAGTGACGATGGTAATTAATCATAACTCAGATCTTTATCCAACACAATACTCGAAGGTATCCCCTGTAATTTCACAATCTCCTCAATATGCATCGCAGCCAACTTCTGCATAGGATGATTGATTGTTATTTCTATAGGTTATGGTTGTTATTAATTTTAGTAAAACAAATTAGGCAGCAACATGTTACACCAAATAACTTTAGGATTTTATATTCCTTTCTTTTCCTGAGTTTATTGTTCTAAGGTGTTGAGTTTGATGTGCTTCAGTGGAGTGGTGAAGAGATATCAAACACGATTTCATGACATCCACCTGATTGAGAATAATATTATGTCTCTATGTTTTTGTGTTTAGAAGATTCTGAAGACTAAATCTCTGATGTATAATTCTGCTGCTAAGGCTGGAAGATTTATTTGACGAATGTATTGAAATCTGAATTGTAATTTTTTTAGCCAAAATTTGAAAAAGGGGGAGATTGTTGTTTCTCTAGGTTATGGTTGGAATTAATTTTAGTAAAACAAATTAGGAAAAAACATGTTAAATAGGCAGAGAAATAATGTTAAACAAGATGTCCTATTCTGATCACTCGACATATTATATGTTACGGCTAGAGTTTGTAAGTGGGTAACAGATCCGGAATATTAGGATATTACATGTGTATTCCAAGATGAAGAAATCAAAGGTGTTAAACTAAGAGGTTATATAATTAGAAGAGACATGTTGAATATATATGTCCTATGCATAATCATTCGACATTGCGCCTATGTGCATCTGGAAAGTTGGATTGGTTTTGCTTGTTACAAATGCAGAATATTCTGAGAATATTATGATACCCTATATGGTGTTCATGTTAAGGAAGAAGAGATTCAATATGAAATCAAGGAGTTGTGTTAGTTTCTAATTATGGAGATAAATCAGGGAACTAATGATTGATTTGCTACATTTTAGGAGATATATCTGCAACCTTATTTGCTACAGGTCAGATGCGGTTTTGAAGCCCAATCCAGCCAGAAGATTGTTATAAATAAGAGGGTTCAAACCTAATGTATGTATGGAACATATTGTATCTTTTATATAGCCTTTAGGGTTTGTGTTCCATCAGTTTTATGATCCACTCTATAGTAGATTTGGACTGTGTAAATTGTAAGCCACTCTTGAATAATTTAATACTTGAGTTGAACTATTATTTGAGTTACAAATATTGTGAATTACTCATAAGATGTTAATCAAAAGTGAATTCTGTTTGTTGAAGGATGTCTCCTTCTTGTTTATCAATCACTCTTAAGCTTCTGAGTATAAAGTGATTGTGAATTTGTGAAGTTTGTTTTCTAATTTGTTTGAGTTGTGGCTTAGACACTGTTTGTGATGGTCAAGGAAGTGAGAGATGTCTTATATCTAGGTGAGTCTTAGGTAGAAGTATAGCATGGGTAGTGATTAAGTGAGAAGCTATAAACGGGGGAGTTTAGCTTCAAATTGATACTATTTAGTGGATTTCCTTCCTGGCTTGGTAGCCGTCAGAGTAGGTGTTGTGGTACACCGAACTGGGTAAACAATTCAGCGTGATGTTTACTTACTGCATTGATTGTATTATATTTGTTCATTATGTTGAAGTCAGATTACAATGTATCAACATCTCTTAGGACATCTGTTATCTGAATCCCAGAATTTTGTGATCTTCATTGGTAAGAAATGAGCTGATTTAGTCAATCTAACCACTATCACCCAAATCGAATCATTGCCCTTAATAGTTTTCGGAAAACCCGACACAAAATCCATGGAAATGTTATCCTATTTCCATTCCAAAATATTTAACAGCTGCGCTAGACCCAAAGGCTTCTAATACTCAACCTTCGACTTCTAACAAGTCAAATAAGCATAAACAACTTCAGCAACTTCCTTTTTCATATCGGTCTTCCAAAACAACTTCTTCACGTTCTAATATATCTTTGTAGCACCTAGATGAATACGTATACCACTTCAATGTCCTTCCTCAATAATACTCTTTGTAAGTTCTGGCACATCCGTAACATACACTCTGTCTCCGAATCTCATTACACCATTATCACCGATTCACAATTCACCTCTATTACTTTGGTTAATCAACAACAATCGGTCAACCAAACTCGGATCATGTTTATGACTTTCTCTAATCTCCTCAATGATACGACTATTTAGTTTAAACATTCCAGCCTTCACACGGTTATGAGTTTCTTCACATACTAAGCTTATATCTCTGAATTATTCGATCAATCCTAACTCGCGCACCATAAGCAATGACATATTCAAGGACTCCCTACTCAAAGCATCTTCCACCACACTTTCTTTACCAGGATGGTAATTCAAATCAAAATCATAATTTTTTAACAACTGAATCCATATTCTCTATTTCATATTCAATTCTTTCTAATCAAACAAGTACTTCGGACTCTTATGATCATTGAACACCTAAAATTTGGATCTGAACAAATAATGTCTCCAGATCTTAACCATATATACCACCACAGTAAACTCCAAGTCATGCGTAGGATAAATCCTTTCATGAACTTTCAGTTGTCTAGAAGCATAAGCAACAATCTAACCATTCTGCACCAGCATGCCTCCAAGACCCATCTTTAATGCATCATAATAAACTACAAAAGATCCATTCGGATTAGGAAAAACCAATATTAAAGCATTCGTTAACTTGTTCTTTAGTT
This sequence comes from Vicia faba, assembly GCA_948472305.1. NCBI lineage: Eukaryota > Viridiplantae > Streptophyta > Magnoliopsida > Fabales > Fabaceae > Vicia > Vicia faba. The sequence goes on along the minus strand of OX451741.1, from coordinate 1,135,037,680 downwards.
CCACAAAACTCTCTTCACGTGCAACATCCCACACATAAGCTTGACCCTTTCGAGTCAACTGAGTCGACGACAACACCAACTTAGAAAGGCCTTAAATAAACCTGCGATAATAACCTGCTAAACCAAGAAATCTTCGCATCTCAGTAGTAGACTTCAAAGTTTCCTACTGCAAGACATCATCAACTTTAGAAGGATCCACATCAATTCCACCACTTAAAATCACATGGCCAAGGAAACTTACTTCCTTCAACCAGAACTAACACTTTGAAAATTTTGCGTACAACTTCTTCTCTTTCAACACTTGCAACATAACTCGCTGATCCTCAGCATGCTCTTCTTCTGATTTAGAATAGATCAGAATATCATCAATGAAAACCACCACAAACTTATCCAGATACAAATGGAAAGTCTGGTTCATATACTCCATGAAAACACATGGGGCGTTAGATACACCGAAGGACATTATAGTGTACTCATAATGACCATACCTTGTTCAGAAATCCATCTTTGGAATATCAACTGGTTTAACATAAATCTGATGATAACCGGACCTCAAATCAATCTTACTAAACATACTGGCACCTACCAACTGATCCATCAAATCATCAATCCTCGAAAACAGATTCTTATTCTTGATAATTACCTTATTCAACTGTATGTAGTCCCTACACAACCTCATATACCATCCATATTCTTAACCAGCAATACAGGAGCACCTCACGGAGAAACACTCGGTCAGACAAACTTCTTCTCAAGTAATTCTTCCAATTGTGTCTTCAATTCACCCAATCTGAAGCTGACATCCTATAAGGAGCCATTGACACTAGACTCGTACCTGGTACTAATTCGATGGCAATTTTTACTTCACGGTATTGAGACAAATCACTGATGTCATATGGAAATACATCTTATAAATCACACATAACAAGTAAATCGACACTTGCAGCTTCATGATCAACTTGCAGCGATGCAAACATTGCAAACATTAAAGCTTCATCCTTTACAAGTTCATCCACTTGCTTAGAAGACAAAAACAGTAACTCTCCACTATCACCAAACTTAGAGAACATCACCGTCTTATTATAAAGTTGATGTGAATATATTTGAACTCCGGCCAGTTCATTCCAAGGATAACATCAATTTGGTGCAAGCGCAGACACACCAAATCCATCACAAAAATCTTATCAAAGATAGTTAAAGGACAACTAAAACAGACAAAAGTAGTAGTAACAAAACCATTTACAAGAGTGTCTATCACCATACCACCCTTCATAGAATATAATTTCAATCCCAACATCTTGGCACATTCAAGTAAAATAAACGAATGCGTAGCACCAGTATCAATAATAGCAATCAACTCAACATTGTTAATAAAACAAGTACCTCTAATCATGAAATCCTTCTTAGGAACCTCTGAAACACTCAAAGAAAACACTCTACCATTAGTCTAAGCAGTAGTAGCAGTATTCTTTAGCTTATGACACTAGGTACTGATTTGACCTTGTTCGCCACAATTGAAAAAAGTCATATCGTTATTCTTGCACTCAGAAGAATGATGACCTGTCTTACCACATTTATAACATCTAAGCACCTTACTTTCGCAAACATCAGCATGGTGGCCTTGCTTGCCACACTTAAAACACTTAACAGAAGTGGGAGATTCTCCCTAACTTGGCTTTTCCTCATTAGAAACTTTATGTTTCCCTTTGTCAGTGGGAGCACAATACGACTTACCACGATCTTGGTTCTTCCATTTCTTCTCATTATAACTCTTACAAAAATAAGATTTGGCTCTAATATCCCGATCATAGATCCTGCACTTATTCACTAGCACGGGAAACTAGTGAATCTACTGATATCCAATTCCCAGCTTAATCTCAAGATGTAGCCATTCTCAAACTTGATACACTTAGATGCCTCAACTTCCGAATTATTATAATGCTAACAGAACTTCACCAACTCCTTAAACCTTGTAGCATACTCAGCAATAGTCAAATTCCCTTGTTTCAGCTCAAGGAATTCAATCTCCTTCTTGCCACACACATACTCAGGAAATTACTTTTCCAAGAAAGTAGCTCTCAAAATAGCCTAAGTGATCTTTATACCCAAAATCACCATTTTCTAACGTATCTTATCCCACCAGTCATCAGCTTTTGCTTCCAACATGTGTGTTCCAAACTTTTCCTTGTGCTCCTCTGAGAAAGCCATCAATATGAAGATCTTCTTGATCTTCTTGATCCACACATGTGCACCGTCAATATCATGTGTGCCCTTAAAGATCGATGGATTTTTCCGCTAAAACCTTTCCAAAACACGAAACTCATCATTCCCTCCAACATTATGGAGTACATGCTGATTATTGACTATTGCCTGAGCCAGTGATTCCAAAGCCTCAACAATTATACCATTATTTCTTCCTCCAGCTATTTCTTTCTGTGTATAGGCAAATATCATTAGAGGAATGAAACATCAATTGTGTTTACACAGAAATCGACCACCAAGACATAAACATCATATAAAAACCTGGTCAGACAGATCAGACTGCTCTGATACCACTAATATAACACCGTTCTAACCGCACATTAAATTCTCATATAATTTATGAATTAATTCAAATAAAATCACCACTCAAGAGTGTCACACTTCATAGAAAACATCATAATAACAATCTCGCTCTGTAACATGGGTTATAACAAATTAACACAATACTTATGATTAAAATTCATCACATCATTTAAAGACATCGCAGTGGAAATTAATCGTCATGTATCATAATTAACTCCTTAAAACTCATAATGTTGGTCTCGTAATTTATTAAAACCAAATCAACAATCAAAATCTCCATAAAGCATGTAATCATAACATAAAAGAAACATCATACTCGCAAAACAAAGTGTTCCCAACCCGATGTTACATATCAGAGCAAGACACCTCTAAATAACGGAATAAATAAAACACTCTGAAGCTAGCCTCAAATTTTCTACATACTACTCCTGGTCACCCGCGGGTTACACACGTGGAGGCAACATTCAAATAGAAAGGGTGAGTAATCACAATTTATTATAAAAGACATTAGGAAAAGGTTAATAGTCTTGACAACATCATCACATAACAACACATACTATTCACTAATACTTCATACTCACTGAATGCATCATAACATAACTTGTATCCATGTCATCATCAAAACATCATATATTCACATAGTTCACACCTATCATCATATCATAACTCATCAACAAAATTTATGCAATATCACATAGGATGTTAATGCAACACAACTGACTTGATGCTTGGGGTACCAAAAATTATGAGCACCTGGCTCATCACCCTCCAAAGATCCCCACCATAGGATTGATTCCCTCTTGGAACCGAAGCACATCACCAAATGTACATAATCTGCATAATAGGATTGAGGCTCGTCATAAGCGGACCACCATCCAAATTGCTATGAATTCATGATGAACAACAACATCATATAAATTCGACCACGACTAGTCAACTACATCATCACTCACATGATCATCACATAGAATGTATTACATATTTAAACATGCACATCACTTAAAACATCATCATGAATCACATCAATTACATCACGACAACGTCATTGCAACATCATAACACTTCAAAGAAACATCATATTCATCATTCAAAAAATAGAACATCATGGCATAGAAAACATGTAATAATCCAATCTCATAAACACATATGTTGTACCCCAAAATTTTCCCTCCTATTTTCCTTCAAGATATTTTCATGAGATCCTCATTTGCTTAAGATGACTCAAGAATTGATGAGACAAATTCTCTTTCTAAGCAATGGGTCCACAACTAGGGTTTGGTATTTCTCATGGAAAATTGGGTTTTAAAGGTCTCAAGTAGTTTTCATGGTTCTCCATAGGTCTTCAAAATTGCTCATGTCAAGTTTCAAGTCTTGCATCACGAATTTGCTAAGTCAATTGTTCAAATGATGGAAAATCAACTGTATTGGGTAAAAAGTCAACTATGGTCAACATACAGTCAAACTTCAAGATTTTTGGTCAACATCAATATTTTGAAGTCATATCCATCATTTTATCAAGGGTTGATAATGATTCCTCAAGAAAAACCCTCAAATCATCAAAAGTCAAAAGTTGCCAAATTAGGGTTTCCTTAGGAGAAGTCAACTGAACTTTGACCAAGCATAACTCTCACATGCTTCATCAGCTTTTCCCCAAAAAAATCCCATTTTGAAGGGAATTCAATTCTCTACAGCTTTTTATCTCTATAATTAAGTCCAAAAAATGCATCATTTAAGAGATATAAGCCAATATATTACAGGTCATTTCAAAAGTCAATAAAAAGACACTTTTTTTCAAGGCAACTTACATCAAGACAACATCCTTAAAAGTAAAAATGATCAATATAGAGTTTGTAGAGGACATCTTGAACTTTCGAAAAAGTCCAAGATCACCTTTAAAAGATAAAAATCGAGTGAGTTATGGCCATTTCTAGTTGGGAAATTTTGAGCAAGGACATGAAGTTCAAATTGAGCAAGCTTGATATTTTGGACTATTGGGCCATGGTTTTAAGGTCCAAACGTGTGTTATACTCTTCATACACCTTAGAATTCATTCATACACCCTTCGACCTTGTTTTATTTTAATTACTTTATTATTATTTATTTAATTCTTTAATAATACAAAATAAATAAGATAAAAATTATATCTTACTGTTGTACCCCAAAATTTTCCCTTTCTTTTTCTCAAGACATTTCTTACAAAAGTTCTCAAATGCTCAAGGATTTTAAAGAGATGATCAGAAAAGCTCACCTCCTAAGCACTGGATCCATAACTAGGGTTTTGGTTTTCTCAAGGAAAATTGGACTTATAATGCCTCAAGTGACTTTCATGGTTCACCATAGGTCTCCAAGAATTCTCATACCAAGTTCCAATCCTTGTATCACAAATTTTCTCAGTCAATTGCCCAGATGACTGAAAATCAATTGTATTGGATAAAAAGTCAATTATGGTCAACATACAGTCAAACTTCAATATTTTTGGTCAACATCAACATTTTGAAGTCATATTCATCATTTTATCAAGGGTTGATCATAATTCCTCAAGAAAAGCCCTCAGATCACCAAAGGGGAAACTTGTCAAAATTAGGGTATTGATTGAGAATGACTGATCATTGACTTTTGACCTAGTACATGACCTAATGACTTGAAGTATTATATCAAGGGATCAAATATAATATCTTTACCTAATTACATGGCTCAAAACATTTCCAAGGTGCAAGTGATTGATAGTTGAAGAATTGAGATCAATTGATGAAAAGTCAACTATGACATAAAAGTCAAACTTTGACTTTTTGGTCAACTTTGAACTTCAAAGATCAAGAGTCATTCAAACATTCAATTTTTTATCAAAATTGATCATCAAGAATCAACAAAGTTAACAAAAGTCAAAGACAGAAATTTTTTAATACTTAGAAAATTTTCTAAGTGTTAGTGCTTTGTTCTTAATAAATTCACTACTTCATGTCTATTTTTCACTAAGATGTAAGATGATTCAAGAAAAACTTTCAACATGAAAGTTGTATAGCATGATGAATTATACGACTTTTCCCTTGAGGGATGATCTTCAAAAGTGCTTAATTTGAGAGATATAAGCCCGTGAAGTTGTGACATTTTTATCTAACACTTAGTAAAATTTTCAACAAGTTTTGGTCAATTTTTCATCACCATTTCTTGGCCAATTTTCACCAATTTCCTTGTTGATTTAGACAAAGTGGTCAACATGAAAGTTGTAGATAATGTTTCAAGCTTTCCAAAATATACAAGAACACATTTTTATCATGCTTGAGATAGGATATTCGAAGAGATGAAGTTGGGAATCCGTTCTTGAATTATAGGTCATATTTGTGAAGAGCTCAAGAACAAATTTTCATGCCATGTTGCATAATCTTGCTTTTCAGGCCTCTTAACTTGCAAATATAACCATAATTAAATGTTTATACAAGTGATTGAACCATTACCCAAGTGTTTGATCCATTATCCAAATCATTTTTCCATTTTTGGAAGAAAGACACCATTTCCATTCTTGTAAAGCAAGCTTTTTTTGCAAAAGTTCACTCCTTGAGCTTCTCACTTGCTCCCTCTGCACACACTCATCATGTATGCTCAGAAGCAACATGTTTAAAGTTCCTAACCACCCTATGATATTTTGTACCATACGTTGGAACTTTGATTTCTCAAGAAATCACAAGTTATGTTTCAACCAAACCATAACTCTTCAACTTGACAATCTGACCAGCTCTTTCCCTCTAACTTTTTTCTATAAATAGAGAGGTACATTTGCAAGACAACACACGAATTCATAGCCCTCAAAACACCCTCATACTCCCTCAAACCAGAATTTTCATCAAAACTCCATTTTGTGGCAACTTCTGACCTTGAACACCAAACTTCAAATCTACTCGTGCGTTTCCATTTCAATCATCCAAACATAATCTAGACATCATATAGAAGTGATCCAAATACTTGAACCACTTATGCAACCCCTCCATCACCATACACCATTTTCAAAATCCACCATTGTACTTGACTTGGTCAAAACAGTTGGGCAAGCTACAAGGCATTCTATCAATTGGAATAGCTTCAGGGAGGTCCAAGCAAACTCATTAAATCATCCTTTCACTTCTGGAAGTCGTGTAGAGAGCATTCAGATTTCGTGTCAAGAGGTAAGTTTTCTAAACTATGATATGTTGATACAAGCATCTTTAGTGCATACATATAAAAATAAAAATGTAGATATCATTGCCCTGAAGCTTATCATGCCTTTAGTTTTCATTTATATTGCTTATGTGTTGGGAATTTGATCTCTGACCAGTTAGGTCATATTTTTGGTACCAAAGAAAATTCATCTTAATCTATGATCTTTAGCTTTTGAAAGTTATATGGTTGAATTCATAGTGAAAAATCAAGCAACTTTCATGTTTACATTTTTTTTAAAATGGCTGAGAAATGAAGGAGTTACATAATCAAAAATGGAGTTGTTGTTCTTGGCGTGCGCGAGGAAGAAGAAGATGACTTGTTCAAACTTTCAAAAACGATTTTATAATATATTGAATAATTTGCGTGTAAACTAACGGATGTATCACCACCCTAGTGGTTAAAGTGTACGCCTGTGACTATAGGGACCTGGGTTCGAGCCCCAGCGGTACCCTTTTATTTGTTTCACATTTTCTTGTTTAAGATTCAATACAAGCAAGCCTACACAAGCGCATGGTGAACCTCATTTCCTCACCACCTGATCATCACAAGGATCTATCCAACGCTCAGGATTGTACTCCCATGATACACCTCAGAAGACCATCCCCACTGAACCAAACAGGCGCTGGGCTTGAGGTGTTTGGACCAGATATTTTTGCTATTTTTCACACCCCCAGTTCTGCTTACAATACATGCCTATTTACATTTTCCTTTTCTTTCTTTCTTTGTTTTAACTAATTTCTTTTTTTTATTTTTTCTAAATATTTTTTTATTTAATCTAATAAAATGTTAAAAAAATTTGATTTAGGTTTTTCATTGATTAATTTTAATATTTTTTAAATAAATAAAAATTATTTTATTTTTATCACCTTAATTTTATTTTATTGAGACTATGGTTTTTATGCTTAACTTATTTTTTCTAAACATTTTTTTAATTACTTAGATTTCTTTAGGTGTAATTAATTAGTTTAATTTTCATAAAATTAATTAATTTAATCACATCTTATTTTTATTTTTATTGAACTTGTAATTAAATTAGAATTAGATCTAACTTTTTTATTTTACATTTCAATATTTTCTAATAAAGAAACAAACAAAGTATTTTCTTAAGTTACTTAGATTTATTTTAGGGTTTCTTAAAACCTCCTCTCTCTTTTCCATCCCATCTCATTTACTTTTATATGTTATTTTTTACTGTAACTATCAAAACTTGTAATAGACAAATTTAGATGTATGGCAAGATTAAAATCAATCATAGAAAAACCCTAATTCAAAGATAAAAAATAATTGAATTGAACACACTTTGCACACTTACACCTCTAGGGTAACCTCACTTGTTGCCTTCGGATAAAACAATATTATCCCTCGAGTGTGGATTGTTTTAGCAAAGACCCTCAGTTAAAAGATCGTAGTCCCTCGATGACACTTTGATGTTGCCTTCGATAAATGATCTTAGTCTCTTGTGACAATTGCTAAAGCGTCTTACAATTTTCCTTCTATGATTGTACGATGACCCACACCTGTCCCTCACATCCAATTATATGGCTTACTACTAACTAATGGTAGGATAATACTATCTAAAGGAGGATGAAAAGAACAAATACTTTATTTTTAGTAGGTAGATCACTCGTAATCGCTTGCTCACAAAAATAAAACAATCCTCACACCTCACACTTACAAAACAACTATTTTCAAAACACTTTTCAAAATAAACATTATGTATACATTCTCAGCAATACGAGAATCATTACAAAATTTCCTTACATTGGCATTTTCAAAACATCTTTCCAAACACTCCCTTTCAACAAATATTTTCAAAACAAACATTTTTGTATACATTCTCAACGATACGAGAATCATTACAAAATTGCGGCACTTAGGCATTTTCAAAATATTTGAAAACATACACAAACACAAAGCATTTTCAAAGTGAGCTAGCAATTAAGAGCCCGTAGATAACTACGGATGAAAAGGGTGCTAACACCTTCCCTTTTCATAACCTACCCCCCGAAATCAAGAAAAATTCTCAAAAGGTCTTTCCTGTTCTTTTCACCCTTTCCTTTATTGGATAAAAGAAAAGTCAGTGGCGACTCTTGCTATCCGCAAAATTTGCGATAAAACGCAAAAACCAAGTCATTTCTCCCACCGTATTACACTTACTACAAGGTCCAAGCCCATTGGTTTTTTCCCCTAAAATTCTCTATATAATCTCATCAACTCTCATACAAAAGGACACAAAATCCTTGCCTCTCAATATTGTCAAAATTTTCCAAATATTGTCAAGAACCCTAAAATTCTCAAACCCTTATTACACTACCCCTCGCCACAAGTTTATGATTCCAACCAATTCCATTCCCTCCCAGGGTAAGATTGCATCATTTACAATGATCCAAATGGCCATAAAACACTCATGTGAACATCACGATTTCATCCATATTTAAAATTTTGTATTTTTTATTTTGATGCATTCTAATGCTTACTAACGTTTGCTATGTGTTCATGAGGTCTAATATTGCTGAATAGAGCAATCGCAGGGGTCCCATGCATGCTAGACTGCAAAACACCATATTTTCTCCGATCTGCTTTACTTGCCTTGTAGCTCAATCTACAGGGATTTATAGCCAAAACTAGGCCCATATTTGGATTCAAGAGGGTCGAATTAGGGGGGGTAGGACATTTTGGATCACTAACTATTTGTTTTTTGCAGGGTTCAAAAAAACAGGTTGCCGGAGAAGATGACTGGAGTTAGGGCTCTGGCGCTTCTCCGGCCAATGTATTTGTTTATATATTATATTTATTTTGATTAATTATATGAGCAGATGAAACAACGACCCCAATGGCAGATGCGCACACGAAAGGAATTACTCTCAAAGGGCCTGGTTTCGATCCATCCTTTTGACACTTTTTCTCTAATATTTCATATGTTTTGCAGGTTGAGTACAAAATGTGCTGGATGTGTATCCTATCATAGGCGCACGCTTGGCCTAGTGATAGCATGTTACTTGAAGGTCTTGGGGGCATGAGTTCAATACTCATCTCCAACATTCTTTCTCTCTATTTTTTTACTAACATTATTTTCTTTTTCTTAACCCTAATTTTTTAATAAACCTTAATTATTTTTTAATCAACATTAAAACAAATTAGGTTTAGTATCTTTCTCATGAATTAATTTTGATTTTGATTTATTAAATTAATTAGGATAATTAGTTTCAATTAATTTAATTACCTAACCTTTTCGATTAATTAAAATCAACCTAGACTTCAGGGTTTGTTTGATTAAATCACTTAATCAATTAAAATTAATTAGATGTTAGATTAATTATCAAGTCTTTTTTCATAAAAAAATTTCCTCTTAATTTACAATCTTCACGCGCTTTATTATTTTTGCATTAGTTTTCCTATTATGTAACTTCTACGGAATGTAATAGTTTAACTAGGGTTTTATTTGCTTTCTATTTCCCCCCAATTTTTTGTGGTTTGTAACCCCTTCCCCGGAGCTCTGTAATAGAATAGGACCTGTACTTTCCGCAATTTACTATTTTCCTTATAACCGCTAGTAATTAGGGCATGTATGACAAGATCTAAAATCAACTGTTAGATAACCCTAATGCAAGATAAACAATAATTTAATCACAACACACTCGCACACTCGCACCTCTAGGGTAACCTCCCTTGTTGCCTTTCGGAAAAACAATCATGTCCCTCGAACGTGGGGACGCTTTAGCATAGAACCTCGATACAAAAGATCGTAGTCCCTCCATGACCCTTCGATGCTACCTTCGATAAACGATCTTAGTCCCTTATGATAAAATTGCTAAAGCGCCCTACAAGTTGCCTTCAATGATTGTACGATGACCCTCGCATGTCCCTTCACATCCAACGATAGGGCTTCATACTAACTAATGGTAGGATAACACTATCTAAGGAGGAGGAAAACAACATGAAAGATCTTTGAGTAGGTAGATAACTCGTAATCGCTTGCTCACAAAAATAAAACATTTCATACAAAAACTTTCGAAATATTTTCAAAACACCTTGTACGCATTCTCGAGGACAGATACGAAAATCATTACAAAGTTCTCCTTACAATTGGCATTTTTAAAATATTTTCAAACATGCACAACACAAAGCAATTTTCAAAAGAAAGTGAGCTAAGCGATTAAGAGCCCGTAGATAACTACGGATGACAAGGGTGCTAACACCTTCCCTTTTCATAACCTACCCCCCAAGCTCAAAAATCTCAAGGTCTTTCTTGTTATTTTCACCCTTTCCTTATTGGATAAAAGAAAAGTCAGTGGCGACTCTTGCTATCCGCAACATTTGCGATAAAACGTAAAACCAAAAGTCAGTTCTCCCACCGTATTACAACATCAATACTAGGATCATGCATCAAACCAACCATATGATTATGTCATAGTATAATTCAAACGGGGCATCAAACAGAGTCCTGAAACTCAAGTTACGACCTTTGAAAATTTCTGCCAGCTCTGCTCGCCTGATGCTCACTCGACGACGTTGGTGGCGCACTCCTCACCTGACTCTCGCCCAGAAATGGTGTGGCTTGGCCGATGATCCATCCCCCATACATTTTCCAAAAGCTATTCTTTTCCAACTTCCTGCTCTCCAACTGGCTCTCCCAACGATGTTGGAGCTACTGGCTCGCTCCATTGCTCGCCTCTGGCTTGCCCAACAATGCTTGCGAAACATCAACTTCTCAGCTGCGATTTATGCACTGTCCATCCCTATTCAAATTTCGATTACAATACTAAACTAAATCCAAAACGCATAGAAAACATCATATATCAAACCCTAACACCAAAGCATATCATCATGTCTGTCATACCCAAAATTTTCCCTATTCTTATTTAGGGTTCTATTTAAATAAATCGTATTTGTTTAAACTTTTATTTCTACAGGGGTGTAAAGTATCAGAGAGGGGTGTATCGATCCAAAATGGACCATCAATATCTGATGGCCCATTAGGCTTTAATAAAGTCCATTTTAAGTTAAGGGAGGTGTATTGTTTCAAAGGGGGTGTGAACAAATCCTTTTTTTTCTCATAAGGCCCGTTTAAATTGAATAAGTATAAGACAACTTATTTTGTTTGAAACCCAATACACTTAAATTTTAAGACCCATTTAGATTTTTTTATTGAAGCAATCTGTTTTTTTATCCAAACCCCAATGAGAAGGCCCATCTAGTCTTTTAATTTGTTTTAAAAAAATTTGTTTTAAATATTACCTTTTTTTTATTTAAAAAAAATGGTCTTGTTTTTATTAAGAGAAATAAACGTTTTTTATATAGAAAAGTACCATGGCCCATTTAATTAAGTTGTTTTTGGTTCAAATAATAAAACGAGGAGGCCCATATTTTTATTAACATGATGTTGTTTCAACAAAAAAAAAACGCTCGGCCCAATAAATCAAAGCATTAGGGCCCATTTTGTTTTCTTTTTTGGTTTGCTTAGAAAGTTTATTTATGTTTTAATTACCATTATTTTTTATTATACTAATATTATTTTTCAAACATTACAATATAAACTTAATAAGTTTGTTTTTTTTTCTAATTTAAAAAAAAAATGTTTTTATGAAAAAGAGAAGTACATGTCCATTTAGCCCAACCCAAATTCAATCCAAGTTCAATCCAAGCCCAAAACAAATGATACTGTATGGCCCAAAACCAACAAATGGGTACTATTTGAATCACAAAATAGAAACGGATCAATTCTTTTGTTTGCTTATACGAAGATCTGTACAAAATAAAATCAACTCAAAACAGAAATGATTTTTATTAACATTCAAAGTGCTAATCAATACAAATCAAATGAATCAATACATTCAATGAAAATCAAATTACAACTTAAAACTATAAATCAGAATTACAAACACCTTAATTTCTTTACTAATTTACTAACCCTAACAAAACTATAAAACCTAAAAAATGACATTATACAAAGGAGAAGACATAGACAGAGGAGGAAGGTAAAGATAGTAAAGGAGAGATCGTTACATAGGGGAGGAGGACAATTACAATAAAGGAAAAAAATCATTGACAGAAGAAGAATTGAGAGAGGGCCTCGCCAATTTTTTACTCGCCATCACCTAGGGTTTCAAAATCTAAAACCCTAGTTGAACTGCAATTGCTCCGATCTCAACCGTGTTGTTGTCTGCTCATCACCTTCTTTGTCGTCACCTCCGTACTTAGAAAACAGACGAAAATGATAGGATTAGCGAAAGCATCAAGGACGGCATATAGGAGCAAAAATCATATAGCAAGGTGGTTATTTCTTAGCTCAAAGATACTTTTTTCGTTGTTTGATTTGGGGGTTGAGGTTTGTGGTTATTTACAGTATCAGAGAGAGTGAGGAGCGTCGCCGTATATGTGGCTCATGTTCATGGTGAGAAGGGAGAAGGAAGAAGAAGCTAGGATTTCAGTGTTGTGCGGCGAGGGAGAGAGGAAGGATAAAGACGCGGAGAATATGAATAAAAAACAATGAGGAATTATTTTGTAAAAACAAATATATTGAGTCAAAAAAATATGATATGCATGCCACCCCATAGACCTTATCGTGCGCCTAAATTTCCATCGCACGATCTCCATCATACGACCCAAAACACGCGTACCCATAGCCTTATGATACACTCTCCCTCATACGGTCCACACACACTCCACTCAATCTTAATATTGGGCCTAGCCCATATCCGATTGCATCTTCCTTTTTTATTATTTTTACTAAGCAATAAAAAATACCCCTTGGTTTAATGGGCCAAGTCCAAAATCTGGACTTAGGCCCATGGCTTCCTGCACTCTCCATTTCGTGACTTAAGGTAAAAACGCACCTCCTTGGCATTTAGGCATGAATTCATTATCTGAGTTTAGGCCCCTCCTATTAACACCCCCTTTTTTTTGCTAGCTTAGAATAATTTGCACCCCCTGCAAAATTAATTTTATTTATTTTTCTTTTATAATTTTATTTATATATTCATTTATTTTTTTATATATATTTATTTTTTTTATAAATATAATATTATATTACTATTTATTATTATGATTGACTTATATTATTTTTCAAAATTCATTCAAAAAATATTTTTATTGCACTAAATTATTTATTTAACCATGAATTCAATTAAAGTATTTTCACAATTAAAACTCTAAAAAATGTCTTAACCAACAATAAATTATTTTCAAAATCAAATTAATTCAACAAACAAACTTTTTAAAAGGATTGCGAATTCATTCAAATCGACCGTGTGTTTAGTCTAACAGTCTCCGCTATTCGCGACACCTAGACTAAACGTGCGGAAAATGCGAATATATTTGTAATCCATAAAAAACACCAATCAAATTGCGAACTAAGAAATAGGACTGTGATTCCTCCTAAGAGGATACGTAGGCATGCGATTAAGATCATGGCGAGTTCCCCTGATTAAAATTTAAACCCTTTTCTCCTAAAAAATAATAAAAACCTTTTTTCTTAAAATTACGCTTTCAAACCTAGTATCCTTGTGAACAAGGTAGATAAGAGGTGTTTAACACCTTCCCCTCGTCTAGAACCGAGTCTAAATCTAGAATATCTGAACTTTAGGGTTATTCCTTTATACTCCCTTCCCTCAGGATAAAAATTAAGGGTGGCGAATCTGATTTAAAAACCAGTTACAACAGTTGGAGACTCTACTAGGGACTCAACCCTAGGTTTAAAGGCCTTATCTTTCGGTTTTAGGGTTTTTCTTATTTTTGGGCTTTTATTCTTTCTTATTTATTTATTTATTTATTTCTTGCTTATTTCTTATTATTATTTTTTATATATATTTATTTGTTGTGGGGTTTAAATTTTGCCAAAATTATTTTCAAAAACCCTTAGAAAGGAGGTTCGTCTATTAGCCAAGGGGTTACATCAAACCTATGAGTTTATGTGACGACTTCACCGAGAGTCGGTGGAATTCCGCAAAAAAATTGCTCTCAAGAGACATCCTCTTGAGAAGTAGGACTTTTGAATGACACCTATGATTCTTTGTACAACCTTTAAACCAAAAACTCATTATGAGAAATTTCATGACCCAGAGACGAAAGTTTCGGTCTGTAAAGAGGCTCCGCTTAAGGGAGGCCCTTGTGTCTTTCCCTCTAGCTTTATTCTAGATACCCTTAAGGAGGCCACCTTATGGGGAGGGTAAAATATTCGTAGGCCAATACTAAGAACCTAACTTCTAAGGATACCTTTCGCAAATCCCACTATAATTCGTAAACTCGCAAGTGTTATCTTTTCTTCTACTACTACCTCTAGCCCGTAGAGCTTCCATATATATCATCATCCTTATCATATTGGGACTCCTAGTCGTCTTTCATTGGCCGTAATCCTCAAGGAGTTTCTGCCTATCTCAACCTCTGAGTCAGTGTAGGGTATCATCACATTAAACTTGTATAGAGTACCCTTGCGTCTACCGTCATACTACGTCTATGTCGCATTGCATATCCATGAAACTTTTTGCATACCTAAAAGCAAAAAAAAATGTTTTTGCATACCCAAGCATCTTCATACATTTTAATTCTTCATCCATCTGCATAAAACTCATATCTCTTCCACTCGCAGAAAAATTCCAACCATAGTCCAACAAGGTGATTCCCAGATACTCAAAATAAACTCGAGACAACTCACAAAGCAAATGCAACGTTAGCTACAACCGTGGAAGAAGGCCAATAAGCCACAACTGAGGACGTCATTACACCTCAAGAAAACACTCAGGCTTGACCTCGGCCTATACAAGCTTCAATTAAGAACCTTGATGTGCAAGAACACGCCATTTTCCAAGATGGGTATACTCCATCCCATGAATCTATTGAGTATCATCAATTTTCATTCCCTGTGCCGAAACCCCAAGGGGAAAACCTAACCATGAATACTGAAGAGCCTCAAGATGCCGAGGACACCAAAAGACACTGCATGCTGGAGAAGAGGCTTAGTGCCATGGAAGGACAGGACACTCATAACTTTAATGTTTATGCTTCATGTTTTGTTGAAGACGTGGTATTTCCTCCTAAGTTTAAGATGCCAGATTTCAAAAAGTACAAAGGGCTTAGTTGTCATAAGACCCACTTTAGGATGTATGTTAGGAAAATGGCAGCATACCCATGCAACGACAAATTGCTTATCCACTATTTTTAAGACAATCTTAGTGGAGCATCCTTGGAATGGTATACACAATTGGAAAGAAACCACGCTCCTACCTAGAATGACTTAGCTTTGTAATTTCAGAAGAATTATCAATACAACACTGACATGGCTCTAAGTCGCATGCAACTGCAAGATTTATCTCAGAAGAGTAACGAATCCTTCAAAGAATATGCACAAAGATGGAGGGAGTTGGTTGCTCGAGTACAACCGTACTTATTGGATAAGGAGTTGATAGAAATGTTCACGAGCATCCTATGAGGTCAATATTATGAAAAAAAATTGGGCAGTGTATCATCACGCTTTTCTGACCTAGTAATAGCTGGGGAACGCATCGAGAACAACATCAAAACCGAAATAATTTAAAGCATCTCAAGTAAACCGACTAATGGATCCCTTAGAGATTTCCAAGAGGAAGAAGAAAATGAAACAAATTCTATTTGGGGAACTTACCAAGCTCTAGAAACTCTGCCTCTTGTGCCTTATCATCAATATTCGTATGCAGTAGATGCTCAATACCAACAACCACCCTCTGGTCTTCAACACCAATAGCCATGGCATGTACCATAGAACCAGCAGGCTAAGATTTCACCTCGACATCGACAAGTTCCGAATTGAAACAATCGCCATCAAAGTTCGAATCAACATAGGCGTCCAAACAACCAAGAAGGGGAAAATCGCCAGTTCGACCCGACCCCTATGACATACTGTCAAATATGGTCATATCTGGTCCAAAATTCATCAATGACCCCTAGACAAACCAGATTCATGAAGTCTTCATTTCCTCCTTAGTACAACTCAGATGTTCAATGTGAGTTTCATGATGGAGTAGCGGGGCATTTGATTGAAGAATGCAACTCATTCAAAGAAGTGGTACAAGAGCTGATTGATAATAAGCAATTAACTTTTGAAGAAGATGGCCCGCATATGATGGAAAATCCCTCACCCTGATTGGTGGATCACTATAGAAGCTTATCTCCAGGATAATTAGGCTTTATCATTTCAAATTATAATTTCTTTCTTGCTAATTGTTATTTGCTATAAACTTTGTACTCTTTGGTCAAGTAATTCTAATAAAATAAGCATGCGTGTTTTTGAAATCGATTCATTCCATGAATAATCAACAATTTTCCATTTTCACTCCTCTCTTCCATTTTCAAATTAACAAACTTCGATGGAGAATGACGAAAACTAAATAATCAAATTTTGCTGACGTATGCTTTTTAATAGTAAGGCTTAGCTGAAGATGTAAGGCATTGTTTCAATTCCTAAATAGTGGAGATATAAGGAGTTAATCCGTACTTAACCCCCTCGAGCCAGAAGTCAGAGTTCTTTCTACTTTCTAAAAAAACCTTTAGTCTTAACCAGGGGCAGGGTAGATTTTAATTAATTCGATGATGCATTCAAAACCCACGAGAATTAAAACGATCTAAGAAAAGGTTCAAGCATATCTATTTCCTCGATACATTATTGAGAGAACGATCTAAGAAAATATTCGAGCACATCATCTTCCCCGCATTCATCATCCAAGATTGAGGAATCAACAAAGACAACGTCCATGATGTCTTCTTCCTCAATACATCAATCAAGATCGAGGAAACAATGAAGACGAAGCTTACAACAATCAGCATGACAGTCACAATTTTCAAAATCAAAAGAAAAGAAATTTTAAAAAAAAGGAGAAAGCCCGCTAAGTCTACGGAAAATAAAAAAACTTGACTTAGGCAAAAATTAGGGCATCCCAATGGACCGTAAATTCAAAAGGAATTGGTCCATGCAAAATAAGGGAATAAAAATGAATAAATCGGAGAACAATATTGTGACTACCACCTCAAGAATCATCAAGGCTTCTCATTAATTCTTGGATCTTATCAACATTTAGATGTTATCAATGCTTTTCATTGATGCTTGGATCTTTATCTATGATTCTCATCATCTGCGCAATTACATAATTTCTGTTGGGAATTAAACGCATCTATTGCATTAATTGAAATTAGGACTGAAGAACATCAAGGAGAATGGGGTGGGCTAAATAAATTTTGAGCCTTATATATTTTTTTTTCTTAAACCACGAACCATGGCCACGTTATAACCATTAAAAGTCCTAATTGAAGCTAGGTTCACTATGAAAGCATACTCAGCAAGATTTGTGTTAAACTGACTCCTATGTTTGTTACAATTATTTCTAACTACTTCGATTATTCGAATATTCATCTTCTAATCTTCCATTTCTTTTCAAATAATCAATTTCTATTTCAAGAACTTGCATGTGCATCAAACGGAATCACTTTTTCAAAATGTACAATTTTATCTACAAATCAATACTTAGCATTAAGAAGATTTCAAAAAGGTCTAATCAAAGGCAACATTTCCAAGAAGCTGCTAACTAGGGGCAAAGCGTCTAAGGGGATCCCTTTAAACAGGGGAAAATAATAATGATCGTGGGGATATATCGCACGAGGATATTATTGATAAGGGGTGATCATTCCAAGATTTAATCAACTTGGGTCAAATTTCATAACACTGTTCAATAAGGGGCATATCTTTCGAAGGGGCATTCTTTAATCAAGTCATACCACTACAAGGTATGACTCGGTTTCCACATTTTAACAAACCTCTCAAGGCCTGGAAGCAGGGGTGACCTCCCAATATTCAAATTCTTGGTCAGTATGTACCATGTTCATCTTACTGCACGTAGGGTCCAAATTCCCCTTCAAGCAACTTCAAGTATAAACTTTTCAAGCTTCGACAATCTATGTCAAGATCATGGTGAGGTCTAAGTTCTTTATGAGGGTACTTCCTCCAGATCCTGGAGATTGAGGGGCACATCTTTCAAAATTTAAATGTTGAGGTAAACCACTGTGAGGCTCGATCAAAAGGAGTTGATTCAAAATAGTTCATCAAAGCCAAACATTTTAAATAGTCTTTTAATCAGGGGCATAATGAAAAATAATGGGGTCATTCATATTATGATCAAACTATTTCCAAGCTCATATCAATGAGAATCTCCTCTAAGACCCTACCAACAAATTAGGGAAAGACAGTCCACATAGGGGCAAGCTCTTCGCATACTTTCATAACTTCCAGTGGATCTTTCTCCTACATCAGCAATCTTCAAGTTCAAATCGAGCATCGGGAAATCATAATAACATGACATTCAACCATCACATGACAAGCAACCTTGTTACATAGGCAAACCTTTATGCTTTAATCATCCACGACCCATCATAAGGGCCCCGTTAAAAAAACATTTGAGTCATAATCATAAAGCATAAGGATGCATAAATCATGCATTAGGGCTCCTCGATCCAAAATTAAGTTGTACTTATCATCTCATCCATCTGACGAAACCTGACAGCATGGGTCGAGCCTATCTCAAAAAGCCCAATTATGCATTCGCTTTTCAAAATCCAACATCTATTTACACATATCTAATTCACTCATTACACACATCAATCAATCATTACATTTCATGTATCAATCAAATATACTTTCATAGCATAAAACCATGTTTAATGTGAAGACAATCATCATTGTCAGAACAAGTTATAATTCTATGTCGAATCTCGGCAAAATATTCCCCTGGTTAATCTCAGAAGTTTGAATATCCAAAAGACCTCGGCAGAAGCTGATTCTATGTTGAATCTTAACAATAGATTCCCCTGGTTGATCACGACAATTGATTATCCGAGAGACCTCGGCAGAAGGTATTTCAACAGAATCTTGGCAGTAGATTCCCCTGTTTAATCATGGCAGTTGATTATTCAGAAGACCTCGGGAGAAGGTATATTTCAACAGAATCTCGGCAGTAGATTCCCCTATTTGATCACGACAGTTGATTATTCAGAAGACCTCGAAAGAAAGTATATTCCAACAGAGTCTCGATAATAGTTTCCCATGTTTGATCACGGCAGTTGATTATTCAGAAGACCTCGACATAAGTTAGAATCCAATTGAGTCTCGACAGTAGATTCCCCTGTTTGATCATGACAGTTGATTATTCAGAATCCATCGGCAGAAGGTAGTTCACAAACGAGTCTCGACAGTAGATTCCCCTGTTTGATCATGACAATTGATTATCTGGAAGACCTCAACAGAAGGTATTTCTTAATTAAATCTCGACAACAGATTCCTTATAAGTCTCGGCAGTAGATTTCCCATCAAAGAGCCTAACATCAAGCATGACGTACATATAACCATATCAAAATCTCAAGGTCATCCATAACATTTGACGCATCAAACATACGGAAACACCAAAGAACATTTGATAAAGCATCAAAGCTTATTCTGTTTAGAAGAATGTCAAAAGAAGATCTACGCACACGCCTTCATATATGACTATGTCAACATCCACATCTATGTTCATACTGCGATACGGTGGGAGAACTGACTTGAAGGTTTTGCGTTTGATCGAAAATGTTGCGGTTATCAAGAGTCGCCACCGACTTTTCTTTTATCCAAAAGGAAAGGTGAAAAAGCACATCAAAGACCTTTGAGATTATTTCTTGAGTTCGGGGGGGTAGATTATGAAAAGGGAAGGTATTAGCACCCTTTTCATCCATGGTTTTCCATGGGCTCTTAGTTACTTGCTAGATCACTTGCTTTTGTTTGAAATTGTGCTTTGTGTGGTTTTTGAAAGTATTTTGTAAATAGGCCATTTTTTAGGCAATCTTTGTAATGATTCTTGTTTGTAAGAATGTATACAAATATGTTTGATCTTTTGAAATGTTTTCAATTTTGTAAGATGTTTGAAAGTGTAAGTGTTTGTTTTGAAAGTAGCAAGGATGTTTGTTTGAAATTGAGCAAGTAATTAGGAGCATTCTACCTACTCAAAAGTCTTTCTTGTTCATTTCCTTTTTCCTTTGACATTGTTACCTTACCATTGATTTGTTAAGTAACCATATCTTTGGATGTAAACGGGACGGGCGTGGGTCATTGTATAACCATGATTAGAAATGTTGCAAGGTATCTTAGCATTCTATTTTAGGGACTAAGATTATTTGAAATGCAACTTAGATAGCATCGTCGAGGGACTATGATCTTGTATTCGCTTGTTTTTTGCTAAGATACCTTACATGTGTAACATGGCCATTTTGTATAAGGAAACCAAGTGGGATAACCCTAGGGGTGTTTGTGTGCAAGTGTATTATTTTCAAGCTTATTTTTATCTTGAATTAGGGTTTTCTAATTGATTGGTTTTAGTCTTTCCATACAAACCCTAATTACTAACATGTTATGTATAAAGCGATAAATTGCGGAATTTAAAGTTACTATGCTATTACAACATTTGTGGGGAGGGGTTGTACAATTTGTAAATAGGGATTGCAAGAATGTAAACCTAGTTAACCTATTTCAACCATATTGAATGGGTATTAATGTACAAGGAATTTAAATGAATACAATGTACAAAATGAATAAATGTATAAAAAGGAAAAATATAAAGAAAATGGATCTTTGTTTAGATTTTTTTTATAGAAAAGTATTTTATCTTAACCTAATTAATTAAAGAAAATAAGTAATTAAACTTAAATTTTATTAAGAAAAGATTTTAAATGAAACCCTAGTTCTATTAATTGATTAATAGAAAATAAGTTTAG
Source organism: Vicia faba (assembly GCA_948472305.1). NCBI lineage: Eukaryota > Viridiplantae > Streptophyta > Magnoliopsida > Fabales > Fabaceae > Vicia > Vicia faba. The sequence continues at coordinate 1,135,016,158 of OX451741.1, read as the reverse complement.
AAAAAAATATTTTTTTGGTATTTTTGTCTTGAAAATATATTTATAGCATCATAAAATATTTTGGCCTTTTTTATATATAAATAAATATATTTTAATAGGTGTAAAAGAAAAATAAATATTAACCTAATTAATTATTAAATTTACAAGATAGTTTGTAAAAAATAAATAAAGTATATTTAAATAAAATATTTTTTATGAGAAAAATAAAATAACTAAATCAAAATATAAATCTATCATTTCTAGTATTTTTATGATTTTTAATAATATTAGGAAAAATATTTAAGAAAATAAATGAAATAAAAATAAAAAATAAAACAAAATAGGCCAGGGGCGCAAATATGAAACAGAGGTTAGTTAGCAAAAAAACAAAAAAATGAAACAGGCCCAAAGAGGCCCAGCGCCTTGCAAAAAAAAATTAGGAAATGAAAAATATGTAAAAAAACACAAAAGGGTACCACTGGGGCTCGAACCCAGGTCCCATAGGTTACAGGCGCGCGCTTCTACCACCGGGGTGGCTATACATCCGTTAACATAGGCAAATCAATAAATATGTAAGGCAAAATGCACCCTGATGGCTTCATCTTCAACCTCCAGCCAGACCAACTGTAACTTGCTCATTTCTCATCAAAAATGAAAACTGTAAACATGAAACTTGTAGCAAATTTTCTCACGGTTTCAGAAATGTAAAGCATTAAAATTATAGATCAAAGATAAGCATGAATTTTAATGGCCCTAATCTGAAACATAAAAATCTCAGAAATTTCAGTTTCAAAATTCTCTAAGCTCAAGCAAAATTAATGGAAACTATGGACATGGTTAGCTTCAGGACAATGATATCTACATGTTTTATTCACAAATAAACTATTAATGATGCATGTATGAAGAGTTCCAAGTTGAGAAAACTTACCTCAAAACTGGAAATCGTGTTTTGAGTTTGAGCTTGTTTCAAGTGATAGTGATGATCAGGTTAGCTTCCTTAAGGTCCTAGCAAGCTAATGCAATGATTAGCTTGAACAATGGATGGGTGAAATGGTCTGGAGAAGTCAAGTTGCAGACTCGGTTTTCTGGTTATAGAGGTTATGGTAAATGGTGTTACAGTTCTGGAATAAGGATGGGGATAAGTTGTATTTGATGTAAGGAAGCTTTAGGAATGAATTTGAGGGAAAACACACGAGGGAAATGAGAGATACAAGTTTAAGGTCAAAACTATGTATCAATGGAGTTTTTTGTGCAATTTATGGATATAGGTAATTTGGGAGTGTTTTAGGGTGCTCAAACTCGTGTCCTAACTCACAAATAGTGATTCTATTTATAAGCAACAAGTTTGGAGACTTGTCCTTGATCAGAATTCAACAAGCTTGACACACATTATCCCAATGCATAGTACAAGGCTGTCTAGAGTGGTTGAAAACATTAAACATGTTTATATGAATTTGTATGTTGAGTGTGTGCTGAACAAACAAGTTAGAGGCTCAAGAAGAGTGGACTTTATGCATAAAGCCACTTTTCCAAAATGGCAATGTTGCCTTTCTTCCTAAAATGGTATTAAGCATGGGAAATGCATTGAATGCTTGGATTAAAGCTTCTAGCAGCTGTGCAAAACATTAATTATGGAGTGACAAACAAGTTTGAGGCCTGCAAAGCAAATATTATGCAGCCTAGCATGGATTTGATTCATGTGTTCACCAAAAATGGCTTGTAATTTAAGTTTGAAAACCCTAACTTCCTCTCTTCGATTCTCCCTGATCAAGAATGATCTCATGGAGTTCTTGGACATTTTGGAAAGCTAGTAATGTGATATACAACCCATATTTGAATTGATTTTAAAGATTCCCCTTGGAACTATATGATAAAGTGTCATGAAGTTGGGTCAAAATCATGACCAAATTAGGACAAAATTTCACTAAGTGTTTAGTTTCATGACCCTATGTTCATAAAATTATAACTTGAGATCCAAGCAGTTTTGGAAGAAGTTGTGTGAAGAAAAGTTGTAGATTTCATGGATATCTACAACTTTCATGTTGGAAGTTTCTCTTTAATCATCTTGCATCATGGTGAAAATATTTCTCAAAGTTATGAAAAAATAAGAAATTTCCAACACTTAGAAAAATTTCTGTTTAGAAATTTTGACTTTTCAAAATGAAATCTTGACTTTTTGATTTCTTGATGAATAAGTTTCATATTTTGACATTTTTTGATGAATTATGATCTTTGGCACTTGAACTTGACCAAAAAGTCAAAGTTTGACTTTTCAGTATACAATTGACTTTTGATCAGTTGACTTAAAAATTCATCTGTCAATCCAATGGTTTTGCAATATTTTGAACCATGTCATTAGGTCAAAATAATAAATTTGACTCTTGAGATCATGATTTAAACCAATTGACTATTTTTTAGGTCAAAAATCAATAATTGCCATTTCCCAATCAAAACCCTAATTTTGATCATTTTGCCCTTTTGGAGATTTGATCAAATTTCTTGGGAAATTATGGTCCAAACTTGATAAAATGATACATATGGGTTTAAAATGTTGATGTGGATAACAAATTATGAATTTTGACTATAAATTGGCCATAGTTGACTTTTTCCCCAATACAATTGATTTTTAGTTCAACTGCTCAATTGACTGAGCAAAAATGTGATCCAAGGCTTGAAACTTGACATGAATGATCTTGGGGGTTCATGATTATCCATGAAAGTCATATGGGGCATTGGAAGTTCAAATATCCTTGTGAAATCTCAAACCCTAATTTGATCATCAGTGTTTTAAGGAGGGGTCTTGTGCTGATCAAACCCTAGTGTAGTCTTGAGTCCAAGGAGATCTTGTGAGCAAATTCTTGATAAGTGAGAGGGAAAGTTTTGGGTTACAAAAGCTTCCCCTGTTCAATCTTCTTAATTCTGAAGGGTTAGATTGGCGAGTTTTGCCATTCGTGACTCGAAGGTGGAAGATGATTGGACACCAGAGTGCCCAGAAATTTGCACTCAGTGATGTGATGGTTGAGGGAATGGGCTTAAAGATGCCATTTGGAGAGTTGATATAAAGTTGTCAGAGATGGGCTTTGTAGATGCCATCCAAAATGATTGCTGATTTGTAATTGGTAGGCTAAAAGAATGAGTATCAGAATGGAGTTCGTGTTTGGAGCGTATCTGAACTGTATCTGAGAGTTGAGAATGAATGAGTATCATAATGAAATTCGTGTCTGGAGCGTATTTGAATTGTATTTGTAATCTGAATCTGAATGAGTATTGGAATGGCATTCGTGCCTGGAGCGTATCTGAATTGTATCTGAAGGCTGAATCTGAATGAGTATCAGAATGGCGTCTGTGTCTGGAGCGTATCTGAACTGTATCTGAAAACTTTGAACATTGTTAATGGTAGCTGTTAACCTTATCCTGAAAAGGGTAAAATTTTAGCCAAAATGTAAAGTCATGTTGTATGAAATGCATGGTATGATGCATTTGTGTTATCAATGTTTATGATATATATATGGATGCGATGTATGCGTATGTAAGCTAGTCTGCTGCACTGTTGTTGTATTTGGGGAAATAAATCCCTGACCACTGCTGAGGATATGTAAGTCTCCATGTTATGAAGTTGAAGTGTTGATGAATTTCCTCTCAGAGAAATAAACTCTGTTGCAAGGGAAATTCCGTGTACTGCTTGCAAAATCCTGTTGGAAAATCCTGAGAAATTCGGCGACTTCTACCAGGGATTGATAACTGGAAGCTTTGTTCCGCTGGGGACTAAACTGCACACTGCAGGGAATTTTATGGAATAGCTCAAAGATATTGCCCTATCTCTTAAAGACATCAGTGATTGTATTTTTATTTTGTTTATTTGTAAACAGTAATTATGTTCAAATGCATATGTTCAAAATAAATCATTGGACGTTTTTGTAAACAACACACAAGAGTAAAGAAAAACAGATAATTTTGCACTTTCAAAGGGATATCTTTGTATTAACTTTGAGTAAGTATTTTTGTACAATGAGACAAATATTCTAGTAAGAGAATGCCATCATAAAAAATGAAAATTTTGATACAAAGAAAAGATAGCTATGTGCAATAATCCCATGGGGTTCCCATTCTGCTATAGCCTTCGTATCTCTGAGCATCTTGCCTATTTGTTGCCTCATCTGAAGATGATTGAATTGATCAGAACCTTTGAGCTTGTCAGGTTGTCTGTAAGGTGATCTGACACAGCATAGTTATATGCTTTAAATCCCTAACTTTTACCTGGACTGCCTTTTCGGGTTTTCAGTCCACCGGGAAACCCTTTTTTCCCCAAGTCGCCCTTTCGGGTTTTCAACTTGTCGGGTGTACAGATTTTCTTTGTTTTATCCCTAATTTTTACCCGAACCTCTTTGGTTCGCCGAGATGCCCTTGTTTTGCCTAGGTGTGTCAACCTAGCGGGTCTCTTATGCGTAGTATCTTTTGACTATGTATGTGTTCGCAGGGTGCGGCAGGTCGTCGCCATCCATGGTGGTTAAGATCATTGCTCCACCAGAGAATATGTTTTTGATTACAAATGGTCCTTCATATGTAGGAGTCCATTTTCCCCCGAGATCACCTTGCGGAAGTATGATGCGTTTGATCACCAAATCCCCGACTTGATACACTTGGCGTCTGACCTTTTTGTTGAAAGCCTTGATCATCCATTTTTGATACATTTGACCGTGACAGACAACAATAAGTCTTTTCTCATCAATCAAGTTTAGTTGATCAAGTCGAGTCTGGATCCAATCTTCTTCATTCAACCCTGCGTCCTTCATAATTCTTAGAGAGGGGATCTGGACCTCAATAGGCAAGACAACTTCCATGCCTTGAACTAGAGAGTAGGGTGTTGCCCCGGTTGATGTGCGTGATATGGTACGATACTCGTGGAGAGCGAATGGTAACATCTTATGCCAGTCTTTATACGTGACTGTCATTTTCTGTATGATCTTTTTAATGTTCTTATTCGCGGCTTCGACAACACAATTCATCTTTGGCCGGTAAGGGGAAGAATTGTGATGTTGGATTTTGAACTGCTCGCACAAGGTGGTGATCATAGTATTGTTTAAGTTCGAACCATTATCTGTAATGATCCTATTCGGGATACCGTAACAACAGATGAGATTCTGCTTGATGAACCGGGCGACAACATTCTTGGTAACGGAAGCGAAAGAAGCTGCCTCCACCCACTTGGTAAAATAGTCAATGGCCACTAAAATGAAGCGGTGTCCATTGTATGTTGTTGGCTTGATTTCCCAAATCATATCAATCCCTTACATAGCAAAGGGCCAAGGAGCCGTCAAGACATTCAGAGGAACTGGAGGTACATGCACTTTCTCAGCATAAATCTGACACTTGTGGCAAGTTCGAGAATGTTGATAACAATCTGCTTCCATGGTAGACCAGTAATAGCCTGGCCGTATGATTTTCTTTGCCATCGTGTGCCCACTGGAATGGGTGCCGAAAGTGCCTTCATGTAATTCATCCATGATCCTTTCAGCTTCAACCTTGTCTACGCACCGAAGTAACACAGAGTCATGGTTGCGTTTGTAAAGAATGCCATTACTAAGGAATAATTTAACAGAGAATCTCCTTAAGAACTTCTTGTCGTTGATTGAAGCTCCTTCTGGATACTCTTGGGTTTCGAGATACCTTTTAACTTCTTGAAACCAAGGCTGGTCCACTACTTCTTCGGTATTAATCTCGTGACAGTGTGCTGGTTCATCCCTTCGTTCAATGGTGATCTGGGGAGCCTCGTTATCCCATTTATGTTTAAACATAGATGACATTGTGGCTAGTGCGTCTGCTAACTGATTTTCTTATCGCGGGAAGTGCTCGAAGGTAATCTTCTTAAAGTGTGGGAGCAATGTCAAAACATGTTCTTTGTAAGAGATAAGGTTAGGGTGTTTGGTGTCCTATTCCCCTTTGATATGGCTAATGACAAAAGTTGAATCTTCGAATACATTTAAGGATTTGATCCCCAAGTCTATGGCAGCTTTGAGACCAAAGATGCATGCTTCGTATTCCGCCATGTTATTTGTACAATTGAAGCAGAGTCTTGTAGTAAAAGGAGTATGACACCCTTCAGGGGATATGAGTACAACACCAATACCATTGCCGAGTGCGTTAGATTCCCCATCAAAAACCAGGTTCCATCGGGATCCTTGTTCAGGTCTGTCATATGGCCTGAATTCTTCATAGTTGTTTACCATCATGATGTCTTCATCTGGGAATTCGAACTTCATGGACTGGTAGTCTTCTACAGCTTGGTGAGCAAGGTGATCAGCTAGTATACTGCCCTTTATTGCTTTCTGGGCAGTATACTGTATGTCATATTCTGTCAGGATCATCTTCCATCTCGCTATTCTCCCAGAGAGTGCAGGCTTCTCGAAGATGTATTTTATTGGATCAATTTTAGATATCAATAAGGTAGTATGAGTCAGCATATACTGTCTTAGCCGGCGAGCAACCCATTCCAGAGCGCAACAAGTTTTCTCGAGCAGTGAATATCTTGTATCACATTCGGTAAACTTTTTGCTCAGGTAATAAATTGCGTGCTCTTTTCAGCCAGACTCGTCATGCTGCCCCAGCACACACCCCATTGAATTTTCCAAAACAGTCAGATACATGATCAATGGTCTTCCCTCGACTGGTGGCATCAAAACAGGAGGCTCTTGTAGGTATTCTTTGATTTTGTCAAAAACAATTTGGCACTCATCATTCCAATTGACTACCTGATCTTTCTTCAGTAGTTTGAAGATTGATTCACAAGTAGCTGTTAGGTGAGAAATGAATCTGGCAATGTAGTTCAAACGTCCCAAGAATCCTCTGACTTCTTTCTCAGTACGAGGAGCAGGCATCTCTTGTATTTCTTTCACCTTGGCAGGATCCACTTCAATACCCTTATTGCTGACGACAAAGTCTAGGAGCTTACCAGACCTTACTCCAAACGTGCATTTATTTGGGTTCAACTTCAGCTTATACTTCTTTAGTCTCTCAAACAGTTTCTGTAAATGATCAAGATGCTCTTCTTCTGTTTGAGATCTAGCTCTCATGTCGTCCACATAGACCACGATTTCGTGATGTATCATGTCGTGAAATAAAGCTACCATGGCACGCTGATAGGTTGCCCCAGCATTCTTCAGTCCGAACGGCATAACCTTGTAGCAGAATATGCCCCACTGTGTGACAAAGGTTGTCTTCTCCATGTTCTCAGGTGCCATTTTGATTTGGTTGTATCCTGAGAAACCGTCCATGAAGGAAAACACTTTGTGCTGAACTGTATTGTCAACTAGAATATCAATGTGGGGAAGTGGGAAATCATCCTTAGGGCTTACCTTATTCAAATCTCTGTAGTCCATGCACATTCGTACCTTGCCGTCTTTTTTGGGCATGGGAACAACATTGGCAACCCATTGCGGGTAAGAGGTGACGACTAAGAATCCATCGTTGAATTTCTTCATGACTTGAGCTTTAATCTTCTCTGACATATCTGGTTGCATTCGACGGACCTTTTGTTTTACTGGTGGGCAGTCCTCTTTTGTAGGTAGACGATGCACCACAATATCTACATCAAGTCTTGGCATGTCTTTATACGACCAGGCAAAGACCTCAACATATTCGTGTAGCAACTGAATCAGACGCTCTTTGACACTGGGTTCCAGATTGGCACCCACCTTGACTTCTCTTTTGTCTTCCTCGGTACCTAGGTTGATTGTATCCACGGGTTCCTTGTGGGGCTGAATGGTTCTCTCTTCTTGTTGTAGCAATCTGGCAAGTTCCCCTGGTACTTCACAATCTTCCTCACCTTCGTCTTCGGCTTGGTAGATTAGATTTTCAGAGTCACAAAAAGCCATAACAGAACTGTTACCCGTGGAATCCTGAATGGGTGTAGACCTGCATTGTGAGTTTGAGTGTGTGTAAGAGTATAGCTATCTTTGAAAGAAATGAAAATGTAAAAAGAAAAACAATGAGCACAAAGTTTGTATGCAAAAACGTCCATGATTCATTAATGTCATATGAAAATGAGATAATAACCCTTACAAATGGACCATTGTGTCTCGGGTAAGACACAAGGTTTTAAGAGTATGAATTATTTTAATATTATAGATCCAACAAAATATAAAGACAAATTATTGTGGGATAAAAGTGATCGGGACAAAGTCTCTAGCCTCCCAGTTGTTGAGCCCTCCATTGACAGTTGGGAAAATCCAATCCTCCAGGTTGTAGCTGTCTTCATCATCCTCCACCGCATTGACTTCGCGGTTGCTGATCTTCAAGGGTGGTCCTCCGGCACGAGCACGGCGTACAACCTTTTGGGCACCTAAAGTGAAACCTAGGCCAAACTTGTCAGACTTGTATGGGATATCTGGGAGTTGTCCCCAAATAATGCACCCACCTTCTTCTATCACTGCCTTGGCATCCTTTAAAGATGACATCCTGAGTGGAGGCCTTGTGATCTTGGGAACTTGAGACACAACCTTGGTCACTGTCACATCTGGCGGGACTTCTTCAAAGTGCTGGAATGGAGTTTCAATAAATTCACCATCTAACTCCATATATCTGAAGGAATTAAGATGGATGATCATATACTCTTCTTCTCCATGAACGGTGATGATTTTCCCTTGAATCAGATATTTCAGCATTTGGTGCAACGCAGAAGTAACAATGCCAACATTATGAATCCACGATCGGCCTAGCAAGCAGGAATATGAAGGGCGAATATCCATTACATAAAAAGTTGAGTCAAATATTTGGGTTCAAACCTTTATGGGGATATCCACTTCCCCATGTACCATCCTTTTCGAGCCTTCAAAGCCTCTCACTACTATGTTTCTTGGTTTCAATGTGAATCCCTCATAGGCAAGCCTATCAAGAGCTTTTTTAGGCAATACATTCAGAGATGAACCGGTGTCAACCAACACATGAACCAAGGTCTTGCCCCTGCATTCCAATGAGACATGCAATGCCTCATTATGCTTCCTCCCTCTTGGCATTAAATCAGCATCTAAAAAACCTAAACCCTTATCTGCTGTCAAGCTGGCTACGCAGTCTTGGAACTGATCGACAGATGTTTCTTGGGGTACATGAGCAGTTTTCAGGAATTTCACCAAGGCTTTTGCATGAGCCTCGGAACATAGTAGTAAAGCCAACATGGAAATTTTTGATGGAGTTTTCCCCAGTTGCTCAACTACATCATAGTCGCTTATTTTTATGATCTTAAGAATTTCCTCCATCTCCTTTCGGGAGGTCTCAGGGATAGCCAATGATTGCGCCTTCGTCCGGACAGGCTTAATCAGAATACTTTTACCTCAAGTCTCAGTTGACCCGACAGCAGGAATATCAGTAGGGGTGATAGAAGGGGTTGTATCAGCTTTGTCAGTTGGAGTATTAGTAGAGATGATTGTAGGGCTGGGAACAACTTTCGGAGGAAGAACAACAACATGAATGATTACTGGTCCAGAAACTGCTTTTGGGGGAGCAATTTCTGGAGAGAATATCCTTCCACTTTGGGTAATCTTGCTAGTCCCTGCAATATTACTAATATTGGAATCAACTTTCTCGGAACTTGAATCTTCGGAAGCTGTCCAGTCTTACATGATACTGTGGTAGTAAACATCCCCTCTATAATTCCATGGTACGGTTTTGTCTGACGAATACGGGACTGGTCCAGGCATTGTAATTATCAAAGGAGCTACTTTTGGAACTGATGTAATTCTAACGGGTCTTTTGGTGGAGACCCTGGAAGAATTGTCGGAAATGGTCATGATGGAAACATCATTATAAGGAACAGGTGGAACAGAAGTTTTTTCAAACAAAATTTCTTTGTTATCTATTAGGCACTGATCGCCTGCTTTCAACAAAGGACAACTGGTTAGTGAGGACAAACAGAAATAACAGCCTTCGTCACATCCCGGGAAAACACCGACATTCAAAAAGTTTACTTTAATAGTCAGGAGTGGGGTCCTAAGTTCATCAACTGAAGTAACAAACATATCTTCATCAATGGCATTGGTATTATGGCCATGTTTGGGCATATGGGCATAAATGACATTTGGCTTTTCGGGCGCATCGAATTCAATCTCTTTAGCTTCAAGGAGGTATTGTACTTAGTTCTTTAGAGCCCAACAGTTATTAGTGTCACGGTCGAGACTCTCAGAATGGTATGCACAGCGGGCATTAGGATGATAGTGAGGAGAGGTTGTGTTAGGATTATTTGGAGCTTCTTTCAAAGTCACCAGATTAGATCTTAACAGATGTGGCAATACTTGAGATAGGGTCATGTTAATTCTGGGGAATTGTCTGACTGGTCTTTCCATTCTTGGTTGGTTATTTCTTTGCTGATCAGGCGCAGGTTTAGGAATCATAACAGCCCCCACCATTGGACGTCGTTCGGCCCTATCTTAATTTCTCTGAGGATATACAACAACCACTTCTTTCTTTCCGATTAATGGCTTCCTTACAATAGCATAGGATGTATCTTTTTGAATCTTTCCATTTTTATCTCGGCTTCTACCCTTTCTCCGGTTAATATCAATTCAGTAAAACCCGCGGATGAACTCCCAATTAAGTGATTAAAGAAAGGACTAGACAAGGTGCCCAAAAACATATCTACCAATTCTCTTTCAGATAGGGGAGGTTGAACTCTTCCGGCCAAATCCCTCCATTTTTGCGCATAGTCCTTGAAGCCTTCACTTGAAACCATGACCATACTCTGGAGTTGAGTACGGGTAGGCGTAAGATCGGCATTGTATTGGTATTGTTTGTAGAAGGCTGCAGCAAGATCCTCCCAGTTATGAACATTGGCTCTTTCTAACTGATAAAACCAATCAAGTTGAGTTCCAGACAGACTGTCTTGGAAGAAGTGTACCCATAAATCTTTGTCGACGGTATGAGACTGGATTTTCCTTACATAGGACCGGAGATGCATTTTGGGCCATCCGTCATATTTGGCGAACACAGGTGCTTTGAATTTTAGAGGAATGGCAATTCCTGATACTAGTCCCAACTCCTCAAAGTCCAATCCAGGCACTTTTTGGATTTCCATTGCACTCAACCTCTCTTATAGATGCTTGTACTTGTCGCCGGTTGGAGGGTATTATTCTTCAAAATAGTCTTCTTCTTCCTCTTCCTCTTCTGAATCAGACTGAACAACTGTTTCCTTGCCCTTCCCATCTTGATTGTCTTTCTCACCGGATGTCATCGCAAAGTCTAAGGCCCTTCTTGTCTGCCCTTGGAATCTTCTTCCCATGTTTAGAATTCTGGTTATTTTCTTTGTCTTCTTTTTCTTCTCCTCAACTAGCAAGGTCTTCAACTCTTCTTGTCCTTTGGCTAGAGTTAAGAACAACTGTTGAAACTGTGCATTCTGAGCTTGGAGGTCCTTCACCATTTGCTCGAGATCCATCTTACTTAAATAAATAGTAGAGAGATGAGGAGACTCGTTGCAAGAAACCTGCTTATGTTATGATGAATGGTAAATTCATATGCAATGATTCCAAGGATTTTAAGATTCAAATTTGTTTTAGACAAAAAGGAAACACAAATCATATTAATAGATTAAAGCTCGAGTACATCAATGCCTTCTCGGGCAAAATAATACAAAAACTCAAAGATAAAAAGGTATTACGCATCCTCTTTGGTTCAATGTAGGCATTCAGAGTCTGCTCCTCATGAAGTAGTCTAGTGAGTTCCAAAACCTTCTTCTCGCTTGCGTAGAATTGGGCTTTGAAAGTATCTCGATCCCCCTTGAGTTGTATCCAATCCATTTGTAGGTCTTCAAGAGAGGTGGGCATGTCAGGATGTAGGATAGTATATGGAACATCTCCTTCTATGACAGGCTCAATGATTACCGGGAGAATGAAGGGATAAGGCATCATAAGATTCTGAGCATGAGTCCGTACCCATTTGAGGTAAGGCTCAAGAGGGATGGAATTTTTATGCCCAAAAGTCTTTCTATCTACCTTGTTTAACATCCTCCAAGCTCGGATAAATCTCTGGCGAAGTCCTTGATCGTCGTTGTCGTAGTCAAATACCAAACCTTGAATCAGCATCTTATGCAGGCCATCCCTTCGGGCGTAACCAAACTGTCTTAAAGCTAAACAGGGGTTGTAGGTGATACCTCCCCTAATGCCAAGTAAGGGGACATTAGGCAACTCTCCACAACGGTCGACAATAGTAACATTCTCTATGGATCGGGAGCACTAATGAATGTCGGAATGTTTGAGGGTCATCAACCTTTGTGACCACTTTGAACCTTGCTCGTTCTTCAATATAGATTGGGGAAGATGCGAAATAAACCATCTTTCCAAGAGAGGAGTACAACACATAAGAACACCTCTTTTCCTCATTGTGCGAGTGTGAAAAGAGCGCAGGATATCCCCTAGAAATGTAGGCACCGGGTTGCGGGTTATGAAGATTTTGACGGTGTTCACGTCTATGAGTTGGTCAGGATTTGGAAACAAAACCATCCCATAGATGAGGAGAGCCACAATTTCCTCAAAAGCTTGCAAATCCAAGGAGTTCCAACGGTTTTGGGCTTTCTCAAATAGGAAATTTTCTAGGAAACTTTGACACCACTTCTTGTTTCCCAATGAGTTGTGACATCAGATGAGTGCAAGTGTAGAGCTTGAGTAATCTCTTCTGGCTTTGGTCATCTTTCCGTACCGTTGAAAGGTAGTTGGTTGAGAATGGGAATCCTCAAGAGTCGGGAGAATTCTTTCAAAGTAGGCACAAGTTGATAGTCGGGAAATGTGAAGCAATAGTGTAAAGGATCAAAGAACTGAAAGAGAACCTTCATCATGTCTTCATCTGTGGTGGAGGTGACCAAGTTGAGTAGGCGACCATGTCTCTCGGTGAATGGAGAGTTTTCAGGAATCCTTGAAGCTAGCTCCCTAATTTGTGGAGGGATCCTTACAAGGTTGACTTGAATAGTTTTCCTGCGAAGAGAATCCATATCCTACAAAACAAGAACAAAGATGAATCCTAAAATCCTTGAAATGGTTAGTGAATGTGTATGATGTTCATGATGTTATGTACAAGTATGTATATACAAACAAAGAAAACAAGTCCTTAGGTTTAGGCTTTCATGGAGTCTCATAGGTAAGTACCCTCTTGAAGTTTAGTTGGCTTAACCTGTCCTAGTAATAGTATCCGGGTTCTAAAGAGCTCAATATCACTGGTTTGTTTCCTTGGTCATTGTTTCAGCACAAGCCTCTTTAATGGCGACCGAAATATCCCAAGAAACCAAACCTCAATGAATGTAGTATCGAGTATCTACCAACTTCGGACTGCACCAAAGTCGGTCACCTCACTACATCCTAATGGCCAAGTTGGTCAAGTAAAGGTTCTAAAAGTTCATTAGTGCTTCATGACATCACTCAGCGGCCACGTATTCTCTTTGATTAACTTAAAGGCTACCGGTACCCACAAATATGTCGCACTAACGTAGCTATTACTTAGACCATGTCGGTATACCCCGCACAGTTTCCACAATGTATTGCTACTTACCTATAATGTATCACAAATCCGGGTAGAGGATTCAAACCTAAATAAAGAACCATAATGTAAAGCATACAAGTCAAACAATGTAAGCAAGTAAATGTGATCTATACCTAAGGTAACCCTACTTTTAGAATTTTCCCCAGCAGAGTCTCCAGTTCTGTGATACAGTGGGAGAACTGACTTGAAGGATTTGCGTTTGATCGCAAATGTTGTGGTTTAGCAAGAGTCGCCACCGACTTTTCTTTTATCCAAAAGGAAAGGTGAAAAAGCACAGGAAAGACCTCTGAGATTTTTTCTTGAGTTCGGGGGGTAGATTATGAAAAGGGAAGGTGTTAGCACCCTTTTCATCCATGGTTTTACATGGGCTCTTAGTTACTTGCTAGATCACTTGCTTTTGTCTAAAAATGTGCTTGGTGTGGTTTTGAAAGTATTTTGTAAAGAGGCCATTGTTTAGGAAATCTTTGTAATGATTCTCATTCGTAAGAATGTATACAAAGATGTTGATCTTTTGAAAGTGTTTTCAAGTGTTTAAGATGTTTGAAAGTGTAGGTTCTTGTTTTGAAAGCAGCAAGGATGTTTTTTTTAAATTGAGCAAGAAATTAGGAGCATTCTACCTACTCAAAAGTCTTTCTTGTTCATTTTCTTTTCCTTTGACATTGTTACCTTACCATTGATTTGGTAAGCAACCCTATCTTTGGATGTAAACGGGACGGGCGTGGGTCATCGTATAACCATGATTAGAAATATTGCAAAGTATCTTAGCATTCTTTTTGAGGGACTAAGATCATTTGAAAGGCAACTTAGATAGCGTCATCCAGGGACTATGATCTTGTATTTTTGCTTGTTTTTTGCTAAGACACCTCACATGCGTAATATGGTCATTTATAAGGCAATCAACTGGATTTTACCCTAGGGGTGCTTGTGTGCAAATTTATTGTTTTCATGCTTGACTTAGTCTTGAATTAGGGTTTGCTATTTATTAGTTTTAAGTCTTTCCATACAAACCCTAATTACTAGCAATTGTATATAAAGCGATAAATTGCGGAATTTAAAGTTACTACGCTATTACAACATTTGTGGGATGGGGTGTACAAATTACAAATGGGGATTGCAAGAAATTAAAACCCTCATTAGTTTATTACAACCAAATTGGATTTATACAAGAATTGAAACAAATAATGTACAAGATGAATTAAATATGCAAGAAAGTAAATGTGAAGAAAATGGATATTTTGTTTGATATTTTATGAAAAAGGAATTTTACCTTAACCTAATAAAATAAAGAAAATAATTTATTAAGTTTGAAATTATTGAGAAAAGATTTTAGATGAAAACCCTAATTCTATTAATTAATCAAAAGAAAACAAGTTTAAGAAACATTTTTTTTTGCATTTTTTATCTTGAAAATAATTATAACATTATAAAATATTTTTAGTCTTTTTGGTATTAAAATAATATATCTTTAATTGGTGTAAAAGAAAAATAAATGATATTCTAGTTTTAAATAAATTTACAAAAATAATTAATAAAATAAATAAAGTGTGGTCAAGTATATTTTTGTGAGAAAAAATAAATAAACTGAGTTAAAATATAAATCTACTATTTTTTTGTATGTCATGGTTTTTTTAGTATTTAAAAAAATATAGTTAAGAAAATAAAATGGAAAATAAAATAAATGGGCCAGGGGTGTCAAAAGCCTGCAGGGGGTTATTAAGCAAAAAACAAAACAAAAACTAAGCCCAAAAGGCCCAGCGCCTATTTGCTGAAAAAGAAAAAAAATGACCAAAAATGTAAAACAAATGAAAAAAGGCAGGACTGAGGTTCGAACCCATGACCTCTACCAATAACACACGCTGCCTTACCACTGGGGTGGCTGCACATCCGTTAATATAACTGAAACAATAATTACATAAGACAAAACGTGCCCTGATTACACTTTATTTTCAACCTCCAGCCAAAGGACTTGTATCTTCTTCATCTCTCAACAAAAATGAAAAGTTCAAACATGAAAGTTGTGGCATTTTCTTCCACGAATCCAACCATATAAACAACTTAAGCTAACAATCAAAGATGAATGATAATTTTTCTAGCCCTAATTTAAAACCTAAAAATTTCAGAAAACTTCCACCCTAAAATTCTCTAAGCTCATGCCATATAAATGTAAACTATGGATATATACAGCCTCGTGGTAATGGTATACATTTTATCTTCACAAACCAAACTCAAATAATGTCTGTATGAAGAGATAGAAGTTTGAAAACTTACCTCTTGCAGCTGGAGTCATGTATGGAGTTTGAGCAACCTTTGTGATGGCCTGATGATTTCTGCAGCTTGCCTGGACCTCCTTGAATGTGTTCCAACTCCCACTTTACTTTGAGGATGGCTGGAACTCCCTACTCGAGTCAAGTTGCAAGATTCAGTTTTGAAAATGGTGGATTATGATGGAGGAGTTACAGTTAGGAAATGAGGGCCTGGATCACTTTGATATGATGTATGGAAGGTGTTTGGATGATTAGTTTTCAAAACGCACAAGTGGAAATGAAGATGGTGTGTTTTTGCTCAAAATTGTCAAGTTTGGGCAGTTCTGTGCAGCAAAATGCTTGGGAGTGTTTTTGGGCTTGTGAAAACATGGGTTGTGTTGCAATTTACTTGTTAATATATATGGAAAAGATTAGAGAACAAAATCACTCAAGGCTTCTGAGTTATAAGGTTATGGCTCCATAACTTGCTTTTTAAGAAAAGTGAAGTGACAAATCTCAAGTGTTATACAAGCATGTTCTGAGCTTCTTGAGACCTTAAACACATTACTTTTGGTTTATAGGGGTTGTGTGTGCAGAAAGAACAAGTTAGAAGCTCAAGACAAGTTGACTTTGTGATTAAAGCAACTTTTCAAGAATGGAATGGTAACTTTCTTGCTAACATGGAAAATTGGCTTGGACAATGCTTGGAACACTTGGATAATAGCTCAAAAGCAAGTGTAATCTTCTGATTATGGAGATATCTTGAGATTTAGAGGCCTGAAAAACAAGATTGTGCAGCATAGGTTTTAAACTGAATTCTTGTTCATCACAAAATGCCTTGTAATTCAAGTGACAAAACACCAACTTCCTCTCTTCGATTATCCCTACTCAAGAATGATCTCAAGGATTTCTTAGACATTTTGGAAAGCTTGAAATGTGCTCTACAACCCATGTTTTAATTGATTTTTAAGATTCCCCTTGTAACTATATGAAAAATTTCCATGAAGTTGAGCCAAAATCCTGACCAAATTAGGGCAAAATTTCACTAAGTTTAGTTTCATGATCCTGTGTTCTTGAAATTATAACTTGAGATCCAAGCACTTTTGGAAGAAGTTGTGTGAAGCAAGGTTGTATATTTCATGGAGATCTACAACTTTCATGTTGGAAGTTTCTTTTGAATCATCTTGTATCATGGTGAAAATTTGGCTCAAAGTTATATAAAACATGAATTTTCAACACTTAGAAAATTTTCTAAGTTTAGAAATTTTGACTTTTCAAAATGAAATCTTGACTTTTTGATATCTTGATGAATAAGTTTCATATTTTGGCATGTTTTGATGAATTATGATCTTTGGCACTTGAATTTGACCAAAAAGTCAAAGTTTGACTTTTTAGTATACAGTTGATTGCAAAATTCGTCTGTCAATCCAATGGACTTGCAATATTTTGAACCATGTCATTAGGTAAAAATGATTCAATTGGAATCTTGAGATCATTCCTTGAACCAATTTACCATTTTCTAGGTTAAAAATTAGAAATTGCCCTTTCCCAGTCAAAACCCTAATTTTGACCATTTTGCCCTTTTAGAGATTTGATCAAACTTCTTGAGGAATTATGGTCCAAACTTTATAAAATGATACATATGGGTTTAAAATGTTGATGTGGATAAAAAATTATGAGGTTTGACTATAAATTGGCCATGGTTGACTTTTTCCCCAATATAGTTGATTTTAGGTCAATTGTTCAATTGACTGATCAAAAGTGTGATCCAAGGCTTGAAACTTTTCATGAGTAATCTTGGAGGTCCATAATGGTCCATGAAAGTCATATGAAGCATTGATAGTTCAAAGATACTTGTGCAAACTCAAACCCAAATTTTGGTCATCAGTGCATAAGGAGGTGTCTTGAGCTGATCAAACCCTAGTGCAGTCTTGAGCGCAAGGAGATCTTGTGAGCAAATTCTTGATAAGTGAGAGGGAAAATTTTGGGGTACAGCACCATGAAATGCTTATGAATATGAGTGCACATTGACAACTCCAAAGGGACGCAAAACACCACTGGGGATGTAATAAAAAATAAAGAAACAAGAGAGTAACCCAACCAGGAAAATAAATCACTGGTGGATTGAAAAGACCTGAATCAGATAGGATGGTAAAATGGTCAAAGGATACACCAATTCCTACTGGATGTAAAGCTACCATTGTCCACTGGAGGTAGAGAGAAAAGAAATAACAACACCTACATTCACTGACGGTGAGCTACCAACGTTCACTGAAGGTAGAAGGAAAAGAAATATCATAACATCGCCGTTCACTGACGATGAACTACCAACGTTCACCGAGGGTAGCAAAAAGATAACAATCATCGACCTTCACTGCCGATGACCTACCAACTTCCACTGAAGGTAGGAAGAGAATATATCATGGCACCACCATTCACTGACGATGAACTACCAACGTTCACTGAAGGTAGCAAAAAGATAACAAACACCAAATTTCACTGATGGTGATCTACCAACTTTTATTGAAGGTAGAGAGAGAATATATCATAGCATCTTCGTTCACTGGTGATGAACTACCAACATTCACTGAAGGTAGAAAAAAGATAACGAACACCAACTTTCACTGATGGTGATCTACCAACTTTTACTGAAGGTAGAGAGAGAATATATCATAGCACTGCCGTTCACTGACAATGAACTACTAACGTTCACTAAAGGTAGAAAAAAGATAAC
The DNA here is from genome assembly GCA_948472305.1 of Vicia faba. Taxonomy (NCBI): domain Eukaryota; kingdom Viridiplantae; phylum Streptophyta; class Magnoliopsida; order Fabales; family Fabaceae; genus Vicia; species Vicia faba. The sequence continues at coordinate 1,134,997,690 of OX451741.1, read as the reverse complement.
AAACACCAACTTTCACTGATGGTGATCTACCAACTTTTACTGAAGGTAGAGAGAGAATATATGATAGCACCGCCGTTCACTAACGATGAACTACCAACATTCACTGAAGGTAGCAAAAAGATAACAATCACCAACTTTCACTGAAGGTGACCTACCAACTTTCACTGAAGGTAGAAAGAGGATATATCATAGCATCGTCGTTCACTGAAGATGAACTACCAACATTCACTGAAGGTAGCAAAAAGATGATTGTGATACAGTGGGAGAACTGACTTGAAGGTTTTGCGTTTGATCGTAAATGTTGCGGTTAGCAAGAGTCGCCACCGACTTTTCTTTTATCCAAAAGGAAAGGAGAAAAAGCACAAGAAAGACCTTTGAGATTATTTCTTGAGTTCGGGGGGTAGATTATGAAAAGGGAAGGTATTAGCACCCTTTTCATCCTCGGTTTTCCATGGGCTCTTAGTTACTTGCTAGATCACTTGCTTTTGTTTGAAATTATGCTTTGTGTGGTTTTTGAAAGTATTTTGTAAAAGAGGCCATTGTTTAGGCAATCTTTGTAATGATTCTCATTCGTAAGAATGTATACAAAGATGTTGATCTTTTTTGAACATGTTTTCAAGTTTTAAAGGTGTTTTGAAAGTGTTGGTGTTTGTTTTGAAAATAGAAAGGATGTTTTTGGTTTTGAAATTGAGCAAGCAACTAGGAATAATCTACCTACTCAAAAGTATTTCATATTTATTTTCTCTTTCCTTTGACATTGTTATCTTACCATTTATTTTGGTAAGTAACCCTATCTTTGGATGTAAAAGGGACGGGCAAGGGTCATCGTATAGCCATGATTAGCAATGTTGTAATATGTCTTGGCATTTTCTTTAAGGGACTAAGATCATTTTTGAAAGGCAACTTTGATAGCGTCATCGAGGGACTATGATCTTATATTTTGTTTGTTTTTGCTAAGATACCTCACATGCATAATATGGCTATTTTTGTAAGGCAACAAAGTGGATTTACCCTAAGGGTGCATGCGTGAATAGTGTGTTTGATTGCATACATTTAGTCTTCGATTTTCTGGGTTGTCTATTTGTTGTTTTTATCTTGCCATACACACCTAATTACTAACAATATATAAAAGTAATAAAAGTGTGGAAAATTAAAGTCCTACACTATTAAATCATTACGGGGATGGGGTGTACAAATTTACAAATGGGGATTACAAGAAATTAAATTCCTAATTATCTATTACAACCATATTGAAATAATGTACAAGAATTGAAATGGACTTGTTTTATTTTTGTTAAGAAAAGAAATAAATTGGCTTAAGAAAATATTTTTGATCTTTTGATCTCTGGTAAGTCAAAAGTTCTGATTATTTGAGAGAATGAAGTGATTATGCTCTTAGGTGAGGATATCTAGAAGTTATGATTTAGGAGTATCGTCTGACAAACAAATGAGTAAAAAATGTCAATAAATAAACCTAAAAAGATGCTCCTGCGGCTAGAACCCATGACCCTTAACACTAATGTCTTATGTGCATGCTTTCTACCACTTGGGTGGTTGTACATCCGGTATCAGCAGCAAAAGCATGAACATATAACATAAAGTAAGTTCTGATGATGAGCTTTACCTCTTTCTCCACGCCAGTTAGAGCATATGCAGATTAGTCATTTCTCAACAAAATAGAAAATATACACATAGCAGTTTATAACAGGTTTCATCATGGTTTCAAAAATATAAGGTATCAAAATTGTACATCAGAAGCAAGTATGAATTTTCCTAATCCTAATTCTGAATCCTAATTTCCTCAAGAAGTTCTAAACTAAAATTCTCTCTACTTAGGTAAAAATACATGCTATCTGTGAATATCTACAGAATCAAAGCTGGGATGTCTACATTGTATTTTAAACATGCAAATCTAATAATGCCTAAGTAATATGATGAGAGTCAGCAGAAGCTTACCTTGCAGCTGGAAAAGGTCCTGTGAACTGGAGCCTGGTTTTGACTGCTTGTAATTTTCTGACCAGGTTCCTCACGTGCTTAGCAGACGAGAATAACCTTTAACTTGGGTTATGAATGGTGTATGGATGATTTGGTCAAGAATCACTTTAGGGAAACTGGAGTTTGAATACAAGAAATAAAAAATGGTAGGTTTTGTATTTGTGTTTGCAGTTTTGGATTCCTGGAAATTTTAGCAAGATTTCAAGGCTTTTTCTTTTTTCAATTTTTTCATCGGCCCTTTCACAATTGCAAATGCAGTTCAATTTATAGGCAAGAACTTTGTAGCTTGGAGAAGTCAAAAGTACCAACATAATGCTAGCGTGCTGGCTTTTTCTTGAAGCAAGATAAAAAAGTATGGTGGTTAGCAGCTTTTAGCCATGCCTAAGCTGGATTTGTAAGCATGAATTAAGGGAAAGTACCCTCAGAGGCGAAAGTAAAGTATGGGCCCAGCATACTTTTGTACAAGAGTTTGATTTTTCAAGGACAACAATGTACTTCTATGTCACACATTGGGAAATCCTTTGGATAAAAACTCAAAAGTGACTGTGAGCATTAAATGATGATGAGATTTATCAAACTAGAAATCCTGCAATGTGATATTATGCATCATAGCTTAAATCTGGGTCAGAAGTTCAGTATCAGTGCAACTTAGAACCAATATCCAACTTCTGATCCTTTAATCTTTTCGCTCTAGCATGTTCTGAGCAAGTTCTCAGACTTTCCAAAAAGCTTATGACGTGCTTTGTAAGCCCTTTTTGAATTACTCTTGCAACTTCTGACTGAACCTACGTAAAAACTGGCCCAGAAGTTGTAGACAATTTCTGACTTGAAAAATGCTCAGAATTTACTAAGTGCCTAAGCTTCAGATACGTGTCTTTGAAGACGTACAACTTGAAATCCCAACATTTCTAGAAGAAGTTCTGTTCTGCAATGTTTTGGGTCTCATTGAGATCTAAAACTCTTGTGTTAGAAGTTCTTCCAGAATCAGCTTGCATTATGGTGATAGTCTGGCCAGAAGTTCTGAGCTTGTCATATTTCTTAAACACTTAGAAAAATTCTAATTATTTAGAATTTTGACTTTTCCAAAGTAATTTTGACTTTTGAATTTCTTGATGAAACAAACTTCATATTTCAACATGTCTTGATGAAATATGATCCTTGAAACTTGATTTTGATCCAAAAGTCAAAGTTTGACTTTTTAGTATGCAAATGACCATTTTGCCCTTGTGAATGACTTTCTTGAAAAATTTGTAATTCAAGGCTTGGAATTGGATGGAAGCAAACCTGAGGGTCCAGGGTGATCCTTTGAGAAATGAGAGGGCAAATTTTAGGGTACAACAGCTGCCCCTGTTCAATCTTCTTATGCTTGAAAAGTTAGATTGGTGAATCTTCTATTCGTGACTTGAAGGTGGAAAATGATTGAACACTAGAGTGCCTAGAAATTTGCACTCAATGATGTGGTGGTTGATTGTGTAGGGAATGGGCTAAAAGATGCCATTTGGAGAAATAATGGATAGTTGTTAGAGATGGGCTTAAAGATGTCATCCGAAGGTGATTGTATCTGGACTGTATTTGAGTGACAGAATGACATCCGAATATGGATCGTATCTGGACTGTATTTGAATGTGTGACAGAATGACATCCGAATCTGGATCATATCTGAACTGTATCTGAAAGTTGAATCTGAATGAGTATCAGGATGGCATCCGTATCTGGAGCGTATATGAACTGTATCTGAAGACTGAATCTGAATGAATATCAGAATGCCATCCGTGTCTGGAGCGTATCTATATTGTATCTGAAAATTGCTTTTGAATGAGTACCAGAATAGCATCCGTGTCTGGAGCGTATCTGTAATGTATCTGAAAATTCTGAACATTTGTTAATGGTAGTTGTTAATCTTATCCTGAAAAGGGTAAAATGTTAGCTAAAATGCAGAGTCATGTTGCATGAAATGTATGATATAATGCCTTCGTTTTATCAGTGTTGATGATATATGGATGCCATGTATGCGTATGTGAGCTAATTTGCTGCACTACTATTGGATTTAGGGAAAATAAACCCTTGACTACTGCTGAGGATATGTAACTCTTCATGTCCTGAAGTCGAAATGTTGATGAATTTCCATTTAGCGAAACAAACTCTGTTGTAAGAGAAATGCCATGTGTTGCTTAAAAATGTTTGGAGAAATTGGATGATTTCAACCAGGGATTGTTAACTGGAAGCTTTGTTCCGTTGGGGATTAAACGACGTACTGCGGGGATTTCTTATGGAATAGCCTAGAGGTATTTCTCTATCCATTCAACCCATCAGTAATTGCCTTTTTTCATTTTTTTTTATTTGTAAACAGTAATTATGTTCAAATGCATATGTTCAACAATGGATCATTGTACGTTTTTGTAAACAAAATACAAGCGTAAAGAAAAAACAGATATATTTTTCACTTTCAAAGAGATATCTTTATATTGAGTTTGAGTAAGCATTTTTGTACAAGGAGACAAACATTCTAGTAAGAGAATGTCGTCGTAAAAAAAATGAAAATTTTGATACAAAGAAAAGATAGCCATGTGTAAAAATCCCATGGGATTTCCATTCTGTTATAGCCTTCGTATCTCTGAGCATCTTGCCTATTTGTTGCCTTGTCCGAAGATAATTGAATTGATCAGAAACTCTGAGTTTCTCAGTGGAAGCCAAAGGTTGTCCGTAAAGTGATCCAACGGGACATAATCATATGCTTTAATTCCCTAACTTTTGCCTGGACCTCCCTTTCGGGTTTTTAGTCCACCGGGAAACCCTTTTTTGCCCAAGTCGCCCTTTTGGGTTTTCAACTTTTCGGGTGTACAATTTTTTTTTGTTTTATCCCTAATTTTTTCCCGAACCCTTTTGGTTCGCCGGGATGCCCTTGTTTTTCCTAGGTATGTCAACCTAGCGGGTCTCTTATGCGTAGTATCTTTTGACTATGTCCGCGTTCGCAGGATGCGGCAGGTCGTCACTAGCCATGGTGGTCAAGATCATTGCCCCACCAGAGAAAATGCTTTTGATTACAAATGGTCCTTCATAGGTAAGAGTCCACTTGCCCCTAGGATCACCTTGTGGCAGTATGATGCGTTTGATCACCAGATCTCCAATTTGATACACTTGGTGTCTAACCTTTTTGTTGAAAGCCTTGATCATCCGTTTTTGATACATTTGACCATGGCAAACAACAGTAAGTCTCTTCTCATCAAGTCGAGTCTGGATCCAATCTTCTTTGTTCAGCCCTGCATCCTTCATGATCCTTAGAGAGGGGATTTGGACCTCGATAGGCAAGACAACTTCCATGCCGTAAACCAAAGAATAGGGTGTTGCCCCGATTGATGTGCGAGCCGTGGTACGATACCCGTGGAGAGCGAATGGTAACATTTCATGCCGGTCTTTGTATGTGACTGTCATTTTCTGTATGATCTTTTTAATGTTTTTATTGGCAGCTTCGACAGCACCATTCATCTTTAGTCGATAGGGAGAAGAATTGTGATGCTGAATCTTGAACTACTCGCACAATGCGGTGATCACAGTGTTGTTGGAATTTGTACCATTTTCAGTGATGATCCTTTCCGGGATACCCTACCGGCAAATGAGATTTTGCTTGATGAAACGGGCAACAACATTTTTGGTAACGGGAGCGAAGGAAGCTGCCTCCACCCATTTTGAAAATAGTCAATGGCCACTAGGATGAAATGGTGTCCATTGGAGGTTGTCGGCTTGATTTCCCCAATCATATCAACTCCCCACATAGCAGAGGGCCAAGGATCCGTCAAGACATTCAGAGGAATCAGAGGTACATGCACCTTGTCAGCATAAATCTGGCATTTGTGGCAGGTTTGAGAGTGTTGATAGCAATCTGCTTCCATGGTAGACCAGTAATAGCATGCCCGTAGGATTTTCTTTGCCATCGTATGCCCACAAGAATGGGTGCCAAAAGTGCCTTCATGCAATTTAGCCATGATCCTTTCAGCTTTAACCTTATCTACGCACCGAAGTAACACAAAGTCATGATTGCGTTTGTACAGGATGCCATTACTAAGGAAAAATTTAGCAGAGAATCTCCTTAAGAACTTCTTATCATTGATTGAAGCTCCTTCTAGGTATTCTTGAGCCTCGAGATACTTCTTGACTTTGTGAAACTAAGGCTGGCCCACTACTTCTTCAGTATTAATCTCGTGACAGTGTGCTGGTTCATCCATTTGTTTAATGATGATCTGGGGAGCCTCGTTATCCCAATTAAGTTTAAACATAGATGACATTGTGGCTAGTGCGTCCGCTAGCTGATTTTCTTCTCGCGGGAAATGCTCAAAGGTAATCTTCTCAAAATGTGGTAGCAATGTCAAAACATGTTCTTTATAAGGGATAAGGTTAGGGTGTTTGGTGTCCCATTCCCCTTTGATCTGGATGATAACCAAAGCTGAATCTCTGAATACATCCAAGAATTTGATCCCCAAGTCTATGGCAGCTCTGAGACCAAAGATGCACGCTTCGTATTCTACCATGTTGTTTGTACAATTGAAGTAGAGTCTTGCGGTAAAGGGAGTATGACATCCTTCCGGAGATATGAGTACAACACTGATACCATTGCCAAGTGCATTGGATGCTCCATCAAAGAACAGGGTCCATCGGGATCCTTGTTCAGGTCTGTCATATGGCCTGAATTCCTCACAGTTGTCTAATGTCATGATGTCTTCGTCCGGAAATTCGAATTTCATGGACTAGTAGTCTTCTACGGCTTGGTGATCAAGGTGATCGGCTAATACACTGCCCTTTATTTCTTTCTGGGTAGTATACTGTATGTCATATTCCATCAGAATCATCTGGCACCTTGCTATTCTCCCAGAAAGAGCAGGCTTCTCAAAGATGTATTTTATCGGATCCATTTTAGATATCAACGAGGTAGTATGGGTCAACATATACTGTCTTAGACGGCGAGCAGCCCATGCCAGAGCACAACAAGTTTTCTCGAGCAGTGAATATCTTGTTTCACAGTCGGTAAACTTTTTGCTCAGGTAATAAATAGCGTGCTCTTTTCGGCCAGACTCGTCATGCTGCCCCAATACACACCCCATTGAGTTTTCTAAAACACTCAGATACATGATCAGTGGTCTTCCCTCCACTGGGGGCATTAACACAAGAGGCTCTTGTAAGTATTCTTTGATTTTGTTAAAAGAAACTTGGCATTCATCATTCCATTTGACTACTTGATCTTTCTTCAATAGTTTGAAGATTGGCTCACAAGTAGCTGTCAGGTGAGAAATTAATCTGGCAATGTAGTTCAAACGTCCCAAGAACCCTCTGACTTCCTTCTCAGTATGAGGAGCAGGCATCTCTTGTATTGCTTTTACCTTGGCAGGATCTACTTCAATACCTTTGTTGCTGACGATAAAGCCTAGGAGTTTACCACACCGTACCCCAAATGTGCACTTGTTTGGATTCAACCTCAGTTTATACTTCTTCAGTCTCTCAAACAGTTTTTGTAAGTGATCAAGATACTCTTCTTCTGTTTGATATCTAGCTATCATGTCTTCCACATAGACCTTTATTTCGTGATGTATCATGTCGTGAAATAGAGCTACCATAGCACGTTGATAGGTTGCCCCAGCATTCTTTAGTCCGAATGGCATCACCTTATAACAGAAAGTGCCCCACTGTGTGACAAATGTTGTTTTCTCCATGTCCTCAGGTGCCATTTTGATTTGATTGTAACCTGAGAATCCGTCCATGAAGGAAAACACTTTGTATTGTGTCGTATTGTCAACTAGGATATCAATGTGGGGGAGTGAAAAATCATCTTTAGGGCTCGCCCTATTCAAATCTCTGTAGTCCACACACATTCGCACTTTGCCGTCTTTTTTGGGTACGGGAACAATATTGGCAACCCATTAGGGGTAAGAGGTGACAACCAAGAATCCAGCATTGAACTGCTTCATGACTTCTACTTTAATCTTTTCTGACATATCAGGCCTCATGCAGCGAACCTTTTGCTTTACTGGAAGACAATCTTCTCTTGTAGGCAAACGATGTACCACAATGTCTGCATCAAGTCTCGGCATGTCATCATATGACCAGGCAAAGACTTCAACATAATCGTGTAACAACTGAATCAGACGCTCCTTGAAACTGGATTCCAGATTGGCACCCACCTTGACCTCTTTTTGGTCTTCTTCGGTACCTAGGTTGATTTTATCCACGGGTTCCTCGTGAGGTTGAATGGTTCTCTCTTCTTGTTGTAGTAGTCTGGAAAGTTCCTCTGGTACTTCACAATCTTCCTCACCTTCGTCTTCGGCTTGGTAGATTAGATTCTCAGAGTCATAAAAGGCCATAGCAGCGTTGTTACCCATGGGCTCCCGAATGGATGTATACCTGCATCATGAGTGTGGGTGTGTGTAAGGGTATAACTATCCTTGAAAGAAAGTAAAAGTGTAAAACAAAAACAATGAGCACAAAAGTTTGTATGCGAAAATGTCCACGATTCATTGATGTCATATGAAAATGAGATAATAACCCTTGCAAATGGGCCATTGTGCCTCGGGTAAGACACAAGGTTTTAAGAGTGCGAATTGTTTCAATATTACAGATCCAACAAATGTAAAGACAAATTACTGTGGGATAAAAGTGATTGGGACAAAGTCTCTGGTCTCCCAATTGCTAAGCCCTCCATTGACAATTGGGAAGATCCAATCCTCCAAGTCACAACTATCTTCATCATCTTCTACGGCGTTGACCTCACGGTTGCTGATCTTCATGGGTGGTCCTCCGGCACAAGCGCCGCGTACATCCTTCTGAGCACTTCAAGTGAAACCCAGGCCAAACTTGTCAGACTTATATGGGATATCTGGGAGTTGTCCTCAGATAGTGCATCCACTTTCTTCTACCACTGCTTTGGTATCCTTCAGAGATGACATCCGGAGTGGAGGCCTTGTGATCTTAGAAACATCCCTGGTTACTGCCACATCTTGCGGGACCTCTTCAAAGTGTTGAAATGGGGTTTCAATAAATTTACCATCTAATTCCATATATCTGAAGCAATTGAGATGGTTTATCATGTACTCTTCCTCTCCATGAATTTTGATAATCTTCCCTTGAATTGGATACTTTAGCATTTGGTGCAACGTAGAAGTAACGGCGCCAGCATTGTGGATCCATGGTCGGCCTAGCAAGAAGGAGTATGAAGGGCGGATGTCCATTACATAAAAAGTTGAATTGAAAGTTTGGGTTCCAACTTTTATGGGGATATCCACTTCCCCATGCACCATCCTTTTCGAGACATCAAAAGCCCTTACTACTATGTTGATTGGCTTTAATGTCAGTCCCTCGCAGTCAAGTCTATCAAGAGCTTTTTTAGGTAATACATTCAGAGATGAGCCAGTGTCTACCAAAACATCAGCCAGAGTTGTGCCCCTACATTCCACTGAGACATGCAATGCCTCATTATGCTTCCTTCCCCTCAGTGTTAGATCAGCATCTGAAAAACCTAGACCATTATCTGCAGTCAAGATGGCTACGCAGTCTTGGAACTGATCGACAGAGGTCTCTTGAGGTACATGGGCGGTCTTTAGGAATTTTACCAAGGCTTTTGCATGCGCCTCGGAACATAGTAGTAATTCCAGCATGGAGATTTTAGAGGGAGTTTGCCCCAGTTGTTCAACTACATCGTAGTCACTTCTCTTTATTTAGGATTTCCTCCATTTCTTTCTTGGAGGTCTCATGGATAATCAATGAATGAGCCTTCATCCGGACAGGCTCAATCAGAATATTTTTTCCTCGAGTCTCGGTTAACTCGGCAGCAGTAGTGACAATAGGAATTGTAACGGCTTCATCGATAGTAGTATTTGCAGAGATGATTATGGGTGTGGGAGTAACCTTTGGAGCAGCCAAAGGGATGATTATGGGTCTAGAAACTGCTTTTGGAGGAGCAATTTCTGGAGAAAAGATCCTACCACTCCAGGTAATTTTGCTAGTTCCTGCAATATTACTGATGTCAGAGTTGACTTTCTCAGAGCTTGAATCTTCGGCTGCTGGCCAGTCCTGCTTGATACCATGGTAATAGACATCCCCTTCATAATTCCATGGTACGATTTTGTCTGACGCGTATGGGATTGGTCCAGGCATTGTGATTATCAAACTAGTTGCTTTCGGAACTGATGTAATTCTAATGGGTCTTTTGGTGAAGACCCTAGAAGAATTGGCGGAAATGGTAATGATAGAAACATCTTCAAAAGGAACAGGTGGAACAGAAGTCTTCTCGAATAAAATTTCTTTGTTATCTATTAGGCACTGGATGCCTGCTTTCAACAAAGGACAGCTAGTTGGTGAGGATAAACAGAAATGGCAAACTTCATAACATCCCGGGAACACACCGGTATTCAACAAGTTCACTTTAATAGTCAGAAGTGGGGTCATGAGTTCATCAACTGTGGTCATGAGTTCACTTTAAATTTCAGAGGAATCACAATCCCCGACACCAAACCTTTATTTTGGATTACCACAGTTGATGAACTTATGACCCCACTTCCGACCATTAAGATAAACTTGTTGAAAGCCAGTGTGTTCCCGGGTTGTAATGAAGTTTTCCATCTCAGCTTATCCTCACCATTTGGATGTCCTTTGTTGAAAGCAGGTATTCAGTGCCTGATAGATAACAAAGAGATTTTGTTTGAAAAGACTCCTGTTTCACCTATTATTGTTGAAGATGTTTCTATCATTACCATTTCAGCCAATTCTTCCAGGGTCTCCACCAAAGGACCCGTTAGAATTACATCAGTTCTGAAAGCAGCTCCTCTAATAATCACAATGCATGGGCCAATCCCATATACATAAGACAAAACCATACCATGGAATTATGGAGGTGATGTCTATTACCATGGTAGTAAGCAAGACTGGCCGGCCGCCGAAGAGATAAATTCCTAGAAAGAAGACTCCAACTTTAGTAACATTGCCGAAACTAGAAAAATTACCCGAAGTGGTAGGATCTTTTCTCCAGAAATTTCTCCCCCAAAAGCAGTTTCTGGACCCGTAATTATCCCTATGACTGCTCCAAAGGTTGCTCTTACACCCATAATCATCTCTGCAAGTACTCTAATTGACAAAGCCGTTGCAACCCCTGTAATCATTTTTACTGACACTCATGCTGTCGAGTTAGCTGACGCTCGAGGAAAAGGTGTTATGGTTGAGCCTGTCCAGATGAAGGCTCAGCCATTGACTATCCCTGAGACCTCCAAGAAGGAAATGGAGGAGATCTTAAAAATTATAAAGAAAAGCGACTACGATGTAGTTGAGCAATTGGGGAAAACTCCCTCTAAAATCTCCATGTTGGCATTACTACTGTGTTCCAAGGCGCATGCAAAAGCCTTGGTGAAGTTCTTAAAAACATCCCATGTACCGCAAGAGACATCTGCTGATCAATTTCAAGACTGCATGGCCAGTCTAACTGCGGATAATGGTTTAGGTTTTTCATATGCTGATCTGATGCCGAGGGGAAGAAAGAATAATTAGGCGTTGAATGTCTCTGTGGAATGTAGGGGCACCACTCTGGCACATGTTTTGGTGGATACTGGCTCATCCCTGAATGTATTACCCAAAAAGGCTCTCGATAGACTTGACTGTGAGGGGTTGACTTTGAAGCCAAGCAACATAGTGGTAAGGGCTTTTAACGGTTCGAAGAGGATGGTACATGGGGAGGTGGACATTCCCATAAAAGTTGGAACCCAAACTTTCAATTCAACCTTTTATGTGATGGACATTCGCCCTTCATACTCCTTCCTACTAGGCCGACCATGGATCCATAATGCTGACGATGTTACCTCTACATTGCACTAGATGATGAAGTACCCGGTTCAAGGGAAGATTATCATCGTCCATGGAGAGGAAGAATACATGATCAGTAATCTCAATTCCTTCAGATATGTGGAATTGGACGGCGAATTCATTGAAACTCCATTTTAACACTTTGAAGAGGTCCCCCAAGAGGTGTCAGTAACTAAGGCTGCTCCCAAGATTACAAGGCCTCCACTTCGGATGTTATCTCTGAAGGATGCCAAAGCAATGATGGAAGAAGGTGGATGCAGTATCTGGGGACAACTCCCAGATATCCCGTATAAATCTGCAAGTTTGGCTTAGGTTTCACTTCAAGTGCTTAAAAGGATGTACGCCGTGCCCGCGCTGGAGGGTCACCCTTGAAGATCAGCAACTGTGAGGTTAATACGGTAGAAGATGGCTGTAACCTGGAGGAATGGATATTCCCGACTTTCAATGGAGGGCTCAACAATTGGGAGGCTAGAGACTTCATCCCAATCACTTTCATCCCTCAGTAATTTATCTTTACATTTTTGTTGGATCTATAATATTCAAAACAATTCGTACTCTTGAAACCTTGTGTCTTACCCGAGGCACAATGGTCCATTTGTAAGGGTTATTATCTCATTTTTCATTTGACATCAATGAATCATGGACGTTATCGCTTTCAAACTTTTGTGCTCATTTTTTTTATTTCACATTTTACTTTCTTTCAAAGATAGATATACCCTTACACACACCCACACTCACAATGCAGGTATACATCCATTCTGGATCACATGGGTAACGATACTGCTATGGCCTTTTGTGACTCTGAGAATCTGATTTACCAAGCTGAAGACGAAGGTGAGGAAGATTATGAAGTACCAGGGGAACTTTCCAGACTACTACAGCAAGAAGAGTGAACCATTCAGCCTCACGAGGAACCCTTGGATACGATCAACCTAGGTACCGAAGAAGATAAAAAAGAGGTCAAAGTGGGGGCCAATCTGGAACCTAGTGTCAAGGAGCGTCTGATTCAGTTGTTGCATGATTATGTCGAATTCTTTGCATGGTCATATGAAGACATGCCAGGACTTGATGAAGATATTATGGTACATCGTCTGCCTACAAGAGAGGATTGTCCTCCAGTAAAGAAAAAGGTTCGTCGCATGAGGCCTGATATGTTAGAAAAGATTAAAGCAGAGGTCATAAAGCAATTTAACGATGGATTCTTGGCTATTACCTCTTACCCCCAATGGGTTTCCAATGTTGTTCCCGTGCCCAAAAAGGACGGCAAAGTGAGAATATGTGTGGACTACAGAGATTTGAATAGGGCAAGCCCCAAGGATGACTTTCCACTCCCCCACATTGATATCCTAGTTGACAATGCGGTACAACACAAAGTGTTTTCCTTCATGGAAGGATTCTCAGGTTACAACCAAATCAAAATGGCACATGAGGACATGGAGAAAACAACATTTTTCACGCAGTAGGGCACATTCTGTTACAAGGTGATGCCATTCAGACTAAAGAACGCTGGGGCAACCTATCAGCGTGCCATGGTAGATTTATTTCATGACATGATACATCATGAAATAGAAGTCTACATGGACGATATGATTGCCAAATTGCAAACAGAAGAAGAACATCTTGATCACTTACAAAAACTGTTTGAGAGACATAAGAAGTACAAGCTGAGGTTGAATCCAAACAAGTGCATATTCGGGTTACGGTCTGGTAAACTCCTAGGCTTTATAGTCAGAAACAAAGGTATCGAGGTCGATCCTGCCAAAGTTAAAGAAATACAAGAGATGCCTGCTCCTCGTACTGAGAAGGAAGTCAGAGGATTCTTGGGACGTTTGAACTATATCGCCAGATTCATTTCTCACCTGACAGCTACTTGTGAACCAATCTTCAAACTATTGAAGAAAGATCAAGTGGTCAAATGGAATGATGAATGCCAAGTTGCTTTTGACAAAATCAAAGAGTACTTGCAAGAGCCTCCTGTATTGATGCCACCAGTCGAGGGAAGACCATTGATTATGTATCTGACTGTTTTAGAAAACTCAATGGGGTGTGTATTGGGGTAGCATGACGAGTCTGGCCAAAAAGAGAACGCTATTTATTACCTGAGCAAAAAGTTTACCGATTGTGAAACCAGATATTCACTGCGTGAGAAAACTTGTTGCGCTCTGGCATGGGCTGCTCGCCGGCTAAGACAGTATATGCTGACTCATAATACCTTGTTGATATCTAAAATGGATCTGATAAAATACATCTTCGAGAAGCCTTCTCTTCCTGGGAGAATAGTGAGATGGCAGATGATCCTGGCAGAAAATGACATACAATATACTACCCAGAAATCTATAAAGGGAAGTGTATTAGCCGATCACCTTTCTCACCAAGCTATAGAAGACTACCAGTCCATGAAGTTCAAATTTACGGATGAAGACATCATGACATTAGAGAACTGTGAAGAATTCAGGCCATATGACGGACCTGAACAAGGATCCCGATGGACCTTGTTCTTTGATGGAGCATCCAATGCACTTGGTAATGGTATCAGTGTTGTACTCATATCTCCGGAAGGTTGTCATACTCCCTTTACTACCAGACTTTGCTTCAATTGTACAAACAACATGGCGTAACACGAAGCGTGCATCTTTGGTTTCACAACTGCCATAGACTTGGGGATCAAATCCTTGGATGTATTTGGAGATTCAGCTTTCGTCATCAGTCATATCAAAGGGGAATGGGACACCAAACACCCTAACCTTATCCCTTACAAACAATATGTTTTGACATTGCTATCACATTTTGAGAAGATTACCCTCGAGCATTTTCCGCGAGAAGAAAATCAGCTAGCAGACGCACTAGCCACAATGTCATCTATGTTTAAACTTAATTGGGATAACGAGGCTCCCCATATCACCATTGAACGAATGGATGAACCAGCACACTGTCACGAGATTAATACTGAAGAAGTAGTGGACCAACCTTGGTTTCACGAAGTCAAGAGGTACCTCGAGGCTCAAGAATATCCAGAAGGAGCTTCAATCAATGATAAGAAGTTCTTAAGGAGATTTCCTGCTAAGTTCTTCCTTAGTAATGGCATCATGTACAAACGCAATCATGACTCTGTGTTACTTCAGTGCGTAGATAAGATTGAAGCTGAAAGGATCATGGCTGAATTACATGAAGGCACTTTTGGCACCCATTCTAGTGGGATTACGATGGCAAAGAAAATCCTACGGGGAGGCTATTACAGGTCTACCATGGAAGCAGATTGCTATCAACACTCTCAAACCTGCCGTAGGGTCAAATTTATGCTGACAAGGTGCATGTACCTCCGGTTCCTTTGAATGTCTTAACAGCTCCTTGGCCTTTTGCTATGTGGGGAATTGATATGATTGGGGAAATCAAGCCGACGGCCTCCAATGGACATCGCTTCATCCTTGTGTCCATTGACTATTTTCCAAAATGGGTGGAAGCAGCTTCCTTCACTTTCGTCACCAAGAACGTTGTTTCCCACTTCATCAAGCAAAATCTCATTTGCCGGTACGGTATTCCCGAAAGGATCATCACTGACAACGGTACAAATATCAACAACACTATGATCACCACCTTGTACGAGCAATTCAAGATTCAACATCACAATTATTCTCCCTATCGGCCGAAGATGAATGGTGTTGTAGAAGTTGCAAATAAAAACATTAAAAAGATCATACAAAAGATGACAGTCACATACAAGGACTGGCATGAGATGCTACCATTCTCTCTCCACAAATATCGTACCACGGCTTGCACATCAACCGGGGAAACACCCTATTCTCTAGTTTACGGCATGGAGGCTTTATTGCCTATCGAGGTTCAGATCCCCTGTTTGAGTATTATGAAGGATGCAGGGTTGAACGAAGACGATTGGATCCAGACTCAACTTGATCAACTAAATTTGATTGATGAAAACAGACGTGTTGCTATTTTCCATGGTCAAATGTATCAAAAACGGGTGATCAAGGCTTTCAAAAAGAAAGTCAGACGCCAAGTGTATCAAGTTGGGGATCTAGTGATCAAACGCATCATATTTCCACAAAGTGGTTCCAGGGGCAAATGGACTCCTACCTATGAAAGACCATTTGTAATCAAAAATATTTTCTCTGGTGGTGCAATGATTTTGACCACCATAGATGGGGACGATCTGCCACACCCTGCGAACGCGGACATAGTCAAAAGATATTACGCATAAGAGACCCGCTAGGTTGACATACCTAGGCAAAACAAGGGCATCCCGGCGAACCAAAAAGGTTCAGGAAAAAATTAGGGATAAAAAAAAATCTGTACACCCGACAAGTTGAAAACCCGAAAGGGTGACTTGGGCAAAAAAGGGTTTCCCGGTGGACTGAAAACCCGAAAGGGAAGTCCAGGAAAAATTTAGGGAATTAAAGCGTATGACTATGTTCCGTTGGATCACTTTACGGACGACCTTTAGCTTCAACTAACAAATTCAACGGTTCTGATTGATTCAATCAGCTTCGGACAAGGCAACAAATAGACAAGACGCTCGGAGATACGAAGGCTATAACAGAATGGAAACCCCATGGGATTTTTTGTACACATAGCTATATTTTATTTGTATCAAAATTTTCATTTTTTACGACAGCATTCTCTTACTAGAATGTTTGTCTCCTTGTACAAAAATACTAATTCAAAGTCAATACAAAATATTCTTTGAAAGTACAAAAACTATTTGTCTTTAATTTACGATTGTTTTCTTTACAAAAACGTCCAATGATTCATTGTTGAGCATATGCATTTGAACATAATTAATGTTTACAAATAAACGAAACAAAAAGAGGCAATTATTGATCGGTTGAAAGGATAGGAAAATATCTCTAGACTATTCCGTAGGTAATCCCGTGCAGTACGTCCTTTAAATCCCTAGCAAAACAAAGCTTTAAATTATGAATCCCTGGTAGAAGTCGTCAATTTCTCAGGATTACCCAATAAGATTTTACAAGCAGCACATGGCATTTCCCTTACAACAGAGTTTATTTCTCTCGACAGAAATTCATCAACACTTCGACTTCAAAGCATGAAAACTTATATCCTCAGCAGTAGTCAGTGATTATTTTCCTCAACCCAACCGCAGTGCAGCAAACTAGCTCACATACATATACATCACATTCATATATCATAAACATTGATAAGCACGAATGCATACAACATAATCCCATTATGCATACATTTCATGTATCATGACTTGGCACTTTAGCTAACATTTTTCCTTTTCAGGATAAGATTAAGAGCTATCATTAACAATGTTCAGAGGTTTTCAGATACACTTTAGATATGCTCCAAACACAGATGCCATTCTGATACTCATTCAGATTCACCTTTCAGATACAGTTCAGATACGCTCCAGACACGAATTCCATCCTGATACTCATTCCGATTCAACTTTCAGATACAGTTCATATATGCTCCAAATGTGGATGCCATCCTGATACTCATTCAAATTCAACATTCAGATATAGTTTAGATACGCTCCAGACACGGATGCCATTCTGATACTCATTCAGATTCACCTTTCAGATACAGTTCAGATACGCTCTAGACACTGATGCCATCCTGATACTCATTCCGATTCAACATTCAGATACAGTTCAGATATGCTCCAAACACGGATGCCATCCTGGTACTCATTCAAATTCAACATTTAGATACAGTTAAGATACGCTCCAAACACGGATGCCATTCTAATACTCATTCAGGTTCACCTTTCAGATACATTTCAGATATGCTCTAGACACGGATGCCATCCTGATACTCATTCTGATTCAACTTTTAGACATAGTTCAGATACGCTCCAGACACGGATGCCATCCTGATACTCATTCAGATTCAACCTCTTGATACAATACAGATACGCTCCAGACACGGATGCCATTCTGATACTCATTCAGATTCAACTTTCAAATACGATACAGATACGCTCCAAACACGGATGCCATTCTGATATTCATTTAAACAAGGTTTTCAGATACAGTTCAAATACGCTTCAGACACGCACGCCATTCTGATACTCATTCTTTCAGCTTATAAATTACAAATTCAACAATCACCCTTGGATGGCATCTTTAAGCCCATCTCTTACAACTTTTCGTCACCTCTCTAAATGGCATCTGTAAGCCCATTCCTTCTATTATCACATTATCGAGTGCAAATTTATGGGCACTCTAGTGTCCAATCATCTTCCACCTTCGAGTCACGAATGGCAAGACTCGCCAGTCTAACTCTTCAGGTTTAAGAAGATTGAACAGGGTCAGCTGTTGTACCCCAAAATTTTCCCTCTCACTTATCAAGAATTTCCTCACAAGATCTCTTTGACTCAAGACTATATTAGGGTTTGACCAGCTCAAGACACCTCCTCATGCACTGATGACCATAATTAGGGTTTGAGTTTACACAAGGATTTTTGGACCATCAGTGCTTCATATGAATTTCAAGGATCATTATGGACCCCCAATATTACTCATGTCAAGTTTCAAGCCTTGAATCACATTTTTTATCAGTCAATTGGACAATTGACCTAAAAAATCAGTAGTATTGGGGAAAATTTCAACCATGGCCAATTTACAATCAAAATTCATAATTTTTTATCCACATCAACATTTTAAACCCATATGTATCATTTTATCAAGTTTGGACCACAATTCCTCAAGAAATTTGATCAAATCATCAAAAGGGCAAAATGGTCAAAATTAGGGTTTTGACTGAGAAGGGGCAATTTCTGATTTTTGACCTAGCAAATGATCATTTGGTTTGAAGAATGATTTCAAGAGTTCAATTGCATCATCTTGACCTAATGACATGATTCAAAACATTACAAATCCATTTGATTGACAGATGAATTTTTTCAGTCAACTAATCAAAAGTCAACTGTATACTGAAAAGTCAAACTTTGACTTTTTGGTCAAATTCAAGTTCCAAAGATCATAATTCATCCAAAAATGTCAAAATGTGAAACTTGTTCATCAAGATATCAAGGACTTAACATTTGGTTTTGAAAAGTTGAAAAATTTTAACTTGGAAATTTTTCTAAGTATAGAAAATTTCTTATTTTTTCTCAACTTTGAGCCAAATTATCACCATGATGCAAGAAGATTCAAAGGAAAATTCCAACATGAAAGTTGTAGATCTCCATGAAATATATAACTTTTTTTCACACAATTTATCCTAAAGATGCTTGGATCTCAAGATATAATTTTGTGAATACATGCTCATGAACTAAAATAACTTAGTGAAATTTTGCCCTAGTTAGGCAGGTTTTTTACCTAACTTCATGTCAATTTTTCACATAGTTCCAAGGGGAATATTTGAAAGAAATTCAAATAGGAGTTGTAGAGCACATTTAAAGATTTCCAAAATGTCCAAGTACTCCTTGAGATCATTCTTGAGTAGGGAGAATCGAAGTGATGAAGTTGGCAATTTCTCACTTTGATTTCAAGTCATTTCATGATGAACCAAAATTCAAATTCAAGCCTAGGCTGCATAATATTTGTTTTGAAGGCGTCAAACTTGTTTCTCACTCCATAATTAAATTTTTACATGGCTGATAGAGCTTTAATCCAAGCATTAGAGCCTTTGTCCAAGTTACAATTCCATTTATGGCACAAAGTTGCCATTTCCATTTTGATAAAGCACAACTTATGCAATTGTAAACTCCTTGAGCTTTGCACTTGTTATTTCTGCACACACAAACCCTATAAACCAAAAGTAATGTGTCTAGAACCTCTACAAACTCAGATCAGGCTTGTACAAACACATAGAGACTTGTCTCCTCACTTTTCTTCAAAGGCAAGCAATATAGCCAAAAGCCTAGAACTCCGAAATCTTGAGGAAGCCTGATGTCAAACCTTTTATATACTAATACACAAGTGTATTACAACCTAGAAAAAATGCAAAAGCTCAGAAACTCTCCCAAACACTCTATCACTAAAAATCTGCCATAACTTGCAGTTTTGCACCTTACATAGGAATCTCAAAAACCACTCGTGCATTTTGAGTTTTAATCACCTAAACACTTAATATACATCATATTTAAGTGTTCCAAACTCCTGTCCCCTCACTGTAACTCCTCCTCCTCCATATTCCATTTTTACATTTCAATCTTGCAGGTTGACTTGAGTAGGGAGTTTCAGAGACTTTCAGGACAAAGTAAGGATTGGAATACACTCAGGGAGGTCCAAGCAAGCTAAATAGGTCCTCAGGCCTCCTCAAAACTTGCTCAAACTCCATTCACGATCTCAACTGAAAGAGGTAAAAACTCAAACTTCTATCTCTTCATACAAGCATCCTTTGGTCTTGATTTGTGAAAACAAAATGTAGATATCCTTGCACTAAAGCCAACCATGCTCATAGATTTCATTTATATTCATTGGGTATAGAGAATTTTGGATTTGAATTTTCTGTAAAAATTTGGTTTTAAATTAGGGCAAGCAAAATTAACTTTGATCTTTGACTTTTATTTTACATAAGACATATGGTTGAACTCGTGAGAAGAAACACTGTAATTTTCATGTTTGGACTTTCCATTTTCATGGAGAAATGAGAGAGATACAGGTGGTCTAGCCATGGCTCAAGGTTGAAGATGAGTTGCCTTCAGAAGGTGTTTTATAATATATATTTATACCTTTGTTTATATGAACGGATGTACAACCACCCTAGTGGTAAGACAGCGCGCAAAAATGTCATAGGTCGTGGGTTCGAGCCTTGGCGCTGCCTTTTGCAATTTTTCATATTTTTTCCATATTTTTTTTGTTTTTTTTTGCAGCACGGGCTTCAGACTTTGGGCCTTTTTTTTTTCCTAACCTCCTGCCTCCCATTTGCTTGCAGCACCCCTGGCCCATTATCATTTATATATTTATTTTGTTTTCATTTTATTTTCCTAATAATATTTTCTTAATAATAAAAATCATAAAAAATATATAAAAATGATAAATATTATATTTTGTTTCATTTTATTTTATTTTCTCATAAAAATATTTTTTTAAGTTATATACTATCTTTTTAATAAACTTGTAAATTAAATTACAATTAGTTTGATATACATATTTTTTTATATATATTTATTAAACATATTATTTTAATATAAAAGGACCAAAATACGTCATAAATACCATATATTATTTTCAAGACAAAAAAATACAAAAATACTTACTTTTCTTAAATAAATTTATTTCCTTTTGATAAAATAGAACTAGGGTTTAATCAAAATCTTTTCTAAAAGTAATTTCCTTTCCTAATTAATTTGAGTTTAATCTTGATTTATTTATTAGGTTTAGGTTAAAACTTTTTCACATAAAAAACCAAACAAAATATTCTTTTGCATTTACATATCTATGCATATTTAATTTATCTTGTATATTATTTATTCCAATATTTGTACAAATTCAATTTGGTTGTAATAGATTAATTAGGTTTATATTATTGCAATCCCCATTCATAAATTGTATACCCCCTCCCACAAAGTGTTGTAATAGCGTAGTAATCTTTAAATTTCACAATTTATCGCTTTTATATAACAGGCTAGTAATTAGGGTTTGTATGGCAAGATAAAACCAACCAAATAGAAAACCCTAATCCAAGACAAAATCAAGCATGAAAATTACACACTTGCACACAAAACACCCTATGGTTATCTCACTTGGTTGCCTTACAAAAATTTCCATATTACGCATGTAAAGTGTCTTAGCAAAAACAAGTGAATACAAGATCATAGTCCCTCGATGACGCTATTCAAAGTTGCCTTACAAAAATGATCTTAGTCCCTCAAAAAATGCTAAGATACCTTGCAACATTGCTAATCATGGCTATACGATGACCCACGTCCGTCGCATTTACATCCAAAGATATGGTTGCTTACCAAATCAATGGTAAGACAACAATATCAAAAGAAAAGAGAATGAACAAGAAAGACATTTGAGTAGGTAGGTTACTTTTAGTTACTTGCTCCATTTCAAAACAAATATCCTTGAAATTTTCAAAATAAACACACATATTTCAAAACATCTAACAAATCTTGAAAACATTTTCAAAAGATCAACATCTTTGTATACATTCTTACGAACGAGAATCATTACAAAGATTGCCTAAACAATGGCCTCTTTTACAAAATACTTTCAAAACCACACAAAACACAATTTCAAACAAGAGCAAGTGAACTAGCAATTAACTAAGAGCCCATGGAAAACCATGGATGAAAAGGGTGCTAATAACTTCCCTTTTCATAATCTACCCCCCGAACTCAAGAAACAATCTCAAAGGTCTTTCCTGTGCCTTTTTACCTTTCCTTTTGGATAAAAGAAAAGTCGGCGGAGACTCTTGCTAACCGCAACATTTGTGATAAAA
Organism: Vicia faba; assembly: GCA_948472305.1. NCBI lineage: Eukaryota > Viridiplantae > Streptophyta > Magnoliopsida > Fabales > Fabaceae > Vicia > Vicia faba. Next base: position 1,134,975,481 of record OX451741.1, on the reverse strand, counting down.
CGCAAAACAATTAAGTCAGTTCTCCCACTATACCACAGAACAGGCGACTCTGCTGGGGAATATTCTAAAAGTGGCGTTACCTTAGGGATATATCACATTTATTTGCTTACATTGTTTGACTTGTATGCTTTACATTATGGTTCTTTTTTTGGGTTTGAATCCTCTACCCGGATTTGGGATACATTATAGGTAAGTAGTAATACATTGTGGAAATTGTACGGGGTATACCGGCATGGTCTAAGCAATAGCTAAGTTAGTGCGACATATTTGTGGGTACCGGTAGCCTTTGAGTTAATCAAAGATAATACGGGACCGCTGAGTGATGTCATAAAGCACTAATGAACTTCTAGAACCTTTACTTGACCAACTTGGCCTTTTAGGATGTAGTGAGATGACTGGCTTTGGTGCAGTTCGAAGTTGGTAGACACTCGATACTACACTCATTAAGGGTTGGTTTCTTGGGATATTTCGATCGCCATTAAAGAGGCTCGAGCTGAAATAATGACCAAGAAAATAATCCAGTGATATTGAGCTCCTTAGAACCCGGTTACTATTACTAGGACAGGTGTAAGCCAACTAAGCTTCAAGAGGGTACTTACCTATAAAACTCCATGCAAGCCTAAACCTAGGATTTGTTTGCTTTGCTTGTATAGGCATACTTGTACATAACATCATGGACATCATGAACATCATATACATCCACTAACCATTTCAAGGATTTTTTTCATTCATCTTTGTTCTTGTTTTGTAGGATATGGACTCACTTCGCAGGAAAACTATTCAAGTCAACCTTGTGAGAATCCCTCTACAAATTAAGGAGCTAGTTTCAAGGATTCCTGAAAACTCTCCATTCACCGAGAGACATGGTCGTCTACTTAACTTGGTCACCTCCAACACAGATTAGGATATGATGAAGGTGCTCTTTCAGTTCTTTGAACCTTTGCACCATTGCTTCACGCTCCCCGACTATCAACTTGTGCCAACTTTGGAAGAATTCTCCCAACTCTTGAGGATTACCATTCTCAATCAAATACCTTTCAACGGTATGGAAAGAGATCCAAATCCATAAGAGATTCCTCAAGCTTTACACTTGCACTCGTCTGATGTCACAAACCATTAGGAAACAAGGAGTGGTGTCAAAGGTTTCCTAGCAAAGTTCCTGTTTTAGAAAGCCCAAAGCTGTTGGAATTCTTTAGACTTGCAAGACTTTGAGGAAATTGTGGCTCTCCTCATCTATGGGATGGTTTTGTTTCCAAATCCTGACCAACTCATAGATGTCAACACCGTCATAATATTCATATCATGCAACCCGGTGCCAACATTGCTAGGGGATATCCTACACACTTTTCACACTCGCACTATAAGGAAAATAGGGGTCCTTATGTGTTGCACTCCTCTCTTGGCAAGATGGTTTATTTCACATCTTCCCCAATCAGTCTTAAAGAATGAGCAAGGTTCAAGGTGGTCACAAAGGTTGATGACGCTCAAACATTCAGACATTCATTGGTGCTCCCGTTCCAAACAGAATGTTATCACTGTCGACCGTTGTGGAGAATTTTATAATGTCCCTTTACTTGGCATTAAGGGAGGAATCACCTACAACCCATGCTTAGCCTTAAGGCAGTTTGGTTATGCCCGAAGGGATGGCCCGCACGAGATGCTGATTCAAGGTTTGGTATTCGACTACGACAACGACGATAAAGGTCTTCGCCAGAGATTCATCTGAGCTTAGAGGATGCTAAACAAGGTGGATAGCAAGACTTTGGGACAAAATAATTCCATCCCTATTGAGCCTTACCTCAAATGGGTACGAACTCGTGCTTAGAGTCTTATGATGCCTTACCCCTCCATTCTCCCAGTAACCATTGAGCTTGTCATGGAGGGAGACGTTCCATACACTATCCTACATCCTGACATGCCCACATCTCTTGAAGACCTACAAAGGGATTGGATACAACTCAAAGGGGAGCGAGATACTTTCGAAGCCCAATTCTTCGCAAGCGAGAAGAAGGTTTTGGAGCTCACTAGGCTACTTCATGAGGAGCAGACTCTGAATGCCTACATTGCACCAAAGAGGATGCACACTACTTTTCTATCTTAGAGTTTTGTATTATTTTGCCCAAGGGGCATTGATGTACTCAAACTTTATCTTATTAATATAACGTGTGTTTCCTTTTTTTTCTAAAGCAAATTTGAATATTTGAAATCCTTGAAAACATTGCATATGCACATATCATTCATCATAACATAAACAGGTCTTTTGCAACAAGTCTCCTCATCTCACTACTGTTTATTTCAGTAAGATGGATCTCGAGAAAACAGTGAAAGATCTCCAAGCTCAGAATACGCAGTTTCAATAGTTGCTCGTGACCCTAGCCAAGGGGCAAGAAGAGTTGAAGACTCTGCTGGCTGAAGAGAGGAAAACAAAAACAAAGAAGGTTACCGGAGTCTTAAACATGGGAAGAAGATTTCATGGGCAAACAAGAAGGACTTTGGGCTTTGCAACAACATTCGGTGAAGGAGAAGGGAAATGCAAAGAAACAGTTGTCTCGTCAGAATCAAAAGAGGAAGAAGAAGAAGAAGACTACTCTGAGGAATAGTATCCTCCAACTGATGATAAGTATAAACATCTTGAAGAGAGGTTGAGCACGATGGAAATCCAAAAGGTGTCAGGTTTGGACTTTGAGGAGTTGGGACTAGTGTCGGAGATTGTGATTCCTCTGAAATTCAAAGTGCCTATATTTGTCAAATATGATGGAGTGTCATGCCCTAAAATGCATCTCCAATCATATGTGAGGAAAATTCAACCCCATGCCGCTGATAAAGACTTATGGGTGCACTTCTTCCAAGACAGTCTGTCTGCGACTCAACTTGACTAGATCTACCAACTAGAAAGGGCTGATGTTCACAATTGGGAGGATCTTTCTGCAACTTTCTACAAGCAATACTAGTACAATACTGATTTGGCGCATACCCGTACTCAACTCCAGAGTATGGCCATGGTGTCCAATGAAGGTTTCAAGGACTATGCACAAAAATGGAGAGATTTAGCTGGAAGAGTTCAACCCCTTCTGTCTGAGAGAGAATTGGTAGACATGTTCTTAGGCACCTTATCTGGTCCTTTCTTCAATCATTTAATCGGAAGTTCATCTGCTGGCTTCACTGAACTAATATTGACAAGAGAGAGGATAAAAGCCAGTATTAAGAATGGAAAAATCCAGAAGGACACATCTTGTTCTACAGTTGTAAGGAATCCTTTCATCAGGAAGAAAGAGGTAGCTGCTGTATATCCGCAAAGAAACCAAGATAGAGCCGAACGCTGACCAATGGTGGGGGCTGTTATGATCCCAAAGCCTACATCTGATCAACAAAGAAGTAATCAATCAAGGGTAGAAAGGTCAGTCAGGCAGTTTACTAGAATCAACATGACTCCGTCTCAAGTATTACCTCATCTGCTAAGATCCAACTTGGTAACCTTGAAAGAAGCTCCGGAAAACCCCAACACAATATACCCTCATTATCACCCCCAATGCCCGTTGCGCATATCACTCTGAAAGTCCTGGTCATGATACTAAGAATTGTTCGGCCTTGAAGAACAAAATACAACACCTCATTGAAGCAAAATAAATTGAGTTTGATGCGCCCGAAAATCCAAATTTCATTTATGCTCCTATACCCAGACATGGTCACAATACCAATGCAATTGAAGAATATTTGGTTGTTACCACAGTTGATGAACTTATGACCCCGCTTCCAACCATTAAGATAAACTTTTTGAAATCCGGTGTGTTCCCGGGCTGTAATGAAGTTTGCCATCTCTGCTTATCCTCACCATTTGGTTGTCCTTTGTTGAAAGCTGGTGTTTAGTTCCTGATAGATAACAAAGAGTATTTGTTTGAAAAGACTCCTGTTTCACCTATTCCTATTGAAGATGTTTCTATCATTACCATTTCCGCCAATTCTTCCAGGGTCTCCACCAAAAGACCCGTTAGAATTACATCAATTTCGAAAGCAGCTCCTCTAATAATCACAATGCATGGGCCAGTCCCATATACATCATACAAAACCATACCATGGAATTATGGAGGGGATGTCTATTACCATGGTAGTAAGCAAGACTGGTCGGCCGCCGAAGAGATAAATTCTGAGAAAGAAGACTCCGACGTCACTAACATTGCCGGAACTAGCAAAATTACCTGAAGTGGTGGGATCTTTTCTCTAGAAATTTCTCCCCCAAAAGCAGTTTCTGGACCCGTAATTATCCCTATGGCTGCTCCAAATGTTGCTCCTACACCCATAATCATCTCTGCAGGTACTCCAATTGACAAAGCCGTTACAACCCTTGTAATCATTCTAACTGACACTCCTGATGTCGAGTTAACTGAGGCTCAAGGAAAAGGTGTTATGGTTGAGCTTGTCCAGACGAAGGCTCAGTCATTGACTATCCCTGAGACCTCCAAGAAGGAAATGGAGGAGATCTTAAAAATTATAAAGAAAAGCGACTACGATGTAGTTGAGCAATTGGGGAAAACTCCCTCTAAAATCTCCATGCTGGCATTGCTACTGTGTTATGAGGCGCATGTAAAAGCCTTGGTGAAGTTCTTAAAAACAGCCCATGTACCGCAAGAGACATTTGCTGATCAAGTTCAAGACTGCGTGGCCAGTCTAACTGCGGACAATGGTTTAGGTTTTTCAGATGTTGATCTGACGCCGAGGGGAAGAAAGCATAATGAGGCGTTGCATGTCTCAGTAGAATGTAGGGGAACCACTATGGCACATGTTTTGGTGGATATTAAATCATCCCTGAATGTATTACCCAAAAAGGATCTCAATAGACTTGACTGTGAGGGCTTGGCTTTGAAGCCAAGAAACATAGTGGTAAGGGCTTTTGACGGTTCGAAGAGGATGGTACATGGGGAGGTGGACATTCCCATAAAAGTTGGAACCCAAACTTTCAATTCAACCTTTTATGTGATGGACATTCGCCCTTCATACTCCTGCCTGCTAGGCCGACCATGGATCCACAATGTTGGCGCTGTTACCTCTACATTGCACCAGATGCTGAAGTACCCGATTCAAGGGAAGATTATCACCGTCCATGGAGAGGAAGAATACATGATCAGCCATCTCAATTCCTTCAGATATGTGGAATTGGACGGCGAATTCATTGAAACTCCATTTCAACACTTTGAAGAGGTACCCCAAGAGGTGTCAGTAACTAAGGCTGCTCCCAATATTACAAGGCCTCCACTCTGGATGTCATCTCTGAAGGATGCCAAAGTAGTGGTGGAAGAAGGTGGATGCACTATCTGGGGACAATTCCCAGATATCCCGTATAAATCTGACAAGTTTGGCTTAGGTTTCACTTCAAGTGCTCAAAAGGATGTACGCCGTGCCCGTGCTGGAGTCCCACCCTTCAAGATCAGCAACCGTGAGTTCAACGCGGTAGAAGATGGTGAAGATGGTTGTAACCTGGAGGAATGGATCTTCCCGACTTTTAATGGAGGGCTCATCAATTGGGAGGCTAGAGACTCCATCCAAATCACTTTCATCCCTCAGTAATTTATCTTTACACTTTTGTTGGATCTATAATATTCAAAACAATTCACACTCTTAAAACCTTGTGTCTCACGCGAGGCACAATGGTCCATTTGTAAGGGTTATTATCTCATTTTTCATATGACATCAATGAATCATGGACGTTTTCGCATTTAAACTTTTGTTCTCGTTGTTTTTTTTCACATTTTACTTTCTTTCAAAGATAGATATACCCTTACACACACCCACACTCACAATGCAGGTATACATCCATTCTGGATCCCATGGGTAACGATACTGCTATGGCCTTTTGTGACTCTGAGAATCTGATTTACCAAGCCGAAGACGAAGGTGAGGAAGATTGTGAAGTACCAGGGGAACTTTCCAGACTACTACAACAAGAAGAGAGAACCATTCAACCTCAAGAGGAACCCGTGGATACGATCAACCTAGGTACCTAAGAAGATAAAAAAAAGGTCAGAGTGGGTGCCAATCTGGAACCTAGTGTTAAGGAGCGTCTGATTCAGTTGTTGCATGATTATGTCGAAGTCTTTGCCTGGTCATATGAAGACATGCCAGGACTTGATGAAGATATTGTGGTACATCGTCTGCCTACAAGAGAGGATTGTCCGCCAGTAAAGAAAAAGGTTCGTCACATGAGGCCTGATATGTCAGAAAAGATTAAAGCAGAGGTCATGAAGCAATTTAACGCTGGATTCTTGGCTGTCGCCTCTTACCCATAATGGGTTGCCAATGTTGTTCCCGTGCCCAAAAAGGACGGCAAAGTGCGAATGTGTGTGGATTACATAGATTTGAATAGGGAAAGCCCCAAGGATGACTTTCCACTCCCCCACATTGATATCCTAGTTAACAATACGGCATAACACAAAGTGTTTTCCTTCATGGATGGATTCTCAGGTTACAACCAAATCAAAATGGCACCTGAGGACATGGAGAAAACAACATTTGTCACGCAGTGGGGTACATTCTGTTACAAGGTGATGCCATTCGGACTGAAGAACGTTGGGGCAACCTATCAGCGTGCCATGGTACCTTTATTTCACAACATGATACATCATGAAATAGAAGTCTACGTGGACGATATGACATCCAGATTGCAAACAGAAGAAGAACATCTTGATCACTTACAAAAACTATTTGAGAGACTGAAGCAGTACAAGTTGAGGTTCAATCCAAACAAGTGCACATTCGGGGTACGGTCTTATAAAACTCTAGGCTTTATAGTCAGTAATAAAGGTATTGAGGTCGATCCTGCCAAAGTTAAAGCAATACAAGAGATTCCTGCTCCTCGTACTGAGAAGGAAGTCAGAGGATTCTTGGGACGTTTGAACTATATCGCCAGATTCATTTCTCACCTGACAGCTACTTGTGAACCAATCTTCAAACTATTGAAGAAAGATCAAGTAGTCAAATGGAATGATGAATGCCAAGTTGCTTTTGACAAAATCAAAGAGTACTTGCAAGAGCCTCCTATATTGATGCCACCAGTCGAGGGAAGACCATTGATTATGTATCTGACTATTTTAGAAAACTCAATGGGGTGTGTATTGGGGTAGCATGACGAGTCTGGCCAAAAAGAGAACGCTATTTATTACCTGAGCAAACATTTTACCGATTGTGAAACCAGATATTCACTTCTTGAGAAAACTTGTTGCACTCTGGCATGGGCTGCTCGCCGACTAAGACAGTATATGCTGACTCATAATACCTTGTTGATATCTAAAATGGATCCGATAAAATACATCTTCGAGAAGCCTTCTCTTTCTGGGAGAATAGTGAGATGGCAGATGATCCTGACAGAAAATGACATACAATATACTACCCAGAAATCTATAAAGGGCAGTGTATTAGCCGATCACCTTGCTCACCAAGCTATAGAAGACTACCAGTCCATGAAGTTCGAATTCACGGATGAAGACATCATGACATTAGAGAACTGTGAAGAATTCAGGCCATATGACGGACCTGAACAAGGATCCCGATGGACCTTGTTCTTTGATGGAGCATCCAATGCACTTGGTAATGGTATCGGTGTTGTACTCATATCTCCGGAAGGTTGTCATACTCCCTTTACTGCCAGACTTTGCTTCAATTGTACAAATAACATGGCGGAACACGAAGCGTGCATCTTTGGTCTCAGAGCTGCCATAGACTTGGTGATCAAATCCTTGGATGTATTTGGAGATTCAACTTTGGCCATCATTCAGATCAAAGGGGAATGGGACACCAAACACCCTAACCTTATCCCTTATAAAGAACATGTTTTGACATTACTATCACATTTTGAGAAGATTACCCTCGAGCATTTTCCGCGAGAAGAAAATCAGCTAGCAGACGCACTAGCCACAATGTCATCTATGTTTAAACTTAATTGGGATAACGAGGCTCCCCAGATCACCATTGAATGAATGGATGAACCAGCACACTGTCACGAGATTAATACTGAAGAAGTAGTCGACCAACCTTGGTTTCACGAAGTCAAGAGGTACCTCGAGGCTCAAGAATATCCAGAAGGAGCTTCAACCAATGATAATAAGTTCTTAAGGAGATTTTCTGCTAAGTTCTTCCTTAGTAATGGCATCCTGTACAAACACAATCATGACTCTGTGTTACTTCGGTGCGTAGATAAGATTGAAGCTGAAAGGATCATGGCTGAATTACATGAAGGCACTTTTGGCACCCATTCTAGTTGGCTTACGTTGGAAAAGAAAATCCTACGGTCAGGCTATTACTGGTCTACCATGGAAGCAGATTGCTATCAACACTCTCGAACATGCCATAAGTGTCAAATTTATGCTGACAAGGTGCATGTACCTCCGGTTCCTCTGAATGTCATAACAGCTCCTTGGCCATTTGCTTTGTGGGGAATTAATATGATTCGGGAAATCAAGCCGACAGCCTCCAATGGACACCGCTTCATCCTAGTGGCCATTGACTATTTTACAAAATGGGTGGAAGCAGCTTCCTTCGCTTCAGTCACCAAGAACGTTGTTGCCCGCTTCATCAAGCAAAATATCATTTGCCAGTACGGTATCCCCGAAAGGATCATCACTGACAACGGTACCAATCTCAACAACACTATGATCATCACCTTGTGCGAGCAATTCAAGATTCAACATCACAATTCTTCTCCCTATCGGCCAAAGATGAATGGTGTTGTAGAAGCTGCAAATAAAAACATTAAAAAGATCATACAAAAGATGACAGTCACATACAAGGACTGGCATGAGATGCTACCATTCGCTCTCCACGGATATCGTACCACGGCTCGCACTTCAACTGGGGAAACACCCTATTCTCTGGTTTACAGCATGGAGGTTGTCTTGCCTATCGAGGTTCAGATCCCCTCTTTGTGGATTATGAAGGATGCAGGGTTGAACGAAGACGATTGGATCCAGACTCGACTTGATCAACTAAACTTGATTGATGAAAAGATACTTGCTGCTATTTGCCATGGTCAAATGTATCAAAAACGGATGATCAAGGCTTTCAACAAGAAAGTCAGACGCCAAGTGTATCAAGTGATCAAACGCATCATATTGCCACAAAGTGATCCCAGGGGGAAATGGACTCCTACCTATGAAGGACCATTTGTAATCAAAATCATTTTCTCTGGTGGTGCAATGATCTTTACCACCATGGATGGCGACGACCTGCCACACCCTGCGAACACAGACATAGTCATAAGATACTGCGCATAAGAGACTCGCTAGGCTGACATACCTAGGAAAAACAAAGGCATCCCAACAAACCAAAAAGGTTCAGGAAAAAACTAGTGATAAAACAAAAAAAAACTGTACACCCGACAAGTTGAAAACCCGAAAGGGCAACTTGGGTAAAAAAGGGTTTCCCGGTGGACTGAAAACCCGAAAGGGCAGTCCAGGAAAAAGTTAGGGAATTAAAGCGTATGACTATGTTTCGTTGGATCACTTTACGGATGACCTTTAGCTTCAACTAATAAATTCAACGGTTCTGATCGATTCAATCAGCTTCGGACAAGGCAACAAATAGACAAGACGCTCGGAGATACGAAGGCTATAGCAGAATGGAAACCCAATGGGATTTTTTGTACACATAGCTATATTTTATTTGTATCAAAATTTTCATTTTTTACGATAACATTCTCTTACTAGAATGTTTGTCTCCTTGTACAAAAATATTAATTCAAAGTCAATACAAAATATTCCTTTTAAAGTGCAAAAAATATTTGTCTTTTCTTTACGCTTGTTTTGTTTAGAAAAACATCCAATGATTCATTGTTGAGCATATGCATTTGAACATAATTATTGTTTATAAATAAACAAAATGAAAAAAGGCAATTACTGATGGGTTGAAAGGATAGGAAAATATTTCTAGACTATTCCATAGGTAATCCCCTGCATTACGTCATTTAAATCCCCAGCAAAACAAAGCTTCAAATTGTAAATCTCCAGTAGAAGTCGTCAATTTCTTAGGATTCCCCAATAAGATTTTACAAGCCGCACATGGCGTTTCCCTTACAACAAAGTTTATTTCTCTCGACAGAAATTCATCAACACTTCGACTTCAAAGCATGAATACTTATATATCCTCAGCAGCAGTCAAGGATTTAGTTTCCTCAATCCAACAGCAGTGCAGCAAACTAGCTCACATACATATACATCGCATTCATATATCATAAACATTGATAAGAACAAATGCATACAACATAATCCCATTATGCATACATTTCATGTATCATGACTTGGCACTTTAGCTAACATTTTTCCTTTTTAGGATAAGATTAACAACTATCATTAACAATGTTCAGAGGTTTTCAGATACAGTTCAGATATGCTCCAAACACGGATGCCATTCTGATACTCATTCAGATTCACCTTTCAGATACAAATCAGATACGCTCCAGACATGGATGCCATCTTGATACTCATTCTGGTTCAACTTTCAGATACAGTTCAGATATGCTCCAAACACGGATGCCATTCAGATACTCATCCAAATTCAACATCAGATAAAGTTCAGATACGCTCCAGACATGGATGCCATTCTGATACTCATTCAGATTCACCTTTCAGATACAGTTCAGATACGCTCCAGACACGGATGTTATCCTGATACTCATTCCGATTCAACTTTCAGATACAGTTCAGATATGCTCCAAACACGGATGCCATCCTGATACTCATTCAAATTCAACATTCAGATATAGTTCAGATACGCTCCAGACACGGATGCTATTCTGATACTCATTCAGATTCACCTTTCAGATACAGTTCAGATACGCTCCAGACACGGATGCCATCCTGATACTCATTCTGATTCAACTTTCAGACATAGTTCAGATACGCTCCAGACACGGATGCCATCCTGATACTCATTCAGGTTTAACCTCTTGATACAGTTCAGATACGCTCCAGACACGGATGCCATTCTAATAATCATTTAGATTCAACTTTCAAATACAATACATATATGCTCCAAACACGAATGCCATTGTGATATTCATTCAAACAAGGTTTTCAGATACGCTTCAGACACGGACGCCATTGTGATACTCATTATTTCAGCTTTCAGATTACAAATTCAACAATCACACTTGGATGGCATCTTTAAGCCCATCTCCTACAACTTTCCGTCACCTCTCCAAATGGCATCTGTAATCCCATTCCTTCTATCATCACATCATAGAGTGCAAATTTATGGGCACTCTAGTGTCCAATCATCTTCCACCTTCGAGTCACGAATGGCAAGACTCGCCGGTCTAACTCTTCAGGTTTGAGAAGATTGAACAGGGGCAGCTGTTGTACCCCAAAATTTTCTCTCTCACTTATCAAGAATTTCCTCACAAGATCTCTTTGACTCAAGACTAGATTTGGGTTTGATCAGCTCAAGACACCTCCTCATGCACTGAAGACCAAAACTAGGGTTTGAGTTTACACAAGGATTTTTGGACCATCAATGCTTCATATGACTTTAAATTATGATTATGGACCCCTAAGATTACTCATGTCAAGTTTCAAGCCTTGAATCACATTTTTTATCAATCAATTGGACACTTGACCTAAAAAAGCAGTTGTATTGGGGAAAAAGTTAACCATGGCCAATTTACAATCAAACTTCATAATTTTTTATCCACATCAACATTTTAAACCCATATGTATCATTTGATCAAGTTTGGACCATAATTTCTGATTTTTGACCTAGCAAATGATCATTTGGTTTGAAGCATGATTTCAAGAGTTAAATTGCATCATCTTGACCTAATGACATGATTCAAAACATTACAAATCGATTTGATTGACAGATGAATTTTTTCAGTCAACTGATCAAAAGTCAAATGTATACTGAAAAGTCAAACTTTGACTTTTTGGTCAAATTCAAGTGCCAAAGATCATAATTCATCAAAACATGTCAAAATGTGAAACTTGTTCATCAAGATATCAAGGACTTAAGATTTGGTTTTGAAAAGTTGAAAAATTTTAACTTAGAAAATTTTCTAAGTATAGAAAATTTCTTATTTTTTCTTAAGTTTGAGCCAAATTATCACCATGATGCAAGATGATTCAAAGGAAACTTCCAACATGAAAGTTTTAGATCTCCATGAAATATAAAACTTTTCTTCACACAATTTCTCCTAAAGATGCATGGATCTCAAGATATAATTTTGTGAATACATGCTCATGAACTAAAATAACTTAGTGAAATTTTGCCCTAGTTAGGCAGGTTTTTGACCTAACTTCATGCCAATTTTTCACATAATTCCAAGGGGAATATTTGAAAGCAATTCAAAGAGGAGTTGCATAGAACATTGCAAGCTTTCCAAAATGTCAAAGAACTGCTTGAGATCATTATTGAGTAGGGATAATCGAAGAGATGAAGTTGGCAATTTCTCACTTTGATTTCAAGTTATTTCATGATGAACCAAAATTCAAATTCAAGCCTAGGCTGCATTATCTTTGCTTTGTAGGCCTCAAACTTGTTTCTCACTCCATAATTAAATGTTTACACGGCTGATAGAGCTTTAATCCAAGCATTAGAGCCTTTGTCCAAGTTACAATTCCATTTATGGCACAAAGTTGCCATTTCCATTTTGATAAAGCACAACTTTTGCAATTGTCAAGTCCTCGAGCTTTGCACTTCTTCTTTTTGCACACACAAACCCTATAAACCAAAAGTAATGTGTCTAGAACCTCTACAAACTCAAATCAGGCTTGTATAAACACATAGAGACTTGTCTCCTCACTTTTCTTCAAAAGCAAGCAATAGAGCCAAAAGGCTAAAACTCAGAAATCTTGAGGAAGCTTGATGTCAAACCTTTTCTATACTAATACACAAGTGTATCACAACCTAGAAAAAAAATTCAAAATCTCAAAAACTCTCCCAAACACTCTATCACTAAAAATATGTCATAACTTGCAGTTTTGCACCTTACATAGAAATCTCAAAAACCACTCGTGCGTTTTGAGTTTTAACCACCTAAACACTTAATATACATCATATCTAAGTGTTCCAGACCCCTGTCCCCTCACTGTAACTCCTCCTCCTCCATCTACCATTTTTACATTTCAAGCTTGCAGGTTAACTTGAGTAGGGAGATTCAGAGACTTTCAGGACAAAGTAAGGATTGGAATACACTCAGGGAGGTCCAAGCAAGCTAAACAGATCCTCAGGCCTCCTCAAAACTTGCTCAAACTCCATTCACGATCTCAACTGAAAGAGGTAAAAACTCAAGCTTCTATCTCTTCATACAAGCATCCTTTGGTCTTGATTTGTGAAAACAAAATGTAGATATTCTTGCACTAAAGCCAACCATGTTCATAGATTTCATTTATATTCATTGGGTATAGAGAATTTTGGATTTGAATTTTCTGTAAAAATTAAGTTTTAAATTAGGGCAAGCAAAATTAACTTTGATCTTTGACTTTTAGTTTACATAAGATATATGGTTGAACTCGTGAGAAGAAACACTGTAATTTTCATGTTTGGACTTTCCATTTTCATGGAGAAATGAGAGAGGTACAGGTGGTCCGGCCATGGCTCAAGGTTGAAGATGAAGTTTCCTTCATGAAGAGTTTTATAATATATATTTATGTCTTTGTTTATATGAACAGATGTACAGCCACCCCAGTGGTAAGGCAGCACGCAAAAATGCCATAGGTCGTGGGTTCGAGCCTTGGCGCTGCCTTTTGCAATTTTTCATACTTTTTCCTTTTTCTTTTTTTGTTTTTTTTTTGCAGCGTGGGCTTTAGACTTTGGGCCTTATGTTTTTTTGCTAACCTCCTGCCTCTCATTTGCCTGCAACACCCCTGGCTCATTATCATTTATTTATTTATTTTGTTTTCATTTTATTTTCCTAATAATATTTTCTTAATAATAAAAAATCATAAAAAATATATAAAAATGATAAATACTATATTTTGTTTCATTTTATTTTATTTTCTCATAAATTTTTTTTTTAAGTTATATACCATCTTTTTAATAAACGTGTAAATTAAATTACAATTAGTTTGATATACATATTTTATATATATATTTATTAAACATATTATTTTAATACAAAAGGACCAAAATACCTCATAAATACCATATATTTTTTTCAAGACAAAAAAATACAAAAATACTTACTTTTCTTAAAGAAATTTATTTCCTTTTGATAAAATAGAACTAGGGTTTAATCAAAATCTTTTCTAAAAGTAATTTCCTTTCCTAATTAATTTGAGTTTAATCTTGATTTATTTATTATGTTTAGGTTAAAACTTTTTCACATAAAAAACCAAACAAAATCTTCTTTTGCATTTACATATCTATGCATATTTAATTTATCTTGTATATTATTTATTCCAATATTTGTACAAATTCAATTTGGTTGTAATAGCATAGTAATCTTTAAATTTCACAATTTATCGCTTTTATATAACATGCTAGTAATTAGGGTTTGTATGGCAAGATAAAACCAACCAAATAGAAAACCCTAATCCAAGACAAAATCGAGCATGAAAATGACACACTTGCACACAAAACACCCTTAGGGTTATCTCACTTGGTTGCCTTACAAAAATGGCCATATTACGCATGTAAAGTGTCTTAGCAAAAACAAGCGAATACAAGATCATAGTCCCTCGATGTCGCTATTCAAAGTTGCCTTATAAAAATAATCTTAGTCCCTCAAAAAATGTTAAGATACCTTGCAACATTGCTAATCATGGCTATATGATGATCCACGCCTGTCCCATTTACATCCAAAGATAGGGTTGCTTACCAAATCAATGGTAAGACAACAATATCAAAGGAAAAGAGAATGAACAAGAAAGACATTTGAGTAAATAGGTTACTTTTAGTTACTTGCTCCATTTCAAAATAAATATACTTGCAATTTTCAAAATAAACACACATATTTCAAAACATCTTACAAATTTTGAAAACATTTTCAAAAGATCAACATCTTTGTATACATTCTTACGAACGAGAATCATTACAAAGATTGCCTAAACAATGGCCTCTTTTACAAAATACTTTCGAAACCACACAAAACATAATTTCAAACAAAAGCAAGTGATCTAGCAAGTAACTAAGAGCCCATGGAAAATCATGGATGAAAAGGGTGTTAATACCTTCCCTTTTCATAATCTACCCCCCGAACTCAAGAAATAATCTCAAAGGTCTTTCCTGTGCTTTTTTACCTTTCCTTTTGGATAAAAGAAAAGTTGGTGGCGACTCTTGCTAACCGCAATATTTGTAATAAAACGCAAAACAATCAAGTCAATTCTCCCATCGTACCACATTGTCCTTTGGCTAGGGTCAAGAGCAATTGTTGAAACTGTGTATTCTGAGCTTGTAGGTCCTTCACTGTTTGCTCGAGATTCATCTTACAGAAATAAACAGTAGAGAGATGAGGATACTTGTTGCAAAAGACCTGCTTATGTTATGATGAATGGTATATGCATATGTAATGATTTCAAGGATTTCAAAGATTCAAATTTGTTTTAGATAAAAAGGAAACACACGTTATATTAATAAGTTAAAGCTTGAGTACATCAATGCCCCTTGGGAAAAATAATACAAAAACTCTAAGATAGAAAGGAAGTACGCATCCTATTTGGTGCAATGTAGGCATTGAGAGTCTGCTCCTCATGAAGTAGCCTAGTGAGTTCCAAAACCTTCTTCTCTCTTGAGTAGAATTGGGCTTCGAAAGTATCTCGCTCCCCCTTGAGTTGTATCCAATCTCTTTGTAGGTCTTCAAGAGAGGTGGGCATGTCAGGGTGTAGGATAGTGTACGGAACATCTCCTTCCATGACAGGCTCAATGATTACTGGGAGAATGGAGGGGTAAGGCATCATAAGACTCTGAGCACGAGTTCGTACCCATTTGAGGTAAGGCTCAAGAGGGATGGAATTTTTATGCCCCAATGTCTTGCTATCTACCTTTTTCAACATCCTCCAAGCTCGGATAAACCTCTGGCGATGACCTTGATCGTCATTCTCGTAGTCAAATACCAAACCTTGAATCAGCATCTCGTACGGGTCATCCCTTCGGGAGTAACCAAATTGTCTTAAGGCTAAGCATGGGTTGTAGGTGATACCTCCTATAATGCCAAGTAAAGGGACATTAGGGAATTCTCCATAACGGTCGACAATGATAACATTCTCTTTGGATCGGGAGCACCAATGAATGTCCGAATGTTTGAGCGTCATCAACCTTTGTGACCACCTTGAAACTTGCTCATTTTTTAATACAGATTGGGGAAGATGTGAAATAAACCATCTTACCAAGAGAGGAGTGCAACACATAAGGACACCTCTTTTCCTCATTGTGCGAGTGTGAAAAGAGTGTAGGATATCTCCTAGCAATGTAGGCACCGGGTTGCGGGATATGAAGATTTTGACGGCGTTGACATCTATGAGTTGGTCAGGATTTGGAAACAAAACCATCCCGTAGATGAGGAGAGCCACAATTTCCTTAAAGGCTTGCAAGTCCAAGGAATTCCAACAATTTTGGGCTTTCTCAAACAGGAACTTTGTTAAGAAACCTTTGACACCACTCCTTGTTTCCCAATGAGTTGTGATATCATATGAGTGCAAGTGTAGAGCTTGAGTGTTGTACCCCAAAATTTGCCCTCCCATATTCTCCAAGAAATTGCCAAGTCAAGCTGCAAAATTCCCCAAGGGTTGCATAGTGCAAAGGTCTCCTATACAGTCAAAACTAGGGTTGGTGTTCTGATCAAGAAAATGAAGTTTTCAAAGGCCCAATCAAGTCTCATATGCCTACAAATATGGTCAAGCATCCTCATATCAAGTTTCAAGACATTCAGCACAAAATTGCACAGTCAAAACCCTAAATTGCACTACAGTCAACTGTAGGGGCAAAATGGCCATTTGGCAGTCAAAAGTTCAAATTTTTGGTCAACATATCATTTTGAAGCCACAAACATCATTTGATCAATGCTTGATCATGATTCTCAAAATTTGGCTCAGAAATCATCAAAGATGCAAAAGTTTCCTTATTTGGACAGTTGGAAAAGTCAACTGAAATTGACCAGGGCATAACTTTCACATGGATTATCAGAAAAATCCCATCCAAAGCTCATTTTGAAGAGAAAGACATTCCCTACAACTCATCTTCATAATTCAAGTCCAAGAAATGCTCTCACAAAAAGTTATCAATTTCAACATTATAGGTCATTTTCAAAAGTCAACAAAAAGGGACTTTAAGTCAAAGGCCATAACTTGAGATTGGTAAATCAAAATGACATGGGACCAAAGACATTGGTTAGAGGACTCAAAGACCTTTCCAAAATGTCCAAGTACATGAGAAAAGCTTAAAAATTGAGCAAGTTATGCCTTGTGGAAGTTGGGAAATTTTTGGATATTTTGAAAAGTCAACATTGATTCAAATGACCTAAAATTGATAATGGGCCCATTTTTCTTCCATGATTCATCATCCATGACATGTGCACGACCACTTGGCCCAAAGGGAAGTATTTTCTCATTTTTTATTTATTTATTTGAATTATTATTTATATTAATTCATTTAAATCATTTAAATATATGAAAAATATCTAACTTGACTAAACCAATCTTTTTATACATGTTTTAGACTCAATATTTCGTGCATATGCAAATTAGGAAAGATTTGGATTGATTGGCATGATTGAGAACAAAGAACACTTGAAAAGATTGAAAAAAAGATCCTTAGAAATCAAATATTCAAAACCATTATTACAAGAGATTTGATTGGTTTTTTTTGACCTAATGCATTCACTACATATGCTAGAACATAAACCTAATCAGAGGACACGCATAGCTGCTCCCAAAAGCCATTGTCACACTTGAAAAAATTGCAAATAAACTGAAATCTGAAAACCACCTTTGAGGGCGATTCAAGACCTAATTTCTATTCCATTAGCTTCCTTGGAGATCACTGATCACGTTCCAATCAAAAACATTCACCAAAGCTCAAGGAATTGGTAACGAGAACCTCCCCTGTACAGAGAAAAAATCACGATCGTATTTTAAATTATAGGCATTCTCATGGCATTCTAATTGTGGATTTATATTCCTTATGATATTCTGATGCTAACCAACATAATTAATTGCGTTTTTGTGTTGTATGCTCGATTTCACCATGTTTGATTTTTAGGGTTTACATAGCTTCGGATTGGGGCTTTCCACCCAAGGAAAAATTGAGACCTATGACTACCTTCATTCAACTCAGGGTGCTCAAACGAATAAGAACCACCCATCGCGCTGAATTTATGTGCCAAGGAGAGCTAATCGCTATTTTCTCTAAAGCCCCCTAATAGAACGCGTCTAAAACCGTTGCAAAATGTTCTTGTTTCAGAAAAAAAGAAAACACGCGAGGAAGATGATGTGCTGGCAAGCGTGAGGTTTGGCAAAGCATATGACCTGGGTTCGAGCCCCAGGTCTTCAGTAATTTCCATGTTATTTTTCTATTAACCATCACATGCAGCTTCGCTCACTGGAGTCCATGGTACATCTCCTCATCAGGCCAGCCACGCGTATGTCTAAGACAATCCAAGGGTGCGAAATTGATGAACACCATAAACTCAGGTCAACGTTGCTACACGCTGCCTGGAAAGTCAAATGGACCCATGTCTTATTGGGCCTGAATTACTAAGGCCATACCTCCATATTGGGGCCTGAACCCCCCTGGTTTGCAATTCTCCATTTTTTTCATGTTTTATTTTTAATTGTTATTTTATTTTCTTTATTTGTTTAAATTAATTAATTATTCCTACAAAATACAAAAACATCATAAAAAAAATCAGAAAAGACAAAAAAAACATAATAAATATTTTATTTTAATATTTTCTTGTAAATATTTGTATATAATTGAATTTAGTTAAATTAGAGTTTTAATTTTAATTCCTTTTAAATAAAAAATCTAAAAATGTAGAACTAGGTTTAATTGATAATTTTCATTCCTTTTAATTTTTTCTTTCTCACAATAATATTATTTATTTATTTTTATAATCAAATTTGCATGTAAATTAATTAGGGTTTCATTTAGGTTAAAAAACTCCAATATTTTTCTTAATAACTTAAAAAATAATTAGAACTAGGTTTAACATTTTATTTTAGTTTTAATTAATTCTTTTTCTATTAAATCTTAAAAAACATAAAAATACCAAAAACAAAAACAAATTCTTGCTTTCTTTAAATTTTAATTTTAATTCCTCATTAATTTTAATTTTTTGCAAAAAGGGTCCAACGCCCATGTTCTTAATTCTCATTAATTCGCGTATTTTTTTTTATTGCTTAAATAATTATGAATCTCTCCCGAAGCCTTGTAATTACTTCTCGCACTTTTAATTTCTTTATTTTCCGTCAAATCGGGTCCAGTTTAATTTTGGCGATGTGGACCCGCGCCATTTGTAATAGCTTTAGATTTACTTTTCCCGCAAAACTTTTAACTGTTAAACAAAGCATGAAAGACTGTATGGCCATAATAAAAACAAGCGTAGAACACCAATAAACATGACAAGATGAATGCAAACGAAAACGACACACGAATCGCACACACCACCCCTAGGGTACGCCTCACTGTTGCCTTGCCTTCGAAAGGTGATCGTCGAGTAGAGGATGTCTTAGTAAGTCCTCATGATCCGGGAACCTGGCATGAGGGTAGCTTCTAAGGTATCTTCCCATTGCTCTGGTGATCACCATGTCCCGAACCTCGAATTGACCCGAACACCTCCAACGGTGGTGCTACCTACCTCTCAATGGTGGGATGGCACTACTTTAAAGGACATTTACACAGACGAATTCCTTAGGGTAGGTAGGTTCTCGTAGATACTTGCTCTAAATTTCAAAACAAAACAAAATACTTTTCACACCGACACCTTTTCAAAAAGCTTTCGAAAGCAATTTTTCAAACACTCTTGAGGACCGATACAAGAGTCGAACTGAAATTTTCAAAGAAACTTTTTAAAACCCACAGTTGAAAAGCAAACAAACCATTTTTGAAAACACAAGTGAGCAAGTATCTAAGAGCCCATGGATAACCATGGATAGAAAGGGTGCTAACACCTTCCCTTTCTATAATCTACCTCCCGAACCGAGAGCAATCTCTATAAGGAATTTTTCTGTGCTTTTGTCCTTTCCATTTGGAGAAAATAAAAGACGGTGGCGACTCTTGCTTCCGCGACATTTCGCGAACCAGCGTTAAACAGTCAGTTCCAGATCCACCGATCACAGAACTGGTGACTCTGCTGGGGACAAAACTTAAAGTGGGGTGTACCTTAGGACTAAGATCACTGTGTTTTCAATTGCTTTGACTTGCTTGCTTTAAATTGTGGGACTGTCTCGGGAGTTCTATAGATCCTAACCCGGATCTGGGGGATACCTTCTTAGAAAGTAGCAACAAGGCTGTGAGGGAACTGTGCGGGGTATACCGACATGGTTGAAACAGTCTGCTACGTTGATGTGGCACTTTGGTGTGTACCGGTAACCCTTGAGTTCAGTCAAGGAGAGTACGGGGCCTCCGCGTGGGGTCGTGAAGCATCAACAGACCTTAGGAACCTTAATTGAACTATCTTGGCCTCTTTAGGGTAGTGAGATAACTGACTTTGGTGCAGTCCGAGGTTGGTTGATACTCGATACTACGCTCAATTGAGGGTTGCTTTCCTGGAATATTTCGGTCGCCAGTTCAGTGGCTAAATCGAAACGATGAACAATGAAAGCAATCCCGTGATATTGGGAACCTTAGAACCCGGTTACTTTGATTAGGACAGGTTGAGCCCACCAACTTCAAGAGGGTAATACCCAGACCCCATGCTGGCCTAAACTCTAAGGGTTTCTCTTGTGTGACTTGTGTGCCTTCGTACTTAACTATTTGCATGCTTGTTGTCTGACACTTGAGCTTCTTGCAGGTTTTGTTTGTAGTCCTTAATTAGGAATCATAACAAGGATTACCGAGTTTCTTGCAGGTGTTGTTTTGGTCCTTACTTGGGACTCATGACAGGTTTTACTTGAGTTTCTTGCAGGTGTTGGTTTATAGTCCTTAATAAGGGCTCATAACAGGGTTTACCTACATTACCCCATGCATAGCATAACATCATACCATTGCATACATCCTAACCCATTTCAAGGATCTCAAGGGCTTGTGATGCAGGTCATGATGAATCAAACATCTAGCAAGGGGCAAAGAGGATTTATTTTCCTCTAGCCAGAGTTGTCAGAGGCTATGACCCACTGGATATGGTGAGCTTTGACACTTGAAGAAGGTTCCCCGAGCCAGGGTTGTTAGGGGCTATGACCCACTGGATATGGTGAGCCTTTGACCCTTCAAGAAGAACCCTCAACAGCATGGGTTTCCTTCAATCAAAGCTACCGGTTTCAAATCTTAACCAATTTTCTTGTTTACCCCGCGAGGTCCTTGAAAACATTACATGCATGTCATACTCATCATTACATAACAGGTATCTTTGTTGCAGGTCACTTACCTTTCTCGCTGTTTATTTCAGCAATGGCCTTCCAACCAGACAACCAGGGCCTTCTTGCTCAAGAGACTCGGTTCGGGGAAATCCTCCTGAATCTATCCAAGGGGCAGGAGGAGCTAAGGACACTTCTCATGGAGACTCTAGTCAGGAACAGTGCTGAGGATGAAGGGCTGAAACACCTACAAGCGGAGATGGATGCAATGAAAGCCCAGATGCTGGGGCAGAGGAATGCCATTCAAGGTTTAGCTCAAAGACAAGATGAGCTCCGGTTTCTCGTCAACCAACTGCTTCAGGGTAACCAACTGGGGCAAACATCTAAGGGTAAAAAGCCAATCATCGTTCAACCATCTTTGAGACAAAGAGGCGAGGAGAAAGCTCCTCATATGGCTCCAGTATCACCAATTCAGTATCAACCTCACCAGCTTCAGCCAGACAAGCCCAAAAGGCAATTCACCAAGCTCAGCGTGTCGCTGCCTCAAGCCTTACAACAACTGCTGAGGTTGAACTTGGTAACTCTAAAGGATCCTCCTAAGAATCCCAACAGGACACTCTCAAGATATGACCCCAACGCTCACTGCGCTTATCATTCTGACAGTCCGGGGCATGCCACAGAGGACTGTTGGACTCTGAAAAATAAAATCCAGGACCTGATTGAGGAAGGAGCTGTGGAATTCACCCAAGATGGCCAGGATGAGTTCTTCTACTACCCCTGCAAGACTCACCATTTGAAATGACAAACCCTGAGACTGGAAAACCTTTGTTCATTCGAATGTTCAAGCTGCAATTTCCTTTTGTTCAAACATTTATTCATGTTAAACATTGTTATCACATTAATGCATCGCTTATGTCTATTTTGAAACAATATATTCATATTCACTATATGCAAATTATTTTCATATTTTTTCTGATGTTAACTCTCGATTAATAATTCTAAGCCTCTTGAGGGAGGATGACGAAAACGATACCACAATCTACAGTATGCTTTTGAACAGACCCCGCTGATGAGGTACAGGCATTGTTTCAATTCCTAAACACTGGAGTTATAAGGAAGATAATCCCTCGTCAACCCATCTGAGCCAAAGAAGTAGGAGTTTATTTTTTCTTTTCGAAATTTAAAACCCTTAATCATAACCTGGGGCAGGGTAGTCTCTCAGTTGATCCAAGTGCATAACGAATGGCACCAAAGAGATCCTTACGAAAAAGGAAAGACAGTGATGGTTCAGAACAATCAATAAAGAAAGGCAGTCATTATCTCAAAATATCATAAATGAAAAGCCCAAGAAGTCAAAACCTATAAAGGGGACTTACGAAACTGGGGCATCCCGCTGACTGTAATTCCAAAAAAAAGGAAACAGTTCAGGCAAAAAAAGAAAGGGATAACAAAAATCAGACAAGAAAGAGGTCCTACAAACCCTCAACAAGAAAGAAATGACTGCCTATTCAAAATAAGTTATCAACGTCCGAATCATCACCGGAAAATCAGAGCAAAGACTCAAACAATGTCTAACGTATGATAACTGAGTTTAGGTTTGGAGAACATCACGAAGAGCGGGTGGGTACAAATAATTTGAGCCTTTATCCTTTGTTTCTTGAACCATGAACCAGGCCACGTTATAACCCTTAAAAGTCCTAGCTGAAGCATGGGTTAGTTCGAAAGCATACTGTTACGAAAGGTATCCTGACTCCTTAAGGCTCGCAATAAAATAACGAGTTGACATCACGTTTTACAAACATTTATTTGTTTTATGAAAAAGAATGCATTTTCAAAATCTTCAAGACAGACATAGGCTTTGCATTTTTAACATAACTTTGTTTGCATATGACTTTTTGTTTGAACAGCAGGGAAATTCGCACGAAGAGTATCTGGTGAACAAAAGCACTTCCAATCAAGGAGCAGACATGATCATGGTCCATCATCTGGGGAAATCCAATCAAGATTCGGAGAATCTCTCAAAAGGCCAAATAGCTTGGGGCAAATCTCTGCCTGAGTCACTTGGGGCACTCCAGCAGCGAATCTTGCCCGATCAAACACCTTCTGGTGGCATGACAAAACACTTCTAACAGGGGCAACTCCCTACATTCTGAGAGCGTGGACATAGTCGAAAAAAATACTACGCACAATCAAAGACCCGCTAGGTTGACACACCTAGGCAAAAATAAGGGCTTCCCGGCGAACCAAAAGGGTTCGGGCAGAATGAAGGGATGAAATGAAAAAAATCTGTACACCCGGCAAGTCGAAAACCTGAAAAGGCGGCTTGGGCAAAAATGGGTATCCCGGTTGACTGAAAACCCGAAAGGGCGGTCTAGGCAAAAGTTAGGGATTAAAGCGTACGACTATGTCCTGTCATCTTGTCACCTGCCTACCAGAAGAAGGCTGGTCCATCAACAACTATCAGCATCTCACAGGTCTTCCTCTCATACCTCAGAAACAGGGGCAATAAAGAGTTGTCCAAGCAATCTAATTGTTCCATCCTCCAAGGTACCAAGATAGGTTCGGCTAAAGAACATAACCAGATCTCTTAACTCCCCAGAGAGTAAGTCAGCAGTCAGTGCATTCTTCTCCAAGAAGAGTTACCAAACCTTAAGGAAGCTGAGTATCCCCCAGCAGATCTCAACATTCCCCGGCAGCATACACATTCTTAATAAGCACCCCCGGCAGTCTTGGTTTAAAGATTGTTCCTCGGCGGCACGTCAACCTTCAAAGGAGTCATCTCCCCCAACATATCACAACCTCCCCAAAAGAGTCCAGTCCAATCCAATTTCCCCAGGAAGATGGAATTCATATCCCCAAGCAGTAAGCTTATCCCCAGTATATTCTGGAAGCTTATCCCCTCGCAGAACACGAACGCGTCTCCCGGCTCTATTCAAAGAGTTATTTCCTTAACAGGATATAACTGGGTTATCCTCAGCCAAAAGCCACGGAAAGAGCGTCCTCGACGAAGCCTTCTTACCCCAGCGAAGTCCATCAACACTTCCAACATAACAAGGGTACCCCCAGCAAATTATTATCAACAACTCAGTAAGGCATCCCTCTTCCCACAGAGTATTGCTTCCCAGCATGGTCGCTAGAGTATTTTTCTCCCTGCATAATCTTCCATTTGCCAAGTTTATTCTGCAACGGAGTCATCTTCTCCTACCGGTATTCTTGCAGTTATCATCTCCAGGGGAAGCAAAATCTATTCTCCAACATCAGCCCAGGATATGACTTCCCGGCACCCGTCAAGGATTTATTTTCCCAGACGAAAGCATACATTCCTAAACATTCACATACATCATTACAGCATGCATAAACGCATCATACCATACAAATCTCATTTATATTGAGGACATCATTGCTTGATCCATATCATGCATTGCATATGACTGACCTTTACCTTTCAGGAAAGATGCAGTTAAAATTCTCAAACATATTCCCAGGCCTTCTCTAGTCCAGTTAAATCGACTCCCAACAGATTTTTCTGATGAAGACTCAGTAGAAATTATTTCAGATAGTTCCCTCTCCGACGGTGAGTGAGGCGATCATTCCTTTTCAAGTGGTTCCCTCTCCGACGGTGAGTGAGGCGATCATTCCTTTTCAAGTGGTTCCCTCTCCGACGGTGAGTGAGGCGATCATTCCTTTTCAAGTGGTTCCCTCTCCGACGGTGAGTGAGGCGATCATTCCTTTTCAAGTGGTTCCCTCTCCGACGGTGAGTGAGGCGATCATTCCTTTTCAAGTGGTTCCCTCTCCGACGGTGAGTGAGGCGATCATTCCTTTTCAGATGTTTCCCTCTCCGACGGTGAGTGTGAGGTGATAGTCTCCTATGGTTCCCTCTCCAACGGCGAGTGAGGTGGTAAGTCCTTTTCAGATGTTTCCCTCTCCGACGGTGAGTGTGAGGTGATAGTCTCCTATGGTTCCCTCTCCGACGGCGAGTGAGGTGGTAAGTCCTTTTCAGATGTTTCCCTCTCCGACGGTGAGTGTGAGGTGATAGTCTACTATGGTTCCCTCTCCGACGGCGAGTGAGGTGGTAAGTCCTTTTCAGATGTTTCCCTCTTCGACGGTGAGTGTGAGGTGATAGTCTCCTATGGTTCCCTCTCCAACGGCGAGTGAGGTGGTAAGTCCTTTTCAGATGTTTCCCTCTCCGACGGTGAGTGTGAGGTGATAGTCTCCTATGGTTCCCTCTCCAACGGCGAGTGAGGTGGTAAGTCCTTTTCAGATAATTCCCTCTCCGACGGTGAGTGTGAGGTGATAGTCTCCTATGGTTCCCTCTCCAACGGCGAGTGAGGTGGTAAGTCCTTTTCAGATGTTTCCCTCTCCGACGGTGAGTGTGAGGTGATAGTCTCCTATGGTTCCCTCTCCAACGGCGAGTGAGGTGGTAAGTCCTTTTCAGATGTTTCCCTCTCCGACGGTGAGTGTGAGGTGATAGTCTCCTATGGTTCCCTCTCCAACGGCGAGTGAGGTGGTAAGTCCTTTTCAGATGTTTCCCTCTCCGACGGTGAGTGTGAGGTGATAGTCTACTATGGTTCCCTCTCCGACGGTGAGTGAGGTGGTAAGTCCTTTTCAGATGTTTCCCTCTTCGACGGTGAGTGTGAGGTGATAGTCTCCTATGGTTCCCTCTCCAACGGCGAGTGAGGTGGTAAGTCCTTTTCAGATGTTTCCCTCTCCGACGGTGAGTGTGAGGTGATAGTCTCCTATGGTTCCCTCTCCGACGGCGAGTGAGGTGGTAAGTCCTTTTCAGATGTTTCCCTCTCCGACGGTGAGTGTGAGGTGATAGTCTACTATGGTTCCCTCTCCGACGGTGAGTGAGGTGGTAAGTCCTTTTCAGATGTTTCCCTCTCTGACGGTGAGTGTGAGGTGATAGTCTCCTATGGTTCCCTCTCCAACGGCGAGTGAGGTGGTAAGTCCTTTTCAGATGTGTCCCTCTCCGACGGTGAGTGTGAGGTGATAGTCTACTATGGTTCCCTCTCCGACGGTGAGTGAGGTGGTAAGTCCTTTTCAGATGTTTCCCTCTCCGACGGTGAGTGTGAGGTGATAGTCTCCCATGGTTCCCTCTCCAACGGCGAGTGAGGTGGTAAGTCCTTTTCAGATGTGTCCCTCTCCGACGGTGAGTGTGAGGTGATAGTCTCCTATGGTTCCCTCTCCGACGGCGAGTGAGGTGGTAATTCCTTTTCAGATGTTTCCCTCTCCGACAGTGAGTGTGAGGTGATAGTCTCCTATGGTTCCCTCTCCGACGGCGAGTGAGGTGGTAAGTCCTTTTCAGATGTTTCCCTCTCCGACGGTGAGTGTGAGGTGATAGTCTCCTATGGTTCCCTCTCCGACGGCGAGTGAGGTGGTAAGTCCTTTTCAGATGTTTCCCTCTCCGACGGTGAGTGTGAGGTGATAGTCTCCTATGGTTCCCTCTCCGACGGCGAGTGAGGTGGTAAGTCCTTTTCAGATGTTTCCCTCTCCGACGGTGAGTGTGAGGTGATAGTCTCCTATGGTTCCCTCTCCGACGGTGAGTGAGGTGACAATTCCTTTTCTTATGATTCCCTCTCCGACGGCGAGTGAGGTGGTAAGTCCTTTTCAGATGTTTCCCTCTCCGACGGTGAGTGAGGTGATAATCTCCTATTATTCCCTCTCCGACGGTGAGTGAGGTGACAATTCCTTTTCTTATGATTCCCTCTCCGACGGCGAGTGAGGTGATTCCCTTTCAGATTATAATGGCCTATGGTTCTCGTCCCGACCCTGCGAAGATGGTATTTCCCACCAAGATTTTCTCAGCGAGCGTTGTTGAAGTTAAAATCACCCAAGGTTCTCTTACCATTCAGGCTGAGGTGGTAACCATCCCTGGTTCATTCATCATCTTTTGGAAGCTCCAGACCCAGCTCCTGTAACCATTCAGGACATATCTATACCAAGCATCTAAAAACCAGCTCCTGCAACGTGTCAGGTACTCATTTGTTCTTTTGCAGGTACGCAGGTTCTCGCTAAGGAATCTCTTACGTGATCAACATCCAGATGGCATCTATAAGCCCATCATCCTATGCATCAACCTCTAAATGGCATCTATAAGCCCATTCCACCATCACTGCTACTATGTGAGCGCAAATTTCTGGGCACTCTAGTGTTCAATCATCTTCCACCTTCGGATTACGAAAGGCATGTCCGCCAATCTGCATCCTCAGGTCTAAGAAGATTGAACAGGGGCAACTGTTGTACCCCAAAATTTGCCCTCCCATATTCTCCAAGAAATTGCCAAGTCAAGCTGCAAAATTCCCCAAGGGTTGCACAGTGCAAAGGTCTCCTATACAGTCAAAACTAGGGTTGGTGTTCTGATCAAGAAAATGAAGTTTTCAAAGGCCCAATCAAGTCTCATATGCCTACAAATATGGTCAAGCATCCTCATATCAAGTTTCAAGACATTCAGCACAAAATTGCACAGTCAAAACCCTAAATTGCACTACAGTCAACTGTAGGGGCAAAATGGTCATTTGGCAGTCAAAATTTCAAATTTTTGGTCAACATATCATTTTGAAGCCACAAACATCATTTGATCAATGCTTGATCATGATTCTCAAAATTTGGCTCAGAAATCATCAAAGATGCAAAAGTTTCCTTATTTGGACAGCTGGAAAAGTCAACTGAAATTGACCAGGGCATAACTTTCACATGGATTATCAGAAAAATCCCATCCAAAGCTCATTTTGAAGAGAAAGACATTCCCTACAACTCATCTTCATACTTCAAGTCCAAGAAATGCTCTCACAAAAAGTTATCAATTTCAACATTATAGGTCATTTTCAAAAGTCAACAAAAAGGGACTTTAAGTCAAACGCCATAACTTGAGATTGGTAAATCAAAATGACATGGGACAAAAGACATTGGTTAGAGGACTCAAAGACCTTTCCAAAATGTCCAAGAACATGAGAAAAGCTTAAAAATTGAGCAAGTTATGCCTTGTGGAAGTTGGGAAATGTTTGGATATTTTGAAAAGTCAACATTGATTCAAATGACCTAAAATTGCTAATGGGCCCATTTTTCTTCCATGATTCATAATCCATGACATGTGCACGACCACTTGGCCCAAAGGGAAGTATTTTCTCATTTTTTATTTATTTATTTGAATTATTATTTATATTAATTCATTTAAATCATTTAAATATATGAAAAATATCTAACTTGACTAAACCAATCTTTTTATACATGTTTTAGACTCAATATTTCGTGCATATGCAAATTAGGAAAGATTTGGATTGATTGGCATGATTGAGAACAAAGAACACTTGAAAAGATTGAAAAAAAGATCCTTAGAAATCAAATATTCAAAACCATTATTACAAGAGATTTGATTGGTTTTTTTGACCTAATGCATTCACTACATATGCTAGAACATAAACCTAATCAGAGGACACGCATAGCTGCTCCCAAAAGCCATTGTCACACTTGAAAAAATTGCAAATAAACTGAAATCTGAAAACCACCTTTGAGGGCGATTCAAGACCTAATTTCTATTCCATTAGCTTCCTTGGAGATCACTGATCACATTCCAATCAAAAACATTCACCAAAGCTCAAGGAATTGGTAACGAGAACCTCCCCTGTACAGAGAAAAAATCACGATCGTATTTTAAATTCTAGGCATTCTCATGGCATTCTAATTGTGGGTTTATATTCCTTATGATATTCTGATGCTAACCAACATAATTAATTGCGTTTTTGTGCTGTATGCTCGATTTCACCATGTTTGATTTTTAGGGTTTACATAGCTTCGGATTGGGGCTTTCCACCCAAGGAAAAATTGAGACCTATGACTACCTTCATTCAACTCAGGGTGCTCAAACGAATAAGAACCACCCATCGCGCTGAATTTATGTGCCAAGGAGAGCTAATCGCTATTTTCTCTAAAGCCCCCTAATAGAACGCGTCTAAAACCGTTGCAAAATGTTCTTGTTTCAGAAAAAAAGAAAACACGCGAGGAAGATGATGTGCTGGCAAACGTTGGTTGGCTCTTTTAAATCAGCGCGCGTTTTTATGTTTTTTGTGGCCACTAACCAATTTTTATTTTTGTTATTTATTCGTTATTGTATATACAAAGTGCGCGTTTGGAACAGATGGCAAGCGTGAGGTTTGGCAAAGCATATGACCTGGGTTCGAGCCCCAGGTCTTCAGTAATTTCCATGTTATTTTTCTATTAACCATCACATGCAGCTTCGCTCACTGGAGTCCATGGTACATCTCCTCATCAGGCCAACCACGCGTATGTCTAAGACAATCCAAGGGTGCGAAATTGATGAACACCATAAACTCAGGTCAACGTTGCTACACGCTGCCTGGAAAGTCAAACGGACCCATGTCTTATTGGGCCTGAATTACTAAGGCCATACCTCCATATTGGGGCCTGAACCCCCCTGGTTTGCAATTCTCCATTTTTTTCATGTTTTATTTTTAATTGTTATTTTATTTTCTTTATTTGTTTAAATTAATTAATTATTCCTACAAAATACAAAAACATCATAAAAAAAATCAGAAAAGACAAAAAAACATAATAAATATTTTATTTTAATATTTTCTTGTAAATATTTGTATATAATTGAATTTAGTTAAATTAGAGTTTTAATTTTTATTCCTTTTAAATAAAAAATCTAAAAATGTAGAACTAGGTTTAATTGATAATTTTCATTCCTTTTAATTTTTTCTTTCTCACAATAATATTATTTATTTATTTTTATAATCAAATTTGCATGTAAATTAATTAGGGTTTCATTTAGGTTAAAAAACTCCAATATTTTTCTTAATAACTTAAAAAATAATTAGAACTAGGTTTAACATTTTATTTTAGTTTTAATTAATTCTTTTTCTATTAAATCTTAAAAAACATAAAAATACCAAAAACAAAAACAAATTCTTGCTTTCTTTAAATTTTAATTTTAATTCCTCATTAATTTTAATTTTTTGCAAAAAGGGTCCAACGCCCATGTTCTTAATTCTCATTAATTCGCGTATTTATTTTTTTTTATTTATTGCTTAAATAATTATGTATCTCTCCCGAAGCCTTGTAATTACTTCTCGCACTTTTAATTTCTTTATTTTCCGTCAAATCGGGTCCGGTTTAATTTTGGCGATGTGGACCCGCGCCATTTGTAATAGCTTTAGATTTACTTTTCCCGCAAAACTTTTAACTGTTAAACAAAGCATGAAAGACTGTATGGCCATAATAAAAACAAGCGTAGAACACCAATAAACATGACAAGATGAATGCAAACGAAAACGACACACGAATCGCACACACCACCCCTAGGGTACGCCTCACTGTTGCCTTGCCTTCGAAAGGTGATCGTCGAGTAGAGGATGTCTTAGTAAGTCCTCATGATCCGGGAACCTGGCATGAGGGTAGCTTCTAAGGTATCTTCCCATTGCTCTGGTGATCACCATGTCCCGAACCTCGAATTGACCCGAACACCTCCAACGGTGGTGCTACCTACCTCTCAATGGTGGGATGGCACTACTTTAAAGGACATTTACACAGACGAATTCCTTAGGGTAGGTAGGTTCTCGTAGATACTTGCTCTAAATTTCAAAACAAAACAAAATACTTTTCACACCGACACCTTTTCAAAAAGCTTTCGAAAGCAATTTTTCAAACACTCTTGAGGACCGATACAAGAGTCGAACTGAAATTTTCAAAGAAACTTTTTAAAACCCACAGTTGAAAAGCAAACAAACCATTTTTGAAAACACAAGTGAGCAAGTATCTAAGAGCCCATGGATAACCATGGATAGAAAGGGTGCTAACACCTTCCCTTTCTATAATCTACCTCCCGAACCGAGAGCAATCTCTATAAGGAATTTTTCTGTGCTTTTGTCCTTTCCATTTGGAGAAAATAAAAGACGGTGGCGACTCTTGCTTCCGCGACATTTCGCGAACCAGCGTTAAACAGTCAGTTCCAGATCCACCGATCACATTGAGCAATCTCTTCGGGTTTTGGGCCTCTTTCCGTACCGTTGAAAGGTAGTAGATTGAGAATGGGAACCCTCAAGAGTTGGGAGAATTCATCCAAAGTAGGTACAAGTTAATAATCGGGAAATGTGAAGCAATGGTGTAAAGGATCAAAGAACTGAAAAAGCACCTTAATCATGTCCTCATCTGTGTTGGAGGTAACCAAGTTGAGTAGGCGACCATGTCTCTCAGTGAATGGAGAGTTTTCAGAAATCCTTGAAGCTAGCTCCTTGAGTTTTGTAGGAATCCTTACAAGATTGACTTGAATAGTTTTCCTGCATAGTGAATCCATATCCTAAAAAACAAGAACAAATATGAATCCCAAAATCCTTGAAATGGTTAGTGGATGTATATGATGTTCATGATGTTCATGATGTTATCTACAAGTATGCATATACAAACAAAACAACAAAATCCTTAGGTTTAGGCTTGCATGGGGTTTTATAGGTAAGTACCCTCTTGAAGTTTAGTTGGCTTAAACCTGTCCTAGTAATAGTAACCGGGTTCTAAGGAGCTTAATATCACTGGTTTGTTTCCTTGGTCATTATTTCAGCACAAGCCTCTTTAATGGCGACCGAAATATCCCAAGAAACCAAACCTCAATGAGTGTAGCATTGAGTATCTACCAACTTCGGACTGCACCAAATTCGGTCATCTCACTACATCCTAAAGGCCAAGTTGGTCAAGTAAAGGTTCTAAAAGTTCATTAGTGCTTTATGACATCACTCAGCGGCCACGTATTCTCTTTTATTAACTCAAAGGCTCCCGGTACCCACAAATATGTCGCACCAACGTAGCTATTGCTTAGACCATGTCGGTATACCCCGCACAGTTTCCACAGTGTATTGCTACTTACCTATAATGTATCCCAAATCTGGGTAGAGGATTCAAACCCAAACAGAGAACCATAATGTAAAACATACAAGTTAAACAATGTAAGCAAATAAATGTGATCTATCCCTAAGGTAACTCCACTTTTAGAATCATTTCCCCAGCAGAGTCGCCAGTTCTGTGATACGGTGGGAGAACTGACTTGAAGGTTTTGCATTTGATTGCAAATGTTGTAGTTAGCAAGAGTCGCCACTGACTTTTCTTTTATCCAAAAGAAAAGGCGAAAAAGCACAGGAAAGACCTTTGAGATTATTTCTTGAGTTCGAGGGGTAGATTATGAAAAGGGAAGGTATTAGCACCCTTTTCATCCATGGTTTTCCATGGGCTCTTAGTTACTTGCTAGATCACTTGCTTTTGTTTGAAATTGTGCTTTGTGTGGTTTTTGAAAGTATTTTGTAAAAGAGACCATTGTTTATGCAATCTTTGTAATTATTCTCGTTCATAAGAATGTATACAAAGATGTTGATCTTTTTTGAAAATATTTTCAAGTTTGAAAGGTGTTTTGCAAGTGTTGGTGTTTATTTTGAAAATAGCAAGGATGTTTTTGGTTTTGAAATTAAGCAAGCAACTAGGAACAATCTACCTACTCAAAAGTATTTCATATTTATTTTCTCTTTCCTTTTACATTGTTATCTTACCATTGATTTTGGTAAGTAACCCTATCTTTAGATGTAAAAGGGACGGGCAAGGGTCATCGTATAACCATGATTAGCAATGTTGTAAGATATCTTGGCATTTTCTTTAAGGGACTAAGATCATTTTTGAAAGGCAACTTTGATAGCGTCATCGAGGGAATATGATTTTATATTTTGTTTGTTTTTGCTAAGATACCTCACATGCATAATATGGGCATTTTTGTAAGGCAACAAAGTGGGTTTACCCTAAGGGTGCATGTGTGAATAGTGTGTTTGATTGCATGCATTTAGTCTTTGATTTTCTTGGTTGTCTATTTGTTGTTTTTATCTTGCCATACACACCTAATTACTAACAATATATAAAAGTAATAAAAGTGCGGAAAAGTAAAGTCCTACACTATTACATCATTAAGGGGATGGGTGTACAAATTTACAAATGGAGATTGCAATAAATTAAATTCCTAATTATCTATTACAACCATATTGAAATAATATACAAGAATTGAAATGGACTTGTTTTATTTTTGTTATGAAAAGAAATAAATTGGCTTAAGAAAATATTTTTGATCTTTTGGTTTAAAAAGGGATAAAATAAAGTATGTAAATATAAAAATGTTTTTTTTTGTGTTTTTAGTTATTAAAAGCTAAAATAAGATAAATAAGAGAAAAAGGAGTCAGAATCAGCACATTGATGAAATGAAGAGGAACAGAAGTTCTGACTCTGATACGCTGCAAGAGAGAAAATGTTAGTAGAAAAATGGAGGGTCGGAAGTTCTGGGCTTGGGTACACCAAGTTCTGAAGTTGAGGGGTTCAGAAGCTATAGCGTAGCTAGGAACCTAGAAGTTCATATATCTCTGGTAAGTCAGAAGTTCTGATTATTTGAGAGAATGAAGTGATTATGCTCTTAGGTGAGGATATCTAGAAGTTCTGATTTAGGAGTATCGTCTGAAAAATAAATGAGTAAAAAATGTCAATAAATAAACCTAAAAAGAGGCTTTTGCGGCTAGAACCCAGGACCCTTAACACTAATGTCTTATGTGCATGCTTTCTACCACTGGGGTGGTTATACATCCGGTATCAGCAGTAAAAGCATGAACATATAACATAAAGTAAGTACTGATGATGAGCTTCACCTCTTTCTCCATGCCAGTTAGAGCATATGCAGATTAGTCATTTCTCAACAAAATAGAAAATATAAACATAGCAGTTTATGGCAGGTTTCATCATGGTTTCAAAAATATAAGGTATCAGAACTGTACATCAGAAGCAAGTATGAATTTTTCTAATCCTAATTCTGAATCCTAATTTCCTCAAGAAGTTCTAAACTAAAATTCTCTCTACTTATGTAAAAATACATGCAATCTATGAATATCTACAGAATCAAAGCCAGGATGTCTACATTGTATTTTGAACATGCAAATCTAACAATGCCTAAGTAATATGATGAGAGTCAGCAGAAGCTTACCTTGCAGCTGGAAAAGGTCCTGTGAACTGGAGCCTGACTCTGACTGCTTGTAATGTTCTAATCAGGTTCCTCACGTGCTCAGCAGACGAGAATAACCTTTAACTTGGGTTATGAATGGTGTATGGATGATTTGGTCAAGAAACACTTTAGGAAAATTGGAGTTTGAATGCAAGAAATAAAAATTGACAGGTTTTGTATTTGTGTTTGCAGTTTCGAATTCCTTGAAATTTTAGCAAGGTTTCAAGGCTTTTTCTTTTTTCAATTTTTTCACCGGCCATTTCATAGTTGCAAATGCAGTTCAATTTATAGGCAAGAACTTTGTAGCTTGGAGAAGTCAAAAGTACCAACATCATGCTAGCGTGCTGGCTTGTTCTTGAATCAAGATAGAAAGAAGTATGGTGGTTAGAAGATTTTAGCCATGCCTAAGCTGGATTGTAAGCATGAATTAAGGGAAACTACCCGCAGAGGCAAAAGCAAAGCATGGGCCTAGCATACTTTTGTACAAGACTTTGATTTTTCAAGGACAACAATGTACTTCTATGTCACACGTGGGGAAATCCTTTGGATAAAAACTCAAAAGTGATTGTGAGCATTAAATGATGATGAGATTTATCAAACCATAAATCCTGCAATGTGAGATTATGCATCATAGCTTAAATCTGGGTCAGAAGTTCAGCATCAGTGCAACTTAGAACCAATATCCAACTTCTGATCCTTTAATCTTTTCGCTCCAGCATGTTCTGAGCAAGTTCTCAGACTTTCCAAAAAGCTTATGACATGCTTTATAAGCCCTTTTTGAATTACTCTTGCAACTTAAGACTAAACCTACGTAAAAACTGGCCCAGAAGTTGTAGACAATTTCTGACTTGAAAAATGCTCAGAATTTACTAAGTGCCTAAGCTTCAGAGACGTGTCTTTGAAGACGTACAACTTAAAATCCCAACATTTCTAGAAGAAGTTATGTTCTGCAATGTTTTGGGTCTCATTGAGATCTAAAACTCTTGTGTTAGAAGTTCTTCTAGAATCAGCTTGCATTATGGTGATAGTCTGGCCAGAAGTTCTGAGCTTGTCATATTTCTTAAACACTTAGAAAAATTCTAAGTATTTAAAATGTTGACTTTTCCAAAGTAATTTTGACTTTTGAATTTCTTAATGAAACAAACTTCATATTTCAACATGTCTTGATGAAATATGATCCTTGAAACTTGATTTTGATCCAAAAGTCAAAGTTTGACTTTTCAGTATGCAAATGACCATTTTGCCCTTGTGAATGACTTTCTTTAAAAATTTGTAATTCAAGGCTTGGAATTGGATGGAAGCAAACCTGAGGGTCCAGGGTGATCCTTTGAGAAATGAGAGGGAAAATTTTGGGGTACAACAATAACAAACACCAACTTTCACTGAAGGTGACCTACCAACTTTCACTGAAGGTAGAGAGAGAATATAGCATAGCACCGTCATTCACTGACGATGAACTACCAACGTTCACTGAAGGTAGCAAAAAGATAACAAGTTTCCCCAAAATTCAGGCATTTCACCTAAAAAGGGTCTCAACTTCTTCTTTAACCAAGGCACTTTTCCTGGAAAGGGTAAGCTGTCTCAAATAAAGAGACTTCCACCTGCCAAGATTTCACAACAAACTGTCTCTGTGAATTTGAAAGTCTTGCCATCCGCTGGCGTATACTGACGACAGACTGCAAACTATCCACTCATAGAGGAGATAGCAAAAAAAGTTATGTCTACTTTTACAGGGAAGCATAAGTTTCTCAAATAAAGAGACCTGTCACTTGTTGTCATGGAGGATTGTAAAAAGAAATGCCTTTTTGGGGAGAATAGTATGGCTTCCTGGGGAATGAAATATGACTTCCTGGGGAAATACCGCAATATTCCTGTTGTGGAGATAAAGTCTTCTCGTGCAAAATAAATGCACAAACCAAAACTCGAAGCTTTCAGAAATCCAAAGTAAATAATATTGCTGGGAAACCAAAGATTTAAATCAGAAATAAACTGGAATGAAACAATTAACTAAAATACATCCTTCGAGAAATAAACTCAAGAGGGAAAACCAAATCCATCAAAACAAGGAGCTGTAGAGGAAGGCTAAAGCAAAAATCTTCCACGAGGGATAACTCAGTGGGGAAATTGAAAGAATATAAGCTTTCTGCTTAAGGCCAACACTCTATTGAAGAGAGGACAACGTAACTTTGCAAAACAGGGTGATATGTCAACAAAAATATTAACAAATGTTAATGAACAATGATTTGCCAATTTTAGCTATGCATGATGTATATATGAATGTATGAGCGTTATCGTGCGTATGCTGACAAAATAGATATACAACATTGGGAGTAACCAGGCAAAACCAACTCGGGCACAAACAACACTCGGCTAAATCACATCCAATATGATCATTCCAAAAAAAGGTAAATGCCAGCTGAGGAAACATAACCTACTGCTTGCTTTAGTTTTACTGAGGAGAAACATAATCCGGAGGTAAACAAAACAAAGTGACAGAATAGTACAGATACAGGTATAGAACATCCTTCGCCAGGCTTCAGCGGGGAAACAAATGTTTTCAAAAGTAACACTTCTACTGGGGTTTGCAAAACCAATCTCAAGTAAAGTAGATGTGCACCAAATCATCAAAACATTCACTGGGGAATTCAAGTCCACTTTATTGGGGAGGTTAATCACCACATCCTTAAAGGGAAAACCACAATACGTTCTTCGCTAGAGAAACCGGGGACCTGCGTTCTTCAAGAGTGATTATGGTACCGACTGCTCTGGAAAAAGAACTTCCATTAGACCGAATGAAAACTTCACTAGAGAAATCTCGGATTAAAACTTTACATCATGGAAACTCAGACAAGGAGGAGAAATAAATCCAAACTTGACCGAGGATACCGGAGTCTCGAACCCAATACGGCGAATCATCCTGAGTAAACTTTCCCGAGGGGAACAAAAACTTCTTAAAACAACTGGAGTTTGTCCATTCCTGGGATCACCATTTTTGTTGTTGTTGTTTTTTTCGCATCACAAATTCTAAAGTAAAAGCAAATTGTAAATTCTTTTTGAAAAATCGATTTTGTTATTTAATCTTTTTGCTTTGAAAGTTATTATCAATAATAAATGGAGTCTTTTCAAGCTAAATAAAATAAGAAATTCAAAGAATTGGGTAAAAGCTTAAATTTCATTAATAGAATGGTAGTCTGCGAATGGCGAGACTCCATGGATAATTACAAAGTTCGGAAAATGGAAATATATAATGGATAAGATACATTGAGATACAAAGACCACTATCCCCTCTAACAACTTTTGAAATCCTGAGCAGCAACTTCTGTTGAAGTGTGATGAGAATCCAAGAAGATTGTTGCTCCAATGATCAAGTCTTTTCTGATGTAGTTACTTGCCAAGAAACTCCATAACTTTTGCCTAAGCTTCCCTTGCGGGTTTTCAACTTAGCGGAAAATTTATTCTATTTATGTCTCTAATTTTTGCCTAGACCGCCCTTTCGGGTTTTCGGTCTACCGAGACGCTCTTTTTTGCCTAAGCCGCCCTTTCGGGTTTTTAACTTAGCGAGCTGTTCTTTTATTTCTTTAGGCGAAGTATTTCTTGACTGCAACAACATTCATGGGACGTGGGAACTCCTCGCCATCCATAGTTTCAAGAATTAATGCACCGCCAGAGAAGGCTTTCTTGACAACATATGGGCCTTCAAAATTGGGAGTCCACTTGCCCCTAGAATCAGCATTAAAAGACATGATCTTCCTGAGAATGAGGTCGCCTTCTCTGAATTCACGAGGTTTGACCTTTTTATCGAAAGCTTTTTTCATTCTTTCCTGATATAATTGTCCATGACACAAAGCTGTCATCCTCTTCTCCTCGATCAAATTCAATTGGTCAAACCGGTTTTGGACCCATTCAGCCTCAGTCAACTTGGTTTCCATTATCACACGCAAAGAGGGAATCTTAACCTTGATTGGGAGTACCGCTTCCATTCCATACACCAGGGAGAACGGGGTTGCTCCTGTTGAAGTGCGGACAAATGTTCGGTATCCATGCAAAGCAAATGGGAGCATTTCATGCCAATCCTTATAAGTAACGACCATTTTCTGGATAATCTTCTTGATATTCTTATTAGCAGCTTCAACAGCCCCATTCATCTTTGGCATGTACAGAGATGAATTGTGATGGACAATCTTGAATTCTTCACACAGTTCTGTCATTATTTTATTGTTCAAATTTGAGCCATTGTCGGTGATAATTCTGCTCAGCACACCATACCGACATATAAGGTTATTCTTGATGAAGTGCACTACCACCTGCTTAGTAACATTGGCATATGAAGCAGCCTCCACCCACTTGGTGAAGTAATCAATTGCTACCAAGATAAAACGGTGTCCATTCGAAGCTTTGGGTTCTATCATCCCGATCATGTCAATACCCCACATAGAGAAAGGCCATGGGGAAGAGATCACATTGAGAAGTGTCAGAGGCACATGAACCTTGTCCACATAAATCTGACATTTATCACACTTCTTTGCAAATTTATAACAATCAGATTCCATTGTCAGCCAATAGTAACCTGCCCTTAGCATCCTTTTAGCCATCGAATATCCATTGGCATGAGTGCCAAATGAACCTTCATCAACCTCAGGCATTAACATGCCTGCTTCAAGTCTATCCACGCATCTGAGCAAGACCATGTCATAATTTCTTTTATACAACACATTTTCACTGAGGAAGAAACTGCCTGCCAATATTCTCAATGTCTTTCTATCTTTATTCGATGCACCAATTGAGTATTCCTGAGTCTGGAGAAAATACTTGATATCATAATACCAAGGCTTCTCATCTGCTACCTCCTCTGTTGTAAACATATGAGCGGGTCTATCCAGTCGCCGAACCATAATTCGAGGTATATCATTCCAAGTATTCACCTGATACATAGAAGCCAGAGTTGCCAGAGCGTCCTCCATTTGATTTTCATCTCTTAGAATATGATGGAATTCAACTTTATTAAAGAAAGGTAATAACCTTCTAGCATAATCTTTGTAAGGGATCAAGCCGGGGTGACGAGTATCTCATTCTGCTTTAATCTGGTTTATTACCAAAGCTGAATCACCATACACATCTAGAATTTTAATTCTTAGATCAATAGCTTCTTCGAGACCCATGAGGCAAGCCTCATATTCTGCCATTATATTAGTACAATCAAAGGTCAACCTTGCAGTAAAAGGAATGTGCGACCCATGTGGAGTGACAATCACAAGACCAATTCCTTTACCATAAGCATTCACAGCTCCATCAAATATCATACTCCAACGAGATTCAGGGTCAGGACCTTCCTCATGCAATGGTTCATCACAATCTTTCACTTCAGGAACATCACATCCTCATCGGGGAATTCTTACTCTACAGACTGATAATCCTCCACTGGTTGGTGAGAAAGATAATCTGCCAACACACTGCTTTTAATAGATTTTTGAGTGAGGTATTCGATATCATATTCAGATAGCAATATCTACCAGCGGGAAATTCTCCCAGTAAGAGCAGGCTTTTCAAAAATATACTTGATTGGATCCATTTTGGAGATCAACCAAGTAGTGTGACTCATCATATACTGCCGCAAATGCTTTGCCGCCCAGGCCAAAGCACAACATGTCTTTTCCAACATGGAATACCGCGACTCACAATCAGTTAACTTTTTACTGAGATAATAAATGGAGAACTCTTTCTTCCCTGTTTCATCCTGTTGTCCCAAAATACAACCCATGGATTTATCTAACACTGTCAGATACATAATCAACGGTCTTCTTTCGACATGAGGGAGCAAGATAGGAGGTTCAAGCAGATATTCTTTAATACTTTCAAATTCCCTTTGGCAATCATCCGTCCATACACAACCTTCATATTTCTTTAACAACTTAAATATTGGTTCATATGTTGCAGTCATGTGGGGAATGAATCTGGAAATATAATTCAAACGCCCGAGGAACCCTCTGACTTGTTTTTCATTTCTTGGCGCTGGCATCTCTTGAATTTCTTTGACTTTATCAGGGTCAACTTCAATTCCTTTCTGGCTAACAATGAAACACAACAATTTTCCTGATCGAACACCGAAGGTACATTTTTTTGGATTCAAACGAAGATAATACTTCCTCAAACGCTGATATAACTTCAACAAATCTTCTACATGCCCTTGTTCAGTGTGGGATTTAGCAATCATATCATCAACATATACTTCGATTTCCTTGTGCATCAGATCATGGAATATGGTTGTCATAGCCCTCTGGTACGTTGCACCAGCGTTCTTCAACCCGAAGGGCATCACTCTATAACAGAATGTTCCCCAGGGTGTGATAAACGTTGTTTTTTCCATGTCCTCCGAAGCTATTCTTATTTGATTATAACTGGAAAATCCGTCCATGAACGAAAAAACTTTGAATTTTTCTGTTCTATCCACTAACATATCAATGTGTGGCAATGGAAAATCATCTTTTGGACTAGCTTTATTTAGATCTATGTAATCTACGCACATGTGAACTTTTCCTTTTTTTTGTACTGGGACAATATTGGCAATCCATTGAGGATACACTGGCTTCACAAGAAAACCAGCATTAATCTGCTTTAGAACCTCCTCTTTGATCTTCACTGCCATATCTGGGTGAGTTCTTCTCAACTTTTGTTTGATTGGCAGACACTCTGGCTTCAACAGCAAACGGTGATCTATAATATTTGTATCTAGACCAGACATATCTTGGTAAGACCAAGCAAAAATATCCACATACTCTTTCAATAGCTCAATCAACCTGCTCTTCACATCAGGATGCAGCAATGCTCTAATCTTGACTTCTTTCGAATCTTCTTCTGAACCCAAATTGATCACTTCCAATGGCTCTTTATATGGATGAATGGTATTTTACTCGTGCTCAAGCAACCGTGAGACCTCTTCTAGAATCTCATTATAGTCTTCTTCTTCGGCCCCATACACAGGACATTCAAAGTTGTGAGAGGGTGCAGGGTCATTGTATTCAACGAGTTTTTTAATTAATTTGCACATATGATTTATGATTGCTTTTAGAAACTGACACATATAACAAGTGATCATGCAAATTTAATTTCAGTTATTATTTATTTTGAAGGGGTTTTTCTGATTACCATTTTCCAAGGAAAAAAATTAGAAAATAAAGACACAATTTGGAAAACAAAGAGAACTTTTATTATTGATTTTAAAAGTCACAACAAACAGATAAGCCCTACAACATTAATACTTCCACCTTGGGTAGAGTGAAAGCTTTTCAAAAATACTAACAAAACAAATTACTTTGAAACATGTATGAAAGAGGGAACATCAATGGTGATCCAGTTCTGAACCTTAACTCTGTGCGTCACATAATTCGGAATTTCCTGCTCTGCTTCATCTTCCATAATGGCATTAATCCCGGAAACAGTTGGATGAAGATAACCCCCACTATGGAAGATGTCTTGATACTTTCTTGCAACAAACTTTGGCTTCATGCCTTTACCTTTGTCATTCTTCAAAGAGAACCCCAAGCCGGCTCTGTTCTTGTTCACAGGTGGATCCACAATTTGTCCTCATACCTTGCTATGACCCATTTGCACAACTTGTCATGCATCCTTAAGAGAAACCATGGAATTCTCATTTCCTCTTATGTTGTCAATGGATAAGGCTTGGAACCGGGTTCCATTAGTAGCTTCATCCACCTCCATAATGCTGAAAGAGAACAAATGATATATCAATAATGCTTATTCCCCATTTATGATTACCACTTTCCCTTCACGTACAAATTTTAGTTTCTGGTGTAAAGTTGAAGTGACAACCCCTGCCTCATGAATCTACAACCGTCCCAACAAACAACTATAAGCGGGAACAATGTCCATGACCTGGAAAGTTATCTGAAAAAAATGTGGTCCTATATGAATAGGCAAGTCCACTTCACCAATAACAAATTTCCTTGATCCATTAAACGCTTTCACAATGATGCCGCTCGGGCACATAGGCGTTCCTTGATATTTCAACTTCATAAGAGTGCTCCTCGGTATAACGCTCAAAGCGAATCCATTATCAATCAGCACATTGGATAGTGAATCATTCTTGCAATTCATAGAGATGTGGAGGGCTAGGTTGTGATTCCTTCCTTCATTTGGTAATTCATCATCGCAA
Organism: Vicia faba; assembly: GCA_948472305.1. Lineage (NCBI taxonomy): Eukaryota > Viridiplantae > Streptophyta > Magnoliopsida > Fabales > Fabaceae > Vicia > Vicia faba. The sequence continues at coordinate 1,134,932,853 of OX451741.1, read as the reverse complement.
AAACTCAAATTATTACATGACGTAATGTTCCCTATTACACTGCTGAATTGGTCTATTGGCATATCACTCTCCACAAAAGCTTGGTCCAATACCCTCATCAAGGATTCTCTGTGAGCAGATGAGTTCATCATTAAAGCCAGGATAGATATTTTTGTAGGAGTCTGCAGTAGCTGATCTACAATTTTTTAGTCTCTCATCTTGATTATCTTCAAAATATCATCCACTTCTTTCTCTAACGTATCCCCACTAGTCTCACTCGTAGCCTTCTTGGGTTCAACATTCTCAGTAATTTTCTTTCCAGCACTAACATCTCCTTGAACAACTGGTGCAAACACACGACCTTTGCGGGTCACCCCGCTATTTTCAGCAATATTCCCAACATCAGGCATTGGCTGGATGGGAACTTCCACTCCATCCTCTAAGATTGTAGCGTTGTATTTGTAGGGCACAACATTATCTGACTTGTAGGGGATAGGATCCGAAAAACTAATCACCAATGGGGTAATAGCTAGCTTGCTATAATATTCAACTTCAAGATGGGCGGGTGCCCCAAAACAAGGTACAATGACGTTTACCCCTTCTTCAACATAATCAGTCGTTATTGAGTCATTTCTAGAAAACAAATCCTCATCTGAGGGGAAATAGTCATCTGTAGAGGCATACTCTTCATCTGACTCTTCTTCAGTCAAGCAAACCTCAATCAAATCAACTTCATGGTAATCATCCCTTTGACCTGTAACATTTATAACTCCCTTATCTAACAACAACTGAACACCCTTCTTCACGATTGAACATCCTCGGGAGTCCCGACATCAAATTCAACAAGATCCATACACATGACCAGCCATATGGCAGAAAGTAGCATGCAATTGCACAAGGTCCTCATTCATATATTCTACATCAAAAATTATGAATTCTCCAGGACATCCAGAAACCATATTCACCTCCTCTTCATACTCTGCCCTAGGCTTAATTATATGGATGAGGCTCCCATCCATCATCTCTTGTAAATCAGCCTTTATCTTATCGCAACCTTGTATGTTTGTAATGCAAATAGCACAACCGGAATGGCCATGCGTGTAGTATTTAAATTCAGAGGTCTGCATGCATTTTCACCAAATCTCCTCTAACCAGATTAATATCAAAAATCCGGAAATCGCCCGGACAACTGGCCACCATATTCACAGCATTTACTCCTCCATACTTGGGTAGAGGATTGTCTTTCACATTAGGTCCCATATCCTTGAAAGATAGAATACAAGACTTCACCAATTTCTAAACCTCGGTTTTCAAAGGATAACAATTCTCAACATTATGCCCTGGTGCTCCCTGATGAAAAGCACATGTTTGGTCTGCCTCGTGATACCAAGGCAATAGTGAAGGTACAGCGGGAGGTGGTCGGGTCTGAACCAACTTCTTCTGAATCAATGTCGATAGTAACTCTGTATAGCTCATGGGAATAGGGTCATAACTCTCCCTTCTCTGACTATACCCTTGATTCCCCTGCTAGGACGGTCTCTGATAAGCAACAGTAGTTGGAGCTGCACCCACAATTGGAGTAACTGAGGCGACTTACTGATGACGCTGATAATTCCTTCTAGGAGTGTTAACCATCCTCTCTTGCATGACAGCATTTTCATCCCCTTCCTTCTTCTTGGTAAACCCATAAGATGGATTCTTCACACCTCCAGAGCTTTCACTTCTTGTTAAACGGTCCTCTCTTACAGCCTCTTCTAAGAGGATACCCATTCCTACCATTTCAGTAAAGTCACTTGGCACACTTGCTACTGTCCTCTCGTAGTAGAAAGCACCCGGAGTTTTCAAGAAAATCTTAGTCATCTCCTTATCTTCCATGAGAGGAATCACTTGGGCGGCTACCTCACACCATCTCTGTGCATATTCTTTGAACGATTCCATGTCTTTATGAACCATGGCCCTGACTTGATCACGTTCAGGCGCCATATCCATATTGTACTTGTATTGTCTGATAAATACTTCTCCCAAGTCATTGAAAGTATGGATGTTAACACTGACCAAACTCATATACCACTTCAGCGCAGCACCGGTCAAACTATCCTGAAAAAAGTGAATTAGTAGACGCTGATCATCAGTATGGGTAAACATTCTCCTTACATACATCACCAGATAAGCACGAGGGTAAGTGTTGCCCTTGTACTTCTCAAACTACGGGACCTTAAACTTAGCAGGTATCTTAACATTGGGACCAAGCATAACTCATTCACATTCTTCCCGAATAGCTCTTTTCCTATGAGGGCCTTCATCTCTCTTTGCATCTTATCAAACTGCTCTTGAAAATCATCCACTCTGTCATAAATACCCAAGTATTCACTTGATGGAAGGAAAGGATGACACACATCATCGTTAACAAACGGAGCCATATTCACCGAAAGAGGTGCAGCAGGAGCAGTATGCACCACAGGAGGTGCAGGAGTAACAATAGTCTGAATAATTGGAGTATCTTGAGGACCAAGATTGAAACCTTCAGGTGCAAAATTCTCTGGCATTCCCCATGGATAACCTTGAGGCATGTGGTTTTGCACAACAGCTGGAGTAGCAGATACGGGAACAGTTGGAGCTTCAGTAATTGCCCTTGTTGGTTGAGGTTGAACACTCGGTGGCTGATTCTGAGCAGCCACCAGAGATTCCATCAGAGCAGTAAGATTGTCCATGCCGGCCTTCAAAGCAGAAACCTCCTCGCGTAGCTCGCGATTCTCTTGTTCTAAGTTGTCCATCTTCTTTCTGAAATTAGCTCGAGTGTTGTAGTGGTGAGTCAGCTTGTTGAACGAAGTAAAGAAGCTTGGTAAGACACCTGGATATGCATAACAAATGAAAGAAATATGTGCAATATGATGCATGATATGCAGTGCACATGATTTTATTTTATTATTTAATATTTCAAGGGATTTAAAATTTATGGACATATTGAAAATATCAAAGTAATAACGCATTTGAAATACTGAAAAATTTAATTATAACAACTCCGAAATGGATTACAAGTTTCAATGATCCCAAGTACAAGATGAAAATAAAATCTAAAACCCTGATAAGTAAAGCTGATGAAGATCACTCTATACGCTGGCGCTTCCCTGTAAGCCTGGCAATCTGAGCCTTCAACCTCTGGTTTTCTTCCGCATACCTGGTGGCAACCTCCTTCCAATTACCTGAATCAGAAAGTGAGTAATCAACATCTGATTGAGGCTTAGGAGAAATAAAATTCCCTTGCCTCTCTATAGTCTCTACCGCTCGACTCTCGAGGATCTCAATCAAGTCGTCTTTCTCCTTCAAGTCTACTCTATAGGAAATCTCTAAAGTTTGGCACTTATTCTTCCAAGTGTCCTTTTCCTATTGCATCCTGACCAAAGCAAGTTGCAGCTCTTCTAGATTATCTAATAAGGGAGGAGTGGTCTTCACAAACAAGTCAGGCATAGGTGTTTCCCGGGAATACGGTATCTTCAACTTAATAGCTCTCGTTTGGACCCACTGAAGATATGGCTCCAAAGAAACAACACCCCTAGGTCCCAAATCCTTCCTACTCTTATTATGAATGTGACGTCAGGCCTTCACAATATGCTTCCTAGCTTCCCTATGGTCTTCTCCCTCCTTCAGAAAGAAACTATTAAAATGAATACTATTTGGCTTATCCCTCATCGGATAACCGAGTTGTCATCGTGCAAGAACAGGGTTATAGTTAATTCCTCCCTTTGTACCAAGAAGAGGTACATTGGGGAAACTACCACAACTGTCAATAATCTCTATATCCTGGTAAGCTCGATGATACCAATCAATATCCGAGTGAGTAAGTGTCATGATCTTAGGAGCCCAACGGGGTTCCTTCTTGACATCCCAAAAAGCATCAGCCCGAGGCATATGAGAGATAAACCACCGGTATAATAGGGGCGTGCAACAGATAATCATCCCCCCGTGATAAGAATTCTGAAGATGAATAGAGTAATAAGCATCACCCAACAAGGTAGGAACTGGGTTTCCGATCATGAAGATCCTGATAGCATTAATGTCAACAAACTTGCCCACATTGGGAAATAAGAATAACCCGTAAGCAAGTAGAGCAAAGATAGCCTCAAAAGCAATTGTACTCTTCATCCTGGCAAAGTAGTGAGCTTTCTCCAATAAGAACTGAGTTGGTAATCCTATAATCCCTCCTTTGGTAGTCATATGGGCTTCAACCTCAGACTTCCCTAGATGGATCAAAGAAGCAATCACATGTGATTTTGGATCACCCTCCAAACCAGTAAAAGGAACACGATCAGTAACGGGTAAATCCAATAGATAAGAATACTCATCTAGTGTAGGAATCAACTGATAGTCGGGAAAAGTAAAGCAATGATACATCGGATCATAGAACTGGACCAAGGTCAAGAGAATACCCTCCTTCATCTTCAGCTTCATGAGAGGAATGATGGATCCATACATATTCCGAAAGTCTACAGAACACTCGATCTCGGGGATTAGACTGATCAACTCATCTATCTTGGGACCCTTAAAACTGTACTTCCCGGTCTTTCTCTTTCCAGAATCCATGGTTAAAAAGTACATGAGATATTCACAAATGGTCAATTTTTAAATCCCTTGAAATAAGATCTCTTTAAAAGATGCTTATGGATGCATGGATGCATGATGCAGTAATCACACATAAGATCACACATATAGGGTTCATAGGTTCAACGTCACGAGCATGAGGTCGAAGATACTACCCATGAGGTATTGGTCTAAAAGTTATCACATGCCGAACAAGGTTCTAAGGGTTTCCAGAGTCTACATCCTTCCTTTGGATATTGCCAACTTCTCAATTAACTAGGTAATTAGTAATATTCTCAAGAAAAACTCGTCCAAGCGTAGTATCGCGTGACAACTATTTCCGGATTACTCTGTCATAGCTTCCGCACTACACCTAAAAGGCCAAGATGGGTTTGGTATTCTATGGTCCTCGGCTTCAGCAGTACGTCTTTCCGATTACTCGGTAAACGACACTACAGTCAAAGGGGCCTCCATTGAGTGGGGGATCTCATGCCTCCTTTTTTGGGATTACTCCCTTAAAGTTAACATGACTATACCGCCCATCCTATCTTAAATTTTTCCCAAGTCCGAGTATAGGACTTATAAGTAAGCACCAAGCACCCTGAAAACCAGGAAAATCTAGAAAAACAAATATACAACATATAACACATAAACAACAATAGCATATACACAAATATAAACAAGGATAGGCTCAACCCACTTAGGGATGGAGAAGCAAGAGGTTAATCTTTCCCCAATGAAATCTCCATTTTTCTGTAGCGGTAGAAATGTTTAAGACTGAGCCATGGGATTGACTAGACTTGTACAAATCAAAATAAAATCGCCACCGCACTTTATTGTTTCTAAAGGAATGGGAAAAGAGCGAATAACCCAAAAAAAGGGGGGAGAGATTCAAGGTAAGGGGGTTGTTTATGCAAAGGGAAGGTATTAGCACCCTAAACATCTACGGTACTCCGCAGGAACCTCTTTGTAAAATCTGTATATTTTAGCTATAGAAATATTGTATAAAAAATGGATGGTGGAGGTGAGAAAAGAAATATATTTTTATGGTTTTTGCACCCGCCATGGTTGCAAACCTTTAGTGCCTACGTACCACCTTCCGTGCAATAGGGGATCAGGGTACACATAGTTCCTCTTTTAAAAATTTTAAAATGTAAGTGTGTTGGTTTAATTTTTATGAGATAAAACATCATCGTCATTGTCTGTGTGGAAAACATACCTACTACCCACAATCATGAGAAAGGAGAATTTGCATCATTTCAAAGTGGAGGATATGACTTGGATTTTAAAATCAACAATGCCTCACTCAACACCCAAGTGGAAAATATCTCTCTTCACTACATATTGTAGAAGTATAGTTGTTTACATCACTACAAGGATTGACAAGAGTCCAATCTTTTTTGAGAAAAGTTTAAAGATAAAAGCCAAAGTGGAAAAATGGTTTAGAATGATATTGATTGACTTTTAGTCTTCTCACAAAAAAATGCCAAGTATTATTAAGTTTATTGAAGTTTATTTATGAAAATGTTTTGAAAATGCATGGACCCAAGTCCAAGTTTATTATGAAAGTGGTTCAAGTTAAAAAAAACAAGAAGAATTTTTCAAAAGGAGAGAGAAGATTTTTGAAATTAAAGAAGATGGAAGGAGAAGAAGAGACTATCCTAAAGCATAAGGTAAAAGCTAGGGATAAGAACCATCTAACCAACAAGAAGCCAATACTTGACACTATGAGTCAAGATAGAATTCCCATTCTTTGGATTTAAACCAAACAAGCAATGATACTAGACCTCTTGAAAGAACTAAACTTCAAGTGTATTAAGTCTTCACAAAAATTGGGCAGAGTAACGGCTGTATACGAGTGAGTTCCAGATTACAAACAAAGAGTGTAATCACAATAACCTGCACACAAAACAAACAAACAACCCAATGCCTTGAGATAAACCTCAAGAGCTCCAGACAAAATAATCAGATAAGGTCACAAGGTCTCCAATCATAGGACAAGGTTTCTAATCCTAAGTCCAAAAAGTCCAATGCTCCATAATGCCAAGGATAGTAACCAAATAGTCCAAGTATCATTAAAGATTTTTAGGGTTTATGTTGATTATTAGGTGTTTTGAAAAAAAGAAAAGTAGAGCTCAAGTGAGTAAAAATAAAAATGACCAGAAAGTAAATACTCAAATGAGCAAAGATGAAAATGACATGAAATATAAATGCTAAAAGTAAATAATGCATAAAAATAAAATGGGGCATATAATAAAAATAAAGGATAAAGTAATTTAATAGTGATTAGTTGGATGATCATCTTGAAACTTGCATTTGGAACTCATTAGAGGATTGGTAGAACCAAAGCCTCCACACAACAAGTTGCATTTGCTTTTTGACAAGTATATCATCCATTTGGAATCCTCATGAGTATCATTTAATAATCAACGATGTTTAAGTGATCTGCATTGACCAAAGGTGTTGTAGATCCATTAGAGGATTGATAGAACCAAAGCCTCCACACAATGAATCTCAAGGTTATTGTATCAAAGAGATCAAATTAACATACTTGGGCTTGCAAACATAAGTTTAGGTCACGAATGAACATTTATTCGAATCGGGACAAAATTTAGCGTTATGTTAAGCAATCGTAAGTGGACTTATATAGAAGTCGCACCTATTTTGAGGCCGGTCAATAGCAATCTATGCACCATTTTTTTAGACATGATATCGAGATCATGCTCCAATAACACTTAGTGCAATAAGAAAGGGATGAGACGAAGAGAGGTGGGAGAGAATATACAAACCACTTTTGAATTAAATTTAATCAAACTATTATTAAAATCATTCATCCATTTTTGTGGAGTTAGACTCAACGCCATGGATCCATTGATGTTAATAAAGTTCATGATCAAAAATTTAACCCAAGATCAGCCAGGAAATAGTCACTAAATAATATTACATTTAATATATACAAAAAAGATTTTTTTAAAAATGTTTTAAAATAGAAATAAAAGAAAAAAATATCAACTATGTTCAAATTGATCAAGAAATAAAAAGTAAGTCCATAGAAAAATCAGAAAAGGACTCAAATGATTTTATAATTTTTTTGATAATTTTTTAAAGTCAGAAACTATTTTTTAAAATTAAAAGAAATGAGTAAAATAAACTAAAAATGATAAAAAATACCAAAGTCATAAATAAAAAATAAGTGAGGTCACCAATATTTGTCACAATATCATTGGATCATTCCATAATTTTTTCAGAATTTAAAAATGCATAAAAGTATTTTTAAACATTTAAAACAATTCAAACAAAGTGAAAATTTATAAAAAAATATCAAAACACAAAAAAAAATTGTGAAAACATAAAAATAAAAAATAAAAAAATCAAAAATATTTTTCATAATTTTGTCAGATTTTTTGGACTAAAAATGAATTTTCTATGATTTTTTGAAATTTAAAACAATTCAATATAAAAATCAGAAAAGAAAAATAAAGTCAAAAATATGTGGACCATTGGATTAGAGTCAAAACGCATTAGTAATCAAATCCAAGAGATCTGGTGCCCTGTGCATATCATGGTCATTAGTGAATACATCACTGAATCATTAATTAAATCAGATTTCAAAAAAAAATGGCGCGCCTTCATTTGTTGGAAGATGACATGTTGGTCATCTTCAACCTCCAGCCAACGTGAATTGCAGGTCTCTCAAACTATAAAATCAGAAGCTCGGACCTATGCCATTCACTTCGTCTCTTCAAGACGAAGACAACCACACCTTCGCGAGAAATTTATATAAATTGTAGCTCAAGCAATTTGGAAGAAAAGTTTTGAAAAGGGATTTGAAATTTCATGGTTAAAACGTGTTTCCAGATAAAAGTAAGTGTTTCTACTAGAACCAGGGCAATGAGAGCATCACAATAATATTAAAGTTTTGAAGAATTGATGGAGAAATCTACCTATTGAAGTTGGTTTGCAGAGCTCTGAAATTGGACTTCTATAGAGCAATATAGGGCACGATTATTGAAGGTAAGTGTATGGTTAGCTTCAGAGAAGATCAAGGAAGGTAAATTGATAGAAAAATTGGATTGAAAAAGGATTGAACATTGATTTCGAAGTTACATAAATTTGAGTTATGGAACATGTTTGGCAGGGTGATTCTGGCTATCCAAGCTTGAGAAAATGAATTGGGGATGATCCTCTATTTATAGGGAATAAAATGGAATGTCCAAGCGTGTGAAGTGATGATGTTTAGAGGGAAATCGTGTGAAGTTGCAAACAAGAAAAGTGTGACTTCTAAATTAATCAAAAATCATCCAAAACACACGTTTTGTTGTGCTAATCAATTATGGAAATTCATTAAACATGTTTAGAGGCATAAACGCGTGGAAAACTTGTGATTAGAAGCCAAAACAAAGATTTCAAATTCTGACTTGAGATGAAACTTCAGTTCCAAATTACCAACTTCAAAATCATGGCATTCTCAGCTCAAAGGGTCTTAGGGCATAATTCTTGATGCTTTAGAAAGATGAGGTTACAAGCTTTGCAATGGAAAAATAATGGGATCAAATGGATGCTTGAGCTGAAAGTTGTATTGAGTCAAAGTTGGAGAAAAATGGTTGACTTTCCATACTTAGAAATATTTCAAATTTTTCTTCAAAAGTGACCTATAATGTTTTTCATCCAAACATGGCCTTCCTCTTGGAATTTTCTTTTGACCAAAAATATGGCATGAAATAGACCTCTTGAATGACATTTTGGGACTTGAACCATTCAAAATATCCAAAAATTGAGAGAGTTATGAATTGTTGAAGTTGGCAAAAAATCATGAAATGACCTATAATATTTTGTATCCTTAAGGCAACTTCCATCCATTTTCTAACTTTTCACATAAAAGAAGGTATAAATTTCACATCCTAAAGATCATTCTGGAAAAAGAATAGGCTCAAGGTGATAAAAATTTACCAAGTTCTGATCATTTGAAGTCACACATGGAAAATTGGGGATTCATCTGGAAGACTTGTAATCTTTCTTCTCCATCAAGTTTCTTCCACATGAAAACTCCTTGGAACTTTTGAAGTGATTTGTTGATAACCCTTTGAAGAGAAGGATGTCTTTGGAATCACTCAAAAATACCAAAAGATGAGCAAGATATACTTCTTTGAAGTTCAAAACCCTAGCTCCTAGATCAAGAAAAATGCCTTGAGGAACTTTGACAATTTTTAACAAACTTCTTGTACCAACACAAATGCTTTGTAAATAGAAGTTGTTGAGGATGATAATGATAACTCATAGCCACCAAAACCACTTCCATATCTTTAGAATTGATAGAAATATGCATTTGTAACTGTGATGCGGTGGGAGAACTGACTAGAGGTTTTGCGTTTCGTTCGCACTTGTGCGATTAGAAAGAGTCACCACCGACTTTTCTTTTATCCAAAAGGAAAGGTAAAAAAGCATAGGAAAGACCTTTGAGATTGTTTTTGGGTTTGGGGGGTAGATTATGAAAAGGGAAGGTGCTAGCACCCTTTTCATCAATGGTTTTCCATGGGCTCTTAGTTACTTGTTTTAGATCACTTGCTTTGCTTTTTTTCAATTGTTTGAAATGGTGCTTTGTGTGGTTTTGAAAATATTTTAAAAATAGGCCTTTGTTTAGGCAATCTTTGTGATTGATTCTCGTTCGTGAGAGTGTATACAAATATGTTTATCTTTTGAAAAATGTTTCAATGTTTGAAAGTTTGTTTGGAAATTGTTTTGAAATTGTGTGTATTTGTTTGAAAATAGCAAGGATGGTTTGAAAGTTTGATCAAGTAACTAGGAGTTGTCTACCCTAATCAAAAGTCTTTCCTACACATTTTTATTCCTTTGACATTGTTGATTTACCATTTCATTTGGTAATCAACCCTATCTTTGGATGTTAAACGGGACGGGCGTGGGTTATCGCATGACCATGATAGCAATATTGTCAAGTATCTTTAGCAAGTTTTTGAGGGGCTAGATCATTTTTGTTTAGGCAACCAAGATAGCATCATCAAGGGACTATGATCTTTTTTGTTTTTGTTTGATTTTGCCAAGATACCTAGCATGCATACCATGGCCATGTTTTAAGGCAACAAGTGGATGAAACCCTATGGGTGCTTGTATGCAAGGTATTGTCATTTTTAATGCATTTTTGTCTTGTGTTCAGTCATGCTATTTGTTTTGATTTTGGTCTTTGCATACAAAATCCGAATCTTACTATCATGGTATATGAAAGCGATAAAATGCGTAAAAGTAAATCTAAGACTATTACAACAATATTATGGAGAGGGGGATACAAGTTTTGAATAGGGGGATATTGCTCAAAATAAGACCCTAAAACTATTACAACCAAATTGAATTTATTTGTACAAATAAATAAATAAGAAAATATTTAAATATGCAAATAAATGTAAGTATGCAAAAAAAATGTTTTTGTATTTATTTTATGTATGTAAATTAAATTTATTTATGTATTAAATATAAGAAAATGAAAATGATTATTTTTTGGAAAGGGTGGAAACCCTAGTTTTTTTGTTTAAAAGAAAATATATATTCTAATTATTTATTTATTCATTTTTATGTACAAGAAAATAAATAAATATATATACAAAAATGTTAAAAAACAAAATATGTGAGAAAATATTATTTTATATGTATAATATAATAAAATAAAATATGTAAGTATTTTAATATTATTTGCAATTTATTTAAGAAAAATAAAGTATATACTATTAGTAAACTATTTTTATGCCCAAAAAAATAATAAAAATAATAAAATAAAAATGTAAAAATTAAGAAAATATTTTTGGTGATTTTTAATATTTAGAAAAAATAATAAAAGTCAGAAAATATAAAAGAAATGAGAAAATATACAAAAATGAAGAAAATGGACCAAGGGGGTGCATGAAGTAAATAGGGGGTGTCAATAGTCAGAAAAAAGCCAGGCCTAGCCCAACTCACTTCGTCCCTGTCCTCCAGAAACAGAAAACGCGCGCGCCCTTGTTCAAACTTGTAACTCCTGCATACGTGCTTAAAAACAAAATCTTGCAACATGAAACTTGTAGCATTTTTAGTCACGATTCCATTGATATAAAAAACTTGACCTAACTCTCAAAGATCAGAGAGAATTTTGTCACCACTAATTTCTGACCTAAAAATTTCAGCATGTTCATCATCCAAATTCTCCTAGCTCAGTTAATATAAATACGAACTATGCATATGTATAGTTCAAGGACATTAAGGACTACATTTTTGCTTCACAAACCTAAGCCTAAGGATGTCTAAATAAGGAGATAGAAAGTTGGAAATTACCTTGTTCAGTCAAGTTTGAATATAGCAATGTAGAAACTTTGAATGAGGCCTGAAGGACTTTTGAGCTTGCTTGATGTTCCCTTGACCTTTCCCAATGCTTAGTGTGATCGGTGGGAATAGAACTGAATGTTTAAAGCTGGATCGCGTATGTCGCGGTAAGCAAGAGTCGCCACCGTCTTTTATGTTCTCCAACATGGAAAGGACAAAAGCACAGCAAAATTCCTTATTGAGAATGTCTCTCGGTTCGGGAGGTAGATTTATAGAAAGGGAAGGTGTTAGCACCCTTTCTATCCATGGTTATCCATGGGCTCTTAGGTACTTGCTCTTATGTTTTCAAAATATGTTTGCTTTTCAAATGTGAGTGGGTTTGAAAAAAGTTTCGTTTTTGAAAGATTTCTAAGTGACTCTTGTATCTGTCCTCAAGAGTGTTTGAAAAATTTGTTTTGAAAGATTTTGAAAGTGTCAGTGTGAAAAGATTTTTTTGTTTGTTTTTGAAGAGAGCAAGTACCCATGAGTCATCTACCTACCCTAAGGAATTAGGCTGTGTAAGAGTCCTTAAGATAGTGCCATCCCACCATTGAGAGGTAGGTAGCACCACCGTTGGAGGTGTTCGGATCAATTCGATTGTAGGGACAGTGTGGTCACCGAAGCAATAGTAGGACACCTTAGAAGTAACCCTAATGTCCTAGATCCTTTTTAATCCGAGGCAACCGTTTCGAGGCAACTGGATCTTAGACATAAGGGCGACCGCTAAAACACCCTATACTTGACGACCACGTTCGAGGCAACGAGTGAGGCGTACCCTAGAAGTGGCATGTGCATTGTGTGGTTTTTTCCGATTAACATTTATCTTTGATCATGCAATTGTAGGCTACGAGTTGTTTTTAATTATCATACATTCTTTCATGCAATTTAGCAGTTAGGAGTGCGGAAAATAAAATACGGAAAGGTAAAAGCTACGCTATTACAAGGCGCGGGTCTATACATCGCCAAAAAACAAAGACCCGTTTTGATAAAGTGCGGAAAATAAAGAAAGAAAAAATAACGTGCGAAAGAATTAAATTGGACGTCCTTAGGGTTTTTGAACCTTTTGAGAAATTAAGAGTTTTTGTCCTTTGCTTGAAATTAAATTAAAATTAAACCTAATACTAATTTAATTAAGTATTCACAAGAAAGATGTTTTTTATGTTTTTGTATTTAATGATAATAAAATAAATTAAAAGCAACAGAAAACCCTAGTTCTAAATTTATTTTATTTATTAATGAAAATGTTAAAGTTAAACTAATTTAAACTAATTAATTAATTTACATGTTATTTACAAAAATAATAATAATTAATAATGATGATAATAAGAAATGTCAAAACCTAATTCTATATAATTTTTATTTATTAAGAAAAAGGATTAAACCTAAATTAAGCTAAGTTAGTTATTAGTATTTATTTACAAAAATAAGTTAATGGTGAAATTAATAAATAATTAAAATATATTTACAATTTTGATTTTTTGATTTTTATTAGGAAAAATTAATTTGTAGTGAATTAATAATAATAATTAAAACAATTAAAAGAAATTTAAAAGAAAAGAAAATAAATTGCAAACCAAGGGGGGTAAGATGACCCATATGGAGGTTTTTTGTGAGAAATTTTGGCCTAAGAACTCTAAGCCTGATTGACTTTTCATGATCACGTGCATGCTGTTTGACTGGGGAGTATTATGCTCCTCATCTCCTGGCCACTAGATTGGGCATCATGGGCACTTAGCACGCTTAGGCGTGAGGACGTACGGTGGAACTTGGTACAAGCACTGCATTGGAACATGTTGTGAAAAATATGAAGAATTATATGGGGGACCTGGGAATTGAACCCAAGTCCCGGTGTTTGCCAGCCACGTCTCCAACCATCTGAACCATGATGCGCGTTTGTAAACATATTGATAAACAAATATTATATCAAGGAACCAAATAATTACGCAACAAAACAAAAACGTGCGCCACTCATTTGAATCACCCAGTCACGTTCATACACGTATTATCTTCTTCAACTTTTCCTGCAAAAATAAAGAACAAGTAGCGGGGGTTTTTAACCCCCACTAACTACAACCACGAATAATAACGATTAGAGTTAGGGTTGATATAAATTGAGCGCGAGGATTGGGTTGAATTCGTCTGGCCTTGACGAATTCAGCCATGCTTGTCTCAAGGTCCAATTTCTTTCTTATGCACAAAGCCCTAATTTTCAAGCTTCGAAACCCTAGATATCTCCCATGGTGGATTTCGATTCAGGAAGTTTCAACACAACTAAACTATCCCATTAGCTTCAGAATGTTCCTAACAACATAAACCAATCAATAAAATGGATTAAAAACGCATGAATTATGATATGCAGATTTGGAAAATAATGCAAACCGAGTGACTTGTATTCTTTGATTCTTCGCGTGTTAGGACTGGTTCTTGATGGCAATGGACTCCTGGCAATGTCAGCAACACGTTAGAACCACTTTTAGGCTTTGAATTCACCTGCAATATTGATTTCAGTTTTCAAGTATTTCTTGAATTTTTGCAATTTGGTTATGGTTTTCTATGGCAGCTTTCACGTTGTTAATACTAGGGTTGGCTTCAGCATATCTATTGGAATCAAAACTAGGGTAAATCTTGGCCCAAAAGTCCATGAAATTATGTTTTCAATATTTGATTTTAATCAAATCTTTTCCAACTTTTTTGATTGATAAAACTTGCCAAACATGGATGATTTTGCCTTTTTGATTGAGAAACGAGATTTCCAGCTTGCCCTGATCAGATTTGCTTCACAAAAGATCCAAAAACCATATCTTTTGAATTTTCCTACAATTAAAGTCAATTAAATGAATTAATATTAATAAAAATTCAATTAATTAATTAAAAATAAGAAAATAAATCATTTTAAGTTCAATGGGCCGTGCATAGGCTTTGGGCAAAGATTCAAGAAGGAATTTGAGGCCCATTAGCAAAAATGAAATGTTTTAGGCAAAGTTGACTTTTGAAAGTTCCCAAAAATTTCCCAACTTCTCCAATGCATATCTTGCTCAATTTTTAAGCTATGAACATGTTTTTGGACATTTTGGAAAGGTCTTGAAGTCCTCTAACCAATGCCTTTGGTCCCATGTTATTTTGATTTACCAATCTCAGGTTATGGTCTTTGACTTAAAGTGCCTTTTTGTTGACTTTTGAAAATGACCTATAATGTTGAAATTGATAACTTTTTGTGAGAGCATTTCTTGGACTTGGAATGTGAAGATGAGTTGTAGGAAATGTCATCTCCTTCAAAATGAGCATTGGATTGGATTTTTCTGATGAACCATGAAAAAGTTATGCATTGGTCAAGTTGCAGTTGACTTTTCAGCTGTCCAAAAATAGAAACCTTTGCATCTTGAGACTTTTTGAGACATGCTTGAGGAATCATGATAAAGAATTGATCAAATTATGATTGTGGCTTCAAAATAAGATGTTGACCAAAAATTTTGGCTTTTGACTGTCAAATGACCATTTTACCCCTGCAGTTGACTATGAAGCAATTAGGGTTTTTGACTGTGCAACTTGACCTTGTGAATCTTGAAACTTGACATATGGATGCTTGACAATGTATATAGGCATATGGGACTTGATTGGACCCTTGAAAACCTCAATTTCTTTGCAAGAACCAAAACCCTAATTTTAACTGTGTTAGGAGGCAGTTGGACTGTGCAACCCTTGAGAGATTTTGAACCATTTGGAGATTGACCTTGAAAAATCTTGAAGAATATGGGAGGGCAAATTTTTGGGTACAACAGTTGCCCCTGTTCAATCTTCTTAGACCTGAGGATGTAGATTGGCTTGCGTGCCTTTCGTGATCCGAAGGTGGAAGATGATTGAACACTAAAGTGCCCAGAAATTTGCACTCACATAGTAGAATGTTAGTAGTATGATGACGGGAATGGGCTTATAGATTCCATTTGGAAAGATGGTGGATAGGGGGATGGGCTTATAGATGCCATCTGGAGTTGTGACAGAGCTTTGTCGGGAATGGGCTTATAGATGCCATTTGGAGACTGTTGGTATGTGGATGGGCTTATAGATGCCATCTAGGTGTCGATCGCGTAAGAGATTCCTTAGCGAGAACTTGCGTACCTGAGAAAGAAAAATAATTACCTGGCCTGTTACAGGGGTTGATCTTCAAACTCTTTACGTAGACGTGCCCTGGCTGGATGTAGGTATCGAGTCTACAATCAGCTACTCACAGATGTTCCCTGGCTAGATACAGGAATCGAATCTGGAATTAGTCGTCAACAGATATGCCATGTCCGGATACAGGAATCGAATCTTCAAACTCTTCAGACGTGCCCTGGCAGGATACAGGAATCGAGTCTGGAATTAGTCGTCAACAGATATGCCCTGGCCGGATACAGGAATCGAATCTTCAAACTCTTCAGACGTGCCTTGGCAGGATACAGGAATCGAGTCTGGAATTAGTCGTCAACAGATATGCCCTGGCCGGATACAGGAATCGAATCTTCAAACTCTTCAGACGTGCCCTGGCAGGATACAGGAATCGAGTCCGGAATTAGTCGTCAACAGATATGCCCTGGCCGGATACAGGAATCGAATCTTCAAACTCTTCAGACGTGCCCTGGCAGGATACAGGAATCGAGTCTGGAATTAGTCGTCAACAGATATGCCCTGGCCTGATATAGGAATCGAATCTTCAAACTCTTCAGACGTGCCCTGGCAGGATACAGGAATCGAGTCTGGAATTAGTCGTCAACAGATATGCCCTAGCGGGATACAGGAATCGAATCTGGAATTGTGACAGTTGATAGTAATCATCTTTGTATTGACCTTTTCCCTGAAAAGGCAAAACATTAGTTGTATGCAATGTCATGATGTATGAAGTGCGTGATGTCTTCAAAATAAATGAGATTGTATGTTCCTGATGCGTATGTGCATGTTATAATGTATGAAGATGTGATGTTTATGAATGTATTTTCGTCTAGGAAAATAAATCCTTGACGAATGTCGGGAGGTTAAATCCTGGGCTGATGCTGAAGAGTAGAGTTCTTCATCTCCGCTGGGGATGATGGTTGCGAGAATAAACCGGTAGGAGAAGATGACTCCGTTGGGGAATAAACTTGTTGAAGAGATTATTCTGCGGGGAATTACTCTGTGGGAAGAGAGGTACTTTGCTGAGATGTGGATGATAACTCCGCTGGGGATACCATTGATGAGTTATGTTGGGGATAGGAAGAATTTTGCCGGAGACGATCTTTCCATGGTGATTAGCTGAGGATAACCCAGTTATAAGCTCTGGTGGGGAATAACCTCTGAACATGGTCGGGGAGAGATACGTGTACTCTGCAGGGGACAAGCTTCCAGAATCTACTGGGGATAAGCTTCCTACTGGGGAGATTGATTCAACTCTCCTGGGGAGACTTAGGACTGCACTGGGGAATGGCTCCACTGGATGTCCGGTATTCCGCCGGGGAACAATCTTAGATCAAGATTGTCGGGGATGCTTGTTAGGAATGTCTGTATACTACTGGGGAATGTTGAGATCTTATGGGGGATAATCCAACTTCCTTAAGGCTGACATTAGACTAACTCTGCTCGGGGAGAGTGTTGTTGACTTGCTGGAGATGTTGTGCCTTTTTAGGGCTAGCTCTGCTCAGGGAATAGTATTGCCGAACCTTGTCTCACTCTCTGGGGAATTAAGGTATCTTGGTTACATTCTTCAGCCGACTCATTATTGCCCCTATTTCTTCAGCCAACTCATTATTGCCCCTATTTCTGATGTCGCCTGTAATTAGTCCTTTGTTTCGCATGCAAATATTTATGAGTTAGAAATTAGTGTCAAATGCATATATCAAAAATGAACATTGGACGCTCTTTGCAAAACAAAACAGAAAAAAGACAACAATTGGCAATTTATCTGAAAAGTGAATTTGTATTGATTTTTTTTTGAATTTGCCTGTAAATAGGCGTTTATGTACAAGAGGCTGACGTCCTAGTAAGAGAACGCCGCCGAACAACATAGAGTTTATACAATTTTGTGAAAAGGAAAACAAAACAGCTATGTGAAAGGAATAATCCTACTGGGTTCCAACTCTGTTATCGCCTTTATATCTTCGAGCGTCTCATCACTTGGCTGCTTAGTTGAAGATGAAGTTGATTGATCGATGTCGTCTGATCCTGATGGTTGATACCGGATTCTAGATGCAAGGTGATTCAATGAGACATAGTATTATGCTTTAATCCCTAACTTTTGCCTGGACCGCCCTTTCGGGTTTTCAGTCCACCGGGATACCCATTTTTGCCCAAGCCGCCTTTTCAGGTTTTCGACTTGCCGGGTGTACAGATTTTTTTCATTTCATCCCTTATTTTTGCCCGAACCCTTTTGGTTCGCCGGGAAGCCCTTATTTTTGCCTAGGTGTGTCAACCTAGCGGGTCTTTTATTCATGCGTAGTATCTTTTTACTATGTCTGCATTGGCGGGGTGAGGAAGGTCGTCACCATCCGTGGTGGTTAGAATCATAGCTCCTCCTGAGAAGATATGTTTAACCACAAATGGCCCTTCGTACGTAGGGGTCCATTTTCCCCTGGGATCACTTTGAGGAAGAATGATGCGCTTGATTACCAGGTCCCCAACTTGATACTCTTGTGGTCTGACTTTCTTATTAAATGCCCTGATCATCCGTTTTTGATACGTTTAACCATGACAAATAGCAGTGAGTCTCTTTTTGTCAATTAGGTTTAACTGATCAAGCCGAGTCTGGATCCAGTCATCTTCGCTCAAACCTGCATCCTTCATTATCTGGGGAGAGGGTATCTGGACTTCAATTGGCAAGACTGCCTCCATGCCATAGACCAAGGAAAAGGGTGTTGCCCCAGTTGACGTCCTTGCTGAGGTAAGGTACCCATGAAGAGAAAACGGTAACATCTCGTGCCAATCTTTATAGGTCACTGTCATCTTCTGCACAATCTTCTTGATATTCTTATTTGCTGCTTCGACAGCCCCATTCATCTTCGGCCGATAAGGAGAAGAGTTGTGGTGCTGTATCTTGAATTGCTCGCAGAGCTCAGTGATCATCTTGTTATTGAGATTGGTACCGTTGTCCGTAATGATCCTCTCCGGGACACCGTATCGACAGATCAGGTTGTGTCTAATGAACCGTGCCACGACGTTCTTGGTTACGGTAGCGTAGGAAGCTGCTTCAACCCACTTTGTGAAATAATCAATCGCCACCAGGATGAAGCGATGCCCGTTGGATGTCGTAGGTTTAATCTCGCCGATCATATCAATGCCCCACATTTCAAAAGGCCAAGGTGCAGTCAAGACATTCAGAGGGACTGGAGGAACGTGCACTTTATCCGCATAGATCTGGCACTTGTGACATGTCCGAGAATGTTGGTAACAGTTGGCTTCCATTGTGGACCAGAAATATCCTGCCTGAAGGATTTTCTTTACCATGGTATGTCCACTGGAATGCGTTCCAAAAGTACCTTCATGCAGTTCTTCCATGATTCTTTCTGCTTCAGTCTTATCCACACAACACAGTAAGGTTGAATCATGGTTTCGCTTGTAGAGAATACCATTGCTGAGGAAGAACTTTGCTGTGAACCTTCTCAGAAACTTCTTGTCATTGACAGATGCACCCTCGGGGTATTCTTGAGCTTCCAAGTACCTCTTCACTTCATGATACCAAGGTTTTTCAGTTACCACCTCAGCCTCAAGATCACAGCAATATGCAGGTTCATCCAGTTTCCAGATAATGATCCGGGGAGCTTCGTTATCCCATTTGACTTTGAACATGGAAGACATCGTAGCCAGCGCGTCCGCCAACTGATTCTCCTCTCTTGGGAAGTGTTCAAAAGTTATCTCCGTGAAATGGGGGATCAATGTCAACACACATTCTTTGTAAGGAATGAGGTTTGGGTGTTTCGTATCCCACTCGCCTTTGATCTGATTGATCACGAGAGCGGAATCTCCGAAGACACTCAGAAACTTGATCCTTAAGTCAATTGCAGCTTGCAGACCCATGATGCATGCCTCATACTCCGCCATGTTGTTGGTGCAGTTGAAGCATAGCCGGGCAGTAAGTGGAGTATGAGTGCCTTTTGGGGATATGATCACAGCGCTGATACCGTTACCCAAAGCGTTAGAGGCTCCGTCAAAGTGCATAGACCATCAGGATCCTTCCTCAGGTCCTTCATCCGGTCCAGGTACTTCACAATCAGTCACTACCATGATGTTCTCGTCGGGAAATTCAAAGTTCATTGACTGGTAATCGTCCACTGCCTGGTGTGCCAAATGGTCTGCCAATACATTTCCTTTGATTGCTTTTTGAGTCGTGTACTGGATGTCATATTCTGTCAAGATCATCTGCCATCTTGCTATTCTTCCGGACAAGGCGGGCTTTTCGAATATGTACTTGATTGGATCCATTTTTGAAATTAACAGAGTAGTGTGAGTCAACATATACTGTCTCAGCCGGCGAGTAGCCCATACCAAAGCGCAACAAGTTTTCTCGAGCAGTGAGTATCGGGTCTCACAGTCGGTAAACTTTTTGCTAAGGTAATAAATGGCATGCTCTTTTCGGCCAGACTCGTCATGCTGCCCCAGCACACACCCCATTGAGCTATCAAGTACTGTCAAGTATAGTATTAGAGGTCTCCCTTCAACCGGTGGCTTAAGAATGGGTGGTTCTTGGAGATACTCTTTGATTCTGTCGAAAGCGGCCTGACATTCATCGTTCCAACGTACTACTTGATCTTTCTTCAGAAGCATGAAGATTGGTTCACAGGTAGCAGTTAGATGTGAGATGAATCGGGCAATATAGTTTAGCCGTCCTAGAAAGACTCTGACTTCCTTCTCTGTCTTGGGAGTTGGCATCTCTTGTATGGCTTTCACCTTGGCAGGGTCCACTTGAATACCTTTGTCGCTCACGACGAAGCCTAGAAATTTTCCAGATCTTACCCCGAAGGTGCACTTGTTCGGGTTCAATCTCAGCTTGTACAACTTCAGACGGTCAAACAGCTTCTGTAGATGGTCAAGGTGTTCCTCCTCAGTTTGGGACCTTGAGATCATATCATCGACGTATACTTCAATCTCATGATGGATCATGTCATGAAACAAAGCAACCATGGCGCGTTGGTAGGTTGCCCCAGCATTTTTCAACCCAAAAGGCATGACCTTGTAATAGAAGGCGCCCCACTGAGTAACAAAGGTAATCTTTTCCATATCTTCAGGAGCCATCTTGATCTGATTATAACCTGAAAAGCCGTCCATGAAGGAGAACACCTTGTGCTGAGCAGTATTGTCAACCAGAATGTCGATGTGAGGCAAAGGGAAGTCATCCTTGGGGCTGGCCCTGTTCAAATCCCTGTAATCAACACACATTCTGACCTTACCATCTTTCTTTGGCACTGGAACCACGTTGGCAACCCACTGAGGGTAAGAAGTCACTGCTAGAAACCCGGCATCAAATTTTTTCATAACCTAAGCTTTGATCTTCTCGGACATCTCTGGACGCGTACGGCGGACCTTCTGTTTTACCGGAGGACAGTCTTCCTTGGTAGGCAGGTGATGAACCACAATGTCGGTATCCAACCCAGGCATGTCTTCGTAGGACCAGGCAAAGATTTCCATATAATCATGCAACATCTGAATCAACCGCTGTTTCACGCTGAGCTCTAGATTGGCACCAATCTTGACTTCCTTTTTGTCTGTCTCAGTACCCAGATTTACCGTTTCCACTGGCTCTTCATTTGGCTGAATGGCCCTCTCTTCCTGGAGTAGCAGTCTTGCAAGCTCACCAGGCACTTCGCAATCATCTTCACCTTCGTCTTCGGCTAAGTTGATCGGATTTTCGAAGTCATAACTGGCAGTAGCAAAGTCGTTACCAGTGAGATCCAGAGTGGATTGGAACCTGTATAGGTGAGTGTGTGTAAATATAGCTGTTTTGCAATATATAAAGAAAGAAAGGGAGCACAAGATTTGAAATGCGAAAAACGTCCAATGTTTTTATTCATGATATATGGAAATGACAAGTAATAAGCCCTCACAAATGAAGCCACGGTGCCCCGGGTAAGGCACCAGGCCATAAAGTTTCAAATTATTGTTCGTTACAAATTTAAAAACAAAGGAGTTCATTACTGAGTAACAAAAGTAACAGGTATGAAATCTTTGGCAGTCCAATTGTTCAGTCCACCGTCGGTCGTTGGGTAGATCCAGCTATCAAATTCAGATTCCTCCGCATCACCTTCAATAGCATTCACTCCCGGGTTGGTGATGAATACGGGAGGTCTTCCAATCCTTGCCTTACGTACAGCCCTCTGAGCCTCTGCAGTGAAACCCAGCCCAAACTTGTCAGTCTTTGGAGTAAAATCAGGAAGTCTGCCCCAGTTTGCACATTCACCCTTCTCAATCACAGCCCGGGCATCCTTCAAGGAAGCCATCTTCAAAGGAGAACTATCTTCGGTCATAGTCTTTGCTGCTGCCAATGTTGGAGGCACCTCTTCAAAGTGTTGAAAGGGGGTCTCAATGAACTCCCGTCCATCTCTATATACCGGAATGAGTTGAGATGACTAACCATGTATTCTTCCTCCCCTTGCACTGTAACAATTTTCCCTCTGACCGGGTACTTGAGTTTCTGATGTAGAGTGGAGGTCACAGCTCCAGCCTTGTCGATCCAAGGACGACCCAGTAAACAAGAATAGGATGGTCGGATGTCCATCACATAGAATGTTGAATTAAAGACTTGGGAACCAACCCGAATCGGAATATCAACTTCACCATGTACCATCCTCTTCGACCCGTCAAAGGCTCGGACAATGATGTTACTAGGCTTCAACTCCAAACCCTCACAATCCAACCTGTCTAAGGCCTTCTTGGGCAATACGTTCAGTGAAGAACCGGTGTCTACCAACACATGGGCAAGAGTAGTGCCCCTGCATTCAATGGAGACATGTAGGGCATTGTTGTGGTTCTTTCCCTTGGCGGTCAGATCAACGTCAGAGAAACCCAGACCATTATCAGCGGTTAAGTTGGCAACACAATCAGTAAATTGATCAGCAGCCGTTTCTTGTGGCATATGGGCCGTCTTCAGGAAGGAAATCAGGGCCTTAGCATGGGCCTCTGAACACAACAGCAGTGATAGCATAGAGATCTTAGAGGGGGTGTGCCCCAGCTGTTCAACGACGTTGAAATCATTCTTCTTGATAATCTTAAGGATTTCTTCCATCTCTTGCTGGGAAGCTTCAACATTAACAGTCTTCGGTGCCTCCATCTGGGCAGGCACATCAGCAATCCCTTTGCCCCGAGTGTCAGATGACTCGGCAGCAGGGGTAGAAACTTGATCAGGAGGGGAAACAGGCACACTGGCAGGTGTGATAACAAGAGGTCTCTGAATAGCTTGAGGTGCAATATCAGGCGAGAAGAGCCTGCCACTGCGAGTAACTTTAGCAGGACCGGTGATTTTACTGATGCCGGTACTGGTATTGAACTCTTGCTTTACTCCGAGCACATACACATCTGCCCTATAGTGCCACGGGACAGCCTTGTCAGATTTATAGGGGAGGGGCCCCGGAACAGTAATGATGATAGGTGCAACAGACATGATTTTGACAGGCTTCCTCGGGGGAGCCTTGGTAGGGTTGTTGAAAATGGTGACAACGGATACTTCCTCAGTAGTGACAATAGGAACAGCAGTCTTCTTGAACAAGATCTCTTTGCTATCCATCAGGTTTTGGACGCCTGACTTCAGCAACAGACAACCAGCAGGTGAAACAACACATAAATGGAAACCTTTACTACATCCCGGAAATAAACCGGCTAGCAACAGGTTCCTCTTGACGGTCAACAACGGAGTAACAATATCATTTACAGAGGTTACATACGGGTCTTCCTCAACAGCATTCACTTCATGCTGGGGCATAGGAGCAGTCACAACGTTGGGCCTTTCGGGCGCCTCAAACTGTATTTCCTTAGCATCGATAAGGTCCTGAACCTTATTCCTCAGGCCCAACAATCATCAGTAGAATGTCCCGGGCTATCAGAGTGATAAGCACAGCAGGCGTTGGGATTGTACTTCGGAGAGGTTGTGTTTACCACCTTCGGAGCTTCTCTGACAGTTACCAAGTTGGTTGATAGCAGTTGCGGCAAGATCTGAGACAAGGTCATACTAAGCCGAGTGTATTCTCTTTTGGTTCGCTCACCCCTTAGTTGGTTAGGTTGCCGAGGAGCGGCAGCAGGCTTTGAAATAACCACCGCGTTGACAACTTGGCGGCGTTCCGGTTTATTTTGTCTTCTGGGACCATACACAACACTAGCTTCCTTCTTGAAAGGCTTCTTTTCAGAACTTGAGGATGCACCTTTCTGTATCTTCCCTGATTTCATACCAGCTTCTATTCTCTCACCAGTCAGAATGAGATCTGTAAACCCTGCAGAAGAATTACCAATCAGGTGGTTGAATAACGGACCAGACAGGGTCCCCAAGAACATGTCCACGAGTTCACGGTCGGTCAACGGTGGCTGCACCCTGCCAGCTAGGTCCCTCCACTTTTGCGCGTACTCTTTAAAACCTTCTCCCGATCCTAGCGACATACCCTGGAGTTGGGTACGTGTAGGAGCGAGGTCGGCATTATACTGATACTGCTTGTAAAAAGCAGTAGCCAAGTCCTCCCAGTTACGAATGTTGGTTCCATCCAGCTGATAGAACCATTCGAGATGAGTCCCTGAAAGACTCTCCTGGAAGAAATGGATCCATAAGTTCTTGTCTGCCGTGTACGGTTGGATCTTCCGCACATAAGATCTGAGATGTAGCTTAGGGCAGGAAGCCCCGTCATACTTCGCAAAAGAGGGTGCCTTGAACTTATGTGGGATCACCACCCTAGAAGATAAACCCAGATCTCCACAATCCAACCCAGGTACCTGTTGAATTTCCATGGCACTCAGACGATCCTCTAACTGCTTGTACCTGTCTTCAGCGGGAGGGTACTGCTCTTCATTGAAATCAGTCTCGTTGTCAGAGACCACAGGACTAGGAACCCTTCCCCCTTGGGGACTGCCTTTGCCTACAGAGGAAGTAGCTTGGTCAGCCTCATTTTGCAGTGTATTGCCAAACCTCCGTCCAGTGTTGAATAGTACAGTTCTCTTCTTCTTCTTCTTCACCAGCAGAGCCTTCAATTCCTCTTGACCTTGGGCTAAGCTCATGATCAACTCTTGGAACTGGGCGTTCTGGGCCTGGAGGGCCTTGATGGATTGCTCAGTAGATGATTCAGGATTCATGATGAGACTGCTGAAATAAACAGCGAAGAAGATTAAGCAACCTGTAAGAAAAGTACCTGTGATGCACATGATGAATGAAATGCGTATGAATTATGTTTTCAAAGACAATTGGGAATCAACTTTGTAAACAAAAAGGAAACACACTTCATTAGATTAAACTTTGAATTGTTCAATAAATTGCCCTTAGGTGTTACATAAATGAAAATACTTAAAAGGAAATAAAGCTGTAAAAGAAATATCCAAGGCCCATCAATGCTCCCATGGTCTCCTCTTCTCAGTACGGATGTAATCATTCAGGACCCGCTCGTTCTCCAACTGCTTTGTCAGCTTCTGGATTTTCTGTTCTTGTTCATTGAACTTTTCCTGATAAGAATCCCGTTCTTCCTGTAGTTGCGCCCAAGACCTCTTTAGTGTATCAACATCAATAGGTATCTGAGGAGGGAGAACAGTTGGAGGAGCCCCGTCTCTATCAGGATATTCAAGAATGATGGGTCTGACAGCTTCGTATGGCATACCTAACTTCTGAGCACGGATGCGGACCCATCTGTAGTAGGATTCCATAGGTAGAGAAGTCTTCGGTCCCAACTCATGTGGGTCAGCTTTGTGAATTCTGTCCCAAGCCTTGATGAATCTACGACCCAGCTCATCACTATCTACCTGAAACTCAAAACTGATGTGAGGCACCAACATCTCATGAGGCCCTGCTCTTCTGGATCTTCCAAACTGACGGAGAGCTAGACATGGATTATAAGAGATTCCTCCTTGGGTACCAATTAAAGGAACATTAGGATATTCTCCGCAACGATCAATAACAGCTACCTCATCCAAACCTCTGAGAGTCCAAATGATGTCATTATCAGTGAGAGACATTAACCTATGAGCCCAGTCTCTTCCATCTTTGTTCTTCAGCACGAACTTAGGGAGGTGAGAAATAAACCACCTCACTAACAAAGGAGTACAACACCACAGAGTTCCTCGACTTCGGACAGTACGAGCATAGAGTTGTTGCAGGATATCACCCAAGAGAGTGGGCACAGGGTTCCGAGACATGAAGATCCTTATGGCATTGACGTTAATGAAGTTATCAGGATTAGGAAACAACATTAGACCATAGATTAAGAGAGCCAGAATGTCTTCATACGCCCTGAAGTCTAAGTCATTCCAGAAACTGTTAGCTTTACCAATCAGAAACTTGGCCAAGAAGCCCTTAACTCTGCTTCTAGTCACCCAGTTGTCCATTACCTCTTTGGTGGTCAAAGGGAGGGCTGCAGCAATCTCCTCAAGCCTAAGAGTCTTTTCCCAACCGGTGAAGGGAGTCTGATCCAGGATAGGGATACCAAGCAAATCAGAGAATTCTTCCAGGGTAGGGACCAGCTGGAAGTCTTGAAAGGTGAAGCAATTGTACAAGGGATCATAAAACTGGGTCAGGACACTCATCAGTTGTTGATCCCACTTTGCAGTGACTAAACTGAGAAGAGAACCATGCCTCTGGATGAAGGAAGTGGTGTTTGGAATTCTGCTAACCAATTCTTCAAGCAAATTAGGTGGGTGAACAAAGTTGAGCCGGATAGTGTTCCTTCGCACAGGCATCATGATGTCCTACAAAACAGAGCAAAGGTGAAACCCTCTTGTCTTTGAAATAGGTCAGTCCTTATGCAGGATGCATGCAATGTCTATGATGGTATGATGTCATGATAAAGCACACCACAAATATTCACAAAGGCAAACATGATAAGGCACACAAGTCACACAAGACAGCCCTTAGAGTTTAGGCCAGCATGAAGTTCAGGTACTACCCTCTTTCAGTTTGTTGGTTAAGACTTGTCCTATCAAAAGTAACCGGGTTCTAGAGGATCCCAATATCACTGACTACCCTCAATCGGTCATAACTCCAGCGTCGCAATCTTTTCTTGCAGCCAGAACCATCGCGAAAGTTTAGCCTCAATGGGTGTAGTATACTGCTACTGTTCTATGGCCAAGTTGGGTCAAATTAGGGTTCTAAGGTCGGTTGGTGCTTAATGACTCCTCAAAAGACCCATATTCTCCTCGTTGCAACACAAGGGATATCGGTACAGACCAAGGTGTCACACCAATGTAGCCACTGCTTCACCCGTGTCGGTCTACGCCGGACAGGTCCCTCACAGCTTATGCTACCTAAAAGGGTATCCCCAGATCCGGGTTAGGATCTATGAAACTCCAAGACAATGCCCACAATAATAAAGCAAACAAAACATTCAATTGAAAACATAAGTATGATCTATCCTAAGGTACACCTCACTTTAAAGTATATCCCCAGCAGAGTCGCCAGTTCTGTGATCGGTGGGAATAGAATTGACTGTTTAAAGTTGGATCGTGTATGTCGCGGTAAGCAAGAGTCGCCACTGTCTTTTATGTTCTCCAACATGGAAAGGACAAAAGCACAGCAAAATTCCTTATTGAGAATGTCTCTCGGTTCGGGAGGTAGATTTATAGAAAGGGAAGGTGTTAGCACCTTTTCTATCCATGGTCATCCATGGGCTCTTAGGTACTTGCTCTTATGTTTTCAAAATATGTTTGCTTTTCAAATGTGAGTGGGTTTGAAAAAAGTTTCGTTTTTGAAAGATTTCTAAGTGACTCTTGTATCTGTCCTCAAGAGTGTTTGAAAAATTTGTTTTGAAAGATTTTGAAAGTGTCAGTGTGAAAAGATTTTTTTGTTTGCTTTTGAAGAGAGCAAGTACCCATGAGTCATCTACCTACCCTAAGGAATTAGGCTGTGTAAGAGTCCTTAAGATAGTGCCATCCCACCATTGAGAGGTAGGTAGCACCACCGTTGGAGGTGTTCGGGTCAATTCGATTGTAGGGACAGTGTGGTCACCAAAGCAATAGTAGGAAACCTTAGAAGTAACCCTAATGTCCTAGATCCTTTTTAATCCGAGGCAACCGTTTCGAGGCAACTGGATCTTAGACATAAGGGCGACCGCTAAAACACCCTATACTTGACGACCACGTTCGAGGCAACGAGTGAGGCGTACCCTAGAAGTGGCATGTGCATTGTGTGTTGTTTTCCGAATAACATTTATCTTTGATCATGCAATTGTGAGCTACGAGTTGTTTTTAATTATCATACATTCTTCATGCAATTTAGCAGTTAGGAGTGCGGAAAATAAAATACGGAAAGGTAAAAGCTACGCTATTACAAGGCGCGGGTCTATACATCGCCAAAAAACAAAGACCCGTTTTGATAAAGTGCGGAAAATAAAGAAAGCAATAAACCTAATTACTATTACATCCTTGGAAGCAGTTACATAATAATCAAAATATAAAAATAACGTGCGAAAGAATTAAATTGGACGTCCTTAGGGTTTTTGACCCTTTTGAGAAATTAAGAGTTTTTGTCCTTTGCTTGAAATTAAATTAAAATTAAACCTAATACTAATTTAATTAAGTATTCACAAGAAAGATGTTTTTTATGTTTTTGTATTTAATGATAATAAAATAAATTAAAAGCAACAGAAAACCCTAGTTCTAAATTTATTTTATTTATTAATGAAAATGTTAAAGTTAAACTAATTTAAACTAATTAATTAATTTACATGTTATTTACAAAAATAATAATAATTAATAATGATGATAATAAGAAATGTCAAAACCTAATTCTATATAATTTTTATTTATTAAGAAAAAGGATTAAACCTAAATTAAGCTAAGTTAGTTATTAGTATTTATTTACAAAAATAAGTTAATGGTGAAATTAATAAATAATTAAAATATATTTACAATTTTGATTTTCTGATTTTTATTAGGAAAAATTAATTTGTAGTGAATTAATAATAATAATTAAAACAATTAAAAGAAATTTAAAAGAAAAGAAAATAAATTGCAAACCAAGGGGGGTAAGATGGCCCATATGGAGGTTTTTTGTGAGAAATTCTGGCCCAAGAACTCTAAGCCTGATTGACTTTTCATGATCACGTGCATGTTGTTTGACTGGGGAGTATTATGCTCCTCATCTCCTGGCCACTGGATTGGGCATCATGGGCACTTGGCACGCTTAGGCGTGAGGACGTACGGTGGAACTTGGTACAAGCACTGCATTGGAACATGTTATGAAAATATGAAGAATTATATGGGTGACCTGGGAATCGAACCCAGGTCCCAGTTTTTGCCAGCCACGTCTCCAACCATCTGAACCATGATGCGCGTTTGTAAACATATTGATAAACAAATATTATATCAAGGAACCAAATAATTACGCCACAAAACAAAAACGTGCGCCACTCATTTGAATCACCCAGTCACGTTCATACACGTATTGTCTTCTTCAGCTTTTCCTGCAAAAATAAAGAACAAGTAGCGGGGGTTTTTAACCCCCACTAACTACAACCACGAATAATAACGATTAGAGTTAGGGTTGATATAAATTGAGCGCGAGGATTGGGTTGAATTCGTCTGGCCTTGACGAATTCAGCCATGCTTGTCTCAAGGTCCAATTTTTCCTTATGCACAAAGCCCTAATTTTCAAGCTTCGAAACCCTAGATATCTCCCATGGTGGATTTCGATTCAGGAAGTTTCAACACAATTAAACTATCCCATTAGCTTCAGAATGTTCCTAACAACACAAACCAATCAAGAAAATGGATTAAAAATGCATGAATTATGATATGCAGATTTGGAAAATAATGCAAACCGAGTGACTTGTATTCTTTGATTCTTCGCGTGTTAGGACTGGTTCTTGATGGCAATGGACTCCTGGCAATGTCAGCAACACGTTAGAACCACTTTTAGGCTTTGAATTCACCTGCAATATTGATTTCAGTTTTCAAGTATTTCTTGAATTTTTGCAATTTGGTTATGGTTTTCTATGGCAGCTTTCACGTTGTTAATACTAGGGTTGGCTTCAGCATATGTATTGGAATCAAAACTAGGGTAAATCTTGGCCCAAAAGTCCATGAAATTATGTTTTCAATATTTGATTTTAATCAAATCTTTTCCAACTTTTTTGATTGATAAAACTTGCCAAACATGGATGATTTTGCCTTTTTGATTGAGAAACGAGATTGCCAGCTTGCCCTGATCAGATTTGCTTCACAAAAGATCCAAAAACCATATCTTTTGAATTTTCCTACAACTAAAATCAATTAAATGAATTAATATTAATAAAAATTCAAT
This sequence comes from Vicia faba, assembly GCA_948472305.1. Classification (NCBI taxonomy): domain Eukaryota; kingdom Viridiplantae; phylum Streptophyta; class Magnoliopsida; order Fabales; family Fabaceae; genus Vicia; species Vicia faba. Next base: position 1,134,902,537 of record OX451741.1, on the reverse strand, counting down.
TAATTAATTAAAAATAAGAAAATAAATCATTTTAAGTTCAATGGGTCGTGCATAGGCTTTGGGCAAAGATTCAAGAAGGAATTTGAGGCCCATTAGCAAAAATGAAATGTTTTAGGCAAAGTTGACATTTGAAAGTTCCCAAAATTTCCCAACTTCTCGAATGCATATCTTGCTCAATTTTTAAGCTATGAACATGTTTTTGGACATTTTGGAAAGGTCTTGAAGTCCTCTAACCAATGCCTTTGGTCCCATGTCATTTTGATTTACCAATCTCAGGTTATGGTCTTTGACTTAAAGTGCCTTTTTGTTGACTTTTGAAAATGACCTATAATGTTGAAATTGATAACTTTTTGTGAGAGCATTTCTTGGACTTGGAATGTGAAGATGAGTTGTAGGAAATGTCATCCCCTTCAAAATGAGCATTGAATGGGATTTTTCTGATGAACCATGAAAAAGTTATGCATTGGTCAAGTTGCAGTTGACTTTTTAGCTGTCCAAAAATAGAAACCTTTGCATCTTGAGAATTTTTGAGCCATGCTTGAGGAATCATGATCAAGAATTGATCAAATGATGATTGTGGCTTCAAAATAAGATGTTGACCAAAATTTTTTTCTTTTGACTGTCAAATGACCATTTTACCCCTGCAGTTGACTGTGAAGCAATTAGGGTTTTTGACTGTGCAACTTGACCTTGTGAATCTTGAAACTTGACATATGGATGCTTGACAATGTATATAGGCATATGGGACTTGATTGGACCCTTGAAAACCTCAATTTCTTTGCAAGAACCAAAACCCTAATTTTGACTGTGTTAGGAGGCAGTTGGACTGTGCAACCCTTGAGAGATTTTGAACCATTTGGAGATTGACCTTGACAAATCTTAAAGAATATGGGAGGGCAAATTTTGGGGTACAACACTTAGCTTGCTTTGAAATGGTCTGAAACTCCTTGTAGAACTCAACCTGCAAAGCTTCAAAATGAAAATGGTGAAGTGTGCAAACGAGGTTACAGTTGCAAAGTAAGGGCCTGGATAGTTTAGGTGTGTTGTATTGAATGTGTTTGAAGTGGTTTCAAGCAAAACGCACGAGGCAAATTTGTTTTGGAAGTGATTCTGCAGGTGATGCCCTGTTTGGGAAGGAACTTGGTGTTTTTGTGTTTTGGAGGGTTTGAGAAGTTGGCAACTCCTGTCTTAGGCTTGGTATAATGTGTTGAGGTTGTTTGAAATGTTGTCAAGACTTGGTTTTAACAGATACCAGAGTTGTGGACCTTTTGCAAGCTTTCTTGTTTTTGAAGAAAAGGTGAGTTGACAAAGGCCAAGGTTGTACAAGCTAGCTTGAGGCCTGCTGAGAGTTGGTACACTTTTCCTGATATTTGTGGAGTTGGTTTGCAGCAAAAGCTTTGGTCCATGGCTCAAGATAAACAAAGTTTGTAAAAGCTAACTTTATCAAAGTAGCAATGTTAACTTTTTGCCATTTTTGGATTAAACCCTTGTACAAAGTTTTAAAGATCAAAACAATGCCATTAACCATTGTATTTGCATTCAATTTTGGAGTGTAAAAAGGATTAGAACCTGTAATGAAAGTACAAGCATGGTCCAAACTGATTTGCAACTTGAACCAATATGAAAAATGCCTTGGACAAAAGTGATAATTTGCCATTTTCAAACTTTCGATTCTCCCTAACCACAAATGATCTTGGAGAGTTCTTGGACATTTTTAAAAGCTTGTAACATTCTCTACAATCCATATTTGAAATGAATTTTTAGATTCCACTTGGAACTATGTGAAAAGTTGCCATGAAGATATGTCAAAATCCTGCCTAAACTAGGGCAAAATTTCACTAAGTTAAAAGTTTCATGGACCCTTATTCACAAAATCATAACTTGAGATCCAAGCATCCTTTGGGAAAACTTTGTGAATAAAATTTGTATATTTTGTGGAGGACTACAACTTTCATGTTGTAAGTTTTCTTTGAATCCAATTTCATCATGGTGAAAAAGTTGAGAAAAGTTGGGAAAAAATAAGAAATTTTCATAACTTAGAAAATTTCTAAGTTATGAAAAAATTTCATTTTAAACCCTAATTTCCAAAATTAGGTTTCTTGGTGAACAAGTTTCATGTTTTGACACATCTTGAAGAAAAATGACCCTTGGCACTTGATTTTGACCAAAAAGTCAAAGTTTGACTTTTCAGTGTATAGTTGATTTTTGATCAGTTGATTGGAAAATTCATCTGTCAATCCAATGCATTTGAGATCTTTTGAACCTTGTGATTAGGTCAAGATGATGCCATTGAGTCCTTGAAACCATGCTTGAACCCAATTTTCCATTGGCTAGGTTAAAAATCAGAAATTTCCCTTCTGCTGTCAAAACCCTAAAAATGACCATTTTGCCCTTTTGATGATCTGATCAAGTTTCTTGAGGAGTTGTGGTCCAAACTTGATCAAATGGTTCATATGAGTCTATAATGTTGATGTGGATCAAAAATTATGAGGTTTGACTGTAAATTGGCCACAGTTAACTTTTTCCCCAATACAGCTGATTTTTAGGTCAGTTGTCCAATTGACTGGGCAAAAATTTGATTCAAAGCTTGAAACTTGGTATGGGAAATCTTAGAGGTCCAACATGAAGTATGAAAGTCACATGAGGCATTGGAAGTCCAAAAATCCTTGTGTAAACTCAAACCCTAATTCCAGGTCATTAGTGCAAGGAGATGCCTTGAGCAGAGCAAACCCTAATCATGTCTTGAGTCCAATGAGTCTTGTGAGGAAAATCTTGATAAAATGAGAGGGCAAATTTTTGGGTACAACAGCTGCCCCTGTTCAATCTTCTTGAACCTGAAGAGTTAGATTGGCGAATTTTGCCGTTCGTAACTCGAAGGTAAAAGATGATTGGACACTAGAGTGCCCGTAAATTTGCACTCATCAAATTGTAGTTTGAGGAAATAGGCTTAAAGATGCCATTTGGAGATGTGATATAATCTTGTTGGAGATGGGCTTAAAGATGCCATCCAAGACTGTTTGTTGAATTGTATGTTGTAAGTCAAAAGAATGAGTATCAGAATGGTATTCGCGTCTAGAACGTATATGTACTGTACCTGGGGACTGAATCTGAATGAGAAATAGAATATCATCCATGTCTAGAGCGTCTCTAAGCTGGGGAAAATCAGAATAAGTGACAGAATGGCAACCGTGCCTGGAGCGTATCTGTACTGAAGTTGAAATCTAAATGAGCAAAAGAATAGCATCCGTGTATGGAGCATCTCTGAGTTGTATCTGGAAATTGGAATCCGAATAAACAATAGAATATCATCCGTGTCTGGAGCATCTCTAAGCTGTCTCTGAAAGGAAATCTGGAATAAGTATCAGGATGGCATCCGTGTCTGGAGCGTATCTGAACTATCTCTAGAAGGAAATCTGGAATAAGCAATAGAATAGCATCCGTGTCTGGAGCATCTCTAAGCTGTCTCTAGAAGTTTGAATCTGAATAAGCAATAGAATAGCATTTGTGTCTGGAGCATCTCTAAGTTGTCTCTAGAAGTTTGAATCTAAATAAGAAATAGAATAGCATCCGTGTCTGGAGCATCTCTAAGCTGTCTCTAGAAGTTTGAATCTAAATAAGCAATAGAATAGAATTCGTGTCTGGAGCATCTCTAAGCTGTCTCTAGAAGTTTGAATCTGAATAAGTAATAGAATAACATCTATGTCTGGAGCATCTCTGAGCTGTGTCATGATTGTATATTGGTAGCTTGTTAATCTTATCCTGAAAAGGGTATAATGTTAGCTGAAACACAAAGTTATGTTGCATGAAATGTATGATGCAATATATGTGTTTTATCAATGTTCATGATATATGAGTGTAATGTATGTGCATGTAAGATGATTTGTTGTATTGCTGTTTACCGTGGAAATTGGTAAACAACCGCTGATCCTCCAAAAGGTTACTTATTTGGTGACTCGCAGGATCGATCAGATTGATCCTAAGACATGGTTGATTTTTTGGGGTTTGACTAAGTCTAATGATGGTTAATGCCAGGAAAGTAAAGACACTTTATGTAAATTGCATGAAGAAAAGCTTGATAGAATAAATGAAAGCGTTAAATAAAGGCTTCGACAGAGAAGGGTAAATGAAAAGGCAGTAAAGTGCTGGAATATAAAAGACTTTGATTAATTTAAATGGTGTTTCACACATACATTCTCAACAATTCTTTCGCTCACACTGGGTACTTGAATCTAAATGAGTGACTTGTATATAATGGTGAACACACGCGAAAACTACGTGAACAACTAGTATTTATACTAAACACATATCAAGTAACCGTTAGGCAGATACGTTGCTTCGAGATGACACCACTTGGCATGCTCACAGCATTCGACGCTCCTGATCTTGGCACGTTGCACTTGGTAACTGCTGGGAACCGTTTTCCCTCCAAACGTTCGAATCTCAAACCGTTCCACTCTGAGCATCAAATGCCTTTGTCGAGAAGTTCCTTCGACGTTGAAGGCAACAAGATTCCTACTTAAAGAAATTCTCTAAGTACCTTGCCACTTCCTGACGAGCATTCGACAGGATCAGCTGGTCGAACCCATTCCTCATGATTAATGGTCTATATTAATAAAAAACAAGGGTGTCGAATTTAGGAGCCAACAAATTGCCCCCCAAGAATGCCTTATTTCGACGCTGAAAAGAAAAGGGCATTCTTTGAGATTCCACCCGACACCTGTCCTTCATTTTTAGCCACAGATTAACCCATGCGCTTTTCGTCTCCTACCAACCAACTGACAATCCCAAAAAGTCATCATTCCAACTGTTCCTAAGACGTCACTTCAGTAAGGCGTTTGGTGTGCCCAATGTCTTTTCACAGATTGTCATCATGACAATTTCCCAAAATCGAGGATGCACGCTGCACCGTTTCTGTTCTGCAGAACGGCTATGTCAGCGAATGAGCGCCACGTGCCCCACTATCTTCTGAAACATTAAATGACCTCGAGTTTTGTGATTTTCCAATCACTATAAATAGCGCTAGGTGCCCCTTGTGGGACTTTTTCACGCTATTCTTCATCCAAGCCTTATTATTGAACAAAAACTTTTGCAAACACTTTGTTCTTCATCCACCTTCATCTTAACCCAAAAATGGCTTCAGGTTCTCGTTCTTCTAATGCTCCCAGTTCTAACATTCCTTCTAAAACTGCCCAACCAAAAATCTTCTCAACTGTTCCAACAGTTAACTCCAAAGGCATGCGAAGGGTTCCTGAACCCCTGGGAACTGCTGAGCGTGAAGTTTATTCTTTTCAACTGCTGATTCCGGTTGGATACTCCAACCAGGTTTTCACCATGTCTGGCCCTTTATCTACATGCATTGCTGACTCCACGAAGATCAAGAACTTCTTCCCGGTGCTTGAGGCACTCAAACCTGTTGGGTGCTCCAAAAAGGCTGCAGATGACAACGAAGATCCTGCAAAAGAAAAGATAGATCTTCGTTTCTTCAACAGAGGTGTTAGGGCTTTTAGGTCTAGCCCTAGCCTTACACCAGACTACAGCGCTTGGCTAGACAAGATGGAAAAAAGCCAGGCTTTGATTTGGAAGAACCTGGGGATTTATGACCTAGTCATGTTGTCGAAGACTGGTCTCAACTACTCCCCTGAAATGCTGGTAGCCTCTTTGCTATTTTGGGACTATACTCACTTCACCTTCCACCTGCCTTGTGGAATGATAACACCCACTCTCTTCGACGTGGCTGCCATCACCGGTCTTCGACCAACTGGGGATTACTTCGACCTAGAGGAAATGTCTGAAGACCAGGTTGGGTTTTCAGCTACCAAACCCACTTACACCACCTACATCAACCACTATCATGACAGGTCGACAGCTAATGTGATGGACGTGGAGCACATTGCGTTTCTAGCCCTTTGGCTGTCACGCTTCGTGTTCTGCATGAAGTCTCTACAGGTGACGAAGAAAATGGTCACCCTTGCTACCCAGCTTCACCATGGTCAAAACATCTGTTTGGCCAAATTAATACTGGCGAACCTATATGAGTCGATAAGCAGTGGAGCGACTCTGTTAAAGGTAATAGAAAATAGAGCCAGTTTGTTGCTTGCAGGACCCTTCTGGCTACTACAACTATGGCTAAATGCCACTTTTGAGTCTTTCTTACCTCAGAAAACTCAGATAAACGAACAAGCTCCTGAGATAGCCAAAAGGCGTATCGAAGGCACCATACTGGCTTTACTGACTCCCACTGAGGATGGGCTGGAACTCCAACAGACCTTTGCAAACTTCGTTTTGATGTTTGCAGGAAGAAAAGAATTCACCTCGACCATGGCTCCTTTCGCCCGTCGAAAGTTTGGTCCAGAATGGTTCACCAGGCCCCATCCCAAGTCATCAGGTGACCCTCATCTCGAAGAACACACAACACTGTGGGAAGCATTTCTCACTCCCAGAATAATGCCATTGCGCTTTAAGATTTCCAAGAATCACCTGAGCCTGATCGCTTATCAGCCAAATTTGGTCTCTCGACAGTTTGGTATCATCCAATCACTTCCTTCTCCCATTTTTCCTAGGGAGAAATCAATGTTGTATTTTTGCAATGATTACACTGAGGATGCTGCTACCAAGCACATTGGCAGGTATGCTGGTCGGACAGTACTCTCACTGTTCGACTATCAACTCAACTTCCTCTGTTCACCATCTTTTGAAGACTGGTGAAAGAGTAATTATGCTGAAGAGTTCTTCGATGAAAAAGATTTTGTGGACGAACTCCAGAAGTCCTTCGTTCTGGTCCTTGACAAAATAAAGAAATGTACGTTCACTCTCAAAATTATATTTGTCTTTCCATTTCGACTTATAACTTGTTAATTATAACTTGTGAACGCGTCTTCTTTCAGTTGTTCGAAAGCCTGCAGCAAAGAAAACCACAGAAAGCCATCAGGGAGGAGGTCCCTCTACAAAACCTTCAGCACCGGTAACCAAACTTTTATTATTTCCTTCTGGTTTTAACATCCTGATTTTCGATGTGGCGCTCTAAATCGACTCCATTTGGTTTTCAGGAACCTGCACCTAAGAAACGACCTGTACTAACGGTCGAATCTGCGAGTGACGACGAGGATGAATCTCCCCCCGCTCCTCTTAAACAGAGAAAACTGAAGAAAGATGCCCCTGCTCCTGAGCCTCGACCCTTGATCAGAATAAAGGTTGCAGGGAGAAGACCCAGGCCACCTCTCGTGATCATCGAAGAGCCCACGGAGGAGGAGCTGAACGTCTTTCTCAGCAAACCCGTCGAAAGTGATAATTCCAGCCCTGGGGATGAAATTCCTCTACAGGTAGTTCCTCCGACCATTTTTAACTTAGGTGTCGATGCTCACGTTCGATTGTGTATCTTTCTAAACCAGAAGATTCTTCCTCTTCTATTTTCAGGAGACCACCGAAAGTTCAGCACCAAAAACTTCAGAGACACAAGACTCTGCTGAACATAGTAGGCAACAAGAGGAGGAATTGGCGAACGATGAAGCCATTGCCGAAGCAGAGGAACAACAACCAAAGGAAACTCAAGTGGTCGATCTGACAGAGGAGCAACATGACGAAGGGGATCATGTTGATGCTGGCACTACTGAACTACAGGTCAAAGAGAGTCATGTCGATGCAAACTCTACTGAACAACTTCAACCCCAATCCAACGCTGCTGTAAGAGCTACCACCTCGACAAAGCCCAAGTCTAAAGAAGACTTGGCCCTTTTGAAGCAAACTGATCCCATTGGCTACCTGAATGCCATCATCGAGAGTAGGGGAAGTTCATCTGACCTTAGTCATGATGCTTCTACTGCATCGGGGAAGTCCACTTCGACTTCTCCTCTTGATGAGGCTTTGATGAAGGTCAAGGCTCAGTTCTTCAAAAAGGATCTGATGAAGGCTTTGGATGGGGATCCTAATGCTCCGTCTTGTCTGGGAGCTGTTTTGAATGCATTCGATTTGCTTGCTGTGTCTCCAGAGGTTTCCAGCTTTATCTTGGAGTTATACTCTATTGTTGACCAAGTCTCTGTGGACTATCAACGTCAGAGGGGCTTCAACAGCCAGCTCGAAGCGCTACATGGCAAGAGTTCTTCTGCCTGGACTGAGGTAGCTGAAACAACTTCTCGAATTGCAGAGTTGTCGAAGCAGAAAACATCCAAGCAGGAAGAAATTGACGCCATAGATCGAGATAATGCCTCTATAAAGGCACAGATCGAAGAGCTGGAGGCCAAGATAAATGCTAACACCAAGCGCAAAGAGGAACTCCTCTCGACTGTTTCGGACACAGAGAGCCAAGCTGAAGTTACACGAGGCCTAGAGTTCGCTGAGAAGGCCCAAGCCTTTGATGACCAGATTGCCAAACTTTCTCAGGCGATTGCCTTGTGTAACAAAAGGCTGGAGTTGCAGCAGGCCAAGTATCTTCGACTTAAAGATTATATCCCTTTCTAATTTGCTCAGCCATTTATTAACCATGTACTGTAATATTTGAAAGACAATGTAACCATTTTGGCTAATTCTTATATAATTTTCCATTTTGGCTCTTTATGGTTAATTTGGTCATTAATTGTTATTTATTTTGATCTCTTGGAGCATAGGTTTATATTTTTTCAAATATTTGCCGTTTACTCTCAAGAGTCTTTTATCTTCACCTAACTCTTCGACCTCATAAGCTCCACCAGAAAAAATTTGGATAATTCTGAACGGTCCTTCCCATTTGGGTGACCATTTTCCCATGCTTCGATCCCTTCGATCCATGGGGAGAATCACCTTCCAAACTAATTCTCCAGGCGAGAATGCCTTAAGTTTTACTTTTTTATTGTAAGAGTCTTCCACTCTCTTCTTCTGAATTCTTAGTAGGTCGAGAGCGCGTAGTCTTTCTTCGTCTAAATCTACTAGTTCGTCCAACATCATATCCCAATAAACCTCAGAGGGGATATCATGATGTCTCTGAACCCTTGCTGATTGAAGACAAATTTCCACTGGCAGCACTGCGTCATGACCGAAAGTTAGCCGATATGGTGTTGTACCTATGGCTTCTTTTAGGGACGTTCGACAGGCCCACAAGATCTGGTCTAACGTCTTATGCCAATTTTTTGGCTTCTTTCCTACATGATTTTTTATCAGGCCAATCACTATTTTATTCGCTGCTTCAACTTGACCATTTGCCTGTGCATAATAGGGTGTTGATGTTAGGAGTCTAAAGCCTGTTTCTTGAGCGAATTCCTGCATCTTTCGACCGGTGAACACTGATCCTTGATCAGTCGTTATAGTTTCAGGGATTCCAAATCTAAAGATAATGTTCTTTTGAATAAATTCAATGACATTTTCTTGGTCTGCATTGACTAAAGGAATAACTTCGATCCACTTAGTGAAATAATCAATGCCTACCAATATATACTTCTGGCTCTTTGATGATGCTGGTCGAATCTCTCCAATAAGGTCCAACGCCCATCCTCTAAAGGGCCAAGGTTTCACTATTGAGTGAAGTTCGCTTGCTGATACATGTTGGATGCCCGTATGGACTTGACATTCCTGGCAACCCTTCGCGAACTCAACACAATCTTTCAAGATGGTGGGTCAGTATAGTCCTTGTCGAAACAACAACCATTTCATCTTATGGCCTACTTGGTGAGCCCCACATGATCCAGCGTGCATAGTCGAAAGGGCTATGTATGCTTCAGTTTCACTTAAGCACTTTAGCAGTACCCCTTCAGGCGTCTTTTTAAATAACTCATTACCCATGAGTACGTAACTCAACGCCCTATATTTTATTTTCCGTTCTGTCAAAGTTGCTGGATTCTGTAGATAATCTACAATGGGTTTCCTCCAATCTTGCTCTAACAAATTGTCTATGAACGATATTTCAAAGTTCCTTTGATCAGCATACCCTAGTCTTGTCGATTTCAAATCCGTTGGTGACAGACTAGTTGCTTTTATTTTTTCTCGGACTTCGATTGCTCTTTGTAACCTCGTTTTTGAAATTTTGTACCCAGATGCAATTTGTGCCAAATCATTGGCTATTTGATTTTCCAATCTGGGTATGTGTCGAATGTTGACCATTTCGAATTTTTTCAATAAACAATTTGCTATCACAAAGTACATAATAAGATTTTCTCTTATGCACTTATATTCTTTTGTGACTTGTTTAATGACTAACTCTGAGTCTCCCATTATTTCGACTCGAGTTGCCCCCAATTCCAACAATATCTCAAGGCCAGTAATTAGAGCTTCATACTCAGCCTCATTGTTCGAACAAGTACCTGATATCTTGTACTTGAATGTTGTTGGAATTTTTTCTGGAGAAATAATCAAGACCCCTACTCATGTTCCATCTTTATGGCTGGAACCATCGAAGTAGAATTTCCAAGGCTCTATCTCCACATAATTTATATTCTCAACCTGAATTGAGTGGTCGACTATAAAGTCTGCCACCACTTGCCCTTTCACTACCCTAAGAGGCATAAAGGTCAATGAGTACTCAGTTAACGCTAGCGCCCACTTGCCAATTCGGCTGTGCAGGATGGGTTTCGACAACATGTACTTGAAAACATCAAAATGAGACGAAACGTACACATCAACTGGTTTTATATATTGTTTGAGCTTTGTACAAGAGAAATAAAGACATAGACATAATTTTTCAACTTCGCTGTATCTAGTTTCTGCATCGTTCAAAACTCTACTAAGATAGTAAATGGGTCTTTCGACTCCATTTTCATCTTCCTGGGCTAACATGCTTCCCAAAATTTTGTCGGATGCAGCTATGTACAATCTCATACTCCTGTTGCTGCAAGGAGGCACCAAAATAGGTGGCTTTGTGAGATACCCTTTGATTTTATGGAAGGCTTCTTATTGCTCTTGCCCCCATTCGAATCTTTCCTTATTCAATCGAAGTAAGGGTGAGAAGGCTTGAGCTTTTCCACTTAGGTTAGATATGAATCTCCTTAAGAAATTTATCTTGCATAGCAGAGATTGCAGTTCCTTTTTGTTTGCTGGCGCTTTCGCTTCCAGGATTGCCTTCGCCTTGTTCTGGTTGATTTCGATTCCTTTCTTGAGGACGACGAAGCCTAAGAAATCTCCAGCTTTTACACAGAACGCACACTTCAAAGGGTTCATTTTCAGACCATGTTCTCTCATTCTTTCAAATGATTGTCGAAGGTGGTCTATATGGTTCTTCCTGGAAACAGATTTTACAACAATATCATCAATATATACTTGCATAAAAGTGTTAATAAAATCATGGAAGATAGAGTTCATCGCTCGCTGATATGTTGCCCCAGCGTTCTTTAGGCCAAAAGGCATCACTACCCACTCGTAACTGCCTAAAGCCCCAGGGCATCGAAAAGCTGTTTTCGACACATCTTCTTCGGCAATGAATATTTGATTATATCCTGAATAACCATCGAGCATGCTCAGGTACTCATGGCCAGCGGCAGAATCGACTAGCATTTCCGCCACAGGCATAGGATATTCATCTTTGGGTGTAGCAGCATTCAAATCTCTGAAATCTATGCATACCCTCAATGTACCGTTTTTCTTAATCACTGACACAATGTTTGCAATCCATTCGACATACCTCGTAGCTCGTATGAATTTTCACTTCAGCAGTCTTTCGACTTCTGTTTTGATCTTTGACAGTATTTCTGGAGCGAAGCGTCTTGGACTTTGCTTGACTGGCTTCTTCCCAGGTTTGATTGGCAACTGAAGTTCTACCAATCCTCTGTCGAGACCAGGCATCTCGTCGTAATCCCATGCAAAGCAGTCCTTGAACTCCTTTAACAAATGGATCACTTCCAACCTGAGTTCTGGGTCTATTTTTGCGCTAATGTAAGTTGGCTTTTTCTGTAACCCTTCGCCCAAGTTGATTTCTTCTAAAGGATCCTGCGCTAACATTTTGATGTTGTTCGCTAAGGGGTCCTTTTCGAATCCCAAAGGCTCATCGTCGTAGATGGCGTCGAGCCTTTGTTCCTGCATTTCTTCTGGCATGATGTCAGGAGGTTCTGGGTCGAAATCCTTTCCAGGACCTGCAGAAGGTAACTCTTGATCATTGGCCTGTGTGGCCATATATTTTACTTCGGCTTCAAGAGCCGTTATCATCCTTGTTTCGGCTACATAAGCCGAAATTCGCTGCAGTGATTGTGACTCAGTCATTGTCACTGAATTCACTTCCCCAACCAGTTGGCTGGATGTCAGTTAGCCCATTGAAATCAATGTGGGACAAGTCTTCTCTGTCCCATTGAAAACCATGCTCAGGGTGCAGGTATAAGGAACAAAAAGCATTTGGCGCTGGCGCCAAGTCGAAGTCAGGTGCTGGGCATGGCCCAATGTGAGCCAAATTTTTGTCGAAGTCTGCTTTCCCTAGGTGATTTACTTCGCCCAAGTAATAGCTCTGATCCGCTTCTATATTTTCGACCATTCCATCAGGACACCATAGTATCAACCTTTGGTGCATTGATGATGGTACTGCTCCAACACCATGTATCCATTCTCGGCCCAACAAAAGATTATAATTTGGTTTGGCCGATATGACCATAAACATAGTTGGTCGAAGGTTGGATCCCACTTTGATGTCTAGTTGGATCACACCCATAGTGGTCCCTATTCCGCCTTCATAATTTGACAGGACCATGTTGTGAGGCTTGATGTTTTCATCGCTCTTGCCTATTTTTCTCAGCATAAAGTGAGGGATGATGTTGATGGTTGCCCCACAGTCCACCAAGATCTTATTTACGGTGGTTTCTTCGAGTTTTGCCCTTATGAATAAAGGCTTGAGGTGATTTTTCATCGCCTCTGTAGGAGATTCGAAGAAACCATTTTGCTCTTCAGTAGCGCCATTATCCATGACGAAGTAGCATACTGGCCTATGCTTGGCCATTTCTTGTTCGACTTCCCAATCGTTCGCTTCGACCTCCACCTGGCGGTTGAACTCTCTTGGCAAAACTGAGACTATGTTCACCATGATATCTAGGGTGTCATCAGACTCAGAGCCATCTTCGTCATCATCTTCGCCCTGGTTAGGCCAGACTAGTCTATTGATCACTGGTTGTCTTTCCAGAGGCTTTCTCTGCTTTCTCTGAGGGACATTTGAACTTGATTCTGACTTTGGTTCATTGGTAGCTTCCCTCTCAGCCTTTTGCTGCCTCTGGTATCTTCTCCATTGGGATCGAGACATGGGATTCTTTCCCTTGTAGTTACTTGATACCTGGGTCACTTTAGAAGCGACAACCTGAGGTTCTTTCTTGTGTGTCAAAGATGAACCTCTTGGCACTTCGAAGGAGTGCCACCTTTCCTCGCTCGGCCTCTTTCGACCTGATGTTTTATACCATGTATCAACTGGTACATTGGTTGGAGGCCTGAAAGTCAGTGGCCTCTTCTCTTGATTTGAACCCTTTTGGTAGGTTCTTCTGGGGTCATGTCGAGTATCAACACTTTCCCTTCTTCTGTTTGCTGCTCTTACACCTTGGATGTGTTCAGCAGCTTTTTTGTCGAAAATCGAGCTACATCGAGGACACAGCATCACTTCTGACTTCTTCTTCTGGCATCTTTGCAGGAAATCTGCCAGATTTTCATTTTCCCGAGGGAAAGCCTTTTTGTTGGCATGTTCTTGCCTAGTGGCCTCCTCTGATGCTTTTGGTTCAGAGATTTCGACCATGTTGACATTCATGGTGTCTTTGGTGGCAAGAGTCATTTGCTTCATCTGAGTCTCCAGGTCCTCTGTCTGGCCTTGGACTGCAGCCAAGTAGGAACTGGGTTTTGCTCCAGATTTTGGGGCTCCAACTGTCTCCAATTTTGGGCTTTCAACGGCTTTTTGGACTGCTTCAATTGTCTTACTAGAAAGACTCCCAGAAAAACTTCCAAAAATTGGCATGTTGACATGATCCTTGGTGACTTCGACCATGGTTATTCCTGGCCTCTTCACCTGGCTTTTGGACGCCTCGATCACATTCACCTCTGAAGGTTCAGCATAATGGGCTTCAGCCTGCAAAGGGTTAGAGTCCACAGTCATGGGGGTCTTATCAGCAAATTTCAACCTCCCTTCTTCAATAGCATCTTGCACGAGATTCCTAAAAAGAAAACATTGAGATGTTTTATGGCCCAGAAAATTATGATATTTACAAAAGCCTCTTTTCTTTCTTTGATCAAGAGGAGGCACTTTTACCCCTGGGGGCACTATCGTTTGGCCATCTTTTACAAGTAAGTCAAAAATTTCATCACATTTTGTAATATCAAAACTGTAAGTCTTTTTGGGGAACCTATCTGTGATACGGTGGGAGAACTGACTAGAGTTTTGCGTTTGTTTTCGCAAATGTTTCGGTTGAGCAAGAGTCGCCACTGACTTTTTATTTTATCCTAAGGAAAGGTTTAAAAAGCACAGCAAAAACCTTTGAGATTTTTCTTGGGTTCAGGGAGTAGATTATAGAAAGGGAAGGTATTAGCACCCTTTCTATCCATGGTTATCCATGGGCTCTTAGGTACTTGCTTAGATCAACTTGCCTTGGTTTTCAATTTGTTTGAAATGGTGTTTGGTGTGTGATTTTGAGAATGTTTTGATAAGATGCCTTGTATAGGCTACCCTTGTAACAATTCTTTACTCGAACGTTTTACAAGAGGTGTTTGTCTTTTGAAAAGATGTTTCAAGGTTTTTTGAAAGTTTGTTTTGAAAGTGTTTGTAAAGTGTGGTTTGAAATTAGGCAAGTGTTTTCTTGGCAAATTGACAAGTACTTAAGAGTTATCTACCCTAAAGTTTTCTCAAAAGATTTTTGTTATGTTTTAAACCTTTTGACAATTTTGTTCCACCATTGTATTTGGTGGACAATCTTGTATTAGGAGGTGAAAGGGACGGACGCGGGTCATCGTTTAGACCATAATTGCAATGGTGTTAAGTATCTTTAGGCAATTTTTCCTTGAAAGGGACTTGATCATTTTAGGCAAATTTTCGAAAAGCGTCATCGAGTTACTATGATCATTTGAATTGTGTTTGTTTTGCCAAAGACACCTAACATGCAACATGGCCTATTTATTGAAGGCAACAAGTGGAGTACCCTAGAGGTGCAAGTGTGATAAGTGTTGTCCATTTTTCATGCTTGTTTATCTTGAAATTAGGTCAAACTATTTTTGTTCTTTTTATTTGCATACAAACCCTAACTCTAGCATAGTATATTTAGAAAGCGATAAAGTGCGAAATTTAAATTCCTACACTATTACAACACAATAATATGGGGAGGGGGGTACAATGTTTCAAATGGGGTATATTTAGACAAGAATTTAAACCTAACTATTACATCATTTTCTTTGAAATTTACAAGACAAATAATTGTATAATTAAATGGAAATTGAAATAAATATGTAAAATGTAAAAAGAATTTTTATGCGTATGAAAAAAGAATATTATTTATGTGAAAATAAAAAGAGAAATAAAAAGGTATTATTTTTGGAGTATTTTCAATTTTAGGGCAAAACCCTAATTTTTTAATCAAAAAGGGATATTAATCAATTAATTCATATAATATTTACTATTTACATACAAAAATAAAATAAAATATAGTATATTTATAAAAATGTCTTTTTAGTGCTAAATATTAATAAAAATAAATATGTATATTTTTTATATTTTTACCCTAAATGTATTAATATATATATATATATATATATATATATATATATATATATATATATATATATATATATAT
Source organism: Vicia faba (assembly GCA_948472305.1). Taxonomy (NCBI): domain Eukaryota; kingdom Viridiplantae; phylum Streptophyta; class Magnoliopsida; order Fabales; family Fabaceae; genus Vicia; species Vicia faba. Next base: position 1,134,886,845 of record OX451741.1, on the reverse strand, counting down.
ATATATATATATATATATATATATATATATATATATATATATATATATATATATATATATATATATATATATATATATATATATATATATATATATATATATATATATATATATATATATATATATATATATATATATATATATATATATATATATATATATATATATATATATATATATATATATATATATATATATATATATATATATGTATATTTATATTATTTACAAGACATGTATTATATATATTAATTAACAATATTTAATATTAAAATAAAAAAAAAGTATTTTTCTATAAAATATTTTCAGGAAGTAAAAATAAGATAAAAGTGTATAAAATATATTTTGTGCTATTTTAGTATTTTTAAACAAAAAGTATACATTTATTTATTTATGTACAAACTAAAATAAAAAATCAAAGAAATACCTAATAAATTCAAAAATGATGAGAAAAAATATTTTTATATTTTTAATATGCTGAGAAAAAATAAATGAGTCAATTAAAAAAAGAAAAAGTCAAAAAACATTAAAAATGAAGCAAATGGGCTCAGGGGTGTAAAACCAAAAAAGTGGTGTGAATAAGAAAATAGCTCAGGCCCAGCCCAAGAAGACATTGTCTTCAACCTTCAGACAAAACAGTTCAAAAACACGCGCCCTTCTTCTCAATCTTCTAACTCCTGATTCCTGGCTTATTAATGAAAACTCATAACATAAAAAATGTTCAGCATTAAGAGACGAATCCAACCATATGCAGAACTTGATCTAACTCTCTAAGATGAGGGAGAATTTCTTCTCCCCCAAATCCTAACCTAGATTTTCTGCCATTTTTAAACCTTAAATTCTCACAGCTCAAGCAAAAGAAATGAAAAGTAAAAACATGTACATGTTCAGTGGCATGAGTAGAACATTGTTTATTCACAAACTTAGAGCTAATGATGCTTAATAAGAGAGATAGAAGTTCACCAAAATACCTGTTCAGTTGAAGTTCTATCTGGCAATGAGGAAGCTTTCAGTGCAAGGTGATGATTGGAAAAGCTTCCTTGAGGTCCAGGGATGTTATTCCAATGTTTACTTTGTCTTGAAAGCTTTTGAATCGTGCTAGAGTACTTCACCTGCAAAACAAGAAACTGAAAATGGTGGAACTGGTTAGAGGGATTACAGGTCGTGTTTCAAGTCATGGTTAGCTTGCATAGATGCTAGGGAATGTATGTGAACTGGTTTGGGCAAGAGAGCTTGAGGGAAATGGAAGATGGCACTCAAACTGCAGGCTTGGCCCTGTTTTTGCAGTTTGAAGGTGATTCTGAGATTGGGAGTGTATGAGAGGTGTTAGGGTTGTGCAATAGCTTGGTTGAGATGTCTTGAGTGTGTTTCACAAGTTCACTTTAGTGTTAGCAAGCTGATATGAGAGTTGTGTTACAATATGCCAAGTTACTTACACTTTAAGCAACAAATGCCCAAGTTGTGTTCTAGGTCAGTAGAGGCCCCCTAATGAGCTGCATAATCCCTCCTTGATCAGAGTGTTTTGCCCATAATCTTGTGCCAATTAGATCTCATTTGTACTGCTTGGATTTTCAATTGGACATAAAGTTAACTTTTGCAAAAATGGAAGAAATGCTTTATCAATTTTGGGATTAATCCTTTAGGCAATGCTTGAACTCATGAAACAAGGCCTTGGCACAAAGGTTTTGCATTGAATTATTGAGTGTCAAAGGGTTTTAGGACCTTTAATTTAGCACAAACTATGCTGACTTGAAAATGGCTTAAGTTATGAACATGTTCATGATCAATCCAAAAGTGAGTTTTTGCCATATTGTGAAATTCGATTCTCTCAAGTTATGAGGTTGTTTGAGAAGTTCTTGGACATTTTGGAAAGCTTGGAATGTGTACTACAATCCATATTTGAAATGAAAATTGAAATTCCAAGTGGAAGTGTATGGAAAATGGCCTTGAAGTTGGGTAGAAAACCTTGTCAAAATAGGTTAAAATTTCACTAAGTTAAGAATGGTTTAGTGCCCTTATTCAAAAATTTGTAACTTGAGATACAAGCCTCAAATGGGAAAACTTTTTGAATAAACGTTGTAGATTATGCAACAAACTACAACTTTCATGTTTTGACTTTTGTTTGAATCCAAATGGATCTTGGTGAAAAAGTGGGGCAAAGTTGGGAAAACATTAGGGTTTTTTATAACTTAGAAAAATTCGAAGTTATGAAAAATTCTAATTTCTAACCCTAATTTGCATTTTGTGATTTCTTGGTGAACAAGTTTCATGATTTGGCATATTTTGATGAAAAATGAATCTTGACTCTTGATTTTGACCAAAAAGTCAAAGTTTGACTTTTCAGTATACAGTCAAAATTGATCAATTGACTGGGAAATTCAATTGTCAATCTTGTGTACTTGGGATCTTTTGAACTTTTTGAGAATGTCAAGACAATTCCATGGGGTCCTTGAGTCCATATATGAGCTTGGTTTGCCATTGGTTGGGTCAAACAGTCAAAAATTGCCTTTGTGCAGTCAAAACCCTAAAAATGACCATTTTGCCCTTTTGGTGATCTGCTCAAATTTCTTGTGGAATTGTGATCCAAACTTGACCAAATGGTTCATGGAAGTTTATAATGTTGATGTGGATCAATTTTCATGAGGTTTGACTGTCAATTGGCCACAGTTGACTTTTTTTCCCAATACAGTTGATTTCTAGGTCAACTGTCCAATTGACTGGGCAAAACTTGGAATCAAGACTTGAAACTTGATGAGGATAAACTTGGGGGTTCAATATGAAGCATGAAAGTCATCTTAGGTATTTTAGGTCAAAACATATTTGTGCAAACACAAACCCTAATTTGGGTCAGCAGTGCAAGGAGGAGTCTTGAGCAGATGAAACCCTAACTGGATCTTGGGCTTCAAAGGTTTTGTGATGAGAAATCCATGAGAAATGGGAGGGCAAATTTTGGGGTACAACAGTTTCCCCTGTTCAATCTTCTTGAATCCGAAGAGTTAGATTGGCAGGTTTGCCTTTCGTGACTCGAGGGTAAAAGGAGATTGGACACTAGAGTGCCCGGAAATTTGCACTCGTCAAAGCAATGGATGCGGGAATGGGCTTAGAGATGCCATTTGGATATGGGCTTAACGATGCCATCTGGAAGAGTGACAGAAACTTGTCGGGGATGGGCTTAAAGATGCCATCTGGAAGAGTGACAGAAAGGTGTCCATGTTTAGAACCAACTCTGAACTGGGGTCTGAATAAGCAATAGATTGACATCCGTGTCTGGAGGTATCCGTAAACTGTTTTCAAAAGGTGCATCTGAACAAGCGATAGATTAACATCCATTGTTGGGAAGAATCCATAAACTGTTTTCAGAAATCTTGAAGTTGAATAAGCAATAGAGCAGCATCTGTTGTTGGGAAGCGTCCGTAAACTGTTTTCAGAGGTTGAGAATAGTCTGAACAAGCGATAGATTAACATCCGTTGTTGGGAAGAATCCGTGAACTGTTTTCAGAAATCTTGAGAAGAGACTGAACAAGCGATAGGTTAACATCCGTTACTTGGAGAACCCGTGAACTGTTTTCAAAAGGTGCATCTGAACAAGCGATAGATTAACATCCGTTGTTGGGAAGAATCCATAAACTGTTTTCAGAAATCTTGAAGTTGAATAAGCAATAGAGCAGCATCCGTTGTTGGGAAGCGTCCGTAAACTGTTTTCAGAGGTTGAGAAGAGTCTGAACAAGCGATAGATTAACATTCGTTGTTGGGAAGAATCCGTGAACTGTTTTCAGAAATCTTGAGAAGAGACTGAACAAGCGATAAGTTAACATCCGTTACTTGGAGAACCCATAAACTGTTTTCAGAAATCTTGAGGTTGAATAAGCAATGGAGCAGCATCCGTTGTTGGGAAGCGTCCGTAAACTGTTTTCAGAAGTCTGGAGAAGAAACTGAACAAGCGATAGGTTAACATCCGTTACTTGGAGAACCCATAAATTGTTTTTAGAAATCTTGAAGTTTGAGGAGGAACCGGTGTAGGGTTTCCTGATGATGAGCTCGTGTAAAACTGTATCTGAAACCGTTAATGATAGCCTTTTATTCTTATCCTGTTCGGACAAAATGTTAGCTAAACACAGAACTATGTTGCATGAAATGCATGATGCAATATATGTTATATGAATGTTTATGATATGAATGCAATGAATGCGTATGTAAGCTGATGAGCTGTCTTGCTGGGGACAGATGAATCCTGGATGACTGAAGATAAGAACAACTTGACCGCTGCCGGGAAGAACAAATCCTTGGCTGTTGCTGGGGAACAAATAGCTTGGGTTGTATACCAAACCTCTGGGGAAATCCTGATGACTTCTACTGGGGAGTACCAATCTAGTAGACTCCTGCTGGGGATGCAAGACTGAGAATCTTCAGTTTGGAGGGAAGCATCTCTGGCGACCTTACAGGGGAACTCAAGATTTGCTCTCCTAAAACTCTGTGGGGAGAAGGTTCATTAGTCTGGCTTCGCTGGGGATATTGAAACTTAAGTTCTGAGGGAAATTGGATTCCTGAGGATCCTCTGGCTGGGGGATTGTAAAGATAAGTTACTGCTAGGGAACTTTGATGAACTCCGCTGGGGATAGGAAGAATTTTGGCGAGTGCGATCTTCCGTGGTTGTTAGCTGAGGATAACCCAGTTATAAGGCCTTGTGAGGAATAACTTTGAATAAAACTTGGGAGAGACGTCCGTTCTCTGCGGGGGATAAGCTTCCAGAATCTACTGGGATGAGCTTCAAGACTTGCTAGGGATATGGATTCCAAATCTCCCGGGGGTTTCCTTTAAAAGGGTATCAGGTTATCCAACGGTACCTTCGATTTATTAGTAATCCTCTTTCCCGACTTATAAGAAAATGATTATGTTTCAAATGCATATGCCTATTTAACAAAACATTGGACGTTTCTCAAAATAAAATAAATAGTGCAAGAGAAAAGAAAAAGGAAATGACACAAAATTTCTGGGAAAAGTATTTGTATTGATTTTTTTATGAGCATATTTGTACAAAGGAGACAATCATCCTAGTAAGAGGATTTTGTCGTAAGTATTTGAAAGGTTTATACAAAATAAGGATGGCTATATGCAATAATTCCATGGGATTCCATTCCGCTATAGCTTTCACAACCCTGAATATCTGTCCATTCAATGCTTCCTTTGACGATGACTGGATTGATCAGAAGCCTGGAACCGGTTGATGAAGAGATTGTCTTTGAAGTGATCCGTCGAGACATAGTCATACGCTTTAATTCCCTAACTTTTGCCTGAATCGCCCTTTCGGGTTTTCGATCCACCGGGATACCCATTTTTTCCCAAGCCGCCCTTTCGGGTTTTCAACTTGCCGGGTGTACAGATTTTTTTTATTTTTATCCCTAATTTTTGCCTGAACCGCCCTTTCGGGTTTTCGGCTCACCGGGATGCCCATTTTTGCCCAAGCCGCCCTTTCGGGTTTTCGACTTGTCGGGTTATTTTATGCGTAGTATCTTTTGACTATGTCTGTGTTCGCAGGGTGCTGCAAATCGTCGCCGTCCATGGTGGTCAGAATCATTGCACCACCAGAAAATATGCTCTTGATCACAAATGGTCCTTCATATGTAGGAGTCCATTTTCCCCTGGGATCACTTTGCGGCAAGATAATCCGCTTGATTACGAGGTCTCCGACTTGATACACTTGACGTCTGACTTTCTTATTGAAGGCCTTGATCATTCGCTTTTGATACGTCTGACCATGGCATATAGCAGCAAGTCGCTTTTCGTCGATCAGATTGAGTTGATCAAGTCGGGTTTGCATCCAATCATCTTCATTCAAACCTGCATCCTTCATAATCCTTAGAGAAGGGATATGGACTTCCATAGGCAAAACAGCTTCCATGCCATAAACCAAAGAAAATGGGGTTGCCCCGGTTGAAGTACGTACCGTCGTACGGTATCCATGCAGAGCAAATGGTAACATCTCATGCCAGTCTTTGTAAGTGACTGTCATTTTCTGAATGATCTTCTTAATGTTTTTGTTCGCAGCTTCAACAGCACCGTTCATCTTCGGCCGATAGGGAGATGAATTGTGATGATAAATCTTGAATTGTTCGCACAATGCAGTGATCATCGTGTTATTCAGATTTGTACCGTTGTCTGTGATGATCCTGTCTGGAACACCATACCGACATATGAGATTTTGCTTGATAAAGCGGGCAACCACATTTTTAGTCACAGAGGCGAAGGAAGCTGCTTCGACCCATTTGGTGAAATAGTCAATGGCAACCAGGATGAAGCGATGCCCGTTGGAAGCCGTGGGCTTGATCTCTCTAATCATATCAATGCCCCACATTGCAAAGGGCCACGGAGCAGTCAGGACGTTGAGAGGAACCGGAGGAATATGAACTTTGTCAGCATAGACTTGACACTTATGGCAAGTACGGGAATGTTGATGGCAGTCAGCCTCCATAGTAGACCAGTAATAGCCTGCCCTCAGGATCTTCTTAGCCATTGTATGCCCGCTCAAGTGAGTGCCAAATGTGCCGCTGTGTATATCAGTCATGATCAACTCTGCTTCAGCTTTATCCACGCATCGGAGTAATACACAATCATGGCTTCGTTTGTAAAGGATGTCGTTGCTCAGGAAGAACTTAGCAGCAAATTTCCTTAAGAACTTCTTATCATTCACGGAAGCTCCTTCAGGATAATCTCGGGTCTCGAGATACCTTTTGATTTCATGGAACCAAGGTTGTTCCACTACTTCTTCGATATTAATCTCGTGGCAATGTGCCGGTTCATCCATTCGCTCAATGGTGATTTGGGGAGCCTCGTTATCCCAGTTGAGTTTAAACATGGAGGACATTGTGGCCAGAGCATCTGCTAGCTGATTCTCTTCTCGCGGGAAATGCTCGAAGGTAATTTGCTCGAAATGAGGCAACAATGTCAGGACATGTTCTTTGTATGGGACGAGATTAGGATGTTTGGTATCCCATTCTCCTTTGATTTGACTGATAACCAAAGCCGAGTCCCCAAATACGATCAAAGATTTGATCCCCAAGTCTATAGCAGCCTTGAGACCAAAGATGCAGGCTTCATACTCAGCCATGTTGTTTGTGCAGCTGAAGCAAAGTCGGGCCGTGAAAGGTGTGTGACAACCTTCCGGAGAAATGAGTACTGCGCCAATACCGTTTCCAAGCGCATTTGAAGCACCATCAAAGTACAGGGTCCATCGGGATCCCTTTTCAGGTCCGTCATACGGTCCGTCACCTTCAACGTTGTCCAAATTCATGATGTCCTCGTCTGGGAAGTCAAATCTCATGGGTTGATGGTCTTCGATAGCTTGATGAGCCAGATGGTCAGCTAATACACTCCCTTTTATAGCTTTTTGGGTGGTGTACTGGATGTCATACTCAGTTAAGATCATTTGCCATCTAGCTATCATTCCAGATAAAGCGGGCTTTTCGAAGATATACTTGATAGGATCCATTTTGGAAATCAACAAGGTAGTATGAGTCAGCATATACTGTCTTAGTCGGCGAGCAGCCCGTACCAAAGCGCAGCAAGTTTTCTCGAGCAGTGAGTAGCGAGTCTCACAGTCGGTAAACTTTTTGCTAAGGTAATAAATAGCATGCTCTTTTCGACCAGACTCGTCATGCTGGCCCAAAACACACCCCATTGAGTTATCCAAGACGGTCAAATACATGATCAATGGTCTTCCTTCGACGGGTGGCATCAGAATAGGAGGTTCTAGCAAATACTCCTTGATTCTATCAAAAGCAGCTTGACAATCGTCGTTCCATTCGACTACCTGGTCCTTTTTCAAGAGTTTGAAAATTGGCTCACAGGTAGAAGTCAGATGTGAGATGAATCTGGCAATATAGTTTAAGCGCCCCAAGAATCCTCTAACTTCCTTCTCAGTACGGGGAGCGGGCATCTCTTGTATTGCTTTTACTTTTGCCGGATCGACTTCAATGCCTTTGTTGCTTACAATGAATCCCAGGAGCTTACCAGACCTAACTCCAAAAATGCATTTACTTGGATTCAGCCTGAGCTTGTATTCTTTTAACCTGGCAAACAGCTTCTCCAGATGTTCAAGGTGCTCTTCCTCTGTTTGTGATGGAGCCATCATATCGTCTACGTAAACTTCAATCTCATGATGTATCATATCATGAAATAAAGCTACCATGGCGCGTTGATAAGTTGCCCCTGCGTTCTTCAGCCCGAACGGCATCACCTTGTAACAGAAAGTGCCCCATTGTGTGACAAAAGTTGTTTTCTCCATATCCTCGGGGGCCATTTTGATTTGATTGTAGCCCGAGAATCCATCCATGAAGGAAAACACTTTATGCTGAGCTGTATTGTCGATCAAGATGTCAATATGAGGTAGCGGGAAATCATCTTTAGGACTGGCCCTATTCAAATCTCGGTAGTCCACACACATCCTGACTTTGTCATCTTTCTTAGGTACTGGCACAATGTTAGCGACCCATTGAGGATAGGATGTAACAGCCAGAAAGCCAGCATCGAATTGTTTCATTACTTCTGCTTTGATCTTTTCGGACATGTCAGGCCTCATTCGGTGAACTTTTTGCTTGATCGGTGGACAATCCTCTCTTGTGGGGAGACGGTGGACCATGATGTCTGTGTCTAAACCCGACATATCTTCATAAGACCAAGCGAAGATTTCAACATACTCATTCAACAATTGTATCAGGCTTTCCTTGACATTCGGTTTCAAATTGGCACCCACTTGTACCTCTTTCCGATCTTCCTCGGTCCCTAAGTTGACAGTTTCTAATGATTCTTCATGCGGTAAGATGGCCCTTTCCTCTTGTTGCAGAAGTCTGGCTAGTTCCCCGGGTACTTCACAACCTTCGTCATCTTCATACTCGGCTAGATTGACCAGATCTTCAGAGTTATTGAAAGATACAGCGGAATAGTCACCCATGGAATCCGGAGTGGATGAGTACCTGCATTGGTGAGTGTGGGTGTGTGTAAGGGATAGCCATCCTTAAACAAAAAATGCAAAAGGAAAGAAAATGAACATAAGCAGTTTATCAAATGAAAAACGTCCAATGAATCATTAAACATGGCATATGAATATGAAAAATAATCAAAACCCTTACAAGTAAACCTACATGCCCCGGGCAAGGCAGGAGGTGAAAAGATAGTGTACGGATTGTTTGAAAGTAAATATTACAGACCAAATAAGAAATGTTTAACAGATAAATTACTGATGAATAAAAGTGATGGGGACAAAGTCCTTAGCCTCCCAATTGCTCAATCCTCCTTTGACAGTTGGATAAATCCACTCTTCAATGTTGCTCTTCTTGTCTTCATCTTCCAAGGCGTTGATTCCGTAGGGAGAAATTTTGACTGGCGCCCTTTCAATCTTCGCACGGCGCATAGCTTTCTGGCCGGCGGCTGTGAACCCTAACCCAAACTTGTCAGTCTTATGCGGAAAGTTGGGTAACTGCCCCCATGCTGAATTCTTCCCTTCTTTTATTGCGGCCCTTGCATCCTCCAGAGATGCCATCCTGGCCATCTGCTTCGGTGTCTCAGCCGTCAACTTCGCTACTGCTATTTCAGGAAGGACTTCTTCGAAATGTTGAAACGGTGTCTCGATGAATTCTCCTTCAACCTCCACATACCGGAAAGAATTTAAGTGGCTAATCATCTACTCTTCTTCGCCATGGACAGTGATGATCTTTCCCTTGACAGGATACTTCAACATCTGATGTAAGGAGGAGGTGACTGCCCCAGCATGGTGTATCCAAGGTCTACCCAGCAGGCAAGAGTATGATGGACGGATGTCCATCACATAGAAAGTGGATTTAAACACCTCAGTGCCTATCTTGATGGGAATTCCAACCTCTCCATGGACCATTCTCTTCGAACCATCGAAAGCTCTGACAACAATATCACTCGGCTTCAATTCCAACCCTTCACAATCTAGTTGGTCCAAGGCCTTCTTAGGCAAAACATTCAGCGACGAACCAGTATCAACCAAGACATGTGCGAGAGTAGTTCCTCGACACTCGACTGAAATGTGCAAAGCATCATTGTGATTTCTACCTTTAGGAGTTAGGTCGGCATCAGAAAAACCTAGTCCATTGTCTGCAGTCAGGCTAGCCACGCAATTCTGAAATTGATCTGCAGAGGTTTCCTGGGGCACATGAGCTGCCTTCAGGAATTTTATCAGGGCTTTAGCGTGCGCTTCTGAGCAAAGTAGTAGTGCCAGCATGGAGATCTTGGAGGGGGTTTGCCCCAACTGTTCCACCACATCGTAATCACTTCTTTTGATTATCCTCAAAATCTCGTCCATTTCCTTCTTGGAGGTTTCCGGGATTACCAAGGGTTGAGCCCTCGTCCTAACGGGCTCATCTTGGATTCCCTTACCTTTGTCAGCAGCGGTAGGAGAGACAGTACTAGGAACAACAATGTCTTCAATCAGAGGAGTTCTAGCAGAGAGTTTTATTGGTGCAGGGATGACCTCGTTAGCTGATGAGGGTCCAAAGACTGCTCTTGGAGGGGCAATCTCTGGAGAAAATATTCTCCCGCTCCTGGTGATTTTGCTGGTGCCCGCGATGTTACTAATGCTGGCTTCTTCATCATCCGAACTTTCTTCAATTACCTCGATTTGCTTGATACCATGGTAGTAGATGTCACCGCCATAGTTCCAAGGTATCGACTTCTCAGAAACATAGGGAACAGGCCCTGGCATTGTTATCTTCAAAGGAACAGATTTCGCAGCTGGTGTAATCTTAACAGGCTTTTTGACGGCCTTGGAAAGATTGGCGTGAATGGTTATGATTGAGATATCTTCAGTATGAACTGGAACAGCAGAAACTTTTTCAAACAAAATTTGTCGACTATCCATAAGGCCTTGGATGCCTTTCTTCAATAACGGACAATCATATGGCAGAGAGTAACAACAATAGCAGTCTTCTTTACATCCCGGGAAGATCCCGGCCCTCAACAGATTCAACTTAATGGTTAACAGTGGAGTAGTCAGATCACTGACATCAGCAACATACAAATCTTCTTCAATGGCGTTGAAATTTCGGCCGTGCTTCGGCATGGGTGCAGATATCACATTAGGCTTCTCTGGAGCGTCAAACTCTACCTCCTTAGCCTCTATCAGGTCTTGGATTTTATGCTTGAGTGCCCAACAATCATTGGTGTCGTGTCCAACACTGTCTGAATGGTAGGCGCATTTAGCATTGGCATGATAATGCGGAGAGGACGTATTCACATTCTTTGGTGCCTCCTTGATGGTGGCAAGGTTCAACTTCAATAGATGGGGAAGCACTTGCGCTGGAGTCATATTAATACGGGTGAACTGCCGTTGTGGCCGTTCCACTCGTTGTTAATTTGGTCTGGACTGGTTATAGTGAGGCTGCTCGCTTGGAGTGTTTTGAAATTACGGCCCCCACAGTTGGCCGACGCTCCGTTTTCCCTGCTCTTCTCTGAGAATATACCACAGTTGTTTCCTTCTTAAAAGGCTTCTTCTCAACACTTGCAGCAACACCCTTCTGAATCTTTCCTGACTTGATGCCAGCTTCTATTCTTTCGCCTGTTAAGATCAAATCGGTAAACCCCGCGAAAGAGTTACCAATTAGATGATTGAAAAATGGCCCAGATAGGGTCCCAAGAAACATATCAATGAGCTCACGATCGGTTAAAGGAGGTTGCACCCTGCCAGCCAAATCTCTCCATTTTTGTGCATATTCTTTGAATCCCTCGCTTGTTCCTAGTGACATACCCTGAAGTTGGGTACGAGTAGGAGCAAGGTCAGAATTATACTGGTATTGTTTGTAAAAAGCGGTGGCCAAATCTTCCCAATTTCGGACGCTGGTTCCCTCTAGCTGATAAAACCACTCCAACTGAGATCCAGAAAGGCTGTCTTGAAAGAAATGAATCCAAAGATTTTTATCTGCCGTATAGGGTTGAATCTTTCTCACGTAGGACCTGAGATGCATTTTGGGACAGGACAGCCCATCATACCTCACAAACACTGGCACTTTGAATTTTGGGGGAATCACAATCCCGGCAACCAAACCCAAGTCTTCAAAGTCCAAACCCGGTACTCTTTGTAATTCCATGGCGGCCAATCTGTCCTCTAGCCCCTTGTATTTATCATCAGCTGGAGGGTATTGCTGGTCAGAATAATCTTCATCCTCTTCAACCTCTTCTTCTTCCGCATCAGACTCGGAAGGCACCGCAGCTCCATCTCTTTTACTGGTCCCTTCATCAGAAGTAGGAGGAAATTCAAGCACTCTCCGAGCTTCTCCGTCAAATCTTCTCCCCAAAGTAGCCACCCCAATCCTCTTTTTCTTCTTTTTCACTGGGTCCTTATTCCCCAATTGAGTCTTGATATCCTCCTGACCCTTAGCCAAGGTCATCAGGAGTTGCTGGAACTGTGCATTCTGAGCTTGTAGGTCTGACTGTTTGCTCGAGATCCATCCTACTAAAATAAACAGCAGACAGATAAGGAAACCTGGCGTGAGACCTGCTTATGCACATGATGAATGGTATGCTTATGTATGCAATGCATTCAAGGATTTAGAACATTCAAAATTGTTGCAAACAAAGAAAAACGCACGTCATATTAATAAGAAGAAATTTGTTAGTACATAAATGCCCCATGGGCCAAATATTACAAAATAACTTCTTAAGGCAAAAAGACATTGCGCATCCTCTTTGGTGCGATGTAGGTGTTGAGGGCCTCTTGCTCGTGGAGTCGGCGGGTAAGCTCTAGAACCTTCTTTTCACTGGCGTAGTAGCTAGCTTCAAAAGTATTCCGTTCCTCCTTGAGCTGAATCCAACTTTTCTGCATTTTCTCCCACGATGTAGGCATGTCTGGATGTAGGATGGTGTAGGGGACCTCTCCTTCATTGACGGGCTCTTTAATCACTGGGAGTACATGAGGATAAGGCATCATTAGACTTTGGGCTCGGGCTCGTACCCACTTGAGATAGGGCTCAAGAGGGATGGAGTTCTTGTGTCCCAAAGTCTTGCTATCAACCTTGTTGAGTTTTCCCCAAGCTCTGATGAATCTTTGGCGAAGTCCTTGTGCATCGTTGTCGAAGTCAAAAACTAGGTTATGAATCAACATGTCATGAGGGCCATCCCTCCGTGCATATCCAAATTGCCTCAAAGCTAGGCAAGGGTTGTAGGTGATACCTCCCCTGATTCCAAGTAAAAGAACATTAGGAAACTCTCCGCAACGATAGACAATGATGACATTTTCTCTGGACCGAGAACACCAATGCACATCAGAATGAGTAAGAGTCATCAACCGTTGGGACCACCTTGTACCTTGGTCATTCTTCAAGACAGATTGCGGAAGGTGCGAAATAAACCACCTTGCAAGGATAGGAGTACAGCACATGAGAACACCTCTCTTTCTCATTGTTCGTGTGTAAAGTGAGTGAAGGATGTCCCCAAGCAATGTTGGTATTGGATTTCTGGACAAAAAGATTTTGACGGCGTTGACATCTACCAATTGGTCAGGATTTGGGAACAAGACCAACCCATAGATAAGGAGTGCCACAATCTCTTCAAAGGCTTGTAGGTCCAATGAGTTCCAACATTCTTGTGCCTTCTCAAACAAGAATTTTGCTAAGAATCCCTTGACGCCGCTTCTAGTTTCCCAATGCCCCTTGATGTCGGATGGTTGTAGATGTAATGCTCGAGCAACATCTTCCGGCTTTGGTTCCTTTTCCGTACCGTTGAAGGGTAGTTGATTAAGGATAGGAATTCTCAGGAGTTGAGAAAACTCCTCCAAAGTGGGTACCAACTGATAATCAGGGAAGGTGAAACAGTGGTGAAGAGGGTCAAAGAACTAGAATAGCACTTTCATCATGTCTTCTTCAATGTTGGTGTTGACTAGGCTGAGCAGTCTACCATGTCTTTCACTGAAGGATGAATTTTCCGGAATTCTTGAGGTGAGCTCCTTGAGTTGAGGAGAGATTCTCACAAGGTTGACTTGAATGGTATTTCTGCGAGGAATTTCCATGACCTACAAAATAGGAACAAAGATGAAGATCCAAACCCTTGAAATGATTAGTGAATGCATATGATGCTTTATGATGTTTATGATGTATGCACAAACATATGTACAAGCAAATCACACCAAATCCTAGTTTCAGGCTTGCATGGGGTTTCATAGGTAAGTACCCTCTTGAGTGTAGTTGGCTTAAAAACCTGTCCTATAAATAGTAACCGGGTTCTAAGGAGCTCAATATCATTGGATTGTTTTCAATGTTCATTGTTTTGGTTTAGCCATTTAACTAGCGACCAAAATATTCCAAGAAAACAACCCTCAATGAGTGTAGTATCGAGTATCTACCAACTTTGGACTGCACCAAAGCCGGTCATCTCACTACCCCTAATAAAAGGCCAAGATGGTCAAGTAAGGTTCTAGGTCATTAGTGCTTAGTGACATCACTCAGCGGCCCCGTACTCTCCTTGATTGAACTCAAGGGTTACCGGTACTCACAAATATGTCGCACTAATATAGCTATTGCTTCGACCGTGTCGGTATACCCCGCACAGTTTCCACAACGTATTGCTATCTATGAATGTTTCCCAAAATCCGAGTGTAGGATTGCAAACCCAAACAATAGAGCCAAGATATAAAGTAATCAATTCAAACAATTAGTCATGCAAGAGGGTGATCTAAGCCCTAAGGTTACTCCACTTTTAAATTAGTCCCCAGCAGAGTCGCCAGTTCTATGATACGGTGGGAGAACTGACTAGAGTTTTGCGTTTGTTTTCGCAAATGTTTCGGTTGAGCAAGAGTCGCCACCAACTTTTTATTTTATCCTAAGGAAAGGTTTAAAAAGCACAGCAAAAACCTTTGAGATTTTTCTTGGGTTCGGGGAGTAGATTATAGAAAGGGAAGGTATTAGCACCCTTTCTATCCATGGTTATCCATGGGCTCTTAGGTACTTGCTTAGATCAACTTGCCTTGGTTTTCAATTTGTTTGAAATGGTGTTTGGTGTGTGATTTTGAGAATGTTTTGAAAAGATGCCTTGTATAGGCTACCCTTGTAACAATTCTTTACTCGAACGTTTTACAAGAGGTGTTTGTCTTTTGAAAAGATGTTTCAAGGTTTTTTGAAAGTTTGTTTTGAAAGTGTTTGTAAAGTGTGGTTTGAAATTAGGCAAGTGTTTTCTTGGCAAATTGACAAGTACTTAAGAGTTATCTACCCTAAAGTTTTCTCAAAAGATTTTTGTTATGTTTTAAACCTTTTGACAATTTTGTTCCACCATTGTATTTGGTGGACAATCTTGTATTAGGAGGTGAAAGGGACGGGCGCGGGTCATCGTTTAGACCATAATTGCAATGGTGTTAAGTATCTTTGGGCAATTTTTCCTTGAAAGGGACTTGATCATTTTAGGCAACTTTTCGAAAGCGTCATCGAGGTACTATGATCATTTGAATTGTGTTTGTTTTGCCAAAGACACCTAACATGCAACATGGCCTATTTATTGAAGGCAACAAGTGGAGTACCCTAGAGGTGCAAGTGTGATAAGTGTTGTCCATTTTTCATGCTTGTTTATCTTGAAATTAGGTCAAACTATTTTTGTTCTTTTTATTTGCATACAAACCCTAACTCTAGCATAGTATATTTAGAAAGCGATAAAGTGCGAAATTTAAATTTCTACACTATTACAACACAATAATATGGGGAGGGGGGTACAATGTTTCAAATGGGGTATATTTAGACAAGAATTTAAACCTAACTATTACATCATTTTCTTTGAATATTTACAAGACAAATAATTGTATAATTAAATGGAAATTGAAATAAATATGTAAAATGTAAAAAGAATTTTTATGTGTATGAAAAAAGAATATTATTTATGTGAAAATAAAAAGAGAAATAAAAAGGTATTATTTTTGGAGTATTTTCAATTTTAGGGCAAAACCCTAATTTTTTAATCAAAAAGGGATATTAATCAATTAATTCATATAATATTTACTATTTACATACAAAAATAAAATAAAATATAGTATATTTATAAAAATGTCTTTTTAGTGCTAAATATTAATAAAAATAAATATGTATATTTTTGATATTTTTACCCTAAATGTATTAATATATATATGTATATTTATATTATTTACAAGACATGTATTATATATATTAATTAACAATATTTAATATTAAAATTAAAAAAAAAGTATTTTTCTATAAAATATTTTCAGGAAGTAAAAATAAGATAAAAGTGTATAAAATATATTTTGTGCTATTTTAGTATTTTTAAACAAAAAGTATACATTTATTTATTTATGTACAAACTAAAAGAAAAAATCAAAGAAATACCTAATAAATTCAAAAATGATGAGAAAAAATATTTTTATATTTTTAATATGCTGAGAAAAAATAAATGAGTCAATTAAAAAAAGAAAAAGTCAAAAAATATTAAAAATGAAGCAAATGGGCTCAGGGGTGTAAAACCAAAAAAGTGGTGTGAATAAGAAAATAGCTCAGGCCCAGCCCAAGAAGACATTGTCTTCAACCTTCAGACAAAACAGTTCAAAAACGTGCGCCCTTCTTCTCAATCTTCTAACTCCTGATTCCTGGCTTATTAATGAAAACTCATAACATAAAAAATGTTCAGCATTAAGAGACGAATCCAACCATATGCAGAACTTGATCTAACTCTCTAAGATGAGGGAGAATTTCTTCTCCCCCAAATCCTAACCTAGATTTTCTGCCATTTTCAAACCTTAAATTCTCACAGCTCAAGCAAAAGAAATGAAAAGTAAAAACATGTACATGTTCAGTGGCATGAGTAGAACATTGTTTATTCACAAACTTAGAGCTAATGATGCTTAATAAGAGAGATAGAACTTCACCAAAATACCTGTTCAGTTGAAGTTCTATCTGGCAATGAGGAAGCTTTCAGTGCAAGGTGATGATTGGAAAAGCTTCCTTGAGGTCCAGGGATGCTATTCCAATGTTTACTTTGTCTTGAAAGCTTTTGAATCGTGCTAGAGCACTTCACCTGCAAAACAAGAAACTGAAAATGGTGGAACTGGTTAGAGGGATTACAGGTCGTGTTTCAAGTCATGGTTAGCTTGCATAGATGCTAGGGAATGTATGTGAACTGGTTTGGGCAAGAGAGCTTGAGGGAAATGGAAGATGGCACTCAAACTGCAGGCTTGGCCCTATTTTTGCAGTTTGAAGGTGATTCTGAGATTGGGAGTGTATGAGAGGTGTTAGGGTTGTGCAATAGCATGGTTGAGATGTCTTGAGTGTGTTTCACAAGTTCACTTTAGTGTTTGCAAGCTGATATGAGAGTTGTGTTACAATATGCCAAGTTACTTACACTTTAAGCAACAAATGCCCAAGTTGTGTTCTAGGTCAGTAGAGGCCCCCTAATGAGCTGCATAATCCCTCCTTGATCAGAGTGTTTTGCCCATAATCTTGTGCCAATTAGATCTCATTTGTACTGCTTGGATTTTCAATTGGACATAAAGTTAACTTTTGCAAAAATGGAAGAAATGCTTTATCTATTTTGGGATTAATCCTTTAGGCAATGCTTGAACTCATGAAACAAGGCCTTGGCACAAAGGTTTTGCATTGAATTATTGAGTGTCAAAGGGTTTTAGGACCTGTAATTTAGCACAAACTATGCTGACTTGAAAATGGCTTAAGTTATGAACATGTTCATGATCAATCCAAAAGTGAGTTTTTGCCATATTGTGAAATTCGATTCTCTCAAGTTATGAGGTTGTTTGAGAAGTTCTTGGACATTTTGGAAAGCTTGGAATGTGTACTACAATCCATATTTGAAATGCAAATTGAAATTCCAAGTGGAAGTGTATGGAAAATGGCCTTGAAGTTGGGTAGAAAACCTTGTCAAAATAGGTTAAAATTTCACTAAGTTAAGAATGGTTTAGTGCCCTTATTCAAAAATTTGTAACTTGAGATACAAGCCTCAAATGGGAAAACTTTGTGAATCAAAGTTGTAGATTATGCAACAAACTACAACTTTCATGTTTTGACTTTTGTTTGAATCCAAATGGATCTTTGTGAAAAAGTGGCGCAAAGTTGGAAAAAAATTAGGGTTTTTTATAACTTGGAAAAATTCTAAGTTATGAATAATTCTAATTTCTAACCCTAATTTGCATTTTGTGATTTCTTGGTGAACAAGTTTCATGATTTGGCATGTTTTGATGAAAAATGAATCTTGACTCTTGATTTTGACCAAAAAGTCAAAGTTTGACTTTTCAGTATACAGTCAAAATTGATCAATTGACTGGGAAATTCAACTGTCAATCTTGTGTACTTGGGATCTTTTGAACTTGTTGAGAATTTCAAGACAATTCCATGGGGTCCTTGAGTCCATATATGAGCTTGGTTTGCCATTGGTTGGGTCAAACAGTCAAAAATTGCCTTTGTGCAGTCAAAACCCTAAAAATGACCATTTTGCCCTTTTGGTGATCTGCTCAAATTTCTTGTGGAATTGTGATCCAAACTTGACCAAATGGTTCATGGAAGTTTATAATGTTGATGTGGATCAATTTTCATGAGGTTTGACTGTCAATTGGCCACAGTTGACTTTTTTCCCAATACAGTTGATTTCTAGGTCAACTGTCCAATTGACTGGGCAAAACTTGGAATCAAGACTTGAAACTTGATGAGGATAAACTTGGGGGTTCAATATGAAGCATGAAAGTCATCTTAGGTATTTTAGGTCAAAACATCTTTGTGCAAACACAAACCCTAATTTGGGTCAGCAGTGCAAGGAGGAGTCTTGAGCAGATGAAACCCTAACTGGATCTTGGGCTTCAAAGGTTTTGTGATGAGAAATCCATGAGAAATGGGAGGGCAAATTTTGGGGTACAACACTATCGTTGGCCCTTTCCGGACCAGTGGGATTTTTCCCACTTGAGGGGACTAGCAGTTTGCAAGAGTATGGTGGCCCTTGTTTTAGCTCCGCTAAATCGACCTCGCTTTCTTTGACGGTTATAGTTTCGTCGAAGGTTTCTGGATCTTCATCGTCCATTTCGACATATGCTATCCTTTCTCTTTTATGAGTTTTCGTCGCCTTGGCTTTTTCAGCTTTAAGGCGTTCTACCCGTCGAACTCTATCGGCCAATTGGGCCATGTTTCTCAGGTATTGAGTGTCTAATTTCTTCCTAATGGAATAATCTAAGCCTCCTGCGGCTATTTCGACTAACTCATGTTCTGGCACTTGCGTAAAGCATCTTGCTTTGAGCAACCTAAACCTATTTAGACATTCGTCTATAGGTTCAGTGAATCGTCTCTTTACACTGGCCAATTCTTTCAGGCTTATCTTGGTCTGTCCCATGTAGAATTGCTCATGGAACAATCTCTCCAACTGGGTCCAATGGTGGATCGAATTGGGGGGAAGAGTTGTGAACTAAGTAAACGCGTTCTTTGTTAGGGAACTTGGGAAATACTTAATCCTCAGGTTTTCGTTGTTTGAAATATCTCTTGCTTCAATCAAGTATCTCGCCACATGTTCGACAGTAGATTCTGTCGTGTCCCATGAAAATTTAGTGAACTTAGGGACTTTACATCTAGGAGGTAAGTCTATTTGTAACACATATTCTGACAGTGGGGATGTGAATTTGGGCCTACGAAAGCCCGTATTCATCCCATTTTGCGTCATGATTCTTTCGATCACGACTGTCAGGTTATTTTCCAAACCCATATTCTGGTATTGGATGTGCTGAACTACTTCGTCAGCATTTTGGTTTCTGTTGACTATCCTTACCTCCGGGGCTATGACCCTAGGTTCTTCGACCCCGGGTTGTTCCAATCGTGTCCTAAGGTTTTCTTCGACAGGCTGCTGGACTTGGTTAATAGTGGTTTCTTCATCTAGAAGTATACCTTGGTTTCCCCTTATTTGCGCCCTTTGGGGCTGTCGAATAGGTTGGGGTACCCCAAAGAAATCGGCTAGACGCGCCATTTGCGCTGTCATCTGCTGATTCGACTGGGTGGTATTTTGTATTAGAGGATTTAGCACTGTACTTAAAGTTTGTGCCAACATTTGAACCATATCGTGGTTGCTTTCGTCCATTTGCTGCCTCAAGACTGCTGCCGAGGCATTCGTAAGGCCATGCGCCACTTGGGACGTTCCTCCTAAGAGTTGGGTCCTACTCCTGTTCGCCATACCAACTCCAGAACCTTGGAGTGGCGAAGAGGCGCTCACTAAAGGGTCTGAAAAAGTGGACGCAGCGTTCGTCAGGCTAGCCAATTCAGAAGTTGGCATGCCATAGAGTGGTTCTCGATTTGGACCGCATGTCAGAAATCCTGGGGGAACATAAGGCCTAGTTCCTGGGTTTCCCCATGGTGGGGGAGTTCCCAAAGGCATTTTGGGGACAGTGAACGGAGGTAATGGCCCCGTTTGTGTGACCGTTATTGCTGGTGTTGAACCAACGGTTAGCGTTTCACTTACGGTTGGGATAACCGTTGTTCCCACATTTGTTTGTGGGATTTCGCTATTGTTTGGCGGATTCTCCATCGCTTCTCTTCTTCTGGTAGTATTGGTATCGTTAGTGTATATTCTACCACTTCTCAATAACATGCAATACTTCTCGAAAAAGATGATATTCTATATAAATACGGTTAACCTTAAAAATCAACACAAGGTCCCACCGGGTGTGCCAATTTTTTTACCGTGGAAATTGGTAAACAACCGCTGATCCTCCAAAAGGTTACTTATTTGGTGACTCGCAGGATCGATCAGATTGATCCTAAGACATGGTTGATTTTTTGGGGTTTGACTAAGTCTAATGATGGTTAATGCCAGGAAAGTAAAGACACTTTATGTAAATTGCATGAAGAAAAGCTTGATAGAATAAATGAAAGCGTTAAATAAAGGCTTCGACAGAGAAGGGTAAATGAAAAGGCAGTAAAGTGCTGGAATATAAAAGACTTTGATTAATTTAAATGGTGTTTCACACATACATTCTCAACAATTCTTTCGCTCACACTGGGTACTTGAATCTAAATGAGTGACTTGTATATAATGGTGAACACACGCGAAAACTACGTGAACAACTAGTATTTATACTAAACACATCTCAAGTAACCGTTAGGCAGTTACGTTGCTTCGAGATGACACCACTTGGCATGCTCACAGCATTCGAAGCTCCTGATCTTGGCACGTTGCACTTGGTAACTGCTGGGAACCGTTTTCCCTCCAAACGTTCGAATCTCAAACCGTTCCACTCTGAGCATCAAATGCCTTTGTCGAGAAGTTCCTTCGACGTCGAAGGCAACAAGATTCCTACTTAAAGAAATTCTCTAAGTACCTTGCCACTTTCTGACGAGCATTCGACAGGATCAGCTGGTCGAAACCATTCCTCATGATTAATGGTCTATATTAATAAAAAACAAGGGTGTCGAATTTAGGAGCCAACAATTGCTGAGGAAAATAAATCCTTGATAGCTGGAGATAATGAAATCTTTGACTGCTGTCGGGGAAAATAAATCCTTGACCGCTGCTGGAGATTCAAAATCTTTGATTGTTGGGGATGAGAAAATCCTTGACAACTTTTGTGGGGATGTGAGAATCCTTCATATTCTGAAATTGGAGTATTGACAAAATCTGTTGTGAGAGTAATGACAAATTGCTTGAGAAATTTTCTTGGGAAATCCAGAGAACTTTGAAGACCTCTACTGGGGGTTAAATTAATGGGAATCCTTACTCGGCTGGGGAATAGGGAAAATTCTGATGATCTCCACTGGGGATCATACAAAGGAGAACCTTGATCTGTTGGAGAAAAAGGGAGACTCTGATGGCTTCTGCGGGGAACTAAGAATGAGAATCTTCAATCTCCTGGGGAATTTGAATCCTTGGGGACTTCATGCTGGAGAGTCCAGAATGAGAATCTTCGATCTGCAGGGGATTAAAAATTCTGACAAATTCATGTTGGGGAGTGATGAAGACTCTGGAAACTTCACTGGGGAATCGAGAATGAGAATCTTCATTTTGTTGTGGAGTAAAAACTCTATGGGGAATAGCTATACTGCTGGGGAGTAGCTATCCTGCTGGAGAATAAGTTCAGGACTCTGGGGAAAAGCTTATTCCTATTTGGAAAAAGTTCAGGAGTTGGGGTTGTATGCCACTCTACTGGGAGTTATCCTAGGTTGGGGATAAGACAAAAGTTAACTGTTATCTGGTTGATTTTCAGGCTTTAAGATAACTTGCTGGGGAATTGGAAGGTTTTCGCTGGGGATTCATAGTTTTGACTTGATTGGGGAAGAAGGTTTCATCTTCGCTGAGGGTCTGTAGTTCAAAGTTTTAGCTCCGCTGAGGATCGG
This sequence comes from Vicia faba, assembly GCA_948472305.1. Taxonomy (NCBI): domain Eukaryota; kingdom Viridiplantae; phylum Streptophyta; class Magnoliopsida; order Fabales; family Fabaceae; genus Vicia; species Vicia faba. The sequence continues at coordinate 1,134,864,526 of OX451741.1, read as the reverse complement.
AAGTTTGAAGTTTTCACTCTGGTGGGGAATTGAGAGTTGTTGATGGCTTAACTCTGATGGGAATTAGGGGTTTGAAAATATAACTCCGCTGGGGATATGCATTTCAAGGTTTTAGCTCCGCTAGGGATCTAGATGATGTACTGCAGGGGATTTCTCCTGGAATAGCCTAAAGACGTTTTCCTATACTTCCAACCTGTCAGTAATTATTCTTTCCCATTTCGTTTATTTGTAAATATGTGATTATATTCAAATGCATATGCTCATTAATAAATCATTGGACGTTTTCAAATAAAACACAAGTGTAAAAAGGAAAAGATAAATAGTTTTTTGCACTTTGAAGTATCTTTGTATTAACTTTGTGTAAGTATTTGTACAAACTATACAGACATCCTAGTAAGAGAATGTTGTCATAAAAATGAGAAAATTTTATACAAAGAAAGATGTCTATATGTAAAAATTCCATGGGGTTCCCATTCTGCTATAGCCTTCGTAACTCTGGATGTCTTGTCTATTTGTTGCTTCGTCCGAAGATGATTGAGTTGACCAGAAGCTCGGAGCTTGTCTGTGAAGAGATTATCCTTAAAGTGATCCGACGAGACATAGTCATACGCTTTAATTCCCTAACTTTTGTCTGAACCTCCCTTTCAGGTTTTCGATCCACCGGGAAACCCTTTTTTGCCCAAGTCGCCCTTTCGGGTTTTCAACTTGTCGGGTGTACAAAATTTTTTTATTTATCCCTAATTTTTGCCTGAACCGCACTTTCGGGTTTTCGATTCACCGGGATGCCCTTTTTTGCCCAAGTCGCCCTTTCGGGTTTTCAACTTGCCGGGTCATTTATGCGTAGTATCTTTTGACTATGTTTGTGTTCGCAGGGTGCGGCAGGTCGTCACCGTCCATGGTGGTTAAGATCATTGGCCCACCAGAAAAGATGTTTTTGATCATAAATGGTCCTTCGTAGGTAGGAGTCCATTTTCCTCTGGGATCACTTTGTGGCAAGATGATGCGCTTGATCACAAGATCCCCGACTTGATATACCTGGCGTCTGACTTTCTTATTGAAAGCCTTGATCATCCGTTTTTGATACGCCTGACCATGGCAAATAGCAGTAAGTCGCTTCTCGTCAATCAAGTTAAGTTGATCAAGCTGGGTCTGAATCCAATCGTCTTCACTCAAACCAGCATCCTTCATGATTCTCAAGGAGGGAATCTGAACCTCGATAGGTAAAACAGCTTCCATGCCATATACCAAAGAATAGGGTGTTTCCCTAGTTGATATGCGTGTTGTGGTACGGTACCCGTGAAGAGCAAACGGTAACATTTCATGCCAGTCCTTGTAGGTGACTATCATCTTTTGTATGGTCTTCTTGATATTTTTGTTCGCAGCTTCGACAACACCGTTCATCTTTGGCCGATAGGGAGATGAATTGTGATGTTGAATCTGGAACTGTTCGCACAAAGCAGTGATCATAGTATTGTTAAGGTTTGTACCGTTGTTAGTGATGATCCTTTCGAAGATACCGTACTGGAAAATGAGGTTGTGCTTGATGAAGCGGGCAACAACATTCTTTGTGACGGATGCGAAGGAAGCGGCTTTGACCCACTTGGTGAAGTAATCAATGGCCACCAGGATGAAGCGGTGTCCATTGGATGTTGTAGGCTTGATCTCTCCAATCATGTTGATTCCCCACATAGCGAATGGCCAAGGAGCTGTTAAGACATTGAGAGGAACTAGAGGTATATGTACCTTGTCCGCATAGATTTGACATTTGTGACAAGTCCTGGAATGTTGATAGTAGTCATCTTCCATGGTAGCCCAGTAATAGCCTGCCCGCAGAATCTTCTTAGCCATCGTATGTCCTCTAGAGTGAGTGTCAAAGGTACCATTATGCAGTTCAGCCATGATCTGCTCAGCTTCAATCTTGTCCACACAACGGAGCAGAATGCAATCATGATTGCGCTTATACAGGATACCATTGCTCAAGAAGAACTTAGCTGAGAATCTCCTTAAGAACTTTTTGTCATTGACTGAAGCTCCTTCAGGATATTCTTGAGTCTCGAGATACCTTTTGATTTCATGAAACCAAGGTCGGTCCACTACTTCTTCGGTATTAATCTCGTGATAATGTGCAGGTTCGTCCATCCGTTCAATGGTGATTTGGGGAGCCTCATTATCCCAGTTAAGTTTAAACATGGAGGACATTGTAGCTAGAGCATCTGCTAGCTGATTCTCTTCTCGTGGGAAGTGCTCGAAGGTAATCTGCTCGAAATGTGGTAACAATGTCAAGACATGTTCTTTGTAAAGGATGAGGTTTGGATGTTTAGTATCCCACTCTCCTTTGATCTTACTGATGACCAAAGTTGAGTCCCCAAATACATCTAAGGATTTGATTCCCAAGTCTATGGAAGCCTTGAGTCCAAAGATACAAGCTTCATACTCGGCCATGTTATTTGTACAGTTGAAGCAGAGCCTGGATGTGAAAGGTGTATGGAAACCTTCTGGAGAGATAAGTACAACACTGATACCGTTGCCAAGTGCGTTGGAGGCACCATCAAAGTACAGGGTCCATCGGGATCCTTGTTCAGGTCCGTCATATGGTATGAAATCTTTAATGTTGCCCAATGTCATGATATCCTCGTCGGGGAAGTCGAACCTCATGGATTGGTAATCTTCGACAGTTTGATGAGCTAGATGGTCAGCTAGCACACTCCCCTTTATAGCTTTTTGGGTCGTGTACTATATATCGTATTCCGTTAGGATCATCTTCCACCTAGCTATTCTTCCAGATAAAGCAGGCTTCTCAAAGATGTACTTGATCGGATCCATCTTAGATATCAGCAGAGTGGTATGAGTCAACATATACTTCCTTAGCCAGAGAGCAGCCCATACCAAAGCACAGCAAGTTTTCTCGTACAGTGAGTATTGGGTCTCACAGTCGGTAAACTTTTTGCTAAGGTAATAAATGGCATGCTCTTTTCGGCCAGACTCGTCATGTTGGCCCAGTACGCACCCCATTGAATTCTCTAGGACGGTCAGATACATGATTAGCGGCCTTCCTTCGACGGGTGACATCAAGATAGGAGGTTCTAGCAAATACCCCTTTATTTTATCGAAAGCAACTTGACAGTCATCATTCCATTTAACTACCTGATCTTTCTTCAACAGCTTGAAGATTGGTTCACAGGTAGATGTTAGGTGAGAAATGAACCTTGCAATGTAGTTTAGGCGTCCCAAGAAACCTCTAACCTCCTTCTCAGTGCGAGGAGCAGGCATTTCTTGTATAGCTTTGACTTTGGCAGGATCAACATCGATGCCTTTGTTGCTGACAATGAAACCCAAGAGTTTACTGGACCTGACTCCGAAAGTGCACTTGTTAGGGTTCAGTCTGAGCTTGTACTCCTTCAACCTGACAAACAGCTTTTGCAAATGGTCGAGGTGTTCTTCGTCCGTTTGTGATCGGGCTATCATGTCATCTACATAGACCTCTATCTCATGATGTATCATATCATGAAACAAAGCTACCATGGCGCGTTGATAGGTGGCCCCGGCATTCTTCAGTCCGAATGGCATCACTTTGTAACAGAACGTACCCCACTGTGTAACAAAAGTAGTTTTCTCCATGTCTTCAGGTGGCATTTTGATCTGGTTGTAACCTGAAAATTCGTCCATGAAAGAAAATACCTTGTGATGAGTGTGTTGTCAACCAGGATGTCAATGTGCGGAAGTGGAAAGTCATCTTTAGGGTTGGCCCTGTTTAAGTCTTTGTAATCCACACACATTATGACTTTGTCGTCCTTCTTAGGTACGGGCACAATGTTAGCAACCCATTATGGATAGGAAGTAACAGCCAGAAATCTAGCATTAAATTACTTCATAACTTCGGCTTTGATCTTTTCTAACATGTCGGGCCTCATGCGGCGGACCTTTTGTTTAACTGGTGGACAGTCTTCTCTTGTGGGTAGGCAGTGAACCACAATATCTGTATCGAGTCCCGGCATGTCTTCGTATGACCAGGCGAAGATCTCAACATATTCATGTAACAGCTGAATCAGGCACTCTTTGACACTTGGCTCTAGGTTGGCACCCACTCTAACTTCTTTTTTGTCTTCCTCAGTTCCCAAGTTGATGGTCTCTAACAACTCCTCATGAGGTAGAATAGCCCTTTCTTCCTGTTGTAGCAGCCTAGTCAATTCTCCTGGAACCTCACAATCTTCCTCACCTTCGTATTTGGCGTGGTAGACCAGATCTTCAGAGTCACTGAAGGCCATAGCAGAATTGTTACCCATGGAATCCGGAATGGAAGGGTACCTGCATTTATAAGTGTGGGTGTGTGTAAGGGAATAGCCATCTTTAAACAAATAAGATGCAAAAAGAAAGACAATGAACACAAAAGTTTATATGTGAAAACGTCCATGATTCATTAAAATGGCATATGAAGATGAAAAATCAAACCCTTACAAATGGACCTATGTGCCTCGGGTAAGGCACAAGGTTAAAAGTGTACGAAATGTTTGAGAATTATTACAAACCAACAAAAATGTTCAAAAGATAAATTACTGATTTATGAAAGTAATCGGAACAAAGTCTTTTGCTTCCCAATTGCACAGTCCTCCGTCAACAGTAGGGAAAATCCAGTCTTCCAAGTTGCTCTCCTCTTCACTATCCCCCAAAGCATTGACTCCATGATGGGTGAGCTTCACTGGTGGCCCTCCAACACGGGAACGACGCACAGCCTTATGACTAGCCGAAGTGAAACCCAAGCCGAATTTATCTGATTTGAAAGGAAAGTCGGGAAGCTGCCCCCAGATTGTGGATCCGCCTTCTTCAATCACAGCTTTAGCATCTTTAAGAGACGACATCTGAGGCAGAGGTCTTATAACTATGGGTACAGAGGACACTGTCTTGGTCGCCGCTATCTCTTCAGAGAACTCTTCGAAGTGTTGGAAAGGGGTCTCTATGAATTTGCCATCCAATTCTACATAACGGAAAGAATTAAGATGACTGATCATGTACTCCTCTTCGCCATGAACAGTTATAATTTTCCCCTTGATAGGGTATTTGAGCATTTGATGCAGAGTAGAAGTGACGGCTCCATCATTGTGAATCCAGGGTCTTCCCAACAAGCAAGAATAGGAAGGACGAATGTCCATCACATAGAATGTGGAGTTGAAGGTTTTTGTTCTCACTTTAATCGGGATGTCCACCTCCCCGTGGACCATCCTTTTGGAACCATCAAAAGCTCTGACAATGATGTTGTTGGGTTTCAGGGTTAGGCCTTCACAATCCAACCTATCCCAGGCTTTCTTCGGCAAGACGTTCAACGATGAACCAGTGTCTACTAGAACGTGTGCTAGAGTAGTCCCTCTGCATTTCACTGAGACATGCAAAGCGTCATTATGTTTTCTCCCTTTAGATGTTAAATCGGCATCGGAGAATCCTAGACCATTGTCAGCTGTTAAGCTAGCTACACATTCCTGGAACTGGTCCGCGGAGGTTTCCTGTGGCACATGGGCTGTCTTCAAGAATCTTATCAAAGCTTTAGTGTGAGCCTCTGAACAGAGCAGCAGGGCCAACATAGAAATCTTTGAGGGGGGTTTCCCCAGTTGTTCCACAATATCATAATCACTTTTCTTGATTATTTTCAAAATCTCTTCCTTTTCTTTTTGAGAGGTTTCAGGGATGATCAACGGTTGAGCCCTCGTCCTGACGGGCTCTTCTTGGATCCCTTTCCCTCTATCATCAGCAGCAGCAGAGGGGACAACTACAGGAGTTACAACTTCTTTAATAATCGGAGTTCTCGCAGATATGTTTACCGGTGCAGGGGTAACCTTAGGAGCAGCTGAGGGTCCAAAGATTGCCTTTGGAGGGGCAATCTCTGGAGAGAAAATTCTTCCACTGCGGGTGATTTTGCTCATTCTAGCAGTGTTTCCATTGTCGGAAGTCTCTTCATCAGAACTCTCTTCAGTTGATTCAATTTTTTTAATACCGTGGTAAAAGATCTCTCCACCATAGTTCCACGGTATTGATTTGTCGGACTTGTACGGGACGGGCCCGAGCATAGTTATCTTCAAAGGTACAGTCTTCGGAGCGGATGTAATCTTAACAGGTCTTTTGGAGACCTTGGAAATATTGGCGTATATGGTTATTATCGAAACATCATTGACAGGAGTCGGTGTAACAGGAGTCTTTTCAAAAAGGATTTCTTGGTTATCCATTAGGCGATGGATGCCTAACTTCAACAACGGACAGTCAGTTGGTAAGGATGAACAAAGGCAGCAATCTTCTTCACAACCTGGGAAAATCCCATCCTTCAGCAAATTCAACTTGATTATCGGTAGCGGAGTCATCAAATCATCAACAGTAGCAACAAAAATATCTTCTTCAACAGCATGGCCATTGTGGCCATGCTTTGGCATTGGAGCAGAGATTACATTCGACTTTTCAGGGGCGTCGAATTCAACTTCTTTAGCATCTATTAAATCCTGAATCTTATTCTTGAGGGCCCAACAATTGTTGGTGTCGTGCCCTATACTTTCTGAGTGGTACACGCACCAGGCATTGGGATGGTAGTGTGGTGACGAAGTGTTAGGGTTTTTAGGGGCCTCCCTTAGCATGGCCAGGTTCAACTTCAAGAGATGAGGTAAGGCTTGAGCAGGAGTCATGTTTATCTTGGTGAATTGCCTTACAGGACTTTCCACCCTTTGCTGGTTATTCCTCGGCTGATCACTCCTCGGCTGATTGTTTCTCGGTTGGTCTGACGCAGACTTCTGAATCATAACTGCCCCTACAGTTGGTCGTCTTTCGACTCTTCCTTGACCTCTTTGGGAGTAGACAACTGATACTTCTTTCTTTGCTGGAAAATTCTTTTTGATGGTAGCGGAAGCAGATGCATCTTTTTGAATTTTCCCGCTCTTGATTCCGGCTTCAACTCTTTCACCAGTTAGAATTAATTCAGTGAACCCCGCAGAAGAGCTCCCTATCAAGTGATTGAAAAAGGGACCTAACAGTGTACCCAAGAACATATCCACAAGCTCCCTTTCAGATAAAGGTGGTTGTACTCGTCCCGCCAAGTCTCTCCATTTCTGGGCATACTCTTTGAAGCCTTCATTTGAGACCATGCCCATACTCTTAATTGAGTACAGGTTGGTGCTAAGTCCATATTATATTGATACTGTTTGTAGAAGGCAGCATCTAAATCCTCCCAATTGTGCACATCATACCTCTCTAGCTGGTAGAACCAATCTAACTGCGTCCCCGACAAACTATCCTGGAAGAAGTGTACCCACAGGTCTTTGTCAGAAGAATGTGGTTGGATTTTCCTGACATAAGATAGTAGGTACATATTTGGGCAAGACACCCCATCGTACTTATCAAACAGAGGTACTTTGAATTTAGGAGGGATTACAATTCCAGAAACCAGCCCTAGATCTTCAAAGTCCAGCCCTGGCACTCTCTGTACCTCCATAACTGCCAGACGTTCTTCCAAGTTCTTGTATTTGTCATCTATAGGAGGGTACTGTTGTTCAGAATAATCTCCATCCTCTCCTTCCTCTTCTTCCTCAGAATTAGATCGTACCACAGCTCCTTTTCCTTTTCCTACCCCTTCATCAGATGTTGAGGGGAAATCCAGGACCCTTATGGCTTGACCTTCAAATCTTTTGCCCAAGGTAGCCACACCAACTCTCTTCTTTTTCTTTTTCTCTTTTTCCTTCTCTAGTAAGGTCTTGAGCTCCTCCTGTCCCTTGGCCAAGGTCAGAAGTAGCTGTTGAAACTGTGAATTCTGCACTTGTAAGTCTTTGACCGTTTGTTCAATATCCATCTTGCTGAAATAAACAGCAGAGAGATGAGGAAACTTGGTGTGAAGACCTGTTTATGCATATGATGAATGATATGTATTCATGTAATGCATTCGAGGATTCAGAAATTCAAATTTGTTTTAAACAAAAAAGAAACACACGTCACATTGATAAGATAGAATTTGTTAGTACATCAATGCCCTATGGGCAAAATAATACAAAATTCTAAGGTAAAAAAACATTGTGCATCCTTTTTGGTGCAATATAGGTGTTGAGGGCCTGCTCTTCGTGAAGTTGATGAGTGAGTTCCAAAACCTTCTCCTCGCTTGCGTAGAATTGGGCTTCAAAAGTGTCACGCTCTCCCTTGAGCTGTATCCAACTCCTTTGTAAATCTTCGAGTGATGTTGGCATGTCAGGATGTAGGAGGGTGTATGGAACCTCTCCTTCCATAACAGGCTCTATAATCACGGGGAGAATGTAGGGGTAAGGCATCATAAGACTTTGGGCGCGGGTTCGTACCCACTTGAGGTAAGGCTCAAGAGGGATGGAATTCTTGTGTCCCAAGGTCTTACTGTCCACCTTGTTGGGCATCCTCCAAGCTCAGATGAACCTTTGTCAAAGTCCTTGATCGTCGTTGTCGAAGTCAAAAACCAAGTCTGGAATCAACATGTCATGTGGGTCATCCCTTCGAGCATACCCAAACTGTCTCAGAGCCAAGAAAGGGTTGTATGTAATGCCTCCCCTTATGCCAAGTACAGGGACATTAGGAAATTCCCCACAACGGTCAATGATGATAACATTCTCTTTTGATCGAGAACACCAATGAATATCTGAATGTGTAAGAGTCATCAATCGTTGTGACCACCTTAAACCTTGCTCATTCTTCAAAACTGATTGGGGAAGATGAGAAATAAACCATCTTTCCAGTAGAGGAGTACAGCACATGAGAACACCTCTTTTCCTCATTGTTTGAGTGTGAAAAGAGTGGAGGATATCCCCAAGCAATGTAGGCACCGGGTTGCGAGCCATGAAGATTTTGACAGCACTCACATCTATAAGTTGGTCAGGGTTTGGGAACAAGACCAACCCATAGATGAGAAGAGCTACAATCTCCTCAAAAGCTTGTAAGTCCAATGAATTCCAGCAGCTTTAGGCCTTCTCAAACAGAAACTTTGACAAGAAACCTTTGATACCACTTCTTGTTTCCCAATGGCCTATGACATCAAATGGTTGCAAGTGTAGGGCTTGAGCAACATCTTCAGGCTTTGGATCTCTTTCCGTACCGCTGAAAGGTAGTTGATGGAGAATAGGAATCCTCAAGAGTTTAGAAAATTCCTCCAAAGAAGGCACAAGTTGGTAGTCAGGAAATGTAAAGCAATGATGCAAAGGGTCAAAGAACTGGAAGAGAACTTTCACCATGTCTTCCTCAGTGTTGGTGTTGACTAAGTTGAGAAGACGACCATATCTCTCGGTGAATGTAGAATTCTCAGGAATCCTTGAAGCTAGCTCCTTGAGTTGAAGAGGAAATCATACAAGGTTGACTTGGATAGTTTTCCTGCGAAGTGAATCCATTACCTACAAAACAGGTACAAAGATGAAAATCCAAATCCTTGAAATGGTTAGTGGATGCATATGATGCTTTATGATGTTATGATTTTATGCACAAGTATATATGTACAAACAAATCACACAAGTTCCTAGTTTAGGCTTGCATGGGGTTTCATAGGTAAGTACCCTCTTGAAGTTTAGTTGGCTCAACCTGTCCTAGAAATAGTAATCGGGTTCTAAGGAGCTCAATATCACTGGATTATTTTCTATGTTCATTGTTTCAGTTTAGCCACTTTACTGGAGACCGAAATATTCCAAGAAAACAACCCTTAATGAGTGTAGTATCGAGTATCTACCAACTTCAGACTGCACCAAAGCCGGTCATCTCACTACATCCTAAAAGGCCAAGTTGGTCAAGTAAAGGTTCTAAAAGTCCATTAGTGCTTCATGACATCACTCAGCGGCCATGTATTCTCTTTGATTGACTCAAAGGTTACCGGTACCCACAAATATGTCGCACTAATATAGCTATTGCTTCAACCATGTCGGTATACCCCGCACAGTTTCCACAACGTATTGCTATTTACCTATGAATGTTTCCCAAATACGGGTAGAGGATTCAAACCCAAACAATAGAACCAAAGTGTAAAGCATACAAGTCAAGCAAGATAAGCATGTAAAGGTGATCTAAAACCCTAAGGTAACCCCACTTTTATAAGACAATTCTATCCCCAGCAGAGACGCCAGTTATGTGATGCGGTGGGAGAACTGACAAGAGGTTTTGCGTTTCATTCGCACTTGTGCGGTTAGCAAGAATCGCCACCGACTTTTCTTTTATCCAAAAGGAAAGGTAAAAAAGCAAAGGAAAGACCTTTGAGTTTTTTTTGGGTTCGGGGGGTAGATTATGAAAAGGGAAGGTGCTAGCACCCTTTTCATCCATGGTTTTCCATGGGCTCTTAGTTACTTGTTTTAGATCACTTGCTTTGCTTTTTTTCAATTATTTGAAATGGTGCTTTGTGTGGTTTTGAAAATATTTTGAAAAGAGGCCTTTGTTTAGGCAGTCTTTGTGATTGATTCTCGTTCGTGAGAATGTATATAAAGATGTTTATCTTTTGAAAAATGTTTCAATGTTTGAAAGTTTGTTTGGAAATTGTTTTGAAATTGTGTGTATTTGTTTGAAAATAGCAAGGATGGTTTGCAAGTTTAATCAAATAACTAGGAGTTGTCTACCCTAATCAAAAGTCTTTCCTACACATTTTTATTCCTTTGACATTGTTGATTTACCATTGTATTTGGTAATCAACCCTATATTTGGATGTTAAACGGGACGGGCGTGGGTTATCACGTGACCATGATAGCAATATTGCCAAGTATCTTTAGTAAGTTTTTGAGGGGCTAGATCATTTTTGTTTAAGCAACCAAGATAGCGTCATCGAGGGACTATGATCTTTTTTGTTTTTGTTTGATTTTGCCAAGAAACCTAGCATGCATACCATGGCCATGTTTTAAGGTAACAAGTGGATGAAACCCTATGGGTGCTTGTATGCAAGGTGTTGTCATTTTTCATGCATTTTTGTCTTATGTTTAGTCATGCTATTTGTTTTGATTTTGGTCTTTGCATAAAAAACCATAATCTTACTATCATGGTATATGAAAGCGATAAAATGCGTAAAAGTAAATCTAAGACTATTACAACAATATTATGGGGAGGAGGATACAAGTTTTGAATAGGGGGATATTGCTCAAAATAAGACCCTAAAACTATTACAACCAAATTGAATTTATTTGTACAAATAAATAAATAAGCAAATATTTAAATATGCAAATAAATGTAAGTATGCAAAAAAAATGTTTTTGTATTTATTTTATGTATGTAAAATAAATTTATTTATGTCTTAAATATAAGAAAATAAAAATGATTATTTTTTGGAAAGGGTGGAAACCCTAGTTTTTTTGTTTAAAAGAAAATATATATTCTAATTATTTATTTATTCATTTTTATGTACAAGAAAGTAAATAAATATATATACAAAAATGTTAAAAAACAAAATATGTGAGAAAATATTATTTTATATGTATAATATAATAAAATAAAATATGTAAGTATTTTAATATTATTTGCAATTTATTTAAGAAAAATAAAGTATATACTATTAGTAAACTATTTTTATGCCCAAAAATATAATAAAAATAATAAAATAAAAATGTAAAAATTAAGAAAATATTTTTGGTGATTTTTAATATTTAGAAAAAATAATAAAAGTCAAAAAATATAAAAGAAATGAGAAAATATACAAAAATGAAGAAAATGGGCCAAGGGGGTGCAGGAAGTAAATAGGGGGTGTCAATAGTCAGAAAAAAGCCAGGCCCAGCCCAACTCACTTCGTCCCTGTCCTCTAGAAACAGAAAACGCGCGCGCCCTTGTTCAAACTTGTAACTCCTGCATACGTGCTTAAAAACAAAATCTTGCAACATGAAACTTGTAGCATTTTTAGTCACGATTCCATTGATATAAAAAACTTGACCTAACTCTCAAAGATCAGAGAGAATTTTGTCACCCCTAATTTCTGACCTAAAAATTTTAGCATGTTCATCATCCAAATTCTCCTAACTCAGTTAATATAAATACGAACTATGCATATGTACAGTTCAAGGACATTAAGGACTACATTTTTGCTTCACAAACCTAAGCCTAAGGATGTATAAATAAGGAGATAGAAAGTTGGAAATTACCTTGTTAAGTCAAGTTCGAATATGGCAATGTAGAAACTTTGAATGAGGCCTGAAGGACTTTTGATCTTGCTTGATGTTCCCTTGACCTTTCTCAATGCTTAGCTTGCTTTGAAATGGTCTGAAACTCCTTGTAGAACTCAACCTGCAAAGCTTAAAAATGAAAATGGTGAAGTGTGCAAACGAGGTTACAGTTGCAAAGTAAGTTCCTGGACAGTTTAGGTGTGTTGTATTGAATGTGTTTGAAGTGGTTTCAAGCAAAACGCACGAGGAAAATTTGTTTTGGAAGTGATTCTGCAGGTGATGCCCTGTTTGGGAAGGAACTTGGTGTTTTGGTGTTTTGGAGGGTTTGAGAAGTTGGCAACACGTGTTTTAGGCTTGGTATAATATGCTGAGGTTGTTTGAAATGTTGCCAAGACTTGGTTTTAACAGATACCAAAGTTGTGGACCTTTTGCAAGCTTTCATGTTTTTGAAGAAAAGGTGAGTTGACAAAGGCCAAGGTTGTACACGCTAGCTTGAGGCCTGCTGAGAGTTGGTACACTTTTCCTGATATTTGTGGAGTTGGTTTGCAGCAAAAGCTTTGGTCCATGGCTCAAGATAAACAAATTTTGTAAAAGCTAACTTTATCAAAGTAGCAATGTTAACTTTTTGCCATTTTTGGATTAAACCCTTGTACAAAGTTTAAAAGATCAAAACAATGCCATTAACCATTGTGTTTGCATTCAATTTTGGAGTGTAAAAAGGATTAGAACCTGTAATGCAAGTACAAGCATGGTCTAAACTGATTTGCAGCTTGAACCAATATGAAAAATGCCTTGGACAAAAGTGATAATTTTCCATTTTCGAACTTTCGATTCTCCTTAACCACAAATGATCTTGGAGAGTTCTTGGACATTTTGGAAAGCTTGTAACATTCTCTACAATCCATTTTTGAAATGCATTTTTAGATTCCACTTGGAACTATGTGAAAAGTTGCCATGAAGATAGGTCAAAATCCTGCCTAAACTAGGGCAAAATTTCACTAAGTTAAAAGTTTCATGGACCCTTATTCAGAAAATCATAACTTGAGATCCAAGCATCTTTTGGGAAAACTTTGTGAATAAAAGTTGTATATTTTGTGGAGGAATACAACTTTAATGTTGGAAGCTTTCTTTGAATCCAATTGCATCATGGTGAAAAATTGGGAAAAGTTGGGAAAAAATAAGAAATTTTCATAACTTAGAAAATTTCTAAGTTATGAAAATTTTTCATTTTAAACCCTAATTTCCAAAATTAGGTTTCTTGGTGAACAAGTTTCATGTTTTGACACATCTTGATGAAAAATGACCCTTGGCACTTGATTTTGACCAAAAAGTCAAAGTTTGACTTTTCAGTGTACAGTTGATTTTTGATCAGTTGATTGGAAAATTCATTTGTCAATCCAATGCATTTGAGATCTTTTGAACCTTGTGATTAGGTCAATATGATGCCATTGAGTCCTTGAAACCATGCTTGAACCCAATTTGCCATTGGCTAGGTTAAAAATCAGAAATTGCCCTTCTGCAGTCAAAACCCTAAAAATGACCATTTTGCCCTTTTGATGATCTGATCAAATTTCTTGAGGAGTTGTGGTCCAAACTTGATCAAATGGTTCATATGAGTCTATAATGTTGATGTGGATCAAAAATTATGAGGTTTGACTGTAAATTGGCCACAGTTGACTTTTTCCCCAATACAGCTGATTTTTAGGTCAATTGTCCAATTGACTGGGCAAAAATTTGATGCATAGCTTGAAACTTGGTATGGGCAATCTTAGAGGTCCAACATGAAGTATGAAAGTCACATGAGGCATTGGAAGTCCAAAAATCCTTGTGCAAACTCAAACCCTAATTTCAGGTCATCAATGCAAGGAGATGCCTTGAGCAGAGCAAACCCTAATCCTGTCTTGAGTCCAAAGAGTCTTGTGAGGAAAATCTTGATAAAATGAGAGGGAAAATTTTGGGGTACAACAGTAACCAATAGGAACAAAGCCTTGTCCAAGCATGACAACTTCTCCAATCAACCCCTTGTACTTTTTAATCAAATTTGATAACCTTGAAATATGGTAAACCAAAATAACCTTGCCATGCCATTTTTTCAAAAACAAATCCAATGGTGAGGCTTGAACTTCTCAAGCTTTATTGACTAGGGCATGGAAATAAACTCATGAACCCATGGAGCAACTTGCTAAATCTCATTGCCTTTACCTATATTAGTAACAAGCAATACAAACCAACATTGCATTTTATTAATTAAGAGAAGAAATCAAGACAAAAATATTCATGATCACAAAAGAACACAAGTCAAGGTGCTTGGTGATTCCTCAAAGAGAAAAGCTAAGTATAGGGAGGGGAACAAAAAATCCTAATGTGATCTTATTGTGAATGAATCAACATGGTATGATGAAGGGATCTTAGGGGCAAAAATTGGGGTACAACACCAGGTACATAGAGAACATCTTTGATCATAGCTTTTCCTCCATTACTCATTTGAAAAACTAGGTTGTTAGTACCTTCTGCTTGCAACGAACTATTATCAGCAAGTTTCACCTTGTTCTTCTCCAACTTGTCGAAATATGCCAACCACACCTTTTGGACAGTCATGTGATTTGAATAGCCTGAGTCGAGGAACCAGATCTTGGATTAAACATGGTTATCCTCTACTGCAGCCATAACCACCATAATTTCAGAATCATCTGAGTCTTGGCATGCATGGTTCGCTCCTTCGTACTTGCCTGTCAATATATTATTTTTCATGTACCAAATTTTTTTGGCCAAATGACCCCATTTTTCAAAGTTATAACACTGAATACCTTTCTTATCTTCTTTGTCCTTTCAATAGTCTCCTCCTCCTCTTTTCGAGGATTCAAGAGCTTTATCTTCAACCTAATGCTTGTGAGGGTTCGGCCAAGACTTCTTTCCTTGAGTCTTGTCGACTTTACCTTTGAATTTATTGGAATCACCACTCCTTTTCCATGACTGAACTTGCAAAGCTTGTATCAAGTCTTGAACTCTTTTCCTTTCAACAATCCTAATCTCATGCGCTTCCAACGAACCAACCAAATCTTCCAGTTTTAGGGTTTCAAGTTGATTGGATTCTTGAATAGCTACGATAATGTGATCAAAGTGAGAGTGCAATATTCGTATTAACTTCTTAACTATCATCTTATCACTTATGGTTTCACCATAACCCTTCATGAGATGGACGCGTTTAGTACCTTCGACACATATTGCACAATTTTTTCATCTTCTCCCATCAATACAAAGTTGAGAATTATGCACCTTTGTGGGAGATACACCACTTATACACCTAAAGCTTTAAGGTGATAGGTGAGAGGGTTCTCCCACTTATATATGCTAAAGTCTCCACATTATTATCCAATGTGGAACTATTTCCCCATTTACAAACACTTGCATTATTATTCTAACAATTTATTTTAAAGCTCTCCTCTCTAGGCTAGAAAATCAATGAAAAAACTCCCATTAGAGTTGATCTTAGGACCTCTTAATGGAGCCATTGTCTAAGTCAATGTTGAGTCAAAGGAACTAAACTGTTCTTTTGTCTTAGAGTCGTGTGATTTTGAAGCTACTGAAGCTAGCATGTTTTTCTTTAGATAAATTCTCTTTCCACCCTATAGTGAAAAGAAAAACCCTACGCATTTCCTAAAATGCCCCTGGAAGTCGGAAATATATTTCCGGTGTGTAGCCTTTTCTATTAAACCTAGATTGGAAACCAGAAATACATTTTCAAAGCGAACCTAAAATATATTTCTAGTTTCTTTGTAGATAGTACCAGAAAGAGTTTATAATTGCAAGCTTCTCAAGTCATATTTAAAGCATGTGTTTTGATGAAGACAACATGGACATCAACATTCAAAGGATGTGCAAAAAGCTTATCAACATCATATAAGATTATTAAAGAATTATTGAAGAATTATTGAAGAATCATCAAATATCAAATGGTATAAATAATTCTTAATCTTGAATATAGATGTTCACAAAAAATATGCATTCATAATCATATACATATCCAACATGTTTTCACTTAAGAAAAACTTTGTTTAAAATCTTTTTCAAAGAGAATTTTTGTAAATTAACTTTCAGGAACCGGTTCCTCCCTAACAGGGAACCGGGTTCCAAACCTTGTTCAAAAACATGTCCCTGGAATTTGTACCAGGAACCGGGTTGTACCAATAGGGGAACCGGTTCCTGCGTGATATTTTTGAAATCTGACTTATAACGTTCACTAAGAACCGGGTTCTGTCAGTGTCGGAACCGGTTCCTAGCGAACCAGTGCAGCTTTTCTTTTGTTTTTTAAACATTTTTCAAGTGGTATCTTTTCATGAATGCATTGCAACTTTTCATATGAATTGGCATGAATGAAGAGGTTCTTATGACTTTATAAAATGCTGCAGATTTTCTTATTTCAAAAAACAATGCTTCAATTTTCAAATTAACAAATATACTTCTTCAATAAACAATTTTTCATCATTCACATTTGAATTCATACTTTCATGTGTTCATAATTTTGTGAAACTTGCCATATACACTTTCATTATCATTACAAGTTTCATACATACATTGTGAACATTTATATACATTGTTTGAAAATTGTTTATATCTTGAAGAAGAAGATCAATTGAAGATTGATAAATCTCTCCATATACTTCAAATAAATCATTGTATTACTTAAAGAAATTATTCCCTTAC
Source organism: Vicia faba (assembly GCA_948472305.1). NCBI lineage: Eukaryota > Viridiplantae > Streptophyta > Magnoliopsida > Fabales > Fabaceae > Vicia > Vicia faba. The sequence goes on along the minus strand of OX451741.1, from coordinate 1,134,847,727 downwards.
TATCCAGGATTGTTGGAAGTAAGTGTTGTGATTTGAAGAGGATTGTTCTTCATTCACATTAGTGTTTGTTTGGTCTTAAAGGTGTTAAGAACCTTTGATCACCCTATAAGTTAGATAGTAAGCATAGGCTGTACAATCATTCTAACTATAGTGAAATCTCTTTCGTGTTTGAAAGGGGACTGGAGTACTCTCGGATTGTGAGGGGAACCAGGATATATCATCGTGTTCTTTACTTTTCCGCATTTATCGCTTTCATCACCATAATCAGGAAAAGATAAAGATATAATCAAAACCTTCAATCACTTAACCAAAAATTACTACCAAGCATTCTCATAAAATCGAATAAATTTTATAAGACCTAATTCACCCCCCCCCCCCCCCCCTCTTAGGCACTCTGAGACTTACAATTGGCATCAGAGCAAGTTATAGGTAACTTGTTCCTAAAGATCCAGAATGGCTTCCGCAAATCATCAACCAGTTTTCAGAGATGGTGGTAGTAACAACAAGCCTCCTCTATTCTGTGGTGAATATTTTGACTTCTGGAAAATACGCATGAAGGCGCATTTAGAAGCGCAAGGAGAGGAAGTATGGGATGCTGTTGAAAATGGTCCATTTATCCCAATATCAGTAATCAATGGCATTGGTTCTGCAAAGCCCAAAACTGCATGGGACGACGATGATAAAAAGAAAGTTCTCTATGACAAAAAGGCAATAAACCTTCTTCAAGGTGCACTCAGTATGGACGAATTTTTCCGTGTCTCGAACTGTAAAACAGCAAAAGAAATATGGGATACCCTGGTTCAAACTCATGAAGGAACGGCTGAAGTAAAAAGATCAAGGCTAAATACCTTGAGTCAAGAATATGAACTATTTCGAATGCAGCCCGGAGAATCCATTCTTGACTTACAAAAGAGATTTGTGCATTTGACAAATCACTTAAATGCTCTTGGTAAAACCTTGACAAATGATGAACTCAACTTGAAAATCCTTAGATCATTGACTAGGGAATGGCAACCAAAGGTAACTGCAATCTCGGAAAAGAAGAGTCTCTCCGCAATGACTTCCGCTACATTATTTGGCAAACTTCAAGAATACGAAACGGAACTCGGTAGACTTGAAAAACATGAAAATTTAGAGAATAAATCCAAAGGCATTGCTTTGAAAGTTGATTCAAAAGAAAGTCAAGATAAAGATGCATCGGAGGAAGATGAAAACTTCTTGCTTCTTGTAAAAAGGTTAGGAAAATATTTTGGTCATAAAAATAATCTTCATAATGCTAACTTTGTCAAAAGGAAAAAATTTTATAATCATAAAGATAAAGAAGCCTCCACATCAACACAAGATGTCACATGTTATGAATGTGGAAAGCAAGGTCACATAAAGACGGATTGTCCAAAACTCTCCAAGAAAAATGGATTCAAAGGCAAAAAGGAGTTCAAGAACAAAAAGGCTTATGTTGCATGGGAAGATAATGAGATAAGTTCTTCATCCGATTTGGAAAGCAACGAATATGCAAATCTAGCATTAATGGCTTCACATCACTCCGACGATGAAGAAGAGGTTAGTAATGAATTTAATCTTTTTGATGATGATGTTCAAGATGCTATTGATGAACTCTTGAAAGAATGCAAAAGTTTATACAAAAAGGTGTCAAATCAAGAAAAATAACTTCTAATTTGTTTAGAAAAAATTGACACCATGACTAAAGATTTTGATCTTCAAAAACAGAATTTTATTAAAGAAAAAGAAAACTTTGCATTCTCCAAGTGTGAATCAAATGTCTTTCAAATTGTTCAATTGAAAAGAGTCATTGAACGATATGAAAAAGGAAAAATAGGATTGGAAGGATTACTAAGCCAACAACGTTATCCAAATGATAAAAGGGGTCTTGGTTATGTGAATTCTAAGAAACCAAGTAACAATCCCACTATTTTTGTAAAGGCTAGTAATAGTTCCAATCCCAAGAAAGTAGAAAAGAAGCAAGTTGTTCATAATCATCAAAAGAAAAAGGCTAATGTATCGAAAAAGAAAACATTTCCTAAGAAGAAATCTTATCCTTCTAGATATAGAAGTAACTTTGAACCTACTTGTTTTTATTGTGGTATTAAAGGCCATACACCTAATGCTTGCTATGTTAGAAACTTTAGTATAGCAAGTGGGAATTATGTGTGGGTGAAAAAGGGAACTAACTATGAAGGACCCAAGGCAACTTGGGTACCTAACAAAGAATAATTTGTTTGTGTAGGTATGCTTGAAATCCACATCAAATGTTTGGTATCTTGATAGTGGATGTTCAAAGCATATGACAGGAGATGTACACCAATTTTCATATCTAGTACATAAAGCCAAAGGGTATGTCACCTATGGAGACAACACCAAAGGAAAGATTCTTGGCGTTGGAATAGTTGGCACACCTCCATCCATTCAAATTGAGGATGTTCTCTATGTTGAAGGATTAAAGCACAATCTTCTTAGCATAAGTCAACTTTGCGATAGAGGGTTCAAGATCAAATTCAACAAAGATGAATGCCTTATTATGGATGAGGCAACCAATGAGGTAAAACTCAAAGGTATAAGAACTAACAATATTTTTATGATTACTTTAGATGATTTGTCTCTGAAGGTACAATGTCTTATGGTAAACAACAATGACGCTTGGTTATGGCACAAGAGGATTGCTCACATTCACATGGAGCACTTGAACAAATTGATTAAGCATGACTTAGTTATTGGTCTACCAAAGATGAAGTTCATAAAAGACAAATTATGTAATGCATGCCAAAAGGGCAAACAGACCAAAACAACTTTCAAATCTAAGAATGTGGTGTCTACTACAAGGCCACTACAATTGTTACACATGGATCTCTTTGCTCCATCAAGAACAAAAAGCTTCGGAGGTAATGTATACGCTTTGGTCATTATTGATGATTTTTCTAGATATTCTTGGACTTTGTTTCTTGTGCAGAAAAGTGATGCTTTTAAAGCTTTTAAGAAGTATGCTAAGCAAATCCAAAATGAAAAATCCCTAAAGATTGTATCCATAAGAAGTGATCATGGTGGAGAATTCCAAAATGCACAATTTGAAGAATTCTGTGAAGAACATGGTATCTCTCATAATTTTTCAGCACCTAGAACTCCACAACAAAATGGAGTAGTTGAAAGAAATAATAGGTTTCTAGTGGAACTTGCAAGAACAATGCTTAGTGATGCAAATCTTCCTAAATATTTTTGGGCGGATGCGGTTAGTACGGCATGTTATGTTGGAAATCGAGTTATCATTAGACCTATAATAAAGAAGACTCCATATGAACTCTTCAAAGGAAGAAAGCCAAATATTGCTCACTTTCATATCTTTGGATGCAAATGTTTTGTTCTTAACAATGACAAAGACAATCTCGGTAAGTTTGACGAGAAATCCGACGAAGGTATATTTCTTGGTTATTCTCTTTCTAGTAAAGCATATAGAATTTATAATAAAAGAACTTTAACTATTGAAGAATCTATGCATGTATCTTTTGATGAAACTAACCCCTCTAAGGAGGAAGTAGTAGTATGTGATGATGATGATCCTATAGATTTACCCCCGGAAGATCTTTCAATTGATCAAGTTGTGAAATCACCGGAAAATCAAGAAAACATTGTACAACAAGATTCAAACATCAATGATCTACCAAAAGAATGGAGAACTCATAGAGACCATCCTATTGACAAAATTATTGGTGACATTAGCCAAGGAGTACCAACAAGGTTGAATCTAAAAGATGCTTGCTTAAACATGGCGTTTGTTTCTCAAATTGAACCTACCAAAATTGATGAAGCCTTAGGAGATGATCAATGGATTATTGCTATGCAAGAAGAATTAATTCAATTCGAGAGAAATCAAGTTTGGGAACTTGTTCCTAGACCAAGTGGTAAACACATCATAGGTACCCGATGGGTGTTTAAGAACAAACTTGATGAGAATGGTCTAATTGTTCGAAACAAAGCAAGGTTAGTTGCCCAAGGCTACAATCAAGAGGAAGGAATCGACTTTGAAGAAACATTTGCTCCGGTTGCAAGGTTGTAAAACTGATCGTAAAAGCACAAGTGGTACTTGTCACATTATTGGAAATGCATTAGTATCATGGGCTTGTAAAAAGCAAGCATGTGTTGCTCTTAGCACGGCCGAAGCAGAATACATAGCAGCGGGTAGTTGTTATGCACAAATTCTTTGGCTCAAGCAACAACTCCGTGATTACGGACTTGATCTCGGATGCATTCCTCTTCGATGCGACAATACAAGTGCTATCAATATTACAAAGAATCCGGTCATGCATTCAAGAACCAAACATATAGATATTCGACATCATTTTCTCCGTGATCATGTACTTAAAGGAGATGTCGAAGTCACTTTTGTGGATACTCATAACCAACTCGCAGATATCTTCACTAAACCGCTTGCTCGAGAACCTTTCTTCAAAATCCGAAGAGAACTTGGTATTTTGGATGAAGGCGATATCTAATGTTTCTCTTAAGATGCACGTCTTAATTCTTTTATATGTATTTATTTCACTCTTTTTCCCCATCCTTTTTGATGTTAACAAAGGGGGAGAAGAATATGCATATGTGTTGTTTTGTTTCAACGAAATTGCAGGCCCAAATATTTATTATACTCACTCCAAAATTCAAGGAATCATGGACTTAGGGGGAGCATACAATTTAGGGGGAGCCTTGCATTTGCTCAACATGTTTGCTATACAAAACAACATAAACATTTCAAGAAATCGTTTTCAAGACTTGGTTGTCATCATCAAAAAGGGGGAGAATGTAATTGCAAGCTTCTCAAGTCATATTTAAAGCATGTGTTTTGATGAAGACAACATGGACATCAACATTCAAAGGATGTGCAAAAAGCTTATCAACATCATATAAGATTATTGAAGAATTATTGAAGAATTATTGAAGAATCATCAAATATCAAATGGTATAAATAATTCTTAATCTTGAATATAGATGTTCACAAAAAATATGCATTCATAATCATATACATATCCAACATGTTTTCACTTAAGAAAAACTTTGTTTAAAATCTTTTTCAAAAAGAATTTTTGTAAATTAACTTTCAGGAACCGGTTCCTCCCTAACAGGGAATCGGGTTCCAAACCTTGTTTAAAAACATGTCCCTGGAATTTGTACCAGGAACCGGGTTGTACCAATAGGGGAACCGGTTCCTGCGTGATATTTTTGAAATCTGACTTATAACATTCACTAAGAACCGGGTTCTGTCAGTGTCGGAACCGGTTCCTAGCGAACCAGTGCAGCTTTTCTTTTGTTTTTTAAACATTTTTCAAGTGGTATCTTTTCATGAATGCATTGCAACTTTTCATATGAATTGGCATGAATGAAGAGGTTCTTATGACTTTATAAAATGCTGCAGATTTTCTTATTTCAAAAAACAATGCTTCAATTTTCAAATTAACAAATATAATTCTTCAATAAACAATTTTTCATCATTCACATTTGAATTCATACTTTCATGTGTTCATAATTTTGTGAAACTTGCCATATACACTTTCATTATCATTACAAGTTTCATACATACATTGTGAACATTTATATACATTGTTTGAAAATTGTTTATATCTTGAAGAAGAAGATCAATTGAAGATTGATAAATCTCTCCATATACTTCAAATAAATCATTGTATTACTTAAATAAATTATTCCCTTACTATCCAGGATTATTGGAAGTAAGTGTTGTGATTTGAAGAGGATTGTTCTTCATTCACATTAGTGTTTGTTTGGTCTTAAAGGTGTTAAGAACCTTTGATCACCCTATAGGTTAGATAGTAAGCATAGGCTGTACAATCATTCTAACTATAGTGAAATCTCTTTCGTGTTTGAAAGGGGACTGGAGTACTCTCGGATTGTGAGGGGAACCAGGATATATCACCGTGTTCTTTACTTTTCCGCATTTATCGATTTCATCACCATAATCAGGAAAAGATAAAGATATAATCAAAACCTTCAATCACTTAACCAAAAATTACTACCAAGCATTCTCATAAAACTGAATAAATTTTATAAGACCTAATTCACCCCCCCCCCCCCCTCTTAGGCACTCTGAGACTTACAGAGTTATGTTGGGAGTGGGTCTTTTTGTGTGTTGCTTAACATTGAGTACAAAGACGTATACAATAAAACATACTACAAAGGCATATAGAACAAAGACATATATAAATAGATAGCAGTAAATAGTACAAAAGATGCCCATAGTCAATATAAGGGGTAATCCAAAATATTATCCAAATACAATCAAAAAACAATAACCAAAATGCATATACAACAGCAAATACTACTGGGTATGACAGACTCTCAGTCAGCTTGTCCCCGACCCGATGTTCCTCTGCTTCCTCCTATAAAGCAGAGCCCCATAAGCCTCCTCCATGATAGCATCCATTAGACCTCTAACATCGGATCCATCAGGAAATAAACCTTCATCAATACCCGCCTATGCAATCTCCATGATATGACGACACCTAGGAAACACATCAGTGCCATGATCGCACGTAGCCTGCTCCTCCTCTAGAATCTTCTGATGAGCTGGCCTCTGTGGTTTTCCTGGAGCATCTTGTACCTGTTATGGATGGGACACTCGGAAGAACCATATGATATAACTGTCCATGTAGCTACCGTCATTTGGAGTAATGGTACTTCGGGCCTCATCTGGAACAAGATGATTCTCATAATCATCAAACAAGTCATCCATATCCTTGTGTTTCACCAGGGGAGGAGCAGATGATCCCGGGGAATGTATTGGGTGTATCTAAACTGACGCATGACGCGCTCAGGCATATAATCAATCGTCTTACGCGACCCGCAGGCCAACCATCTGGTAACAGCGCAACATCGTCAAATGGTATTGTGTCACAGTGGTCCACGTATGAAGGGAATTGTATGTCATCAAACACCAGCCGGTATACATCCTGAATGGCTCTATCACCTGGTTCCTTTAGAGCGGGTCGTATACAGTGACACGTGGCTTATCTTAAGTATAATATGCAGCAAGTGACCAACCTGAGATGCGGGGGGAGTGTTGTAGGATCCAACCCTGAAATAACAATAATTATTAATTAGTAACAAAATTAAAATAATTAATAAAACGCCACAAAGACCAATAAATTTTATCGGCAGGACTGTGACGTTGTCGGTCATCATCTTCGTCTTCCACTTATATCCTTCAGACAACTTAGTACACCAAATAAGCATCCCCCTAGTTCCACTGATGGATCTGCTCAAAATCATCAAAGTACTCCAGGTACATCAAATTTGTGTAAGTGGCACTAATGTCCACAAAAATCTGTGTGCCAACATGAAACAAAAGGTATGCTCTCATAACAAACCTCTGGTGTAAGGTAACTTGCCTGGGATCACTATCACCCTCTCGTGCACGCCATATCTCATTCGTGAACAACGTCTTCAAATAACTATATCTAATGTGCACACCACGGGTGAAGTCCAACTCAACCACGACACTCTCAGGGGTAACTCCTAATTTCTCTACCAACATATCCAACGCCTCCTCTTTGTCAATTCTATCATGGTCTAAAAATGTCCCTCTAATCGGAAGATGCAGCAGAGACGCGACGTCCTCTAGTATGATCGTCATTTCACCATGTGGTAGATGGAATGACGACTTCTCATGGTGCCACATCTCACCATGTTGTATAATCTGTAGCAAGTGACCAACTTGAGATGCGGGGGAAGTGTTGTAGGATCCAACCCTGAAATAACAATAATTATTAATTAGTAATGGAATCAAAATAATTAACAAAATGCCACAAAGACCAATAAATTTTATCTTCAGGAGTGTGACGTTGTCGGTCATCATCTTCGTCTTCCACTTATATCCTTCAGACAACTTAGTACATCAAACAAGCATCCCCTAGTTCCATTGATATAATAGAAGGAACAACTCAAAATTCATACCTCTTTGTCTCATATATGTCTAGCAACATAGTCCAGGTACAGAGCCAATAGAGATAAATCAGACGGTCCTCCTCTAAAACTCTGAGGTGCCGCAGGTGCTGGCTCATGTGTCTGAGATGCAGGTTGTGATGTATGGGGTAGCTCAGGTGCCTGGGATGCAGGATGTGATGTATGGGGTGGCTCGGTTACCGGATCAGATGCCTGGGATGCAGGTTGTGGCTGGGCCTCTGGTGTCGGCTGGTAACCGGATGCCTCTCTCTCCTCAAATACCATTGGTGAGGAAATGTGTCCACGGGAGAACAAAGACGGGGAGGGATGAACTGGAGAATCCCGCCTGTTATGGGAGGATGATGAAGTCATAGTAGAAACATGAACACCAGAGATAGAGGTTGTAGTATGCATATATGACACAGCCTGTCCAGAGGCGGAAGGAGTCTGGGATGCCTGACTCCTTTCTCTCCGCACATAATCATGTTGTGCAAGCCCGTCATGCCTCAACCTAGATGCTCTCTCAGACATTACTCTTGTAGAAGTACAATATAAACGTTAACACAAGGACTATTATTCAAAAGTAAGGGGAAAATAGATACAGACTAAAATCAGAAATGCATTTTCTTCAAAGTTAAAATGAAAATCGGGAATACATTTCTGGTGCGACCTGCAATTTCAAAGCTTCGTCAATGGAGAAGCATAGCACACATGACCTCAAAATAATGGTAGTTGATCCTAAAAAAGATGATTCAAACACGTTTCTTATGACTCACTGACATTGAAAACACTAAACAACTCACAATTTCTATCCTAAATCACAATTTGTAACTTAAATTACATAAACTCCATAAAACTCAAAAGCAAATTACAATTGATGATTTTTCTTGATTGAATGTGGTTGAACACTTAAGTTAACTTATGCTTGACTATTCCCAATTAGTTTTATGCGAAGTGATTTGATTTTGTAACAATTGAGTTTGAGAGAGTTGGGTGTTTTATGTGTTTTGGTTGTGTTCGAAAAGAAAACATTTCTGTAAAGAGAGTGGAAAAGGCACTGTACCTTTAAGTCTAAATACAAACCGGAAGTATATATTTGATTGTAACCGTAAATATATTTCTGGTTCTTATATTGGCTTGAGCTTGGACTCTAAGACTAGGCAGTTGTTGTGTGTTTGGGTGCGTGTTTGGATTAACCGAAATGTCATTTCTGATTTATACTCAATTTTTTTATACTAAGATGTATATCAAAAATATATTTCTAATTTTGAAAAATATTTTTGAAATTTCATATAATGTGCTAGAAAAGTATAGCGCAGAAAAAAATATTATCTTCTCTTTATAACTTCCTCCTCCTGCTACGACCTTGTTTTGAGATCGCATCAAGCCCGCCCACCATCTATGAAGCATTCTTCATGGTAAAGGCGAAACTCTAATTTAGGCTATGCGTCTTTATGTAAAAATAAATATATTGATAAAATTTAATCACACTTAATTCCTTTTAAAAATATATTATAATTTGTTTGATTTAAAATGTAAAAGTAAACCCCCTCCTCTCTTCCTTTCAAAATCTCTCACAAAAAGACACAATCTTATCTTAGCATTTGTATTAACGTTATGTTGAGAAGAGTGCCGATTGAAGATTGGTGTATTGAAATGCTAACCGCAGGGTAGCCCTGGACCAATGCAATACATGAATGGTGATTGGCAAAACATACTACAAGAGTGCAGTTTATAGATTTCACCTCATTGGTGTGTTCTTATTGTGTAACTTGCAATTTTTTAACGTTCATATATTTAACCTCCCGTGATCGATAGTGATACTTTACCAGCTTTGGAATTGCTCCCTATTCATTCTTGTCAATTTGTCCTTCCCCATAAAAAGCGAAAAAGTCATTTTGTATTTGTAGTTTATTTTATTAATTTAATGATTTGTACAATTTGTTTTTTTTTAATGACTTTTAACTTTTTATATATACTACCTCCGTCTTTAAATATAAGATTCTGATAAGTAAATTGTAAAAATTAAGAAAATTTGTTAGAGTAAAAAGTTTTTTGATTATTTTATATAATTTTATAAATTTATTTTTAAAACAGAGAAATAGTTAATATATATGTGTAACGCGATAGGAGAACTGACTTGGTTGTTTTGCGTTTTATCGTAAATGTTGCGGTTAGCAAGAGTCGTCACCGACTTTTCTTTTATCCAAAAGGAAATGTTGAAAATAACAGGAAAGACATTTAGAGATATTTTCTTGAGTTCGGGAGATAGATTATGAAAAGGGAATGTATTAGCACTCTTTTCATTTATAGTTATCTACGGGCTCTTAGTTGCTTACTAGATCACTTGTTTTTGTTTGAAAATGTGTTTTGTGTGGTTTTTGAAAGTATTTTGAAAAGTCGTCACCGTTTAGGAAAACTTTGTAATAATTCTCGTTCGTAAGAATGTATACAAAGTGTTGATCTTTTGAAAATGCTTCAAGTTTGAAAGATGTTTTGAAAGTGTTGGTGTTTGTTTTTGAAAATAACAATGATGTTTTGGTTTGAAAATAAGCAAGCAACTAGGAACATTCTACCTACTCAAAAATTCTTTCTTATTTATTTCCTCTTTCCTTTGATATTGTTATTTTACCATGGATTGGTTAGTAACTTTATCTTTGGATGTAAAGGAACGAACGTGTGTCATCGTATAGCCATGATAGCAATGTTGTGAGATATCTTAGCAATTCTCTTTGAGGGACTAAGATCATTTTGAAAAGGCAACATTGATAGCGTCATCGAGGGACTATGATCTTGTATTTTGATTTGTTTTTGCTAAGATATCCCACATGCATAACATGGTCATTTTATAAGGCAACAAAGTAGATTTACTCTAAGGGTGTAAGTGTGTAAGTGTGTTGATTTACATGCATTATTTTGTCTTGAATTAGGGTTTGCTAACTTGTTGATTTTAATATTTCCATACAAACCTTAATTTACTAGCATTTATATATAAAGCATTAAATTGCGGAAAATAAAAATACTAAGCTATTACATCAATAGGGGAGGGGGTGTACAAATTTACAAATGGGGATTTTGCAAGAAAATTAAATATAATAAACTATTACAACAATATTGAATATTGTACAAAATTGAAAATAAAATGCATTAATGCAAAAATGAAAAAAAGAAATGATTTTTGTTTGGATTTTTATGAAAGGATTTTAACCTAAACCTAATTAAGAAAATAATTAATGAAAATCAAATAAAATTAACTTAAACTAATTAAAAAAAGAAATTAACTAAAAAAAAGATTTTTTAGGGTTTTTTATGAAAAGGTTTTAAGAATAATATAAAAATATATAAAAATTAATTAATTAAAATAAACCTAAATTCTAAATTAATTTTAATTTACAAGAAAATAATATAATATAATAACTAAACCTAATTATCTAAATATTAATTAAAAAATAATAATTTGTTAAGAAAATTGTTTTTATTCTTTTTAATTTTTATAAAGAAAAATAAAATATGAGTATAAAAATAATAAAATAAATATTTTTTTTGGGTTTTTCTATTAATAATAAAAAAATATAATATTAGTAATGAAAATGATAAAATGAAAATATGAAAGTGAAATAAACTAAAAAATAAAAATAAAATAAAATAAAGAAATAAATGACCAGGGAGTGCTGAAGCAGGGCCAGGGGTTAGAAGCCAGTAAAAGACCAAGGCCCACTGCATTGAGGCCCAGGCGTGTGCGTTTGTGACAAAAAAAGTGAAAATATGGAAAATGATCAAAAGGTAGCGCGCTGAGTGTTGAACCCACGCCCTCTTGGTTATCAGCGCGCTGCCTTACCACTGGGGTGGCTATACACCCGTTTATTAAAATGAAATGATAAATACATAACATATAATGCTTCCAAGGCCTGTACTTCGTCTTCAACCTTCAGCCAGCCAGAGCACCTGTAACTTGTTCATCTTTCAACAAAAATGGAAAGTACAAACATGAAAGTTGTGGCATTTCTTCCCACGAATCCAATCATATAAATAACCAAAGCTATAAATCAAAAATGAGTGAGAATTTTTCTGGCCATAATTTAAAACCTAAAAATTTCATAAACTTCAACTCCAAAATTCTCTAAGCTCAGGCCATATAAATACAAACTATGGATATGTACAACTTCGTGGAAATGGAATCTACATTTTATCTTTGAAAATGGAATCCTAACAATGCCTATATGAATAGTTCAAAATTCGAAAAACTCACCTTGCAAGATGGTATCATGTTTTGGATTTGAGCAGCTTTCAATGAGTTCTGGTGATTGGGTTAGCTTCCTCAAGTTCCCAGGAAGCTAATGTGATGCTTGGCTTGAGCTGAAAGTGGCTGAGAAGTTCTGGAGAAGACAAGTTGCAGACCCTTGTTTTTTAAAATGGAACTTGATGATGGAAGTGTTACAGTTGGTCAAAAGGACTTTGGATGGTTTGTATTTGATGTTTAGAAGCTTTAGGAATCAAAAGGCTTGGAAACGCACGAGGGAGATGTGAGTTTCAATTTTTTGGTCAGATTATGCAACAATGGAGTTTTTGTGTGTGATTCTGAGTTCTAGGGAGTATGAGGGCTTAAGCATGCGTCTGTTATCTTGCAAATAGTGTATATATTTATAGGCAAGAGGTTTTGTGTTCTACAACAAGTCAGAATTTGAATTTACATGTTGTAAAACTTTTACTTGTTTTTGAAGCAAACATGACAAACATCTTCCCAAAACTTGTACCATGCTATTGTAGAGTGGTTGAACTTTAAACAAGCTTGTTTCTGACTTATAGATGTTGTGTATGCAGAAGGATCCATTGAGAGGCTCAAGAAGGGTTGACATTTGCAAAAGCATACTTTTCGAAAATGGAAGTCTTGCCTTTCTTCCAAAAATGGAAATGCAACAAGGATAATGGTTCAAATGCTTGGACAATGGCTCAATATGTTGTATAATCATTTAATTAAGGAGTGAATTGCAAGTTAGAAGTTTGCAAAGTGAGATTATGCAGTATGGTTATGTGATTTGATCCATTGTGCATCACAAATTCTGCCTTGTAAAACAACTTGAAACCCTAACTTCTGACCTTCAATTCTCCTTGCTCAAAAATTATCTCAAGGAGTTCTTGAACATTTTGGAAAGCTTGTAATGTTCTCTACAACCCCTATTTGAATGAATTTTGCAAAATCCAATTAGAACTATATGAAACTTGGCCCATAAGTTAGGTCAAAATCTTGACCAAAATGCTCAAAATTTCAGTGTTTTAGTTTCATGACCATGATTTCATGGATTAATAACTTGAAATACATACATTTCTATGAGGAGTTGTGTTTAGCAAAGTTTTATATCTCATTGAGATCTACAACTTTCATGTTGAAATTTTCATTTGAATCATCTTGCATCATGGTGAAAAATTGGCTCAAAGTGGTGAAAAAATATGAAGTTTTCAACACTTAGAAAAATTTCTAAGTTTGGAAACTTTGACTTTTCAAAATGAAATCTTGACTTTTTGAATTCTTGATGAACAAGTTTCATATTCAGACATGTTTTGATGAATTATGATCTTTGACACTTGATTTTGACCAAAAAGTCAAAGTTTGACTTTTTAGTGTACAATTGACTTTTGATCAGTTAACTGAAAATCAACTATCAATCAATTGATCTTGAGGGAAGTTTTGAGTCATACCATTAGGTTAAAATGATGCATTTTAAATCTTGAGATCATGTCTCAAACCAATTAACCATTTTCTAGGTCAAAAATCAGAAATTGCCCTTTCTCAATCAAAACCCTAATTTTGACCATTTTGCCCTTTTGATGATCTGATTAAATTTCTTGAGGAATTATGGTCCAAACTTGATCAAATGACATATAGGAGTTCACAATGTTGATATGGATAAAAAATTATGAAATTTGACTTTAAATTGGCCATAGTTGACTTTTTCCCCAATACAGCTGATTTTTAGGTCAACTAATCAATTGACTGAGCAAAAATGTGATCCAAGACTTGAAACTTGACATGAGAAATATTGAGGGTCCATAATAATTCATGAAAGTCATATGAGGCATTAAAAATTCAATTATCCTTGTGCAATCTCAAACCCTAATTTTCAATCATCAGTGCTTAAGGAGATGTCTTGAGCTGATCAACCCTTGGACAGTCTTGAACCAAAGGAGATCTTGTGAGAAATTTCTTGATAAATGAGAGGGAAAATTTTGGGATACAACAGCTTCCCCTGTTCAATCTTCTGAAACCTGAAGAGTTAGATTGGCGGATCCGCCATCCGTGACTTGAAGGTGGAAGATGATTGAACACTAGAGTGCCCAAAAATTTGCACTCAACGATGAATTGTGAATGGGCTTATAGATGCCATTTGGAGGAATGGGGGATATTTTCCGGAGATGGGCTTGTAGATGCCATCCAAAGGTGACTGTTGACAGAAAATGGACTAAGTCTGAACTTGATTTCAACTGGAAAAGAATCAGAATAAATCTTTGGAGCGATTTATCTGAAACTAGCAGAAGTCTTATATGTTGTTTGACTGGGAAGAATCAGAATAAACCTTGGAGTAATTCATCTGAACCAGAAATGTTCATTTGGAAAATATCAGGATAAACCGTTGAGAGGTTTAAACTGAACCAAAAGAGGTCTTGAATATTCTTTAACTGGAGAGAATTAGAGTAGATCTTTGAGCGATTTATCTGAACCAGAGAAAGTGCCTACTAGGAAAGAATCAGAATAAATCATTGAGATATTTATCTGAACCAGAGAAAACATCTGCGGGAAAGAATCAGAATAAACCGTTGAGAGATTTAAACCGAACCGGCATGGATCTGGAGAATAATCAGAATAAATCGTGGAAAGATTTATCTGAACCAGAGAAAACGTTTGCGGGAAAGAATCAGAATAAACCGTTGAGAGATTTAAACTGAACTGGCAGGGATCTGAAGAAGAATCATAATAAATTGTTGAGATTTAAACTGAACCGACAGGGATCTGGAGAAGAATCAGAACAAATCATTGAGAGATTTATCTGAACCAGAGAAGACGTCTGCGGGGAAAGAATCAGAATAAACTATTGAGATATTTAAACTGAACCGGTAGGGATCTGGAGGAGAACCAGAACAAATCATTGAGAGATTTATCTGAACAAGAGAAGACGTCTGCGGGGAAGCGTCTGCGGGAAAGAATCATAATAAACCATTGAGATATTTAAACTGAACAAGCAGGGGTCTGAAGGAAATATCTGTTATATAGATGGTCGACCAGTCCTTTCTCGGGAATTGATCTATAATTAACTTGTTGAAAATTTGATGATAATTTTCTGTTGATTGATCTTTCCTGAAAAGGTGAAGGGTTAGTTGCATGCAATGCCATGATGTATGAAATGCATGGTATAATGCTGCTTCTCAAAATTAGATCGCGTTGTATGCATTTGTGTTGTCAATGTTATGACGTATGGATGTAATGTATGGACACATTAATCATTATTCCGCAGTGTTGATGGAGTCGGGGAAAATAAATCCCGGAGTACTGCTGGGAATGAGGAGTGTAAGTCTTCATATTTTGAAGTTGAAGTGTTGATGGATGAGTTTCCATTTATTAGAGAAATAAACCCTGTTGTGGAAGGGAAACGCCTTGCGTTGCTTATGGACCTCGTAAAATCCTGCTGGGGAATCCTGAGAAACTGGGCGACTTTCACTGGGGATTCTTTGGAGTGGTAATTGGAAGTTTTGTTTCATCGGGGATGTGAGAGCACTTGATACCATTAGGCTGTATACTGGAGATACATTAGCGATCGTGTAGTGGGATGTCCCAGTTTCAGCTCTTGCTGGAAAAAGTACCTGCGGGGGATTTTATGGGTGGTCTATATATATTAACCTATTTCTTAAAGCCATTAGTGACTGTCTTTCTATTTTCTGTTCCTTTTTTTTTTTGCTCATTTTTAAACAGTAGTCACGTTCAAATGCATATGTTCAAAAATAATCATTGGACGTTTTTGCAAACAAAACACGGAAATAAAAGAAAAACATATAGTTTTGCACTTTCAAAGGAATATCTTTGTATTAACTTGAATAAGTATTTTTGTACAACGAGACGAACATCCTAGTAAGGGAGTGTCGTCGTAGAAAATGAAAATTGATACAAAGAAAAGATAGCTATGTGAAATAATCCCATGGGGTTCCCATTCTGCTATAGCCTTCATGTCTTTGAGCGTCTCGTCCACTTGCTGCTTTGTTTGAAGCTGATTGGATTGATTAGAACCGTTTGAGTTTGTCAGTCGATACTGAAGGTTGTCTGTAAGGTGATTCAATGGGACATAGTCATACGCATTAATTCCCTAACTTTTTCCTGGACCGCTCTTTCGGGTTTTCAGTCCACCAGGATACCCTTTTTTTCCCAAGTCGCCCTTTCGGGTTTTCAGCTTGCCGGGTGTATAATTTTTTTTTATTTTATCCCTAATTTTTTCCTAGGTCAGTCGACCTAGCAGGTCTTTATTCATGCGTAGTATATTTTGACTATGTCTGTATTTACAGGATGTGGAAGGTCGTCGCCATCCATAGTAGTTAAGATCATTGCTCCACCAGAGAATATGCTTTTGATCACAAATGATCCTTCGTATGTAGGAGTCCATTTGCCCCTGGGATCACCTTGTGGCAATATGATACGCTTGATTACCAAGTCACCAACCCAATATACCTGACGTCTGACCTTCTTGTTAAAATCTTTGATCATACATTTTTGGTACATCTGACCATGACAGACAGTCGTGAGCCTCTTCTCATCAATCAAGTTCAACTGATCAAGTCGAGTTTGAATCCATTCATCTTCATTCAGCCCTGCCTCTTTTATGATTCTAAAAGAAGGGATTTGTACTTCAATTGGTAGAACAGCTTCCATGTCGTATACTAAGGAGAAGGGAGTTTCCCCTGTTGATGTGTGCGTCGTGGTACGGTAACCGTGGAGAGCAAATGGTAACATCTCATTCCAGTCCTTGTAGGTAACTGTCATTTTTTATATGATCTTCTTTATGTTTTATTTGCGGTTTCGACAACGTCATTCATCTTTGGCCGGTAAGGAGAAGAATTATGGTGCTGGATCTTGAATTGCGCGCATAGTGTGGTAATCATAGTATTGTTGAGATTTTTACCATTATCCGTAATGATTCTCTCTGGGATACCGTACCAGCAGATGAGATTCTGTTTGATGAATCGGGCCACAACATTCTTGGTAACAGAAGTGAAAGAAGCTGCCTCAACCCATTTCGTGAAGTAGTCAATGGCAACCAAGATGAAGCGGTGTCCATTAGAAGCTGTAGGTTTGACTTCCCCAATCATGTCGATGCCCCACATCGCGAATGACCAGGGAGCAGTCGGGACGTTTAGAGGAATTGGAGGCACATTGTAACACGGTAGGAGAACTTACTTGGTTGTTTTGCATTTGATCACAATTGTTGCGGTTAGCAAGAGTCACCACCAACTTTTCTTTTATCCAAAAGGAAAGGCTGAAAAGAACAGGAAAGACCTTTGAGATTTTTTCTTGAGTTCGGGGGTAGATTATGAAAAGGGAAGGTGTTAGCACCCTTTTCATCCATGGTTTTCCATGGGCTCTTAGTTACTTGCTAGATCACT
The DNA here is from genome assembly GCA_948472305.1 of Vicia faba. NCBI lineage: Eukaryota > Viridiplantae > Streptophyta > Magnoliopsida > Fabales > Fabaceae > Vicia > Vicia faba. The sequence goes on along the minus strand of OX451741.1, from coordinate 1,134,830,129 downwards.
TGCTTTTTTGTTTGAAAATGTGCTTTGTGTGGTTTTTGAAAGTATTTTGAGAAGGCGCCATCATTTAGGAAAACTTTTGTAATGATTCTCGTTCGTAAGAATGTATACAAAGTGTTGATCTTTTGAAAATGTTTTCAAGTTTGAAAGATGTTTTTGAAAGTGTTGGTGTTTGTTTTTGAAAATAGCAAATATGTTTTGGTTTTGAAAATGAGCAAGCAATTAGGAACAATCTACCTACTCAAAAGTCTTTCATGTTTATTTCCTCTTTTCTTTGACATTGTTATCTTACCATTGATTTGGTAAGTAACCCTATCTTTGGATGTAAAAGGGACGGGCGTGGGTCATCGTATAACCATGATTAGCAATGTTGTAAGATATTTTAGCATTTTCTTTAAGGGACTAAGATCATTTTGAAAGGCAACATGGATAGCGTCATCGAGGGACTATGATCTTGTATTTTTGCTAAGATACCTCACATGCATAATATGGCCATTTTTGTAAGGCAACAAAGTGGGTTTACCTTAGGGGTGTATGTGTGCAAGTTTATTGGTTTACATGCTTGATTTGTCTTTGAATTAGGGTTTGCTATTTGTTGGTTTTAATCTTTCCATACAAGCCATAATTACTAGCATTTGTATATAAAGCATTAAATTGCAGAAAATAAAAATACTAAGTTATTACATCATTTAGGGGAGGGGTATATAAATTACAAATGGGGAAATGTAAGAAAATTAAATCTAAATAATTATTATAACCATATTGAATATTGTACAAAAAATGAATAAATAAAAATGCAAGAATGTAAATGTAAAAAGAAATGTGATTTTTGTTTGGTTTTCATGAAAAGAGTTTTTTGACTTAATTAAAGAAGATGATTAACTAAAAATTTAAACAAAATTAAATTTAAACTAAATATAAAATAAGTTAAGTTAAAAAAGTATTTTTAGGGTTTTTCTATGAAAGGTTTTATCTTAATGAAAATACAAATAAAAATTAATTAATTAAGATAAACCTAAGTTTTAAATTAATTTTATTCACAAGAAAATAATATAATAGTTAAACTCTAGTCTAAATATTTATTGAATAAAAAAAAGAAATTAATTTATTAAATGAAAATATTTTTGTTCTTTTGTTTTTAAGAAGAAAATAAAATATAAATGAGCATTTTCTAAATATGTAAATAAATAAATAAAATATTTTTGGATTTTTTATCATTAATAATAATAATAATGATAATAATAATGATAATAATAATAATAAAGAAAATATAAAATGAAAATAAAATTTAAAAAAAAAAAGAAAAGAAAATAACAAAGAAAAATAATGGGCCAGAGATGTAAACAATAAGGCAATGGGTCAGAAATAGCAAAAAAGGGCAAGGCCCAATCATTTGGAGGCCCAGGCGCCTGTTTTTTGGAACAAAAAAGAGGAAATGTTAGAAAAATAGCAAAAGTGGCAGCGCTGGGGCTTGAACCCACGCCCTTGACCATAAACGCGCGCTGCCTTTACCACTGGGGTGGCTATACATCCGTTAACTTAACTGAAATGATAAATATATAATACAAAATGAGTCATGAATACACTTCATCTTCAACCTCCAACCAAAGGACCTGTAACTTCATCATTTCTCAACCATTCATAAAACTTCCAACATTAAACTTGTTAGAAATTTTCTCACGATTTTGAATATGTAAATAACTTAAGCTAATTCTCAAAAATGAGCATGAATTTCTAATGGTACCAAATCCTGACCTAAATATTTTCAGAGGTTCAGATTCAAAATTCTAACTACTCAAGCAACAATAATGAAATCTAAGGACATGGTTAGCTTCATGACATTGATATCTACATTTTTTATTCACAAATAAACCATTAATGATGCTTGTATGAAGAGTTCAAAGTTAGGAAAACTTACCTCAAAACTGGAAATCGTGTTTTGAGTTTGAGCTTGTTTCAAGTGATGGTGATGATCAGGTTAGCTTCCTTGAGGTCCCAGGAAGCTAATGCAATGATTAGCTTGAGCAATGGATGGCTGAAATGGTCTAGAGAAGTCAGTGTAAAGACTCTGTTTTTTGGTGATGGAAGATGGTGCAAATGGTGTTACAGTCGTGTAACAGGGTGTGGGATGAGTTCTAAATGGTGTATGGAAGCTTTGTGATTGAATTTGAGTGAGAACGCACGAGTGAAATATGAGTTTGGAATTCAAAGTCAGAAATGACACAAAAATGGAGTTTGTGTGCAAATTCTGATTTCATGGAATTTTAGGGAGTTTTTAGGCTTATCAATTCGTGTGTTAGCTTGCATATAGTGCCTTTATGTATAAGCAAGAGGTTTGGATACTTGAGGTGGTCAGAATCACAAGATCACAAGTTATGGGATTTTGACTTGTTTTTGAAGCAAGCTTGACAAGTATGGTTTCAAGGCAAGGTACAAAGCTATCTAGAGTGGTTACCAACTTTAAACATGCTTATCTGACTTTGTAGAGGAATCTTTTGCAGAAGGAACAAGTGCAAAGCTCAATGCAAGTTGACTTTGCATAAAGCTTGCTTTATGTAAATGGCAATGGTGCCTTTGTGCCATTAATGGAAAATTATCTTGGATAAAGCTTGAATCAAATGGATAATAGCTCAAAAGCAAGTGTAATCTTCTGATTAGGGAGATATTTTGAGGTTTAGAGGCCTGTAAAGCAAGATTATGCAGCATAGGCTTGAGATTTGAATTCTTGTTCATCACAAAAATGACCTATAATTTCAGTTTGAAACCCTAACTTACTCTCTTCGATTCTCCTTGCTCAAGAATGATCTCAAGGAGTTCTTGGACATTTTGGAAAGCTTGTAATGTGCTCTATAATCCATATTTGAATCACTTTTGAAAAATCCAAGTGGAACTATGTGAAACTTGGCCAAGAAGTTAGGTCAAAATCCTGACCAAAAATGCTCAAAATTTCACTAAGTGTTTTAGTTTCATGACCATGACTTCATGGATTAATAACTTGAGATCCAAGAATTTCTAGGAGAATTTGTGTAAAGAAAAGTTTTAGATCTTATGTATATCTACAACTTTCATGTTGAAAGTTTCTTTTGAATCATCTTGCATCATGGTGAAAATTTGGCTTAAAGTTGTGAAAAAATATGAAGTTTTCAACACTTAGAAAAATTTCTAAGTTTGGAAATTTTGACTTTTCAAAATGAAATCTTGACTTTTTGATTTCTTGATGAACAAGTTTCATATTTTGACATGTTTTGATGAATTGTGATCTTTGACACTTGATTTTGACCAAAAAGTCAAAGTTTGACTTTTCAGTGTACAATTGACTTTTGATCAGTTGACTGAAAAATCAACTATCAATCAAATGACCTTGAGCAATATTTTGAGTCATGCCATTAGGTAAAAATTATGCAATTGAGTCCTTGAGATCATGTTTCTAACCAATCAACCATTTGCTAGGCCAAAAATCAGAAATTGCCCTTTCTCAATCAAAACCCTAATTTTGACCATTTTGCCCTTTTGATGATCTGATCAAAATTCTTGAGGAATTATGGTCCAAACTTGATCAAATGATACATGTGAGTTTATAATATTGATATGGATCAAAAATTATGAAGTTTGACTGTAAATTGGCTACAGTTGACTTTTTCCCTAATACAATTGATTTTTAGGTCAACTGCTCAATTTACTGAGTAAAAATGTGATCCATGACTTGAAACTTGACATGAGTAATCTTGAGGGTCCATGATGATCCATGAAATTCATATGAGGCATTAAAAGGTCAATTATCCTTGTGCAATCTCAAACCCTAATTTCAGTCATCAGTGCTTAAGGAGGTGTCTTGAGCTGATCAACCCTTGTGCAGTCTTGAACAAAAGGAGATCTTGTGAGAAAATAATTGATAAATGAGAGGGAAAATTTTGGGGTATAACACACATGTACTTTGTCAGCATAGATCTGACACTTGTGACAGGTTCGTGAATGCTGATGGCAATCTGCTTCCATGGTAGACCAGTAGTACCCCACCCGTATGATCTTTTTAGCCATCGTGTGCCCACTAGAATGGGTGCCAAAAGTGCCTTCATGTAGATCAGCCATAATCTTGTCTGCCTCACTCTTGTCTACGCAACGAAGCAAAGCAAGGTCGTGGTTGCGCTTGTAGATAATGGCATTACTGAGGAAGAACTTAGTAGAGAATCTTCTCAAGAACTTCTTATCATTGACTGAAGCTCCCTCCGGATACTCTTGGGCCTCGAGATACCTCTTAACTTCATGGAACCAAGGCTTGTCCACTACTTCTTCAGTATCAATCTCGTGACAGTAAGTTGGTTCATCCATCCGCTCAATGGTGATCTGGGGAGCCTCATTATCCCACTTGATTTTAAACATGGATGACATAGTGGCTAGCGCGTCTGCTAGTTGATTTTCCTCTTGTAGGGGATGAGATTAGGGTGCTTCGTGTCTCGTTCTCCTTTGATCTGACTAATGACTGAGGCTGAATCTCCAAATACCCTTAAGGACTTGATTCCCAAATCTATGGAGGCTTTGAGACCCATAATACACGCTTCGTATTCCGCCATATTATTGGTACAGTTGAAACAAAGTCTTGCACTGAAGGGAGTATGACATCCTTCATGGGATATGATCACAGCACCTATGCCATTGCCGAGTGCGTTGGAAGTTCCGTTAAAAACCAAGGTCCATCGGGATCCTTGTTCAGGTCTGTCATATGGTCTGAGTTCTTCAAAATTGTTTACCAACATAATGTCTTCATCTGGGAACTCGAATTTCATGGATTGGTAGTCATCCACATCCTGTTGAGCAAGGTGATCGGCTAGCACACTACCCTTTATTACTTTTTGGGTAGTGTATTGAATGTTGTATTCAGGCAGGATCATCTGCCATCTTGCTATTCTTCCAGAGAGGGTGGGCTTCTCGAATATGTATTTAATTGGATCCATCTTGTATATCAATAAGGTAGTATGGGTCAACATATACTGTCTTAGCCGGCGAACATCCCATGCCAGAGTGCAGCAAGTTTTCTAAAGCAATGAATATCCGGTTTCATAGGCGGTAAACCTTTTGCTGAGGTAGTATAATGCATGCTCTTTTCGGCCAGACTCGTCATGCTGCCCCAACACACACCCCATTGATTTTTCCAAGACAATTAGATACATGATCAAAGCTCTTCCCTCGACTTGCGGAATCAAAACATAAGGCTCTTGAAGGCACTCTTTGATCCTGTCGAAGGCAGCCTGGAAGTTGTCGTTCCAATCCAACATTTGATCTTTCTTCAGTAATTTGAAGATTGGTTCACAAGTAGCGGTTAGGTAAGAAATGAATCTGGAGATGTAGTTTAGTCATCCTAAGAATCCTCTGACTTCCTTCTCGGTGCGAGGAGCAGGCATTTCTTGTATTACTTTTACCTTTGCAGGATCCACTTCGATACCTTTACCGCTGACGATGAAGCCTAGGAGTTTACCGGACCTCACCCCAAATGTGCATTTACTCGGGTTCAACCTTAGCTTGTATTTCTTTAGCCTTTCAAAATGTTTTTACAAATGGTCAAGATGTTCCTCTTCAGTTTGAGATCTGGCTATCGTGTCATCCACATAGACCTCTATTTCGTGATGGATCATGTCGTGAAATAGAGCTACCATGGTGCGCTGATAAGTTGCCCCAGCATTTTTCAACCCGAATGGCATAACTTTGTAACTGAATGTGCCCCACTGTGTGACGAAGGTTGTTTTCTCCATGTCCTCAGGTGCCATTTTGATTTGATTATAGCCTGAGAAACCATCCATAAATGAGAACACTTTATGTTGTGCGGTATTATCAACCAGAATATTGATATGGGGAAGCGGGAAATCATCCTTAGGGCTTTCCCTATTCAAATCTTTGTAATCCACACATATGTGTACTTTACCGTCCTTTTTAGGTACTGGAACAACATTGTTGACCCATTATGGATAGGAGGTGATGGCTAAGAATCTGGCGTTGAACTGTTTCATGACTCCAGTCTTGATCTTCTCCGACATATTTGGCCGCATGCGACGGACTTTCTGTTTTACCGGAGGGAAGTCTTCTTTTGTCGGTAGATGATGGACCATGATATCAGTGTCAAGTCATGGCATGTCTTCGTATGACCAAGCAAAGACCTCAACATGGTCGTGTAGTAACTGAGTTAAGCGCTTCTTGACACTAGGTTCTAGATTGGCACTTACCTTGACTTCTTTCTTGTTCTCTTTGGTACTTAAGTTAACTGTGTCAACCGGTTCTTCGTGGGGCTGTATGGTCCTTTCTTCCTATTGTAGTAACCTGGCTAGTTCCCCTGGCACTTTACAATCTTCCTCACCTTCGTCTTCGGCTTGGTAGATCGGATTTTCAAAGTCATAATAGGCCATAGCAGAATCGTTACCCATGGGATCCTGAGTGGATGTGGATCTGCATTTTGATATGTGAGTGTGTGTAAGAGCATAGCTATCTTTGAAAAAATAAAAATGTAGAAAAGAGAAGAACAAAGAGCATAAAATTTGCATGCAAAACATCCATGATTCATTGATGACATATGAAAATGAAGTAACAACCCTTACAAATAGACCGCTGTGCCTCGGGTAAGACACAAGGTTTTAAAAGTCTGAATTGTTTAATTATTACAAGTCCGACAAAAATTTAAAGACAATTACTGTTGGATAAAAGTAATAGGGACAAATTCTTTGGCTTCCTAGTTATTGAGTCCTCCGTTGATAGTTGGAAAAATCCATTCTTCCAGGTCACAGCTGTCATCACTATCCTCCACTGCGTTGATTCCATGGTTGTTGATCTGCAAAGGTGGTCCCCCGGCACGAGCACGACGAACAGCTTTCTGGGCTCCTGAAGTAAAACCCAAACCAAATTTGTCAGACTTGTAGGGAATATCCGGGAGTTGGCCCCAAATAGTACATCCACCTTCTTCGACTACTGCCTTGGCATCTTTCAGAGAAGCCATCTTCAGTGGAGGTCTGGTAATCTTCGGAACTTTGGAAACATTCTTGGTTGCCGCAACTGTTTGTGGGACTTCCTCGAATTGCTAACGCGGAGTTTAGATGAATTCACCATCCATTTCCACATATCTGAAGGAGTTCAGGTGACTGACCATATATTCCTCCTCTCCATGGACAGTGATGATTTTTCCCTTGGTTGGGTATTTCAACATCTGATGTAATGTAGAGGTGACGACACCAGCGTCATGAATCCAAGGTTGGCCCAATAAATAGGAATAGGAAGGGAGAATATCCATTACATAGATAGTTGAATCAAAGGTCTGAGTTCCAACTTTAATGGGGATGTCCACCTCCCGGTGTACCATTCTCTTCGAATCGTCGAAGGCCCTTACCACTATGTTGCTGGGTTTTAAGGTCAAACCTTCATTGTCTAGTCTATCCAGAGCTTTCTCAGGCAGCACATTCAATGACAAACCAGTATCTACCAGGACATGGGCCAAAGTAGTGCCCCTGCATTCGATAGAGACATGCAACGCCTCATTGTGTTCCTCCCTCTAGGTGTCAGGTCAGCATCAGAAAATCCCAAATCGTTATCAGTGGTCAAACTGGCCACACAATCTTCGAATTGGTCAGCAGAGGTTTCCTGTGGCACATGGGCAGTTTTAAGAAATTTCACCAAGGCCTTCGCATGAGCTTTGGAGCACAACAGTAAACCTAGCATAGAAATCTTTGAAGGGGTCTGCCCTAGCTGTTCGACTACATTGTAGTCGCTTCTCTTTATAATTTTCAAAATTTCTTCCATCTCCTTCTTAGAAGCCTCTAGGATAGATACTGATTGTGCCTTTATCTGAATAGGTTCAACCAAAATGCCTTTGCCCCGAGTCTCGGTCGACTCGGCGATAGGGGTGTCAGCAGGGGTAACCACATGAACTGTAGTAGTAGTATCAGTAGGAACAAAAGCAGGAATGATCACAGGACCGGTAACAATTTTTGGAGGAGAAATCTCAGGGGAGAACACTCTTCCACTTCTGGTTATTTTGTTGGTTCCCACAATGTTGCCGATGTCGGGGTTAGCCCTCTCAAAAACCGAGTCTTCATCAGCCAGCCAATCTTGCTTGATTCCGTGGTAGTAGACGTCACCCCTATAGTTCCAGGGGACAATTTTATCTGAGGAGTATGGGATTTGACCTGGAATAGTAATTATCAATGGAGTCACCTTCAGAACAGATGTAATCCTAACGGGTCTTTTGGTGGAGACCCTGGGATGATTGGCGGAAATGGTTACTATTGAAACATCCTTGTAAGCAATGGTTGGAACGGAAGTCTTTTCAAACAAAATCTCTTTGTCATCCATCAGGCGTTGGACACCTGCCTTCAATAAATGACAACCAGTCGATAGGGATAAACAGAGGTGGCAGCCTTCGCCACAACCCATAAATAAACTGGCCTTCAACAGGTTTCTTTTAATAGTTAAGAGAGGAGTAACAAGTTCATTAACAACAGAAACAAACACATCATCTTCAACAGTGTTAACATCACGGCCGTGCTTGGGCATAGGAGCGGTGATAACATTTGGGATCTCAGGAGCATCAAATTCAATTTCTTTTGCCTCGAGAAGGTCTTGCACCTTGTTTTTCAAAACCCAACAGTCGTTTGTATCATGACCTGGACTTTCTGAATGGTAAGCACAATGAGCATTTGGGTTATAACGGAGAGAGGCAGTGTTTGGATTCTTCGGAGCTTCCCGTAAGGTCACCATATTAGATTTCAACAAATGCGGCAAGACTTGAGACAACGTCATACTTATCCGAGTAAAATTTCTTACCAGTCTTTCCATTCTAGGCTGGTTGTTCCTTTATTGAATAGGTGCAGGCTTAAGGATCATGACAGCCCCTACCACTAGACGACATTCAGTTATGTCCTGATTCCTATGGTCATACGCAACACTGACCTCCTTCTTTCCCGTAAAGGGCCTCTTTGTCGCGCTTGAGGATGCATATCTTTGAATTTTGCCACTTTTTATACCCGCGTTTACCCGTTCACTGGTCATAATTAATTCGGTAAATCCAGCCGAGGAGCTTCCGATCAATTGTTTGAAGAATGGACCAAATAGCGTGCCTAAGAACATATCCACCAATTCTCTGTCAGATAGAGAGGGTTGGACCCTTCCCGCGAGATCCCGCCATTTTTGAGCATAGGTCTTGAAACCTTCACCTGCACCCATAGACATGCCTTGCAACTGTGTCCGTGTTGGAGCTAAGTCAGTATTATACTGGTATTGCTTGTAAAAAGCGGCTGCCAAATCTTCCCAATTGCGGATGTTGGTCCCTTCCAACTGATAGAACCAATCCAACTGCGTTCCTGACAAGCTTTCTTGGAAGAAATGCACCCATAGATTCCTATCCGCAATATGGGGTTGAATTTTCCTGACGTATGATCTCAAATGCAGCTTTGGACAAGAGACACCATCATATTTTGAGAAAGTGGGGACCTTGAATTTATGTGGTATGACAACCCCTGAGACAAGTCATAGCTCCTCAAAATCCAACTCGGGTACTTTTTGGATCTCCATAGCATTTAAGCGATCTTCCAACTGTTTGTATTTATCGTCAGCTAGAGGATACTGCTCTTCAGAGTAATCAACCTCTTCTTCCTCTTCAGATTCTGGATGGTCAGTCACTTCCTTGTTTTTCCCTTCTTGATTGTCCCCTTCACCCGATGATGTTGCAAAGTCCAGTGTCCGTCTGGCTTGTCCTTTGAACCTTCTTCCCATATTCAAAACACCGATTGATTTCTTCACTTTCTTCTTCTTTTCTTTGATCAGTAAAGTTTTCAAATCCTCTTGTCCTTTTTCCAGAGTCAAGAACATTTGTTGAAACTGAGCGTTCTGCGCCTGAAGATCTTTTACTGTCTGTTCAATATCCATCTCACTGAAATAAACAGTAGAAAGATAAGGAGACCTATTATAAGAAACTTGTTTGTGTTATGATGAATGAAGATGCATATGCAAATGATTTCAAGGACATTAGAGATTTAAATTTGCTTTAGACAAAAAGGAACGCACATATTAATAAATCAAAGTTTGAGTACATCATGCCTCTTTGGGCTTACAAAGAAATAAAATGTAAAATTCTAAGACAAAAAAGTTGAACGCATCCTCTTTGGTGTGATGTAGGCGTTCAGACTCCACTCTTTATGAAGTTGCTTGGTGAGTTCCAGAACTTTCTTCTCGCTGGCGCAGAATTGGGCCTCGAAAGTGTCTCGCTCCCCCTTAAGCTGTATCCAATCCATTTGCAAGTCTTTAAGATAGGTGGACATGTTAGGATGAAGGATAGTGTTTGGGACATCTCCTTCCACAACAGGTTCTATGATAACTGGGAGAATGAAAGGATAAGGCATCACAAGTTTCTGAGTACGAGCTCGTACCCACTTAAGGTAAGGCTCAAGGGGGATGGAATTCTTGTGCCCTAGCGTCTTTCTATCTACCTTGTTCAACATCCTCCAAGCTCGGATAAACCTCTAGCGGTAACTTTGATCGTCATTCTCGTAGTCAAATACCAACCCTTAAATAAGCATCTCATGTGGACCATCCCTTCGGGCGTAACCAAACTGTCGTAAGGCTAAGCAGGGGTTGTAAGTGATACCTCCTCTAATTCCAAGTAAGGGGACATTAGGGAATTCTCCACAACAGTCGATGATAGTAACATTCTCCAAAGATCGGAAACACTAATGAATATTTGAATGTTTGAGCGTCATCAACCTATGGGACCACCTTGAACCTTGCTCGTTTTTCAATACAGATCGGGGAAGATGTAAAATAAACCATCTTGACAAGAGAGGATTACAAAACATGAGGATACCTCTTTTCTTCATAGTGAGAGAGTGAAAAGAATGTAGGATGTCTCCTAACAAAGTAGGCATCGGGTTACGAGACATGAAGGTTTTGATGGAGTTTACATCTATGAGTTGGTCAGGATTTGGAAACAAAACCATCCCATAGATGAGAAGGGCAAAAATTTCCTCAAAAGCTTGCAAGTCCAAGGAGTTCCAATAGTCTTGGTCTTTCTCAAACAAGAACTTGGCTAAGAAACCCTTGACATCACTCCTTGTTTCCCAATTAGTTGTGAAATCAGATTGTTGCAAGTGTAGGGCTTGAGCAATCTTTTCTGGTTTTGGATCTCTTTCCGTACCGTTGAAGGGTAGTTGATTGAGAATGGGAATCCTCAAGAGTTGGGAGAATTCTTCCAAAGTTGGCACAAGTTGATAATCGGGAAATGTGAAGCAATGGTGTAGAGGATCATAGAATTGGAAGAGCACATTCATCATATCTTCATCAGTGTTGGAGGTAACCAAATTTAGGAGGCGACCATGTCTTTCGGTAAATGGAGAATTCTCGGGAACCCTTGATGCTAACTTTTTAAGTTGAGGAGGGATCCTTACGAGATTGACTTGAATGGTTTTCCTGTGAATAGAATCCATGTCCTACAAAATAAAACAAAGATAAATCCCAAAAATCCTTGAAATCGTTAGTGAGTATGAGTATGATGTTATGATGTTTATGATTTTATGTACAAATAAATATATACAAATAAAACAAACAAGTCCTTAGGTTTAGGCTTGCATGGAGCCTCATAGGTAAGTACCCTCTTGAAGTTTAGTTGGCTCAAACCTGTCCTAGCAATAGTAACCAGGTTCTAAGGGAGCTCAATATCACTGGTTTGTCTTCTCGGGTATTGTTTCAGCGCAAGCCTCTTTAATAGCGACCGAAATATCCCAAAAAACCAAACCTCAATGAGTGTAGTATCGAGTATCTACCAACTTCGGACTGCACCAAAGCCTGTCATCTCACTACGTCCTAATGGCCAAGTTGGTCAAGTAAAGGTTCTAAAAGTCAGTTAGTGCTTCATGACATCACTCAGCGGCCTCGTATTCTCCTTGACTACTCAAGGGCTAACGGTACCCACAAATATGTCACATTAACGTAGCTATTGCTTAAACCATGTCGGTATACCCCGTACAGTTTACACAATGTATTGCTAGTTACCTATAAGGAATCCCAAATCCGGGTAGAGGATTTAAACCCAAACAAAGAACCAAAATGTAAAGCAAACAAATCAAACAATGAAATCAAGTAGATGTGATCTAGCACTAAGGTAACCCCACTTTTAAAATTATCCCCAGCAGAGTCGCCAGTTCTATAATGCGGTGGGAGAACTGACTTGGTTGTTTTGCATTTTATTGCAAATGTTGCGGTTAGCAAGAGTCTCCACCGACCTTTCTTTTATCCAAAAGGAAAGGCTGAAAAGAACAGGAAAGACCTTTATTGATATTTTTCTTGAGTTCGGGGGGTAGATTATGAAAAAGGAAGGTATTAGCACCCTTTTCATCCGTAGTTATCTACGGGCTCTTAGTTGCTTGCTATATCACTTGCTTTTGTTTGAAAATATGCTTTGTGTGGTTTTTGAAAGTATTTTGAAAAGGCGCCATCGTTTAGGCAAACTTTGTAATAATTCTCGTTCGTAAGAATGTATACAAAGTGTTGATCTTTTGAAAATACTTCAAGTTTGAAAGATGTTTTGAAAGTGTTGGTGTTTGTTTTTGAAAATAGCAAGGATGTTTTGGTTTGAAAATAAGCAAGCAACTAGGAACATTATACCTACTCAAAAAGTCTTTCTTGTTTATTTCCTCTTTCCTTTGACATTGTTATTTTACCATGGATTGGTAAGTAACCTTATCTTTAGATGTAAAGGGACGGGCGTGGGTCATCGTATAGCCATGATAGCAATGTTGTGAGATATCTTAGCAATTCTCTTTGAGGGACTAAGATCATTTTGAAAAGGCAACATTGATAGCGTCGTCGAAGGACTATGATCTTGTATTTTGATTTGTTTTTGCTAAGATACCCCACATGCATAACATGGCCATTTTATAAGGCAACAAAGTGGATTTACCCTAAGGGTGTAAGTGTGCAAGTGTGTTGATTTACATGCATTGTTTTGTCTTGAATTAGGGTTTGCTAACTTGTTGATTTTAATCTTTCCATACAAACCCTAATTTACTAGCATTTATATATAAAGCATTAAATTGCGGAAAATAAAAATACTAAGCTATTACATCAAAATGGGAGGGGGTGTACAAATTTACAAATGGGGATTTTGCAAGAAAATTAAATCTAATCAACTATTACAACCATATTGAATATTGTACAAAATTGAAAATAAAATGCATTAATACAAAAATGGAAAAAAGAAAAGATTTTTGTTTGGATTTTTATGAAAGGATTTTAACCTAAACCTAATTAAGAAAATAATTAATGAAAATCAAATAAAATTAACTTAAACTAATTAAAAAAGAAATTAACTAAAAAAAAGGATTTTTTTAGGGTTTTTTATGAAAAGGTTTTAAGAATAATATAAAAATATATAAAAATTAATTAATTAAAATAAACCTAAATTATAAATTAATTTTAATTTACAAGAAAATAATATAATAAAATAATTAAACCTAATTATCTAAATATTAATTAAAAATGATTAATTTGTTAAGAAAAATATTTTTATTATTTTTAATTTTTATAAAGAAAAATAAAATATGAGTATGAAAATAATAAAATAAATATTTTTTTTGGGTTTTTCTATTAATAATAAAAAAATATAATATTAGTAATGAAAATAATAAAATGAAAATATGAAAGTGAAATAAACTAAAAAATAAAAATAAAATAAAATAAAGAAATAAATGACCAGGGGGTGCTGAAGCAGGGCCAGGGGTTAGAAGCCAGCAAAAGACCAAGGCCCACTACATTGAGGCCTAAGCGTGTGTGTTTGTGACAAAAAAAAGAGTGAAAATGTGTAAAATGAACAAAAGGTAGCGCGCTGGGTGTTGAACCCACGTCCTCTTGGTTACCAGCGTACTGCCTTACCACTGGGGTGACTATACATCTGTTTATTCAAATGAAATGATAAATACATAACATATAATGTTTCCAAGGCCTGTACTTCGTCTTCAACCTTCAGCCAACCAGAGCACCTGTAACTTGTTCATCTCTCAACAAAAATGGAAATTACAAACATGAAAGTTGTGGCATTTCTTCCCACGAATCCAACCATATAAATAAATAAAGCTATAAATCTAAAATGAGTGAGAATTTTTCTGGCCCTAATTTAAAACCTAAAAATTTCAAAAACTTCAACTCCAAAATTCTCTAAGCTCAGGCCATATAAATGAAAACTATGGATATGTACAGCTTCGTGGCAATGGTATCTATATTTTATCTTTGAAAATGGAAGCTTAACAATGCCTATATGAATAGTTTAAAAGTCGAAAAACTCACCTTGCAAGAGGGTATTGTGTTTTGGGTTTGAGCAGCTTTCAATGAGTTCTGGTGATTGGGTTAGCTTCCTCAAGTTCCTAGGAAGCTAATGTGATACTTAGCTTGAGTTGAAAGTGGTTGAGGAGTTCTGGAGAAGTCAAGTTGAAGACCCTTGTTTTTGAAAATGGAACTTGATGATGGAAGTGTTACAGTTGGGCAAAAGGACTTTGGATGGTTTGTATTTGATATTTAGAAGCTTTAGGAATCAAAAGGCTTGGAAACGCGCGAGGGAGATGTGAGTTTCAATTTTTTGGTCAGATTATGCAACAATGAAGTTTTTATGTGTGATTGTGAGTTCTAGGGAGTTTGAGGGCTTAAGCATGCGTCTGTTATCTTGTAAATAGTGTATGTATTTATAGGCAAGAGGTTTTGTGTTCTACAACAAGTCAGAATTTGAATTTACATGTTGTAAAACTTTTACTTGTTTTTGAAGCAAACATGACAAACATCTTCCCAAAGCTTGTACCATGCTATTGTAGAGTGGTTGAACTTTAAACAAGCTTTTTTCTGAATTGTAGATGTTGTGTGTGTAGGAGGATCCATTGAGAGGCTCAAGAAGGGTTGACATTTGCAAAAGCATACTTTTCTAAAATAGAAGTCTTGCCTTTCTTCCAAAAATGAAAATGCAACTTGGATAATGGTTCAAATGCTTGGAAAATGGCTCAATATGTCGTGTAATCATTTAATTAAGGAGTGAATTGTAAGTTAAAAGCCTGCAAAGTGAGATTATGCAGCATGTCTATGTGATTTGGTCCATTGTGCATCACAAATTCTGCCTTGTAAAACAACTTGAAACCCTAACTTATGACCTTCGATTCTCCTTGCTCAAAAATGATCTCAAGGAGTTCTTGGACATTTTGGAAAGCTTGTAATGTTCTCTACAACCCCTATTTGAATCACTTTTGAAAAATCCAATTGGAACTATATGAAACTTGGAGTTAGATCAAAATCAGAAGTTAGATCAAAATCTTGACCAAAATGCTCAAAATTTCACTAAGTGTTTTAGTTTCATGACCATGATTTCATGGATTAATAACTTTAAATCCATACATTTCTAGGAGGAGTTGTGTTCATCAATGTTTTATATATAATTTAGATCTACAACTTTCATGTTGAAAGTTTCCTTTGAATCATCTTGCATCATGGTGAAAAATTGGCTCAAAGTTGTGAAAAAATATGAAGTTTTCAACACTTAGAAAAATTTCTAAGTTTGGAAACTTTGACTTTTCAAAATGAAATCTTGACTTTTTGATTTCTTGATGAACAAGTTTCATATTCTGACATGTTTTTATGAATTATGATCTTTGACACTTGATTTTGACCAAAAAGTCAAAGTTTGACTTTTTAGTGTACAATTGACTTTTGATCAGTTGATTGAAAATCAACTATCAATCAATTGATCTTGAGGGAAGTTTTGAGTCATACCATTAGGTCAAAATGATGCATTTGAAATCTTGAGATCATGTCTCAAACCAATTAACCATTTGCTAGGTCAAAAAACAGAAATTGCCCTTTCTCCGTCAAAACCCTAATTTTGACCATTTTGCCCTTTTGATGATCTGATTAAATTTCTTGAGGAATTGTGATCCAATCTTGATCAAATGACATATAGGAGTTTACAATGTTTATATGGATAAAAAATTATGAAGTTTGTCTGTAAATTGGCAATAGTTGACTTTTTCCTCAATATAGCTGATTTTTAGGTCAACTGATCAATTGACTGAGCAAAAATGTGATCCAAAACTTGAAACTTGACATGAACAATCTTGAGGGTCCATAATGATTCATGAAAGTCATATGAGGCATTAAAAATTCAATTATCCTTGTGCAATCTCAAACCCTAATTTTCAGTCATCAGTGTTTAAGGAGGTGTCTTGAACTGATCAACCCTTGTGCAGTCTTGAATCAAATGAGATCTTGTGAGAAATTTCTTGATAAATGAGAGAAAAAATTTTAAGATACAATAATATGTAATTGTATTTATTACAGATTGTAAATATATATATATATATATATATATATATATATATATATATATATATATATATATATATATATATATATATATATATATATATATATATATATATATATATATATATATATATATATATATATAATTAAGAGTATGTGTGAGAAAAAATAATTAATACACTTTAAAAGTTTAGAAAAACTTTATAAAAATAGACAAAAAAAAAAACTCAAAAAAATCTTATAATTAAATAAAAATAATAATATAAATTAGATGTATCTCTATATGCAATAACGAGAATTTTTTTTATTAATAACCATGTATTAAAATAATATTTCGCAAATAACCGGGTTTTGGAAAAAATTACGCAAATAACCATGTTTCAGATGACTCCACAAAGGAGGAGCCATCTCACTTGGCGCCTCCACCTAGGGTTTTGCCCTAGGCGCCATCTCACTTGGCGCCTCCCTTGGCTTTTAACCAAGTGAGATGGCGCATGCTCCTTAAAAATGAGAGGAGGCGCCATCTCACTTGGCTCCTAGGGCAAAACTAGGGCAAAATGCTGTTTTATAAATAATTCGTCTGTTTCTCCGAAATTTCTCACACTTTCTCGCACTGTATTTTTATTTTGTACTTCGTTATTTTCGTCATGACGTCGCCTATGATTTTTAGCAGAGATGGTTACGTTATATTCTCCGCCACAAAACCTGCGATGAAAATGAAATTCTGGCACATTCACTCCATGGAGCGTCTGAAGCGGGAGTTGATGCGGTGGCTAGATGGAGACATTATGGAGGGGGAAAAAATTCGAAGGATCCAGCGAAAACGAACAACAACCTCACATGCGACAGGAAGACCTAATGTGTGGTTGGAGGAAGTCAAAACAGACAGTGATGTAATGCCGATGATGCATGGGTCAGATGAAATTGTGTTAACAGTTGTAATTTCCTAGATTGAATATCGTTAATTATTGTTGTACGCGTTTTATTAACTGTAGCAAAATCTGTTAACGGAAAACCCAAATGTTTACAACACAAATATTGAAAATATTTTATGTATTACAATATTTATGTGGTCGAGCCAGACGCCCGATTCGGACAGTTTTTGCGATTGTATCCGACCTGACGGCATAAACCACACTTTCTTTCCAACCTGTCAAGATCGTCCATTTCTGTTGTGATGCGCCTACTTTTGGTACGACCCTTCTTGTTCCTTCGCATTTGGTCATTGTGCCAAACTATATCGCCGTTGTATTCAGGCCAATAATCCAGTTTTGCCACCAAAGGAAAGTTGTTGTTGTAAACAGTGAGCAACGTTTCAGATTTGTAAACGTTTGACAGCAGTTGAAGCGCGTCTTGATAGGTATGAGCACAAGCGGCAATGACATGAGAGCAAGGCATACGAAATGCTTGAAACCTGCCACAATCGCACCATTGAGAAGGTAAAATGACCCTGTATTCTTGTCTTGGCAGGCCTTCATTGTGGTCGATTGTCTCTTTCACAATGAAGTTGTGGCTGTGTCGGTCAAACCGTATAACCATGTGAGTGTTGGCTTTAGCACTTTCAGCCTTAATGTATTTCATGCAGCTTTCACTCCATAGTTGTCCAGATTGCAACACCACATTCCACATTTCACCTCTTTTGGAAAATAACGCAGCCATCCTAAAATACGTAGATTTTACCAAGGCAGTGATTGGGAGGTTTCGTATGCCCTTGAATACCCCATTCATTGATTCAATAAGATTCGTTGTCATATGCCCCCATCTTTGGCCATTGTCGTATGACCTAGTCCATTTTTCCACCAGAATATTGTCGATCCACCTACCGGCTTCTGGATTAGACAAACGGATCTCGTTGCGGTAATATTTGAATGTGGGTTGTGTCAATGCATATCCTGCATTCATAACCGCTTTCCTCAATGTTTTGTCCTTGACCTCCCTCGAGAAATTTTGGACGATATGCCTAACGCAATAGACATGCGTAGAAGGAGGGTCATGCCAACCATTTGCTGGATTATTGTAGGCACTTTCAATGGAGGCATGTCTGTCCGAGATCAAACAGAGATCTGGTTGAGGAGCCACGTGTGTCCGAAGATTTTTCAGGAAAAAGCTCCAAGCACCACCGGTCTCCCCCTCGACAAGGTTGTTGTTGCCATCTTGTGCAACTGCCATCAATAGCGTGCCTTTGTACTTCCCATACAACCAAGTCCCATCAATTTGTAGAATTGGTTTGCATGATGCAAACCCTGTGATGCATGGTTGAAATGCCCAAAACACGCGACTGAATATTCCGTTGCCATGCAGTAGACTACCATCTTGGGCGTACGCTGGCAATGTTTCCAGAACGTAAACACTACCTGGAGAATACATCTTGAGTGCATTCAGGTAGCGGGGAAGTTCTCGGTATGACTCCTCCCAGTTTCCGTACACCCTTTCAATCGCCTTAGTCTTTGCTAACCACGCCTTACGGTAAGACGGAGTGTAGTTAAAAACCGTGGTGATGTGGGAGATGATTGTTTTCACCTTCAAAGATGGGTCGTTGTTGACCAGGGGTAGGATTTCTTGACAGATTAGATCATAGTTGAGTTTCCGGTGGTCCTGTGATTGAGTGGAACTTACACAAGTGTGGGTAGTCATGGAACCTATGACCCAGCAGTCACCCCTTAATCTGTATGATGCGGTCAGCTTGAACATACAGTCAGGGTGGACACACTTGATCTTGTACCTTTCCGGGTTGACACGATCCACCTTAAAATCAACCGAGTTGAGCATGTGAAATTTTTTAATGGCCCTGATGCATTCCTCTTTGTTACGAAACTTGTCCTTCTCTTTTAAATTTTCATCCGACTGCATATACGGTTTGAAAAATAAGTCAGTAGAAGGTTCATCTCCGCCCATGTTGAAGTTTGTCATGTGCGGAGGTGGTGTGTAGATTTTGTCTGTAGGAATACTAGGGATGCCATCATCGTCAGAATCATCGTTCACCATTTCATCAAACTCTAACTCGTTATCTTCTTCTTCATCATCAACTGCATCTACCTCATCTTGTTCATTCTCCAAAGGATCAACCTCATGTGTCACCGGAGGCTCAACCTCCTGTGTCACC
Source organism: Vicia faba (assembly GCA_948472305.1). Classification (NCBI taxonomy): domain Eukaryota; kingdom Viridiplantae; phylum Streptophyta; class Magnoliopsida; order Fabales; family Fabaceae; genus Vicia; species Vicia faba. Next base: position 1,134,810,709 of record OX451741.1, on the reverse strand, counting down.
GGAGGCTCTTGAAGAAAAACGTACAACTCAATAGAGTCGTATCCAGAATAGACATGGCTGGAAATCATATTCTGGAGATCCTCGTCATCTTGAACTTCAACCTTATAAAAAATTACTTGGTTGTTTCCAAAAAAAACTGGATTCTGATAAAATATCTGGGACACCGGGCCTCGTTCAAGTTTGGCCTCCAATCTTTTCTTGAAGTACGAGAAATTGGCTTTCCCGTTTAAGAGAAATCGAATGTCTGTGTTTCTAAACAAAAACCCAGCTGTGGGACAAATATATGTCTCACCGTTGAAGTGTGCTTTGACGACAAATTGTGGTGAAGAGGCCATTGCGTAGAATTGTTTTAAGGTTTGAAGGTTGGAATGTTTGAGGTTTATTGATTGTATGAAGGTATGAATGTTGTAATGTTTGAAGGTTGGAATGTATGAATTTGATGACTGATTCGAAGGTTGGAAGATTTGACAGATTATGTGAATCAATGTTATGTTAAACGTAAGGCTAAAAACTTCAATTAAGTAAGGATGCAACCCCCCAAGGCTGCCAATAATATTACATGCAATAATGAAACCTCATAGGCTGCCAACTATCCTGGCCCTATTCTGCACATATACATGTTTTTTGTAAGACTCCACCCATCAACTCTAATGGGCTTGCATGCAATAATGAAAGGAATCCCAAAGGCTGTCACGTAGCCTGAGCCTATGCTGTAACAAAGGACACCTCTTATTCGCCAATTGGGGTGGCGACACCATTCATTTTTGTACTCTTTCGCCAAGTCCAATGGCGCCTCCCTTACTTTCCAATCGTGATACATGCATGGGCTTATGAAACCCCATAGGCTTCCACCTAGCCTGGCCCTATTCTGCACATACACATTTATTTTGTAAGACTCCACCCATCAACTCCAATGGGCTTGCATGCAATAATGAAAGGAATCCCAAAGGCTGTCACGTAGCCTGAGCCTATGCTGTAACAAAGGACACTTCTTATTCGCCAATTGGGGTGGCGACACCATTCATTTTTGTACTCTTTCGCCAAGTCCAATGGCACCTCCCTTACTGTCCAATCATGATACATGCATGGGCTTATGAAACCCCATAGGCTGCCACCTAGCCTGGCCCTATTCTGCACATATACATGTTTTTTGTAAGACTCCACCCATCAACTCCAATGGGCTTGCATGCAATAATGAAAGGAATCCCAAAGGCTGTCACGTAGCCTGAGCCTATGCTGTAACAAAGGACACCTCTTATTCGCCAATTGGGGTGGCGACACCATTCATTTTTGTACTCTTTCGCCAAGTCCAATGGCGCCTCCCTTACTGTCCAATCGTGATACATGCATGGGCTTATGAAACCCCATAGGCTGCCACCTAGCCTGGCCCTATTCTGCACATACACATTTATTTTGTAAGACTCCACCCATCAACTCCAATGGGCTTGCATGCAATAATGAAAGGAATCCCAAAGGCTGTCACGTAGCCTAAGCCTATGCTGTAACAAAGGACACCTCTTATTCGCCAATTGGGGTGGAGACACCATTCATTTTTGTACTCTTTCTCCAAGTCCAATGGCGCCTCCCTTACTGTCCAATCGTGATACATGCATGGGCTTATGAAACCCCATAGGCTGCCACCTAGCCTGGCCCTATTCTGCACATACACATTTATTTTGTAAGACTCCACCCATCAACTCCAATGGGCTTGCATGCAATAATGAAAGGAATCCCAAAGGCTGTCACGTAGCCTGAGCCTATGCTGTAACAAAGGACACCTCTTATTCGCCAATTGGGGTGGCGACACCATTCATTTTTGTACTCTTTCGCCAAGTCCAATGGCGCCTCCCTTACTGTCCAATCGTGATACATGCATGGGCTTATGAAACCCCATAGGCTGCCACCTAGCCTGGCCCTATTCTGCACATATACATGTTTTTTGTAAGACTCCACCCATCAACTCCAATGGACTTGCATGCAATAATGAAAGGAATCCCAAAGGCTGTCACGTAGCCTGAGCCTATGTTGTAACAAAGGACACCTCTTATTCGCCAATTGGGGTGGCGACACCATTCATTTTTGTACTCTTTCGCCAAGTCCAATGGCGCCTCCCTTACTGTCTAATTGTGATACATGCATGGGCTTATGAAACCCCATAGGCTGCCACCTAGCCTGGCCCTATTTTGCACATACACATTTATTTTGTAAGACTCCACCCATCAACTCCAATGGGCTTGCATGCAATAATGAAAGGAATCCCAAAGGCTGTCACGTAGCCTGAGCCTATGCTGTAACAAAGGACACCTCTTATTTGCCAATTGGGGTGGCGACACCATTCATTTTTGTACTCTTTCTCCAAGTCCAATGGCGCCTCCCTTACTGTCCAATCGTGATACATGCATGGGCTTATGAAACCCCATAGGCTGCCACCTAGCCTGGCCCTATTCTGCACATACACATTTATTTTGTAAGACTCCACCCATCAACTCCAATGGGCTTGCATGCAATAATGAAAGGAATCCCAAAGGCTGTCACGTAGCCTGAGCCTATGCTGTAACAAAGGACACCTCTTATTCACCAATTGGGGTGGAGACACCATTCATTTTTGTACTCTTTCGCCAAGTCCAATGGCGCCTCCCTTACTGTCCAATCGTGATACATGCATGGGCTGCCACCTAGCCTGCAAGAGTGACACCTTTCATTTTTTGTACATGCATGCATGCATATGTGTAACCCCCTAAGCATGCAAATGTGACACTTCGCAGGCATGCAAGCACAAGCAACCACTACATCAAACTTATTTGCCTATAAATACATACCATATCATACATCTCTCACACCCACACAAGTCTCACTCTCTGCTATGAAATATTTCATAAGTCTATCATACTCTCTATCTCTTCCTAAGTCTTTCATACTCTCAAGCATTTTAAACAATGGCTCTTCTAACAATGGGCGATACTCATAGAGGCACAAGGGAAAACATTGCTGCATTTGTAAGTTTCTTCTTTGGTTATACATTTTTCATACTTCAAATAACGCGTTGTTCATCTTAATTAGTCTTACACCTGTTAAATTATGAACTCAGGACACAAAAAGATTCAGAATCCGTTCGCACAACTACCTGGCTCCCGACCCATTTATCGTCCCTTATCTGGAATACACAGGTTTTGGACATGTGATAAAGATCTCCAACTGCACCATTGACTCTAAGTTCATTCTTGCAATGTTGGAAAGGTGGAGACCGGAGACCCATACATTTCACCTACCAATAGGTGAATGTACCATCACGCTAGAGGATGTGTACATGCTACTGGGTCTCCCTGTCGAAGGTAAGGCCGTGAACGGGTCGGTTCAACAACCCAACTCTCAGTGTGAAGAACTGTTGGGTAGGGATATGGTAGAAGGCGGTGGAGCAAGAGGGCAGGGAATACTACTCACTGACCTGAAACGTCATTATGCAAGTTTGGAATTAAATGAAAATTCCTCAGAGAATGACAGAGTAGTAAAAGCCATAACGTATCTTATGATACTTTTTGGTACATTTTTATTTCCCGAAATACGGGAAATAGTGTAAATTTTATGTACTTAGATTTACTAACAAATTTTGAAAAAACAAGAAAATATAGTTGGGGTTCTGCAGTATTAGCCCACCTATACAGTTCCTTGTACAAAAACACAGTCAAGGAAAAATGTACATTTTATGGGTGCGCATTTTTACTACAAGCCTGGGGTTGGTGGAGGATGGAGTCCTTAAACCCCGTCAACAACAACACTTTCGGTTTCCCGTACGCAACAAAGTAAGTTATCAAGTTATAGCATTTATAACTATTCTGCTCTTCCCAAAATATATGCTAAGAATAACATGTTTCTCATTTCCTTTAGGTACTGTGTGAGGGGTATGGATTACGGAAAGAATCCAAGATTCAATGTCGCACTCTACCGCAATCTGTTGGATCACTTAGGCCCAGATGACATACGTCGTAGCTTTTAACTTTTGTTCATTTAAATTATTTATACATTACTTTTGCGCTAACCTGATTTAAATTTTATCGTAGTTCATCTGGAGACCATATTTGGGTTTGGGCCATGATCCAAACCTGGAGGATGCAGCAACTTGGACTGCAAAGACTACAATCATTCGGTTCAACATTGTGGAGATGCACCACAGCGACCGTGTGAAGATGCAGTTCGGAATACATCAAGAGATACCAAGTGATCCAACAGATTTATCCCCATGGCATCTTAAAAGGGTCGACGCCCAGTGGGGTCTTACCAACTGGAAAGACTTCGCTCCGGAATGGTGTAAGATGTGGCAGAGGCGTCACTGTTACGTCTTGCAATTCCCGGTTTTCCTTACTCAAGGTAACATGCGACACACTGATTAATATTTGTCGTGGTACAGGTCGGTTAGTAACCCAGAAATGCACGTGTCTCATCCAAGGTACTTGGTTGACCCACGCACACAATGGGCACAACCCTCGATTCCCCATCAACAAACCCAAAACCCATCAACCTCCCACCAACCCCCAAGAAGAAAAAGACCCACAAACATCCAACCACATTCCCCACCACAACACAACTACAATCAAATGCCGCACAACCAACCACAATCACCACCAAACTACCAATACCCTGATATGCCTCAAACCCAACCATAATACCAACCCCAATACCAGCACACCCACATACCCCACACACAATTTCAGTCTTCCACATATCCCAATATGGCGCCCTCAACATCCAGCCTTAGCCCTGATATGGGAATGTCGGAAGATTACGACCAAGCCGACCCAACCTACCATCACCCACAATATCACCAAACCACCCAACATCCTCAATACCAAACACCCCAAGATCCATTTCCTTTCTACCCCCCATACTCAGACGACCAATGCTACAGACCAACCATGGAATCCCACCCACTGCCAACACGACCAAACTTTGAGGGTATGGGTAACCGACTGTACCAGAGCGGATCTTCTAGATATGGAGATCTGACTGATTTTATGGATTCGGACCGCATTGACTTCGCTGGGCCATCGACCTTTCCGCATCAGGAAACGCGACGGCACCCAGCACGAGAAAGGCGAGGACGGGTGTTGCACCCCAAAATTTGCCCTCCCATATTCTCCAAGATTTGTCAAGTCAAGGTCACAAAATTCCCCAAGGGTTATGCAGTTCAACTGTCTCCTATACAGTCAAAACTAGGGTTTGTGTTCTGAACAAGAATTGGAAGTTTTCAAAGGCCCAATCAAGTCTCACATGCCTACAAAGATGGTCAAGTATCCTCATACAAAATTTCAAGGCATTCAGCTCAAAATTGTACAGTCAAAACCCTAAATTGCACTACAGTCAACTATAGGGGCAAAATGGTTATTTGGCAGTCAAAAGTTCAAATTTTTGGTCAACATATCATTTTGAAGCCACAAACATCATTTGATCAATGCTTGATCATGATTCTCAAAATTTGGCTCAGAAATCATCAAAGATGCAAAAGTTGCTATATTTGGACAGCTGAAAAAGTCAACTGAAATTGACCAGGGCATAACTTTCACATGGATTATCAGAAAAATTCCATCCAAAGCTCATTTTGAATAGAAAGACATTTCCTACAACTCATATTCATATTTCAAGTCCAAGAAATGCTCTCACAAAAAGTTATCAATTTCAACATTATAGGTCATTTTCAAAAGTCAACAAAAAGGGACTTTAAGTAAAAGGCCATAACTTGAGATTGGTAAATCAAAATGACATGGGACCAAAGGCATTGGTTAGAGGACTCAAAGACCTTTCCAAAATGTCCAAGAACATGTGAAAAGCTTAAAAATTGAGCAAGTTATGCCTTGTGGAAGTTGGGAAATTTTTGGAAATTTTTGAAAGTCAACTTTACTTCAAATGATCCAAAAATGCAAATGGGCCCATTTTTCTTCCAAGTTTCTTCATGCCAAGCCTATGCACGACCATTAAGCCCAAGGGGAAGTATTTTCTCAATTTTTAATTATTTACTTGAATTTATATTAATATTAATTCATTTAAATTATTTAAATATGTGAAAAATATAAAATTGACCTAAAAAAATCTTTTTGTGCACATTCTACTCTCAAGATTTCGTGTCCAATTAAATATGGCAAGTTTTGGTGTGATTGGAGCATGATTGAACAAAAATAACATGAAAAAAGATATGAAAAGATTTTACAAAATCAAATATGCAAAACAATGAATTCAAAAGATTTTGTACAAATTTCTTAACCTAAAAGCTTGGCTACATATGCAGGATCACAAACCTAATTGCCTTGGACTCTCAGCTGCGCTCAGAAGCAATATACAAACTTGGAAAATTGCTTAAAAAACTCAAAACTGAAATCAACTCTAGAGGTCGATTCAAGCCCTAATCTTGATCTCATTAGCTTCCTTGGGTAACTCTGAACGTGTGCCAATCCCTAACATCAATTCAAACGCAAAGAATCGGTACATCGAACGTGAACTGCATCCAGAAAATTGCCTAATCGTATTTTGGTTTTGAAGCATGATCATTGCATTTTAATTGTATATTCATGTTCCTTACAAAGTTTTAGAACTAACCATTATATTTAATTGGATTTTCATGCTGTATACAAGGTTTTGCCATGTCCATATTCTAGGGTTTGCAGGTTTTAAAATTGGGGTTTTTGCAACCAAGAAAAATTAGAGGCTAGGACTAAGACCACTAAGTTCAACGCGTCTGGACGATGAGAATGGTGTATTCGCGATGAATTTATGATCAATAGATTCCTATTCGCTATTTTTTGATAGGGCCTCTATGGCAACGGGTTAAAACCGTTGCTTTCTGTTTTTATGTTTCAGAAAATAAAAAGGAGAACGAAGAAGAAGGACTCGTGGCATGCAGGGATTGGTGGCATTTGAATTTCGCGCGCCCTCCACTAACGTATTTGCTTTTTCTTTTTATTATTTATTTGCCATATTATGTTAACGCGCGTGATGTAGCTCAGTTGGCAAGTGAAGAGACTATTAATCTCCAAGACCTGGGTTCAAGTCCCAGGTCTGTGCAATTCCTCATATTATTTTTCAATACAAAATCATGTGCAACGCTAACATCCAGGACATACCATACACCTCAAAGCCTGATCATCCACGCGTCCATCCCATTCAGATCAAAGGCGTAGGATCAAGGAACACAATAAACCCCAGTCAAAGCATCATACAGGATTCAAAAAGTCAATGGACTCATGCTTATTGGGCCTGATTTGCTGAACCAAAACCTCCTAAATTGGGACTACACCCCACTCTGGTTTGCTAATTTCATTTTTTCTTATATCTTTTTAATTATTATTTTATTTGTTTTGTTGTTTTAATTCAATAATTATTTTTTTTAACAAAATACAAAAACATTATAAAAAATCAGAAAAGACCAAAAAAAAATAATAAATATTTTTATTATAATTATTTTCTTGTGAATAAATTAACATATAGTGAATTTAGTTTTAATTAGGATATTTGCAATTTAATTCTTTTCATAAAAATAATTAGAATTAGGTTAATTAATAATTTCTATTCCTTTTAATTTTTCCTTTTATCATAATACTATTATTTATTTATTTTCATAAATTAAATTTTGTACATAAATAAATTAGATTTAAATTAGGTCAAATTTCAATATTTTCACAATAAACTTAAAAAACAATAGAATTAGGGTTAGTCAATTATAATTAATTCCTTCTTTTTTTTCTTTTAAATCTAAAAAACACAAAATACCCAAAACAGTTAATTTTTTAATTTTAATTCTCATTAACTTTTAATATTTTGCAAAAGGGTCCAACGCCCGTCGCTTTAATTATTTTATTTCGCACATTTTACTTTGTCGCTTATTATAATTATGTACATGTCCCAAAGCCTTGTAACAATTTTATTTCTCGCACTTTTATTCGCTTTATTTATTTTTCAGTCAAATCGGGTCCGGTTTATTTTGGCGATGTGGACCCGCGCCTTTGTAATAGCCTTAGATTTATTTTTTTCGCAAACTTTATAACTGTTAAAAAGCATGCAAGAATGAATGTCCTAATTAAAATCAAGCGTAGATCACTCAAACATGACAAGACAAATAACTGAAACATGACACACAATTCACACACACCACCCCTAGGGTACGCCTCACTGTTGCCTTACCTCGAAAGGTGATCGTCGAGTAGAGGATGTCTTAGTAAGTCCTCATGATCCGGGAACCTGGCATGAGGGTAGCTTCTAAGGTGTCTTCCCATTGCTCTGGTGATCACCATGTCCCTATAAACTCGAATTGACCCGAACACCTCCAACGGTGGTGCTACCTACCTCTCAATGGTGGGATGGCACTACTTTAAAGGACATTTACACAGACAAATTCCTTAGGGTAGGTAGACGACTCGTAGATACTTGCTCTCTCCAAAACAAACTGAAATCTTTTCACACCAACACTTTTCAAAAGCTTTCAAAGCAAATTTTTCAAACACTCTGACGTACGAGTCGAACTGAAATTTTTCAAAGAAACTTTTTTTAAACCCACATTGAAAAGCAAACAAACAATTTTTGAAAACACATTGAGCAAGTATCTAAGAGCCCATGGATAACCATGGATAGAAAGGGTGCTAACACCTTCCCTTTCTATAATCTACCTCCCGAACCGAGAGCAATCTCTTTAAGGAATTTTTCTGTGCTTTTGTCCTTTCCATTTGGAGAAAATAAAAGACGGTGGCGACTCTTGCTTCCGCGACATTTCGCGAACCAGCGTTAAACAGTCAGTTCCAGATCCATCGATCACAGAACTGGCGACTCTGCTGGGGAAAAAAATTTAAAGTGAGGTGTACCTTAGGGTTAGTTCATAACTGTGTTTTCAATTGTATTGACTTGTCTGCTTTAAATTTGTGGGTTGCATGGGAGTTACGTAGATCCTAACCCGGATCTGGGGATACCCTGTTTAGGTAGCATAAGCTGTGAGGGACCTGTCCGGCGTAGACCGACACGGGTGAAGCAGTGGCTACGTTGGTGTGGCACCTTGGTCTGTACCGATATCCCTTGTGTCGCAACGAGGAGAATATGGGTCTTCTGAGGAGTCATTAAGCACCAACAACCTTAGAACCTTAAATGATCCAACTTGGCCATTAGAACAGTAGCAGTATGCTACGCCCATTGAGGCTAAACTCTCGTGATGGTTCTGGCCGCAAGAAAAGATTGCGATGCTGGAGTTATGACCGATTGAGGGTAGTCAGTGATATTGGGATCCTCTAGAACCCGGTTACTTCTGATAGGACAGGTCTTAACCAACAAACTGAAAGAGGGTACTACCCAGACCTCATGCTGGCCTGAACCCTAAGGGCTCTTTTGTGTGACTTGCGTGCCTTCGTACTTGACTATCTGCGTGCTTGTTACCTGACACTTGTTTCTTGCAGGTCTTGTTTATAGTCCTTAATTGGGACTCATAACAGGGTACTAAGTTTCTTGCAGGTCTTGTTTATAGTCCTTAACTAGGACTCATGACAGGATTTACCAAATTTCTTGCAGGTGTTGTTTATAGTCCTTAACTGGGACTCATAACAGGGTTTACTAGATCTCTTGCAGGTTTTGTTTATAGTCCTTAATTGGGACTCATAACAAAGTATACTGAATTTCTTGCAGGGTTTGTTCATAGTCCTTAATTGGGACTCATAACAGGGTTTACCTACTTCACCCCATGCATAGCATGACATCATACCATTGCATACCATTGCATACATCCTAACCCATTTCAAGGATCTCAAGGGCTTGTGATGCAGGTCATGATAAATCAAACATCTAGCCAGGGGCAAAGAGGATTTATTTTCCTCTAGCCAAGGGTGTCAGGGGCTATGACCCACTGGATATGGTGAGCCTTTGACCCTTGAAGAAGGGCTCTCTACAACAGGAGGTTCCTTCAATCAAGTTGCCAGTTTCCAACTCTAACAAGTCTCTCTGTTTACCCCGCGAGGTCCTTGAAAACATTGCATGCATATCATACATCTCATTGCATTGCAGGTATCCCTTTGACAGGTTGCTTACCCTTCTCCGCTGTTTATTTCAGCCGCTCGTCATGAATCCTGAATCATCAGCCGAGCAGACTATCAAGGATCTCCAGGCTCAGAACGCCCAGTTCCAAGAGCTGATCATGAATCTGACCCAGGGGCAACAAGACCTGAAGGCTCTGCTTCTGAAGAAGGACAAGAAGAAGAAGAGGACTGTCTTGTTCAGCCCTAGGCGCAGATCTGGGAATACACCGCAGACTGAAACTGAGAGGACTACCCCATCTGTGAGGGAAAGCAGTCACCATGAGAGGGAGGTGCCCAGTCCAGTGGTCTCTGACAATGAAACGGATTTCGACGACGAACAGTACCCTCCGGCTGAGGACAAGTACAAATAGTTGGAGGATAGGTTGAAGGCTATGGAGGTTCAACAGGTACCTGGGCTGGATTTCGGAGATCTGGGTTTGTCAACTGGTGTGGTTATTCCTCGGAAGTTCAAAGCACCATCCTTTACTAAGTATGACGGGGCGTCTTGCCCCAAGCTGCATCTAAGGTCCTATGTTCGGAAGATTCAGCCATATACGGTGGACAAGAATTTATGGATCCACTTCTTCCAGGAGAGTCTTTCAGGGACTCATCTCGAATGGTTCTATCAGCTGGATGGGACCAAAGTTCGTAACTGGGAGGAGTTGGCTACTGCTTTCTATAAGCAGTATCAATATAATGCCGACCTTGCTCCTACGCGTACCCAACTCCAGGGTATGTCGTTAGGAGCAAGCGAAGGTTTTAAGGAGTATGCTCAGAAGTGGAGGGATCTTGCTGGAAGGGTACAACCACCTCTGACTGATCGGGAGCTTGTCGATATGTTCTTGGGGACCCTATCTGGGCCATTTTTCAACCATCTCATTGGGAATTCGTCTGCTGGATTCACAGATCTTATCTTGACTGGAGAGCGAATAGAAGCTGGCATCCGGTCTGGGAAAATTCAAGAGGCTGCACCTTCTGATAAAAATCCTCATCATGGAAAGAAAGAATCCAATGCTGTGCACGGTAAAAAGAGCCGTCATGAGGCAGGGGCAATCCAAATCTCCAATCCCGGACCTGCTCAACAAGGACAGGGGCAGCAGCGCAAGGAGAAACGACAGTATACCAAACTCAACATGTCGCTGGATCAAGCACTGCAACAACTGTTGAAGACAGGGCTGATCACCTTAAGGGCTCCTCTCCGGAATCCGAACACTTCTGCACCCAACTATCATCCCAACGATAGGTGCGCATATCATTCAGATAGCCCGGGGCATACTACGGACAACTGCTGGCCTCTCAAGAACAAAATTCAAGACATGATCGACGCCGGGGAGATTCAGTTTGAAGTGTCTGAGACCCCGAACATAATCACTGCTCCGTTGCCCAATCATTGAAGACCTTTTGTTTATTTGAATTTTTGAAGTTGTATTTTTCTTTGCTTATACAAACAATTAATGTCATAGCAAACTCTTTTATTCTATCAATGCATCGCATATGTCTGTTTGGAGAATTAATACAATTATTTTTGTTATATTCTTTTCATATTTTTTATGATGTCAACTCTCGGTTAATAACTCTGAGCCTCTTGAGGGAGGATGACGAAAACGATACCACGATCTTTACAGTATGCTTTTGAACGGACCCCGCTGATGAGGTACAGGCATTGTTTCAACCCCTAAACACTGGAGTTATAAGGATGATAATCCCTCGTCAACCCATCAGAGCCAAAGAAGTAGGAGTTTTATTTTCGAAAATTGAAACCCTTTATTATAACCTGGGGCAGGGTAGTCCCTCAGTTGATCCAAGTGCATGACGAATGGCACCGAAGAGGTCTTTCCAAAAACAAAGGACAGTGATGGTTCAGAACAATCAAAAGGACAGGCAGTCATCATCAAAATTCATAAATGAAAAGCCCAAAAAAGGTCTAAACCTACAAAGGGGACTTATGAAACTGGGGCATCCCGCTGACTGTAATTCCAAAAAAGAAACAGTTCAGGCAAAAAAAGAAAGGGATAACAAAAATCAAGAAAGAGGTCTCACAAACCCTCAACCAAAGCAAAAAATGACTGCCTATTCAAATAAACGTTCAATATTCGAATCATCACCGAAAAATCAGAGCAAAGACTCAAACAAGGTCTAACATATGATCAACTGAGTTTAGGTTTGGAGAACATCACGAAGAGTGGGTGGGTACAGATAATTTGAGCCTTTATCCTTTGTTTCTTAAACCGTGAACCAGGCCACGTTATAACCCTTGAAAGTCCTAGCTGAAGCATGGGTTAGTTCGAAAGCATACTGTGACGAAAGGTATCCTGACTCCTTAAGGCTCACGTTAAAATACGGAGTTGACATCACGCTTACAAACAATCACTTGTTTTGTGAAAAGAATGCATTTTCAAAATCTTCAAGACAGACATAAGCGTTGCATTTTTAACATAACCTTGTTTGCATATGACTTTTTGTTTGAACAGCAGAGAAATTCGCACGATGAATGCCTAATAAACAGAAGCACTTCCAATCAAGGGGCATGGCATGATCATGGTCCGTCATCTGGGGCAGTTCAGTCAAGATTCGGAGAATCTCTCAAAGGCCAAATAGCCTGGGGCAAACCTCCGCCTGAGTCACTTGGGGCATCCCAACAACGAATCTTGCCTGATCAAACACCTTCTGGTGGCATGACAAAACACTGCTAGCAGGGGCAACTCCCAACATTCTGAGAGCGTGGATATAGTCGAAAAAGAGTACTACGCAAAATCAAAGACCCGCTAGGTTGACACACCTAGGCAAAAATAAGGGCTTCCCGGCGAACCAAAAGGGTTCGGGCAAAATGAAGGGATGAAATGAAAAATCTATACACCCGGCAAGTCGAAAACCTGAAAAGGCGGCTTGGGCAAAAATGGGTATCCCGGTGGACTGAAAACCCGAAAGGGCGGTCCAGGCAAAATTTAGGGATCAAAAGCGTACGACTATGTCCCGTTATCTTATCATCTGTCTATCAGAAGAAGGTTTGTCCGCCAACAACTATCAGCACCCCACAAGAAACAGGGGCAATAAAGGTTGGTTTGAGCAGTCTGATTGTTCTATCCTCCAAAGTATCAGGGTAGGTCCCGTTGAAGAACGTAACCAATACAGTTCAATACCTCCCCAGGAGAGTCCAACCCAGCTTCCCCAAGAAGGTTGGAATCTATCCCCCCAAGCAATAAGCATACCCCCAGTAAATTCTGGAAGCTTATCCCCTCTCAAGGCACGAACGCGTCGCCCGGCTTGATTTAAAGAGTTATTTCCTTAACAGGATATAACTGGGTTATCCTCAGCCAAAAGCCACGGAAAGAGCGTCGTCGACAAAGTCTTCTTATCCCCAGCGAAGTCCATTCATACTTCCAATACAGCAAGGTATCCTCAGTGAGTCATCCTCGACAATTCAGCAAAAGCATCTCCCCACAGAGTATTTCTTCCCAGCATGGTCGCTAGAATATCCTTTTCTCCCCGCAGAATCCTCCATTCGCCAAGTTTATTTCCCAACGGAGTTATCTTCGTCTATTGGAATTCTTGCAACTATTCTGCAACATCAGCCCAGGATACGACTTCCCGGCACCCGTCAAGGATTTATTTTCTTAGACAAACATACATTCAGAAAACGTCACATACATCATTATAGCATGCATATGCATCATACTACACGAATCCCATTGATTTTGAAGACATACAGTTCATGCATCATAATTTTGCATACAATTATGTTTTGCCTTTTCAGGAAAAAGATCAATACAAAAATGACTACTATCAACTAATCGCAATTCATTCTTGACATAGTTTCAGATATGATCCAGATACGGTGACGTTCTGATACTGCTTCCAGAATTCCTTCTAGATATAGTTTCAGATGTAAACCCAGCGATGGTGACGTTCTGATACTGCTTCCAGAATTCCTTCTAGATATAGTTTCAGATGTAAACCCAGCGATGGTGACGTTCTGATGCTGCTTCCAGATTCCCTTCTAGATATAGTTTCAGATGTAAACCCAGCGATGGTGACGTTCTGATACTGCTTCCAGAATTCCTTCTAGATATAGTTTCAGATGTAAACCCAGCGATGGTGACGTTCTGATACTGCTTCCAGAATTCCTTCTAGATATAGTTTCAGATGTAAACCCAGCGATGGTGACGTTCTGATGCTGCTTCCAGATTCCCTTCTAGATATAGTTTCAGATGTAAACCCAGCGATGGTGACGTTCTGATACTGCTTCCAGAATTCCTTCTAGATATAGTTTCAGATGTAAACCCAGCGATGGTGACGTTCTGATACTGCTTCCAGAATTCCTTCTAGATATAGTTTCAGATGTAAACCCAGCGATGGTGACGTTCTGATGCTGCTTCCAGATTCCCTTCTAGATATAGTTTCAGATGTAAACCCAGCGATGGTGACGTTCTGATACTGCTTCCAGAATTCCTTCTAGATATAGTTTCAGATGTAAACCCAGCGATGGTGACGTTCTGATACTGCTTCCAGAATTCCTTCTAGATATAGTTTCAGATGTAAACCCAGCGATGGTGACGTTCTGATGCTGCTTCCAGATTCCCTTCTAGATATAGTTTCAGATGTAAACCCAGCGATGGTGACGTTCTGATACTGCTTCCAGATTTCCTTCCAGATATAGTTTCAGATGTAAACCAGATATGGTGACGTTCTGATACTGCTTCCAGAAGTCCTTTTCAGATGTTTCCCTCTCCAACGTTGAGTGAAGTGATCATTCCTTTCAGATTATAAGTGCATATGGTTCTCTTCCCGATACTGCAAAGATGGTAATTCCCACCAAAATTTTCTCAACGAGCGTTGTTGAGATTTAAAGTCACCCAAGGTTCTCTTATCATTCATGCTAAGGCAGTAACCATACCTGGTTCATTCATCAGCGTTTGAAGCTCCAGATTCAACTCCTGTAACCAGTCAGGACACATCTATACCAAGCATCTAAAATCAGCTCCTGCAACGTGTCAGGTACTCATTTTCTCTTTTGCAGGTATGCAGGTTCTCGCTAAGGAATCTCCTACGCGATCAACATCCAGATGGCATCTATAAGCCCATCATCCTATCCAGCAATTTCCAAATGGCATCTATAAGCCCATTCCACCATCACTGCCACTATGTGAGCGCAAATTTCTGGGCACTCTAGTGTCCAATCATCTTTTACCATCGGATTACGAAAGGCACGTCAGCCAATCTGCATCCTCAGGTCTAAGAAGATTGAACAGGGGCAACTGTTGCACCCCAAAATTTGCCCTCCCATATTCTCCAAGATTTGTCAAGTCAAGGTCACAAAATTCCCCAAGGGTTATGCAGTTCAACTGTCTCCTATACAGTCAAAACTAGGGTTTATGTTCTGAACAAGAATTGGAAGTTTTCAAAGGCCCAATCAAGTCTCACATGCCTACAAAGATGGTCAAGTATCCTCATACAAAATTTCAAGGCATTCAGCTCAAAATTGTACAGTCAAAACCCTAAATTGCACTACAGTCAACTGTAGGGGCAAAATGGTTATTTGGCAGTCAAAAGTTCAAATTTTTGGTCAACATATCATTTTGAAGCCACAAACATCATTTGATCAATGCTTGATCATGATTCTCAAAATTTGGCTCAGAAATCATCAAAGATGCAAAAGTTGCTATATTTGGACAGCTGAAAAAGTCAACTGAAATTGACCAGGGCATAACTTTCACATGGATTATCAGAAAAATTCCATCCAAAGCTCATTTTGAATAGAAAGACATTTCCTACAACTCATCTTCATATTTCAAGTCCAAGAAATGCTCTCACAAAAAGTTATCAATTTCAACATTATAGGTCATTTTCAAAAGTCAACAAAAAGGGACTTTAAGTCAAAGGCCATAACTTGAGATTGGTAAATCAAAATGACATGGGACCAAAGGCATTGGTTAGAGGACTCAAAGACCTTTCCAAAATGTCCAAGAACATGTGAAAAGCTTAAAAATTGAGCAAGTTATGCCTTGTGGAAGTTGGGAAATTTTTGGAAATTTTTGAAAGTCAACTTTACTTCAAATGATCCAAAAATGCAAATGGGCCCATTTTTCTTCCAAGTTTCTTCATGCCAAGCCTATGCACGACCATTAAGCCCAAGGGGAAGTATTTTCTCAATTTTTAATTATTTACTTGAATTTATATTAATATTAATTCATTTAAATTATTTAAATATGTGAAAAATATAAAATTGACCTAAAAAAATCTTTTTGTGCACATTCTACTCTCAAGATTTCGTGTACAATTAAATATGGCAAGTTTTGGTGTGATTGGAGCATGATTGAACAAAAATAACATGAAAAAAGATATGAAAAGATTTTACAAAATCAAATATGCAAAACAATGAATTCAAAAGATTTTGTACAAATTTCTTAACCTAAAAGCTTGGCTACATATGCAGGATCACAAACCTAATTGCCTTGGACTCTCAGCTGCGCTCAGAAGCAATATACAAACTTGGAAAATTGCTTAAAAAACTCAAAACTGAAATCAACTCTAGAGGTCGATTCAAGCCCTAATCTTGATCTCATTAGCTTCCTTGGGTAACTCTGAACGTGTGCCAATCCCTAACATCAATTCAAACGCAAAGAATCGGTACATCGAACGTGAACTGCATCCAGAAAATTGCCTAATCGTATTTTGGTTTTGAAGCATGATCATTGCATTTTAATTGTATATTCATGTTCCTTACAAAGTTTTAGAACTAACCATTATATTTAATTGGATTTTCATGTTGTATACAAGGTTTTGCCATGTCCATATTCTAGGGTTTGCAGGTTTTAAAATTGGGGTTTTTGCAACCAAGAAAAATTAGAGGCTAGGACTAAGACCACTAAGTTCAACGCGTCTGGACGATGAGAATGGTGTATTCGCGATGAATTTATGATCAATAGATTCCTATTCGCTATTTTTTGATAGGGCCTCTATGGCAACGGGTTAAAACCGTTGCTTTCTATTTTTATGTTTCAGAAAATAAAAAGGAGAACGAAGAAGAAGGACTCGTGGCATGCAGGGATTGGTGGCATTTGAATTTCGCGCGCCCTCCACTAACGTATTTGCTTTTTCTTTTTATTATTTATTTGCCATATTATGTTAACGCGCGTGATGTAGCTCAGTTGGCAAGTGAAGAGACTATTAATCTCCAAGACCTGGGTTCAAGTCCCAGGTCTGTGCAATTCCTCATATTATTTTTCAATACAAAATCATGTGCAACGCTAACATCCAGGACATACCATACACCTCAAAGCCTGATCATCCACGCGTCCATCCCATTCAGATCAAAGGCGTAGGATCAAGGAACACAATAAACCCCAGTCAAAGCATCATACAGGATTCAAAAAGTCAATGGACTCATGCTTATTGGGCCTGATTTGCTGAACCAAAACCTCCTAAATTGGGACTACACCCCACTCTGGTTTGCTAATTTCATTTTTTCTTATATCTTTTTAATTATTATTTTATTTGTTTTGTTGTTTTAATTCAATAATTATTTTTTTTAACAAAATACAAAAACATTATAAAAAATCAGAAAAGACCAAAAAAAAATAATAAATATTTTTATTATAATTATTTTCTTGTGAATAAATTAACATATAGTGAATTTAGTTTTAATTAGGATATTTGCAATTTAATTCTTTTCATAAAAATAATTAGAATTAGGTTAATTAATAATTTCTATTCCTTTTAATTTTTCCTTTTATCATAATACTATTATTTATTTATTTTCATAAATTAAATTTTGTACATAAATAAATTAGATTTAAATTAGGTCAAATTTCAATATTTTCACAATAAACTTAAAAAACAATAGAATTAGGGTTAGTCAATTATAATTAATTCCTTCTTTTTTTTCTTTTAAATCTAAAAAACACAAAATACCCAAAACAATTAATTTTTTAATTTTAATTCTCATTAACTTTTAATATTTTGCAAAAGGGTCCAACGCCCGTCGCTTTAATTATTTTATTTCGCACATTTTACTTTGTCGCTTATTATAATTATGTACATGTCCCAAAGCCTTGTAACAATTTTATTTCTCGCACTTTTATTCGCTTTATTTATTTTTCAGTCAAATCGGGTCCGGTTTATTTTGGCGATGTGGACCCGCGCCTTTGTAATAGCCTTAGATTTATTTTTTTCGCAAACTTTATAACTGTTAAAAAGCATGCAAGAATGAATGTCCTAATTAAAATCAAGCGTAGATCACTCAAACATGACAAGACAAATAACTGAAACATGACACACAATTCACACACACCACCCCTAGGGTACGCCTCACTGTTGCCTTACCTCGAAAGGTGATCGTCGAGTAGAGGATGTCTTAGTAAGTCCTCATGATCCGGGAACCTGGCATGAGGGTAGCTTCTAAGGTGTCTTCCCATTGCTCTGGTGATCACCATGTCCCTATAAACTCGAATTGACCCGAACACCTCCAACGGTGGTGCTACCTACCTCTCAATGGTGGGATGGCACTACTTTAAAGGACATTTACACAGACGAATTCCTTAGGGTAGGTAGACGACTCGTAGATACTTGCTCTCTCCAAAACAAACTGAAATCTTTTCACACCAACACTTTTCAAAAGCTTTCAAAGCAAATTTTTCAAACACTCTGACGTACGAGTCGAACTGAAATTTTTCAAAGAAACTTTTTTTAAACCCACATTGAAAAGCAAACAAACAATTTTTGAAAACACATTGAGCAAGTATCTAAGAGCCCATGGATAACCATGGATAGAAAGGGTGCTAACACCTTCCCTTTCTATAATCTACCTCCCGAACCGAGAGCAATCTCTTTAAGGAATTTTTCTGTGCTTTTGTCCTTTCCATTTGGAGAAAATAAAAGACGGTGGCGACTCTTGCTTCCGCGACATTTCGCGAACCAGCGTTAAACAGTCAGTTCCAGATCCACCGATCACAACGGGGATGCGGAACCGGGGGTCATTACTGGGTTCTGGGGGATCACTGATGTATCTTTTTTTCCCCAGTATTTTTGTATCCATTTTTTTACTGTTATTTTAATGTAATACAGTTGGATGTAATTATTTTTTTTATAATAAAAAGTCCATTTTGTTGATCTCTGTCCAACAGGCAATGCACAGGAAAAAAAATTTGAAAATACTTTTTTTGCCCTAAAAATACACTTAGGCGCCATCTCACTTGGCTTAGGGCATGCCCTAAGCACATAGGCGCCAAGTGAGATGGCGCCTCCCTTAAAAAAATAGGTGCATGCGCCATTTCAGATGGCTCCTCCTTTGAGGAGTCATCTGAAACATGGTTATTTACGTATTTTTTTCTGAAACCCGGTTATTTGCGAAATATTATTTTAATACTTAGTTATTAATAAAAAAAATTCCAATAACGACTAATCCTCAAATTATGAACGAGTATAATAGACATGATATACTCAACGCTATGTTCCAACCCAAATCTTTTTGTTGTGATAACTTTTTTAAAATAATATTTCTATTGGTTTTATAATCAAAAGACACAATTTTAGTTTTTATTTTATATCATTAATTACAATAATAAGTATGTAGGTGTAATAGCAACTAGTAAGTCCGGTCCAACCTATTAGAAATCTAAAACTATTTTTAAAGTAAAGTTATTAAAATATATTTTAAAAAGAATTTTTAGGGTTTGAAGTTTCTCTTTTATCAATTTTTTTTAAACCAAAGGAAAGATTAATAAATAAAAAGGAAATAAGATATATAAGGAGCACCAAATCAAAATATTTTAAGAACAAATCATAATTTTAGGGATACCATCTTTGTCTAATAAATAATCTTTAAGAATATTAGGATGAACAAAATTAAACCAACAAATTATTTTTATAAGTTAAACTCAAGTTAGTCAGAAAGTTACTACAAAAATTGGCTTTCTGATAAATGTGCGTAATTATAAAATCAATAGTTAGAGTATAATTTTGACAATTCATCCATCTAGATCATATTTTCCAAGGCACCGTATTAGTATTCGAGAAAGCTTTCACCACGAGTAAAAATTCAGTCTCTATCCAAAGCTTTTCCATTGAAACTCTGTAGCCTTTTCAATGGCCAAGATAGTAGCCATCAATTCAGCCAACTTAGGACGATCCAGACCGATGAAACTGCAGAAGCTTCCTAGATGACAAGCATTGTCATCCCTGAAAATGCCTCCACGAGCGGTAATCATGGGAGAACCACGAGCGAGACCATTAATATTACATTTAATCCATCCACGAGGGGGAGAACACCATAAAACCTCAATCGTTCTCAAGGGCCTTCTTGGATGAATACCAATGTCAAAACCTTTTAAAAAAGAGAAATTAGTAGTAGAGAAGTTGGAGCATCTAGATGTAATATTATCCACCAGCTTTGCTTGAGCCAGGATGATAGAAGTGCAAGTATTCCATTGAATTTTCTGACCCTCGAATCTAGTCAAGTCCTGGCCCACCAAACATGATAAAACAATCCAATGAAACACGATAACACGATGAATTTAGCTTGAGGAGACCAATCTTTCTTCAAAACCGAGAAACAGTCTGCCATAGAAAAAATCTGAGCATTGATCAGTAGCTTACAATCTAACCAACTCCACAAACTTCTCGCAAATGAACACTCAAAAAATAAATGTTTAGAAAATTCCTCATTAGCAGTGCAAAGGGAGCACATAGAAGTGATGGAGAAACCTCTTAAAATCAAATTCTCGTTTGTAGGCATCCAGTTATGTAACAATCTCCAAACAAGCATCAAATGGGAAGGGGGGATATTATTATACCAAGGAAAGCCATACCAGAATGGAGAAGCAATCGGTTTCTGCAGAAAATCATAAGCATTCTTCAGACTTAAATTGCCCTCTATGGTTTCCGTCCAGATCACTGAGTCTGGAGTCTCCAATTCTGGAATATGCACATCAGAAATGAGAGAAAGAAGACTAGGGAAAGAAATTTGAATGTTCAAAGGAATATTCCAATTCTTATGAACTAGCCGCTCACTAATCTTGGTCATAAGATTTTTATGAAATATCTCAGGAATTTTGAACCTTTCAGCTAAGGGCTCCCTCGTCCAATTATCAAGCCAAATATTAATTTTGTTGCCATTACCAGTCAACCAAGTAACATTCTCCTTTATAATGCTATAACAATCCTTGATACTAGTCCATATAGAAGACTTGATGGCGGAAGAAATAACATTGCAATTTCTTATAACTCTTGCAACAAAAAAAGTAGACCAACTCTGATTACCATTGAAGAAATCCCATCACAAATGAAGATTGGTGGCAGCATTGAAGGTTTTCAGTGATTTTAAACCAAGACCACCCTCTTTCAACCCCTTACAATAAGTCTTCCAAGCAACCGTGACAAGCTTCTTCTTCTCTAGGAAGCCACTCCATATGAAATTACGCATTCGAGTTTCAATCTTCTTAGTAATACTGGCAGACCAGTTATAAACTGACATACAATGCACCATCATACTTTGAGTGACAGCTTTTACAAGCTGAACTCTGCCAGCCATGGATAAAAGATGTGTTTTCTAAGTAACAAGCCTTAGCATGATTTTATCTGCAAAGAAAAGAAAATGAACAGGCTTAGGTTTCCCAATGAAGATAGGAGTTCCAGATAGATAAAAGGAGGGGAAGCCATTTTGAAACCAATGAGGTCTGCCAACAATTTATGTCTATAAGAAGAGATACAACCTGCATAAATAAGTGATTTTGCCTTATTACAAACCTGACCAGAACATATGGCATACTCGCTAAGTAAATTATTAATAGAATTTAAATATTTTTTTATCCCCTCTGCAAAAAATCATTATATCATTCGCATTGAGAGTGTGGGAAGGCACAAAGAAATTTCTAGAGGCCTTTATGAGATTAATCTGATCAGAATTAACCAGATGAGAGATCCCTCTACTGAGGACCTCCTCAGCCAAACAGAAAAGCAAAGGAGACAGGGGATCTCCCTGTCTCACCCTATTAGCACAATTGAAATAACCCACCTGCTTACCACTGAAACCAATGGACAAAAGCAGAGCACAAAATAGTGTGTATCCAATTACAAAGACTATTGCTAAAACCAAAAGAAGCAAGGGTTTTCAAAATGAAATTCAAACTAAGAGTATCAAAGGCTTTGGAAATATCAATCTTGAGGGCCACATTGCCACTAAAACTTCTATTATTCAGAAGATTAATAGCCTCAAACGTAAGACATATGCTATCTTTGATATTTCTACCATTAACAAACCCTTTTTGCTCAGGAGAGATCAAAGCGGGTAAAATGGATGAAAGCCTATCTGCTAAAATTTTGGTGATAATTTTAAACTTAAAATTGGCTAAAGAAATAGGCCTATAATGATTCAAAGAATTAGCCTCATTACTCTTAGGAATGAGAACAATAATATTGGCATTGTAATTAGGAGTAATCCACCCCTGCAAGAAAAATTGGTTAACAACATTGATAACATCAGTTTTAACAATCTTCCAATACTTTTGGAAGAAAATGGCTCCAAAGCCATCAGGGCCAGGGGCAGAGTTTAAATTTAAGTTCATGACAGTTTTATGAATCTCCTTATCACTAGGAATCATGGTCAACATAGAATTAGTTTGGTCATTAACCACTTTAGGAATGACCCTTTGAATCAAACCAGTATCCCGCAGCACAAAGTTATTGTTAAATAAGTTTTGAAAGTGATCGACCAAATGATTCTCTATAATAGTGCCATTAGTAACAACAACATCATTAGTATTTAAGTAGGAAATGAGATTGGTTTTTCTCTTGATTCTAGCATATGTATGGAAAAGCTTGGTGTTTCTGTCCCCAGTCGTATGCCATTTTATTTTCGCTTTCTCCTTCCAAAATTCCTCTTCCAAATTTAAAGAAATTTACAGATCATTTTGAGCCTTTGATTCTCTAGCATGTTGCTCATCATTATATCCAAAAATGCTAATTTCCTACTGCAGCTCCTTAAGGCATCTTTCAACATCCAACACTTTTTGCTTTACATCTCCAAAACTACTTTTATTCCACTCTTTAAGTTTATTTTTTAATATACGAAGCTTTCTATCCAAAATAAACATAGGACAACCGTATAACTTAACCCTCCAAGCATCTATAATAACCTTCTCACCCTCCTCGTTTAAATTCCACATCTTAAGAAACTTAAACTGGGATTTATAAATGGCTATGTCAAACTCACAAGTAAATAATAAGGGATAATGATCAGATTTAATCTTAGCAAGAGTATTACAAGCTACAATGCTACAAGTATCCAAAAGCTTATGATTACAAACTACTCTATCAAGTCTTTTCTCATTTAAATGTCTACCCTTTCTCCCATTACTCAAAGTGAGAAAATTTCCAACAGTAGGCAAATTGATAAGATGATTAGAGTCTGACCAATTAAAGAAATCAATCATAGGGGTATTAGAAGGAGATTTTTCTCCCCTTAACTCATCAACACTAATAATTGCATTAAAATCACCTATGAATCTCCAAGGAATGTTAGTGTTAATATTAGAGAGTTTATTCCACAGAGCTCTTCTATGAATATAACAAGTAGAAGCATAAATAGTTGAAAACCCAAGAGTAATATTCTGAACATTTATAGTGAAAGAAATATGTTGGTCATCAACATAAAGAACATTAGGAATTAAATTGGACTTACAGAAGCACCAAAGGTTAGGTAACATACCTTCCCTTTTATTGAAAGCAAAAGATTTAGATCAAACCTGTGCAACCATCTCTAAGGGAACTTGTCAAAATTCATCCAAGGCTCTACAATGAAAACAAAATCAGGCATGTTATTTTGAATCAGTCTCCTTAGGGAAATCCTAGAGGAACTTTTTTCCACGCCTCTAATATTCTAATAGAGGCTCTTCATAAGGACAAGTTTTGTTTACTAGGAAAGTTCCTAGTGTTGTTAACAGATTGAGCTTTCCTATTTCTTTTCTTCTTAGAAGTAACAAGCTGAAAGTCCTTTTCTGGAACAGATCAACACCTGGGTCTTCCATGTCAGCCATGTTATTCCAAGATAGAAAATTGATAACTTTCTCCTTATGTCTTTCATCTACCTGAGATTCAGGCACGAAGTCAACCAGTTTAGTGGCATCAATGTACTCACTTTCAGAATTATACTTTTTTTCCTGTGGAGTGACCTGAGGATTGGCTACAACCGGATCCACAGTTCTTATATCCATGTTATTCCCCTGAGTAACATCCCTCAAAACTGCAGCCAAAGGGTTTTGAGTGTGATTCTGAACCTCTATGTCCAAATCAATGTTGTTATTATTCTCCTCATGTGAAACTGAGTTTGATGTAGTATTTTCCTCTGTTGGGTATTTGTTTCCTGTATTAGCAGTTGTTCCTTTGTCAGGTTTTTGTATTGGTTCTTCCCCATTCCAAATGTCTGATCTTTTCTTTTACAGTTCGTTATAGAGTGTCCAATACAAGAGCAGAAGGTGCAAAACTCAGGAACCTTCTCATACTCAATATCAACAAAAAAAACCTACCCTCTCCACCAAAATCTTGTAACTGAACTCCTTGGGGAGATCTAAATCCACCAAGACCTGAACAAAATGGCCGAAAGGTCTCTCAAATGCATATTTGTTTGACGCCGAATCGATGCAAATCGAAGTTCTGATACTACTAGAAATGGCAAAAAGTATTTTAGACCTCCAATATTCTTGAGAGAAACCATGGATTCTAATCCAAGCTTGAGCAGAGGTTTGCTTTGACGTAGATGGGACGAAGTATTTAGTCCACAGAAAAAGCTTAAGAATGCCATGAGGCGGGTTCCGAGCATTAACAGATCGAACACGTTGAACATCTTCTAATAAAGAAGAAGCAAATTTGAAAAAACCCTTTCCTAAAGATGTGACCCCCCATTTTCCAATCGATAACCATAACTCCAAGAGCTTGTTTCTCAGGTTTACACCTGTAAGCAGCGGCGAACCCTTAGACCACACGACTCTCCCATGAAGGTGATGTTTACAAGCTTCAACCCCTAGGTTATATTCGTCTTCAGATATTGTAATGGCTAGACGGTCACCTTTGATGTAGGAAATTGGAAGCTGACTAAGGGGAATATCACAAACATTATTGGAAACAACAGATACAAATGATTTTGTCTTTTGAGCAAAAATATGTTTCTCTATTATGGTGTTGCCGGTGTGAGATCCAACGTTGTGGTTGTCACTGTGATATCTAGAATGTGTTTTAGAGAATAACAAGAAAGCATCCATAGTCAAGCAAACAACAAAAACAGAATAGAGGAAGGAGGGAAGAAAAAGGAGAAAGAGAAAGATGAAAATCCGCTCAAAGAGAACTAGCCGTTACGGAGAAATTGCTAGAAAACATTCTAAATTTATTCTTTAGGAAAAGTATGATTATATAATAATCTATATAATTAATGTTTATATTTATAATAAATTAAATTTTTCTAAGACATTATTTTTATTCGAAGTTTGAGATTTAAAACTGTAATTGACCCCTTTTATCCACGTCTTTTATGATTTTTTTATGTTGGACCTTTTCATAATCAATTTAGGTGGGACAAAAATGTAAGTGGGACGGCTCATATATTAATATTATTTTTAGGACCATGTTAACAACAAAAACTCGGTGTTGAAAAAATAGTTTTTTTCGAAAAGTAATTCTATAGTCAAAAGAACCAAAAAAGTATGAATTAAATAAAAAAATATATGAATTTTTGATCATTTTTTCTTAATATTTAAGTCTCACTCATATGCATTATGTTTATTACATCAATTTTTATTCAACTTTGTTTTTATTATTAACTTTTCTTTTGAAAAATTGTTTAACATTTTTTTCTTATAATTGTGATTGGGGTGTTTGTAGTACCGTTTGAATCAATTTTGAGATAAAAATTTATTCAATTTAAAGATAATTTTATTTGCAGTTTGATTCGATTTTGAGGTAAAATTCATCCGACTTAAAGATGATTTTACTCATAATTTGATTCAATTTTGGATGATTGGTTAAAAAATTCAATCCGATCCAATTTAATTTCATACAGTTTAATTTAGATCAATTTTTTGACTATTCAAATTATAAACTATATTTTTTATTAAAATTATAAAAATATTAATAAAAAAATAAATTTGATATAATATATAATATATAAAAATTAATATTACAAAATAAAAATGATTGATTATAATTAAAACAAATAAAATAATAACAATAAATAGATTAAATTAAACTAATAAATAATTTTAAAAATATACATATAATTGAATAATAAATTAATACAACATACTATATTAATAAAAATTAAATATGTATTAAAATATATACACACAATTCAGTTTAATTTGATTGATTTTGAAAAATCAATTTGAAATTCGATTTGAGTGAAGCTGTTAGTGCGTGAGGCACTTTTAGTGAGGAGAGAAAGAGAGAATAATAAAGGAAATAAGAATTTGTATTATTGAATTGTACAAATAATGATACACACTATGACTATTTATAAACAATCTTAATTGGGCTTGGACTAACACAATTTGGATTATATTAAATATTAAATCTAATCTAATCTAGTTTAATATTTCAACACATCACCATAATCCAAGTTGTCGAACATCCTCAAAAATAGTCAATCTGAAATATTCCTAATTTCTTTCTCAAATTCAGGAATCTGTCGATCTTCAATCATTTGGTGAAAATATCGGCCAATTATGCTTCACTTGAGCAATGCCTAACTTCAAGTTCACCTTGATTTACTTTTTTCCTCAAGAAGTGAAACTTTGCTTCAATATGTTTACTTCTTCCATGCAGAACTGGATTCTTTTCCAGATTTATGGCTGACTTGTTGTCGATTTGCAATATTATAGATTTCTTCACTTCGACAGTCATTTCTTCAAGTACAAATTTGATCTAAATTACTTGACATGCAACATAGAATCCTGCTATATATTCAGCTTCACACGATGACAATGTCACCACAGGTTGCTTCTTCGAACACCATGAGATTTGGGCACCAAATACTTGAAAGAAATATCTAGTTGTGCTTCTTCGATCTTCCTTATCTCCACACCAATCAGCATCTGAAAAACAAACTATTTCTTCTTTGCCTTCAGAATCTCGTCGAAACAGTATTCCATAATTTATTGAACCCTTCAAATATCTCAGGATTCTTCTTGCAGCCTTCATATGTGACACTCTTGGTTCACCCATATATCTTCTTACTAATCCGACTGCGAAACCTATATCAGGTCGACTGTTGCACACATACCCCAGAGATCCCACAATTTGCTTGAACAAAGTTGCATCGATTTTGTCTTCCTCTCTATTCTTCTCCAACTTCACATTTGGTTCAACAGGTGAGGATGCAGGATTCGAATCATCCATTCTGAATCTCTTGAGTATCTCTTTGACATACTTTCTTTGATGTAGCATCATACCTTGCTTCGACATTTGAAATTCCATGCCTAGAAAATAAGACAATTTTTCTAGATCCAACATTTCAAATTCCTTCGTCATCAGCTCTTTGAACTTCGACAAGTTCTCCAAACTATTTCCAGTTACTGGTAAGTCATCAACATACAAGCATATGATTGTTATATCTTGTGTTACAACCTGAACATAGACACCATACTCTGATTTACATTTGACAAATCCCAATTCGACTAAGTATGAGTCGATCTTCTTGTTCCATGCTCTAGGTGCCTGCTTGAGGCCATAGAGTGCTTTGTGCAATCTATATACTTTACTCACTTCCTTATGAACCACAAACCCAAGAGGTTGTGTGACATAAACTTCTTCGTCTAAAGGGCCATTCAGAAATGTTGATTTCACATCTAGATGGAATGTCGACCAGCCTTGGTTGCATACCAATGCTACCACTAGCCGAACAGTCTCTAATCTTATTACTGGAGAAAATAATTCAGAGTAGTCGAGTCCTACTCTTTGAAGAAAACCTCGAGCTACTAATCTTGCTTTATAATTTGCTATTGACCCATCTACATTATGTTTCAACTTGAACACCTATTTTACTTCGATAGCTTTTGTATGTGCTGGCAATTCGACTAACTCCCATGCGTTGTTTCTTTCGATTGCCTGTAGCTCTTCAACTATAGCTAACTTCCACTTTTTAATCTTCAAAGCTTCGCTATAGTTTATTAGTTCAGCATCTGCAAGTAAATAAAAATGAACTAATGCTCCATCTGGTGTGATTTCATAATCATGAAGTCTTGTTGGAAGAACTCTATTTCTTTGATGTCTTTGGCTTGTTTCAGCCACAGCCTCTTCGACTTCTACTGTGACGGGAGTGTCAGCAACTGCTTCTTCTTCGACTTCGACTAGATTCTTAACAATTCCTTCGACTAGATTCTCAACAATTCCTTCGACCTCTACTTCATTAGTTTCTTCGTCAAAATCAAAGTTCATCAATGGCTCGTTGCTAGAATTCCAATCCCAGGCAGAATTTTCATTAATCACAATATCTCGACTCAACACAATCTTCTCGTTAACTAGATTGAATAGTTTGTATGCATCGATTTTATGATATCCTACCAGAATCATAGGTTCATTCTTGTCATCAAGCTTCCTTCTCCTTGCATCAGGAACATGCTTGTAACACAGATCCAAAAACCTTCAAATGACTTACTGATGGTCGTTTGCTACTCCACACTTCTTCAGGAACCTTGTTCTTTAATATCTTAGTAGGACACCTATTCAAAATATAAACTGCAGTCGAAACAGCTTCTCCCTATAAAGACTTTGGCAAATTCTTTTGCTTCAGCATGCATCTCGCCATATCTAATATGGTTCTATTTCTTCTTTCAACAATTCCATTATATTGATGTGTATAAGGAGCAGTTACCTCATGATCAACACCATATTATGCACAGAAATCTTCAAACATCTTGGATGTGTATTCGCCACCTCCATCCGTTCGCAAAACTTTGATCTTCTTCTCACTCTGGTTTTCGACAAGTATCTTGAATCTCTTAAAGATTTCGAATACTTCGTCCTTTCGTTTGATCACATATATCCACATATTTCGACTAAAATCATCGACAAACGAAACAAAATATATGTTTCCACCAATTGTATGTTCTTCGAATGGACCACATACATCTGAGTGCACCACTTCGAGAATGCAAGATGAGCTCATTGACATAGTCGAAACGAAAAAAAAATTGGATTGCTTTCCCACTAAACAACCTTCACAAAGTTTTTCAGGCATCTCAAAGCTTGGAATACCAGTAACCATATCTTGAGTAATCAGTTGATTAAGTGATCGAAAGTTTAAATATCCAAACCTCAAATGCCACAACCAACTATCCTTGTGGTCGACAACAGTTTTCAAACATTGAACTTATGTCGAACTAATCATAGTCTTAAATGTCCTATTCTTCGACAATAGAGATTTTAAGACCAAATTGTTCTTGGTGTCGAACAATTTCAAAACTCCATCTTTCATGACAACTGAGAAACCTTTTTCGACTAGTTGTCCAACACTTAGCAATTTGCATTTTATTCCAGATACATATATCACATATTTGATCATAGATTTCTATCAATTACTCATTTGAAAGACTATGTTGCCAATACCTTCTTCTTGCAACGAACTATTATCAGCAAGTTTTACCTTGCTCTTCTTTGTCTCATCAAAATCTGCCAACCACTCCTTTCGACCAGTCATGTGGTTTGAGCAGCCTGAGTCGAGAAACCAGATCTTAGATTCAACATGGTTATCTGCAACTACAATTGTAACCATCATACCACCTTCAGAATCATTTGAATCTTGGCGTGCAAGGTTCACTCCTTCGTCCTTGCCTTTCGATCCCTTGTCTTTTCTGTACCAACAATTCTTGGCCAAGTGTCCCCACTTTTCACAGTTATAACACTACATACCTTTCTTATCTTCTTTGTCCTTTTGATAGTTTCATCCTCCCCTTTTCGAGGATTCAGAAGATCTATCTTCGACCTTATTCTTATGGGGATTCGACCAAGACTTCTTGTTATGAGTCTTGTCGAACTTGCCTTTGAACTTGTTGAAACCACCATCCTTTTCCATGACTGAGCTTGTAGTGCCTGTATCGAGTCCTGAACTCCTTTCCTTTCGATAATCCTCATCTCATGCGCCTCCAATGAACCAACCAAATCTTCCACTTTAGTGGTTTCAAGATTGTTGGATTCTTGAATAGCTACGATAACGTGATCAAAGCGAGAGGTCAACATTCTCATTACCTTCACAACTATCATCTTATCAGTAATGGTTTCACCACAACTCTTCATGAGATGGACGAGTTTCTGAACCTTTGACACATATTCTCCAACTTTTTCATCTTCTCCCATCGATAGCAACTCATATTATCGACGCAAGGTTTGTAATTTGACAACCTTGACTTTCTCACCTCCTTCGAAATACTTCACCAGAATATCCCATGCCTCCTTCGCCGTTTCAATATGAGAGATTCTATCGAAATTAGCAACATCGACAGTCGTTTGAATGCAATAAGCAGCCTTGCAATCTTTCTTCTTGACTTCATTATGGGCTTTTTTCTATTCGTGGGTTGCATTTGCAGCCAACGCAGGAACGCCGTCGGTAACCAGTTCTAGATTTCATGGAAGCCAAACAAGGATTGCATCTGTTTTTTCCATCAGATCCAATTTTTTCCGTCAAGTATTGGAAGAGAATTCGGAATGCCCTTATCACTAGTCATCTTCACAACAGTTGATTCACTTGCCATAGAAAAACGATCTCTGACGTGAAATTCTTGAAAACTTGATCAAAAACAATAATCGAAAACTCTGGATACCAATTTGTTAGTGCGTGAGACACTTTTAGTGAGGAGAGAAAGATAGAATAATAAAGGAAATAAGGATTTGTATTATTGAATTGTACAAATAATGATAGACACTATGATTATTTATATACAACCCTAATTGAGTTTAGGCTAACACAACTTGAATTATATTAAATATTAAATCTAATCTAATCTACTATAATTTAATATTTCAACAAAACAGTTTTTATAAAATAACATCCAAACACATTCAATAACATTCAAATTTTTTTGACCTTTTACAATTTTTTTTAATAATTTATAATTTTTTGAAATCAGTTTGAATTTAAATATCCATACTTATGAAGCTATGTTCAACAACAGTTTCTTATTGTCTTGTAAAAATAATAAATATTATTTTTTCTTTATAATTAGTAATTTTATTTATTAGTAATAATTATATATATTAAATTAAAACTTTTTTTTACCAAATTATTTAATTTAAAATTGATAAATTTGTATTTCATTCACGTCATGTAAAGAAAGTTAATTTCAATGACTAATAAATATATAAATTATATTCTTTCCGTTTCAAATTACTCCCTTCATTTCAAATTATTAGTATTCTTTTAATTTTGTTTTTTAATATAATTATTGAAAGATATTTTTATAAAGTTATACATCATTTCACCTTCTCATAAAGTAATAATTATATTTCTTAATTCACGTAAATTCTCCAAAAACATCTTATAATTTAGGACAGAGAGAGTATAAGATATTTTGGTCATTTCACATGCATTAAGAAAAGTAATTATTGTTGTATGAGAAATGAAAATTATATATGACTTTATATTGTCCTTCATTAGTTAAAGAAGAAAGAAAAATTAAAGAATGAAAAGAAGAAAGAGAAATAAATAATAGAGGATATAATAGAAAAAATATCATTAATATTATATTGGAATTATAAAATAACTTATAATTTAAGATAAATTTTTTTTCCTTCAAAATATCTTATAATTTGAAACAAGAAGGACTAATAGAAATATATATATATAATGAATAATCACATTCTTATATAAATTTTTACATAATATATGAATTAATCAAAAATAAAATAAAATTTATAATCAAGTAAATCATCTTAAGTTATATACATATTCACTCAAAATACTAACGAATGTGAATTTTGTTGAAAAGTAAAAAAAAATAAAAATAAAATGGTAATTTTATATACAAATATCTTGTAAAAAAATTTCTATAATAATAATAATAAAATTTTACAAAATAAATATTAAAATATAATAAATATTAAAATTAATAAAAAAATATAATATTTGTTGATACAAATAGGATAATTAAAAAAATATAGTAAAAGTATATTGTTAATAGAAAAGTTAAGAGCAACAATAAAAATAGATAAAGAACGATCCATTTTGTTATGAGAAATAATAAAATAGCACGAACAAAAATGAGTTTATTTTGTTAAAAACTTATATATAATTTTTCTTAATAAAAATATGATAATTATAAAATATGATATACTTAGTAAGAAAAAGTTAGGATTTTTATAGAAAATTAGTGGAAGAAATGTTAGTTTTATAAAAAAAATTAATTGAAAAGAAAATTATTTTAGAAAATGATTAAAAATAATAACAAATGAATATAAATAATATATATAAAAAATCATAAATTAATTAATTATTAAAACTAAAATATTGGTTTTTTGGTCAAAATAAAAAAAAAACGTATAAGTTACTGACTTATTTCATCATAAACTAAAAATTGATGTTGATTAAAGTTTAAAAAATATTTTAATAATTAAAAGAACTTAAAAAAAAGTATGAAAGAAATATATAAATAGAGAAAAAAAATATGGAGGTGTATATCACATTTTTAATTTCAAAATATTAATATAATATAATTCAATGCTATGATTTTATTGGATGATGTAAAATTAGTTTACACTAAGAGTCTACACCACCTTTATTCTCATTTAAATATATGAATTTTTAATTTGACCATACTTAAGACTAAAATAATATCATATGTTTAAAATCATGATATGATTCTTTTAATTTGTACGTTCCAAAAAATATTTTGTACATAATCCATATTAATTCACTCCAAAAAATATTCATCACATAATAAACTTGTTGGCCAAAGATCTGACCCATTTGATGCTTTATGAAACTCCTTATATTCTTTTGCCTCCTACCTCAATCAATGTAGCATGTTTTATGCCATTGATGGATAATAATTAGCATTTTATTTTAATGAAACTGAGGAATACTTAAATCCTTAATCTCATTTCCCATTTCATTTTTTCCTCTCCTTTTTCTTTAACCTCTATCTATTATTGCTATTGACATGAAATTCACATTAACAAAACCATTCATTCTTCGTTGTTTTCTCATCTCTCTTTTTCTCTCCCTCCCTTTTCTCTTCCTCCATCTCTTCTCTCCCCAACCACCAATAACCACCACCACCACCACCGCCACCACCGGCCTAAAAATCCGACCCGGTTACACATCCTACGAAAC
The DNA here is from genome assembly GCA_948472305.1 of Vicia faba. Lineage (NCBI taxonomy): Eukaryota > Viridiplantae > Streptophyta > Magnoliopsida > Fabales > Fabaceae > Vicia > Vicia faba. The sequence goes on along the minus strand of OX451741.1, from coordinate 1,134,777,370 downwards.
CTACATACAACGCCAACTCAACAAGACTCTCAACCCCAAACTCCGTAAAATATGGACAACCCGCGACTGGAACCGCAAGATCCCAGTTTTCGCCAAATTCTTCCAACAACTCAAAACCAACAACCTCCTCCAACAAACATCCAAAGCCTTATGCATTGGCGCTCGCGTTGGACAAGAGGTTGAAGCTCTACGAAGAATCGGCGTCGTTGATTCCATCGGAATGGACCTCGTTCCGTATCCACCGTTGGTCGTCAAAGGCGACTTCCATAACCAACCCTTCGATAACGACACGTTCGATTTCGAATTCTCTAACGTCTTTGATCACGCGCTTTACCCGCACAAATTCGTTGCTGAGATTGAACGGACGCTGAAGCCTAACGGCGTTTGTGTCTTGCACGTGGCGTTAACGCGGCGCGCCGATAAATATTCAGCTAACGATCTTTACAGTGTTGAGCCTCTTGTTGAGCTTTTCAAGAATTCTCTATTGGTTCATGTTGTTCGTGTTGATGGGTTTGGATTGGACACTGAAGTTGCGTTTCGTAAGAAACCACCCAATCGTCACAAATTGTAATTGCTTCTTTATTTTTTTTTTGTTACTACATTTTTTTTCTCACAATATATTTGAATGAAATTAGATTTTTTTATTTATTTTTTTTACTTTGAAATGAAGCATCTATGTTGATTTGTAACTCATTTCATTTCTTAACTTTTTATGATCAACGCTTATGCAATATTGTTTTTGTTTATAATGTATATCAATATTTTTAAGTTGGACTTTTTTATTTTGAAAAAGTTACTAACTATTTTTATTTAGAATCATTGCATAATACATGAATTTCGAGTAGTTATTATGCTACTGATAACAAAAACGAAATTGATAAAATTTGATAAAAGAAAAAAAAAGATTAAATATATTTGTTTATATTTAAATAAAAACTTATCCAACAACAAATATATTAAATGTTTTTAAATAAAATAAAATATACCTTAAAAGTAATAATAATAAATTATTTAAAATAATTTGTCTTTGATAAAGTGATATATTTGAAGCTCTTTTTTCTAATAACAGTGATAGGAAAAAGTACTAATTAGTATTAAATATTATATTAATTTAATTTAATTAACAATTGATAGTTGTATATAGACATTTTCAAGTGTTTAACAAAAGCATCATATGTGATATTCACTTATTCATTTTTAAAATGTAAAATTTTAATTATTAAACTATTAGATAAAAAAAAAATATATTTGTCATCTAACTATTTAATGTTTGATATTTATCATCCTTATAAAAAAATTAAACATTCTTATATTTTAAAGTTTGGTTTAGCTATACATTTATCATGTAATTATTCAATATTGTGTTATATTTTATATTAATTTATTTCCAAAAGAATTTAAAATTTAAATGAATTTCATCTAAAATATATTAATACACAACCAAGTTTTATAGTAAAGGATTTAAATATTTTTTTGACTAATAAAGTTCTCATTTAAACAACAAGATTATGGATGCTTTAACACATTTGCACTTCACGTAGTGTATATGTTAATCATGATGTAAAACAAGTCAAGCATATTATATGTACGAATGTAATTGGATTGAGCTTTGTGATTGTGTCGTTTTCGGTGGTTGCGCTTAAGAATGGTTTATATATTTAACTTTTTTTTTTTTAATTTTTTATATTTTATGTCATCTTTTCTTTCTTTCACTTAATAATTTAACACTCATTTAATTTTTATTTATTATAATAATTTTGTTTTATAAAATTCAACACCCTATTCCACTATTTTTATTTCATATTTTTATTTTCTTTTATATTTTTGTTTTTATGTCAAGGAGTGGAACATTAGGGAATTCTCCGCAGCGGTCAATGATATAAACATCTCTCATAGATCGAAAACACCAATAGATATTTGAATGAGAGAGCGACATCATCCTTTGAGACCACCTCAAACCTTGTTCATTCTTCATTATTGATCGGAGAAGGTGAGAAATAAACCACCTGGATAGCAAATGTATACAACACATAAGAGTCTCTCTCTTCCTCATAGTACGAGTGTGAAGAGAATGCATAATGTCTCAGAGTAAAGTAGGCACAAGGTTACGAGAAAGAAATATTTTGATGGCGTTCACATCTATGAGTTGGTCTGAATTAGGGAATAACACCAAACCATAGATCAACAAAGCCAAGATTTCCTCAAAAGCCTGAAAACTCATAGCATCTAGAAACAACCGAGTCTTCTCTAACATAAATTTAACAAGAAAACCCTTGACTCCACTTCTTGTTTCCCAATTAGACACAATGTCGGACCGCTTTAGATGTAAGGTTGCTGCAATTTCTTCAGGTTGTGGGTCTTTTTCTAAATCAGTGAAAGGTGTCAGATCAAGAACAAGTATTCCCAGTAGCTTAGAGAATTCTTTCATTGTGGGTACCAGCTGATAATCCGCAAAGGTGAAACAGTGATGTGCGGGATCAAAGAATTTGAATAAAACACTCATCATGTCTTCTTCAAAACCCGAGGTAACCAAACTGAGTAGACGACCATGCCTCTTGGTAAATTGAGAGCTTTCAGGAACTTTTGAGACTAACTCCTTAAGTTGAGAAGGTATCCACACAAAACTGATCTGAATAGTATTTCTGCGAGCGGAGGTCATAACCTACAAAACAGAACAAAGATAAATTTCTAGGTCCTTGAAATGGTTAGTGAAAATGACATGTATAATGATGCCATGATGTCATTATGTCATGTTCGAACAAATTTAATCAAACATAAACAAGACACACCAAGCCTTAGGTTCAAGCTTGCATGGAGTTTATAGGTAAGTATCCTCTTGAGTTTAGTTGGCTCAACCTGTCCTAAAAGAAGTAACCGGGTTTTAGAAATCTCATATCACTGATTTTCCTCTCAGGCATTATTTCAGCTCAAGCATCTGAATTGCGGCCGAAATATCCCGAAAGTCCAATCTCAATGAGTGTAGCATCGAGTATCAACCAATCATCAGTCTGCACCAAAGTCGGCCATCTCACTACTTTGTAATGGCTAAGTTGTGTCAATTAAAGTTCTAAGGTCATTTAGTACTTATGACACCACACGGTAGCCTAACATTCTCCTTGACTGACTCAAGTGACACCAGCACAAATCAATGTGTCGTACTAACATAGCCATCGTTTCAACCATATCGGTCTTCACTGTACAGTTTTCACGATCTATTGCTACTTACCTAAAATTCCCCTAGACCCGGGTGTAGGATCTATACAAGAAATAAACCCAAGCATATCTCGAAATATAAAGCATACAAGGCAAACAAGTAAAGTAATAAAGGTGAACTAGCTCTAAAGGTAACCCCACTTTTAGTTAGTTTTCCCAGCAGAGTCACCAGTTCTGTAATACGGTGGGAGAACTGAATTTTTGGTTTTTGCGTTTTATCGTAAATGTTGCGGATAGCAAGAGTCACCACCGACTTTTCTTTTATACAAAAAAGGAAAGGGTGAAAAGAACAGGAAAGACCTTTTGAGAATATTCTGAGTAAGGGGGGTAGGTTATGAAAAGGGAAAGTGTTAGCATCCTTTTCATCCATAGTTATCTACGGGCTCTTAATTGCTAGCTCACTTTTTGAAATGCTTTATATTTGTGTATGTTTGAAAATATTTTGAAAATGCCTAAGTGTGGAAATTTTGTAATGATTCTCGTATCGTTGAGAATGTATATAAAATGTTTTTTTTTGAAAATATTTGTGAAATAAAGTGTTGTTTTGTGAAAAGATGTTTTATTTTGAAAAGTTTATGAGCAAGCGACTACGAGCGTTTTACCTACTCAAAAAGAAAGTCTTTGTTCTTTTCTTCCTCCTTTAGATAGTGCTACCCTACCATTGGCTAGTAGGAAGCCCTATCGTTGGATGTGAGAGACAAGCGCGGGTCATCGTACAGCCATAGAAGGCAACTTGTAGAATGCTTTAGCAATTTTCGTAAGGGACTAAGATCATTTACCGAAGGTAACATTGAAGGGTCATCAAGGGACTACAAACTTTTTTAATCGAGGGTCTTTGCTAAAGTGTCCCACGTTCGAGGAACATAACTGTTTTATCCGAAGGCAACAAGTGAGGGTCACCCTAGAGGTGTGTGTGTGTGTGTGTGTGTGTGTGTGTGCAAAGTATTTTGATTTCAGTTAATTTATCTTAGATTTATGGTCATCTAGCATTTTGTTTTAGATCTTTCCATACAATCTTATTAAACTAACAGTAATAAGGAAAGCAGTAAATTGCGGAAATTAAATTTCCTACGCTATTACAATGCTTCGGGAATGGGGGTACAAATTTATGAATGGGGATGAAAAGCAGTAAACCCTAATTAAAGTTATTACAGACCATTGATCAGTTACAATAATTATAAAAATATTAAGGCGAAAGATAAAGTGTGCGAAGATGGTGAAAAGGGAAAAATGTTTAAAACCTAAAAAATATAAGCATTAGAAAATATTTTTTGGTGTTTTATTTATGAAGGAAAAGAAAGAATTTAAAATGATAATAAAAAAAACAAATAAAGCCTAACTATTTCTAATTAATTTTATCTTTTTTAAACAAAAATAAGTTAATTAATTAATTAATTAAAATATATCTAATTATTTTTATATCAATTAATAAATAAATAAATAAAAACCCAACTCTATTTATTATTATTTTTAATTAAAATAGTTAAATAAAATAAATAATAAAAAAACATAGAAAACAAAAAAACATGTTGAGCATGCTGAAGTAGAAAAAAAATGAGGGTGTGAGAACAGAAGTTGTTGAGCCCAAGGAGACAAGGGCCAATGCTTGTGTTGGATCCAATGCAACTGGCTCCAAAGGTTCCATGATACACATGCGAATTTGAAGCGTTAGACTTAGGTTGATGGACATCTGATGATGAGGAGTTGAGAGCGCATGGTGAGCTTATAGAAGCTTGGCACGCTGGATCTGCAAGCAAAAATATATTAAAAAAACAAAAGGGTACCACTGGGGCTCGAACCCAGGTCATTAAGGTTACACGCGCACTTGTTTTATCATTGGGGTGGCTGTTTCATCCGGTTATGAAACACCCTATTCAATATAGTATGAACAAAGTTTGAAAATTTGAAAATGCCAGCACACCCTTCTTCTTCCCCGCGCTGTACAACAACATACCTTCACCATTTTTGAATTTCTAAAAGCTTCATTTCTCAACCTTTTTGAAAAGTGTAAACACCAAACTTGCTTGAAATTTAATCATGAATTCAACCATATAACTTATTTTAACCAACACTAAGATAAGCAAGAATTTATATTGGTACTAAAAACGAACCCTAACGATTCAGAGGCAAAATTCTCAAAACACATATAACATAAATTAAAATTAAGGACATGGTTAGTTTCAGGGTAATCATATTCTACATTTTATCTTTTGAAATTAAAAGCAAATGATGTATGGATAAGGATATCACAGTTTGAGTTTTTTTTACCTCTTTGGAGAAAAGTTCAAAGCTTCTTCTAGCTATTCCAGGTGCAATGTGATTATTGATTAAGCTTCCTTAGACCTCCCTGAAGTTATTACAATCCTTACTTTGTGCTGTAAGTGTTTGAATCTCTCCAACCAAGTCAACTTATAAGGCACAATTTTTTAGTTTGGAAGATGGTGATAATGATGTTACAGAAGTTGTTCTTGTGTTTGGACAACTTCTATATGATGTATGTGAGGTGTGTGGATGGTTGGCTTGAACAAATATTGCAAGGTTTATGAGTTTGGAAGAAATGGACTTCAAAAGCTCAAAAATGGAGTTTTATGGCCAATTCTTGTTTGAGAGAGATTAAGGGTGTTTTTGAAGCTTTCCATTTGTGTCATATGCAGTGTGTTATGCTCTCTATTTATAGGAAAAGTTTCAGGGGATGATAGTACTTGGTTTACAAGTTATCAATTTTTGGCTTGGTTGAGATATAACTTATGATTTCTTGATAAATCAAAGTTCCAGTGCATAGTACCATGACTCATAGAGTGGTTAGACACTTTAAACATGTTCTATGATCTTTTAGGTTGAGTGTATGTAGAGGAAACAAGTGATAGGCTCAAGGAGAGTAGACAATTGCATAAATCATGCTTTATGGGAATGAAAGTGTGAACTTTGTGCCAAAAATGAAATGATGCATTGGACAAAGCTTCTAATCCTTGTGTAATGGCTCAATATTTCGTGTAATCTTTTGATTATGGATAGATTTAAGAGTTTAGAGGCTTGTAAAATGAGATTGTGTAGCATGGTTATGAGATTTGGTCATGAGTTCATCATAAAAATGACCTATAATTCAAGAATGAAATGCCAACTTCATGTCTTCGAAACTCTCAGCTCAAACATGATCTTTTCATGCTCTTTGACATTTTGTAAATCTTGAATCAATATCTACAACTTTCATGTTTTGAGTTTTTGCTGAATCAATTTGGATCTTAGTGAAAAATGGCCATAAAGTAGTGACTTTGTTAAGAACAAAACACTTAGAAATTTTTCTAAGTGTTGGGTAAAAATATCAGAACTTTATGGGCCCATATCTCTTAATCCAAGCCTTTTTGAGTATCATCCCATTAACAAAGTTGTAGAATTCATTAATCCCTACAACTTTCATGTTGAAAGTTTTCCTTGAATCAACTTGTATCTTGAGGAAACTTTCTTGTGAAGTTAGGGTTTTTTAGGCACAAAACACTTAAATTTTTCTAAGTGTTTGAAAATCTTCAATTTTGACTTTTGTTGACTTTCTTGATTCTCTTGATTCTTGATGACAAAGTTTGATAGTTTTGAATGTTTTGATGATTCTTGATTTTTGAATTCCAACACTGACAAAAAAAAGGTCAAAGTTTGACTTTTGTATGGCTGTTGACTTTTCATCAATTGATTCAATTCTTTAACTATCAATCACTTGTATCTTTGGAAATGTCTTGAGCCATATAATTAGGTCAAGATGTTGTATTTTTTACCTTTAGATCATGCTTTAAACCATTAGGTCATGCACTAGACCAAAAGTCAATGATCACATCTTCAATCAAAACCCTAATTTGGCAATTTTTTAACCTTTGATGATTTGAGGGTTTTCCTTGAGGAATGATGATCAACCATTGATCAAATGATGAATATCACCTCAAAATGTTGATGTTGACAAATAATCTTGAAGTTTGACTGTATGTAGACCATAATTGACTTTTTACCTGATACAATTGACTTTCAATCTTCTGAGCCATTGACTGAGCAATTATGTGATGCAAGACTTGAAGCTTGACATAAGCATTATAGAGGACCTATTATGAACCATGAAAGTTATTTGAGACCCTTGCAGCCCAATATTCTTTGAGAAGCACCAAACCTTAGTTGAAGACCCTTGCTTAGGAGGAGGTTTGACCAGTCATCTCTTGAGTGGCTTTGAGTATTTGAGACCTTTGTGAGCATGTTTTGAAGAAAATGGAAGGGAAAATTTTGGGGTACAACAGCTTCCCCTGTTCAATCTTCTTAAACTCGAAGAGTTAGATTGGCCTGTCCGCCATTCGTGACTTGAAGGTAGAAAATGATTGAACACTTGAGTGCCCAGAAATTTGCACTCACCGGTGCATGAAGTAACATTGTTGGTTAATTATACTATGAATGGGCTTAAAGATGCCATTTAGAGAGGTAATGATGAGTCATTAGAGATGGGCTTATAAATGTCATCCAAGGTAACCGTTGATAGAAATTACACTAAGTCTACGCTCGGCTTCAATTGGAAGAAGTATCAGAACAAATCTACGCTGGATTTAATCTGAGCCAGAAGATGTCTACGCCTGTCTTTAACTGGGAGAAGTATCACAATGAATCTATGGTCGATTTAATCTGAGCCAGAAGAGGTATTTTTGTCTTTAACTAGAAGAAGTATCAGAATAAATCTATGGTTGATTTAATCTAAGTCAGAAAATGTCTACTGGAAGGAGTATCAGAATAAATCTACGCTTGATTTAATTTGGGCCAGAAGACGCTTATTTGAGAATGACTCTCTGAGGAAATTGCTTAAAATAGCCCTTTGTCAGATGTAGCCTTGGAGAAGACTGTCGGGTCATATAAGTAGTTGATGATGTTTGTCTGTTGATTGATCTTTCCTGAAAAGATAAAGAGTTAACTGTATGCAATGTCATGATGTATGAAATGCATTGTGTAATGATGTTCTCAAAATAAATGAGACTGTGCTATATGCATTTCGTATGCATATGATATGATATTGGTAAATGATGTATGGATGTGAAATGTTGTTGGAAGTGTACCAATAGTTCCGTATGACATCTTGTTGGGGAAAATGAATCCCTAACTGGTGTTGAGGATGAAGAACATGTGTAATCTTCAACCTTGTCTAGAATGCTTTCTCTAGGGATTCCTGCTTTCTGTTTGAGGAAATTCCACTGGGAAGTGTTGAATTCTGTTTGGGGAGAAGAGTTTAGGAACATTAGTCGTTCATCTCTCTACTGGGGAGTTTAATTTTTATATACCCTGACTGGGGATAAAAGAGATGGATAACCTTCTGAATCGTCTAGGGAGTTTAGTTCTTATATACCCTGATTGGGGATAAAAGAGATGGATAACCTTCTGACTCATCTGGGGAGTTTAATTCTTATATACCCTGATTAGGGATAAAAGAGATGGATAACCTCCTGACTCGTCCGGGGAGGACAAAGTTGACTGATATCTGGTCTGATTCCAGGTTTCGTAGCAACTCTATGAGGATAGTGGCGACTTCACTGGGAGAGGAATTTTACCGGTGACTTGTAGCCATCTGAGGAATAGACTCAATCTGGGGAGATTATACTCTATTGTGGAAGTAAACCCTGTTGGGGAAATAAACCCTATTGACGGTGAAATACTCTGCTGAGGGAACACTCTTACTGAGGACATGAAATTTGCTGGAGAGCACAAATTTGTAGGGGGTTTTACAGTTTTGGAGGAATAAACTCGGCTGGGAAAGAGAACATCCATGAAATGTACTAATTGAAACTACGTAGGTGGGTGATATTACCGGGAAAGAGATTATACTCCTTTATCCTCCAGAGCGATCTGTCGGGGAAATTGTGGGGAACTTATCTTCATTGAAGATGAATTTATGAAGATTACTCTGTGGGGTTAATCTCATAGAAGTGGCTTTGTGGGGATTTGTGGACAGCTTGAACGTTATCCCAACTCCTAGAGTCTCGATTAAATGCTTATTCCTGTTCTTATACATATATTTTAACAGTTAATCGTGTTCATATGCACATGTTCATTCAATTTTAGTCATTGGACGTTTTTGCAAACAAAACAGAAAAAATAAAAAATAAAAAGTTTGACTTTTAGGGTGTATTTGTATTGATATTTTGCCCATAAATATGCAATTTTATACAACGAGACATAAATCCTAGTAAGAGGAAATTGTCGTGAAATGAAAAGAGTACAAAGTGAAAATAAAACATATAGCTATGTGGAAATGATCTCGTTGGGTTCCAACTTCGCTATTGCCCCTATGTCTTCGAACATCTCATCCCTTGCTGTCAGAAGAAGTTGATTGAACTAATCTGTACAATTTGAACTTTTGACTTTGGTAATAAAGCTTGCAGTAAGTGATCCAATGGGACATAGTTGTACGCTTTTAATCCCTAACTTTTTCCTAGACCTCCCTTTTGGGTTTTCAGTCCACCGGGATACCCTTTCTTGCCCAAGCTGCCTTTTCATGTTTTCGACTTACCAAATGTACAATCTTTTATATATATCCTTAATTTTCCCCCGAACCCTTTTAGTTTGCTGGGATGCCCTTATTTTTTCCCAGGCCAGTCAACCTAGCGGGTCGTTTTCATGCGTAGTATCTTTTTAATATGTCCACGTTCACAGGGTGCGGGAAATCTTCATCGTCCATGGTGATTAGTATCATAACACCGCCCGAAAATACTTTCTTGACAACAAATGACCCTTCATAGGTGGAAGTCCATTTTCCCCTGGGATCACCTTGCGGTAGAATGATGTGCTTATTACCAAGTCACCAGCCTGATATACCCGTTGCTTGATTTTCTTGTTTAATACCTTGATCATACATTTTTGATACATCTGACCGTGATAGATAGCCGCAAGTCTCTTTTTGTCAATCAGATTCAACTGGTCTAGCCTGGTCTGAATCCACCTGTCTTCATCTAATTCTACATCCTTCATAATCCTCAGAGAAGGAATCTGAACTTCGACAGGTAGGACAACTTCCATACCATAGACCAGAGAGAATGGGGTTGCCCTAGTTGATGTTCACGCTGAAGTGAGATAGCTATGAAGAGAAAATGGTAACATCTTGTGCCAGTTTTTGTAAGTCACAACCATCTTCTGTATGATTTTCTTAATATTCTTGTTGACGACTTCCACTACGCCATTCATCTTTGGTCGATGCGGAGAAGAGTTGTGGTTCTTGATCTTGAACTGCGTGTAGAGTTCAGTGATCATAGTGTTATTGAGGTTGGTACCATTGTCCGTGATGATTCTCTCGGGGATGCTATACCGGCAGATAAGATTATGTTTTATGAAACATGCAACCATATTCTTTGTAACAGAGGCGAACGAGGCTGCTTCAACCCATTTTATGAAGTATTCATCGACGATGAGAATGAAGTGATGTCTGTTAGAAGAAATGGGCTTGATTTCTCCGATCATATCAATGCCCCACATCGCGAACGACCAAGTAGCAGTCAAAAAATTCAGAGGAACCGAGGCACATGAACCTTATCAGCATAGATCTGGCACTTATGACAAGTCCTCGAGTGGTGGCGACAATTGGTTTCCATAGTCGACCAATATTAACCCGCTCTCAGAACCTTTTTAGCCATAGTATGCTTGCTGGAGTGAGTACCAAAGATGCTTTCATGCATATCCTCCATAATTTTCTCTACCTCCTTCTTGTCTACACAACAAAGTAGATTCAAATCATGATTACGCTTGTACAAAATTCATTTTCTCAAGAAGAACTTAGCCGAGAATCTCCGTAGGAATTTCTTGTCATTGATCGATGCCCCTTCAGGGTATTCTTGAGCTTCAAGGTACCTTTTCACTTCATGAAACCAAGGTTTTTCCTCTACTCCACCAGTATCAATTTCATAGCAATATGTCGGTTCGTCGAATCTTTCAATGGTAATTCTGGGAGCCTCATTGTCCCTTCTGACCTTGAACATGGATGACATGGTAGCTAATGCGTCTGCCAACTGATTCTCTTCTCCTGGGATATGCTCAAAAGTAATCTCTTCGAAGTACAAAATCAAGGTTAGCACATGTTCTCGGTAAGGGATAAGATCCAAATGCTTCATATCCTATTCTCCCTTGACCTGACTGATTACCAAGGTTGAATCCCATATATGCTCAGGAATTTGATTCTCAAGTCAATAGCAACTTTCATACCCATGATGCACGCTTCATATTCAGCCATATTATTGGTGTAGTCAAAGCAAAGTCTGGTAGTGAAGGGTGTATGACAATCCTGGGGAGAGATAGCTACAACACCGATCCTGTTTCCAAGTGCGCTAGAAGCTCCATCGCAAACCATAGTCCATAGGGATCCTAGCTCAGATCCTTCATACAGTCCATGATCTTCACAATCCGTAACTAGCATGATATTCTCGTCCGGGAATTCGAAATTCATAGATTGGTAGTCGTCTACAGCTTGATGCACCAAATGATCTACCAGTACACTTCCTTTCATTGCCTTTTGAGTGGTGTACTGAATGTCGTATTCTATTAAGACCATTTTCCACCGGGCTATTCTTCCAGAGAGATATGGTTTCTTGAATACGTACTTGATGGGATCCATTTTAGAGATCAATAAAGTAGTATGGGTCAACATGTACTGTCTTAGTCGGCGAGCAGACCATGCCAAAGTGCAACAAGTTTTCTCGAGCAATGAATATCTTGTTTCACAGTTGGTAAAATTTTTGCTAAGGTAGTATATGGCATGCTTTTTTCGACCAGACTCGTCATGTTACCCTAGTACACACCCCCATTGAATTCTCTAGTACTGTTAGGTACATGATTAAAGGTCTTCCTTCAACTGGTGGCATCATAATCAAATATTCTTGTAAGTACTCCTTGATTTTATCAAAGGCTATTTGACAGTCATCATTCCACTTTACTACTTGATCTTTCTTCATCAGCTTGAAAATTAGCTCACAGGTAGCAGTCAAATGAGAAATGAATCGGGCAATGTAATTCAGTCGTCTTAAGAAACCTCTGACTTCCTTCTCGGTGCAGGGAGCCAGCATTTCTTGAATTGCTTTAACTTTTGTGGGATCAACTTCAATACCTTTATCACTGACGACGAAACCCAGGAGTTTATCGGATGTTACCCCAAAAGTACACTTGTTCGGATTTAGCCTTAGTTTGTACTTCTTCAACCTTTCAAATAACTTATATAGATGATCAAGATGTTCTTCTTCAGTCTGTGACCTTGCTATCATGTCGTCAATGTAAACTTATATCTCATGATGAATCATGTCATAAAACAAGGCTACCATGGCACACTGATAAGTTTCCCCGACGTTCTTCAACCCAAAATACATAACTGCAAATTTGAAAATTCTCAATGCCAAGGCCATCTAGAAAGATGTGACTTGTTAGTATAAAATGATAGACTATATATTATAGAGAAAAACATGAATTACCCTCAGAAACAAAGGAAGTAGTCTCATCATGCTCATGTGAAGGTTGATACATGTTAATATTACCATTTACAAATGTTCTTTCTCTAGTTCTCTCTTGTGCGCCTATTTGATCAATAGAACCAGGTCGAAAAGAAGATACGTCCCTGTATAAGTTATTCCATGAATAAGTACATGTGTAAGAAAAATGGCCAATGGAAATCACCGTAATATAAGGTAATGGTGATGGATAACTAATATTCATGTTGCAAACAGAGAGTGGAGTTATAAACAATACGAGCTTATCAACATGAGAAATCTCCTGATAGTTAACCCTTTTGAATGCTCCATTTACATCTGGGTTTATACTGATCATCTTGATCCTTGTAATGTAGTAGGAAGTTCAGAAATATTAAAATAAAGAAAAAATAAAGTTCAACTTAAAACTCTGACAAGATAGAATCATAATAAAGTGACTGTGGTGTGACATTAATGGTAAATCAACCAAACCTCATTTTTACTTTGGCCATTGATTCAAGATGTTCATGTGAGAGTTTTCCCATAACATACACTAAATGAAGAAATTATTTTTCATTTTCAATGCCATCTGTTTGAATTTCTTCCCGATCAATATCCTGTATGAACAACTTATAAGCAGTAAGCTCATTTATCAGTGTATACTTAACACACAGTTCATGTGATGTGAGTTCATTAATCAGTGTATACTTAGCACATAATTTATATGCAGTAAGTTCATTAATCAGTGTATACTTAGTGCACATAAATACTCATTATCCTACCTCATCTTTTCCAGTCAAAACCTGTTCTTGCTTTTCAGTTAATGCATATGCTAGTAAAGCCACAATCTGCAAGATATTAAGAGAAATACAAGTTATACTAATTATATGGAACTCCACAAGTATATACCATGTTTGTAAGAACCCTTTATGTTCAAATTTGTCCTTCATAGCCATATTCATTTTCAAATTTAAATTAAAAAACATACAACATAATATAGGCCATTCATATTGTACATTGAAAAAACATATTATTATAGGTTTATACAAAGCCCCATAATATCCAGATTTCTCAAATAAATTACTTCTTTATGAAGCAGCAAGATCTAAAAGTTTGTAAATAAAACCCTAAAATTTAAATTTGGCATTCCAAAGAATTACCTTAAACTAACCAAATTTTTCAAAAAATATTAGTTCTTAATCAACCAGGAAGATGCTAAAGTTTGTAACAAAAACCATATAATTAAAACATGACATTCCAAAGCATCATCTAAAATTATCCAGATTTTTCTTAAAAATTACTTCTTTATGAACCAGTTAGATCTAAAATCTTGTACCCTAAAACAAATTCAAAAAAACTTGAAGCTTTAGAACATAAAACGATTTATGCAGATACATTTCATTCCAACAACCAAATTTTATGCTAAATTTACATCTACAGATGTGGGAAAAAAAGACCTCAATGATTTATGTAAAAAACCATCAACATAAAATATGAAGAAAAAAACCTAAATCTACCAATAGCCATCCAACGGTTTATGTAAGTAAACCATAAAAACGTGAGAGATACCTCTTTGTCAACCAGAATCATCTCGAAGTGTTCTTTATTCTTGGAGACCACCGTCCATTTGTGATGGATTCTGACCGCTAATTTTTAGAGCTCCTTCGAATTATTGATGTTCTTGATACTTTCAAAAATTCTTGCCATGTCGGTTGTTTGATTGAAGCAGATGAGATAAATGAGAAGAGAGAGATGGAAGAAAGAAAAAGAAGAAGAATGAGATGAGGGAGATGGAATAAATATAGAGAAGAAGACGAAGAGAGATAAGAAAAAATATTTGTGTGGAAAAATGAGAGAGCAATGAGAATAGAAGGGTGGCATCGGGGGTGATAAAACAATCCGCCACAGTTGTGATAAGACTAACCACTTCAATTTCAAAAACTAACTTTCAAAGGTATAACAAAGTAAATTTCGGTAACCATGTTTTTGCATTTGAACTATAAATACAAAATAGTGTGAAGTTTTAATAAAATACAAAGTAAGTATATTTGAGTTTTAGCCAAAAGTACAATTCGGTTGGAAAAAGTAAACTTTAGACACAAAATGCCCTCAATTTGAATAGGTGGAGGGCAAAGAAAGATGTTTCAATGTATGTTTTTCAGAACCATTAATTTTCTTATATTATAGATATATCTAGGGTTCTCTTAAATTTTTAAAATTTAATTTTAGTTTTTCAAAAACAATTCTTTATAATATTTTCTGTACTCACATTTGATCCATTCTATTAACTTTCTCTAATAATCACGACAATACTAGAATTTCCTGCGGATTTTCGTGCGGAAATTAATCCGCAGAAAATACATGCAGATTTCCCTACGACTTCAATAAATAAAATAAATTTTCCTACGGAACACTTCTTTGTAGCAAATTCCGCAGGTATACCTACGAATTTTGATGCGGAATTCATATTTTTTAAAATATTTTAATTTTAGTTTCACTCTTAATTTTTTATAAATTAAAATGTGTTTTGGACTAGGCCAGCACTTTCCCCACCGTTGGGGAGGCCCAGTCCAGTGCCTTTATCAAAGACCCAAAGTTGCAGCCCAACATAATTACCGTTGGACATTTCCCCACATGTTCGCTAGGAAGACGTTGCCCACGTGTCCAAACCGTCATCATACTGCCCTCCGAGAATAATGGATCCAGTACCTACTCTCTTAGGGAAATTGACCAGGGATGGTGCCACGTGCTGGACCCCATACACACGTAAATCCTGGTAGTCTTCCTTGTTGGGCCTCATCATGGCCCATCATTGAAGACCTTGGCCCAACACCGGAGGCTATAAATACCCTCTCATTTAAGAGGGTTAGGTATTGATTCTTTAACTGACATACTCTCATACTTGATAGCACTCTCCACAAGTCTTACTTTAGCATCAAAGTGTCTTGCAGGTACCCCCTACTTCACATCAAACCGTTGCTGGACACAAAGCTCGAAGGCCTTGACAGTACCTTCTAGTCAGGTATGATCAGTGGCGCCGTTTATGGGAAATTAGCTCCCCCGTCTCCATCACAAGACTAAATAAACCTTCTATTAAACTCTGATTGTCATGGCCAGTCAAGCTGCCAACAAAAACCAAAACGGCCACCTCGCCGACATCAACAACAATGTTGGTGACAACATTGGTCACAACAACACCGGGAACGACATGGTCGGTCTCGGGCAGAACTATAGAGACGGGCTAACCCCTCTTCATCATCCCACTTTCGACCACAAGAGGATGTCCATGCCCTCATAACTATGAACCAAACACTTTCCAGGAGGTCCCCGTCCCTGCTGACACTGATGTCACGACCAGAGCTCTGTTCACAACCATCAACCAAACAAACTACTTGATCTTCTCGCAGGGCGAGCGGCTAAGAACGCTCGAACAGACTCGTCGGACCTCGAGGAGACACAAAATACCTGAAACTCCTCCTTCTTGTTAGAACAAAGACCGTCCTCAATCTTCCCAGTGGAGATACAGACGAGACAGATCGCGAAGTCGTTCTCCCCGACGATACCGGGAGACGCGGCCACACCTCCCTGCACTGGGAACAACGATCCCCTAGAAACAGAAATAGGGGAAACGGAGGAAGGCAACCTCGGCCAAGGGACCCTGCTCACGGCCAGGGACACCACCATAACCTCCATTACAACCGGTCCCCCTGTCACTCTCCCTACAGGAGCGATGAAGACGACCCCTGCGGTCCCTTATCACAAGCAATCATGGAGGCGCCCATTCCCAGGGGAATGGAGAAACCTCCCTGACTGAAGGAATATGACAAAATTGTAGACCCTGTCGACCACATTGACGGGTTCGAGGCAATGCTCCATTATCACAACATTGGGAGACCGATCAAATTCCGATTGTTCCCCACGACCTTGAGGAAAACTGTGATGGACTGGTACAAGAACCTCACCCCAAGGTCGATCACCTCCTGGAGAAACCTCAAGAACCAGTTCATTACCTCCTTTACAACATCTCATCAACACCCGAAGGTTTAGGCCTCCCTTAAGGCTATCGTCCAGAGAAGCAACGAGACCCTCAGGGAATATATTGACCGGTTCAACCGCGAGGCCATTTAGGTCCCGTGCATCATCGCATGAAGAGGTACTTGCTCGAGAGAGGACTCCTCCTGGGAACTGAATTTAGAAAGGTCGTTGGCACTGAGTCCCCCCCCCCCTCCCCCGGTCTTTCAACTCCCTCCTCGATAAAGCCAGAGCCTACATGAACTACGAGGAGAAGGAGGCAGCCAACAAATCCCGCGACTCAAGGAATCACAGACCGACCAACATCCCATGACACCGGGACGTGGGCCCTTCTTGAAGGACTGGAGAGAAGAGAAGGGATGAGAAACCACGAGATCTCCACAAGCACCGGGGACCGGCGGGGAGGTTCACATTGTACACTCTGATGACCGCTTCCCACGAGCGTATCTTAGCGGAGTGCTCCAATACCAACTTCAAGGACGGAGGTGTTATACGTTCTCGACCTGCTCCTGCAAAGCCCGGGGCAGACAAGACAAAGTATTGCTAGTACCATCAGAGTCATGGGAACCTGACAGAAGATTGCGTCCACCTCAAGAAAGCCATTGAGACCCTCATCAAGGGTGGCAGACTCGGGTAATACCGGTGCAATGATACCCCTCGCCGAGATGCCCGCGAGGTAAAGGAATTCGAGGAAGAAATCCAACCTTTCAGATGAATCGGCCCCCATCTAGATAGCTTTCCCCGTGACAAGACCGGAGGGCTTCCACATCCCCGACAACTATGTGGACGAACCATTATCCATGCACAGTAGATGAGAATAATTCCCCTCCACCATGGTTATAACCGGTGGGGGATTCAATAACCTCTCCATCAACTCCACAAAGAGGAAGCTCGATGAGTTGGTGGACGTAGCCCTAACCCAATTTGTGACACTCGATAGGTTCAGAGGAAAATCTGAACTAATCACTTTCTACCTGGAGGAGTTGCCCGACAGGGCCCCTAACTCAAGCATCCCTCTGCTGGTGAGGGCAAGGATGGATAATTTCGACGTGCACCATATTCTTGTCGACAAGGGGATCCTCTTCGATATAATTTACAACCATCTACTCCAAACCTTGCAGCTCGACGACACCCACCTATCACCATACGTGGGGTATGACCTGTAAGGATTCAACGACTCGACCTCCAAACCATGGGGCTACGTCGAGCTTTTTGTCACCTTTGGGGAAGAGACTGCCTCCCAACAGATCGAGGTGCGACTCCTGGTAATCGACTGACTTTCCCTCTACAACTGCATCCTAGGGAGACCAACCTTGGCTGAATTGACCGTCGTGCCCTCCACCGTCCACTTAAAAATGAAGTTCTACACTAGGAGAGGGCACGTCGCTACCATCTTTTGGGATATCTCCGCTGCCGCGAGATGTTTTCACACAGCCTCTAAAGGGCAGAGCATGTTTGAAACTGGAGGGCGACCAGCCAACAAAGCCATCACTGTCCCACCAGAATCCCAACCCGCTCGGATCTAAGAACAGAGAGCTCCACCGAAGGTCGACTCCATCTCCCTCAACACTCGCTTCAACAAGGATGAAGTCGAAGTCCCTCGTGGTGAACGAGATACTGTCTGACCTATCCCAGACAGAGACTTCAAGTTCGTTTCTCTCGGTGAAGACCCCCTCTAAGGCGTGAAGATTGGAACCAGACTCCCTGACCTGGCGAGGAAGCAGCTCAAAGCATACTTAAGGGAGAACACTGATTTGTTCGCCTGGAGTGCTGCGGAAATGCCCGGAGTCAACCCTGAGGTCGCCTATCATTGACTCACCATGGATCCAGCCGCCAGGGAAGTAGTACAACATAGGTGTAGGCAGTCTCCCGAGAAAGCAGAGGCTGCTGAAAAAGCTGTAAAAGACCTCCTAGAGGCAAATTTTATTTTCGAGTCCCAGTATTCAACCTGGCACTCAAACGTCGTACTTGTTAAAAAGAATAATGGAAAATGGAGAATGTGTGTTATTTATACTGATCTTAATCGGGCATGCCCTAAAGACACTTTTCCTTTACCTAACATTGATATGCTGGTCGATAACTCAGTCGGCTATAAAACTTTATCATTCATGGATGCCTACTCGGGCTATAACCAAATTCCAATGGCCATGAGCGACAAGCACTGAATCGCCTTCATGACAGGCTCGGGAAATTACTACTACAATGTAATGCCCTTCAGCATAAAAAACACGGGGGCAACATACTAGCAGATGATGAATAAAGTATTCCGCCACGAGATCAGTTACATGCTCGAGGTATATATGGACAACATGATCGTCAAATCATGAATAGAAACCGACCATGCTGCCCATCTCAAAAGAGTCTCCGGCCAAGCGAGACAGTGTAAAATGAGATTTAACCCGGAGAAATGCACCTTCAGGGTTAAAGCGAGCAAGTTCCTCGGTTTCTATCTGACCGAATGGGGAATCGAAGCCAACCCTGACAAGTGGAGAGAATTCTCTGAACTCCCCACGCCTAGCTCGAAGAAATCCATACAAGTTTTAAACGGTAATGCTCACCTTGCTTTCCCGCTTTGTTGCAAAGTCCGTGCAACACGTGCTACCATTCTTCAAACTTTTGCATAAAGAAGAAACTTTCGAGTGGACCGAGGAATGCGAGCAAGCCCTCCTCCACCTCAAAGAAAGCCTGTCACAACCACCTGTGCTACTGCAGCAAAAAAATAGGGAAACTTTATTCCTTTACCTGGCCGTCTCCGCCGAGGCAGTGAGCGCGACCCTCATTCGTGAGACTTTGGACGGGCAAAAACAAGTATATTTAACGAGCAAAGCATTGCAAGGGCCCAAGGTCAGGTATCAACAGATTGAGAAAGTACCCTTAGCCCTCATCAATGTGGCAAGGAGACTTAGACACTACTTCTTGGCCCACACGATCATCGTGCGAACAAACCAACTCGTAAGGAAGCTCCTATGTCGGCCAGACAGGGCCGGTCAAATGTTGAGGTGGTCCCTAGAACTCTCGGAGTTCGACATCCAGTACAAGAGCAGGAAATCCCTCAAAGAATAGGCGCTGGCTGATATTTTCACGGAGATGACCGCTATCGCAGCTCCTGCAGGAGGAGCCCAAAAATGGACCATCTTTGTAGACGGAGCCTCCAGCATGACGGGGAGCAGAGATGGCATAATCCTAGAGAACAAAGAGAGCTTCGTGATCGAGCACTCCCTCACAGTCTCCTTTCCAATGTCAAACAACTAGACGGAATATGAATCCCTCCTGGCGGGTCTAAGACTAGCCGAGGATCTAAATTCCCGGGAAATACTAATTTTTATGGACGCCCAACTTGTCGCATCTCAAGTACAAGGAGGATATCAGGCTAAAAACAACAACCTCGTCGAATATCTTAACCTGGTCAGAGAATGGATGAAGATCTTTGACCGAGAAGAAATCAAACACGTACTTCGCGAACAGAACACACGTCTAGATATACTTTCGAAACTCGCGAGCACGAAGAATAAAGGTGGGAACAAATCCGTCATCCAAGAATCCCTTTCTCGCCCGAGCATCGAAAGGTCCACCATACCACCCGAGGTGAATGCCATAAGGGACAAATCGTGTTGGATGACCCTGATGTTTACTTTTCTGACAGAGGGGGAACTTCCCAGTGACCAAAGGGAGGCGGTTGCGACCAAATGACGAGCCTGCTCGTACATGGTGCTCGAAAAAAAAATTTATCGGCGAGGATTTTCCATCCCGCTACTGAAATGCATCGAGGAGTCCAAGACCCCTGAGATACTACGGGAAATCCACGAGGGGATCAACGTCCAACACTTGGGTGGAAAATCCCTAGCACGAAAGGCGTTGCAGGTAGGCTATTATTGGCCGACCATGCAGCAAGATGCAAGGGAACACATCAAAAAATGTGACAAATGTCAGAGACACACGAACATGCACCTAGCGCCCCCGCAAGAGTTCAAAACATTGTCGTCCCCGTGGTTGTTCGCCTGGTGGGGAATGGATATCCTCAGACCCTTCGTGTATGGCTCGTATCAAAATAAACTCCTGATCATGGTGGTCGACTACTTCACGAAGTGGATAGAAGCTGAGGCCCTGGCCAAAATCACTTCATATAATATCCTGCATTTTTACAAGCGAAACATACTTGCCTGATTCAGGATACCACAAGCGCTCGTCTCCGACAATGGGATGCAATTCACAAATGAAGGTTTCTAAGATTTCATCGTCAAGCTCGACACCAAGTAGCACTTCACCTTGGTCGAACACCCTCAAACCAACGGGCAAGCCAAAGCCGCAAATACAGTCATCTTGCGAGGACTCAAGCGCAGACTGGGCGAGGCCAAAAGTGGGTGGGTTGAAGAACTGCACAATGTCCTATGAGCCTACCAAATAACGCCACACTCAATGACTGGTGAGACCCTGTTTCAGCTAACCTCTGGCATTGAGGCAGTCATCCCCGTGGAAATCATGGAGCCATACAAGCAAATAGAAGTCCCTCTTGACGAGGAACTCAACGACGAGGCCTTACGAGAAAAGCTCGACTTTGTCGAGGATATCCGAATGGGAGAAGATCTCTGTGAAGCCACGCTGAAACAAAAAATAGCCCTTCGTTATGACAACAAAGTCATCAAACACGAATTCTAGGTCGGCAGCCTAGTCTTGCAGAGAAATTAGAAAGATTCCCGCGAGGGGATGTTGGTCGCGAACTTGGAAGGACCATATTGCGTCCATGCAGCTATGGGCACCAGTGCATATTACCTTGAACACCTAACTGGGGAACCACTACCTCGACCATGGAACGCTACAAAGTTGAAACAATTTTACAACTAAGTCCTTGTCAAGCGACAATCATTAATAGTCGACTGATCCTCTCTAACGAACAATATGACACGCTCGACCACAAAAGCATGTCGAGGTACGGACATAGACTCCAAACTAGAGAAAGGCGGGTTTTGTTCATTCCTCGAGTAAAACCTTAGCCCGATAGAGACACCTCGATCGAGCTCCACTATCAAAGTACCCAACTGGCAGAGCACCCGGCTCGCGATGGGTAGTTCACACCGTGAAGTCAAGATTCCGACCGCAATCTTGAATTTGTCCCGCGGATCCCTACATTGCCTCCTCTACACATCCTAACACGTGTCGATCACAACAAAGGTCGGGCACAAATCTCCAATCATGCAAGTACCAACTTCCATGAAATAAACAAGTCAAGCACAATAACAAGCAGTATTTAACGAACATCAACAAGTGCATAAAGGCAAAATAAAAGCATTTATAAGTGCCGACCATGAAGGCCTGCATTGTTTAAATAATTACAAAATATATAGGCACACAAGCTACAAATCCAAACTAAAACAAAACCAACCACTCAGACTCGAAGACATCAGATCTCATCCTCCCCGTCACTACCCTCCTCGAGACTATCATTGGGGGGGATACAAGATTTTTCCATCGACCACCTTATTAAACAGCCCGTCACCTTCAACCACTAACTTGACCCCCGATTTCAATATCTTGAGCTACTCCACGATTGTGTTAAAACCATAACTGAGGGTATCCACGACATCTTGTTCGAGCACGAGATGCGCTCGATTAGGTCTCCCCTGGTCTTCATTGCTTTCTCCGCCTCAGTCTCTTCATCAGCAGGTGTCGAGGTCTCCTCCAACACTTTTATTTTGGTGACCATCCGCTCATTCTCTTTGGCCACAGCATCCAGTTGAGGCTATAGCTCATTCAGGTCCTTTAGAAGTCAGACTTGTGACTCATACTTCGCCTCATGGTTGAGTTAGTCGTTCTTCAGCTTTGCATTTTTTCCTTTCAGCTTCTCAATCTTGGGTGTAACGCGGTGGGAGAATTGACTTGGGTGTTTTACGTTTGATCGCAATTGTTGCGGATGCAAGAGTCGCCACCGACTTTTATTTTATATAAATAAAGGAAAGGGTGAAAAGAATAGGAAAGACCTTTGAGATTATTTTGTTTAGTTCCGGGGGGGGGATAGATTATGAAAAAGGAAGGTATTAGCACCCTTTTATCCATAGTTATCTATGGGCTCTTAGTTTCTTGCTAGATCACTTACTTTTGTTTGAAAGTGTGCTTTGTGGCGTGGTTTTGAAAGTATTTTGAAAACATGCCTTTGTAATGATTCTCGTCTCTATAAGAACACATACAAAGTGTTGTTTGGAAAATAGTTCCAAGAAGCGTTTGTTTTTGAAAGTGATTTTGAATAGGTGTCTTTGTAATGATTCTCGTGTTTATAAGAATGCATACAAAGTGTTGTCTTTTGAAAATGTTTTTTGTTGTGAGAAAGCGAGCAACTAGGAGCAACCTACCTACTCAAAAGGTATTAAATGTTCTTTTCCTCCTCCTTTAGATGTTGCTATCTTACCATTGATTTGGTAAGAAGCCCCATCATTGGATGTAAAGGGACGGGCGTGAGTCGTCGTATAGTCATAGAAGGAAACCTATGGGACATTTTAGCAATTGTCTTTTAGGGACTAGATCATTTACTGAAGGCAACATTGAGGGTCATCGAGGGACTAAGATCTTTTATCGAGGGTCTTTGCTAAAACGCCCATATTCAAGGGACATGACTATTTTTCCGAGGAAACAAGTGGAATTACCCTAGGGGTGCATGTGAATAGTGTGTTTGATTTGCATGCATTTAGTCTTTGATTAGGGGTTGTCTACTTGTTGTTTTTATCTTGCCATACATGTCCTATTTTACTAGAAAGCATACAAAAGTAATAAATTGCAGAAAGATAAAATCCTACACTATTACAACCATATTAAATTGCATGAAAATATAAAGGCAAAAATAAGATAAAAGAAAGAAAAATGAAGGTCTTTCGATTGAGGCTGAAGACCCTTTAATTCTGCACTTTCTGGCTTCCTTCGATCTGGCCTGGAAGGGGTGAAGGCGTGGCTTTCGACTGAGGCCTGGGGGTCAACATATTGTACCTTTTGATTGGGGCCTGGAAGTCAGCATTTTGTGCCTTTCGAATGGACCTGGAACCAGTGCAAGATTCAATCTGCCTTTTTGCCTCCTTCGAATGAGGGTTGAAAGCAGTGAGGGAGTGCCTTTTGACTGGGCCTGGAACCAGTGTAGGCATGCTTTTCGTCTGGGCCTGGAAGTCAACATGGTGTGCCTTCTGGTTGCCTCTTTCATTTGACCTGGAGAATGGGGTAGAAGCCAGAAGCTTCGTTTCCTACTTCTTGTTTCCTGTTTATTTCGTTTGAACTTTTGAACAACAAAATGGCCTAAGTCCATGCTAGTATTGCCTTACAATCAGTTTAAATACTTAATGCATGTTTAGGTAAACAAGAAGCAAAACGAAAGGGTTAGCTCTGAAAACATATTAAAAGGGTGGAAACGAAAAGATCAACGACATGTACATGCTTGAAACGAAAGAAAAGCTTATTTGCATGTTATACAAGAAACGAAAAGCTCAAGGTTTGGAACAACTTACCTTGCTGGAGGCTGGAGGGTGTGTTGGACCTTGAAGTGGTTTCCTTGAATGCTACTGGATTCGATGGGAGGGACCAGAGGTTAGGCCTTTGATGCTGGATTCGAAAGAGGAGAACAAGCGTGAGGTTCTTCCTTCTGGATTTAAAGGGGAACAAGGCACATGTGCCTTTCAGATTCAAAGAGGTCAGGCTTTTGGATTTTGGGTTTGTGTTTGACAGGTGTTTAAGTGTTTGAGAGCTTTATTGTGTTTGAGAAAATTTTGGAGATTCGTTCCTCTGGCTAAAAAGTCCTCTTTTGAGCTTGCAAATGCTTCTCTATTTATAGAGAAAAGAATCAACATGTTTGAAGTAACCAAGTTTGTATGATGACAAACCATGGTTTGGTTAAAGGTGAAACAAGCCAGTTCCTTTACGTTGTTCCCATGTTTCCATTAAAAGTGGGGGGCCTGCTGGCAGAAGATTGGACTTATGCTTTTGACGTTGCTTGTGTTCAGACAAAAATCAGGTTGGAAGCTGCTTTTGTGATAAAAGTACTCTCTATGAAAAAAAGTACATAACTTTTGCTATTTTAACCAAGAATAGTATTATCCAATAGACAAAGCTTCTATCCTTTGTACAAGCTTCTGATTATGTAAAGATTTGGAAGCAAAATAGCCTGACAAGTAGGGTAAGGCTATGAGATTTCCTCAAACTTGCTTCGAAGGATCCAGAGTTGGGTTCAAAAGATGTTGATTGGAAGGAAACCAAAACTCCAATCGAAGCTTTGTATGCAGGTGGCTCTTGTCCAACGAAGGCTTGCCTGCCAGAGGGTCTAAATGCCTGAATGAAGCTTGCAACAAAGGGGGGCCACATACCCAAACGAAAGAGGTATGCAGGAAGCAAAAATTCCCAAACGGAAGAGGCGTGCAGAAGGAAAATTGTGCAATCGAAGGATGCCAAAAGGTGCAATCGAAGGATATCAGCAGGAGGCTTTTTTCCTTGGAATCGAAAGAGGCTACAGGAGGCCATTACTTTGTGACTTCAAGCAAACATGTAAGGGGTCGATGGTGCAACCGAAGGACACTTTTAAGAAGGTTATTGCCTTCTGAATTGAAGGAAGCTTTCAGAAGATTATTGACTTTTTGAATCAAAGAAAACCAAAAGGAGGCCTTTACTTCCTGAATCGAAGGACGCTGTTTCAAAGGGAAACAAAACTCAGTCGAAGCTTAAATGAAGATCATTTCCTTCTGAATCGAAGGAAGCTTTAAGGAAGTCCTAGTCCAATCGAAGCAGTCTTGAAAGAGACTAAAGTCCAAACGAAACAAGGGAAATCGAAGAAGGCCTGAAGGAGACTAAAGTCCAATCAAAGCCTTGTGAATCGAAGTAGATTTGCAGGGGACCAAAAATCCAATCGAAGCAAGGGAAATCGAAGAAAACTTATTTTTTCCAATTTTGTTGAAAAGATTATTTTTATCTGTTTTGCACTTTTTAATAGTTTCCTCCAATTATACTTGTGCAAGCTTGAACTTTGAGAATCCTTGTGAGAAATGCCTTAATGAGAGGGAAAAGTTTGGGGTACAACATTGGTGAAAGCTTTGTCAAGGGCGACCTGAGATCCCGCAAATTCATCATTCAGCATCAACATCGTCTCTAAGATCCTCATTATGGCTGCCATATCGTCCATTAGGTTCTTCCGACGAGTCTCTTTATACTCAAATAAGACCGCCTCCCTCTTATCCTTGTTTAGTACTAGAGAACTCTCCCTGCTGAAGATGGTCCGATTGAGATAGCAAGGAGGTAACATGTAGACTCCCCCAGACCCCCCATCACCTTCGTGCACCACCCGCTCGGGCTCTTCCACGCGCTTCCTATTTTCTTGTTGTTTAGGAGGAGGAGCATGAGTCTTCAAGGAGGGGGAACCACTAGCTAGGCCAAAAGCTTTGGCCTTCTGCTGAAGTTGGGCAGCCCGACTCTTGGGCCCCGAGGTGGAGGAATTCTTGGTCCTCAACTTGAGTAAGCGCTCGAAGAGGGACGCCATTTGATCTGCAACTAAAAAGAAAAAAAATTAGTCATAAGGAAAACATACAAAGAGAAATTCACAGGCATGTCCCCTACCTAAAAGCCGCAGAGCTTCGTCATCTGAAGAACACTCTAAAACAACCGGTCAAACTATCATCTGATATAAAATCAATGAAGTCACCACCGAACGTATTTTATCCCGCCGAAAGGGAAAGGTAAACATCGAGAAAACATAAAGAGATGAAATCACGATCTTTCGACCATAGAGATCGGGTAAGGAAGTCTGTTACGCGAGGGGAAGGTATTAGCACCCCACACGCCCGTAGTACTCTACGGTGTCCACTCTTGTTGTCTATCTTATGAGTGTGTCTAAACTATGCTTACTGCTTATTACCGAGGAAGAATGCATGCAAAGGAAAGGAGAAAAGGATGTAGGGAAAATAAAGTTGCACTCGCTTGGGCCCTACCCCAATGCATATGTATCCTTTTTTAGGAATCAGAGCTACCGTAGTTCGGCTCATATATTTTGGTTGGTTTGTCTTTTTTTAGTTACGAAGACAAAAGCAACAGTCAAGATGGCAAAACATCATATGAAACAACAAAACATCAATGACAATGATAAAACAACAAAAAAGGAACAATAATGGCATCACAAGCTCAGATAAGATGATAAAACATTACACTTAATAATGATATCAAAAATCAAAGTAGGATAACAAACATATGCAATGGTGAAACATCAGCGACAAACATATGCGATGACGAAACATCGGCAAAAAGATAGCAAGATAATATGGCAAAGATGGCAAAACATTAATAATTCGGATGATAAAACATCACACCTAACAATGATATTTAGAATCAAAGTAGGATAACAAACATGTGCGATGGAGAAACATCGGTGAAAAGATATATGCGATAGCGAAACATCGGCTAAAAGATAGAAGAATATCATGGCAATTATGGAAAAACATCAACAATTCGGATGATAAAACATCACACCTAACAATGATATCGACAACCAAAGTAGGATAACAAACACATGTGATGACGAAACATCGGCAACAAACATATACAATGGCGAAACATCGAAAAAAATATAGCAAGGTAATATGGAAAAGATGGCGAAACGTTAACAATTCAGATGATAAAACATCACACCTAACAATGATATTGAGAATCAAAGTAGGATAACAAACATAGGAGATGACAAAACATCGGCTAAAAGATAGAAAAATATCATGGAAAAGATGGCGAGACATCAACAATTCGGATGATAAACATCACACCTAACAATGATATTGAAAATCAAAGTAGGATAACAAACACATGCGATGGTGAAACATCGACAAAAACATATGCGATGGAGAAACATCAACGAAAAGATAACAAAATATCATGGTAAGGATGGTAAAACATCAATTTGACAAGGTTTAAAACAAAGCCAAAAGGCACACAAACAATTAAGATTGGTTTGTATTTTTTACCTTGAAGAAGGATTTAAGTTCATTAGAGAGGTTTTATGATTTGCCAAGAAAAAGAAGGTTTTCATTTTAAGATGCAATATGCAAAGAAAAGAAAACAACTAAGGGAGACTATCCTAATCTCTTGCCCTAGTGTAATCATACAACGATGGCCCTATGTTGAGGATGAAAGAGGAAAATCTACCTAAGTGAGCATAAATGGATAAATATCTCAATATCTAGTTCGAGGACTATACTAAACGAGCGGTCCTAAGGGGCATGGTAAATACCAAACAAGTGAGCAAACAAGAATAATGCAAGGACAAATATAAACACACGTGCATAATACCTACTTCCAAGGTATAATTTTAAACAAACACAATTAACATACAAAAAGCGTTGCTTGCTACAAGACTTTAAACAGCGACTTCGAGCGCACACTCTTTATTTCCTGCTTCCTAATTCACTTGATTTATAGAAAGAAATAAACGTCCCTACTATACATGATCTCTAGAAAGTGGTAAATGCTGAAATGAGATAAACAAAGGAAAATAACAAACAGATAACAATCCGTAGCAAAACGTATCGAAATAAAGAAACCCGACGTTCTTCACGACAGCCTCACCGATCAAGGCAAAGAGTCAGAAATCAAATTCCCAGAATAAGTGTTGAAGTATCATCGATGTGAAAATAAATCACAATCGAGATCTCAATCACATCCGCATATCACACAATAAACATGCATAAGACTCAAATCTCAACAAGCAAATATGAATTACAAAATCTCAAGTAATCGGCTAATCGTGATTTAATTTCTAAAATCAAATAAAAATCTAAAGAATCTTCATTGATTTTATTATTTTTATTTTGTGAAGAAAAATTCCAAACAAATCTAAACAATCATAAAATTCGTTCAAAAGAAACTACAAAATAGGAAAAAGAAGCCCAAAAGGGGTTGCAAACTGGAATGTAGGGGTTTAACCCAACAATGGGAATCTGAGTGCTAGGCCCATTCAATTTTTGAGTCCACATAGCCGTTTTTATTTTGAAAATCCATTAACCATCCAAAAAAATGCTAATGGGCCAAAGGGTTTGAAATTCTGCCCAACAATTCCTCAGTACAACCCAATTTGGATTTTTTTGTGCTATCTATTATTTAAATGACAAAATTAAAAAATAACAATTAAATGGAAAAGAGGAGGAATGAAGGCGTTTGGATACAGTGGATAGGGTTAAAAGAGTTTTGACGACCCAACCTCTTCGTGAAAGAAAAAACTCTTCTCCCTTAATCTCTCATCCTCTCGTTTATTACACGACGACACCGATCAATACAACCTTCTCAAATCCGATGAATTCAAATCCTTCAACCGTGGCCGATAATGCATAACCACCACTCCATAGTCATCTTTCAACTTTCTCCTTCTCACTCACGATGGCTCTCTCAATGGAATTCCTTCAGTCACCTCGGACGATTCCGCCGCCTGAATCCCTTTGTATCATTTTCATCTCAACCTCTGTTTTCTTCAATTCCTTATCATTTTTCCTGAATCCGCCTATTTTTTAACAAACTCTAGGTTCTTGAAGTTGAAATTAGACGATAATAATGACGTTTATGAATTCAATTTGAAGGGCCTTCTACTCTACGCGTTAATCCCTACATACACGTAACAAGAAATAAGAAGAAAGGCGATGAGGTGCTTACTTTCGGTCTTAGGTACGTAAGCTCTACTGTAAACTTCTTCTACTCTTCTACTTTCTGTAATCTCTATGATTGTGTCGATACTCTGAGATTGCATTTAATTCACGGTGTTCACGTTGGGCATGGTTCTGATTTGGTGTTGTTGTTGCCTAATTGTAGAGAAGAAGATTGAAGGAGCTTCTTGCTATTATTATTGATGAAGATGATGATGAGCTAATTCGTTGATGATTAGCTGATAACAAGTTGAAGAAGGATGGCCGTAATTTGTTGCATATTGGATGAATACAAAGTGGTTATAAAGAATTTGATCTTATCATTGAAGAACGTTGCAACCGGATTTATGAAGATGTTGTTGTAGATTTGAAGGGAGATGAAGATTGGAGATTCTTCCAAATGATGGAGAATGACGATCAAAGAAGGTGTTTTAAGGTGTGCGGTGTGGTTGTTGTAAATAAGAAAGAAGAATGATTATCGAGGGGAGAATGAGATCAGAGGAGGGAAAGATCAAGGTTCATCCATGAAAATGAGAGTGAAAATGAAGAATTTTTTAGGAGAAGAGAGAGTTCTTTTTCAGGTTTTTGTGGTGATCCTTCTGAGTGCTTAAATAATGAATAACGATGCAAAGAGATTGCCTTTTTTTTTATATTTCTCTTATCATTAGAAGTTAGTTACAACTTGATTCAATCTTGGCTGTTGATTTTGATTTTCGGTTAGAGAAATTGAATGTTTAGGATTGAGTTTGTGAAACTTGCTTAAGAAGCCTTGGATAAATTGCTGAGCTGTTAAGTTTCACCATATTTTCTAATTTAATCTCCTTTTGCAAATTCCTCCTCGTGTCTAATTTTCTTTCTATTTTTTGTTTTATAATTTAAATATGCAGGCTTCCGGTTTGTATTGGGGACGCCTTACAAGATATATAGCCAAGTTATGCTACATTCACACTGAATATCAGACCCTTGCTAAGGCTGGCTTGTAGCTCTGTTTTTGGTTCAGCTTCAGGTTTCACTGATAGTTCAGCATATACCTGATGATGAGGAGGACTTGACTCTAACAAAGTTGTGGGTTCATCAAGCTCACGAACAAATGCTAACAGCTGAGGCTCTTCCCAGTAACATCTTTCTGATTCTGACTTTTTCGAAAACTTATTTTCCTCTTCTCTTTTCAGATTTCTAAAGGGTTGTTTATAGTGAATATGATGATTCTCGTTAGGGTTTTTTCTTGGGTTTGTTCTTGTGCAGCTTTTAGCTTCTGTGAATAAATCTTTTTTTCCGAATGAAACTTGTGCAATGATGCTTTATATAGTGAGATTAGGGTTTACACTTTGTGCATGGATCTAGGTTTTCTGATTTGATAATACCAGACCTCTTTACTTTCTGTATTTATCTTGTTATTTGGTAATTTTTGTGTTGCTTTTCTTCAATGTGAATTTGCTGTGATGCTGGGCTTCACAACTTTTCTTCTATGTTTGGTTTTTTGCTAAGATAATTCTGCTATCTTTTCTTATATGTTTGTTAGGCTTAGAACTTGCAATTCAGACTTGCGTTTTTGTTGTATGTTGGACCTGTGATGCTTTGTGTTGTACCCCAAAATTTTCTGTCTCACTTATCAAGGATTTTCATAAGATCTCCTTTGGACCAAGACTGCACTAGGGTTTGATCAGCTCAAGACACCTCCTCATGCACTGATGACCAAAATTAGGGTTTGAGTTTGCACAAGTATTTTTGGACTATCAATGCTTCATATGACTTTCAAGGATCATTATGGACCTCTAAGATTACCCATGTCAAGTTTCAAGTCTTGAATCACACTTTTGACCAGTCAATTGAACAGTTGACCTAAAAATCAACTATATTGGGGAAAAAGTCAACCATGGCCAATTTACAGTCAAACTTTATAATTTTTGATCCACATCAACATCTCAGACTCATTTGAAGCATTTGATCAAGTTTGGACCACAACTCCTCAAGAAATTTGATCAAATCATCAAAAGGGCAAAATGGTCAAAATTAGGGTTTTGACTGAGAAATGGCAATTTCTGATTTTTGGCCTAACAAATGATCAATTGGTTTGCAGCATTATTTAAAGAGTTCAATTGCATCATTTTGACCTAATAACATGATTCAAAACATTACAAATCTATTGGATTGACAGATGAATTTTTTCAGTCAACTGATCAAAAGTCAACTGTATACTGAAAAGTCAAACTTTGACTTTTTGGTCAAAATCAAATGCCAAAGATCATAATTCATCAAAACATGTCAAAATTTGAAACTTTTTTATCAAGAAATCAAGGATTTAAGATTTTGTTTTGAAAAGTTGAAATTTCTTAACTTAGAAATTTTTCGAAGTATAGAAAATTTCTTATTTTTTCTCAACTTTGGGCCAAATTTTCACCATGATGCAAGATGATTCAAAGGAAACTTCCAACATAAAAGTTGTAGATATCCATGAAATCTACAACTTTTCTTCACACAATTTCTCCTAAAAATGCTTGGATCTCAAGTTATAATTTTGTGAATACATGCTCATGAACTAAAAATAACTTAGTGAAATTTTGCCCTAGTTAGGCAGATTTTTGACCTAACTTCATGGCAATTTTTCACATGGTTCCAAGAGGAATTTTCAAAAGAAATTTAAAGTTGAGTTAGAGCACATTGCAAGCTTTCCAAAATGTCTAATAATTCTTTGAGATCATTCTTGAGTAGGGAGAATCGAAGAGATGAAGTTGGTAATTTGTCACTTGGATTTCAAGCCATTTTGTGAAGAACATTGGATCCAATCCTCAAGCATGCTGAAAAAATCCTACTTTGTAGGCTCCTAACTTGACTTTCACTTCATAATTAAATATGTTCATAGCTGTTGGAAGCTTTAAGCCAAGCATTGAATGCATTATACAAAAATAATTCCATTTTTGGGAGAAAGACAACATTGCCATTTTGGAAAAGCAAGCTTTATGCAAAGTCAGCTTGCATTGAGCCTTGCACTTGTTTTTTCTGCACAAACACACTCCACTCAATCAGAACAAGTATGTTTAAAGGTCTCAGCCCCCTACAAGCTTGGTATTACACCTTGGAACCATGCTTGCTAGCTTTGCTTCACAAACAAGAAACCAAGCAAACATGTGAGTTTTTAAGATCTGAGTTGTTACAAGACTTAAGACATTTTACTTATAACTAAACACATTATTTGCAAGTTGACACACGAAGGCTAATACTCCCAAACACATTATTTACTTATAACCCAAACACTTTGCAACTCAGAATCTGCCATAACTTGACAGTTTTGAACCTTACATAGCCATCTCAAAATCCACTCGTGCGTATTGAGTTTTAACCACCCAAACACTTAATATACATCATATCTAAGTGATCCAGACCCCTGTTTCAAGACTATAGCTTCTCCTCCAACATCCACCATTTTCAAAAATCAAGCTTGCAGGTTGACTTGAGTAGAGAGATTCAGGGACTTTCAGGACAAAGTAAGGATTGGAATACACTCAAGGAGGTCCATGCAAGCTAAACAAATCCCCAAGCCTTCTCAAAACTTGCTCAAACTCCATTCATGATCCCAGCTGCAAGAGGTAAAAACTCAAACTTCTATCTCTTCATACAAGCACCATTTGGTCCTGATTTGTGAAAGCAAAATGTAGATATCCTTGCTCTAAAGCTAATCATGTTCATAGTTTTCATTTATATCAACTTTGTATAGAGAATTTTGGATTTGAAATTTCTGTAAAAATTAGGTTTCAAATTAGGGCCAGTAAAATTAGATCTTATCTTTGACTTTTAGTTTACATAAATTATATGGTTGAACTCGTGGGAAGAAACACCATAACTTTCATGTTTGAACTTTCCATTTTTATGGAGAAATGAAGAAGATACAGGTGGTCCGGCCATGGCTCAAGGTTGAAGATGAAGTTGCCTTCAGGAGGCATTTTCTAATATATATTTATGTTTGTGTTTATATAAACGGATGTACAGCCACCCCAGTGGTAAGGCAGTGCGCGTAAATGCTAGAGGTCACGGGTTCGAGCCTCAGCGCGCTGCCTTTTGCATTTTCTCACTGTTTTCACTCTTTTTTGTCTCTTGCAGCGTTGGGCCTCCAAATCTTGGGCTTTTTGTTTTTTCTAACAGTTACCCCTTGTCTTCTTGTGACACCCTTGGCCCATATCATTTTATTTATTTATTTTATTCTTATTTTATTTTCTTAAATATATTTTTCTTAACATTAAAAATCATAAAAAATATGAAAATGATAGATTTATATTTTGGCTTATTTTATTTTATTTTTCTCATAATTTTTTTTATTTAGTTATATATTATCCATTTTTTTAATTAAATAAACTTGTAAATTAAATTAGAATTAAGTTAAATATTTATTTTTCTTCACACCCATTAAATATATTATTTTAATATAAAAAAGAACAAAAATATCTCATAATGCCATATATTATTTTCAAGACAAAAAATACAAAAATACTTTTTCTTAAAGAAACTTATTTTCTTTTAATCAAATAGAATTAGGGTTTATTCAAAAATATTTTCTTAAATAATTCCTTTTCTTAAATGATTTAAGTTAATCTTAATTTATATATTTTTTTAAATTAGGTTTAGGTTAATTCTTTTTTCACATAAAAAAATCAAACAAAAATCTTCTTTGCATTTACATATCTTTGCATATTTAATTCACCTTGTATACTATTTATTCCAATTATTTGTACATATTCAATTTGGTTGTAATAGATTAATTAGGTTTATATTATTGTAATCCCCATTCATAAATTGTATACCCACCCACAAATGTTTGTAATAGCGTAGTAACTTTAAATTTCACAATTTATCGCTTTTACATAATATGCTAGTAATTAGGGTTTGTATGAGAAGATAAAAATCAATCAAATAGAAAATCCTAATTCAAGACAAAATCAAGCATGAAAATGACACAATTGCACACGAACACCCCTAGGGTTACTCCACTTGGTTGCCTTATACAAAATGGCCATATTACGCATGTTAGGTGTCTTAGCAAAAACAAGCAAATACAAGATCATAGTCCCTCGATGACGCTATTCAAAGTTGCCTTACAAAATGATCTTATTCCTAAAAAAATGCTAAGATACCTTGCAAGATTGCTAATCATGACTATACGATGACCCACGCCCGTCCCGTTTACATCCAAAGATAGGGTTGCTTACCAAATAAATGGTAAGACAACAATGTCAAAGGAAAAGAAAATGAACAAGAAAGACATTTGAGTAGGTAGATTGCTTTTAGTTACTTGCTCAATTTCAAAACAAAACATCCTTGCTATTTTCAAAACCAACACCTACACATTTTAAAACATCTTACAAAATTGAAAACATTTTCAAAAAGATCAACATCTTTGTATACATTCTTACGAACAAGAATCATTATAAAGAGCCCATGGAAAACCATGGATGAAAAGGGTGCTAATACCTTCCCTTTTCATAATCTACCCCCCGAACTCAAGAAACAATCTCAAAGGTCTTTCTTGTGCTTCTTCACCTTTCCTTTTGGATAAAAGAAAAGTCGGTGGCGACTCTTGCTAACCGCAACATTTGCGATCAAACGCAAAACCTTCAAGTCAGTTCTCTCACTGCATCACACTTTGGTTTTTCCATTTTTATTATTGTGAATCGAACAAAAGCATTTTTTCTTGGTATTTTGTTTGAGATTTACAGTAGAATTTTGCTTCTTGTCCCATGATTGAAACTTACAATTCTAATTTGTATGAGGCCTTGTGGATGCTTGAATATGATTTAAAAATCACCCTCTAAACTGATTCCTCTACACAAACCCTCATGATGAGACTTGTAAAAGATACTCTTTGAAAACTCTTTTGTTAGAAAACTTTTTTTTATGCTTGAAATTTAAATTGCTAACCAATGTTTTCTTTCTTGTTTTTTCATGTGAGCTTGAGAATGGTGATGAGGGAAGATGAAGAAGATGGCATGGAGCTTGACATGAAGAAAATGAAGACCAAGAGCTTAAAGAAAACTTAGCATAAGTTCAGACTTTAGTTCATGGCTTCACAAGTAGCCTAGGACTTTTGTATAATTTTCCTCATGTAATAAAACTTGCAAGATTTTAGAATGAAATCTTCATTACAAATCAAACTTGTAAACTTGAAATTGATGTAATAATCCTATCAATTTGATAAACTTTATGTTGTACCCCAAAATTTGCCCTCCCATATTCTCCAAAATTGCCAAGCCAAGATTCAAAATCTCCCCAAGGGTTGCACAGTTCAAGGGCCTCCTAAACAGTCAAAATTAGGGTTTTGGTTCTGATCAAGAAAATGAAGTTTCCAAGGGCCCAATCAAGTCTCACATGCCTATAAATATGGTCAAGCATCCTCATATCAAGTTTCAAGACTTTCAGCACAAAATTGCACAGTCAAAACCCTAATTACACTACAGTCAACTGTAGGGGCAAAATGGTCATTTGATAGTCAAAAGTTCAAATTTTTGGTCAACATCTCATTTTGAAGTCACAAACATAATTTTATCAATGCTTAATCATGATTCTCAAAGCTTGGCTCAAAAATCATAAAGATGCAAAAGTTTCCTTATTTGGACAGTTGAAAAAAGTCAACTGTAAATTGACCAGGGCATAACTTTCACATGCATTATCAGAAAAATTCCATCCAAATCTCATTTTGAAGAGAAAGACATTCCCTACAACTCCTCTTCATACTTCAAGTCCAAGAAATGCTCTCACAAAAAGTTATCAATTTCAACATTATAGGTCATTTTCAAAAGTCAACAAAAAGGGACTTTAAGTCAAAGGCCATAACTTGAGTTTGGTAAATCAGAATGACATGGGACCAAAGGCATTGGTTAGAGGACTCAAAGACCTTTCCAAAATGTCCAAGAACATGAGCAAAGCTTAAAAATGGAGCAAGTTATGCCTTGTGGAAGTTGGGAAATTTTTGGATATTTTGAAAAGTCAACATTGATTCAAATGACCTAAAAATGCTAATGGGCCTATTTTTCTTCCACAATTCATCATCCAAGGCATGTGCACGACCACTTGGCCCAAAGGGAAGTTTTTCTTCATTTTTTATTTATTTATTTGAATTTTTATTAATAATAATTCATTTAAATCAATTAAATACATGAAAAATACTTAACCTAAGGTTTTAAATCTTTTTATGCATATTATACACTCAAGATTTCGTGCCTAACCATATATGGAAAGAATCAATTGGATTGGTCATGATTTGGTAGCAAAAGCATGTGAAAAAAGATTTGAAAATCATGGGTAAAAAATCAAATATCATATTCATTAATTCAAATATTTTGATCAAAGTTTTTGACCTAATTCACTCCATACATAAGCAGCAAGCAAGACCTAATGCCATTAACCAAGAAGCTGCGCCATAGATCAACCACCAAACTTGAAGATTTTTGCCAAAAACTCAAATCTGAAAACCACATTCTAGGGCGATTCAAGGCTAAATAACTATCCCATTAGCTTCCTCAAGGATCATAGAACATGTTCCAATCATTCCCTAAGCCCCATACTCAAGAAAACGTGAAATCACCATTGAAGTTGGTAAGGAAATTTTCAGAACCGTTTTCTATCATTCATGCATTGTTAACATGTTTCATGGTTGTTTTTGTGTTTAGAATAATGTTTGCAAGCTAACCCAATTGCTTAATTGTGTTTTTATCACCTCTATGCGAATCTACCATTATCAAATTCTAGGGTTTGCAGAACTGTGAATTGGGCGTTTTCAGATAGTATAAAATTAGACTACCACGATGCCATGGTCATGATCAGCACACTTGGACGAAGACAAAGCCACCCTCGCGCTCAATTTATGAGCATCACTAGGCTATTCGTTATTTTCCAAAAGCCTGCCTAAGGGAACATTTAGAAAACCGTGGCCTATGTTTTTGTGTTTCAGGGAACAAAGAAGAAGAAGATGAGGTGGCCGTTAGCGATTGGATTGTTTGAATCGCGCGCGAAAAAAAAGAAGCATTAACGTGTTTGTTTTATTATATTTGTTTGTTATATTAATTTACAGATGAACAAAGTGGAGCAGTGGCGAAGCGTGTGGCTGGTAACACCTAGGACCTGGGTTCGATCCCAGGTCCTCACCCCTTTCCATATGTTTTTTCATTTGATATTCACATGCAGATTCAACATAGCGGACTACAATACACCTTCACGATCAAACCGTCCACGCGTCCAGCTTCATCAATCCAAAGGCATATATTTGGAGAACATGATGCACGCTAGTCAATGCTCTCACGCGTTGCATGGAAAAGTCAAACAGGCCAAGGTTAATGGGCCTGAATCACTACAAAAAACCTCCTATTTGGGGTCTGAACCCCCTAGGTTTGCAAGACTTTTTTTTATTATTCTTTTTACTTTCTTTATTTTTTACTTCCTTTTAATCATTGTTTTTTTATTAAATTTAATATTTTCATAATATAAAAAAAAAACACATAAAAAAATCAGAAAAGATAAAAAAATAAAATATTTTATTTTAGTATGTATATTTTGTAAATAAATTCATAAATTAATTAGTTTTAAATTAGGTTTTAATTTTAACTTTTTTTAATTAAAATCTAAAAAATATAGAATTAGGGTTTAATTAATTTTCATCTTTTTTCTTTTATTCCGTAATAATTAAATATTAAATATTTATTTTTATAATTAAATTGTATGTAAATTAATTAGGGATAATTTTAGGTTAAAATTTAATCTTCTTTTCATAATAAAACAAAAATTGTAGAATTAGGGTTAGCATTTATTTTATTTAATTCTTTTTCATTAAAATCACAAAATACCAAAAAATACCAAAAAGACAATTTCTTTTCCTTTTAATTTTAATTAATTCATCGTTTAATTTAATTTTGCAAAAAGGGTCCAACGCCCTCGTTTAATTCTTATTTAATTCGCGCGTTTATTGTTTATTTCTTTTAATATTTGTGTATCTCTCCCAAGGCCTTGTAATTAATTTCCCGTACTTTTAATTCTTTATTTTCTTTGCTTTCTTTATTTTTCTGTCAAATCGGGTTCAAGAAATTTTGGCGATGTGGACCCGCGCCGTTTGTAATAGTTTAGAATTTTTACTTCTCGTATTTTTAACTGTTAATCAAGGCATGAAAGAATGTATGGATAAAACTAAAAACAAACGTTAGATCACCAATAACATGACAAAAGACAAAAATAAATGAAAACGACACACGAATCGCACACACCACCCCTAGGGTACGCCTCACTGTTGCCTTGCCTCGAAAGGTGATCGTCGAGTAGAGGATGTCTTAGTAAGTCCTCATGATCCGGGAACCTGGCATGAGGGTAGCTTCTAAGGTGTCTTCCCATTGCTCTGGTGATCACCATGTCCCGAACCTCGAATTGACCCGAACACCTCCAACGGTGGTGCTACTTACCTCTCAATGGTGGGATGGCACTACTTTAAAGGACATTTACACAGACGAATTCCTTAGGGTAGGTAGGTTCTCATAGATACTTGCTCTGAATTTCAAAACAAAATCAAAAGTACTTTTCACACCAACACATTTTCAAAAAGCTTTCTAAAGCAATTTTTCAAACACTCTTGAGGACTGATACAAGAGTCGAACTGGAATTTTCAAAGAAACTTTTTTAAACCCATAATTGAAAAGCAAAAAAACACTTTTGAAAACACAATGAGCAAGTATCTAAGAGCCCATGGATAACCATGGATAGAAAGGGTGCTAACACCTTCCCTTTCTATAACCTACCTCCCAAACCGAGAGCAATCTCTATAAGGAATTTTTCTGTGCTTTTGTCCTTTCCATTTGGAGAAAATAAAAGACGGTGGCGACTCTTGCTTCCGCGACATTTCGCGAACCAGCGTTAAACAGTCAGTTCCAGATCCACCGATCACACTTTGAATATCTTTTTAAGCTTCGAGAAAATTGCAAACTCTTGTATTTTGAAGTTTGGATATAGAACTTGAATGAATGGGTGATTAATTTGTGTGGAATTCAAATCAAAACTTGGATGAATATGCTTAATGAATTTCCGAAAACAAGCCTATTTGAATAAACTTGTAACCACGGTGTGTGCCTTTCACTCCCAATAACCAGTATTACAAGTAAATCATATGATGCTTACACCTTAACAAACTGAGAATATTTTTTTTAAATTAAGTCTTCAAACTCTCCATGGATCCTTATCTCGATTCAAATTTCAATCTAAACCAATACTTGTGTGTCAATCAACCAATACTAGGAGGAATGAAATCTTTAGCACGAAGAATCTCTAAGCTCAACGCATTATGGCCCACACTTTATATCTCAAACAAATGAAATCCTAACAAATTTTCAACCCTTTGATGAAACAAGGAGTCAAATGAAGTGTCCTGAAGCATAAGAAGCCTTGGTAGCCAGAATGATCAAGATAATGAGGATATGAGAGCCGTCTTGAACTGAATGTCAATACAACCACTTTCAAAGCTTGAAGAAAACCAGGAAGATAAAAATACCTTGACCCCGTCACAATGCATCAATATGTATGATGAAACATAAGCCATAAAAAATTCTGAAATCAAGAGGGTAAATTTTGGGGTGCAACAGCTGCCCCTATTCAATTATCTTTAACATGATAAGTGAGAAAAGTGACAACTTTCGAGCGTTCAGAGTTGAAGATCATTGAACACAAAAGAACCCAATAATTTACACTCTTGAAAATGAAGCAGAACCCCCCAAAGACAAAGAATGCCAGCAGACATGGGATTTAGAAGACTATACGAAACTAAACTTCAGAACAAAGAGGATAAAACCGGACCATAAAAAAAGGGTGAGATAAGACTCAAACCACAGAGAATAGGCAAAACTAAACTCTGGAAAAGTACGCGGGGTAGAGTGACTAGAGTGCGTGATTCTAGGAGCACCTGCTAGTCTCAAACCAAGGGAAGTCATTGAGATGGAACTTGAAAGATCCCAAAGGTTATAAAAGAGACAAGTTTCAACCCAAGATAGACAGTATGAAGGAACTAAAAGAATCCCAGGAGTACGAAACAAAATGGCACGAAACTCGACTGATTATGACTAGTTAGACAAAACTAAACTAGATGAGTACCAACACGAAAATTAGATTTCACACACGTGTAACGAGGCAAAACTCGACCCATAGAAAAGGTGATGAGAGTGCATGTTTCTCAGAGCACCTGCTGGTCTCTAACCAAAGGAAGATAGTAAGATAGAACTAAAAGATCCAAAAAGTTATAAAAAGAGACAAAGTTTCAACCCAAGATAGACATTATGAAGGAACTGAAAGAATACCAGGAGTAAGAAACAAAACAAGATGAAACTCGACTCATTAAAACTAGTTAGACAAAATTAAGCTAGATGAGTACCAGAACAAAAACTGAATTTCACGCACAGGAGACGAGATCAAAAACTCGACCCAAAGAAAAGTGGTGATAGTGCATGTTTCTCAGAGAACTTGCTAGTCTCGGACCAGGGATAAACAATAAACAAAAACTTATAGAAGAATCCTAGGAACAAAGGAGACATATTTCAACCAGGGTCGCAATTACGAACACTGCAAAGAGACTCAGTAAACGAAAACCAATAAAGGATTTAGTGATTAAACACTGATGGAAGTCCAAGGTATGAAAACAAAACGATACGACACTCGACTTATTATAACTAGTTAGACAAAACTAAACTAGATGAGTACCAAAGAAAAAATTGGATTTCATGCGCAAGTGAGGAGACGAAACTCAAAACTCGACCCAAAGAAAGGTGATTAGGTTGTACTACTAAAAACCTATTGAAAGTGAATATCAGGATGAAACTGGTATTCGAAAGGTACATCAATAAACATTGGGATGAACCAACAAGGGTAGTAAAGACTAAACCCGAGAAAACTGCACTAGGGAAAAACTGAACTACAATCAAGATTAGACATTCAACCAATCAAATGATTAACATCAAAAGGATATTTGTATGGGGTGAAATTGAGATACTGAGGGTGAAGACCTTGTTGGGGATATAATCCGAGGTATTAGAAAATTCACTAGGGGAAACAAAAATAGTAACGACTTATGTTTCGATGCATGTTTGAATTTTTTTATAGCATAATGCTCCATATAATGGAAATGCTACGCATTTTGGTAGATGCAATATAATGATGCATGTTTAAATGCTTCAATGGGGAATGGCCAATCGAGAAGCAAACAACCAATAGGTCAAAACTTGATAAGACTCGCAAACCTAAATTGCAAAATCTGTTGGAGAAGAGAAAATATAAGGAACCACTGGAAAGAAACCCTTGAGGAGATGAAACTTTATGGGGAGTAACAAACTGAGTAACTGGTAGAAACGAGCTACAAAAATTGAGAGGAGTTGCAAAAAAAAAATTGTGAACTTTGCGGAGAAGATCAAGTCGAAACCGTAATCTACTTCAAGAAGGAATGCCAAATGATGATCGGACATTGTGGGAGAAGATCAGGGAAAGACTATAATCTCTAGAAAAGATGGCGTGCAGCCGTGTTGAGGATGATACCAAGATAATAGATCAGATGTAGGAATTAAAACTCTCGCTGGGAAAACTTCCGTTGGAAAATCCTTTTACCGACTGTCGAAGATTAACAAAATCTCAATTAATCAACCATCATTAACTTGACTGGGGATAAGGAAAGATCCTTAAATAAGGATGCCCCAAGAAACAAATTAGATGGGAAATGAGAGATCAGGACAAGGAATATCTAATTGGCAACTCTGCTAGGGAATTGAAACCTCTTCAGGTTGTTAATTCTCATCTTAGCAACTCTATTGGGGACATGAGACGTCTTCAAACTTGAAGTCTCAGAACGAAGACTTTCTCTTGAAAAAGATTTTTAGGAAATAAAACTCTGCTGAGGAAACAAAACTCCACTGAGGATACAAAACTCCGTTGGGGAGTATTTTGCTGGGGATTCCAAAATCTTTCGGAATGCAATCATAAAATAGACCATGAAGATAGTCAAATAGTATCAACTTTACAATGGATATGGAAATCTCAGCCAACATTAATTCTACCGAGGATAGTAAAAGATTCTTTTGATAAAGGAATGCCCCAAGTCACAACTCAGATGGGAAAAAGAGAATTTCTGAATACAAACTTCAATGATAATTCAAATCAGAAGATAAACTCCGCTGGGAATAGTCTCTATTAAGGAACGCGATAATTCTCCTCTAGAATTGGTTGGGTAATGAAGGTATCCAAAAAACTTATCTGCCTCGAGAATCCCTCACATGACAATGTTGAGGAGAACTAACTCCACAGGAAATTCCCGTCATTGATATGTTGCCCCAAAGTAGCGGAACTTTGAGAGATCGATCCTCAACTTGACTACCCTAGATTGGTGAAACAAAAAGACCAATAACCATAGGCCGAACCCTGATAAGACTTTGCAAAAATAAATTGCAAATTCCCCTTAGAGAAGATCAGATCAAAACTGTAACATCTGCAAGGAAACGCCAAATGGATACTTGACGTTGCTGGAGAGAGCATTAATAAAATAGGGTCTATGGGAAATCACAATTAACCTGACTCTTGTTTGATAACTTGTCAATTTCTCACTGGGGATAACTTCCTGGGGAGAATACTGCAAAAAATAAATTGCAGTGCAGAAGAAATCTTGACCTATGTTCCACTTCTTAACCTTCTGGGGAAAAGATCCAATATCTCCTTCCACGGATAAAGAGAACATTGCTGAGAGGTGGGACCTTCTGATGTAAGTCCTCAATGAAAGCGATTTTGATTGGGGAAACATGAAAATTCTTAAATAAAAGAAATCTAACCAAACCACACCGGAGATGCTACCGCTAGGGAGTAACAATCCTCACTTGGGGAAAAGGAGGGTATCTTTGAACCATAAGCTTGAGGTTCAGAACTCTCCTGGGAAATATTTTAGCCATACTCTATCACTAGGGATAAAGGGCCCTTATACTTCCAAGGATATGAAGATCCATGTTGGGGTAAGAGACCTTACAAAAAGAACTCTTGTCGGCAATGAGATATTCTTCGTATGAGAAATTAAACCAAGTATGCTACTGCTGGAAATACGAGAATCTTAGGCTCCACTGGGGAATAAGGATGTGCTTCAATCAGAACGAAATCCTGTTATGATGCTCTATCCTGGGTCTAGCAACCACAATAGCGTACTCTTTTAGAGAAGGAACACTTATCAACATCCAGGATTGAGATCTACTGGGAAAAGAGAGAATTCTGTGAATAAGTACTTTCGATGAAACGACTCCATTGGAGAAATCATAATTCCTGAATAGGGGATTTCTTGATAAGGAAACTTCATAGGGGAGATGAGGATTTATGAATAAGAGATTTTCGAAGGTAGCTCCGCTGGGGAAAGGAGAAATTGTACATAAGAAATCTCAGATAATGATCTTTACTAGAAAGATGAAATAAACCTCAACACAAATTAGCTGGGGGAATGAAAATTCCAGAGAATGAGATCTCAAATAAGGCAGTTCCATTGGGGAATGAGAAATTTTGGAGAAGAGATCCTCATAAACAGCCTCCTTTGAGGAAGTGAGATGATGCTCCCATGACTTCCC
This sequence comes from Vicia faba, assembly GCA_948472305.1. NCBI lineage: Eukaryota > Viridiplantae > Streptophyta > Magnoliopsida > Fabales > Fabaceae > Vicia > Vicia faba. Next base: position 1,134,733,444 of record OX451741.1, on the reverse strand, counting down.
TAAGAAACAGAACAGACTTGAATAGTCTTTACTGGGGATGATAAAATATTCTCAGCATAACAAACTTCAAACCATGCTTCTACTATGGAGGGAAATAGAAAATTCTTGAATAAGAAATCTTCATGAAGTGACTTCGCCGGGGAAATCTTCAAGCACTTGGAGGATAAGACTCTCTTAATATGAAATTCCAATTACTCGATCTTTAATATTTCTCTGCTTAGGGAGATTCCCCGGGAGCAATAGAAACTTCAGATCTCCATAGAAACCCACAATTAATCTTAAATAGATTTGTTCTTCATGAAGTGACTTCCATCAGGGAATAAGAAGATATTCGACCAAATATTCAATCAGCGTAAAGATGCTCTGCTCCAAGGAATATATATTCTCTTACGAACACAAACAAGTTAGATTTACTGAAAAATGGAAATTCCATATCAAAAGATCATAACTTTAAATCAAAGACTTTCTGCTAGGTGATACTGGGAGACAAAGCTTATGCATGCAGATAATGAGACTCTTTTAATCCAGAATTCCAATTGGTCAATCTTAAAATTTCTCGTTTGGGAAGACTTACTTAGGAGAAGTAGAAACTCCAGTGTTGCTTCAGAGGAAACGATCCGGGTTAAGGATACTTTAATTATCTTAAAAGATGTTGCTCTGGTAGTAGCGAGTTATGCAGACAAGCAAAACAAATGATAACTTCTGTGAAACATACCACTAAACATGCCCCAGGCAGTGTGACAACCTCTCTGGAGAAGGTCCCTTTGACTTAAGATAATCTGCCCCATATTATTCGAGCTCTAAATGATTCTCTGATACAACAAGTCCACAGAGAGATTTGTCGAATCTCGACGTAACTGCTTTAGGTTGACTATCGTTTGAAAAGACTCGCCTCGAGAGGAATTCCTGAGATCTGTGCTGAGAATAACACTCCCGACTTTAGTTGGAGATAAAGATCTCAACTTCTAATGAAGGAACACCAATTCATACACTTTAAATTCTGATGAGCTGAGGATAACAAACTAGACTTCTTGTCATTCTCTTCATCTTCATAAATTGTTTAGCTCGCGACCTGACATAAACTGATCAACTATGAAGTGGGGAGAAATGTCCCTGCATAATGCTTTTCCCAAGTCTGTAGTGTTGTTAAAGAACTTGCCTTGTAAGGACTTCCAGAGATTTCTACCATCCAGATAAACTGCCCCAGTGTTACAAACTTTGAAACACGGCTTCCGGCTAATCAATTTTAGAAGTGGCTTCAATAAACCTTGGGTAACGAATCCTGATCACTCGTCACTTTGAGAGATTTTTCGAATCTCGACATAACTGCCCTAGATTAACGAAACTTTGAGAGTCAATGGATCTTGACTTGATTTCCCCCAGATTAGAGGAATCTTAGCGAACCATTTTCTTACCTCATGCTCACAGAGGAATGAGAAGTTTACGGAGTTTGGAAGATAACACCTCCTCAGGATGATTGGCTTACGTCTTCAAAACAAGCTAGTACACAATCATGCTTTTCAACTCGATCTGCTCCGCGCTCAAGCAGACGCTTGAAGAAAATTGTCCTTTGGGACCAATTGGAAACAATACACCATTGCTCAAATAGAGATTTGGGGTCAGACAAAACTTCCGCACAATCATCAAACAAATAGTTCTTGATCAATCTATCAAACTGGTTTTCTTTAATTCAAAGGAGTTGCTAGAAAGCATGCCCCAGATTAAGATCATTCTTTTCAGCAGATTCCTGAAGCAATTCATCCCCCAGGATAATCAAACTCTTCATTTGAAGATCATTATTAAAGCTCGCTTGATGTTTAAGCACTTTTTCATATGCAAACAATGTTTTATCCTATGAATGATAAATCTAATGCAAATCATATGCTTGTCTTGAAGTTAGAAAACTTTTATTGAAAAGATGTTGAAACATCTAAATTTTTATGTACAAATAAAATAAAAGAGGGAGTGATACCAACTCAAAAGGTTTTTAGCAAGTCTCTTAGGAGTCAGGTTACCGTACTCTCGTAACAACTTTTCTTTAGAATTAACCCATGCTTCAATTAGGACTTTTAAGGGTTGTAACGTGGCATGGTTCACGGTTTTTAGAAAAAAAGGATTTTTAAAGCTCAAAATTATTTGGTACCCGCCCATTCTCCATGATATTCTTTAGTCCTACATTCAGTTAACTCAATATGAGCACTCATCTCTCAAAAGAGTTTATGATGGTTAAGGAACCACAACGATTTCTTGGACACGACGGTCACCTAACTTTGGTTTTTGGGTGTTCGATCACACGACTTTTCATTTGATGAAGATTATTATTGGGTAATCCTTTTCCGCCTTTCGGGATTTTCAAATTTCTTTTCGCTTTCCCTAGCTTTTTCCTGGACAAATTCTTTTGAATTTCAATTTGGAAGTCCAGTGGGATGCCCTAACTTTTTCCTAAGCGACTTGTTTTCAAGTTTTGACTTAGCGGGGCTTTTTTGTTTCTTTATTATTCATATTTTCCATTTTGAACAAGTCGTGTGACCCTAAGTATTTGAACTTTTTGGAGGAAAGTGACTTCCTCATTCCTTGGTGGGCGAAGGATAACCATTGTTGTATCGATTCGATCTCGACATCATAACTTTTGTAAGGAAATAACCATTGTGGATTTGATATTTTCCCAACCTCATAATGCGGGGGATAAAATATGGTTATCCTTAGATGGGACACTCCTTTTGAAATTTGAATGCTCGATCAAATTAACTGATTATCTACCCTGCCCCGGGTTAAAAATAAGGGTTTTTTCTGAACAAAAAAGAAACTCCTACTTTGAAGGGGTTAATGAGGGTCTATCTCCCTTATATCTCCGATGTTTTGGGATTGAAACAAGGTGTGTACATCTTCAGCAAGATTTTTACTCAAAAGCATACCTTTTGAGATTCCAGGTAAATTTTCGTCATCCTCCCTCAAGAGTTATTACTTTATTAACAAGAGTTGAATATCAGAAACATAGTAAAACAAATAAGATTGATAACAAATGGATTAGATCAAGACAAACATATTCAATGCATTATGATTTAATATTAAAAAAGATGAGCAAGTTTGCATACAAGAAAGTACTGAAAAAAATAATTACGATTGCAAATGAAAATGCAAATGAAAATTTAAATTTCCATGTTTAGGAGACTAGTCTCCATATGGACTGATTGCTTCAAATGATCTTCAGCAACCTCGAGACTCTCTTGGATAAGAGATTTCCCGTTGATCTGGACACAACAATCTCTGAATTGATTCAAGATTGGATTTTATTTCTGGATGACAAATCGTCTTCAATTGAATAGCCGGGTGCCCCAGAATAATGTTAATAGAAGATTCTCTTAAAAGAGAGGGTGAAAGTTATACCAAATGAAAAGTTCGAAACTGTCAGCCACATTAGAAATTGGACTTTGAGAAAGACGCCAGGCATGTGCTAGATTTTGGTTAAACCTATTGAAATCTTCAACATCACGGGAAAATTCCTTAGAATGAGAGACACACCAAGTACTTGCACCGAGAGAGAGAATAATCACTGAATAGTTTCCAAAGCATGAAGCTTAATCAACTGAATTCCCAACATACGAGGAAGTGGCATAATGTAAGGCATTGAGACGATATCAACATACTTCTCAGGATTCTTCTATATTTGTTTAATAGCTTTTCCCCATGGATACACTTGGGAAACAAGCATTGATTGCTGATGAGAAGATCAGGGAATACAAAACTGTGGAGAGTGCCCTTGACTGAATAATCAGGTGCCCCAGTGTGGTAACCACATATGGCATTAAAAACAGGATTTGGAAGGGGAATTGTAGACGGTAATGAAGTAAGGATCCTAACCCACTAAAGCCCAAACAAGTGTGGAAATAGATGGGACTAAAGCACTGGGATGGGATCAAAACCGTTCCCTAGGCTTCTTAAATTGTCGCTGGTAAATCAAACCTCTTGAATTCAACTGGTAAATGGGAACCATCTGCTGATAAGATGTTCCAAGCACTCAAGATAATGGATGAAATCCATATGGTACTCCATGGTTTGAAAGAAATCCCAAAAGATGAGGAGAAGAGAATAACTCATGCTACAACAGTCGGTGCAGGATTGTTGACACTATCATCAAGACTTCCATGACCTAACTCAACTGGGCCTTCAACTGATTATCTTCCTTCTAGAAGAGTTCCTGATCACGGGATAAGGTTTACATGTGTACCCCAAATAATCACATTTGAATCTTCACCCCGACCAATACCCCACGAAGTCGTTCCAGAACTGATCTCTGAACACGTAACAACAAGAGTTCAAGTCTGTATATCTGAAGAGAGAACCAAATCTGAATATGAATCTCCAACTCTGAGCACCTATTATGAATGCATGAATATGCATGAGGTATGTGAGTGGATGCAATGCCATGTTCAATCATTTTCAAGAAACCCACATGCTTCTAATTTTGATTTTAAACTAGTAAAAAGTGGAGAAGCGCAATATAAATCTCACAAGCATGGTTCCTTGGAAATGGAAAGAACATGTGTGTTACAATGGTGTTAACATATTATGTATGCAAAGACATGGGATCAAGGTTCCCATCACAATATACAAGTGATTCACTATCTCATAACCATCTGAATGAAACTGGATTAATAGTCCGACATACGAGAACCAAATACAATATAGATCAGCAACTGCATAGGATCAAGGTCTCTGAAACACTAGATAACTGCTGAACAGCTGAAATAAACGACCATCATAAGGTGAGAAGTTCAGAACAAAACCAGGAGAACACATAGTCACCAACATGAACAAAATCACCAACAAAACCCAAAAGTCACCATCGGTACCTGTAAGAATCAAACCCTCCCCACTCACGGGTGTAGTCTAGGTCAAGGTAAGGCAAGGGAGAATCAGAGTCGCAGGTTCGCTTGAAAGTAACATCATCGTATATCATACGTGATGATGATAACACCCCCATTAAAACCTACTCTAATCGTGGCTCTCATGACCAGACATGGAAGGGCATATGCCTATCAGCCGTCATGACTCTCCACTCTATTCCTAGTGTTCCTAATGGTATACACTCTAGCCTGGGTACTGAACCTTTTACCTCTTGTAACACCCACCCATCAAAGCACACATATCCATCACAACAGTAGTATATGGAAAGCGATAAAATGCATGCACAAACATATGCAAAGCAGTATATATAAAGCTATAAATAGCTAGAAATAAATAAACACCCAAAGCAGTAAATAAATAAGAGTTAGGATCGACTCTGGGATGGACCAACAATAGGTCTATCTGTCCACAGTGTATTTGCCAGCTAAAACAACCGGCTGAACCGTCATCTTATATAAAATCAATGAAGTCGCCACCAAACGTTTTTTATCCCGCCAGAAGGGAAAGGTAAACATCGTGAAAACCTGAAGAGATGAAATCACAGTCTTTCGACCATATAGATTGGGTATGGGAGTCTGTTACGCAAGGGGAAGGTATTAGCACCCCACATGCCCGTAGTACTCTATGGTATCCACTCTTGTTGTCTATCTTATAGGTGTGTATAAACTATTCTTACTGCTTATTACTGAGGAATAATGCATGCAAAGGAAAGTAGAAAAGAATGTAGGGAAAATAAAGTTGCACTCACTTGGGCCCTACCCCAATGCCTACGTATCATTTTTGATAAATCATACTTACCGTAGTTTGACTCATATATTTTGGTTGGTTTGTGTCTTTTTAGTTACGAAGAAAAAAGCAATAGTTAAGATGGAAAAACATCAGATGAAATGACAAAAAATCAATGACGATGATAAAACAACAAAAAAGGAACAACAATGGAAACATAAACTCAGATAAGATGATAAAACATTACACCTAATAATGATATCGAAAATCAAAGTAGGATAACAAACATATGCGATGGCGAAACATGGGCGACAAACATATGCGATGGCGAAACATTAGCAAAAGATAGAAAGATAACATGGAAAATATGGCGAAACATCAACAATTAGGATGATAAAACATCACACCTAACAATGATATTTAGAATCAAAGTAGGATAACAAACATGTGCGATGGCGAAACATAGGCGAAAAGATATATGCGATGGCGAAACATCCGCTAAAAGATAGCAAAATATCATGGCAAGGATGGGAAAACATCAAGAATTCGGATAATAAAACATCACACCTAACAATGATATCAACAATCAAAGTAGAATAACAAACACATGTAATCGCGAAACATCGGCAACAAACATATGCAATGGCGAAACATCGGCTAAAAGATAGCAAGGTAACATGGCAAAGATGGTGAAACATCAATAATTCAGATGATAAAACATCACACCTAACAATGATATTGAGAATCAAAGTAGGATAGCAAACATAGGCGATGATGAAACATCGGTTAAAAGGTAGCAAAGTATCATGGCAAAGATGGCGAGACATCAACAATTAAGATGATAAAACATCACACCTAAAGATGACATTGAGAATCAAAGTAGGATAACAAACACATGCAATAGCGAAACATCGACAAAAACATATGCAATGGCGAAACATCAGAGAAAAGATAACAAAATATCATGGTAAGGATGCCAAAATATCAATTTGACAAGGTTTAAAACAAAACCAAAATGCACACAAACAATTAATATTGGTTTGTATTTTTTACCTTGAATATGGATTTAAGTTCATTAGAGAGGTTTTATGATTTTCCAAGAAAAAGAAGGTTTTCGTTTTAAGATGCAATATGCAAAGAAAAGAAAACAACTAAGGGAGACTATCCTAATTTCTAGCCCTAGTGTAATCATACAATGATGGCCCTATGTCGAGGATGAAAGAGGAAAATCTACCTAAGTGAGCATACATGGATAAATATCCTAATGTCTAGCTCGAGGTCTATCCTAAAAGAGTGGTCCTAAGGGGCATGGTAAATACCAAACAAGTGAGCAAAAAAGTGCCTTGGAAAAAGCACACAATCGGGGTATACTGACTCAGGGGATGAGGGTATAAAGAGAAAATTCCTTAGCTAAGGAGAGCGTATCACCCGAAGCAAACAAGCGGGAGACGAATGAAATAAAAAAATGTGACGTCTAAAGTGACTGAACACCTAACCAAGATATAGAAGATCGAGATAGGTGACAGAAGACAATATGAATGATCACAGAGTGTTAGCATCGGCCAATGCGAACTCCTGACAGAGGGTGGGGGTTTGATTACAAAACCTTTCCCCACTTGACAGACTCAATACATATGATCTACACGAATTCGAAGCATCGATGTATCACGTGGGCTAAGAATGACGCAGACTAGAATGTGCGGGGGTCGATTCCGGACCCTCCCCGCTCGCCTCCTTTTGAGGACTTATCACCTGTAATATAATGCGAGCACAAATATAAACACACGTGCATAATACCTACTTCCAAGGTAGGATTTTAAACAAACACAATTAGCATACAGAATGCGGTGCCTGCTACAGGACTTTAAACAACGACTTCGAGCGCACACTCTTTATTTCTTGCTTCCTACTTCACATGATTTCTAGAAAGCAATAAACGTCCCTACTATACATGATCTCTAGAAAGTGGTAAATGTTGAAATGAGATAAACAAGGGAAAATACCAAACAAATAACATTCCGTAGCAAAATGTATCGAAACAAAGAAACCCGATGATTTGCACGACAACCTCACCGATCAAGGCAAAGAGTCAGAAATTAAATGCCAGGAATAAGTTTCGAAGCATCATTGATGTGAAAATAAATCACAATAGAGATCTCAAGCACATTCGTCTATTACACAATAAACCTGCATAAGACTCAAATCTCAACAAGCAAAGGAGAATTACAAAATCTCAAGTAATCGGCTAATCCCGATTTAATTCATAAAATCAAATAAAAATCTGACGAATCTTAATTGATTTTATTATTTTTATCACGTGAAGAAAATCCAAACAAATCTAAACAATCATCAAAATTGTTCAAAATAAACTACAAAATAGGAAAAAGAAGCCCAAAAGGGGTTGCAAACTGGAATGTAGGGGTTTAACCCAACAGTGGGAATCTGAGTGCTAGGCCCGTTCAATTTTTGAGTCCACATACATGTTTTTATTTTGAAAATCCATTAACTATAAAAAAATGATAATGGGCCTTAGGGTTTAAAATTCTGCCCAACAATTCCTCAGTACAACCCAATTCAGATTTTTTTGTGTTATCTATTATTTAAATGACAAAATAAAAAAATAATAATTAAATGGAAAAGAGGAGGAATGAAGGCGCTTGGATACAGTGGATATGGTTAAAAGAGTTTTGACGACACAACCTCTTCGTGAAAGAAAAAACTCTTCTCCCTTAATCTCTCATCCTCTCGTTTGTAACACAACGACACCGATCAACACAACCTTCTCAAATCCGACGGATTCAAATCCCTCAACCGAGCCCGATAACACATAACCACCACTCCATCATCATCTTTCAACCTTCTACTTCTCACTCACGATGGCTCTCTCAATGGAATTCCTGCAGTCACCTCTGACGATTCCGCCGCCTGAATCCCTCTGTATCATCTTCGTCTCAACCTCTGTTTCTTTCAATTCCTTATCATTTTTTCTAAATCCACTTATTTTTTTTACCAAACGCTATGTTCTTGAAGGTGAAATTAGACGGTAATAATGACGTTTCTGAATTCGATTTGAAGGGCCTTCTACTCTATGCGTCAATCCCTACATACACGTAACAAGAAAGAAGAAGAAAGTCGATGAGGTGCTTACTTTCGGTCTCAGGTACGTAAGCTTTACTATAAACTTCTTCTACTCTTCTGCTTTATGTAATCTCTGTGACCGTGTCGTTACTCTGAGATTGCATTGAATTTATGGTGTTAACATTGGGCGTGGTTCTGATTCGGTGTTGTTGTTGCCTGATTGTAGAGAAGAAGATTGAAGGAGCTTCTTTCTATTATTCTTGATGAAGATGATGATGAGCAAAGTTGTTGATGATTCAATGATAACGAGTTGAAGAAGGATGGCCGCAGTTTGTTGCATATTGGATGAATACAAAGCGATTACGAAGAATTTGATCTTATCATTGAAGAACGTTGCAACCAAATTGATGAAGATGTTGTTGTAGATTTTAATGGAGATGAAGATTGGATATTCTTCCAAATGATGGAGAATGACGATCGAAGAAAGTGTTTTAAGGTGTGCGATATGGTTGTTGTAGATAAGAAAGAAGAACGATTATCATGGGGAGAATGAGATCAGAGCAAGGAAAGATCAAGGTTCGTCCATGAAGATGAGAGTGAAGATGTAGAATTTTTTAGGAGAAGAGAGTTCTTTTTCAGGGTTTTGTGGTGATCCTTCTGAGTGCTTGAATAATGAAGAACGATGCAAAGTTATTTCCTTTTTTATATTTCTGTTATCAGTAGAAGTTAGTTACAACTTGATTCGATCTTGGATGTTGATTTTGATTTTCGGTTAGATAACATGAATGGTCAGGATTGAGTTTGTGAAACTTGCTTGAGAAGCCTTGGATAAATTGATGAGCTATTAAGTTTCACGATATCTTCTTATTTAATATCCTTTTGCAAATTCCTCCTCACGTCTAATTTTCTTTCTATTTTTTAGTTTCTAATTTAAATATGCAGGCTGCCGGTTTGTGTTGGGGACGCCTTACAAGATATATAGCCAAGTTATGCTACATTCACACTAAATGTCGGACCCTTTCTAAGGCTGGCTTGTAGCTCTGTTTTTGGTTCAGCTTCAGGTTTCACTGATAGTTCAGCATATACCTGATGATGAGGAGGACATGACTGTAATGGAGTTGTGGGTTCATTAAGCTCGCGACATGATGCCAACATCTGAGGCTCTTCCCAGTAACATCTTTTTTATTCTGACTTTTTCGAAAACTTATTTTCCTCTTCTCTTTTTAGATTTCTAAAGGGTTGTTTGTAGTGAAGATGATGATTCCGGTTAGGGTTTTTTCCTGGGTTTGTTCTTGCGCATCTTTTAGCTTCTGTGAATAAATATTTTATCCCGAATGAAACTTGTGCAATGATGCTTTATATAGTGAGATTAGGGTTTACACTTTGTGCATGGATCTAGGTTTTCTGATTTAATAATACCAGACTTCTTTACATTATGTATTTATCTTGGGATTTGGTAATTTTTGTGTTGCTTTTCTTCCATGTGAATTTGCTGTGATGCTGGGCTTCACAATTTTTCTTCTATGTTTGGTTGTTTTCTAAGATAATTCTGCTATCTTTTCTGATATGTTTTTTGGGCTTAGAACTTGCAATTCAGACTTGCGTTTTTGTTGTATGTTACCTGTGATGCTTTGGTTTTTCCATTTTTAATATTGTGAATCGAACAAAAACCTTTTTTCTTGGATTTTTGTTTGAGATTTACAGTAGAATTTTGCTTCTTGGCCCATGATTGAAACTTACAGTTCTAATTTTTATGACACCTCGCGGATGCTTGAATGTGATTTAAAAATGACTCTCTAAACTGATTCCTCTATACAAACCCTCATGATGAGACTTGTAAAAGAAACTCTTTTGTTAGAAAACTTCTTTTTTTTATGTTTGAAATTAAAATTGATAACCAATGTTTTCTTTCTTGTTTTTTCATGTGTGCTTGAGAATGGTGATGAGGGAAGATGAAGAAGATGGCATGGAGCTTCACATGAAGAAAATGAAGACCAAGAGCTTAAAGAAAACTTAGCATAAGTTCAGACTTTAGTTCATGGCTTCACAAGTAGCTTAGGACTTTTGTGTAATTTTCCTCATGTAATAAAACTTGCAAGATCTTAGAATGAAATCTTCATTACAAATCAAACTTGTAACCTTGAAATTGATGTAATAATCTTATCAATTTGATAAACTTTGAATGTTTTTTTAAGCTTCGAGAAATTTGCAAACTCTTGTATCTTGAAGCTTGGATATAGAACTTGAATGAATGGGTGATTAATTTGTGCGGAATTTAAATCAAAACTTGAATGAATATGCTTAATGAATTTCAGAAAACAAGCCTATTTGAATAAACTTGTAACCAAAGTGTGTGCCTTTCACTCCCAATAACCAGTATTACAAGTAAATCATATGATGCTTACACCTTAACAAACTTGCGAGAATATTTTTTTAAATTAAGTCTTCAAACTCTTCATGGATCCTTATCTCAATTCAAATTTTAATCTAAACCAGTACTTGTGTGTCAAGCAACCAATACTAGGAGGAATGAAATCTTTAGCACAAAGAATCTCTAAGCTTAACGCATTATGGCTCACACTTTATATCTCAAACAAACTAAATCCTAACAACTTTTCAACCCTTTGATGAAACAGGGAGTCAAATGAAGTGTCCTGAAGTATAAGAAGCCTTGGTAGCCTGAATGATCAAGATAATGAGGATATGAGAGCCGTCTTGAACTGACTTCCAATACAATCACTTTCACAGGTTGAAGAAAACCAGGAAGATAAGAATACCTTAACCCCGTCACAATGCATGAATATGTATGATGAAACATAAGCCATAAAAATTCTAAAATCAAGAGGGTAAATTTTGGGGTTCAACACACTCGAGCAACACCTTTGTATTTATCAGTCTATTAACAAGGAGGTACTCCCTGTTGTCGTCGAATAGGAAGTTAAACTAGGATTGATTAAATAAAACCTAAAATTAAATTGATTAAACTAAAAAACCTAAAATTAAATTAATTAAATTTAAGAAAACCTAGAATTAAATTAGCCTAAAATTAAATAATTTGAGTTTATTGAAAAAAAAGGGTTTTATGTTAGGGTTTATTAAAAAAATATTTTTGAAAGAAAAAGTTTTGTAAAAGATTAAAGGAAGAAATGAGTGAGAAACATAGAAAATAACCAAAAGAGTAGAGGTGGGTGTTGAACCCACACCCTCAAGAATTCTCCACGCCTAGCATACCACCAGGCCAAGCGCCGGTTGATGTCAAGATATCAGGTTTAATGCATCATATAATAAACCTGCAAAAATTATGAAAATATGGAAAAAAATTGGCAAAATCGGGGACCGAACCTGTGACCTGAGAGAGAAGTGACTTAGCGCGTGCGTTTCTACCAGTGGGGTGGATATACATCGGTTTATATAATTGAATCAATTAATATATAATATATAAACAAATATATTGACCGGAGAGGCGCCGGAGCCCTTGATCCGATTATCTTCTCCGACGACTTGTTTTTTTCAAACCTTGCAAAACCAAAGCGTTAATGATCCGAAAATGTCCTACTCCCCTAAAACAAGGGCTGCGAATCTAATGAGAGTATTTTTGTAAGTTAAAATACAAGTGTGATACGGTGGCAGAACCGACTAATATACTGGTTTGTGTTTTTTGTTCACAAATGTCACGGTAAACAAGAGTCGCCACCGACTTTTATTTCATCCAACAAAGGAAAGGAAAAAGAACAGAAAAAACCTTTTTTTCAAGTGTTTCTGAGTACGAGGGCTAGATTATAGAAAGGGAAGATGTTAGCACCATTTCTATCTGTGGTTTTCCACGAGCTCTTAGGTAATTTCTCATTTTTGAAATTGCTTGTGCGTGTTTTGCAAAGTTTTTGTTTAATTTCACGATAACCCTTGTATTTGTCCTCAAGAGTGTGACGAAATTGTTTTTGAAAACTGTTTTGAAAGTGTTTGTGTAAAAGAGTTTATTTGAGCAAGTACTTAAGATTTTCTACCTACTCGAAAAAAGATTGTTCGTTCTCGTTTCCTTTAGACAGCGCTATCCTACTATTAAGGAGTAAGTAGCGCTGTCGTTGGAGTTTTAAGGGACATTCGAAGGGACAAGTACGATCACAAAAGTAATGGTTAGGAAACTTTAGTAATTACCCTAATGTCCTAAAGATCTTTCCGAGGCAACATCTGGAAGGGTCATTTTTTATCTTTTGAGACTAGAGGACGACCACTAAAATTCCTTATACTTTATGACCGTTTACCGAAGGCAACCAGAGTGGGGAAAACCCTAGGAGTGAGCATGTGCAAGTATGATTTTTTCAGTTAATTATCTTTGCACAATTAGGGTTATCTACCTTTTAATCATTGATTTGTCTTTCGCATACAATCCTAATATCCATACATCTAGCAGTTTAATATTTGTGGAATTTAAAAAGTGAGAGAAATTAAAGTCCTAACTATTACAAGGCTTTTGGGCAGATACACAAATATTTGATTGAAAATAAAGATGCGGAAATTAAAACCCTAATTAATCTATTACAAACTTGAAACAGTTACAATAATTTGAATTAAAAGAAAGTAAAGGCGCGCGCGACGAATTAAATACGAGAATAAATTGAAATCCTAAAAAATCTAATTAATTAAAAAAAATATTTTTGTGTATTTTTTATTGAGAAAATAATTTAATTGCAAATCAAACCTAATTTTCTAATTAATTTTAATTAATAAAAAAAAACAATCAAGTTAATCTAATTAAACAAATTTATTTTCAATAAAATTGATTTAAATAAAAAAAAACTAATTCTATAATTTGGTGATTTTATATTTTTATGATTTTTTTTATTTGATAAAAAATGATTTTTTGTTGTAAAAAATTATTAAATAAATAAATAAAACAAAAAAAGAAATTAAAAAAGAATAATTTGGGCCTGGTATTGTTGAGTAACCACGGGGTGTATTACTGATTTTCGTTGGGCCCAAGAAGCATAAGCCAGTCAATTATTGGATCCAGTGTTGCCATGCCTGAGGGTGCACCATGCGCTGCTCTCACTGAGCGCTAGATCTGGATCTAAGGATGATCAAATGGCTGGATTTGGAGGGTGTACGATGGCTTTCATGGGTAGTGCACGCTGGATCCTGTGAAGAAATAATGGAAAAAAATGCAAAAGCTCACGCCTGGGATCGAACCCAGGACATTAGCTTCATACCTCTCTCCCTTGACCAACTACGCTAACATGTTCATTCGTATATATAATTAAACAATTAAAACAAAAGAGAAACAAGGTGCTAGTGCTGAATCAGCCATGACATGCATGCATGGTGGGGACCATGGTGACTCAAAGAGCCAATCAGATGTGGAGAGAGGCATTCAATGTTGGATCCAGCCAATGGGATCATGAGGAATGGCCACGCATGCTTGGACCGTCGCCTGTAAAAGTCAAGCCACCGCCCACGGTGGCTCCGGTCACCCTCTCCGGCGACACCCAAAAACGAAACCTGCGAAACACGCGAGGTCAAGGCATAAAAAAGACCCTACCCCCTTAAAATTTCCCCAGGAATCTAATGGTGGTATCCGTTTGATCTAAAAGTCTCTGTATCACTATAACCGAAACTTCCTTCTCTCCAAGCTCTAACAATGGTGATTTACAACCCTGGTCTCGTTTCTTACATGTAATACGTTAGAAAATTCACAAATAATCATAATAACATGAATGTGTATTCAAAAAGCATTGATATTAAGAATTAAGTGAGTTTGAAATCCAAATTTTTACCATAAGAGGGAGGATCATACTGGGGTGATGCAGCGTGTTTTGGCCTTTGCAAATGGACTAGTTCACCTCCTGGAATCCTCAGAAGGATGATGGAATGCTTACATTTGATGGAGAACGGCTGGTTCGCGTGGAATAGAATTGCCTTCCTCTTTGAAAATTTTGAGAACTTCTAGGGTTTTCTTGAGACTAGTTGTGCACCTTCCTTTGGTCTGAATTTGTTGTGCATATATATTAGGCCATATTAGGTCAATAAAATTGGAAAAATATCCATGCTTTCATTGAGAAAATATTTTCCTTCAATAACATGATTTTTTATATATATTTGGACCAAATCTCATCTAGCTATTTCTCCATGATATTTCCTTTGATATGCCAGCAATATGTGTCCCTTATTTGATGAGAAAAGATTCCAAATTCAAATCTTTTATTATTTCTACTATTTATTTATTTAATGTTGCATTTTAATGGATAAAATGTCAAAATAAATAATATAAATAATATAACAATGCATGGGTTAGCTTGGAGGTCGTGGACCAGGCTAGGAGTGTGTTGCAAGCACAAAAAGTTAGGCCCATTTGAGAGAAAAAATGTAGTTTTGAGCATTGTTGACTTTGGGAAATTTTCCAGAAATAGCCAACTTTGACAATGCACATATCTCTCAATTTTGACCCTAAGAGGGGGTTCTTGGACTTTTTAGAAAGCTTGAGATGTCCCCTAAACAACCTTTTTGGTTTCATTTCAACTGGATCTTCCTTGCTCATGTAAGAAGCTTTGACCCAAAAGGTGTTTTTGTTGACTTTTTGAAATGACTTATAATGTCTGAATTCATATCTTTTTATGAGTGCATTTTTTGAACTTGAGGGATGAAGATGAGTTGTAGGGGATGTCATCCTCTTCCAAATGAGCCTTGGATTGGAAATTTATGATAAAGTATGAGAAAGTTATGCCTGGTCAAAGTTTGGTTGACTTTTCCATTAGAAACCCTAATTTAGCAACTTTTGAGTTTTAATAAATTTAGGGCATTCCTTGAGGAATCATGATCAACCCTTGATCAAATGATGGATATTACTTAAAATTTATGATGTTGACCAAAAATCTTGAAGTTTGACTGTATGTGGGTCACAATTGACTTTTGACGCAACACATTTGATTTTCAGGCATTTGAGTAGTTGACTGAGCAAACTTCTTGTGAAAGGCATGAGACTTGACATGGATGTTCTTGAGAACATATTAGGACCATATAAAAGATTTGAGACCTTTGGACTTCACCCATCTTGATGAAAATGGAAACCCTAGTTTGAGGTTCATTGTCTTAGGAGAGCATTTGCCTGATCAATCCTTGTGCATCCTTGTGCAAGTTGAGGATTTCAATGAACATATGTTGAGTAAAATGAGAGGGAAAATTTTGGGGTACAACAATTTCCCATGTTCAATCTTCTTAAACTTGAGGATGTAGATTGGCTGGTCTTCCTTTCGTGATGTGAAGGTAGAAGATGATTGAACACTAGAGTGCCCAGAAATTTGCATTCGCATGAAGTAATACTGATTGGTGATATCAGGAATGGGCTTGCAGATGCCATTTGGAAGTCGACAGAGCATCGTTGGAGATGGGCTTAAAGATGCCATCCAGAAAAGATATCGGTTGCATAAGAGATTCCTTTACGAGAATTCATGTACCTGCCGTTGAGGAGGACTTCGTCGGGGAATGTTGATTTATGTCCTGGGAAATAGAGTATAAGAGCTTCAGTTATCCATTACTCTACTGGGGAATTAACTCCTAATTGAGGAAGTGGAAGTAAATTGCATATTTGGTCAGGGTCCAAGGTGCACAGCGACTTACTGGGGAAATGTGAAATGGACCGTAACTGGTTGGGTCCAGGTCTTACAGTGTTGTAAACGGTTGTCCGGAGATAAGAGAGAAGGAACCTGGATAGTAGGGTTGCTTCGAAATGAAAGCCTAAATAGTAGGTCTATAAGAAGAAACTTGGGTCGTAGGGTTACTTCGAGATGAAAGCCTGGATAGTATGGCTTATGGGAAGGAACCTAGATAGTAGGGTTACTTTGAGATGAAAACCTGGATAGTAGGGCTTATGGGAAGGAACCTGGATAGTAGGGTTACTTCGAGATGAAAGCCTGGATAGTAAGGTTATGGGAAGGAACCTGGATAGTAGGGTTACTTCGGAATTAAATCCTGGATAGTAGGGCTGTGGGAAGGAACCTGGATAGTAGGGTTATTTTGAGATGAAAGCCTGGATAGTAGGGCCGTGAGAAGGAACCTGGATAGTAGGGTTACTTCGAGATGAAATCCTGGATAGTAGGGCTGTGGGAAAGAACCTAGATAGTAGGGTTACTTCGAGATGAAAGCCTGGATAGTAGGGCTATGGGAAGGAACCTGGATAGTAGGGTTACTTCAAGATGAAAGCTTGGATAGTAGGGCTTATGGGAAGGAACCTGGATAGTAGGGTCACTTCAAGATGAAAGCCTAGATAGTAGGGCTTATGGGAAGGAACCTGGATGGTAGGGTTACTTCAAGATGAAAGCCTCGATAGTAGGGCTTATGGGAAGGAACCTGGATAAGGCTGCTCCGTGAGGAGTTTGGGTAAAACTACATCTGAACCGATAAGGAACCTAGGTAAGGTTGCTTCGTTTAATCGCGTGGGTTGGCTGATGATAATTGTATCTCCTGAAAAGGTAACATGGTTAATTATATGCGATGCATGAAATGCATTGTGAGATGATGTTCTCAAAATAAATGAGATTATGTTGTATGTGGTATGTATGCGCATGTCATGATGTATGAGCATGAGATGCTATTGTGACATATCCGAGTCTGGGAAAATAAATCCCTGACTGCTGCTGGAGAATATAGCATTCCTGACTATTGTAGAGAACTGTGGTTCTTCTACTTCCGTTTGATATGGTGAACGGAAATGACTATGCTGGAGATTTACTCCTTGTTGTTTGTGAATATTCTGCCAGGGAGAGACTTTGTTTGAGAATAACTCTGCGGGGGAATAATTTTGTTGGAAAGTGAACTTCCGTAACTGGAGGGGTAAACTCTGCCAGGGATTGGGTTTCTACATTCAGAGAAATAAACTCTACTTGGGAGACAAATTTTATGACCTGCTTGCGACTATGAAATTCGGTTGGGGAAGATACTTCCTGTTTTGGTGGTGCTGATATCAATGCTTTTATTCCCTTTACTATGTGGGGAGTACAGATGTCACGAGGTCGTATGCACTGATGATTGTGTTTCAAAGCTATCTCTGCCCTGGTTCCTGCTGGACAGAGTAACTGTCAGGTTTGACATTTTTAGTTTTTGCCCATGTTGCTTAAGTTACGAGCAATTTTCTTTGTGTTTCCTATGCAAATGTTTGTGAACCGCAATCATATTCAAATGCATATGTCAAGAATAAACCATTGGATATTCTTGCAAAATAAAACAGAAAAAGAAAAACAAATAGTTTTGTAAAAATGAATTGTATTAATTTTGAAATTAGCCTATAACATACGCTTTTGTACAAGGAAGCTTACGCTCTTAGTAAGAAAACGCCGTCGTAAAAATGGAAGCTATACAATATTGTGTAAAAAAAAGAAAACAGTTATGTACAACAATCCCATTGGGTTCCAAGTCTGCTATTGCCTCCATGTCTTCGGGCGTCTCATCATTTTGCTGCTTGTCCGAAGCTGATTAGATTGATTGGTGCCGTTCGAGCTTGATAGTTGATACTGTGGTCTAGTCACAAGGTGATCCAATGAGACATAGTGATACGCTTTACATCCCTAACTTTTGCCTGGACTGCCCTTTCGAGTTTTCAGTCCACGGGGATACCCCTTTTTGCCCAAGCCTCCTTTTCAGGTTTTCGACTTTCCAGGTGAACATATTTTTTATTTTCATCCCTTATTTTTTCCTGAACCTTTTTGGTTCGCTGGGAAGCCCTTATTTTTGCATAGGCCAGTCAACCTAGCGGGTCTTTTATCATGCGTAGTATCTTTTCACTATGTCCGCATTGACAAGGTGAGGAAGGTCGTCACCATCCATAGTGGTTAGAATCACGGCTCCATCCTAGAAGATGTTTTTAATCACAAATGGCCATTCGTTTGTGGGAGTCCATTTGCCCCTGGGATCACCTTGGGGCAGTATGATGCGCTTGATCACTAAATCCCTGACTTGATACTCTTGGCATCTGACCTTTTTGTTGAAAGCCTTTATCATCAACTTTTGAAACTGTTGTACCCCAAAATTTTCTCTCTCATTTTATCAACATTTCTCATCACAAGACTCTTGGAACTCAAGACCAAGCTAGGGTTTCCTCTGCTCAAGACATCTCATTGCACTGTTGACCTGAAATTAGGGTTTGAGTTTGCACAGGGATTTTTGGACCTTCAATGCCCAAATTGGCTTTCATACTTCATGTTGGTCTGATAAGTTTGCCCATACCAAGTTTCAAGCCTTGAATCAAATTTTTTCCCAGTCAATTGGACAGTTGACCTAGAAATCAGCTGTATTGAGGAAAAAGTCAGCTGTGGCCAATTTACAGTCAAACCTCATGAATTTTGACCCACATCAACATTATGAACTCATTTGAACCATTTGATCAAGTTTGGACCATAATTCCACAAGAAATTTGATCAGATCACCAAAAGGGCAAAATGGTCATTTTTAGGGTTTTGACTATACAAAGACAATTTTTGACTGTTTGACCTAGCCAATGGAAAATAAAGCTCAACCATGGACTCAAGGACTCAATAAAATTATCTTGACCTATTCAACAAGTTCAAAAGATCTCAAATGCATAGGATTGATAGATGAATTTTTCAGTCAACTGATCAAAATTTGACTGTACACTGAAAAGTCAAACTTTGACTTTTTGGTCAAAATCAAGTGCCAAGGGTCATTTTTCATAAATAAGTGTAAAAATATGAAACTTGTTCATCAAGAAACCCGAAATTACAAATTAGGGTTTGAAATTGAAAAATTTCATAACTTAGAAATTTTCTAAGTTATGAAATTTTCTTAATTTTTCCTAACTTTGCCCCATATTTTCACCATGATGCAAATGGATTCAAATAAAACTTACAACATGAAAGTTGTAGTCCATCACAAAGTCTATAACTTTTATTCACAAAGTTTTCTCAAAAGAAGCTTTGATCTCAAGTTATGATTTTTAAAACAAGGGTCCCTAAAACTTTTAACTTAGAGAAATTTTGCCCTAGTTTAGGTAGGATTTTAACCCATCTTCTTGGAAATTTTTCACATAGTTCCACTTGGAGTCTCAAGTTTCATTTCAAAGATGGATTATAGTACATGTTTCAATCTTTCCAAATTGTCCAAGAACTCCTCAAACACATTTGTGGTTAGGGAGAATCGAATGCTTGAAGTTGGCAAAAACTCACTTTGTAACCATGGCCAATACATGTTCATACAACTTGCAAAATCTGACCAAACTAGCTTTGTACTTGATTACAGGTCTCTAAACCAATTTACACTCAAAAATTGAATCCAAATACATTGTTTAGAGGCATTGTTCTGATCAAGGAAGCATTATACAATGAACAATTCCATTTTGGGCATAAAGATAACACTTCCATTTACATAAAGCATGCTTTATGTCAAGTTTCATTTCTTGAGCCATACACCAAGCCTTTTGCTGCAAACAAGGCTCCCTAATGTCAGGCAAAACTCAACCACTTTGTGCAGCTCTGCTACAAGCCAGTACAACCCTTGCATTG
Organism: Vicia faba; assembly: GCA_948472305.1. NCBI lineage: Eukaryota > Viridiplantae > Streptophyta > Magnoliopsida > Fabales > Fabaceae > Vicia > Vicia faba. Next base: position 1,134,713,228 of record OX451741.1, on the reverse strand, counting down.
TCAACTCTCACTTTTTGCTTCAAAACCAAGTCATTGTGCCAAAAGTCCATAACTGGCACATCTGATATTTTCAACTCAAGCCAACATTCCAAACAAGTTTTACACATTCTTGTAATCCAGAAACACGAGCCAATCATCCCTCAAACACACTTGAACACCAAAACACCAAAAACTTGCAAAACAGGGCAGTTGCTGCAACTTGGGTGCCACACCTCATTTTGCTCGTGCGTTTTGCTCCTTTCCACTTCAAACACCTTCCATTCAACTCCATCAAGCTATCCCAAACCTCCATTTCCAACTGTAACTCCATTTACAGTGTTCACCATTTTTGTTTGGATGCTTTGCAGGTTGAGTTATGTAGAAAGATTCAGGCCACTTCAAAACAAACTAAGCATTGGGAAAGGTCCAGGGAACATCAAGCAAGCTCAAATGAATCTCAGGCCTCACTGAAAGTTGCTGCATTGCCATACTCGTGTCCAACTGAAACAGGTTTTTCATGAACTTCTATCTATCTATTAAGGAACATTTATCCTTAGGTTTGTGAATAAAAGATGTTGTACTCATTGCCCTGAAACCATACATATGCTCAGTTTTCATTTATATTAATCGCGCTAGGAGAATTTCATCCATGAACATGTTGAAAAAGTTAGGTTAAATTTTAGGGCCAGAGGAATTCTCTCTGGTCTTTGAGAGTTAGATTTAATGTTTTATATGGTTGAAATCGTTGTTTAATGCTCTACAAGTTTCATGTTTTGATTTTTGGCAAAAGATCACAAATGCAGGAGATACAAATTTGAACACAGGGCGCGCGCATCCTTTGTCACAAGGTCAGGGATGAAGTGGAAATGGGTTGGGCCTGGCTTTGTCTTGCTTTTTGCACCCCTATGCTTGCTTTTCACACTCCCTGGCCCAATTTCTTGTATTTTTGTTATTTTTGCATTTTAATTTCATTTCCGACTTTTATATTTTATTTTCAAACATAAAAAAATACTTAAAAATATTTTCACATTTTTTTATACATTTATTAGGAATTTTATTCTTTTCCTTCTAACATTAAAAGATTATATATATATATATATATATATATATATATATATATATATATATATATATATATATATATATATATATATATATATATATATATATATATATATATATATATATATATATATATATATATATATATATATATATATATATATATATATATATATATATATATATATATATATATATATATATATATATACTTTTATTTTATTAAATAAATAGAACAAAATATAAAAATATAACCTTTTTATTTCTTATACTAAAAAATACCTTTTCTTCAATATATTTCATTTTTGTACATATTAATATATTTTTTGTATATTAATAATGTAATATTATTTTCTTTAAGGAAAATTAGGGTTTACCCCTTAATTAAATAAAATCAACCTTTTTTTATTTTAATTATTTACACCCTTTTCACATTAAATATTATATTTTTACATACATAAAAAATAAACAAAAACATTTCTTGACTATGTATAATATATTACACATTTACTTAATTGTCTATTTAAATATTGCTTATTTATCATTTATATAAAGAAATTCAATTTGGTTGTAATAACTTAGGGTTTATATTTCTTGTCAATTATCCCCTATTCAAAACTTGTACCCCCCTCCCTATATCAAAGTTGTAATAGCTTAGATTTATTTTTACGCACTTAAATGCTTTCAATTATGCCATGCTTAGTGAATTAGGATTTGTATGCCAAAATCAAATTAACAAATAGTTTGACCTAATCAAAGAGAAAAATGCATGAAAAAACAAACACAATGCACACTTGCACCCCTAGGGTTACAATCCACTTGTTGCCTTAAAAAATGGGCCATGGTATGCATGTTAGGTACTTTGGCAAAACAAAAACAAAACAAAGATCATAGTCCCTCGATGACGCTATCTGAGTTGCCTAAACAAAATGATCAAGTCCCTTAAGAAAATTGCCAAAAATATTTAACACAATTGCTATCATGGTCTATACGATGACCCGCGCCTGTCCCGTTTAACATCCTAACACAAGGTTGTTCACCAAATACAATGGTGAAACAACACTGTTAAAAGGGTTAAAAACATAGGAAAGATCTTTGAGTAAAATAGGGTAGATAACTCGTAGTTACTTGATCAAAAGCTTGCAAAAACATCCTTGCTATCTTCAAACACACTTCATAAACACAATTTCAAAACCCTACTTTCAAACATTGAAAACCTTTCAAAAACAAAAACACCTTTGTATACATTCAAACAAGAATCATTACAAAGGTTGCCACAATGATGGCCTCTTTTCAAAACATCTTTCAAAACCACACACAAAGCACCATTTCAAACAATTGAAGAGCACCATTTCAAACAATTGAAAATCAAAGCAAGTGATCTAAACAAGTAACTAAGAGCCCATGGATAACCATGGATAGAAAGGGTGCTAATACATTCCCTTTCTATAATCTACTCCCCGAACCCAAGAAAACATCTCAAAGGTCTTTCCTGTGCTTTTTGACCTTTCCTTAGGATAAAACAAAAAGTCGATGGCGACTCTTGCTAAACCGAAACATTTGCGAACACAAACGCAAAATCCCAAGTCAGTTCTCCCACCGTATCACAGATACGTTTGACCATGACAGACAGTAGTAAGTCTCTTCTCATCGATCAAATTCAGTTGGTCAAGTCGAGTATGGATCCAGCTGCCTTCATTCAAACCCGCGTCTTTCATAATCCTTAAAGAAGGAATTTGGACATCAAGGGTACGACTGCCTCCATGCCATATACAAGAGAGTAGGGTGTTGCCCATTTTGACGTCCGTGCTGAGGTACGGTACCCATGAAGAGCAAATAGTAACATCTCATGCCAGTCTTTGTATGTTACCATCATCTTTTGTATGATCTTCTTGATGTTTTTGTTAGCCGCTTCAACAACGCCATTCATCTTCGACCAGTAGGGAGAAGAGTTATGATGCTGTATCCTGAATTGCTTAAAGAGCTCGGTGATCATCGTGTTATTGATATTCGTACCATTGTCAATGATGATTCTCTCTGGCACACCATACCGATAGATCAGGTTATGTATGATAAACCGCGCCACAACGTTCTTGGTCACAGTAGCAAAAGAGGCAGCCTCAACCCACTTCGTGAAGTAATCAATGGCCACCAGGATGAAGTGATGCCCATTGGAAGCGGTAGGTATGATTTCTCCGATCATATCAATGGCCCGAATTGCAAAGGGCCAAGGAGCTGTCAAGACGTTCAAAGGAACCGGAGGCACATGCACCTTATCAGCATAGAATTGGCACTTATGACAAGTTCGGGAGTGCTGATAACAATCTGCTTCCATAGTGGACCATTAGTATCCTGCCCGTAGGATCTTCTTAGCCATGGTATGTCCACTTGAATGGATTCCGAAGGTACCTTCATGTAGATCTGTCATAATCTTCTCTGCTTCGCTCTTGTCTACACACTGCAGTAAGGTAGAGTCATGATTGCGCTTGTAGAGGATTCCATTACTGAGGAAGAATTTTGCGATGAACCTTCTCAGAAACTTCTTATCATTGACAGATACCCCTTCAGGATATTCTTGAGCCTTGAGATACCTTTTTACTTCATGAAACCAAGGTTTATCTGCTACCTCTATAATATCAATCTCGCAGTAGTGCGCTGGTTCATCCAACCTTTCAATGGTGATTCGGGGAGCTTCGTTGTCCCACCTGACTTTGAACATAGAAGACATGGTAGCGAGCGCGTCTATTAATTGATTCTCCTCTCGTGGGAAATGTTCAAAGGTTACCTCCTTAAAGTGCGGGAGCAATGTCAGTACGTGCTCTTTGTATGGGATGAGATTCGGATGCTTCGTATCCCATTCTCCTTTGACCTGACTTATCACCAAGGATGAACCCCCGAAGACATTTAAGAACTTAATCATGAGGTTGATAGCGGCTTTGAGACCCATGATGCAGGCTTCATACTTCGCCATGTTTTTAGTGCAGTTGAAACATAGTCGGGAAGTGAAAGGAGTATGACAACCCTCAAGAGATATGATTACAGCGCCAATCCCATTTCCGAGTGAGTTTGAAGCTCCGTCAAAAACCATGGTCCATCGGGATCCTTCCTCAGGTCCTTCATCCGGTCCAGTTTCTTCATAGTCAGTTACCAGTATAATATTCTCGTCCGGGAACTCAAAATTCATGGACTGGTAGTCATCCACGGCCTGATGAGCCAAATGATCAGCTAATACACTTCCCTTGATTGCTTTCTGGGTTGTATACTGTATATCGTATTCAGTTAAGATCATCTGCCATCTTGCTATCCTTCCTGAGAGGGCGGGCTTCTCAGAGATGTACTTGATTGGATCCATCTTAGATATCAACAAATTAGTGTGGGTCAGCATATACTGTCTTAGTCGGCGAGCAGCCCATGCCAAAGCGCAACAAGTTTTCTCAAGTAGTGAGTATCTTGTCTCACAGTCGGTAAACTTTTTGCTAAGGTAGTATATTGCGTTCTCTTTTCGACCAGACTCGTCATGCTGTCCTAGCACACACCCCATTGAACTGTCTAGCACTATTAAGTACAATATAAAAGGTCTTCCTTTAACCGTAGGCATCATAATTGGTGGTTCCTGAAGGTATTCCTTGATTCTTTCGAAAGCGGTATGGAATTCATCATTCTACTTTACCACTTGATCTTTCTTCAGGAACTTGAAGATTGGCTCACAAGTAGCAGTCATATGTGAAATGAACCTGGCGATATAATTCAGGCGCCCCAAGAAATCTCTAACTTCCTTCTCAGTACGGGGATCTGGAATCTCTTCCATGGCCTTTACCTTCGCAGGGTCTACTTGAATATCTTTGTCACTGACAATGAACCCCAGAAGCTTACCAGACCTTACCCTGAAGGTACACTTATTGGGATTCAACCTCAGCTTGTATATCTTCAACCTGTCAAACAACTTTTATAGATGGTCGAGGTGTTCTTCCTCGGTTTGGGATCTGGCTATCATATCGTCCACATAAACCTCTATCTCATGGTGAATCATATCATGGAACAAAGTGACCATGGCTCGCTGATAAGTTGACCCAACATTCTTCAACCCAAAAGGCATCACCTTGTAACAGAAGGTGTCCCACTGTGTGACGAAGGTTGTCTTCTCCATGTCTTCAGGAGCCATCTTGATCTGGTTGTAGCCAAAGAAACCATCCATGAAGGAGAAGATTTTATGCTGCGCGGTGTTGTCAACCAGAATGTCAATGTGGGGAAGAAGGAAGTCATCCTTGGGGCTAGCCCTATTCAGGTATCTGTAGTACACACACATCCGTACCTTGCCGTCCTTTTTAGGTACCAGAAAGAAGTTAGCAACCCACTACGGATAGGAGGTGACAGCTAAGAACCCTGTGTTGAACTGCTTCATGACCTCTGCCTTGATCTTCTCTAACATTTTAAGGCGCATACGGCGGACCTTTTGCTTAACCGGAGGACAATCTTCTTTAGTTGGCAGACGATGTACCACAATATCAGTGTCTAAACCAGGCATGTCTTCATATGACCAGGCAAAGATCTCAACATAATCATGCAACATCTGTATCAACCGCTGTTTGATCTTAGTCTCCAGATTTGCGCCGATCTTGACTTCTTTTCTGTCTACCTCCGTGCGCAAGTTTATCGTCTCAACTGGCTCTTTATGAGGCTGTATATCCCTCTCTTCCTGCTGTAACAGTCTAGCAAGTTCTCCGGGTACCTCACAATCATCCTCACCTTCTTCCTCGGCTTGGTTGATCATATTTTCGAAGTCATGACTGGCAATAGCAGAACTGTTATCAATGGGATCCAGAGTGGATATGGATCTGCAGTTTGATATGTGAGTGTGTGTAACAGCATAGCTGTATTGATAAAGTAAAAGCAGAAAAGAAAAATAGAGAGTGCAAAATTTGTAAGCAAGGAACATCCAATGTTTTATTGATGACATATGAAATGACATATAATAACCGTCACAGATAGAACCATTGTGCCTTGGGTAAGACACAAGGCCATAAAGTTTAAATTGTTTACTACAAACTCGGAAAACAAGTAAGACAATTACTGCAGAATAAAAGAAACTGGTATAAAATCTATGGCCGTCCAATTACTCGGTCCACCGTTGGTAGTCGGATAGATCCAGCTGTCAATATCAGAATCTTCCCCATTGTCTTCAATAGCATTGACCCCACGATTGCTGATGCATAGGGGAGGTCCTCCATCCTGAGCGCGTCGAACAACCCTTTGAGCTCCTAAAGTAAAGCCCAAAGCAAATTTGTCAGTTTTGTGAGTAAAATCAGAGAGCTGTCCCTAATTGGTACACCCACCTTCTTCAACTACTGCTCTGGCGTCCTTGAGATAAGCCATCTTTAGAGGAGGTTTGGTGTTGGTTGTAGTTTCAGTTGACGCCAAAGTCTGGGGAACCTCTTCAAAGTTTTGACAAGGAGTCTCTATGAATTCCTCGTCCATCTCCATATACCTGAAGGAGTTCAGGTGGCTTACCATATACTCCTCTTCACCGTGCACAGTGACAATCTTCCCCTTCACCGGATATTTCAACATTTGATGAAGTATAGAAGTAACAGCCCCAGCTTCATAGATCCAAGGACGACCCAATAAACAAGAGTATGATGGCCTGATGTCCATCACGTAGAAGGTGGACTCAAAGGTCTAAGAGCCCAATTTGACAGGGATGTCCACCTCCCCATGCACCATTCTCTTCGACCCGTCAAAATCCCTCACCACAATGTTACTGGGCTTCAGGTTCAAGCCTTCATAATCTAGCCGGTCGATAGCCTTTTTAGGCAGGACATTCAGTGAAGATCCAGTGTCTACCAGCACATGAGCCATAGTGGTGCCCCTGCATTCGATCGAGACATGCAGAGCATCATTATGCTTCCTCCCTTTCGGTGTCAAGTCGGCATCTGAAAAACCCAGCCCATTTTCAGCAGTCAAGATGGCCACACAGTCTTTGAATTGATAGGCTGAGGTTTCTTGCGGCACATGCGCAGTCTTGAGGAACACAATCAAAGCCTTTGCATGGGCCTCAGAACATAACAATAGAGACAACATCGATATCTTCGAAGTGGTCTGCCCCAGCTGCTCGACCACATTGTAGTCGCTCTTATTGATTATTTTTAAGATTTCCTCTATTTCTTGCTTAGAGGATTCTACAACAACTTTTCTAGGTGCCTCCGTTCGGGCAGGCTAACCTATAGTTTCTTTGCCCCGAGTCCTAGATGACTCGACGACAGGGTTAACAATTGGAGTAAGAATGGGAGTAGTAACGGATGTACCGGTAGGAATATCAGATGAAATAACAATAGGCTTAGTGACAATCTTCGGGGAGATCTCAGGAGAGAAAACCCTTCCACTTCTGGTAATATTGCTGGTCCAAACAATGTTACTGACATCGGGATCAGCCTCTTCATTCTTCAAATCCTGTTTAATGCCATGATAATATACGTCAACACCGTAGTTCCAAGGGACAACTTTGTCCGAGGAGTATGGTATAGGTCCAGGAAAAGTGATTATTAACGGAGTAATTCTTGGAGCTGGTGTAGTGCTAACAGGTCTTTTATAGGATACCTTGGAAGGATTGGCGGAAATGGTTATAATGGAAACATCTTCAAACGTAACAGTCGAAATCAAAGCCTTTTCGAACAAAATCTCTCTGCTGTCCATCAAGTGTTGAACACCTGCTTTATGCAAATAACAACCAGAGGGCAGAGATGAACATATGTGGCAACCTTCACGACAACCCGGAAATAAACCGACCAACAACAAATTCTTCTTAACAGTCCTAAGAGGAGTAGAAACTTCATCAACAGAGGTAACAAACAGATCAGTATCAATGGCATTAACTCCACGATTGTGCTTAAGCATGGGAGCAGTTAGGACATTAGTCTTCTATGGAGCATCAAACACAATCTCCTTGGATTCAATTAGATCTTGTACTTTATTCCTCAGAGCCCAACAATCATTTGTATCGTGGCCAGGACTCTCAGAATGGTATGCACACCGAGCATTTGGATTGTACCGAGGTGATATGGTGTTAGGATTCTTGGGAGACTCTTTCAAGGTTGCCAAGTTGGATCTCAACAAATGGGGTAGAACCTCAGTCAATGTCATGTTAATTCGAGTAAATTTCCTCTGCGGTCTTTCTACCCTTTGCTGATTGTTTCGTGGAGGGGTAGCCGCGGGCCTAGGTATCATCATAGCACCTACCATTGGACGGCGTTCAGCTCTGTTCTGACCTCTTGGGCTATAAAAGAACTTACTTCCTTCTTAACCGCGAAGGGCTTCTTCATTGAGCTCGAAGAGGTGTCTTTCTGGATCTTGCCACTCCGGATCCCAGCTTCTACCCTCTCTCCTGTTAATATCAACTCGGTAAAACCAGCTGAGGAGCTACCAATCAAGTGATTGAAGAATGGACCAGACAGTGTCCCAATAAACATGTCAATCAACTCCCTATCAGACAAAGGGGGTTGGACTCTCCCAACCAAATCTCTCCACTTCTGTGCATAGTCCTTAAAGCCTTCACCTGCACCTGTTGTACCCCAAAATTTGCCTTCCATATTTCTCAAAACATTGTAAGAAAAATCTCCAAGTTTCTCAAGGTTGCTCAAAGATTGACTAGACAAGCTATCTCCTAAGGCAATCTATCTCAAATTAGGGTTTCATGTTGCATCAAGATCCTTGAGTCCAAGTGACCCCAAGTTCTTGCCAATGTCCTAATATGTTCTCAAGATCATCCATGTCAAGTTTCAAGCCTTGCAGAGGAAGTTGGCTCAATCAATTGCTCAAAGGTCCAAAAGTCGATTGTGCTAGGGCAAAAGTCAACTGTGACCTACATACAGTCAAACTTCAATATTTTTTGTCAACATTCTCATTTTGAAGGATATTTCATCATTTGATCAAGGGTTGATCATGATTCATCAAGGATTGCTCACAATTCATCAAGATTCAAAAGTTGCTAAATTAGGGTTTTGCAGGAAAAGTCAACTCAAATTTGACCAAGCATATATTTCTCATACTTTATGAGAAATGACCCATCCAAAGATCATTTTGAAAAGCATGCAATTACCTACAATCCATCTTCATACCCCAAGTTCAAAAAATGCACTCACAAGAAGTTATGAATTTTGACATTATAGGTCATTTTGAAAAGTCAAGAAAAATACCTTTTTTGTCAAAGCTTCTAACTTGAGCATGGAATATCAAAATGTGATGATACCAAAAGGGTTGATTAGAGGACATCACAAGCTTTCTAAAAAGTCAAAGAACACCTCCAAAAGTTCAAAATTGAAGAAGTTACACATTGTTGAAGTTGGACTTTTTTGCAAAATTGCCAAAAGTAAACTATCCCCAAAACTTCAAATTTTGCCAAATGGGCCCATTCTTTTTCACTTGTTTTGAGTTTGCATTGTTGCCCACGTGCTCTAGCCTTGGCCATGTGTCCATATCTCATTTTTATTATTTTATTTTATTTTTATTTGAATTAATTCATTTTAAATCAAATAAAATCACATAAAATCTAAGACATTGATAACTAATGATTTTCTGGTTGTTTTAGGCTCCAATTACAGCTAGCTTTGCAATCAAATTCGTACCAAGGCATTAGAGCACGTAAAGATTGGATTCAAGCCAAAATTGGAAGGTTTTAATGGAAGATCAAATCAAATATTCAATCATCAATGTAAAGAGATTTGGACAAAGTTTGTTACCCTAATACAATGCACATTACATAAGCAAGCAAAGGGCACAAAAATCAGGGTGGGAGAGCACTTGTAGAGGCAAAATCAAAGTTGAAAAAAATCATAAAAAAGCTTGAGATCGAAATCAAGGTTGGAGACATTTTCAAGACTTGAGACGTATCCCAATCGCTTCTTGGCAATTCTCACAAGCTAACCCAATCCAAACCAGGCATTCTCAGGCCCTCATACGCGCTGTAAGTCCTTCGTAAAACTGCCCTGTTCTTGATTTCGTATTTCTCAATTTAAGCATGGTTGATATGAATTGATAGCATATTCTGAATCTCATTTGCAAGCATTTTGTATCATTCAATTGCATTTTCGTGATCTGTAACGAGACCCACCATTATTAGGGTTTCGTCTTTTGTTTTTGGGGTTTTCTGTTTTAGGGAAAATTGGCCATCATATTAGTCATGGTCGTGGTCAGTAGGTTGAGACGAGTTTAACCATGTTCCTGGAATGCGTTTACATGGCCTGAGGACGATTTTAGGAGGAAGCTATGCTTTTAGCTGCGGATAAAAATCCGCAGGTAAATTTTACAAGTTTTTAAGGAAGAGGATGATGCGTTGTCACCCTCCTGTTGGTCTGTTTGAAATTCGCGCCAAAATTCCACTAACGCATTTGCTTGTTTTATATTATTGTTATGTTGCATTTTGTTAACAACAAAGAAGCGTGGCCCAACTGGTCACCATGTGTATATTCAAGGCATTAGTGGCTGGAGGTCAGGGGTTCGATCCCTGCCTCCAGCATTTGCTATTTTTCTTAACAATTTCAGTTAATCTAGTATGCGCGCATGCTAAGGGATCACTATACTCCCTCACCAATCCACACGCCAGATGGCCAGATCTGGTGGCCAAGCCTTGAGGGTACATGATGGAATTAGTCAACGCGCCTACACTGGATCCCAAAAGTTCAAACGAGTCAGCTTCATTTGGGCCTACAAAAATGCTTTCAGCACCTCCAAAAACAGGCCCACTCTCTCTTTTCTTTATATTTTATTTATTTATTTAATTGCTTTATTTTATTTAAATTATTTTCTAACCAATAACCATATTTTCTTTTTTATCTAAAAAAATCACAAAAATACTTTTTTAATTCAGAATTTTATTTTATTAATAAATGCTAACTAATTAATTAGGTTTAATTCTAGAATAGTTTTAATTTATTTTTGTAAATATTTAAAATCAATTAGAATTAATTAGGTCTTAACATTCATTTAATTATTTTATTTTCTTTCTTAAATTAACAAAAACTCCAAAAATATGTCTTTTATTATTTTTTCATCAATTAATTTATTACTAATTAATTTAGTATTTAGTTTAGGATTTAAATTCTTTTCATAAAATAAAAACAAAAAAAAAGCATTTTTCTATCAAAAGGGTCAAAACCCTAATTCGCATTCGATTTAATTTCCCGTGCGCTTTATTTATTTTTATCCATATTGATGTATCTACTTCTGGTATGTAATAGATAATTGGACCTTTTATTTATTTTACCGCTTTATTTTATTTTCTAAGGGTTGCTTTTGGCGATGTAAATACCCGACGCCTTGTAATTTAATTTCCGCACCTTTAATTTCTGCAAATTATAACTGCTAGATGTTTGATAATAGGGTTTGCATGATAAGACTGAATGCTTAATCTTAAAATCAAATTAGATCACCCTTAACATGTGCAAAGATAAAAATAACTGAAAATGACACACTCGCACATGGCACTCTTAGGGTACACCCCACTTGGTTGCCTTCGTACACGGTCATTGAGTATAGGTTGTTTTAGAGGTCGTCCTCTTGTCTAAAAGATCATAGTTGCCTCGAAACGGTTGCCTCGGATATTGTTGCCTCAAACAAATGATCTAAGACATTAGAGTTACCGCTAAGACATCGTAACATTGCTTTAGTGACTGTATGTCCCTCATTCGAATTGACCCTCAAACTCCAACGACGGTGCTACCTACTAACTAATAGTGGGATAGCATTGCCTAAAGGAAATTAGCATAGAACAATTTCTTTTTCGAGTAGGTAGATTAGTTCTTAGATACTTGCTCATTTAAAACAAAACTCTTTCACACTTACACTTTTTCAAACAAAGTTTTCAAAAACACTTCATTACACTCTTGAAGACAGACGCAAGAGTTAAATCGAAGTTAAAACAAAAACTTTTTCAAACCCACAAGCACAAAGAAAACAATTTTGAAAACAAATGAGCAAGTACCTAAGAGCCCGTGGATAACCACAGATAGAAAGGGTGCTAATACCTTCCCTTTCTATAATCTACCCCCCGTACTCAGAAATATCTCAAAAAAGGAATTTTTTTGTGCTTTTTCCTTTCCTTGTTGGATAAAATAAAAGTAGGTGGTGACTCTTGCTTACCGCGACATTTTGCGAACAAAAAACGTAAAACGCAAACCAGCATTCAAAATATCAGTCAGTTCTTCCCACCGTATCACCAAACTGGCGACTCTGCTGGGGACGCTTATAAGTGGGGTGTACCTTAGGAATAGTTCATAATGTTTTCAATTGCATGATTTGTTTGCTTTATCTTTGTGGGTTTAAATCGGAGTTACTATAGATCCTAACTCGGATCTGGGGAACACCCTTTAGGTAAGTAGCAATAAACTGTGAGGGAACTGTACGGCGTAGACCGATACGGTTGAAGCAGTAGCTATGTTGGTGTGGCACTTTAGTTTGTACCGATATCCCTTGTGGTGGAACAAGGAGAATATGGGTCTTCTAAGGGGTCATTATGCACCAACTGACCTTAGAACCTATAATTGACCAACTTGGCCATAGAATAGTAGTAGTATGCTACACTCATTAAGACCAAACTCTCGCGATGATTCCGGCTGCAAGAAAAGGTTGCTAAACTGGAATTATGACCGATCGAGGGTGGTAAGTGATATTGAGATCCTCTAGAACCCGGTTACTATTTCTAGGACAGGTTTGAACCAACTGAATTGAAAGAGGGTAGTACCTAAACTCCTTGCCAGCCTGAAATCTAAGGGCTATCTGTGTGACTTGCTTGCCCTTACCATGTTTGCTATTTGTGAATACCTGTGGTGTGTTTCTATCATGATATCATGCATCATGACATTGCATGCATATTGCATTGGACTAACCATTTCAAAGACTAATGGGATTCATCTTTGTTCTGTTTTACAGGTCATGGCATCTATGCATAGAAACACTATTCGGATCAACTTTGTACAGATTCCTACTCAGCTTAAGGATTTGGTTGCAAAGGTTCCAGATACTTCCTCCTTTATCAGAAGACATGGGCACCTCCTTGGTTTGGTCACGTCCAAGCTGGATGAACAAATGATGAGTGTCTTAGTCCAGTTCTTTGATCCACTGTACCACTGCTTCACTTTTCCGGACTACCAGTTGGTCCCCACCTTTGAAGAGTTCTCTGATCTACTCGGCATTTCCATTCTGGAGCAGACCCCATTTACAAGTTGGGAGAAAGTCCTTAGGCTGGAAGAGATTGCTTCAGCCCTCCATCTGACAAAGGCTGAGGTAATGTCTAATTGGGAAACTCGGAGTGGGACAAAAGGCTTCTTAGCTAAGTTCTTGGTTAATCAGGCTAATCAGTTCTGGGACAGTTTAGACTTTCAGGCGTTCGAGGATATCCTGGCTCTTCTCATTTATGGTCTGGTTCTATTTCCAAACTCAGATTCCTTTATTGACGTGAATGCGGTGAAGATTTTCATGTCCCGTAATCCAGTGCCCACTCTCTTGGGTGATATTCTGCATACCCTATATGCCCGTACTGCTCGGAAATGGGGAACCCTTATGTGTTGTGCACCATTGCTGGCGAGGTGGTTTATTTCTCACCTCCCCAAATCTGTTTTGAAGAACAAGGAAGGCATGTGTTGGGCCTACAGGATTATGTCCCTTGCTCACATGGACATCATTTGGACTACTAAAGGCATGGAAGACGTGGCTATTATTGATCGCTGTGGGGAATACCCCAATGTTCCACTGCTAGGAATCAATGGAGGGATCACTTATAACCCTTGTTTAGCCTTACGTCAGTTTGGGCGAGCTAGGAGGGAAGGACCTCATGAGTTGCTGATGCCAAGCATTGTATTTGATTTCCAAGGGGATAGTGACGAGCATCTCCGCCGATTCATACGAGCTTGGGATAGGGTACACAGGTCTGATTCGCACGAGCTAGGTGCGAAGACTTCTCTTACTATGGAGCCATATCTCTGTTGAGTTCGTACACGTGCTCAGAAGGTAGGAATGCCCTACGAAGCCGTCTTGCTTGTGATAGTTGAGCTTGCTGATGAAGACGAGGTTCTTCCTACCATCCTCCACCCTTACATGCCTACTGACATTGGGGCACTGAAAAGGTCTTGGATCCAACTAAGGGAAGAGCGGGATACTTACAAAGAAAAGTATCACGAGCAAGAGCGGAAGATCCTAAAGTTGACAAGGCAACTGAAGAATGAGTAGATCCTCAACGACTAGGTCCGCACCAACGGAAAGCGACCATGGGAGCACTGATGCCTTTTGTTATTTCTAGTTTTGATTTACTTTTCAGTTTTTCTTTCTTGTAATGCCTTAAAGGAATTTGTTGAACAATTGAATTCAAGGTTTTATCTAATAAAAGTGTGTTTCATTTTGGTTTATGAATTTGAATCTCTAAAGTCTTTTAAATCATATCATACGCATTCCATTCCCATACACTTCATCATAGGTACCCTTACAGGTTTCTCATCTTCTTCGCTGTTTATTTCAGCTCATCATGTCTTCTGAAACATCAACTGAACAAGCCATCAAGGCTCTCCAAGCTCAAAACGCCCAGTTCCAGGAATTGTTCATGAGTTTAGCCAAGGGTCAGCAAGATCTGAAGACCCTTATCTTGAAGGATAAGAAGAAGAAGAAGACGGTCCTACTGAATATGGGTCGCAGATTCGGAAACAATTTGCGAGAAGAGGTTGATTTGACTCACTCATCGGGAGGGGGAGAAAATCAGGAAGAAAGGAGGGTTCCTAGCCCTGTGGTTTCAGACAACGAGACAAACTTTGACGAAGACCAGTATCCTACGGCTGAGGATAGATATAAACAACTCGAACACCGGTTGAGCGCAATGGAGGTCCAGAAAGTCCCTGGTCTGGACTTCAGAGATTTGGGTTTGTCATCTGGGGTGGTGATTCCCCACAAGTTTAAAGCACCAGTCTTTGCTAAATACGACGGGGTTTCTTGTCCAAAGCTACACCTCCGCTCGTCTGTTAGAAAGATTCAGCCATACACTGCTGACAAGAATCTCTGGATCCACTTATTTCAAGACAGTCTTTCAAGGACTCAGCTTGAATGATTTTACCAGCTGGAAGGAGCTAGTATCCGTAATTGGGAGGACTTGGCTGCTGCTTTCTACAAGCAGTACGAATACAACGCCGACCTTGGTCCCACGCGTACCCAACTTCAGGGTATGTCTATGGGTGCGGGCGAAGGTTTCAAGGACTACGCTCAGAAGTGGAGGGACCTTGCTGGAAGAGTACAACCCCCGCTGGCTGACAGGGAGTTAGTAGATATGTTTCTGGGGACGTTGTCTGGTCCATATTTCAACCATCTGATTGGGAGTTCATCGTATGGGTTTACTGAGCTGATTATGACCAGGGAAAGAATTGAAGCCGGTATCAAGAGCGGTAAAATACAGAAGGGTGCTTCGTCTAGCACCAAAAAGAAGCCTTTTAAGAAGGAATCCAGCGCTGTTTACAGCTCAAAGAGCCATAATAAACCTGAACACCGCCAAGCAATCAATGCGGTTGTTATATCAAGACCTGCTGTTGCTTCTCAGTGCAACAATCAGCTAAGGGCCGAGAGGCCGCAAAGACAATTCACTCAGCTCAACATGACTTTATCCCAAATTCTGCCGCAGTTATTGAAGACCAACTTGGTGATTCCGAAAGAGGCCCCGAAGAATCCCAATACAACATCACCCATGTACAATCCGAACGCCCACTGTGCTTTTCATTCTGATAGCCTGGGGCACGATACGAATGACTGATGGGTTTTGAAGAATAAGGTGCAAGACTTAATTGATGCTAAGGAGATTGAGTTCGAAGCGCCTGAAAGGCCTAATGTTGTGACTGCTCCTATGCCCAAGCATGGAGTAAATGCTGTAGATGAAGACTCGTTTGTGGTTTCTATGAAAGACATTGCTACTCCATTGATGACTGTGAAGAAGAACCTTCTGTTAGCCGGTTTATTTCCTGGCTGGGGCGAAGGTTGCCATCTGTGTGCCGTCCTACCTACTGGTTGCCATCTTTTGAAGTCAGGTGTCCAACGCCTGATGGATAATAAAGAAATCCTGTTTGAGAAGACTTTTGTTCCTTTGGTTCCTACTGAAGAAGTTGCTATAATCACCATTTTCGACAATTCTTCCAAGGCTTCCTCGAGAAAGCCTATTAGAATTACATCCGTTCCAAGAATTACACCGTTGACCATTACCATTCCTGGGCCTATCCCCTATACATCAAATAAAGATGTCCCGTGGCACTACGGGGATGACGTGTATTATCACCGGGTTAAACAAGACTTAAATGCTGAAGAGGCTGATACTGACATCAGCAACATTGTTGGATCTAGTAAAGTCACCCGCAGCGGAAGGCTTTTCTCCCCTGAGATCTCTCCACCAGTTATTCGGAAACCTGTTGTTATTACACCTACCAGTACACCTGCTACTATCCCTGTTCATGTTCCAATTCTTGCCCCTGTGGCCGAGTCATCTGACACTCGGGGCAAAGGGACCACCGGTGAGCCTGCCCAGATGGAGGCACCGGAGAAGATTACTGTTGAAGCCTCTAGACAAGAGATGGAGGAAATTTTGAAGATCATCAAAAAGAGCGACTACAATGTAGTCGAGCAGTTGGGGCAAACCCCGTCCAAAATCTCTATGTTGTCTCTGTTGCTATGCTCAGAAGCTCATGCCAAGGCTCTGATTGCTTTCCTGAAAACTGCACACGTACCCCAGGAAACATCTGCTGACCAGTTCAAAGGCTGTGTGGCAAGTTTAACTGCTGATAATGGGTTGGGTTTCTCCGACGCCGAATTGACTGCTAAGGGGAAGAATCACAATGACGCTCTGCATGTCTCCATTGAGTGCAGGGGCACTACTCTGGCTCACGTGTTGGTAGATATTGGGTCCTCGCTGAATGTGTTACCCAAGAAAGCGCTGGAACGGTTAGACTGTGAAGGGTTGGAGTTGAAACCAAGCAACATTGTGGTCAGGGATTTTGATGGGTCCAAGAGAATGGTACACAGAGAAGTGGATATTTCGGTTAAGGTTGGTGTGATACGGTGGGAGAACTGATTTGAGGTTTTGCGTTTGTATTTGCAAATGTTGCGGTTAGCAAGAGTCGCCACCGACTTTTTATTTTATCCTAAGGAAAGGTTAAAAAGCACAGCAAAAACCTTTTGAGATGTTTTCTTGGGTTCGGGGAGTAGATTATAGAAAGGGAAGGTATTAGCACCCTTTCTATCCATGGCTATCCATGGGCTCTTAGTTACTTGCTTAGATCAACTTGCCTTTTGTTTTCAATTTGTTTGAAATGGTGCTTTGTGTGTGGGTTTGAAAATGTTTTGAAAAGAGGCCAATGTGGTGGCAACCTTTGTAATGATCCATGTGGGGATGTATACAAAGATGTACATCTTTTGAAAAGGTTTTCATTTGTTTTTGAAAGTCATTTTGAAAATGTAGTGATGTGTGGTTTTGAAATTAGGCAAGTGTTTTGTTTTGCAAGTTTGATTCAAGTAACTAAGAGGTTATCTACTCCTAAATTTCTCAAAAGATTACTGCTATGTTTTAACCCTTTTAACAAGTTTGTTCTACCATTGAATTTGGTGGACAACCTTATGTTAGGATGTGAAAGGGACAGGCGCGGGTCATCGTTTAGACCATAATTGCAACGGCGTTAAATGTCTTTGGGCATTTTCTTTAAGGGACTTGATCATTTGTTTTTGTTTGTTTTGAAAGGTTTTTATCGAGGGACTATGATCATTCAAATTGTTTGCTTTGCCCAAAGAAGTTCAACATACAATATGGCCCAATCTTGAAAGGCAACAAGTGGAATACCCTAGGGGGTGCAAGTGTGATTTGTGTGTCCATTTTCATGCTTGTTTATCTTGAGATTAGGTCATAACTATTTTTTATCGTTTTTTCGCATACAAACCCTAATTCTAACATGTTATCATTAGAAAGCATATAAAGTGCGAAAATAAATTTACTAAGCTATTACAAAACCAAATATGGGAATGGGGGTACAAATGTTCAAATGGGGATATTGACAAGTAATTTAAACCTAAATTATTACATCATTTTGAATATTTGCAATTTAATCAATGTACAAAAATTAAATAAGAATGCAAGATGCAAAAGAAATGTTTTGTATATGTATGAAAAAAATATTATTTATGTAAAAGAGAAAAGAAAATAAAAATATATTATTTTTTGGGAGTATTTTGAATTTAGGGCAAAAACCCTAATTTTAATGAAAATGGATATTAATTGGCTTAATTTAATACAAACATTTATTTATTATGTACAAAAATAAAAATAATGAAGTATATTATGAAAAAGTATTTTTTGTATCAAATATTAATAAAAATGAAAAAATTCAAATATTTTTATATTCTAACCTAAATATATTAATAAACATATATATATATATATATATACATATATTAATTTCTTAAATATGCATTATGTGCAAAAATATTTAATATTTAATAAAATAAATAATAATAATAAAAAAAAGTATTTTTTATGTGGAATATTTTCAGAATGTAAACAAAAATAACAATTGTATTTACACTATTTTTATATTTATTCTAAATAATAGTATGTATATATTTTATGTATAAACAAAGAAATAAATCAAATAAATATGCCATAAATTCAAAAAAAGATGGAAAAAATATTTTCAAAATTTTAACATGCTGAGAAAAAATAAACAAGTCAAACAAAAAAAGAAAAAGTCAAAAAGAATTAAAAATAAGACAAATGGGCTTAGGGGGTGTAATAGCAATTAAGTGGTGTGAAGAGAAATAACACAAAAGCCCAGCCCAAAGATCACTGTCTTCAACCTCCAACAACAACATTTGAAAAAAACGCGCGCCCCTGTTCTTCAATGTCCAACTCTCGATTCCTGGCTTTTCAGCAAAAACTCATAACACAACAAACGCTCAGCATGAAGAGACGATTCTAACCATGTATGGAACTTGACCTAACTCTCTAAGATGAGGGAGAATTTCTCCTCCCCCAAATCCTAACCTAATTTTTCTGCCATTTTCAGACTCCAAATTCTCTCTACTCAGGCAAAAGAAATGAAATGTAAAGATATGTACATGTTCAGGGCTATGAGTAGAACCTTGTTTCTTCACAAACTTAAGACTAAAGATGCATGATGAGAGAGATACGAGTTCAAAGTTTTACCTGTGCAGTTGAACTTCTATCTGGAGAATGAGGAACTTCTAGTGCAAGGTAATGATTGGAAAAGCTTCCTTGAGGTCCAGGGATGCTTTTTCAGTGCTTACTTTGTCTTGAAACTTCTTGTATCGAGCTATGGAACTTCAACTGCAAGAGGAAAAAATGAAAATGGTGGAAACTGTTAGAGAGATTACAGGTCAGGTTTTAGGTCATGGTTAGCTTGCATATATGCTAGGGAGTGTATATGGATTGATTTTGGTAAGAATGCTCGAGAGAAATGGGAGTTAGCACTCAAACTGCAGAGGCAACCCTGTTTTTGCAGTTTGAGGATGATTCTGAGATGGAGGGTGCTTGAAAGGTCAATGAATCGTGCCAAAGCTTGGATATGTTCTTTGGAATGTGTTTGATAGCTTTTGTGTTGTGTGCTAAGGCTGAGATTGAAGTTGGTACAAGTTATGCAATGTTACTTGAATTTGAAGCAAGCAATGGTCACTTGGTGTTTTAGGTCAGTAGGGGCCTCTAATCCTGCTGCATAAGCCTCTCTTGATCAGAGCAATTTGCCCATAATCTTGTGCCCATGAGATCCTAACTGTACTTGCTTGGATTTCAATTTGACATAAAGCTAGCTTTTTACAAAAATGGATAAAGCACTTTATCTAGTTTAGGATTAATCTTGCATACAATGCTTGCACTCAAAGAACAACACCTTAAAACATTGAATATGCATTAAATTATTGAGTATGGAATGGTTCAAGGACCTGTAATCAAGCATAAAGCAAGCTGATTTCAAATTTGCAAGATTATGAACATGTTTTGATGAAGAACAAAAGTGAATTTTTGCCAACTTGTGAAATTCGAATCTCTCAAGTTATGTGGTTGTTTGATGAGTTATTGGACATTTTGGAAAGCTTGGAATGTGTACTACAATCCATATTTGAAATGCAAATTAAAATTCCAAGTGGAAGGGTATGAAAAGTGGCCTTGAAGTGGGGTAGAAAACCTTGTCAAAATAGGTTAAAATTTCACTAAGTTAAAAATGGTTTAGTGCCCTTATTCAAAAAATTGTAACTTGAGATACAAGCTTCAAATGAGAAAACTTTGTGAATCAAAGTTGTAGATTATGCAACAAGCTACAACTTTCATGTTTTGACTTTTGTTTGAATCCAAATGGATCTTGGTGAAAAGATGGGGCAAAGTTGGGAAAAAATTAGGGTTTTTCATAACTTAGAAAAATTCTAAGTTATGAAAAATTCCATTTTCAAACCCTAATTTGCATTTTGTGATTTCTTGGTGAACAAGTTTCATGATTTGGCATATTTTGATGAAAAATGAATCTTGACTCTTGATTTTGACCAAAAAGTCAAAGTTTGACTTTTCAGTGTACAGTCAAAATTGATCAATTGACTGGGAAATTCAACTGTCAATCTTGTGTACTTGGGATCTTTTGAGCTTGTTGAGCATGTCAAGATAATTCCATGGGGTCCTTGAGTCCATATGTGAGCTTGGTTTGCCATTAGTTAGGTCAAACAGTCAAAAATTGCCTTTGTGCAGTCAAAACCCTAAAAATGACCATTTTTCCCTTTTGATGATCTGATCAAATTTCTTGGGGAATTGTGATCCAAACTTGATCAAATGGTCCATATGAGTTCAATATGTTGATGTGGGTCAAAAATCATGAGGTTTGACTGTCAATTGGCCACAGTTGACTTTTTCCCCAATACAGCTGATTTCTAGGTCAACTGTCCAATTGACTGGGCAAAACTTGGAATCAAGATTTGAAACTTGGTGAGGATAAACTTGGGAGTCCAACATGAAGCATGAAAGTCATCTTAGGCATTTTAGGTTCAAACATCCTTGGGCAAACACAAACCCTAATTTGAGTCCACAGTGCAAGGAGAAGTCTTGAGCAGAGGAAACCCTAATTGGATCTTGATCTTCAAAGGTCTTGTGATGAGAAAATGTTGAGGAAATGAGAGGGCAAATTTTGGGGTACAACAGTTGCCCCTGTTCAATCTTCTTGAACCTGAAGAGTTAGATTGGCAAGTTTGCCTTTCGTGACTCGAGGGTAAAAGGAGATTGGACACTAGAGTGCCCGGAAATTTGCACTCGCATGCTGGAGTCTCAACAATGTGGTGTCGGGAATGGGCTTATAGATGTCATTTGGAGAGATGGTGGATAGGGAGATGGGCTTATAGATGCCATCTGGAGATGTGACGGAACCTTGTCGGGAATGGGCTTATAGATGCCATTTGGAAGTGTCAGTCGCATAAGAGATTCCTCTGCGAGAACTTGTGTATTTGAGAAAGACGGATGTTTTCCTGGCTTGTTATAGGTGTTTGATCTTCAGTCTCCTTATGCAGATATGCCCTGGCTAGATACAGGTATCGAATCTGGAAATAGTCGTTAATAGATGTGCCCTGGCTGGATACAGGAATCGAATCTTCGGACTCTTCAGACGTGCCCTGGCTAGATACAGGAATCGAGTCTGGAAACGTGGTCAACAGATATGCCCTGGCTGGATACAGGAATCGAGTCTGGAAACGTTGTCAACAGATATGCCCTGGCTGGATACAGGAATCGAATCTGGAGATGTTGTAGTTGATAGATGTGCCCTGGCTGGATACAGGAATCGAATCTTCGAACTTTTCAGACGTGCCCTGGCTAGATACAGGAATCGAATCTTCGGACTCTTCAGACGTGCCCTGGCTAGATACAGGAATCGAGTCTGGAAACTGATCACTCTCAGATGTGCCCTGGCTAGATACAGGTATCGGATCTGGAATTGCGACAGTTGAAGGTAATTGTTTTCAGGATTGTCTTTTTCCTGAAAAGGCAAAAACGTAAGTTGTATGCAATGTCATGATGTATGATATGCATGGTGTTATGATGTTCAATCATGAGATAGTGTTGTATGCGCTTTATCATGTATGTAAGCAAGATGTATGAAAATGTGAAATGTTTATGAATGCAATTTTGTCTTAGGAAAATAAATCCTTGCCGAACGGCCGGGGAGTTGCTCTGTGGAAGAGATACTTGGCCGAAGTTTTGATAAGAGGCCTGTTGAGGACTTTAATGATGGATTCCGCTGGGGATAATGATGATAAACTCCGCTGGGGATACCAAAGATAAACTCCGCTGGGGAATAGGAAGAACTTTGCCGAGGGCGATCTTCCGTGGCAGATAGCTGAGGATAACCCAGTTATAAGCCCTTGTGAGGAATAACTCTAAATAAAACTCGGGAGAGACGTCCGTACTCTGCAGGGGATAAGCTTCCAGAATCTACTAGGGATGAGCTTTAAGACCTGCCGGGGAATGTTGTGCTTTTTCATGATCGTCGGGGAGTCAACTCCGTTTGGGGAAAGTATTGCTGAATCTTGTTTTACTCTGCGGGGAGTTGAGATGATTTGGCCACATTCTTCAGTTGAATCTACCTTGATACCTTGGCGGACAAAACAACCAGACTGCATTAGACAACTTCACATTGCCCCTGTCTCTGATGTCACCTGTAATCAATCTCTTGTTTCATATGTAAACATTTATGAATCAGCAATTTAATGTCAAATGCATATATCAAAAGTGAACATTGGACGTTCTTCGCAAGACAAAACAGAAAAAAAAGAAAACAAGGGTAATTTGTACGGACAAGTGAATTTGTATTGATTTGAACTTTGCCTGTGAATAGGCGTTTTTGTACAAGAGGCTGGCATCCTAGTAAGAGGACGCTGCCGAATAATATAGAGTTTACAATTTGAAAAAAGAAACAAAACAGCTATGTGAACAAATCCACTGGGTTCCAACTCTGCTATCGCCTTTATGTCCTCGAACGTCTCATCGCTTTGCTGCCTAATTGAAGATGAAGCTGATTGGTCGATGCCGAAATCTGGAGCCAGATAGTTGATGCCGAATTCTGGATGCGAAGTGATCCAATGAGACATAGTGTTACGCTTTTATCCCTAACTTTTGCCTGGACCGCCCTTTCGGGTTTTCAATCCATCGGGATACCCTTTTTTGCCCAAGCCGCCTTTTCAGGTTTTCGACTTGCCGGGTGTACGAATTTTTATTCATTTCATCCCTTATTTTTGCCTGAACCCTTTTGGTTCGCCGGGAAGCCCTTATTTTTGCCTAGGTATGTCAACCTAGCGGGTCTCTTATTTATGCGTAGTATTTTTTCACTATGTCTGCATTGGCGGGGTGAGGAAGGTCGTCACCATCCATGGTGGTTAGGATCATGGCTCCTCCTGAGAACACACGTTTAACCACAAATGGCCCTTCGTAAGTAGGGGTCCATTTGCCCCGGGGATCACTTTGAGGAAGGATGATGCGTTTGATTACCAGGTCCCCAACTTGATACTCTTGCGGTCTGACTTTCTTGTTAAATGCCCTGATCATCCGTTTCTGATACGTTTGACCATGACAGATAGCAGTGAGCCTCTTTTCGTCAATCATATTTAATTGATCAAGTCGAGTTTGGATCCAATCATCTTCATTCAAGTCTGCATCCTTCATTATCCGGAGAGAGGGTATCTGGACTTCAATTGGCAAGACTGCCTCCATGCCATAGACCAAGGAGAAAGGAGTTGCCCCGGTTGACGTCCTTGCTGAGGTACGGTACCCATGAAGAGCGAACGGTAACATCTCGTGCCAATCTTTATAGGTCACTGTCATCTTCTGCACAATTTTCTTGATATTTTTATTGGCTGCTTCTACAGCCCCATTCATCTTCGGCCGGTAGGGAGACGAATTGTGGTGCTGTATCTTGAATTGTTCACAGAGTTCAGTGATCATTTTGTTGTTGAGATTGGTACCATTGTCCGTAATGATTCTTTCTGGGACGCCGTACCGACAGATCAGATTATGCCGGATGAAACGTGCCACGACGCTCTTGGTTACTGTGGCGTAGGAAGCCGCCTCAACCCACTTCGTGAAGTAATCGATCGCCACCAAGATGAAGCGATGCCCATTGGATGCCGTCGGTCGGATCTCACCGATCATATCGATGCCCCACATTGCGAAAGGCCAAGGTGCCGTCAGGATGTTCAAAGGAACCGGCGGGATATGCACCTTGTCAGCATAGATCTGGCATTTATGACAAGTTCGGGAGTGTTGGTAACAATCGGCTTCCATTGTGGACCAGAAATATCCTGCCCGAAGGATTTTCTTAGCCATGGTGTGTCCACTGGAATGTGTTCCAAATGTGCCTTCATGTAATTCCATCATAATTTTCTCTGCTTCAGCCTTATCCACACAACGTAGCAGAGTTGAATCATGATTCCGCTTGTAGAGAATGCCGTTGCTGAGGAAGAATTTTGCAGCAAACCTCCTCATGAACTTTTTATCATTGACAGACGCACCTTCCGGGTATTCCTGAGCTTCCAAGTACCTCTTCACCTCATGATACCAGGGTTTTTCAATCACCTTCTCAGCCTCGAGCTCGCAGCAGTATGCCGGTTCATCCAACTTCCAGATAAGGATTCGGGGAGCCTCATTGTCCCACTTAACTTTGAACATTGAAGACATCGTGGCTAGTGCGTCCGCTAGCTGATTCTCCTCTCTAGGGAAGTGTTCGAAAGTTATCTCTTCAAAGTGGGGAAGCAAGGTCGACACATACTCCTTGTAAGGAATAAGATTCGGGTGTTTCGTATCCCACTCGCCTTTGATCTGATTGATCACGAGAGCGGAATCTCCGAAGACACTTAGAAATTTTATCCTTAAGTCGATTGCAGCTTGTAAACCCATGATACATGCCTCATATTCTGCCATATTGTTGGTGCAGCTGAAATATAATTGGGCGGTGAGGGGAGTATGAGTTCCTTTGGGAGATATGATTACAGCGCCGACGCCGTTACCCAAAGCATTAGAGGCTCCATCAAAATGCATAGACCATCGGGATCCTTCCTCAGGTCCTTCATCCGGTCCAGGTACTTCACAGTCAGTTACCACCATGATGTCTTCGTCCGGAAAATCAAAGTTTAATGATTGGTAATCGTCCACAGGTTGGTGTGCCAAATGATCCGCCAGTACACTTCCCTTAATTGCTTTCTGAGTTGTATACTGGATATCATATTCTGTCAAGATCATTTGCCATCTCGCTATTCTTCCGGACAGAGCGGGCTTTTCAAATATGTACTTGATGGGATCCATTTTTGAAATCAATAAAGTAGTGTGAGTCAGCATATACTGTCTCAGCCGGCGAGCAGCCCATACAAGAGCGCAACAAGTTTTCTCAAGCAGTGAGTAACGAGACTCACAGTTGGTAAACTTTTTGCTCAAGTAATAAATAGCGTGCTCTTTTCGGCCAGACTCGTCATGCTGCCCCAGCACACACCCCATTGAATTATCAAGCACTGTCAAGTATAGTATCAGAGGCCTTCCTTCCACCGGTGGCATAAGAATGGGTGGCTCTTGGAGATATTCCTTTATCCTTTCGAAGGCAGCCTGACATTCATCGTTCCAGCGTACTACTTGATCTTTCTTCAGTAATTTGAAGATTGGCTCACAAGTAGCAGTTAGATGTGAGATGAATCGGGCAATGTAATTTAGTCGTCCCAGGAAGCCTCTGACTTCTTTCTCTGTTTTTGGAGTCGGCATCTCTTGTATGGCTTTTACCTTGGCAGGGTCCACCTGAATACCTTTATCACTTACAATGAAACCTAGCAATTTTCCGGATCTTACCCCAAAGGTGCATTTGTTGGGATTCAATCTCAGCTTGTACAACTTGAGTCGGTCAAATAACTTCCTCAGATGGTCAAGGTGCTCCTCCTCAGTTTGAGACCTTGCAATCATGTCATCAACGTATACCTCAATCTCATGATGGATCATATCATGAAATAAGGCAACCATGGCACGTTGATAGGTTGCCCCAGCATTTTTCAATCCGAATGGCATGACCTTATAACAGAAGGTGCCCCACTGAGTCACAAATGTAGTCTTCTCCATATCCTCTGGAGCCATCTTGATCTGATTATACCCTGAAAAACCATCCATGAAGGAGAACACCTTGTGTTGAGCGGTATTGTCAACAAGGACATCAATGTGAGGTAGGGGGAAGTCATCCTTGGGGCTGACCCTGTTCATATCCCTGTAGTCAACACACATTCTGACTTTACCGTCCTTCTTCGGTACCGGCACCACATTAGCAACCCACTGAGGGTAAGAGGTTACTGCAAGAAACCCGGCATCAAACTGTTTCATAACCTCGGCCTTGATCTTTTCAGACATCTCTGGACGCATCCGTCGGACTTTTTGCTTTACCGGAGGGCAATCTTCCTTGGTTGGCAGGTGGTGAACTACAATGTCGGCATCCAAACCAGGCATATCTTCATAGGACCAAGCAAAAATCTCCATGTAGTCTTGTAGCATCTGGATCAATCGTTGCTTCACGCTGAGCTCTAGATTGGCACCAATCTTGACCTCTTTCCTATCTGTCTCAGCACCCAGGTTAATTGTCTCCACCGGCTCTTCATGTGGTTGAATAGCTCTCTCTTCCTGGAGTAGCAGTCTTGCGAGTTCACCAGGCACTTCGCAATCATCTTCACCTTCGTCCTCGACCAAGTTGATCGGATTTTCGAAGTCATAACTGGCGGTAGCAGAGCTGTTACCAGTGAGATCCAGAGTGGATTGAAACCTGTATAAGTGAGTGTGTGTAAATATAGCTGTTTTGCAATATATATAACACAGAAAGGAAAAGAGAACAAGATTTGAAATGCAACAAACGTCCAATGTTTTGATTGATGATATATGAAAATGTCATACAAAAAGCCCTCACAAATGGAGCTACGATGCCCCGGGTAGGACACCGAGCCAACAAAGTTTTAACATATTGTTTGTTACAAATTGGAAATCAAAAGAAATTAATTACTGCGTGACAAATGTGATAGGGGTAAAATCCTTTGCCGTCCAGTTGCTTGGTCCGTCGCTGGTGGTCGGGTAGATCCAACTGTCAAATTCTGCTTCCTCTACATCCTCCTCGATAGCATTCACCCTTGAGCTGGAGATAAACACCAGAGCCTTTCTGATCTTCTCTTTGCGCACAACCCTCTGAGCCTCTGCAGTAAAGCCCAGCCCAAACTTGTCGTTCTTCTGAATGAAGTCAGGAAGCTGACCCCAGCTTGCACAATTGCCTTTCTGAACCACAGCCCGGGCATCCCTTAGGGAAGCCATCTTCAAGGAAACATTCTCTTCGACTGTTGCTTCTGCTGCTGCTGAAATTGGATACACCTCCTTGAAATGATGAAAGGGGGTTTCAATAAACTCCCCGTCCATCTCAATGTATCTGAAGGAATTCAAATGGCTCACCATATACTCCTCTTCTCCTTGCACAGTGAAAATCTTCCCCCTGACGGGATACTTCAGCTTCTGGTGCAAGGTAGAGGTCACTGCCCCAGCTTTATGGATCCAAGGTCGACCCAGTAGACAAGAGTACGATGGACGTATATCCATCACATAAAACGTAGAGTCGAACACCTGAGAGCCCACACGAATAGGGATGTTAACCTCTCCATGAACCATCCTTTTTGAACCGTCAAAGGCCCTGACGATGATATTGTTGGGCTTCAATTCCAGGCCTTCATAATCCAGACGGTCTAAAGCCTTTTTCGGTAGGACATTCAAGGAAGAACCAGTATCCACCAATACATGCGCCAAAGTAGTGCCCCTGCATTCGATAGAGACATGCAGGGCATCATTGTGGTCTCTTCCCTTCGCGGTCAGGTCAGCATCTGAAAAACCCAAGCCATTGTCTGCTGTCAGATTTGCTATGCAATCAGTGAACTGGACTGCAGACGTCTCCTGCGGTACATGGGCCGTCTTGAGAAATGAGATCAAGGCCTTAGCATGGGCCTCGGAGCATAGCAATAAGGAGAGCAGGGAGATCTTGGAGGGTGTATGCCCCAGCTGCTCGACAACATTGAAATCACTTTTCTTTATTATTTTCAGGATCTCCTCCATTTCTTGTTGGGAGGCTTCAGCATTTATGGGTATTGGTGCCTCCATCCAGGCAGGCTCTTCTTCAACCCCTTTGCCCCGAGCATTAGATGACTCGGCGGCAGGGGAAACAACTTGATCAGTAACAGGAACAGGTAAACTTGTGGGTGTTATAAGGAGGGGTTTTCGAATAGCGGGCGGTGCAATGTCAGGCGAGAAGAGCCTGCCACTGCGGGTGACCTTGGCTGGACCAGTGATATCGCAGATACTGGCGCCAGTGTCGAATTCTTGTTTGATTCCATTTACATACACGTCTGCCCCATAATGCCAGGGGACAGCTTTATCAGACACGTAGGGGAGAGGCCCCGGGACAGTAATAATCACAGGTGCAACAGTCATGACTTGAACAGGCTTCTTCGGGGGAGCCTTGATTGGATTTTTGAAGATGGTAACCACAGAAATTTCTTTTATCGGAACCGACTGAACAGCAGACTTCTTAAACAGAATCTCCTTGCTATCCATTAGGCTTTGGACGCCTAACCTCAGCAAAGGGCAACCAGACAGGGAAACAGCACAGAACAGGCAACCTTCACTGCAACCCGGAAATAAACCGGCCCGCAGTAGGTTCTTCTTAACGGTCTTCAGAGGGGTGACAACTTCATTTACCGAAACAGCATACAATTCTTCCTCAATGGCATTTACTCTATGCTGGGGCATAGGAGCAGTTACAACATTTGGTCTCTCCGGCGCTTCAAACTGAATTTCCTTTGCGTCGATCAGATCTTGCACTTTGTTTCTCAAGGCCCAGCAATCATCAGTAGTGTGCCCGGGACTATCAGAATGATAAGCACACCGGGCATTTGGGTTATACTTAGGAGACGCAGTGTTGACGACCTTAGGAGCTTCTTTGAGGGTCACCAGGTTGGTGGACAACAGTTGGGGTAAAATTTGAGATAAGGTCATACTCAGTCGGGTATACTGCCTCTTGGGCCTTTCGCTTCTTTGTTGATTGTACTGTTGAGGAGCAGCAACAGGTTTCGAGATGACCAAAGCATTGACGGCTTGGCGACTTTTGGGCTTGACTTGTCTTCTAGGACCATAGACGGCACTTGCTTCTTTCTTAAACGGCCTCTTCTCAGCACTTGTGGAGGCAGCCTTTTGTATCTTGCCTGACCTGATGCCAGCTTCAATTCTTTCTCCTGTCAATATCAAATCTGTAAACCCAGCGGAGGAGTTACCAACCAAATGATTGAAAAACGGACCAGACAACGTCCCTAAAAACATATCAACCAGCTCACGATCAGTCAATGGAGGCTGCACCCTGCCAGCCAAATCTCTCCATTTTTGAGCGTACTCTTTGAACCCTTCACCCGTTCCTAGGGACATACCCTGAAGTTGGGTACGCGTAGGAGCGAGATCAGAATTGTATTGGTATTGTCTGTAGAATGCGGTTGCCAAATCTTCCCAGTGTCGGATGCTAGCTCCATCTAGTTGGTAGAACCATTCAAGCTGTGACCCCGAGAGGCTATCTTGGAAGAAGTGAATCCAGAGGTTCTTATCCGCCGTATAAGGTTGGATCTTCCTTACGTACGACCTTAGATGCAGCTTTGGGCAGGAGACCCCATCATACTTGGCGAAGGCAGGCGCCTTAAACTTGTGTGGAATTACTACCCCAGAAGATAACCCCAAATCTCCGAAATCCAGTCCCGGCACATTCTGAATTTCCATGGCGCTTAAGCGGTCCTCCAATTGCTTGTATCTGTCAGCAGCAGGTGGGTATTGTTCGTCGTTATAGTCCGTCTCATTGTCGGAGACTGCGGGACTAGGAGCCCCTCCCCCTTGGGGACTGTTTTTCTCAGCAGAAGAAGTGGTTGGATCAGCTTCATTATGGAGTGTATTCCCAAATCTGCGTCCGGTGTTGAACAGCGCAGTCCTCTTTTTCTTCTTCTTCTTCATGAGTAGAGTCTTCAACTCTTGCTGACCTTGGGCTAGGCTTAGGACCATCTCTTGAAATTGTGCACTTTGGGCCTGAAGGGCCTTGATTTCTTGCTCACTGGATGAGTCTGGATTCATGATGACTGTGCAAAATAAACAGCGAAGGAGATTAAGCAACCTGTGAAATAGGGTACCTGCTATGCATATGGTGCAATGGAATGCGTATGCTTTATGTTTTCAAAGACAAACAAGATTCAACTTTGTAGACAAAAAGGGAAACACACTTCATTAGATTAAAATTTTCAATTGTTCAACAATTTGCCCTTAGGCTTTACAGGAATGAAAAATACTGGAAAGGAAATAAACTATAAAAGGAAACATCCAAAGCTCATCAATGCTCCCATGGCCTCCTCTTTTCAGTGTTGATGTAGTTGTTCAGGACCCGTTCTTCCTCCAATTGCTTAGTCAGCCTCTGGATCTTCCGTTCCTGCTCGTTGAATTTCTCCCGATAGAAATCCCGTTCTTCCTTTAGCTGCGCCCAAGATCTCTTCATGGTGTCAAAATCAGTAGGTATCTGAGGAGGGATGACAGTTGAAGGAACCCCATCTTCAACAGGAGACTCAAGAATGAGAGGTCTAACAGCTTCGTAGGGCATACCTAACCTTTGAGCACGGATGCGGACCCATTTGCAATAGGGCTTTAATGGCAGAGAAGTCTTTGGTCCCAACTCATGTGGGTCGGCTTTGTGGATTCTGTCCCAAGCTCTAATGAATCCCTGGCGTAGTTTGTCACTGTCTGCCTGAAACTCAAAATGGAAGTGAGGAACCAGCATTTCATGAGGCCCATCTCCTCTGGCTCTTCCAAACTGACGGAGAGCTAAACACGGATTGTAAGAGATTCCTCCTTGGATACCAATCAGCGGAATGTTAGGGTATTCTTCGCAGCGGTCAATAACAGCTACCTCATCCAAACCTCTGAGAGTCCAGGTGATGTCATTATCAGTGAGAGACATTAACCTCCGAGCCCAACCTTTTCCTTCTTCATTCTTCAGCACGAACTTAGGAAGGTGCGAAATAAACCACCTTACTAGCAAAGGAGCACAACACCACAGAGTTCCCCATTTTCGAGCAGTACGAGCATAGAGTTGTTGTAGAATATCACCCAAAAGAGTGGGTACTGGATTCCGAGACATGAAGATCCTTATGACATGGATACTGATAAAGGTGTCGGGGTTGGGAAACAGTACCAGACCATAGATCAAAAGAGCCAGAACATCCTCATATGCCTTGAAGTCCAAGTCATTCCAGAAATCATTAGCCTTGCCAACCAGAAATTTGACCAAAAAGCCCTTGATCCCATTTCTAGTCTCCCAGTTGGATAATACCTCTTCTTTGGTCAAGGGGAGAATTGCAGCAATCTCTTCAGGTCTAGGAGTCTTTTCCAACCCAGTGAATGGAGTTTGTTCCAAGACAGGGATCCCAAGCAAATAAGAAAATTCTTCCAGGGTAGGAACCAGCTGGAAGTCTTGAAAGGTGAAATAATGGTACAGAGGGTCATAAAACTGGGTCAGAACACTTATCAGTTGTTGGTCCCATTTTGCAGTGACCAAGCCAAGGAGGGAACCATGTCTGTTGATGAAGGAAGAAGTGTTTGGAATCCTACCAACCAAATCCTTGAGTAACACCGGTGGTTGAACAAAGTTGAGCCGGACAGTATTCCTACGCACGGGTATCATGATGTCCTACAAAACAGAGCAAAGATGAAACTCTTTTGTCTTTGAAATGGGTTAGTCCTTTATACAGGATGCATGCAATGGTATGATGGCATGATGCTATGATGAAGCACACCACAAGTATTCACTTAGGTAAATAAGGCACACAAGTCACACAAGACACCCTTAGGTTTCAAGCCAGCATGAGTTTCAGGTATTACCCTCTTTTGGTTTTGTTGGTTAAAACCTGTCCTATCAAAAGTAACCGGGTTCTAGAGGATCTCAAATCATTGGCTACCCTCAATCGGTCATAACTCCAGCATCGCAATCTTTTCTCGCGGCCAGAACCATCTCGAGAGTTTAGCCTCAATGAGTGTAGCATACTGCTACTGTCCTAATAGCCAAGTTGGTCAATTTAGGGTTCTAAGGTTGGTTGGTGTTAAATGACCCCTTAGAAGACCTATATTCTCCCCGTTGCAACACAAGGGATATAGGTACAGACTAAGATGCCACACCAACGTAGCCACTGCTTCACCCATGTCGGTCTACGCCGGACAGGTCCCTCACAGATTATTCTACCTAAAAGGGTATTTCCCAGATCCGGGTTAGGATCTATGAAACTCCGATGCAAAGCCCACAAATATAAAAGCAAACAAAGCAAACAATTGAAAACAAAGGTGATCTAAGCCCTAAGGTTACTCCACTTTTAACGTATTCCTCAGCAGAGTCGCCAGTTCTGTGATACGGTGGGAGAACTGATTTGAGGTTTTGCGTTTGTATTCGCAAATGTTGCGGTTAGCAAGAGTCGCCACCGACTTTTTATTTTATCCTAAGGAAAGGTTAAAAAGCACAGCAAAAACCTTTTGAGATGTTTTCTTGGGTTCGGGGAGTAGATTATAGAAAGGGAAGGTATTAGCACCCTTTCTATCCATGGTTATCCATGGGCTCTTAGTTACTTGCTTAGATCAACTTGCCTTTTGTTTTCAATTTGTTTGAAATGGTGCTTTGTGTGTGGGTTTGAAAATGTTTTGAAAAGAGGCCAATGTGGTGGCAACCTTTGTAATGATCCATGTGGGGATGTATACAAAGATGTACATCTTTTGAAAAGGTTTTCATTTGTTTTTGAAAGTCATTTTGAAAATGTAGTGATGTGTGGTTTTGAAATTAGGCAAGTGTTTTGTTTTGCAAGTTTGATTCAAGTAACTAAGAGGTTATCTACTCCTAAATTTCTCAAAAGATTACTTCTATGTTTTAACCCTTTTAACAAGTTTGTTCTACCATTGAATTTGGTGGACAACCTTATGTTAGGATGTGAAAGGGACAGGCGCGGGTCATCGTTTAGACCATAATTGCAACGGCGTTAAATGTCTTTGGGCATTTTCTTTAAGGGACTTGATCATTTGTTTTTGTTTGTTTTGAAAGGTTTTTATCGAGGGACTATGATCATTCAAATTGTTTGCTTTGCCCAAAGAAGTTCAACATACAATATGGCCCAATCTTGAAAGGCAACAAGTGGAATACCCTAGGGGGTGCAAGTGTGATTTGTGTGTCCATTTTCATGCTTGTTTATCTTGAGATTAGGTCATAACTATTTTTTATCGTTTTTTCGCATACAAACCCTAATTCTAACATGTTATCATTAGAAAGCATATAAAGTGCGAAAATAAATTTACTAAGCTATTACAAAACCAAATATGGGAATGGGGGTACAAATGTTCAAATGGGGATATTGACAAGTAATTTAAACCTAAATTATTACATCATTTTGAATATTTGCAATTTAATCAATGTACAAAAATTAAATAAGAATGCAAGATGCAAAAGAAATGTTTTGTATATGTATGAAAAAAATATTATTTATGTAAAAGAGAAAAGAAAATAAAAATATATTATTTTTTGGGAGTATTTTGAATTTAGGGCAAAAACCCTAATTTTAATGAAAATGGATATTAATTGGCTTAATTTAATACAAACATTTATTTATTATGTACAAAAATAAAAATAATGAAGTATATTATGAAAAAGTATTTTTTGTATCAAATATTAATAAAAATGAAAAAATTCAAATATTTTTATATTCTAACCTAAATATATTAATAAACATATATATATATATATATATATATATATATATATATATACATATATTAATTTCTTAAATATGCATTATGTGCAAAAATATTTAATATTTAATAAAATAAATAATAATAATAAAAAAAAGTATTTTTTATGTGGAATATTTTCAGAATGTAAACAAAAATAACAATTGTATTTACACTATTTTTATATTTATTCTAAATAATAGTATGTATATATTTTATGTATAAACAAAGAAATAAATCAAATAAATATGCCATAAATTCAAAAAAAGATGGAAAAAATATTTTCAAAATTTTAACATGCTGAGAAAAAATAAACAAGTCAAACAAAAAAAGAAAAAAGTCAAAAAGAATTAAAAATAAGACAAATGGGCTTAGGGGGTGTAATAGCAATTAAGTGGTGTGAAGAGAAATAACACAAAAGCCCAGCCCAAAGATCACTGTCTTCAACCTCCAACAATAACATTTGAAAAAAACGCGCGCCCCTGTTCTTCAATGTCCAACTCTCGATTCCTGGCTTTTCAGCAAAAACTCATAACACAACAAACGCTCAGCATGAAGAGACGATTCTAACCATGTATGGAACTTGACCTAACTCTCTAAGATGAGGGAGAATTTCTCCTCCCCCAAATCCTAACCTAATTTTTCTGCCATTTTCAGACTCCAAATTCTCTCTACTCAGGCAAAAGAAATGAAATGTAAAGATATGTACATGTTCAGGGCTATGAGTAGAACCTTGTTTCTTCACAAACTTAAGACTAAAGATGCATGATGAGAGAGATACGAGTTCAAAGTTTTACCTGTGCAGTTGAACTTCTATCTGGAGAATGAGGAACTTCTAGTGCAAGGTAATGATTGGAAAAGCTTCCTTGAGGTCCAGGGATGCTTTTTCAGTGCTTACTTTGTCTTGAAACTTCTTGTATCGAGCTATGGAACTTCAACTGCAAGAGGAAAAAATGAAAATGGTGGAAACTGTTAGAGAGATTACAGGTCAGGTTTTAGGTCATGGTTAGCTTGCATATATGCTAGGGAGTGTATATGGATTGATTTTGGTAAGAATGCTCGAGAGAAATGGGAGTTAGCACTCAAACTGCAGAGGCAACCCTGTTTTTGCAGTTTGAGGATGATTCTGAGATGGAGGGTGCTTGAAAGGTCAATGAATCGTGCCAAAGCTTGGATATGTTCTTTGGAATGTGTTTGATAGCTTTTGTGTTGTGTGCTAAGGCTGAGATTGAAGTTGGTACAAGTTATGCAATGTTACTTGAATTTGAAGCAAGCAATGGTCACTTGGTGTTTTAGGTCAGTAGGGGCCTCTAATCCTGCTGCATAAGCCTCTCTTGATCAGAGCAATTTGCCCATAATCTTGTGCCCATGAGATCCTAACTGTACTTGCTTGGATTTCAATTTGACATAAAGCTAGCTTTTTACAAAAATGGATAAAGCACTTTATCTAGTTTAGGATTAATCTTGCATACAATGCTTGCACTCAAAGAACAACACCTTAAAACATTGAATATGCATTAAATTATTGAGTATGGAATGGTTCAAGGACCTGTAATCAAGCATAAAGCAAGCTGATTTCAAATTTGCAAGATTATGAACATGTTTTGATGAAGAACAAAAGTGAATTTTTGCCAACTTGTGAAATTCGAATCTCTCAAGTTATGTGGTTGTTTGATGAGTTATTGGACATTTTGGAAAGCTTGGAATGTGTACTACAATCCATATTTGAAATGCAAATTAAAATTCCAAGTGGAAGGGTATGAAAAGTGGCCTTGAAGTGGGGTAGAAAACCTTGTCAAAATAGGTTAAAATTTCACTAAGTTAAAAATGGTTTAGTGCCCTTATTCAAAAAATTGTAACTTGAGATACAAGCTTCAAATGAGAAAACTTTGTGAATAAAAGTTGTAGATTATGCAACAAGCTACAACTTTCATGTTTTGACTTTTGTTTGAATCCAAATGGATCTTGGTGAAAAGATGGGGCAAAGTTGGGAAAAAATTAGGGTTTTTCATAACTTAGAAAAATTCTAAGTTATGAAAAATTCCATTTTCAAA
Source organism: Vicia faba (assembly GCA_948472305.1). NCBI lineage: Eukaryota > Viridiplantae > Streptophyta > Magnoliopsida > Fabales > Fabaceae > Vicia > Vicia faba. The sequence continues at coordinate 1,134,677,270 of OX451741.1, read as the reverse complement.
CCCTAATTTGCATTTTGTGATTTCTTGGTGAACAAGTTTCATGATTTGGCATATTTTGATGAAAAATGAATCTTGACTCTTGATTTTGACCAAAAAGTCAAAGTTTGACTTTTCAGTGTACAGTCAAAATTGATCAATTGACTGGGAAATTCAACTGTCAATCTTGTGTACTTGGGATCTTTTGAGCTTGTTGAGCATGTCAAGATAATTCCATGGGGTCCTTGAGTCCATATGTGAGCTTGGTTTGCCATTGGTTAGGTCAAACAGTAAAAAATTGCCTTTGTGCAGTCAAAACCCTAAAAATGACCATTTTGCCCTTTTGATGATCTGATCAAATTTCTTGGGGAATTGTGATCCAAACTTGATCAAATGGTCCATATGAGTTCAATATGTTGATGTGGGTCAAAAATCATGAGGTTTGACTGTCAATTGGCCACAGTTGACTTTTTCCCCAATACAGCTGATTTCTAGGTCAACTGTCCAATTGATTGGGCAAAACTGGGAATCAAGATTTGAAACTTGGTGAGGATAAACTTGGGAGTCCAACATGAAGCATGAAAGTCATCTTAGGCATTTTAGGTTCAAACATCCTTGGGCAAACACAAACCCTAATTTGAGTCCACAGTGCAAGGAGAAGTCTTGAGCAGAGGAAACCCTAATTGGATCTTGATCTTCAAAGGTCTTGTGATGAGAAAATGTTGAGGAAATGGAAGGGCAAATTTTGGGGTAGAACAGTTGGTTCTCAGGTTTTCGCATCTACATTCTATGTGATGGACATTCGGCCATCTTATTCTTGTTTGCTGGGTCGCCTGTGGATCCACAAAGCTGGGGTAGTAACTTCTACGCTCCACCAGATGCTGAAGTACCCAGTGAAGGGGAAAATTATTACAGTAAGAGGGGAATAAGAGTACATGGTAAGCCAACTCAACTCCTTTCGGTATGTGGAAATGGACGGGGAGTTCATTGAGACCCCGTGTCAACATTTTGAAGAAGTTCCCCAGACGCTGGCGTCAACTGAAACTGTTGTTGAAGATCCTCCAATGAAGATGGCTTCCCTCAAGGATGCCCGGGCTGTTGTTGAGAAAGGTGGGTGTGCAAATTGGGGCCAACTCCCTGATTTTTCACATAAGACTAACAAGTTTGGTTTGGGTTTCACTGCAGAAGCTCAAAGGGCTGTTCGGAGTGCGCGGACTGGAAGACCTCCCCCTGTTTATCAGCAATTCAGGAGTGAATGCCATTGAAGACGATGTTAAAGAGTCTGAGTTTGACAGCTGGATTTACCCAATTGCCGATGGTGGATTAAGCAATTGGACGGAAAAGGACTTCGTCCCAATTTCTTTTATTAACCAGTAATGAGACATTTGTTTTGAATTTGTAACAGACAATTTTTAAACTTTACGGCCCGGTGTCTTACTCGAGGCACCGTGGCTCTGTTTGTGAGGGCTTTATGTGTCATCTACATATATCATTAATAAAAGCATCAGAAGTTTCGTGCATTTCAAATTTTGCGCTCCTTGTTTTTCTTTTTCTATCTTGCAAAACAGCTATTTTACACACACTCACATATACAGGTCTACATCCACTCTGGATCCCACTGATAACGATTCTGCTACTGCCAGGTATGACTTCGATAGTCCGATCAACTTAGCCAAAGACGAAGGTGAAGATGATTGCGAAGTGCCTGGTGAACTTGCTAGATTGTTACTTCAGGAAGAGAGGGCCATACAGCCGCATGAGGAGCCCGTGGAAATAGTAAATCTGGGTATAGAGGTAGACAAGAAAGAGGTCAAGATTGGTGCAAATCTGGAACTTAGTTTTAAGCAACAGTTGATTCAGATGCTGCGTGACTATGTGGAGATCTTTCCCTGGTCTTATGAAGATATGCCTGGGTTGGATACCGATATTGTGGTTCACCGCCTGCCTACCAAGGAAGACTGTCCTCCAGAACAGAAAGTTCGCCGAATGCGCCCAGAGATGTCTGAGAAAATCAAGGCTGAAGTTATGAAACAATTTGATGCCAATTTTCTAGCAGTTACTTCTTACCCACAGTGGGTTGCCAATGTGGTTCCAGTGCCGAAGAAGGATGGTAAGGTTCAGATGTGTGTTGACTATAGGGATCTGAACAGGGCAAGTCCCAAGGATGATTTCCCTCTACCTCATATCGACGTTCTGGTTGACAACACCGCACAACATAAGGTTTTCTCCTTTATGGATGCTTTCTCCGGTTATAATCAGATTAAAATGGCTCCCGAATACATGGAGAAGACGACCTTTGTTACTCAATGGGGTACCTTTTTCTACAAAGTCATGCCTTTCGGATTGAAGAATGTTGGGGCAACATATCAGCGTGCCATGGTCGCTTTGTTCCATGACATAATCCATCATGAGATTGAGGTATACGTCGACGACATGATTGCAAGATTCCAGAATGAGGAAGAACATCTTGACCACCTTCAGAAGTTATTTGATAGGTTGAAGTTGTACAAGCTGAGGTTAAACCCGAACAAGTGCACCTTCGGGGTAAGATATGGTAAGCTGTTGGGTTTCATCGTAAGTGATAAAGGTATTCAGGTGGATCCTACAAAGGTGAAGGCTATACAGGAAATGCCAGCTCCTCGAACAGAAAAAGAAGTCAGAGGCTTTCTGGGACGCTTGAAATATATTGCCCGATTCATCTCACACCTGACTGCTACTTGTGAGCCAATATTCAAGCTACTGAAGAAAGATCAAGTGGTAAGATGGAATGATGAATGTCAGGCCGCTTTCGAAAGGATCAAAGAATATCTCCGAGAGCCACCCATTCTGATGCCTCCAGTTGAAGGGAGACCTTTGATCTTATACTTGACAGTACTCGATAATTCAATGGGGTGCGTGCTGGGGCAGCATGACTAGTCTGGCCGAAAAGAGCATGCTATTTATTACCTTAGAAAAAAGTTTACCGACTGTGAGACTCGATACTCGTTTCTTGAGAAAACTTGCTGCGCTTTGGCATGGGTAGCTCGCCGGCTGAGATAGTATATGCTGACTCACACTACTCTATTGATATCAAAGATGGATCCAATCAAGTATATCTTCGAGAAGCATGCCTTGTCCGGAAGAATAGCAAGATGGCAGATGATCTTGACTGAGTATGACATCCAGTATACGACCCAAAAAGCAATCAAAGGAAGTGTGTTGGCAGATCATTTGGCACATCAAGCAGTGGATGATTACCAGTCTATGAACTTTGAATTTCCGGATGAGAATATCATGATAATGACTGACTGTGAAGAACCTGGACCGGATGAAGGACCTGAGGAAGGATCCCGATGGTCTATGTACTTTGATGGAGCTTCAAACGCTTTGGGTAATGGAATTGGCACCATGATCATATCGCCTAAAGGCTCTCATACTCCGTTCACCGCCCGACTATGTTTCAACTGCACCAACAATATGGCGGAGTATGAAGCATGCATCATGGGTCTTCGAGCAGCAATTGACCTAAGGATTAAGTTTCTAAGTGTCTTCGGAGATTCCGCTCTTGTGATCAGTCAGATCAAGGGCGAGTGGGATACGAAACACCCAAATCTTATTCCTTACAAGGATTATGTATTGACATTGCTTCCACACTTCGAGGAGATAACCTTTGGACACTTCCCTAGAGAGGAGAATCAGTTGGCGAACGCGCTGGCTACGATGTCTTCTATGTTCAAAGTCAATTGGGACAACGAGGCTCCCCGGATTACCATTGAAAGGTTAGACGAACCTGCACATTGCTGTGACATTGAGACTGAAGAGGTAACAGATAAACCCTGGTTTCACGAGGTGAAGAGATACCTTGAGGCTCAGGAGTACCCCGAGGGTGCATCTGTTAATGATAAGAAGTTTCTGAGGAGGTTCGCGGCGAAGTTCTTCATCAGTAATGACATCCTTTACAAGCGTAACCATGATTCAACCTTACTGCGATGTGTGGATAAGAACGAGGCAGAAAGGATTATGGTAGAGTTACATGAAGGTACTTTCGGGACTCATTCCAGTGGACATACCATGGCAAAAAAGATCCTACGGGCGGGATATTATTGGTCCACTATGGAAGCCGACTATTATCAGCATTCTCGGACATGTCACAAGTGCCAAGTCTATGCTGATAAGGTGCACATACCTCTAGTTCCTCTGAACGTTTTGACAGCTCCGTGGCCTTTTGCAATGTGGGGCATTGACATGATCAGCGAGATCAGAACTACGACATCTAACGGGCATCATTTCATCCTGGTAGCAATTGATTACTTTACGAAATGGGTTGAAGCAGCTTCCTTTGCTACTATAACCAAAAACGTCGTGGCACGGTTCATTCGGCACAATCTATTTTGTCGATACGATGTACCAGAGAGGATCATTACAGACAACGACACAAATCTCAATAATAAGATGATCACTGAACTCTGCAAACAGTTCAAGATACATCATCACAACTCTTCTCCCTACCGGCCGAAGATGAATGGGGCTGTTGAAGCGGCTAATAAGAACTTTAAGAAGATTGTGTAGAAGTTGACGGTAACGTACAAAGACTGGCACGAGATGTTACCGTTTTCTCTTCATGGGTAGCGTACCTCAGCGCGGACGTCAACAGGGGCAACACCCTATTCCTTGGTATATGGTATGGAGGCAGTCTTGCCTATCGAAGTTTAGATACCCTCTCTTTGGATCATGAGGGATGTAGGTTTGAGCAAAGATGACTGGATCCAGACCCGACTTGATCAACTGAATTTAATCGACAAAAAGAGACTTACTGCCATTTGTCATGGTCAGACGTATCAAAAATGGATGATCAAGGCATTTAACAAAACTGATTTTCACATTCCAGGCCAATTCAAGGCATTTTATTGATTCTAATACCTTGCAGAAGTTCTCAGGAACGATTTACAATCAAATTCCAATACCAAAGCTCAAGGAATCGTCCATTACAGTTTCACGGTTTGCCATTTTTTTTTTCCAGAATCGTAACTCATCATTCATGCGCATTTGACATATTTTCTTGATTGTTTTGTGTTAATAGGGACCATATGAAGCTAATGGTATCACTTAATTAAACTATAACTCCCTAAATCACAAGATGCCATGAACGGTTTTCTAGGGTTCTTGAGTTTGAAATTGGGGATTCCTAAACCAGGAAAAATTGAGACTTGTGAGACCCATGACTGAATTCGTTGAACCAAGACGAGCAAGACTGGACCCTCGCGAAATATTTATGTGTACCATAGCTCTAATCGCTATTTTTCGTGCAAGCATATTGTGGGGGTTAAAAACTCCCATTATCTAATGTTGTTTTTACAGGTACAATGAGGAAGACGATGATGTGTTAACGCTCCATTGGCTGGTTTCAAAAATACGCGCGTTTTTTGTGTTTTTCAGCATATGGTTTATTTTTCATATATAATATTCTCTATCTATCCTAATAACAATTAAAGCAGGTGGTTAAGGCATTGGATTGGAAACGTTGGGACCTGGGTTCGAATCCCAGGTCCCCCAAAATATTTGTTTCTAATTTTCTTTGCATAATTACATACAGGTTTCCAAAAGGGTATCCACCATATACCTCAATCATCAACGCGCCATGTGGCTTCAGGCACAGATCCAAGGGTCATGGGTGAATGATCATCATACTCCCAGTCAACACGCGCCATGGAGGATCAAGAAAGTCAAAAGCAGGCTTGAGTACAATTGGGCTTTAGAATTCCACATACACCTCCTAATTGGGCCAGTACCCCCCCTGGTTTATTCTTTTTTTTATTTATTTTTATATTTTCCATTTAATTATTTTTACTATTAATTATTATTATTATTATTATTATTTAATTAACCAAATTAACTTTTTTTTCATAATAAATCCAGAAAACATAAAAAATAATAATATTTTTATTTATTTATTAAATTTAATTAGTTATTTTTGTAAATAAATACTAACATAAATTAATTTAGTTAATTAGGTTAATTTTAACTTTTTTTTCACAATAAATAAAATCAATGTAGAATTAGGGTTTTGACAATTTTAACCCTTTTATTTTTATTTTCTTTTTTAAAACATAAAAAACAAAAATATTTCTTTTATTTAATTAATTAATTAATTAGGTTTAATTTAATTTAATTCATTAAATTCAAAAATCTTCTTTCTTTCTAAAAAAGGGTCAAAACCCTAAGGACTTCCCCGATTCAATTCTTCTCGCGCGCATGTTTATTTTTTATTCATATTTTTGACCATATTTATGTATTTGCTCCGAGGATGTAATAGCGTTAATTAGGACTTTTTATCGCTTTCATTTAATTTTCCGCAATTTACTTTTCAAAGGGTTTGCTTTTGGCGATGTAAATACCCGACGCCTTGTAATAGTTTAGTTTATTTTCCGCAACTATTAACTGCTAGATGTATGTTAACTAGGCTATGCATGACAAGACTTATTCTAAAATTAAAAGCAATCGTAGCTCACCATAACATGTACAAAGATAACTTAACATGAAACCTGACACACTCGCACATGCCACTCCTAGGGTACGCCTCACTTGATTGCCTCGACGTGGTCATTGAGTATAGGGTGTTTTAGAGGTCGCCCTCCTGTCTAAAGATCCAAGTTGCCTCGAAACGGTTGCCTCGGATAAAAAACGATCTAATACATTAGGGTTACTAAGGAGTCCTACCATTGCTTTAGTGACCACATGTCCCTATAATCGAATTGACCCGAAAAACACCAACGACGGTGCTACCTACTTCTCAATAGTGGGATAGTACTGTCTAAAGGACATTTACACAAGTTAATTTCTTTTGAGTAGGTAGAGGTTCTCAGGTACTTTCTCTTTCAAAACAAAAACAACTTTTCGCACTTACACTTTCAAACAAAGTTTTCAAACAACACTTCATACACTCTTGAGGACTGATACAAGAGTTAAATCGAAGTTTTCAAACAAACTTTTTTTCAAAACACACAAACACAAGAAAAGCAAAACATTTTGAAAACATAGTGAGCAAGTACCTAAGAGCCCGTGGATAACCACGGATAAAAAGGGTGCTAACACCTTCCCTTTCTATAATCTACCTCCCGAACCCGAGAAACATCTCAAAAGGGAATTTTTCTGTGCTTTTGTCCTTTCCTTGTTGGATAAAATAAAAGACGGTGGCGACTCTTGCTTACCGCGACATTTTGCGAAATGCAAACGCGAACCAACATTTCAAAATAGTCAGTTCTATTTCCACCGATCACACATTACCATCCCAAAAGCCTATCATACGCCATCAACAGCTAGCCACAGGATTCATGATCAACCAGATCCAACGCCTATCGCTGAAGAACCATGGTGTACCATCAAATAGGGCCAGCGCTGGATCTCACGCATTGGTTGGGCTCAACAGTTATTGGGCCTAGTAAATTTCACAACACCCCCCCAGAATTACTCATCAACATAGGCCCAATTTAATAATTTTTTTTCTTTTATTTCTTTTATTTGTTTAATTATTTGTTTTCACAAATTAATCTTTTTTAATTAACTACAAAAAACCAAAAAAAAAATCACAAAGACACCAAAAATCTTTTTTTATAAAATATTTATTTCTTAATTAATTAATTTAATTCAAAATTAGGGTAATTAAATATTATTTTTTGTAAATTAAAATCAATTAGAAATTAGGATTTGATTTTGTAAATAATTAAGTTTTTTCTTCAAAAATAGCTTAAATATTTTTTCTCAAATTAGATTTTTTACGTTTTCTAATCATCCTCGCATTTAATTCATCACGCGTATTTTAATTACTTTTATTAATTATTTTCTAACTGCTTCGAGGTTGTAATAGATTTAATTAGGTTTTAATTCCGTATTTTATTTTTAGTAAAAATAATTCTTTATCTGCGAAAGCCATGTAATAGTTAGGATTTCTATTTTCGTACTTTAAATTTTCGCAATTATTAACTATTAGATGTATGCTAATAGGATTGTATGGGAAGAATGCTTGAAAATTAAAACGCTAGAAAACCCTAAATGTGCAAAGACAAATTAACTGAAAAAGTTCACTCGCACATGCTCACTCCTAGGGTTTACTCCACTTCGATCGCCTTCGGTTAAACAGTCATGAAGTATAGGGTTTGTTAGTGGTCGTCCTCTAGCACTGAAAGATCTCAAATGACCCATTCAGATGTTGCCTCGGAAAAAGATCTTTAAGGCTTTAGGATGATTACTAACACCTCTTAACATTGCTTTTGTGACCGTATCTGTCCCTTCGAACATCCCTTAAAACTCCAACGACGGTGCTACCTAAACCTTAATAATGGGATAGCGTTGTCTAAAGGAAAACGAACAGTCTTTTTCGAGTAGGTAGATAGTTCCTAGGTACTTGCTCAAACAAACAAATTTCACACCAACACTTTTCAAACAATTTTCAAAACAACTTCGTCACACCCTTGAGGACTGATACAAGGGTTATCATGAAGTAAACTTTTTTTTCAAAACAAGCACACACAAGCTATTTTAAAATGAGCAAGTATCTAAGAGTCCATGGAAAACCATGGATAGAAAGGGTTCTAACACCTTCCCTTTTTATAATCTACCCCCCGTACTCAGAAATATTCTCGAAAAAGGTTTTTTCTGTTCTTTTTCCTTTTCCTAATTGGATAAAATAAAATTTGGTGGTGACTCTTGCTTACTGCGACACTTTGCGAACGAAAAACGCAAAAACGCAAACCAGTATTAACAGTCAGTTTTGCCACCGTATCACAGAAATGGAGACTCTGTTGGGGATTATAATAAAGTGGGGTATACCTTAGGATCTAGGTCATTTTGAAATTTGCTTTCTTGTTTGTTTTCTTTATTCTTAAAGGTTTTTGTTTGGGTTACTATAGATCCTACACTTGGATCTGGGGGCACTTTTTAGGTAAACAACAATAGATCGTGGAGACTGTACAGCGTAGACCGGTATGGTTTAAGTGATGGCTGTGTTGGTGTGGCACTTTGGTTGGTACCGGTATCCTTCATGGGGAAACGAGGAGAATACGGGGCCGCCGCGTGGTGTCGTGAAGCACTAACGGACCTTAGAACCTTAGTTGAACAAACTTGGCCATTAGAAAGTAGTGAGATAGCTGGCCTCGGTATAGAGATGAGGATTGGTTGATACTCGATGCTACACTCATTGAGATTGGACTTTCGAGATATTTCGGCCGCAAGAAAAGATTGCTTGAGCTGAGTCAATTCGCGATAAAGGATGGTCAGTGATATTGAGATCCCTTAGAACCTGGTTACTTTTAAAGACAGGTTTGAAACCAACTAAACTTCAATAAGGTATAAACTTTAACCTGATGCAAGCCTTAAACCTAAGAACTTGGTGTGATTTGTCTGTGTTTGTTATACCTGTGGTTTATCATGACATCATACATCATAACATAGCATCCATTCTTATTGCACTAACCATTTCAAGGACCTAGAGAATTTATCTTTGTTCTGTTTCGCAGATCATGGCTTCCGTTCGTAGAAACACTATCTGAATCAACTTTGTGAAGATACCTTCCTTACTCAAAGAGCTAGTATCAAAGGTTTTCGAAACTTCTGCATTCACTAAGAGACATGGTCTACTTCTCAACCTGGTTACTTCAAACTTTGATGAAAATATAATGAGTGTACTCTTTCAGTTCTTTGATCCCAAGCACCACTGCTTCACCTTCCCAGACTATCAGTTGGTGCCTACCATGGAAGAATTCTCTCAGCTGTTGGATATACCCATCCTTGAACAGTTGCCTTTCACAGGTCTGGAAGAAGTTCCTAAGCCAGAAGTCATTGCCTCAGCTTTGTATCTGAAACGGGTCGACGTGGTATCCAATTGGAAAATAAGAAGCGGGTTCAAGGGTTTTCTAGCCAAGTTCCTAATAGACAAGGCCCAACTATTTTGGGATGATATGGATTTTTAGGCTTTTGAGGAGGTCTTGGCTTTTCTAATCTATGGGTTGGTACTATTCCCTAATCTAGACTCATTCATAGATGTGAATGCTATCAAGATTTTTCTCTCTCGCAACCCTGTGCCTACCTTGCTCGGAGATATTTTGCACACTCTCCATACTCGTACCATGAAGAGAAGAGGGGTTCTTATGTGTTGCATGCCATTGCTATCGAGGTGGTTTATTTCTCACCTCCCTAAGTCCATACTGAAGAATGAAGAAGGTTTGGGTTGGTCACAAAGGATAATATCACTCTCTCACATGGATATTCTCTAGTGTTCTCGAGCTATGGAAAACACTGCTATTATTGACCGCTGCAGGGAGTACACTAATGTCCCATTACTTGGCATCAGAGGGGGTATAACCTATAATCCTTGTTTAGCTCTGTGACAATTTGGTTACGCTCGAAGAGATGGTCCCCATAAGTTACTTATCAAGGGCATTGTATTCAAATATGAGGATGATGTTCAAGAGTATCGCCGAAGGTTCATACGAGCTTGGGGTATGGTAAACAGATCAAGCGCCAAGGCTTTGGGGCCAAAGACTTCCATTCCTATGGAACCTTACCTCCAATGGGTACGAGCTCGCGTCTAGAAGCTTATGATGCCCTATATAGCCGTTTTACCAGTGATTGTGGAACCCACTACTGAAGGGGGTATTCCTTACACGGTTCTCTATCCTGATATGCCCACTGATATTGGAGAATTACAGAGGTCTTGGATTCTGTTGAAGAAGGAGCAAGATACTTACAGGGGTCAGTTCTATGCCCAGGAGAGGAAGGTTTTAGAGCTCATAAAGCAGCTCCATGAGGAAATAGGACTCAATACTTATCTCGGCACGAAGAGGAAGCATTCATGGGAATTTTGATTTTTTCTAGTTTTAGATTTGTTTTTAATTGTAACGCCTAAAAGGCATTTGAACTTTGAATTCAGCTAATAAAATATTTGTTTTATTTTGGTTCACAAATTTAAATTTCCCAAAGTCTTTGAAATCATTGCATGTGCATCCCATTCATAACATTGCATGTATAGGTACCATTACAGGTTTCACATCTTCTTTGCTATTTATTTCAGCAGAAATGTCTTCCGAATAAAGCATCAAGGACCTTCAGGCACAAAATGCCCAGTTCCAATAAATGTTCATAAGTCTAGAAAAAGGGCAGGAGGATCTGAAGGCCCTCATCCTGAAAGAGAAAAAGAAAAAGAAAAAGGCTACCGGTGTTCTGAATATGGGCAGAAGGTTTGGAGGGTTGTTGCAGCGACAAGTCGATCTGACATCTTCATCCAAAGAAGGGGAGAATCAAGAAGAAGAGACAAGAGAGAAGGATCATAGTCCTGCAATTTTTGACAATGATACCGACTACAATGATGAGCAATATACTCCCGCTGAGGATAGATACAAGAAGTTGGAAGATCGCTTGAGTGCCATGGAAGTCCAGAGGATACCTGGGATGGATTTCGAAGAATTAGGATTAATATCGGGAGTGGTCATCCCGCAGAAGTTCAAAGCTCCAATTTTTGCAAAGTATGATGAAATGTCCTGCCCAAAACTCCATCTCCTCTCTTATGTTAGAAAGATTTAGCCCCACACCGCTGATAGAAATTTCTGGGTTCATTTCTTTCAAGATAGTCTGTCAGGGACTCAGCTTGAATGGTTCTACCAATTGGAGAGAGCCAATGTCCGAAATTGGGAAGATCTGGCTGCTGCTTTCTATAAGCAGTATCAATACAATGCTGACCTTGCTCCTACTCGTACTCAACTCTAGAGTATGTCCATGGGGGCAAGTGAAGGCTTTAAAGACTATGCACAGAAATGGAGAGACTTGACTGGAAGAGTTTAACCCCCGTTGTCTGATAGAGAGCTGGTTGATATGTTTCTGGGGACGCTATCTGGCCCATTCTTTAATCATTTGATTGGTAGCTCGTCAGCTGGTTTCACCGAGCTGATTCTGACTGGAGAGAGAGTAGAGGCTGGGATTCAGAGCGGAAAAATATAGAAGGATACCTCTTCGAGTTTAGTAAAGAAGCCTTTTGCTGTAAGCAAGAAGCCAGTGCCATCTACAGCCCAAGGGGCCAAAATAGAGCTGAACATCGTCAGACAATAAGTGCTGTAATGATACCTAGGCCTACAGTTGCTCCACAACGCAACAATCAACAAAGGGTGGAAAGACCATAACGACATTTTACCCGAATCAATATGACATTGGCTGAAGTTCTACCTCATCTGCCGAGATCTAATTTGACAACTGTTGTACCCAAAAATTTTCCCTCTCATTTCTCAAAAGATCACCCTAGACCCTCAGGTTTGCTTACATCCAATTTCAATCATGGATTTACAAATTTTCCAAGAAAGTCATTCACAAGGGTAAAATGGTCATTTGTGTATTAAAAAGTCAAACTTTGACTTTTGATCAAAATCAAGTTTCAAGAGTCATATTTCATCAAGACATGTTTGAGATATGAAGTTTGTTTCATCTGGAAATTCAAAAAAATCAAAAGTTACTTTGGAAAAGTTAAATTTCTAAAGCCGTCAGATTATTGCAAATCACAGGGCCACAACCCCTGATTCCCAGTAAAGCCGTCAACAAAGCCTTTACTATCTCCAAAAGATGCTATGAAGCCTGGATCCGACCAGATATTAGCATACTTTTCAAGTTATTACTGAAGCCTGGACCTGACCAAATATTAGTTTGACTTCTTCAATTACTGAAACCTGGGCCCGACTAGATAACAATTTGAGTATCTGAAACCTGGATCCGACCATATAACAGTTGATCTCAATTTCAAAAGATGCTATGAAGCTTGGATCCGACCAGATATTAGCACACTTTTCAAGTTATTACTGAACCCTGGACCCGACCAGATATTAGTTTTACTTCTTTAATTACTGAAACCTGGGCCCGACCAGATAACAGTTTGAGTATCTGAAACCTGGATCCGACCAGATAACAGTTGATCTCAATTTCAAAAGATGCAATGAAGCCTGGATCTGACCAGATATTAGAACACTTTTCAAGTTATTACTAAAGCCTAGACCCTACCAGATATTAGTTTGACTTCTTCAATTACTGAAACCTGGGCCCGACCAGATAACAGTTTGAGTATCTGAAACCTGGATCCGACCAGATAACAGTTGATCTCAATTTCAAAAGATGCAATGAAGCCTGGATCCGACCAGATATTAGAACACTTTTCAAGTTATTACTAAAGCCTGGACCCTACCAGATATTAGTTTGACTTCTTCAATTACTGAAACCTGGGCCCGACCAGATAACAGTTTGAGTATCTGAAACTTGGATCCGACCAGATAACAGTTGATCTCAATTTCAAAAGATGCTATAAAGCCTGGATCCGACCAGATATTATCACACTTTTCAATTTATTACTGAAGCCTGGACCCGGCCAAATATTAGTTTGACTTCTTCAATTACGGAAACCTGGGCCCGACCAGATAACAATTTGAATATCTGAAACCTGGATCCGACCAGATAACAGTTGATCTCAATTTCAAAAGATGCTATGAAGCTTAGATCCGACCAGATATTAGCACACTTTTCAAGTTATTACTGAATCCTGGAGCCGACCATATATTAGTTTGACTTCTTCAATTACTGAAACCTGGGCCCGACCAGATAACAGTTTGAGTATCTGAAACCTGGATCCGACCAGATAACAGTTGATCTCAATTTCAAAAGATGCTATAAAGCCTGGATCCGACCAAATATTAGCACACTTTTCAAGTTATTACTGAAGCATGGACCCGACCAGATATTAGTTTTACTTCTTCAATTACTGAAACCTGGGCCCGACCAGATAACAATTTGAGTATCTGAAACCTGGATCCGACCAGATAATAGTTGATCTCAATTTCAAAAGATGCTATGAAGCCTGGATCTGACCAGATATTAGCATAATTTTCAAGTTATTACTGAAGCCCGGACCTTACCAGATATTAGTTTGACTTCTTCAATTACTGAAACCTGGGCCCGACCAGATAACAGTTTGAGTATCTAAAACTTGGATCCGACCAGATAACAGTTGATCTCAATTTCAAAAGATGCTATGAAGCCTGGATCCGACCAGATATTAGCACACTTTTCAAGTTATTACAGAAGCTTGGACCCGACCAGATATTAGTTTGACTTCTTCAATTACTAAAACTTGGGCCCGACCAGATAACAGTTTGAGTATCTGAAACCTGGATCCGACCAGATAACAGTTGATCTCAATTTCAAAAGATGCTATGAAGCCTGGATCCGACCAGATATTAGCATACTTTTCAAGTTATTACTGAATCCTGGACCCGACCAGATATTAGTTTGACTTCTTCAATTACTGGAACCTGGGCCCGACCAGATAACAATTTGAGTATCTGAAACCTGGATCCGACTAGATAATAGTTGATCTCAATTTCAAAATGCTATGAAACCTGGACCCGACCAGATAATAGCCTAACTCTTTAAATATATAGAAGAACCTGAACTCAACCCGATCAAGGTTTAACCTCTTTTCCCCAGTAGAGTTGCCTCCATATGCCCAACAAATTACTGAAGCTTGGACCCGACCAGATAACAATTTTTCAAAAAAGTTTATTGCGAAGCCTGGAGCCCGACCAGATAACAATTAACTGTGATCCCCAGAGAGACACTATGAAGCCTGAACTCGATCAGATAATACTACAACTTTCCAAAAAAATCATGAAACCTGGACCCGACCAGATAGTGGTTACCACTTCAAGTTACTGTGGAGCCTGGATCCGGCTAGATGACAGTTAACCTCTGTATCCCCAACCAGTTGTGGTGAAGCCTGGATTCGACCAGATAATTATTCAATTTCAAGAAATTTTCTACAAAGCCTGGAATCCGACCAGATAACAATTAATTCGTCTCATCCACAACAAGTTGTGAAGCCTAGACCCGACCATATAACAACTGATGTTCAAGAGATATTCCCCAGCGGAAGTATCCATTCAACAAAATTTGAAGATGTGCATATTCTTCATCCCCGATGACAATCAGGGATTCAACTTCACAGAATGTCCATGGCAGCAGTCAGGGATTTATTTTCCCGGACAGAAACATGCATCCCACATTCATACATACCCTATGCATTTAGCATAATACAACATCTGGTGAACATCATGCATGCATCTGCACTTTACTAACTCTTTTTCTCGCAGGTAAAACATCAAGTTTTAGTATAAATCAACAAGAGATTTGTGCTGATATTTCTTCTAATGTTTATCAACTTTCCTCCAAATAGCATCTATAAGCCCATTCACCATCCATCTTTGAGTGAAAATTTCTGGGCACTCTAGTGTTCACTCATCTTTCACCTTCAAGTCACGAATGGTGGACTCACCAATCTAACTCTTCAGGTTTAAGAAGATTGAACAGGGACAACTGTTGTACCCCAAAATTTGCCCTCTCATTTCTCAAAAGATTACCCTCGACCCTCAGGTTTGCTTCCATCCAATTTCAAGCCTGGATTTACAAATTTTCCAAGAAAGTCATTCACAAGGGTAAAATGGTCATTTGCGCATTAAAAAGTCAAACTTTGACTTTTGATCAAAATCAAGTTTCAAGAGTCATATTTCATCAAGACATGTTTGAGATATGAAGTTTGTTTCATCCGGAAATTCAAAAAAAATCGAAAGTTACTTTGGAAAAGTTAAATTTCTAAATATTTAGAATTTTTTCTAAGTGTTTAAGAAATATGAGAAATTCAGAACTTCTAATCAGATTTTTACTATGATGCAAGCTGATTCTGGAAGAACTTCTGATACAATAGTTATAGATTTCAATAAGATCTAAAACATTGCAGAACAAAACTTCTTCTAGAAATGCTGGAATTTCAAGTTATAAATGTTCAAAGGCACGTCCTTGAAACTAAAGCACTCAGCAAATTCTAAACACTTTCAAGACAGAGTTGGGTCAGAACTTCTGGGCCAACTTTCATAAAGGTTCAGTCAGAGTTTGCAAGGGTAATTCAAAGAAGGTTACAAAGCATGCTACAAGCTTCCTGGAAAGTCTGAGAGCTCCTTCAGAATATGCTGGAGCAAGGAAATACAAAGATCAGAAGTTGGGTGTTTATTCTAAATTATGCTGAAGCTGAACCTCTGATCCAGATTTAAGCAATGGTGCAGAATCTCACATTGCAGGATTTACGATTTGATAAATCTCATCATCATTTAATGCTCACAACTACTTTTGAGTTTTTATCCAAAGGATTTCCCTACGTGTGGCATAGAAGTACCATTGTTGTCTTTGAAAAGCAGATTTTGTACAAAGTATATGCTGGGCCCATGCTTCGTTTTTGCTTTTGAGGTTACTTTTCCTTGATTCATGCTTACAAATCCATCCTAGGAGCAGCTAAAAGCTGCTAACCACCTTTCTTTGTGCCTTGAACCATACTTGTTTGAACTTGCTTCAAGAACAAGTCAGCGCCTAGCATATGATGGCTGTACCTTTGATTTCTCCAAGCTACTAAATCCTTGCCTATAAATTGAACTACATTTGCAACTGTGAAAATGTCATAAATTTAAGAAAGAAAAAGCCTTAAACCCCTGCTAAAATTCCAAGAGTCCAAGAACAATAAACACAACATACAAAACCTATTAACTTTTGATTCCTGGCATTCAGACTCCATTTATTCTCAAGTATTTCTTGACTAAAACCATCCACATAGTTTCTGATTCACATATTAGAAACTGACCTAGCTTCTGTATTCATACCACCATACACTCTCCATCCACCCAACCTAAAAGAAGTCAGAACATCACCCCTTTGCTGTTCCAGAAGTTGAAAACTTCCAGCCTGCTGAGTACGTGAAGAAGCTGCTCAAAACATCATCAGAGTTGAGGTTAACTCCGATTCACAAAATCTCTTCCAGCTGAAAGGTAAGCTTCTGCTGACTCTCACCTTATTACTTAATCATTACCAGATTTTCATGTTCAAAAATACAATGTAGATATCATGTTTCTGATGTTGTACATATTCCGAGGTTTCATGCATCTGCCTGCCTAAATAGGGAGTAAATCAGTTCAGAACTTCTTGAAAAAATTAGAACTCAGAATTAGGATTAGCAAATTCATACTTGCCTCTGATTTATAGTTCTGATATTTCTTATTTCTGAAACACTATGACACCTGCCATAACTGTCATATGCATATTTTATGTTTTGTGGAGAAATGACCAAGTTGCAGATGTTCTGACTAGTAGAGAGAGACCAAGTTCTGCCAGTGGTATTAGAACTTTAGAAAACTACTGTGTTCTCAGTGGACTCAGAACTTCTAACTTTATCTATTTTTTTCACTAACAGGATTTATGTTTTGCAGTACGCCAGAGTCAGAACTTCTGACCTCCTTTAGTCAGCAATACACTGATTCTATTTTCTTTTTCCTTAACTATTTTTGCTATTACTTTCTATTTCATTAATCAACAAACACCCAAAACCTTTTTTTATTATTTTTACATGCTTTATTTTATTCCTTAAAACAAAATATCAGAAAATATTTTCTTAAAACAAAACAAGTTCATTTCACATTTTCTTGTACATTCTTATTCATTCAATATGGTTATAATAGCAACTTAGAACTTAATTTTATTTTCAATCCCCATTCATAAACATGTACCCCCAATCCCTAAAATATTGTAATGGAGTAGGACTTTACATTTCTGCAATTTATCGCTTTCAAATGTAAATGCTAGTAATTAGGGTGTGTATGGCAAGATAAAATCAACAAGTAGATAACCCTAATCAAGACTAAAATGAATGCAAATCAAACACACTATTCACATATGCACCCTTAAGGTTAACTCCACTTGTTGCCTAAAAAATGGTCATGTTACGCATGTGAGGTATCTTAGCAAAAGCAATAAAAAAAAAGATCATAGTCCCTCGATGACGCTATAAATGTTGCCTTCCAAAATGATCTTAGTCCCTAAAAAAGAAATGCTAAAATACCTCAAAACATTGCTATCATGACTATACAATGACCCCCGCCCGTCCCGCTTACCTCCAAAGATAGGGTTGCTTACCAAATCAACGGTAAGACAACAATGTCAAAGGAAAAGAAAATGAACAAGAAAGACATTTGAGTAGGTAGATTGCTTCTAGTTACTTGCTCCATTTCAAAACAAATATCCTTGATATTTTCAAAACAAACACTTTCAAAACATTTTCCAAACATGAAATATTTTTAAAAGCTCAACACTTTGTATACGTTCTTACGAACGAGAACTATTACAAAGTTTGCCTAAACGACGACACCTTTTCAAAATACTTTCAAAAAACCACACAAAGCACAATTTCAAACAAAAGCAAGTGATCTAGCAAGTAACTAAGAGCCCATGGAAAACCATGGATGAAAAAGGGTGCTAATACCTTCCCTTTTCATAATCTACCCCCCGAACTCAAGAAACAATCTCAAAGGTCTTTCCTGTGCTTTTTCACCTTTCCTTTTGGATAAAATAAAAGTCGGTGGCGACTCTTGCTAACCGCAACATTTGTGAATACAAACGCAAAACCCTCAAGTCAGTTCTCCCACCGCATTACAACAACCTTGAAAGAGGCTCCCAAGAATCCAAATACCACATCTCCCCGATATAATCCAAATGCTCGATGTGCCTATCATTCTGAGAGTCCTGGCCACAATATCAATGACTGCTGGGCTCTAAGAAATAAGGTACAAGATTTGATTGAAGCCAAGGAAATTGAGTTCGATGCTCTGGAAAAGCCCAATCTCATAACTGTGCCCATGCCTAAGCACGGTCGCGGAGTTAATGTTGTTGATGCCGACTTGTTTGTAACCTTGGTGGATGAAGTTTCTACTCCTCTCATGACTGTGAAGAAGAATTTGCTGTTAGCCGGTTTATTTCCGGGTTGTGGTGAAGGTTGCCACATGTGTTCATTTCTACCTTCTGGTTTCCATTTGCTAAAGTCAGGTGTTCAACGCCTGATGGACAGCAAAGAAATTTTGTTCGAAAAAACTTTGGTTCCCGTAGTTCCGTCTGAAGAAATTTCCATTATAACCATTTCTGCCAATCCTTCCAAGGTCTCCTCGAGAAGACCTGTTAGGATTACATCTGCTCCAAGAATCGCTCCGCTAATAATCACTGTTCTTGGTCCTGTCCCGTATGTCTCAGAAAAAGCTGTCCCATGGCATTATGGTGCCGATGTGTTATATCATGGCATCAAACAAGATTTGAAAAATGAAGAGGCTGATCGTGATATTGGTAACATTGTCGGAACCAACAAGGTTACCTGAAGTGGAAGGGTTTTCTATCCCGAGATTTCCCTTAAGACTGTCGACAAGCCTATTGTCATTCCATCTGTTGTTCTTGCTGGTACATCAATTACAGCCCCTGTTCTTACTCCAATTATTACCCCTATCGGCGATTCGTCTGATACCCGCGACAAAGAAGTTATAGGTGAGCCTTCTTGGACGGGGGTGCCTAGAAAAATTGTTGTGGAAGCCTCTAAGCAAGAGATAGAGGAAATATTGAAAATAATTAAGAAGAGGGACTACAATGTGGTCAGGCAGCTGGGGAAGACCCCCTCAAAGATGTCCATGTTATCCCTGCTGTTGTGCTCCGAGGCCCATGCGAAGGCTTTGATTGCATTCCTCAAAATTGCACATGTGCCGCAAGAGACTTCAGCTGATTAATTTAAAGATTGCGTGGCCAGCCTAATTGCTGACAATGGGCTGGTTTTTTCAGATGCATACTTGACACCGAAGGGAAGGAAGCATAATGGTGCTCTGCATGTCTCGATTGAATGCAGGGGCACCACTATGGCTCATGTGTTGGTAGATACTGGGTCTTCGCTGAATGTTATGCCGAAGAAGGCGTTGGACCGGTTGGATTGAGAGGGTTTGAATTTAAAGCCTAGTAACATTGTGGTAAGGGCTTTTGATGGGTCGAAGAGAATGGTGCACGGGGAGGTGGACATCCCTATCAAAGTGGGTTCTCAGACCTTTGGGTCCACCTTCTATGTGATGGAAATCAGGCTGTCGTATTCTTGTTTGTTGGGTCATACTTGGATCCATAAGGCTGGGGAAGTTACTTCCACACTATACCAAATGATGAAGTATCCGGTAAAAGGGAAGATTGTCACGGTGCAGGGTGAAAAGGAGTATATGGTGAGACACCTCAATTCCTTCCACTACATAGAGATGGACGAGGAATTCATAGAGACTCCTTATCAGAACTTCGAAGAGGTCCCTCAGATCTTGGCATCGACTGAAACTACTACCAGCAGTAAACCTCCTCTGAAGATGGCTTCTCTCAAGGACGCTAGGGCCGTGGTTGAAGAAGGTGGGTGTACCAATTGGGGTCAGCTCCCTGATTTTACTCACAAAACTGAAAAATTTGGTTTGGGATTTACTACAGGGGCTCAAAGGACTGTTCGATGCGCTCTGGCCGGAGGACCTCCCCTACACATCAGTACTCGGGGAATTAATGCCATTGAAGACAGCGAGGAAGACTCAGACATCGACAACTGGGTCTACCCAACTACCAACAATGGACCGAGTAACTGGACGGCTAGGGACTTTATACCACTTTCTTTTATTCCGCAGTAATTGTCTTACTTGTTTTGAAATTTGTAATAAACAATTTAAAACTTTACGGCCTTGTGCCTTGCCCGAGGCACATTGGTTTTGCTTGTGAGGGCTATTATTTGTCATTTCATATATCATTAATAAAGCACTGGACGTTTCTTGCATACAAATTTTGCGCTCTCTGTTCTTTCTTTTCTGTTTTCACTTTATCAAAACAGCTATTCTCTTACACACACTCACGTATCATAATGCAGATCCATATCCACTATGGATCCCATTGATAACAACTCTGCTACTGCCAGTTATGACTTCAAAAATCCGATCAACCAAGCCGAAGACGAAGGTGAGGATGATTGTAAGGTTCCTGGAGAACTTGCTAGACTATTACAGCAGGAAGAAAGGGCCATACAGCCTCATGAAGAGCCGGTTGAGACAGTGAACTTGGGTACTGAGGAAGACAGAAAAGAGGTTAAAATAGGTGCAAATCTGGAGCTTAGCGTTAAAAAGAGGTTGATATAGATGTTGCACGACTATGTTGAGATCTTTGCCTGGTCCTATGAAGACATGCCTGATTTGGACACTAATATTGTGGTACACCGCCTGCCGACTAAAGAAGAATGTCCTCCGGTTAAACAGAAGGTTCGTCGTATACATCCTGAAATGTCAGAGAGGATCAAGGTAGAGGTCATGAAGTAGTTCGACGCAGGATTCTTAGCTGTCACTTCTTATCCACAGTGGGTTGCCAACGTCATTCCGGTACCTAAGAAGGACGACAAGGTACGGGTGTGTGTAGATTACAGAGATCTGAATAGAGCAAGCCCCAAGGATGACTTCCCTCTTCCTCACATTGATGTTCTGGTCGACAACACCGCACAACAAAAAATATTCTCCTTCATGGACGGATTCTCTGGCTACAACCAGATCAAGATGGCTCCCGAAGACATGGAGAAGACGACCTTCGTCACACAATGGGGCACCTTCTTTTACAAAGTGATGCCTTTTGGGTTGAAGAATGCTGGTGCAACTTATCAGTGCACCATGGTCGCTTTGTTCCATGATATGATTCACCATGAGATCGAAGTCTATGCTGATGACATGATAGCTAGGTCTCAAACCAAGGAAGAGCACCTTGATCATCTACAAAAGTTGTTCGACAGGTTGAGGATATATAAGCTGAGGTTGAATCCAAACAAGTGTACCTTCAGGGTAAGGTCTGGTAAACTTCAGGATTTCATTGTCAGCGACAAAGGCATCCAAGTAGATCCTGCAAAGGTAAAGGCTATACAAGAAATGTCAGCTCCCCGTACAAAGAAGGAAGTTAGAGGTTTCTTGGGACGCCTAAATTATATCGCCAGGTTCATTTCACATCTGACTGCTACTTGTGAGCCAATCTTCAAGCTTCTGAAAAAAGATCAAGTGGTAAAGTGGAATGATGAATTCCAGACCGCTTTAGAAAGAATCAAGGAATACCTTCAAGAACCACATATTCTGATGCCTCCAGTTGAAGGAAGACCTTTGATATTGTACTTGACAGTGCTAGACAATTCAATGGGGTGTGTGCTGGGGCAGCATCACGAGTTTGGTCGAAAAGAGCACGCAATATACTACCTTAGAAAAAATTTACCAACTGTGAGACAAGATACTCACTGCTCGAGAAAACTTGTTACGCTTTGGCTTGGGCTGCTCTCCGACTGAGACAATATATGCTGACTCAGACTACCTTGTTTATATCAAAGATGATTCCGATCAAGTACATTTTCGAGAAACCTTCCCTCTCTGGAAGAATAGCAAGATGGCAGATGATCTTAACCGAATAAGACATCCAATACACAACCCAAAAAGTAATCAAGGGAAGTGTATTGGATGATCATTTGGCTCATCAGGCCATGGACGACTACCAGTCCATGAATTTCGAGTTCCCGGATGAGAATATTAGGTTGGTAACTGACTACGAAGAACCTGGACCGGATGAAGGACCCGAGGAAGGATCCCGATGGTCTATGTATTTTGATAGAGCCTCAAACACACTGGGTAATAGCATTGGCGCTGTAATCATATCTCCCGAGGGCTGTCATACTCCGTTCACTTCTCGATTATATTTCAACTGTACCAATAACATGGCGGAGTATGAAGCATGTATTATGGGTCTGCGAGCTGCTATCGACCTAAGGATCAAGTTCCTGAGTGTATTCGGGGATTCCCCTTTGGTAATAAGTCATATCAAAGGAGAGTGTGATACGAAGCACCCGAACCTTATTCCTTACAAAGAGTATGTACTGACACTGCTCCCACACTTTGAGGAAGTAACTTTTGAACATTTCCCACGCGAGGAGAACCAGTTAGTGGACGCGCTAGCTACTATGTCGTCAATGTTCAAGGTCAGGTGGGACAATGAAGCTCCCAAAATCACCATTGAGAGGTTGGATGAACCAGCACACTGCTGTGAAATCGATACCGAAGAAGTGGCAGGAAAACCCTGGTTTCACGAAGTCAAAAGGTATCTCGAGGCTCAATATTATCACGAAGGGGCATCTGTCAACGATAAGAAGTTTCTGAGAAGGTTCGCTGCAAATTTCTTCCTCAGTAATGGAATCCTCTATACACACAACCATGACTCAACACTGCTACGGTGTATAGACAAGAGTGAAGCAGAGAGGATCATGACAGATCTACATGAAGGCACCTTCGGAACCCATTCAAGTGGACATACCATGGCTAAAAAGATCCTACAGGAAGGATACTACGGGTCCACTATGGAAGTCGATTGTTATCATCACTCTCAAAGTTATCATAAGTGCCAAATCTATGCTGATAAGGTGCATGTGCCGCCGGTCCCCTTAAACGTCTTAACAGTTCCGTGGCCCCTTGCAATGTGGGGCATCGACATGATCGAAGAAATCAGGCCGACCGCTTTCAATGGACATTATTTCATCCTAGTAGCCATTGATTACTTCACGAAGTGGGTTGAGGCAGCCTCTTTTGCTACAGTAACCAAGAATGTCATGGCGTGGTTTATCCGAGATAATCTGATCTGTCGTTATGGTGTGCCAGAAAGAATTATTACTAACAATGGTAAAAATCTCAACAACACGATGATCACCGAGCTCTAAGTAATTCAAGATACAACATAATAACTCTTCTCCCTACCGGCCGAAGATGAATGGAGCTGTCGAAGCGGCTAACAAAAACATCAAGAAGATTGTACCGAAGATGACAGCGACATACAAAGACTGGCATGAGATGTTACCATTTTCTCTTCATGGATACCGTACCTCAGCACGGACGTCAACAGGGGCAACACCCTACTCTCTGGTATATGGCATGGAGGCAGTCCTACCCATCGAGGTCCAGATACCTTCTCTCAAGATTATAAAGGATGCAGGTTTGAACGAAGACGACTGGATCCGAACCCGACTTGATCAGTTAAATCTAATCGATGAAAAGAGACTTACTGCCATCTGCCATGGTCAGACGTATCAAAAGCGAATGATCAAGGCTTTTAACAAGAAAGTCAGGCGTCAAGAATATCAAGTCGGGGATCTAGTGATCAAACGCATGACACTGCCACAAGGTGATCCCAGGGGCAAATGGACCCCCACGTACGAAGGGCCATTTGTGCTTAAGAACATTTTCTCGGGTGGAGCTATGATTCTAACCACCATGGACGGTGACGACCTTCATCACCCTGTCAATGCAGACACAGTGAAAAGATACTACGCCTAATCAAAAGACCCGCTAGTTTGACTGGCCTAGGCAAAAATAAGGGCTTCCCGGAGAACCAAAAGGGTTCGGGAAAAAGTAAGGGATGAAAATGGAAAAATATGTACACTCGGCAAGTCGAAAACCCGAAAGGGCGGCTTGGGCAAAAAAGGGTATCTCGGTGGACTGAAAACCCGAAAGGGTGGTCCAGGAAAAAGTTAGGGATATAAAGCGTACCACTATGTCTCATTGGATCATCTGGCGACCATACTTTGGTATCGACTATCAAGCTCGGACGACACCAATCAATTTGATCAACTTTTGACCAAGTAGCAAAGTGTTGAGACGCTTGAAGATATAAAGGCAATATCAGAGTTGGAACCCAATGGGGTTGTTTCACATAGCTGTTTTGTTTTATTTTCTTTTACATAAATTTGTATAGCTTCTATTTTTATGGCGGAGTTCTCTTACTAGAGCGTCAGCCTCTTTGTACAAAAACGCCTGTTATAGGCCAACTTCAAAAATCAATACAAATCATTTTCATAAGAAACTTCGATTCGTTTTTCTTTTTCTGTTTTGTTTTGCAAGAACGTCCAATGATTTATTTTTGATATATGCATTTGAAAATGATTGCTGCTTATAAATATTTGCATAAGAAACAAAAGACAATTACTCGTAATTCTAGAAACAGGGGCAAAAACAAGAAGTGCCAAACCCAACAATTACTCTGCCCAGCAGGTGCCAGGATAGAGCTAGCTTGGGAACTTAACCATTAGTACATATAATCCCCACAGAGTAAAAGTATTCAAAAGCATTGATGTCAGCTTTCTCGAAACAGGACGTAACCTCCCCAACTAGGGTCACTCTGAAACCTGACAGTTAGATCCTTCAGCCGAATTTCGTAATCATAGGCGGGTCAGTAAATTTCATCCTGCAAGTAGAGTTTATTTCTCTGGATACAGAGGCTTAATCCTCAACAGAGTTCATCACTTCAGCTACAAAAATTCACTTCCAAAGTTTGTTATCTGCAGAGTTTACTCTCATACAGAATCTCTTCCCGACAAAATATTTATAAATCTCCAGCAATCGCCATGGATTTATTTTCCCAGACACGGGCATACTCCGATAGCATTTCATGTACATACATCATAACATACGCATACATATCATATACAGCATAATCTCAATTATTTTGAGAACTTCATCTCACCCTGCATTTCATGCATCGCATATAATTAACCCTGTTATCTTTTTAGGAAAGATGATTAACTTCAACAAATCCAGCTGTTATACAGGTCACGTCTGCAGACGACTAATGGAAACTCAGTTCCCGAAACCAAACGGGTCAACTAATCTACACTATTGCTTTGAAGTAACCCTACGACCCATGTTCCTTCTCACAACCCTACTATCCAGGCTTTCATTTCGAAGAAACCCTACGACCCAGGTTCCTTCTCACAACCCTACTATACAGGCTTTCATTTCGAAGAAACCCTATGACCCAGGTTCCTTCTTACAACCCTACTATCCAGGATTTCATTTCGAAGTAACCCTACGATTCAGGTTCCATCTCACAGCCCTACTATCAAGGCTTTCATTTCAAAGTAACCCTACGACCCAGGTTCCTTCTCACAACCCTACTATCCAGCCTTTCATTTCGAAGAAACCCTACGACCCAGGTTCCTTCTCACAGCCCTACTATCCAAGCTTTCATTTCGAAGAAACCCTACGACCCAGGTTCCTTCTCACAGCCCTACTATCCAGGCTTTCATTTCGAAGTAACCATACGACCCAAGTTTCTTTTCACAGCCCTACTATCCAGGCTTTCATTTCGAAGTAACCCTACGACCCAGGTTCCTTCTCACAACCCTACTATCCAGGCTTTCATTTCGAAGAAACCATATGACCCAGCTTCCTTCTCATAACCCTACTATCCAGGCTTTCATTTCGAAGTAACCCTAGGACCCATGTTCCTTCTCACAACCCTACTATCCAGGTTCCTTCTCAAAGCCCTACTATCCAGGATTTCATTTTGAAGTAACCCTACTATCCAGGTTCCTTCTTACAGCCCTACTATCCAGGCTTTCATTTCGAAGTAACCCTACTATCCAGGTTTCTTCTCACAGCCCTACTATCCAGGCTTTCATTCCGAAGTAACCCTACTATCCAGGTTCCTTCTCACAACCCTATTATCCAGGCTTTCATTTTGAAGTAAACCTACGACCCAGGTTCCTTCTCACAGCCCTACTATCCAGGCTTTCATTTCGAAGAAACCCTATGAACCAGGTTCCTTCTCACAGCCCTGCTATCCAGGCTTTCTTTTCGAAGTAACCCTACGACCCAGGTTCCTTCTCACAACCCTACTATCCAGGCTTTCATTCCTAAGTAACCCTACGTCCCAGGTTCCTTCTCACAGCCCTACTATCCAGGCTTTCATCTCGAAGTAACCCTACTATCCAGGTTCCTTCTCATAGCCCTACTATCCAGGCTTTCATCTCGAAGTAACCCTACGACCCAGGTTCCTTCTCATAGCCCTACTATCCAGGATTTCATCTCGAAGTAACCCTACTATCCAGGTTCCTTCACATAACCCTACTATCCATGCTTTCATCTCTAAGTAACCCTACGACCCAGGTTCCTTCTCATAGCCCTACTATCCAGGCTTTCATCTCAAAGTAACTCTACGACCCAGGTTCCTTCTCATAGCCCTACTATCCAGGCTTTCATCTCGAAGTAACCCTATTACCCAGGTTCCTTCTCGTAGCCTAACTATCCAGGCTTACATCTCGAAGTAACCCTACGACCCAGGCTCCTTCTCATAACCTTACTATCCAGGTTCCTTCTCTCTTATCTCTAGACGACAGTTTACAACAAGGTAAAGCCGGGACCCGACTAGTTTCGGTCGATTTCACCTTTCCCTAGTAAGTCGCTGCACAGCCTGTACCCTGACCAGATATGCAGTTCACTTCCGCTTCCTCAAGCAGGAGTTATTTCCCCAATAGAGTGACGGACAACTGGAGATCCTAAAATTCTATTTATCCCTAGATAGATACCAATATTCCTCAGCAGATTCCTCCTCAACTACAGGAACAGGAATTCTCATCAAATGAATATCTCAGGAAATCAACACCCCCTGTATGGCAACTTTAAGCCCATCTCCGACGATTCTCCGTCACTTCCTGGATGGCATCTTTAAGCCCATCCCCGACGATTCTCCATCAACTTCCAAATGGAATCTGTAATCCCATTCCCGATATCACCAAATCAAGTATCACTTCATACGAGTGAAAATTTCTGGGCACTCTAGTGTTCAATCATCTTCCACCTTCAGATCACGAAAGGAAGACAAGCCAATCTACATCCTCAAATTTAAGAAGATTGAACATTTGCAGTTTTTGTAACCCAAAATTTGCCCTCTCATTTTACTCAACACATGCCCATTGAGATGCTCAACTTGCTCAAGGATGCCCAAGAATTGGCCAAACAAACTCTCTCCTAAGGCAATGTGCCTCAAACTAGGGTTTCCATTTTTATCAAGATAGGTGAACTGCTAAGACCTCATATACTTTCCATGGTCCTAATATGTTCTCGAGACCCTCCATGTCAAGTTTCAAGCCTTTCACAAGAAGTTTGCTCAGTCAACTGCTCAGATGCTTGAGAATCGACTATATTAGGTCAAAATTCAACTATGGCCCACATACAGTCAAACTTCAAGATTTTTGGTCAACATCAACATTTTGAAGTTATATCCATCATTTGATAAAGGGTTGATCATGATTCCTCAAGGAATGCCCTAAATTCATCAAAACCCAAAAGTTGCTAAATTAGGGTTTCTTAGGAAAAGTCAACCAAACTTTGACCAAGCATAACTTCCTCATACTTTATCAAAAATTTTCCATCCAAGGCTCACCTTTAAGAGGATGCAATTACCTACAATTCATCTTCATCTCTCAACTTCAAAATATGAACTCACAAAAAGATATGAATTTCTACATTATGGGTCCTTTTGAAAAGTCAACCAAAACACTTTTTGGGGAAAAGCTTCTTACATGAACATGGAAGACCCAGTTGAGATGATACCAAAAGGGTTGTTTAGGGGACATCCTAAGCTTTCTAAAAAGTCCAATAACACCTCTCTAGGGTTAAAATTGGAAGAGATATGCCTTGTCAAAATTGACCATTTTTGCAAAATTGCCAAAAGTTAAATATGCTCAAAATTGCATTTTTTGCCAAATGGGCCTAACTTTTTATGCTTGCACCTTACTCATAACATGGTCCAACACCCAAATATTTACTCACATGTTATTTGCTTCATTATTTATTTTATTTTGATTTTTTATTAATTAAAAATTGAATTAAATCAAATAAATGATAAATAATAGCAAAGATTTGTTTTGATCTGATTTTTGGACAGAATCATAAGCTAATTATGCTGGCATATCAAGATCAAATCGAATCAAGGTTGATTGGCACAAGAATGGAATGATTAGGCCTAATTTGGAAAGATATCATACAAGATGAAAACCAAATCAAATCTTCAAAAAACTTCAAGATACAAGTGGTTTTTATAACCCTAATTCGTTCAAGGATATATAGAGAGCAAGAGCAGACACGAAAAGAAGGGTTAGCAATCGTAGAAAGCACAAGAACAAACTTAATTTTTTTTGCAAAAATTAGTGAATCAGTTTCAAGCTTGGAGGCTAATTCAAGCCATTCTAACGTTGCCAACAGATTGTTGGACATCTCAGGAACGTAACTGGATCAATTGCAAGCATGTTCACTCCCAGAAACGCACGCTACAGACCCGCAGTTTGCCTTCCCTGACTTAAATCGTATTTTTCAATTTATACATGATTAACCATTATTGAACGTAGCACTGTGTTTGTATGAGCTTTTAGAACGTTTTGGTTTACTTGATTTTGCGTTTTGATGCTTATATACAAAGTTGCCATTATTAGGGTTTGAGGTCACATTTTGGGGCTTCTTGATACATGTGAAATTGGCCTACACAAAGGGTACCATCTTACTCGTTAGGTCAAAACAATTTGATTGATGAAGCCATAATTTATTTATCATGCCTGTGCTGGATTTTGGAAATTTGCAGGGTTTTAGTTAGAGGCGTTGTCCGTAGGTAAAAGGTCGTTATCTAAAACGACGGTTCCAGGAAGAAGATAAGGACGTGGCTGATAACCATTGGCCAATTTGAATTTTGCGTGCTTTTTACATTCAACCACTTAATTTCATATATTATATATTGTTGTTGTTATATTAACAAACAAGGCATGTAGCACAGATGGCAAGCGTGCACGCTGAATAGTGAGAGGACCTGGGTTTGATCCCAGGTTCCAACAATTTTCCTTATTTTAATTCTTCTTTGTAGGATCCTATGCATTACCATCCCAAAAGCCTATCATGCGCCATAAACAGCCAGCCACAAGATTCATGACCAACCAGATCCAACGCCTATCGCTGAAGAACCATGGTGTACCATCATAGAGGGTCAGCGCTGGATCTCACGCATTGGTTGAGCTCAACAGTTATTGGGTCTAGTAAATTTCACAACACCCCCCCAGAATTACTCATCAACACAAGCCCAATTTAATAATTTTTTATTTATTTTATTTATTTTATTTTTTTAATTATTTGTTTTCACAAATTAATCTTTTTTAATTAACTACAAAAAACCAAAAAAATCACAAAGACACCAAAAATCTTTTTTTATAAAATATTTATTTCTTAATTAATTAATTTAATTCAAAATTAGGGCAATTAAATCTTATTTTTTGTAAATTAAAATCAATTAGAAAAGAGGATTTGATTTTATAAATAATTAAGTTTTTTCTACAAAAATAGCTTAAATATTTTTTCTCAAATTAGATTTTTTAGGTTTTCTAATCATCCTCGCATTTAATTCATCGCGCGTATTTTAATTACTTTTTTTAATTATTTTTGTAACTGCTTCGAGGTTGTAATAGATTTAATTATGTTTTAATTTCGCATTTTATTTTCAGTCAAAATAATTTTGTATCTGCGAAAGCCATGTAATAGTTAGGATTTCTATTTCTGTACTGTAAATTTCCGCAATTATTAACCGTTAGATGTATGCTAATAGGATTGCATGGGAAGAATGCTTGAAAATTAAAACGGTAGAAAACCCTAAATGTGAAAAGACAAATTAACTGAAAAAGTTTACTCGCACATGCTCACTCCTAGGGTTTACTCCACTTCAGTCGCCTTCGGTTAAACGGTCATGAAGTATAGGGTTTGTTAGTGGTCGTCCTCTAGCCCCGAAAGATCTCAAATGACCCATTCAGATGTTTCCTCGGAAAAAGATCTTTAAGGCTTTAGGATGATTACTAACACCTGCTAACATTGCTTTTGTGACCGTATCTGTCCCTTCGAACGTCCCTTAAAAATCCAACGATGGTGCTACCTATTCCTTAATAATGGGATAGCGTTGTCTAAAGGAAAACGAATAGTATTTTTCGAGTAGGTAGATAGTTCCTAGGTACTTGCTCAAACAAACAAATTTCACACCAAAACTTTTCAAACAATTTTCAAAACAACTTCGTCACACCCTTGAGGACTGATACAAGGGTTATCACAAAGTAAACTTTTTTTCAAAAAAAGTACACACACAAGCTATTTTAAAATGAGCAAGTATCTAAGAGCCCATGGAAAACTATGGATATAAAGGGTGCTAACAACTTCCCTTTCTGTAATCTACCCCCCGTACTCAGAAATATTCTCGAAAAAGGTTTTTTCTGTTCTTTTTCCTTTTCCTAATTGGATAAAATAAAAGTCGGTGGCGACTGTTGCTTACCGCGACATTTTGCGAACGAAAAACGCAAAAATGCAAACCAGTATTAAAATTCGGTTCTTCCACCGTATCACACTATCCTACTGTTGTACCCCAAAATTTGCCCTCCCATAATCTTCAAAGTTATGACAAGCAAATGGTTCAAAGTCTACTCAAGGGCTCCACAGTCAACCACTCTCCCAGGCCAGTCAAATTAGGGTTTTGGTTCTTGCAAGGAAGTTGAGGTTTCCAAGGGCTCAATCAAGTCACATATGCTCATATACATTGTCAAGCACCTACATGTCAAGTTTCAAGGCCCACAAGGTCAAGTTGCACAGTCAAAAGTCTCATTTGCTCAATAGTCAACTGTAGGGGCAAAATGGTCATTTGGCAGTCAAAAGTCAAAATTTTTGGTCAACATCTTATTTTGAAGCCACAATCATTATTTGATCAAGTCTTGATCATGATTTCACAAGAATGGCTCAAAAATCATCAAGGTGTCAAAAGTTTCTATTTTTGGACAGCTGAAAAGTCAACTGTAACTTGACCAAGGCATAACTTTTTCATGGTTCATCAGGAAAATCCCATCCAATGCTCATCTTGAAGGGGAAGACATTTCCTACAACTCATATTCACACTCCAAGTCCAAGAAATGCTCTCACAAAAAGTTATCAATTTCAACATTATAGGTCATTTTCAAAAGTCAACAAAAAGGCACTTTAAGTCAAAGACCATAACTTGAGATTGGTAAATCAAAATGACATGGGACCAAAGACATTGGTTAGAGGACTTCAAGACCTTTCCAAAATGTCTAAGAACATGTTCATAGCTTCAAAATTGAGCAAGATATGGATTGGAGAAGTTGGGAAATTTTTGTGAAATGGCCAAAGTCAATTATCCTTGAAATTTCATTTTTGACAAAAGGGGCCCACTTTTTCCACTTGATTCAGCTTGGCCATGCCTCCCACGTGTCCCACAATTTATTTCAAGATTTAAAATTAATTTTTCCAATTTTATTTAATTTTATTTGATTTAATTCATTTTAAATCTTTAAAATTCAAATAAAAATCAAAGAAATTAATGGAGGGATATATTTTGTGTTGATTAGCTTTGATACACCTTGAAATACCTTCCAAATTCGTGCAAGGCCTATTATGGGCATAAAAATTCAAATTTTCACAAATATGGCAAATGGTTCAATGTTGGTTATGGAGGAAATCAAGAACATTATTGCAAGGCTTCAATGTCCATTATTTGGATTGATACACTTTTCATTACTATATATACAAGCCTTCCCAACCTCATTCAAAAAAATAGTGTGTGCAGAAACGGCCAAGAGCAAAACCAAAAATTATTCAAAAAGTGAGAGTTCTAAAACATAGTTGCGAGCATCTTCAGATCAAAACAAACACTGTAAGTATTCTCAGGTCCCCTTATAATTTCCATATTGTTTTTTCAATTGCTTTCCTGTGCAGCATTCCAAGCGCTGAACACCATGCACCTCACCCATCCAACAAGCCAAGTGTCATTGGAGGCAGATCCAAGGGCCAAGCATAAGGAACACCATGGTCTGGAGTCAGTGCACGCGTAGGCAACCAAAAAAGTCATACAGGCCTTGTTCAAATGGGCCACAATTCTCAATTCAACACCTTCAAATTCCAGCCACACCCCCCTTGGTTTTACTTCTTTTTTCATTTTGTTTTGTCATTTTCTATTATCTTAATTTCTAACCTTTTTATTTTATTATTATTAACAAATTAACATAATTAACATACTTTCATAAAAAATCAAAAAAATAGAACTAACATTATTTTTATTATTATTATTTTATTTTTGTAAATAAACAATAATTGAATTAGTTTTTAATTAGGCCATTTAAACCTTTTTTTTTAATAATTAAAATAGATCTTGAGTTAGGTAAAGTTAACTTTTATTTTTATTTCTCTTTTTTATTTTATTTCATAAAAAAAACATAAAAGACAAAAAATATTTTCTTTTAATTAAATTAATTAATTAGTCATTAGTTAGTTTTAATTTCATTTTAATTCCAAAAACACAAAAAAAAAATCAATTTCTTTTCTTAAAAGGGTCAACACCCTTAGAACATTTTCGATTTAATTTTTATTCGCGCTTAGTTTATTATTATGTAACTGCCTCCGGATGTAATAGTAATTAGGACTTTTACTGTTTTTATTTACTTTCCGTACTTATTTACCAAAAAAACGGTTCTTTATAATTTTTGGCGATGTATAGACCCGCGCCTTGTAATAGCGTAGGATTTATGTTTCCGCAATTTACTTTCCGCACCCCTTAACTGTTAACTTGCATGAAAGAATGTATGTAAATAAAAACAACCCGTAGCTCACTAATTAACCAGACAAACATTAACTGAATACAACCTACAATGCACACACCACTTCTAGGGTACGCCTCACTCGTTGCCTTTGAAACGTGATCGTCAAGTATAGGACGTCTTAGCGGTCCTTATGTCCATGATCCAGTTGCCTCGAAAACGGTTGCCTCGGATTAAAAAAGGATTAAGGACATAAGGGTAGCTTCTAAGGTGTCCTACTGTTGCTTCGGTGACCACACTGTCCCTACACTCGAATTGACCCGAACACCTCCAACGGTGGTGCTACCTACCTCTCAATGGTGGGATGGCACTACCTTAAGGACTTCTACACAGCTTAATTCCTTAGGGTAGGTAGATGACTCATGGATACTTGCTCTCTAAAAAACCAAATCAAAAATCTTTTCACACTGACACTTTCAAAATCTTTCAAAACAATTTTTCAAACACTCTTGAGGACTGATACAAGAGTTATTCAGAAATTTTTCAAAGAAACTTTTGCAAAACCCACTCACATTTTGAAAAGCAAATATTTTGAAAACATAAGAGCAAGTATCTAAGAGCCCATGGATAACCATGGATAGAAAGGGTGCTAACACCTTCCCTTTCTATAAATCTACCTCCCGAACCGAGAAACTATCTCATAAGGAATTTTGCTGTGCTTTTGTCCTGTCCATGTTGGAGAACATAAAAGACGGTGGCGACTCTTGCTTCCGCGACATTTCGCGAACCAGCGTTAAACAATCAGTTCTATTTCCACCGATCACAGAACTGGCGACTCTGCTGGGGACACTTTAAAGTGAGGTGTACCTTAGGATAGCTCAGACTTATGTTTTCAATTGCCTGATTTGTGTGCTTTAAATTATTGGGCCTGTCTTGGGAGTTTTATAGATCCTAACCCGGATCTGGGGGATACCTTCTTAGAAAGTAGCAACAAGGCTGTGAGGGAACTGTGCAGGGTATACCAACACGGTTGAAGCAGTCTGCTACATTGATGTGGCACTTTGGTGAGTACCGGTAACCCTTGAGTCCAGTCAAGGAGAGTACGGGGCCGCCGCGTGGTGTCGTGAAGCATCAACTGACCTTAGGAACCTTAATTGAACCATCTTGGCCTCTTTAGGGTAGTGAGATAACTACTTTGGTGCAGTCCGAAGTTGGTTGATACTCGATGCTACACTCAGTTGAGGGTTGTTTTCTTGGGATATTTTGATCGCCAGTTCAGTGACTAAATTGAAACGATGAACACAAAAAACAATCCAATGATATTGAGCTCCTTAGAACCCGGTTACTTTGATAGGACAGGTTTGATCCCACCAACTTCAAGAGGGTAGTACCCCAAACGTCATGCTGGCCTAAACTCTAAGGGCTCTTTGTGTGACTTGTGTGCCTTCAAAACTTGACTACTTGCATACTTGTTATCTGACACTTGAGTTTCTTGCAGGTTTTGTTTACAGTCCTTAATCTGGACTCATAACAGGGTTTACCTACATTGCTCCACAGCATAACATCATACCATCATAACATTGCATACATCCTACATAAGGACTAATCCATTTCAAGGATCTCAAGGGCTTGTGATGCAGGTCATGATGAATCAAATGTCTAGCAAGGGGCAAAGGGGATTTATTTTCCTCTAGCCAAAGTTAATGACTTGAGTCAGGGGCTATGACCCACTCGATATGGTGAGCCTTGACTCTTGAAGAAGGACTCTCAACAACATGAAGTTCCTTCAATCAAGCTACCCAAATTAAAATTCTAACAAGTTTCTCTGTTTACCTCGCGAGATCCTTGAAAACATTGCATACATATCATACATATCATTGCATTACAGGTACCCTTGTTACAGGTCGCTTACCTTCTTCGCTGTTTATTTCAGCAGTCATCATGAATCCTGAATCATCCAATGAGAAAGCTATCAAGGCCCTCCAGGCCCAGAACGCCCAGTTCCAGGAGCTGGTCATGAGCTTAGCCCAAGGACAACAGGAATTGAAGACTCTGCTTTTGAAGAAAAAGAAGAAGAGGATTGTTTTGTTCAACCCTAGACGCAGATCTGGGAATACACTGCAGAATGAAGCTGAGCGGACTACTCCATCTGTTGGGGAAGGCAGTCACCAAGAGAGAAGGGTTCCTAGTCCTGTGGTCTCTGACACCGAGACAGACTTCAACGATGAACAGTACCCTCCTGCTGAGGACTGGTACAAACAACTGGAGGACAGGTTAAATGCCATGGAGATTCAACAGGTGCCCGGGTTGGACTTCGGAGACCTAGGCTTATCTTCTGGGGTGGTGATCCCTCACAAGTTCAAGGCACCTGCCTTTGCAAAATACGACGGGGCTTCCTGTCTTAAGTTGCACCTCTGTTCCTACGCAAGGAAGATCCAGCCCTACACGGCAGACAAGAATCTATGGATCCATTTCTTCCAGGAGAGTCTTTCAGGGACTCAACTCGAATGGTTCTATCAGCTGGATGGAACCACTATTCGTAACTGGGAGGACTTGGCTACTGCTTTTTATAAGCAGTATCAATATAATGCCGACCTTGCTCCTACGCGTACCCAACTCCAGGGTATGTCACTGGGGACGGGTGAAGGTTTTAAGGAGTATGCGCAAAGATGGAGAGATCTGGCTGGAAGGGTGCAGCCGCCCTTGACTGACCGTGAGCTCGTTGACATGTTCTTGGGGACTCTGTCTGGTCCCTTCTTCAACCATCTGATTGGGAATTCTTCTGCTGGGTTTACAGATTTGATCTTGACCGGGGAGAGGATTGAAGCTGGTATCAAGGCTGGAAAGATTCAAGAAGCTACACCTTCTGATACTCATAAAAAGCCTTACAGTGGGAAGAAGGAGTCCAATGTTGTGCATAGTAAAAAGGGTCGCCATGATCAACATGTAGGGGCAACCCAGATCTTTAATCCTAGGCCTGCTCAACAAGGACAGGGGCAACAACGTAAGGAGGTTGCACCCAAGAGACAGTTCACTAAGATCAACATGTCACTGAATCAAGCGCTACAGCAAATGTTGAAGGCAGGGCTGATTACCTTGAGGGCTCCTCTCAGGAATCCAAACACCTCTGCTCCCAACTACCATCCTAATGAGAAGTGCGCATACCACTCCGATAGCCCGGGTCATACTACGGACAACAGCTGGCCTTTGAAGAACAAGATTCAAGACATGATCGACGCCGGAGAGATTCAGTTTGAAGCGTCAGAGACTCCAAACATAATCAATGCTCCTTTTCCCAATCATTGAAGGCTTTTGTTTATTTGAATTTCCGAGTTGTAATTTTTTGCTTATACAAATAATTAATGTCATAGCAAACTCTTTTATTTCACTAATCCACTGCATATGTCTGTTTTTGAATTAATCCAATTATTTTCATTATATTCAAATTGCTTTCATATTTTTTGTGATGTCCAACTCTCGGTTAATAATTCTAAGCCTCTTGAGGGGGGATGACGAAAAACGATACCACAATCTACAGTATGCTTTTGAACAGACCCCGCTGATGAGGTACAAACATTGTTTCAATTCCTAAACACTGGAGTTATAAGGATGATAATCCCTCGTCAAACCCTTTGAGCCAAAGAAGTAGGAGTTTTTCTTTTCACAAAAAATTAAAACCCTTAATCATAACCTGGGGCAGGGTAGTTCTCTCAGTTGATCCAAGTGCACAACGAATGGCATCAAAGAGGTCCTTCTAAAACAAAAGACAGTGATGGTTCTAAATAATCATAAAGACAGGCAGTCATTATCTCCCAAAATAAAAGCCCAATAAGTCAAAACCTATAAAGGAGACTTACAAAACTGGGGCATCCCGCTGACTGTAAAAGAAACAGTTCAGGCAAAAAACAGGGATAATAAAAATAAAAAACAAAGAGGTCCTACAGACTCTCAACAAAAAAAGAAATGACTGCCTATTCAAAATAATCTGTCAATATCCGAACCATCATTGGAACATCAGGACAAAGACTCAAACGAGATCTAAACGCACGATCAGCTGAGTTTAGGTTTGAAGAACATCACGAAGAGCGGATGAGTACAAATAACTTGAGCCTTTATCCTTTGTTTCTTAAACCGTGAACCAGGCCACGTTACAATCCTTAAAATTCCTAGCTGAAGCATGGGTTAGTTCGAAAGCATACTGTTACAAAGGTATCCTGACTCCTTAAGGCTCGCCGTAAAATCTTGAGTTGACATCACATTTTACAAAATTTGCTTGTTTTACTGAAAAAAATACATTTTCAAAAACTTCAAGACAGACACAAGCTTTGCATTTTTAAATAACATTGTTTGCATATGATTATTTGTTTGAACAGCAGAGAAATTCGCACGACGAATATCCGATGAACAAAAATCTTCTCAACAAAAGCTCAAGTAGAGGAAACACTTCCAATAAAGGGGCATGGCATGATCATTGTCCAAACATCTGGGGCAGTTAGGTCAAGATTCGGAGAATCTCTCAAAAGGCCAACCAGCTTGGGGCAAATCTCCATCTGGATCACTTGGGGCACTGGACGATCAAACGAAGATCTTCTGGTGGCATGGTAACACTGCGCTACTGATAGTGACAACTTCCTGTATCCTAAGAGCACGAACATAGTAAAAAGATACTACGCATGAACCAAAGACCCGCTAGGTTGACACACCTAGGCAAAAATAAGGGCTTCCCGGCGAACCAAAAGGGTTCGGGCAAAAATAAGGGATGAAATGAAAAAATCTGTACACCTGGCAAGTCGAAAACCTGAAAAGGCGGCTTGGGCAAAAATGGGTATCCCGGTGGACTGAAAACCCGAAAGGGCGGTCCAGGCAAAAGTTAGGGATCAAAAGCGTACGACTATGTCCCGGAATCTCGGCACTTGCCTACCAGAAGAATATTGGTCAAGTCGGCAGTTATCAAGCACCTCCACAGGTACTTTCTCCCATAGAAACAGGGGCAATAAGAATTGTTTGAACGATCTAGTTGTTCTGTCCACCAAGGTACCAAGGTAAGTTCAGCTGAAGAACATGACCAAGTTACCTCCACTCCCCGTAGAGTAAAGACAAGGTTCAACAATACTCTCCCCAGGCAGAGTTGGTCTATCAGCAGCCCTAAAAAGGCACTGTATCTCCAACAAGATTCAGCCATACTCTCCCCAAGCAGAGTTAATCTACTG
This sequence comes from Vicia faba, assembly GCA_948472305.1. Classification (NCBI taxonomy): domain Eukaryota; kingdom Viridiplantae; phylum Streptophyta; class Magnoliopsida; order Fabales; family Fabaceae; genus Vicia; species Vicia faba. The sequence continues at coordinate 1,134,638,762 of OX451741.1, read as the reverse complement.
TCAGCCTTAAGGAAGATGGGTATCCCCAGAAGATCTCAATATTCCCCAACGGAGTATATAGATGTTCCTAAACAAGCATCCCCGGCAGTCTTATCCTAAGATTGTTCCCCGGCGGAATACCAGACACCCCAGTGGAGCCACTTCCCCAGTACAGTCTCAAACAATCTCCCCAGTAGGAAGCTTATCCCCAGTAGATTCTGGAAGCTTATCACCTGCAGAGTACGAGAGCCTCTTCCTGAGTTTATTCAAAAGGTTATTCCCCACCAAAGCTTATAACTGGGTTATCCTCAGCTAATTAACGGAAAGACCGTCCTCGGCGAAGTTCTTCCTACCAGCGAAGTTCATCAGATCTTCCAACAGAACTCATTAGCAGAATCCCCAACGGAGTTATCATTAAAACCTCAGCGAAGTATCTCTTCCTACAGAGTAATTCCCCACAAAGTAATCTCTCCAACAGGTTTATTCCCCGACGGAGTCATCTTCTCCTACCGGTTTATTCTTGCAACCATTATCCCCAGCTGAAACAAAGAACGCTACTCCCCAACATCAGCCCAGGATTCAATTTCCCGGCATTCGTCAAGGATTTATTTTCCTAGACGAAAATACGTTCATAAACATATCACTTTTCATACGTCTTGCTTACATACACAATGCATGCACGTACACATCATATCACACAATCTCATTTCTCCCTGAGAACATCATGACATCATGCATTGCACAACTGATGTTTTGCCTTTTTCAGGAAAAAGGTCAATCTAAAGACGATTACTATCAACTGTTGCAATTCCAGATTCGATACCTGCATCTAGCCAGGGCATATCTGTGAGCGATTTATTATGGATTCGATACCTGTATCTAGCCAGGGCATATCTACATTAAAGAGATTAAAGAGATAGCTAGAAATGCTCCAGAGATAGACGCTATTCTGTTTCTTGTTCAGAGTTACTTGTTCAGAAATAGTTCAGATATGCTCCAGATGGACGCTATTCTGTTGCTTATTCAGGGTTTCTTTTCAGAGATAACTTAGAGATGCTCCAACCACGAATGCTATTCTATTGTTTATTCAGAGATTCCTTCTAGATATAGTTCAGATGTGACCCAGGCATGGCGACGTTCTGATACTTATTCCAGATTTCCTTTCAGAGATAGCTTAGAAATGCTCCAGATATGGATGCTGTTCTTTTGCTTATTCAAGACTCCTTCTAGAGATAGTTCAGATGTGACCCAGGCTTGGCGACGTTCTGATACTTATTCCAGATTTCCTTTCAGAGATAGCTTGGAAATGCTCCAGATATGGATGCTGTTCTTTTTCTTATTCAAGACTCCTTCTAGAGATAGTTCAGATGTGACCCAGGCATGGCGATGTTCTGATACTTATTCCAGATTTCCTTTCAGAGATAGCTTGGAAATGCTCCAGATATGGATGCTGTTCTTTTGCTTATTCAAGACTCCTTCTAGAGATAGTTCAGATGTGACCCAGGCATGGCGATGCTCTGATACTTATTCCAGATTTCCTTTCAGAGATAGCTTGGAAATGCTCCAGATATGGATGCTGTTCTTTTTCTTATTCAAGACTCCTTCTAGAGATAGTTCAGATGTGACCCAGGCATGGCGATGTTCTGATACTTATTCCAGATTTCCTTTCAGAGATAGCTTGGAAATGCTCCAGATATGGATGCTGTTCTTTTGCTTATTCAAGACTCCTTCTAGAGATAGTTCAGATGTGACCCAGGCATGGCGATGCTCTGATACTTATTCCAGATTTCCTTTCAGAGATAGCTTGGAAATGCTCCAGATATGGATGCTGTTCTTTTGCTTATTCAAGACTCCTTCTAGATATAGTTCAGATGTGACCCAGGCATGGCGACGTTCTGATACTTATTCCAGATTTCCTTTCAGAGATAGCTTGGAAATGCTCAAGATATGGATGCTGTTCTTTTGCTTATTCAAGACTCCTTCTAGATATAGTTCAGATGTGACCCAGGCATGGCGACGTTCTGATACTTATTCCAGATTTCCTTTCAGAGATAGCTTGGAAATGCTCCAGATATGGATGCTGTTCTTTTGCTTATTCAACACTCCTTCTAGATATAGTTCAGATGTGACCCAGGAATGGCGACGTTATGATACTTATTCCAGATTTCCTTTCAGAGATAGCTTGGAAATGCTCCAGATATGGATGCTGTTCTTTTGCTTATTCAATACTCCTTCTAGATATAGTTCAAATGTGACCCAGGCATGGCGACGTTCTGATACTTATTCCAGATTTCCTTTCAGAGATAGCTTGGAAATGCTCCAAATATGGATGCTGTTCTTTTGCTTATTCAAGACTCCTTCTAGATATAGTTCAGATGTGACCCAGGCATGGCGACGTTCTGATACTTATTTCAGATTTCCTTTCAGAGATAGCTTGGAAATGCTCCAGATATGGATGCTGTTCTTTTGCTTATTCAAGACTCCTTCTATATAGACTCCACAATTTATTTCAAGATTTAAAATTAATTTTTCCAATTTTATTTAATTTTATTTGATTTAATTCATTTTAAATCTTTAAAATTCAAATAAAAATCAAAGAAATTAATGGAGGGATATATTTTGTGTTGATTAGCTTTGATACACCTTGAAATACCTTCCAAATTCGTGCAAGGCCTATTATGGGCATAAAAATTCAAATTTTCACAAATATGGCAAATGGTTCAATGTTGGTTATGGAGGAAATCAAGAACATTATTGCAAGGCTTCAATGACCATTATTTGGATTGATACACTTTTCATTACTATATATACAAGCCTTCCCAACCTCATTCAAAAAAATAGTGTGTGCAGAAACGGCCAAGAGCAAAACCAAAAATTATTCAAAAAGTGAGAGTTCTAAAACATAGTTGCGAGCATCTTCAGATCAAAACAAGCACTGTAAGTATTCCCAGGTCCCCTTATAATTTCCATATTGTTTTTTCAATTGCTTTCCTGTGCAGCATTCCAAGCGCTGAACACCATGCACCTCACCCATCCAACAAGCCAAGTGTCATTGTAGGCAGATCCAAGGGCCAAGCATAAGGAACACCATGGTCTGGAGTCAGTGCACGCGTAGGCAACCAAAAAGTCATACAGGCCTTGTTCAAATGGGCCACAATTCTCAATTCAACACCTTCAAATTCCAGCCACACCCCCCTTGGTTTTACTTCTTTTTTCATTTTGTTTTGTCATTTTCTATTATCTTAATTTCTAACCTTTTTATTTTATTATTATTAACAAATTAACATAATTAACATACTTTCATAAAAAATCAAAAAAATAGAACTAACATTATTTTTATTATTATTATTTTATTTTTGTAAATAAACAATAATTGAATTAGTTTTTAATTAGGCCATTTTAACCTTTTTTTTTAATAATTAAAATAGATCTAGAATTAGGTAAAGTTAACTTTTATTTTTATTTCTCTTTTTTATTTTATTTCATAAAAAAAACATAAAAGACAAAAAATATTTTCTTTTAATTAAATTAATTAATTAGTCATTAGTTAGTTTTAATTTCATTTTAATTCCAAAAACACAAAAAAAAATCAATTTCTTTTCTTAAAAGGGTCAACACCCTTAGAACATTTCCGATTTAATTTTTATTCGCGCTTAGTTTATTATTATGTAACTGCCTCCGGATGTAATAGTAATTAGGACTTTTACTGTTTTTATTTACTTTCCGTACTTATTTACCAAAAAAACGGGTCTTTGTAATTTTTGGCGATGTATAGACCCGTGCCTTGTAATAGCGTAGGATTTATGTTTCCGCAATTTACTTTCTGCACCCCTTAACTGTTAACTTGCATGAAAGAATGTATGTAAATAAAAACAACCCGTAGCTCACTAATTAACCAGACAAACATTAATTGAATACAACCCACAATGCACACACCACTTCTAGGCTACGCCTCACTCGTTGCCTTCGAAACGTGGTCGTCAAGTATAAGACGTCTTAGCGGTCCTTATGTCCATGATCCAGTTGCCTCGAAACAGTTGCCTCGAAACAGTTGCCTCAGAACAGTTGCCTCAAAAACGGTTGCCTCGGATTAAAAAAGGATTAAGGACATAAGGGTAGCTTCTAAGGTGTCCTACTGTTGCTTCGGTGACCACACTGTCCCTACACTCGAATTGACCCGAACACCTCCAACGGTGGTGCTACCTACCTCTCAATGGTGGGATGGCACTACCTTAAGGACTTCTACACAGCTTAATTCCTTAGGGTAGGTAGATGACTCATGGATACTTGCTCTCTAAAAAACCAAATCAAAAATCTTTTCACACTGACACTTTCAAAATCTTTCAAAACAATTTTTCAAACACTCTTGAGGACTGATACAAGAGTTATTCAGAAATTTTTCAAAGAAACTTCTGCAAAACCCACTCACATTTTGAAAAGCAAATATTTTGAAAACATAAGAGCAAGTATCTAAGAGCCCATGGATAACCATGGATAGAAAGGGTGCTAACACCTTCCCTTTCTATAAATCTACCTCCCGAACCGAGAAACTATCTCATAAGGAATTTTGCTATGCTTTTGTCCTCTCCATGTTGGAGAACATAAAAGACGGTGGCGACTCTTGCTTCCGCGACATTTCGCGAACCAGCATTAAACAGTCAGTTCTATTTCCACCGATCACACCTACTATTAAGGATTAGGTAGCCCTGTCGTTGGAGTTTTAAGGGACATTCGAAGGGACAAGTACGATCACAAAAGCAATGGTTAGGAAACTTTAGTAATTACCCTAAAGTCCTAAAGATCTTTCCGAGGCAACATCCGAAAGGGTCATTTTTGATCTTTTGGGACTAGAGGACGACCACTAAAATTCCCTATACTGTATGACCTTTTATCGAAGGCAACCAGAGTGGGGAAAACCACATGAGTGAGCATGTGCAAGTGTGCTTTTCTCAGTTAATTATCTTTGCACAATTAGGGTTATCTACCTTTTAATCATTGATTTATCTTTCGCATACAATCCTAATATCCATACATCTAGAAGTTTAATAGTTGTGGAATTTAAAAAGTGCGAGAAATGAAAGTCCTAACTATTACAAGGTTTTTGGGCAGATACACAAATATTTGACAGAAAATAAAGATGTGGAAATTAAAACCCTAATTAATCTATTACAAACTTGAAACAGTTATAATAATTTGAATTAAAAGAAAGTAAAGGCGCGCGCGACGAATTAATTACGAGAATAAATTGAAAGCCTAAAAAATATAATTAATTAAAAAAAATATTTTTGTGTATTTTTTATTGAGAAAATAATTTAATTGCAAATCAAACCTAATTTTCTAATTAATTTTCATTAAAAAAACAATCAAGTTAATCTAATTAAACTAATTTATTTTCAATAAAATTAATTTAAATAAAAAAACCTAATTCTATATTTTGGTGATTTTATATTTTTATGATTTTTTTATTTGATAAAAAATGATTTTTTGTTGTAAAAAATGATTAAATAAATAAATAAAACAAAAAAAGAAATTAAAAAAGAATAATTTGGGCCTGGTATTGTTGAGTAACCATGGGGTGTATTACTAATTTTCATTGGGCCCAAGAAGAACAAGCCCAGTTAATTATTGGATCCAGTGTTGCCACGCCTGAGGGTGCATCATGCGCTGCTCTCATTGAGCGCTAGATCTGGATCTAAGGATGTGATAACAAGAAATCGTATCATATAATTACTATGCTTTTTATCGATTTTAATAATACATTGAGTCATCTAACTCTCGATTATTCCGAGTTTTTATGTCTTTTCACAGGTACAACATTTGTCAACTCAAATCAATGAAAAAGGACCACATGAAGGAAGCTAACCAAGAAACAGAAGAGAAGGAACCAAATCTGCAAAGTCTGCAGATTTTGTAACGGTGACGACCGTCACATCCTGTGACAACCGTAATTCCTCCCCAACTAGAAAGAACACTCGTTACACATCATTGACGAGCGTAATGCGCTATTTAAGCGCATTACGACCGTCACCCCCTTATGACGACCGTCATACGCTTAAAGGGCAACGTTATGAATTGGTGGAGACGTGGGCAACGTTGAGGGCAAAACTCTTCTCCTATATTTTCTCCACTCAGTAACCATGCATCCGTTTTTCTCTCCACTCAAGCCTTTTCCAAGTTTTTCTCAACTGCAATATTTTCTTCTATATATATGTGGTAGTTCAATAGATGCGGGGTCGAAGAATTTTTCCTAGAACCAAATTTCTATTTTCCTGCAATTATTCTATTTTCTTGCTTTTGAGCTTTTCTACACGTACTGTAATTTTTATTTCCAGCATTAGTTTTAGAGTGTTAATTCTTCATCCAAGAATTAACACAATTATTGATTTCGATTGAGCTGCAAGGAATTTGTAACATCCAAGATTACCATAACAATATTATTTCCAGGTTTTTATGCAATTGATATTTATTTATTCTTGTATTATGTCATTTATTTTTATGGATTATATTTTAAATTGCATAGTTACTAAATATATCATGTCCGGCTAAATTAATTGTACCGGTATGTGACTCCTAAGTACCGAAAGAATTCAGTGATAACTTGGCTAAAAACATTTATAAACAATTTCTGGTTTCCAATTTCCATGTTTAATTTAACTACCCTTGTCACGAGAGTGAGAGGATAATTAACACGATTTTGCCACGAGAGTGGGAAATTAATTAAGGCAAGAACCTGCATGCGAGAGCTGGGGTTCAACCCAGATAGTGGTAACGAAACATTAATTTTTAAATACATGAGAGTGTTTTAATAAATTGATTAAACTCAAATTGTTTTCAAAAAGTGTTATTAAATTTAAAGTGCATCCACAAGGTTTAGTAGCATGACTTATTTCATGAACACGAGAGTGTATGTCTCAGGTTTTTTAACAATTCGTTTTTACCGAAATACTTTATATGCCAAGCGATTCACCGAATTCCCGAAGTCCGACTATCACATACCGGTATAGCTATTACTATTATTTTTAATTAAACTGTTTCCCCCCTAAAACTAAATATTCATCGCTTAGTTAAACAATTATAGCATTAGATTGTACGCGATTGATCCTCAGTCTCTGTGGGTTCGATAATCATTTAAAACTAGAACGACTAAATTGTATACTTGCAGTTAGTATCCCAATAGACTCATAAAGTCACGATCAAGTTTTTGGCGCCGTTGTCGGGGACTGATTAGTCAATTAAGTACGATTCTTCTGTTTCGCGTTTAGACTAGGCAACATAAACCCTTTTTCGATTTGTATGCCAAGGACTTGCTCACAAGGCGAACCACTTGACAAATCGACGGACGAACCTGAACGCATCCTTTCCGTAAGACGTGCAGTCAGGGATTACTGTTTAAATCACGCTATTCCTTTACCCAAACCCGAAATCAAGATTGATTTTGAAAGAGATTCTAATTCTTCCTCTGAAACCGAAACTAATCCAGAAGTAGACATGGCCGAAGAACAAAGGACCCGTCCACTGAAGGAGTACGCAACTCCATCACAACAAGAACCCCACAACAGCATTGCTGCTTCAGCAATAAATCGAAACGATTTTGAGTTGAAACTGTCATTGATATCAGCTATCCAACAACGCCAATTCTCTGGAGATCCTACCGAGGATCCAAACGAACATCTTAAAAAATTCGTTCAATTTGCCGACACAGTTATAGCAAATGGTGTTAGTAAAGATGCAATAAGATTACGTCTTTTCCCTTTCTCGCTAAGAGATAAAGCTTGGGCTTGGTTGCAATCCTTGCCGTCAAATTCCGTCACTACGTGGGTAGGACTTAAGATTGTATTTTTAGCATGATACTTTCCTCCAAGCAAGACTGCTGCACTAAGAGCCCAAATCAACGGATTTAGGCAGAAGGATACTGAATCGCTATTCGATGCATGGGAACACTACAAAGATATGATGCAAATGTGCCCACATCACGGACTAGAAAAATGGCTGATCATCCACACGTTTTATAATGGACTCTTGTACAACACAAGACTCTCTATAGATGTCGCCGCAGGTGGTACACTGATGGACAAGCCTTACGACGAAGCTAACCAACTCATTGAAAATATGGCTCAAAACCACTATCAGTGGGGAGGAGAAAGAACATCTGTGGAGAAAACTCAAACCAAAGGTGGGATGTACGAGATTAGTATCCTAGATAAAGTTAATGCTAAGTTAGATGCTCTTACTCAAAAGATAGAAAGCTTGACCTTACCTCTTGCAGCCACCGTGGCTGTAGTTACCCCAAACTGTGAAGTTTGTGGAGTCCCTGGTCATGTTGGAACCGAATGTAAAATCTTAGCAGGAATATCAGTTGATCAGGTAAATTACGCTCAAGGGAATCCTTATGCTAATACCTATAATCCTGGTTGGAAGAACCATCCTAACTTCTCGTACAAGAGCAATAATGCTTTATATGCACCTGGCCAAGCACCTGCTGTACCTCCAGGTTATCAAAAACCCGCTGTTAATGTTCCTAACATTCCTAAGAAATCTAACCTTGAAATCCTAATGGAAAATTTTATCGCTAATCAAGCTCAACAAAACAAAGAATTCCTCAATCAAAACATTCACACCGATGAACAATTGAAGCTATTAGCAAATAAGGTGGATGCCCTAGAAACTCACAATAAAATGTTAGAAACCCAAATCTCCCAAGTAGCACAACACCAAGCTAGTTCTGCCGCACCTGCTGGTACATTTCCTGGACAGCCACAACCCAATCCTAAAGGACATGCAAATGCTATCACATTACAAAGTGGGACAACACTCGATGGACCGGTAGATCCTAGACTCCAAAACCCGACCATGTATCAGAAACCTGAAAAGGAAGTAGAGAAATCGAAAGATCAATCTGAGAATGTAGAGGAAGACGCGAATGAGAACAGAGAGGTTTCAGAAAAACCTTACGTACCTCCACCGCCATATAAACCACCAATTCCATACCCTCAAAGACTTGCAAAATCCAAGAACGAGGGGCAATTCAAGAAATTTGTAGAACTTATGAAATAATTAAATGTTACTATTCCGTTTACAGAAGCTATATCCCAAATGCCGTCATACGCTAAATTACTAAAAGAGATATTGTCTAATAAGAAAAAAATCATTGAAAATGAAACCGTTATGCTAACTGCCGAATGTAGCACCATAATTCAAAATAACATGCCTCCAAAGCTAAAAGACCCTGGTAGTTTCTCCATACCATGTGTAATTGGAAAATCTGTCATAGACAAAGCTCTATGTGATTTAGGAGAACGTGTTAGTCTAATGCCCTTATCTATTTGCGAGAAGCTCAAATTAGGCGACATGAGACCTACCAAGATGTCCCTACAACTAGCCGACATATCAGTAAAATTCCCTGTTGGTATGCTAGAAAACATTCTTGTCCGAATAGGACAATTTTACATACCGACTGACTTTATAATAATGGACATCAAGGAAGATTCAAACATTCCCATCATATTAGGAAGACCATTTATAGCTACTGCAGGAGCCATTATTGACGTTAAGAAAGGAAAGCTTACCTTCGAGGTAGGAGAAGAAAAAGTAGAATTCATTCTTTCCCAATTCTTCAAAGCCCCTGCTATAGATGACTCATGCTGTCTCCTGGATATTATTGATGAATGTGTCAAAGAACTAGAAAGCCAAGAAGACACCTATTCTGGCATGCTGAAAATTCCGACACCAACTATCCTCAAGGATGATGACCGGAAGAAAGAATATCTAGATGCCAACCTGAGCGAATGTTTCGCCTTAACACCCGATCCTGCCCTGTGATCGGTGGAAATAGAACTGACTATTTTGGAATGCTGGTTCGTGAAATGTCGCGGTAAGCAAGAGTCGCCACCGTCTTTTATGTTCTCCAACATGGAAAGGACAAAAGCACAACAAAATTCCTTCTTTGAGATGTCTCTCGGTTCGGGAGGTAGATTTATAGAAAGGGAAGGTGTTAGCACCCTTTCTATCCGTGGTTATCCACGGGCTCTTAGGTACTTGCTCTTATGTTTTCAAAAATTGTTTGCCTTTCAAGTGTGTGTGGGTTTTGAAAAAGTTTCGTTTGAAAAATTTCTAAGTAACTCTTGTATCTGTCCTCAAGAGTGTATGAAAAATTTGTTGGAAAAACTTTTGAAAGTGTCAGTGTGAAAAGTTGTTTTTGTTTGTTTTGAAAGAGCAAGTACTTAAGAGAAATCTACCTACTCTAAGGAATTAGGCTGTGTAAGAGTCCTTAAGATAGTGCTATCCCACCATTGAAAGGTAGGCAGCACCATCGTTGGAGTTATTCGGGTCAATTCGATGATTAGGGACAGTGTGGTCACCGAAGCAATAGTAGGACACCTTAGAAGTAACCCTAATGTCCTAGATCCTTTTTATCCGAGGCAACCGTTTCGAGGCAACTGGATCTTAGATAGGAGGGCGACCTCTAAAACACCCTATACTTGACGACCACCTTCGAGGCAACCAGTGAGGCGTACCCTAGGAGTGGCATGTGCATGTGTGTTCAATTTAGTTTATGTTTATCTTTGAACATGCATCATTGTGAGCTACGTTTTGATTTTATTTTTCAGACAAGTCTTGCATGCATAATTAACAGTTAATAATTTGCGGGAAAATAAATTGCGGAAAGTGAATCTACGCTATTACAAGGCGTCGGGTATTTACATCGCCAAAAACAAACCCTTTAATTTAAATTGCGGAAAGTAAAATAAAGCAATAAATAAATAAAGTCCTAATTAAAGTTATTACATTCCGGAAGCAAGTACAATAATATGGAAAAATGGATCGCGTGCGGGAAATTAAATCGGATGCGAGTTTTTTGGGGTTTTGACCCTTTTTTGAAAGAAAGTGATTTTTTTGGTTATTTTCGAATTAAATGGAATTAAATTAAATGAACAATTAAATTAAATTAAATAATGAAAATATTTTTGGATTTTTGAGTTTTTAAAGAAATAAAATAAATTGAATTAATGCTAATAAAAACCTAATATTCTAAATTGATTTTAAATATTGCAAAAAATACTAAAAGTTAAATCTAATTAAATCTAAATTGATTAAATTAATTTATTTACAAAAATAAAAGTGATGAAGTTAATTTTAATAAATAAAACATTTTTTGTGTTTTTGATTTTATTAGGAAAAATGTTAATTGGTTAGTGATTAATAAAAATAATAACGATTAATTAATTAAAGGAACATAATACAAATAGAGAGAGATAGTTTAGGAGTATACGGGCCTGATTGGAGGGGTGAAACAGCTATTGGCGTCATGTGTAAACTGTTTTGTTTTGGCCATTTGTGTTTTGGCTTTTGACCATTTATGTTTTGGCTTTTGGCCATTTGTGTTTTGGCCTCAACGTTCCTTAACCTTCCCAGGATGTCTGCCTCGCCATGTATTGGTGTCATGTGTAAGCTGTTCTATTTTGGCCATTTGGCTTTTGGCTTTTGGCCATTTGTGTTTTGGCCTCAACGTTCCTTAATGAACCTGCATGGGATCCTGTCTAAATCTGCAGTGTTGAATCTCATGAACACATTAAATAAATTACTATATATCATAAAATACAAATAAAGCCAATATATGAAGAAATTTAATGTTTAGGTCAGTATGGCATGTATGAATGATTATACCCTTTTGATCATGGAGATCAAATCAACCTTACCCTTACTGGAAAAGTAGTGACATGAATGCTTTTATGCCCTTTTGATCATGGAGATCAAGCCAGTCTTACCCTTACTGAAGAAGTAGTGAGATGTTGGTTTGTAATTGAGATGGCTTGTTTGTAGTGAGAGAGGGATTTGTAATAAGGATTTCAAGGTTTTAGGGTTCTTCAAAGAATTTGATATTCTGATAGTGTTGTGGCAAGATTTCTTTTTTTCTCTTTTGGTTTGTGTGAAAAGAATGTGATTATATAATGGAAATTAGGGTAAAGAAAATGGGCTTTGAATGTGCAATTGGGCCTCCAATGTTCACTTGAGTTCGTCACTTTCCAGGCTAAATCGCAGGTACTTAAGTGCAATTTTTGAAGTTGACATGTGAAAAAAAAATGTAGCCGACATCGATAACTAACTCCTGTCCGAAAATAGGCTCAATCGGATAAATGGTGAATTAGTTATGAATTTTTTAGCGCGTAAAAACTGTACTTTCAGCACACTTTTTCACCATATTTCTTCGAGAAAACTCACACATTCGGATACCTTCTTTAAAGAATTGACTCTTGAGCCGAACCTGAATTTGAGAATATGTTATCAGAGATATCTTGGCTAAAGAACACCTGAATATGACGCGCCGGGTTGGACTTGTGAATTTTTCTTGAAATGTTTTGAGAAATATGGGAGGGCAAATTTTGGGGTACAACAGTTGCCCCTATTCAATCTTCTTAAACCTGAGGATGTAGATTGGCTTGCGTGCCTTTCGTGATCCAAAGGTGGAAGATGATTGAACACTAAAGTGCCTAGAAATTTGCACTCGCATGGTGTAGTATCAGCAATGTGATGTCGGGAATGGGCTTACAGATGCCATTTGGGGAGATGGTGGATAGGAGGATGGGCTTATAGATGCCATCTGGAGGTGTGACAGAACCTTGTTGGGAATGGGCTTATAGATGCTATTTGGAAGTGTCGATCGCGTAAGATATTCCTTAGCGAGAACTTGCGTACCTGAGAAAGAAAGATAATTTCCTGGCCTGTTACAGGTGTCGAATCTACAATCAGTCACTCACAGATATGCCCTGGCTAGATACAGGAATCAAATATGGAATTGGTCGTCTACAGATATGCCCTGGCTGGATACAGGAATCGAATCTGGAACTCGTTGTCTACAGATATGCCCTGGCTGGATACAGGAATCGAATATGGAATTTGGTCGTCTACAGATATGCCCTGGCTGGATACAGGAATCGAATCTCTAAACTCTTCATGCAGACATGCCCTGGCTAGATACAGGTGTCGAATCTACAATCAGTCACTCACAGATATGCCCTGGCTAGATACAGGAATCGAATCTGGAATTGGTCGTCTACAGACATGCCCTGGCTGGATACATGAGTCGAATCTATAAACTCTTCATGCAGACATACCCTGGCTGGATACAGGAATCGAATCTACAATCAGTTACTCACAGATATGCCCTGGCTAGATACAGGAATCGAATCTGGAATTCTTCGTCTACAGATATGCCCTGGCTGGATACAGGAATCGAATCTCTAAACTCTTCATGTAGACATGCCCTGGCTGGATACAGGTATCGAATCTACAATCAAATACTCACAGATATGCCCTGGCTAGATACATGAATTAAATCTGGAATTTTTCGTCTACAGATATGCCCTGGCTGGATACAGGTATCGAATCTCTAAACTCTTCATGCAGACATGCCCTGGCTGGATACAGGTATCGAATCTACAATCAGCTACTCACAGATATGCCCTGGCTAGATACAGGAATCGAATCTGGAATTCTTCGTCTACAGATATGCCCTGGCTGGATACAGGAATCGAATCTCTAAACTCTTCATGCAGACATGCCCTGGCTGGATACATGTATCGAATCTACAATCAAACACTCACAGATATGCCCTGGCTGGATACAGGTATCGAATCTGGAATTAGTCATCTACAGATATGCCCTGGCTGGATACAGGAATCGAATCTCTAAACTCTTCATGCAGACATGCCCTGGATGGATACAGGTATCGAATCTACAATCAAATACTCACAGATATGCCCTGGCTAGATACAGGAATCGAATCTGGAATTGGTCATCTACAGATATGCCCTGGCTGGATACATGAATCGAATCTCTAAACTCTTCATGCAGACATGCCCTGGCTGGATACAGGTATCGAATCTACAATCAAATACTCACAGATATGCCCTGGCTAGATACAGGAATCGAATCTGGAACTACGACAGTTGATAGTAATCATCTTTAGATTGACCTTTTCCTGAAAAGGCAAAACATTAGTTGTATGCGATGTCATGATGTATGAAATGCATGATGTCATGATGTTCAAAATATAAATGAGATAGTGTCGTATGCACTTTATCATGTATGTAAGCAGGATGTATGAAATATGAAATGTTTATGAATGTGTTTTCGTCTAGGAAAATAAATCCTTGACGAATGCCGGGAAGTTAAATCCTGGGCTGACGTTGAAGAGTAGAGCTCTTCGCTTCCGCTGGCGATGACGATTGCGAGAATAAACCGGTAGGAGAAGATGACTCCGTTGGGGAATAAACTTGTTGGAGAGGTTACTCTGTGGGGAATTACTCTACGGGAAGAGATACTTCGCTGAGGTTTTGATGATAACTCTGCTGGGGATACCATTGATAAGTTATGTTGGGGAATTTGATGAACTCCGCTGGGGTATAGGAAGAACTTCGCTGAGGACGATCTTTCTGTGGCAATTAGCTGAGGATAACCCAGTTATAAGCTCTGGTGGAGGATAACCTTTGAATAAAGTCGGGGAGACGCGTTCGTATTCTGCGAGTGATAAGCTTCCAGAATCTACTAGGGATAAGCTTCCAGAATCTACTAGGGAGATTGATTCAACTCTCCTGGGGAAACTTTTGGACTGTACTGGGGAAGTGGCTCCACTGGGGTGTCTGTATTCCGCCGGGGAACAATCTTATATTAAGACTGCCGGGGATGCTTGCTTAGGAATATCTGTATACTCTGCTGAGGAATATTGAGATTTTCTGGGGATACCCAACTTCCTTAAGGCTGATAGTAGGCTAACTCTGCTTGGGGAGAGTGTCGCTGGCTTGCTGGAGATATTGTGCCTTTTCAGGGCTGATTGGGAGACCAACTCTGCTTGGGGGAGAGTATTGCTGAACTCTGTCTTACTCTGTGGGGAGTGAAGGTATCCTGGTCACGTTCTTCAGTCGAACCTACCTTGGTACCTTGGAGGACAAAGCAACTAGATCGCTTAGACAGTTCTTATTGCCCCAGCTTCTATGGGAGAAGGTACCTGTGGAGGTGCCTGATAACTGCCGATTGACAAATTTTCTTCAGGTAGGCGAGTGACGAGATGACTGGACATAGTCGTATGCTGTGATCCCTAATTTTTGCCTGGACCGCCCTTTCGGGTTTTCAGTCCACCGGGATACCCTTTTTTGCCCAAGCCGCCTTTTCAGGTTTTCGACTTGCCGGGTGTACATATTTTTTTTATTTTCATCCCTCATTTTGCCCGAACCCTTTTGGTTCGCCGGGAAGCCCTTATTTTTGCCTAGATCAGTCGACCTAGCGGGTCCTTGATTATGTGTAGTATTTTTTCGACTATGTCCACGTTCTCAGAGTGTAGGGAGTTGTCACTGTCAGTAGTGTTGTGTCTCCATACTACCAGAAGATGTCTGATCATGCAAGATTCGTTGCTGGAATTCATGCCCAATGCCCCAGTTGATTCAGGCGGAGATTTGCCCCTAGCTGGTTGGCCTTTTGAGAGATTCTCTGAATCTTGACCTAACTGCCCCAGATGATAGACAATGCTCATGTCGTGCCCCTAGATTGGAAGTGCTTTTGTTCACTAGATATTCTTCGTGCAAATTTCTATGTTGTTCAAACAAATAGTCATATGCAAGCAATGTTATATTAAAAATGCAAAGCTTGTGTCTGTCTTGAAGTTTTTTGAAAATGCATTTTTCATAAAAACAAGTGAATTTTTTATAAACTGTGATGTCAACTCGTTATTTTACCGCAAGCCTTAAGGAGTCAGGATACATTTCGTAACAGTATGCCTTCGAACTAACCCATGCTTCAGCTAGGACTTTTAAGGGTTATAACATGGCCAGGTTCACAGTTTAAGAAACAAAGGATAAAGGCTCAAATTTTATTTGTACCCACCCGTTCTTCGTGATGTTCTTCGATCCTAAACTCAGTTGATCGTGCATTAGATCTTGTTTGAGTCTTTGTCCTGATATTCCAATGATGGTTCGGATATTGACAATTTATTTTGAATAGGCAGTCATTTCCTTTTGTGTTGAGGGTTTGTAGGACCTCTTTCTTTTTTGATTTCGTTATCCCTGTTTTTTTTTGCCTGAACTGTTTCTTTTGTGATTACAGTCAGCGGGATGCCCCAGTTTGTAAGTCTCCTTCATAGGTTTTGACTTAATGGGCTTTTATTTTGAGAGATAATGACTGCCTGTCTTTATGACTATTCGGAACCATCATATATTTTGTTTTGTAAGGACTTCTTTGGTGTCGTTCGCTGTGCACTTAGATCAACTGAGAGAACTACCCTGCCCCAGGTTATGATTAAGGGTTTTAATTTTCGAAAAGAAAAACTCCTACTTCTTTGGCTCAAAAGGGGTTGACGAGGGATTATCTTCCTTATAACTCCAGTGTTTAGGAATTGAAACAATGCATGTACCTCATCAGCGGGGTCTGTTCAAAAGCATACTGTAAAGATTGTGGTATCGTTTTCGTCATCCTCCCTCAAAAGGCTTAGAATTTATTAATTGAGAGTTAAACATCACAAAAAATGAAAGCAATTTGAATATAGCGAATGCGAATATATTGATTCAAAACAGACATATGCGATGCATTGATAATGTAATAAAGTTTGCTATGACAATAATTGTTTGAAAAATCAAAGAAAAATACAACTTGAAGATTCCAATGAACAAAAGGTCTTCTCGTCTAGGGATAGTAGAAGAACTCGACCTGACCATCTGGGGTGAATTCCACTGCTCCTCCATCAATCAGGTCCTGGATCTTGTTCTTCAGAGACCAGCAGTCGTTTGTGGCATGCCCCGGGATGTCAGAATGATAAGCGCAGCGAGCGTTGGGGTTGTACCTTGAAGGTGTCTTGATGGGATTTTTAGGAGGGTCCCTTAGTGTGATCAGATTCAATCTCAACAGGCGTTGTAAGGCTTGAAACAGCGACATATTGAGCTGGATGAATTGCCTCTTAGGCTTGTCTGGCTTTCTCTGATCAGCCTGTTGTTCTTGGCGAGGTCGTTGTTGGACCTGTGAAGTAGTAGCAGCTTGGAGAGGTCTATTCATCAAACTAAACCTTTGATTTCTTGGGGGCTGATTACCGGTTTGGTCTCCAACCCTGACTGCTTGCTTCATATTGTCTTGCTGAAGCTGGTGAGGTTGATGCTGAATTTGTTACCCTGAAGCAAGTTGAAGAGCTTTTCCCTTGTCTTCTTGTCTCAAAGGGAGTTTAATGATGACTGGCTCTTCGACCTTAGATGTTTGCCCCAGTTGGTTATCCCGAAGCAGTTGGTTGACGAGAACCCTGAGCTCTTCTTGTCTTTGAGCTAAGTCTTGAATGAGAGTCATCTGCCCCAGCATCTGGGTTCTCATTGTATCCACCTCAGCTTGCAGATGTTTCAGCCGTTCATCCTTACTGTCTTCTGGACTGTTCCTGACCAAAGTCCCCGTGAGGAGTGTTCTCAGCTCTTCCTGCCCCTTGGATAGATTTAGGAGGATCTCCCCGAACCGAGTCTCTTGAGCATGAAGATCCTGGTTGTCTTGTTGGGAAGCCATTGCTGAAATAAACAGCGAAGAAGGTAAGTGACCTGTAAAAAGGGTACCTGTTATGCAATGATGTGTATGTATGCATGTAATGTTTTCAAGGATCTCGTGGGGTAAACAAGAAAATTGTTAGAATCTGGTAGCTTGATTGAAGGAACTTCATGTTGTTGAGAGTCCTTCTTCAAGAGTCAAGGCTCACCATATCGAGTGGGTCATAGCCCCTGACTCAAGTTATCAACCTTGGCTAGAGGAAAATAAATCCCATTTGCCCCTTGCTGGACAGTTGGTTAATCATGACCTGCATCACAAGCCCTTGAGATCCTTGAAATGGGTTAGTCCTTATGTAGGATGTATGCAATGGTATGATGGTATGATGTTATGTACGTGGGTGCAAAGGTGTGAGGTGTAAGTAAGCCCTGTAATAAGTCCAGTTTAAGGACTATAAACAAAACCTGCAAGTAGCTCAATGTTGTCAGATAACAAATATGCAAATAGTTCAAGTTAGAAGGCACACAAGTCACACAGAGAGCCCTTAGAGTTTAGGCCAGCATGAAGTTTAGGTACTACCCTCTTTCAGTTTCGTTGGTTAAGACCTGTCCTATCAAAAGTAACCGGGTTCTAGAGGATCCCAATATCACTGACTACCCTCAATCGGTCATAACTCCAGCGTCGCAATCTTTTCTTGCGGCCAGAACCATCACGAGAGTTTAGCCTCAATGAGTGTAGAATACTGCTACTGTTCTATGGCCAAGTTGGGTCAATTTAGGGTTCTAAGGTCAGTTGGTGCTTAATGACTTCTCAGAAGACCCATATTCTCCTCGTTGCAACACAAGGGATATCAGTACAGACCAAGGTGTCACACCAACGTAGCCACTGCTTCACTCGTGTCGGTCTACGCTGGACAGGTCCCTCACAACTTATGCTACCTAAAAGGGTATCCCCAGATCCGGCTTAGGATCCATGAAACTCCGATGCAATGCCCACAAATATAAAGCAATCAAAGCAAGCAATTGAAAACATAAGTATGATCTAATCCTAAGGTACACCTCACTTTATAATTTCCCCAGCAGAGTCGCCAGTTCTGTGATCGGTGGAAATAGAACTGACTGTTTTGGAATGCTGGTTCGCGAAATGTCGTGGTAAGCAAGAGTCGCCACTGTCTTTTATGTTCTCCAACATGGAAAGGACAAAAGCACATCAAAATTCCTTCTTTAAGATGTCTCTCGGTTCGGGAGGTAGATTTATAGAAAGGGAAGGTGTTAGCACCCTTTCTATCAGTGGTTATCCACGGGCTCTTAGGTACTTGCTCTTATGTTTTCAAAAATTGTTTGCCTTTCAAGTGTGTGTGGGTTTTGAAAAAGTTTCGTTTGAAAAATTTCTAAGTAACTCTTGTATCTGTCCTCAAGAGTGTATGAAAAATTTGTTGGAAAAACTTTTGAAAGTGTCAGTGTGAAAAGTTGTTTTTGTTTGTTTTGAAAGAGCAAGTACTTAAGAGAAATCTACCTACTCTAAGGAATTAGGCTGTGTAAGAGTCCTTAAGATAGTGCTATCCCACCATTGAAAGGTAGGCAGCACCATCGTTGGAGTTATTCGGGTCAATTCGATGATTAGGGACAGTGTGGTCACCAAAGCAATAGTAGGACACCTTAGAAGTAACCCTAATGTCCTAGATCCTTTTTATCCGAGGCAACCGTTTCGAGGAAACTGGATCTTAGACAGGAGGGCGACCTCTAAAACACCCTATACTTGACGACCACCTTCGAGGCAACCAGTGAGGCGTACCCTAGGAGTGGCATGTGCATGTGTGTTCAATTTAGTTTATGTTTATCTTTGAACATGCATCATTGTGAGCTACGTTTTGATTTTATTTTTCAGACAAGTCTTGCATGCATAATTAACAGTTAATAATTTGCGGGAAAATAAATTGCGGAAAGTGAATCTACGCTATTACAAGGCGTCGGGTATTTACATCGCCAAAAACAAACCCTTTAATTTAAATTGCGGAAAGTAAAATAAAGCAATAAATAAATAAAGTCCTAATTAAAGTTATTACATTCCGGAAGCAAGTACAATAATATAGAAAAATGGATCGCGTGCGGGAAATTAAATCGGATGCGAGTTTTTTGGGGTTTTGACCCTTTTTTGAAAGAAAGTGATTTTTTTGGTTATTTTCGAATTAAATGGAATTAAATTAAATGAACAATTAAATTAAATTAAATAATGAAAATATTTTTGGATTTTTGAGTTTTTAAAGAAATAAAATAAATTGAATTAATGCTAATAAAAACCTAATATTCTAAATTGATTTTAAATATTGCAAAAAATACTAAAAGTTAAATCTAATTAAATCTAAATTGATTAAATTAATTTATTTACAAAAATAAAAGTGACGAAGTTAATTTTAATAAATAAAACATTTTTTGTGTTTTTGATTTTATTAGGAAAAATGTTAATTGGTTAGTGATTAATAAAAATAATAACGATTAATTAATTAAAGGAACATAATAAAAATAGAGAGAGAGAGAGAGAGTTTAGGAGTATACGGGCCTGATTGGAGGGGTGAAACAGCTATTGGCGTCATGTGTAAACTGTTTTGTTTTGGCCATTTGTGTTTTGGCTTTTGGCCATTTATGTTTTGGCTTTTGGCCATTTGTGTTCTGGCCTCAACGTTCCTTAACTTTCCCAGGATGTCTGTCTCGCCATGTATTGGTGTCATGTGTAAGCTGTTCTGTTTTGGCCATTTAGCTTTTGGCTTTTGGCAATTTGTGTTTTGGCCTCAACGTTCCTTAATGAACCTGCATGGGATCCTGTCTAAACCTGCAGTGTTGAATCTCATGAACACATTAAATAAATTACTATATATCATAAAATACAAATAAAGCCAATATATGAAGAAATTTAATATTTAGGTCAATATGGCATGTATGAATGATTATACCCTTTTGATCATGGAGATCAAATCAACCTTACCCTTACTGGAAAAGTAGTGACATGAATGCTTTTATGCCCTTTTGATCATGGAGATCAAGCCAGTCTTACCCTTACTGAAGAAGTAGTGAGATGTTGGTTTGTAATTGAGATGGCTTGTTTGTAGTGAGAGAGGGATTTGTAATAAGGATTTCAAGGTTTTAGGGTTCTTGAAAGAATTTGATATTCTGATAGTGTTGTGGCAAGGTTTCTTTTTTTCTCTTTTCGTTTGTGTGCAAAGAATGTGATTATATAATGGAAATTAGGGTAAAGAAAATGGGCTTTGAATGTGCAATTGGGCCTCCAATGTTCACTTGAGTTCGTCACTTTCCAGGCTAAATCGCAGGGACTTAAGTGCAATTTTTGAAGTTGAAATGTGAAAACAAAATGTAGCCGACATCGATAACTAACTCCTGTCCGAAAATCGGCTCAATCGGATAAACGGTGAATTAGTTATGAATTTTTTAGCGCGTAAAAACTGTACTTTCAGCACACTTTTTCACCATATTTCTTCGAGAAAACTCACACATTCGGATACCTTCTTTAAAGAATTGACTCTTGAGCCGAACCTGAATTTGAGAATACGTTATCAGAGATATCTTGGCGAAAGAACACCTGAATATGACGCGCCGGGTTGGACTTGTGAATTTTTCTTGAAATGTTTTGAGAAATATGGGAGGGCAAATTTTGGGGTACAACATGCCCCAACTGATAAGGAAACTGGTATAGAACTTAAAACGTTACCTAAAGATCTTAGGTATGAATTTTTAGATAAAGAACTTGAACGACCAGTTATAGTCAATGCCAATTTAGGGAAGATCGAAACCGAAAAACTTCTTAGTGTGTTAAGGAAGTACCCGACCGCGTTAGGCTATAATATATCATATCTAAAAGGAATAAGCCCTTCTCTCTGTATGCATCGCATTATGCTGGAGGAGGACTGCAAGACTTCTAGAGAACATCAAATACGAATAAATCCTATCCTAAGTGAAGTCGTTAAGAAAGAAGTACATAAACTACTAGAGGCAAGCATCATATACCCAATATCAGATAGCAACTGGGTCAGTCCAGTTCACGTAGTGCCTAAGAAAGGAGGTGTTACAGTTATAACAAACACAAAAGGCGAATCGGTAGCACAATGTACCCAAACAGGATGGAGAATGTGTATCGATTATAGAAAACTAAACAAAGCTACGCGCAAGGACCATTTCCCATTACCATTCATTGATCAAATGCTCGAGCGCTTAGCCAAACATTACCATTTCTGCTATCTTGACGGATACTCAGGATTTTTCCAAATTCCCATTCATCCTGATGATCAAGAGAAAACCACGTTCACATGCCCCTATGGTACCTTTGCATACCGAAGAATGCCATTTGGACTATGTAACGCACCTGCAACTTTCCAATGATTCATGATGGCGATTTTCGCAGACTTTTTAGACGGAATTATGGAAGTATTCATGGACGATTTTTCTGTCCGTGGAGAAAGTTTTGACGGATGTTTATCAAATATTGAATTAGTACTGAAACGCTGTGTCAATGTCAACCTAGTGCTCAATTGGGAAAAATGTCACTTCATGGTGAGACAAGGAATTGTGTTGCGTCATATTGTATCAAACAGAGGGATTGAAGTCGACAAAGCAAAAATCGAGATTATCAAAAACCTTCAACCACCCAAAATAGTTAGAGAAATAAGAATTTTTCTAGGACACACTGGTTTTTACCGACGTTTTATAAAAGATTTCTCTAAAATCACTAAGCCGCTAACTGAATTATTAATGAAAGAAGTCGAGTTTATTTTCGACGATAAATGCTTAAACGCATTTGAGACGCTTAAGGAAGCCTTAATTTCAACACCTATTATGCAACCTCCTGATTGGAACCTACCATTTGAAATAATGTGCGATGCGAGCGATTTTGCTGTAGGCGCAGTCCTAGGACAACACAAAGATAAAAAGCTTCACACTATCTACTATGCAAGCAGAACACTCGATCCCGCACAAATGAATTACGCCACTACGGAGAAGGAACTTTTAGCTGTTGTATTCGCATTGGATAAATTTCGTTCCTACTTAGTGGGCGCCAAAATCATTATTTACACGGGTCATGCTGCGATCCGATACTTGCTAAGTAAGAAAGACGCCAAACCGCGACTACTTAGATGGATCTTACTTCTACTAGAGTTTGACTTGGAAATCAAAGACAAAAGAGGGACTGAAAACGTGGTAGCAGACCATTTATCAAGATTAGATGGAATCCAAACCGAGAGTGTTCCCATAAACGAAGATTTCCCTTATGAACGCCTTATTGCTAAACTAGAGATAGCTCCTACCGACGATTTAGATCAACACAATGAACCTTTAACAACTGCGGTAGTAAAAGCCATTTGTACCAACACCACATTACCATGGTACGCTGATTTCGTCAACTATATATTCGCCGGTGTTTTACCACCCGATTTAACATACCAACAGCGGAAGAAATTCTTTCATGATCTTAAACACTACTTTTGGGATGAACCACTACTCTTTAAAAGAGGCGCCGATGGTATCTACCGTCACTGTGTTCCTAACGATGAAATAGACGACGTTATTTCCCATTGCCATTCCGCCCCTTATGGTGGACACGCTAGTACATCGAAAACTTGTGCAAAAATACTTCAAGCTGGCTTCTTTTGGCCTACTTTATGGAAAGACGTCCACGTAGCAATTATAAACTGCGATAGATGTTAGCGCACAGGAAATATATCTAGACGTGACGAAATTCCGCAAAAAGGGATTCTCGAAGTAGAAATTTTCAATGTGTAGGGAATTGATTTCATGGGATCGTTCCCTGCATCTTTTGGAAATAAGTATATATTGGTAGCTGTTGACTACGTATCAAAATGGATTGAAGCCATCGCTGCACCCACAAACGATACACGAGTAGTACTTAAACTATTCAAGCATGTTATCTTCCCACAACTCAGTGTACCAAGACTAGTAATCAGTGATGGCGGTTCCCATTTTATCTCTAGGATTTTCGAAAAACTACTTTCAAAATATGGCGTTAAACATCGCATAGCCACATCATACCATCCTCAAACGAGTGGACAAGTGGAAGTGTCAAATAGGGAGATAAAACAAATCCTTGAGAAAACCGTAGCCACGTCCAGAAAAGATTGGTCCTCCAAGCTAAATGATGCTCTTTGGGCATATAGGACAGCTTTTAAAACACCTATCGGAACAACTCCGTTTAAATTAGTTTATGGAAAATCTTGTCATTTGCCAGTAGAATTAGAACATAAAGCTTACTGGGCAATTAAAACTCTTAACTTAAATTACAAGATTGCTGGCGAGAAACGAATATTAGATATCCATGAATTAGAAGAATTGCGTTTAGACGCTTATGAAAATGCTAGAATCTATAAGGAGAGAACAAAAAATGGCACGATAAGCGTATCTCGCGGAAATAATTTAAGGAAGGAGACATCGTACTCCTATTCAACTCTAGACTGAAACTTTTCCCGGGAAAATTACGTTCCAGATGGTCAGGACCATTCGAAACTAATAAAGTTTTCCCATGTGGTGCGATAGAAATTAAAGGAAATTCTATCGAACCATTCATAGTCAATGGCCAGCGCTTAAAGCACTATTTTAACGTCGGAAATCTAAACTATTCGGCTTATCTTCAGTTAAGTGAGCCACCTACCCCGATACCTAACTGAATAGGTACTATCTGTCGAGCCATCGACATAAAACAAACGCGCTTCATGGGAGGCAACCCATGTTTTCTTTTAATTATTTTTATTGTTTTACTATGTTTTTATTTTTCTTTTTCTTAATCTTTAAAACTTTCATGTTGCATCTCTTACTCCTTTTTATTTTCTTTTTCTTCTATTTTTATTTTTCCTTTAAACTTTCTTTTTCTTTTTGATTTAACTTCTGCATTTTTAACATGAAAATACTAACTTAGTTTTTCAAACATTTATTAAATATTTTCAGGGGTAATTTTTTAGCTTTCATATTTAGCTCCATGGCACGAGTAAACTACATGAATATCACCTTGAGAAGTAGGCACCAAAGAAGAGGCTTTGAGGATCTGGCTGAGCATGAGATGTGCCCTACAATCTATGTTGATGAGCATGCTATGATTGCTCTAGGCATTCGTGAGAGTGTCATGTATCTGCTACACCAAATAGGATGGGACACTGCTCCTATTCGGAGACGATATTGTACCTATAGGAAGCTGACCCTTGGATTCCTGAGCACACTGAGCTACCTACCGAATCATGGGTTAGGGTTTAACCGCGGGCTGATCACTTTCAGACTGTTTGACATGGAATACCGCTATAACCATAAGGAGTTTGCCAACCTGTTAGGATTTCCTTATGGCCCTGATATTATTACTATGACCCAGGAGGACCTATTGCTTGATTCTGACCTTGATTTTTTCTGGGGTAGCATTGCTGGCAATAACCATCCAGAGCCGTCTGACCTTTATTCTGAGTCCATCCACAACCCGGCTATCAGGTACTTTCATAAGATCATCGCCCATACCCTTTTTGGTAAAGAGCAAAATGTTACATCAGTGTCACGTGATGAGCTCTTCATTATGTACCGTGCTTCTCAGAGCCGTCCAGTAAACGGTGCCGCTTATATGCTAGCTAACATGGAACGTATTATACAGACTCCGAATGCACCAATCCTGTTGGGTGGTTTAGTCACTATGATCTCTAATGCCATTGGACTCTGAAGGCCCATGCTAGGATCAACCCCACATTATGGAATAAAGCCGATGAGCATTGAATTTTGCTTCAACACTAGTTTTATAGGAAATCTTGGGCCAGATGAATTCGAGCTGTTAATTAATCATGAGACTGTCCACCAGTTTATGCTCCCGAAACCTATAACTAGTGTCCATAATAGAGCAAACTGGCTTTTTGACCTCCACCATCCTCCTACACCGCATTTGTCTCCTTCCACTGTTGACATCTATGAAGTACCCAACACCTCTCGCGATGCTGAAGATCCTGCAACACCACCGGGTTACCACCAGTTTCCCGATCCATGGGAGCAACAAGTAGTTTCTACTGAGACCACCTTCCAGGATCCAGAGATACCACCACCACCTCCACCTACTGTTACCCTAAACTCTTTGCATGAAAAAATTACTGAAATTCGGGGTGAGCTCACATCTTTACTAGTGGATTTCATCGCTTTCATGGATTTGGTGACATACCAGCTAGATTTCATGCACCAGCATATGTTCCCTACTCCCCGTGGCTAGAGATTGCCGTTGTTATCTTGATTTGTTCTTCTCTTGCATTTGTACATACAATGAGGTCACTGTTTAGTTTTAGTGTGGGGGAGGAATCTAGTTTGTTCTAGTATTTTATCATTTTTTTATTATTATTTAAGTTATTATTATTTCTAAAATTTTCTTATGGATTAATGAAATTTCAATTATTTATAAAGTTTCAAGTTTTATTGCCCTACTGCTATTATTTTATTTCATACATGTTATTTCATTTTCAGTATATTTTTCATTTTTTATTAATTTACTGTTTATATTTTCTGCAAAAATTTAATCATGTGATGTGTGTTGGTAAATATTATTACTGCTTACTATGACTAGAATTTAATATTATAATATTAGAAAATAAAAAAAAAGTGTAACGTTCTTCTCATTAATGAAATTGAACGCATGACGCTCGTAACACCCTCATGACGAGCGTAACACGCGTTTCACCGTGTTACGCCCGTCATACCCTCGTGACGACTGTCACGCGTGCAATATATCAGAACCTGCTATTACAGAGCTGTTCCATCTCTGTCTCAAAACTTCCCAACCTCCATCGTTGCTAACGGTAACATCACCCACTCCATATTTTTTTTCAAACTTCCAACATTCTAACACTAAAAAAACCCATCAACCCACTACCCCATTCTCATTCCAAAACTTTTTCAATCCGTTTTACAAACACCATGGCCAATAATCAACAAGCTCCCGCTATCACTTTCAGATCCGGTGAACAAGGGGAAACCCAACGGGTCAAATTCCAGAAGTTTCAATGCCACGGTCTCCAACCTACACGGTATGTTGATCTTGACTGTTTGAGGAGTTTGGGACTACTTGACAGTGTTCGACAATTGTTGTAAAGTGTGGATTTAAGGAACCTGTGCCGCGAACCGCGACCAATTTATGAAATTCTAACCCTTGAGTTTTTGAGTTCCTTTGTATACATCACTCCCCCAGGTGCCACGAACCAACTGTCAGGCCTGGCCAAGTTTCGTATGTTTGGCATAGAGCACGAGCTACCCCAAACCGACATCGCACGACTTTTAGGCTTCTGTTCTGACGAAGGTGTCCATCTCCGGGTTCCGGATAATTTTGGTGAGGAAGCTTTCAACTTATGGCACAATATGACGAACATCCGTGCCAGATCCTACGACCACCTCAATGCCACCCACATTCATAATCCGGCCATCCGCTATTTCCACCGCATTCTCAGCAACACAATCTTCGCCCGTGACAGCAACCACAAGCTCAACTCCAAGGAGCTCTTCTTCATGCATTGCGCATTCACCGGGTAAAAGATCAATGCCGCCCCGTTCTTACTGGCTCATATCCACTCTATTTGTGCTAGAGGCGGAAAACCCTTTTATTTCAGAGGGCTGGTCACTTCACTTGCCATAGCTCTGAACTATGGTGATGCTCTCGCGGGATGCCTTCTATGGCACCGACTTTGCTGACTTTGGATCAATGCAAGGCCGCACATCTCATTTATGAGCAGGAGGATGGCAGATTCCACCCTGTGATCAGAAACGCTGTTTATCATAACATCATTTTGCCTTGCAGGGACCGAATCGATCCACGAAACCGAGCTAACTGGTTGTTCGATCCTGCAGCTCCCGCGAGGCGTGCTCCTACTCATGAAGACCAGCCTAATGCCCCCGTAGACGAAATGCAAGAAGAGCTGAACAGTGCTCCTCCCGTCCACGACATTCCAGGACCTTCATCTGCACCACCTCCTATTAATCTTGAAGACGTTCTCCGCGCCATTCATATGCAAAACCAAATGAGCACAGCGCTTGAAAGAAGACAACATGAGCAATATGAGTATCTATGCGCTCAAAACACTCAGATCCTGACTGGACAGCGGAGCATGCATGAGAGGTTGGATGGGGCCCTGTCAGAGCTCAACTCCTTACGGCTGGACGTCAGTACCCTTGGTTACCAGGATACTGACACAGAAGCCACTCCTACCAGGCGCTCTCGCACCAGGAGTAGAGGACGTGGTCACCAGTAGCCATACCGAAAATTTTTTATCTTCACATTAGCCCGACATACCTATTTTAAAGAAATCCCAGTTGAGGAAGTCGAAAGCGACATAACAAGATCGATACAGTTATGACACCATAGACTTCCTACTTACGCGATCCGTTTCAATAACCATTATACCGATATCTGGAGTTTTAGTTCTAAAGTAACCCCTAGTAGTTTATACTAGCAGTCAACACCGTCTTGACACAAACCACGTGGAGAATCGATGAATATAAGTGTTTGATGCCTGATAATTGAAATATCCTTCTTATCTCGCTGTTAAAAGAAAAGAAATTTTGTGCACCAAAATATACGGTCACATATAAGAGCTGAGCAAATAATGAAGGAATCCACTGTTGGTTGGTTCAGAGGTATTTGGTTCTTGACTTGGTAGGGCGTGCTACGGCTCGATCCCCCACAACCTCCAATTTGGATAACGTATGCAGGGTTGCCACATTGGTGTACGAGACCCCGTGCTAAAAGGATCAAAGTCACTAACCGGTTACTCCACTACGTACGTGCTAAGACAAAGGGCTTAATGTGATTGCGCCAGAACAAAACCGGGTGAAATAGATACGAGGAACTCTGGGCAGGATTATAACGGAACTGTTGGATAGCTCGTTTGAAATGGAAGCCTACGACTAAGCTTATTGCTCGTGTCATTAGCGTATCTTTAGTGTTTCACTCAAGTATTGGCCGAACCGACGAGGATTTCCCGAAATTACTTTAAAAATCCAAGGTATGTCATGCATATGCGCTTAACAAAACTTGTCCGACCTCTCGAATGACTATTTGCTTGAGGACAAGCAAAGGTTTAAGTATGGGGGAATTTGATAACGAGAAATCGTATCATATAATTACTACGCTTTTTACCGATTTTTATAATACATTGAGTCGTCTAACTCCCGATTATTCCGAGTTTTTGTGTCTTTTCACAGGTACAACATTTGTCAACTCAAATCAATGAAAAAGGACCACATAAAGGAAGCTAACCAAGAAACAGAAGAGAAGGAACCAAATCTGCAAAGTCTGCAGATTTTGTAACGGTGACGACCGTCACACCCTGTGACGACCGTAACGCCTCCCCAACTAGAAAGAACGCTCGTCACACATCATTGACGAGCGTAATTCGATATTTAAGCACATTACAATCGTCACCCCCTTGTGACGACCGTCACACGCTTAAAGGGCAACATTATGAATTGGTGGAGACGTGGGCAACGTTGAGGGCAAAACTCTTCTCCTATATTTTCTCCACTCAGTAACCATGCATCCGTTTTTCTCTCCACTCAAGCCTTTTCCATGTTTTTCTCAACTGCAATATTTTCTTCTATATATATGTGGTAGTTCAATGGATGCGGGGTCGAAGAATTTTTCCCAGAACCAAATTTCTATTTTCCTGCAATTATTCTATTTTCTTGCTTTTGAGCTTTTCTACATGTACTGTTATTTTTATTTCCAGCATTAGTTTTAGAGTGTTAATTCTTCATCCAATAATTAACACAATTATTGATTTCGATTGAGCTGCAAGGAATTTGTAACATCCAAGATTACCATAGCAACATTATTTCCAGGTTTTTATGCAATTGATATTTATTTATTCTTGTATTATGTCATTTATTTTTATGGAGTATATTTTAAATTGCATAGTTACTAAATATATCATGTCCGACTAAATTAATTGTACCGGTATGTGACTCCTAAGTACCGAAAGAATTCAGTGATAACTTGGCAAAAAACATTTATAAACAATTTCTGGTTTCCAATTTCCATGTTTAATTTAACTACCCTTGTCACGAGAGTGAGAGGATAATTAACACGATTTTGCCACGAGTGGGAAATTAATTAAGGCAAGAACCTGCATGCGAGAGCTGGGGTTCAACCCAGATAGTGGTAACGAAACATTAATTTTTAAATACATGAGAGTGTTTTAATAAATTAATTAAACTCAAATTGTTTTCAAAAAGTGTTATTAAATTTAAAGTGTATCCACTAGGTTTAGTAGCATGACTTATTTCATGAACACGAGAGTGTATGTCTCAGGTTTTTAAACAATTCATTTTTACCGAAATACTTTATATGCCAAGCGATTCACCGAATTCCCAAAGTCCGACTATCGCATACCGGTATAGCTATTACTATTATTTTTAATTAAACTGTTTCCCCCCCTAAAACTAAATATTCATCGCTTAGTTAAACAATTGTAGCATTAGATCGTACGCGATTGATCCTCAGTCTCTGTGGGTTCGATAATCATTTAAAACTAGAACGACTAAACTGTATACTTGCAGTTAGTATCCCAATAGACTCATAAAGTCACGATCAGGATGATCCAATGGCTGGATTTGGAGGGTGTACGATGGCTTTCATGGGTAGTGCACATTGGATCCTATGAAGAAATAATGGAAAAAAAATTAAAAAGCTCACGCCTGGGATCGAACCCAGGACATTAGCTGTATACATCTCTCCCTTGACCATTTGCGCTAGCCTGTTCATTCGTATTAATAATTAAAAAATTAAAACAAAAGAGAAACAAGGTGCTAGTGCTGAATCAGCCATGACACGCATGCATGGTGGGGACCATGGTGACTCAAAGAGCCAATAAGATGTGGAGAAAGGCATTCAACGTTGGATCCATCCAATGGGATTATGAGGAATGGCCACACATGCTTGGACCGTCGCCTGTAAAAGTCAAGCCACCGGCCATGGTGGCTCCGGTCACCCTCTCCGACAACACCCAAAAACAAAACCTGCAAAACACGCGAGATCAAGGCATAAAAAAGACCCTACCCCCCTTAAAATTTCCCCAGGAATCCAATGGTGGTATCCGTTTGATCTAAAAGTCTCTGTATCACTAAAATCGAAACTTCCTTCTCTCCAAGCTCTAACAATGGTGATTTGCAACCCTGGTCTCATTTCTTGCATGTAATACGTCAGATAATTCACAAATAATCATAATACCATGAATGTGTATTCAAAAGGCATTGATTAAGAATTAAGTGAGTTTGAAATCCAAATTTTTACCATAAGAGGGAGGATCGGACTGGGGTGATGCAGCGTGTTTTGGCCTTTGCAAATGGACTAGCTCACCTCCTGGAATCCTCCGAAGGATGATGGAATGCTTAGATTTGATGGATAACGACTGGTTCGCATGGAATATCATTGTCTTCCTCTTTGAAAATTTTGAGAACTTCTAGGGTTTTCTTGAGACTAGCTGCGCACCTCCCTTTGGTCTGACTTTGTTGTGCATATATATTAGGCCATATTAGGTCAACAAAATTGGAAAAATGTCCATGCATTCATTGAGAAAACATTTTCCTTCAGTAACATGATTTTTTTTATATATTTGGACCAAATCTCATCTAGCTATTTCTCCATGATATTTCCTTTGATATGCCAACAATATGTGTCCCTTATTTGATGAGAAAAGATTCCAAATCCAAATCTTTTATTATTTCAACTATTTATTTATTTAATTTTGCATTTTAATGGATAAAATGTCAAAATAATATAAATAATATAACAATACATGGGTTAGCTTGGATTTTGTGGACCAGGCTAGGAGTGTGTTGCAAGCATAAAAAGTTAGGCCCATTTGAGAAAAAAATGTAGTTTTGAGCATTGTTGACTTTGGGCAAATTTCCAAAAATAGCCAACTTTGACAATGCATATCTCCCTCAATTTTGACCATAAGAGGGGGTTATTAGACTTTTTAGAAAGCTTGAGATGTCCCCTAAACAACCATTTTGGTTTCATTTCAATTGGATCTTCCATGCTCATATAAGAATCTTTGACCCAAAAGGTGTTTTTGTTGACTTTTTGAAATGACCTATAATATCTGAATTCATATCTTTTCATGAGTGCATTTTTTGAACTTGAGTGCTGAAGATTAGTTGTAGGGGATTGCATCCTCTTCAAAATGAGCATTGGATGTGAAATTTATGATAAAGTATGAGAAAGTTATGCTGGGTCAAAGTTTGATTGACTTTTCCTATAGAAACCCTAATTTAACAACTTTTGAGTTTTGATGAATTTGGGACTTTCCTTGAGGAATCATGATCAAACCTTGATAAAATGATGGATATTACTTCAAAATGTTGATGTTGACAAAAACTCTTTAAGTTTGACTGTATGTGGGTGACAATTGACTTTTGACCTAACATAGTTAATTTTTAGGCATTTGAGCAGTTGACTGAGCAAACTTCTTGTGCAAGGCATGAGACTTGACATGGATGTTATTGAGAACATATTAGGACCATGGAAAAGATTTGAGACCTTTGGAGTTCACCCATCTTGATGAAAATGGAAACCCTAGTTTGAGGTTCATTGTCTTAGGAGAGCATTTGCCTGATCAATCCTTGGGCATCCTTGGGCAAGTTAAGGATTTCAATGAACATATGTTGAGTAAAATGAGAGGGAAAATTTTGGGGTACAACAACAAGGGTTCAAGAGCTATGATGAAAAAACATGCATTCAGTGCTAGCACAATGGTTTATAATTCAGTATGCATGTGACCTCCATGATTGTTCTGACCTGCACTATCAAAACTCAAAAACACTTCAGGAACGTTAGTACATTTTAAAACAAACAAAAACTCAAGATATGAATGTCATGAACATTACGAAATAAGAGATGTCATGCAAGGAGATTTCATGTATTCTTGACCATCCAATTTGGTCCACACTTACTCTACAGGCTTGCTGGAAGAGAATGGAATGGATATTATGCAGTGAAAAGGGTTTAGCACAAGAGTCTCAAGATGTAGGGTTCTTGAGAATAGTTTGGAATTTTTTCCAAATTTGTGAGGAAATGTTTTTTGTGTGTCCTTGTATGAGAAGTGCTGAGATTATATAGGGGAAATTAGGTCAAAGTCATGTGGGCTTGGACCTTGTAGAAGAAGATATAATTTTATCTTATTTATTTTTCATTATTTAATGAATAAATCAAAAAATAATTAAAATAATTAAAATAAAAATAATTCATGGGATGTAAGGACAATATCTGAGGTATAAAGGGCATAATGCATGTTTGGACTCTTAAACCATGGCCCAATGGTCCAAAATATCAAGCTTGCTAAATTTGAACATCATGCATTTGTTCAAAATTTCCCAACTTGAAATGGCCATAACTAACTCAATTTTTATATTTTGAAGGTGATCTTTGACTTTTTGGAAAGCTCAAGATGTACTCTACAACCTATATGTTAATCATTTTTGCTTTTGAAAACTTTATCTTGATGTAATTTGCCCTGACAAAAAGTGTCCTTTTATTGACTTTTGAAATGACCTATAATGTATTGACTTATATCTCTCAAATGATGCATTTTTTGGACTTGAGCTTAGATATACAAAATTGTAGAGAATTTAATTTCATTAAAAATGATATTTGATTGGGAAAAAGCTAATGAAGCATGTGAAAGTTACGCTTGGTCAAAGTTTAATTGACTTCTCTTAAGGAAACCCAAATTTGGCAACTTTTGACTTTTGATGATTTGAAGGATTTCCTTGAGGAATCATGATCAACCCTTGATCAAATGATGAATATGACTTCAAAATTTGGATTTTGACCAATAAACTTGAATTCTGACTATATGTTAAACATAGTTGACTTTTTACTCAATGTAGTTGATTTTTAGTCATCTGAGCCATTGATTGAGCAAACTTGTGATGCAAGACTTGAAATTTGACATGAGCATTCTTAGGGACATATGAAGAACCATGAAAACCACTTGAGACCTTGGAAATCTAATCTTCCTTGAGAAACACAAAAACCTAGTTGTGGACCCATTGCTTAGGACGAGAATTTGTATGATCAATTCTTGAGCAACTTTGAGCATTTGAGAATCCTAGGAGAATGTCTTAAAGAAAAATGGGAGGGAAAATTTTGGGGTACAACCCCATGTTTTGATGATTTATTTTATTTGAGTTTGTCTTGATGCCACTCTTTGATGATAGTCGTTTTATCTTGATAATTTAATAATGATGTTGTTTTATGCTTGATGCACACTTGTTGCTTAAAATTAAGGTTTAACATGATACCATGATCTAATGTTTGTTCTTGATAATTATGTCTTGACTTTTTTATGATACTTTGAGACCTTGATTTATGAAGTGTTTATTCATTTTGGTTTGTACATGATTTTAAAAACCCTAGCTTTAGGAGAACCTAAGGGTCATGTTTCTTTGAATGTTTGTTTTGATGTTGTTGTATCGAAAAATTTTCCATCTCATTTTTCTTCAAGACATTCTCATGAGGTCCTCATTTGCTCAAGTTGGCTCAAGAATTGATCAGACAAATTCTCCTTCTAAGCAATGGGTCCACAGCTAGGGTTTGGTATTTCTCAAGGAATATTGGGTTTCCAAGGTCTCAAGTGGTTTTAATGGTTCTTCATAGGTCTTCAAGAATGCTCATGTCAAGTTTCAAGCCTTGCGTCACAAGTTTGCTCATTCAATGGCTCAGATGATTAAAAATCGACTATATTGGGTAAAAAGTCAAATATGGTCAACATACTGTCAAAATTTAAGATTTTTGGTCAACATCAACATTTTTAAGTCATATCCATCATTTAATCAAGGGTTGATCATGATTACTCAAGAAAAAACCCTCAAATCATCAAAAATCAAAACTTGCCAAATTAAGGTTTCC
Organism: Vicia faba; assembly: GCA_948472305.1. Taxonomy (NCBI): domain Eukaryota; kingdom Viridiplantae; phylum Streptophyta; class Magnoliopsida; order Fabales; family Fabaceae; genus Vicia; species Vicia faba. Next base: position 1,134,604,349 of record OX451741.1, on the reverse strand, counting down.
TTGGGAGAAGTCAACTGAAGTTTGAGCATGCATAACTTTCACATGCTTCATCATCTTTTCCCTAACAAAATCCAATTTTGAAGGAAGTTCAATTCTCTACATCTTTGTCTCTCTAATCTCAAGTACAAAAAATGCATCATTTGAGAGATATAAGCCAATACATTACAGGTCATTTCAAAAGTTAACAAAAAGACACTTTTTGTCAAGGCAACTTACATCAAAATAAATATTCAAAAGAAAAAAATGATCAACATATAGGTTCTAAATGACATCTAGAGCTTTCCAAAAAGTCAAAGATCACCTTCAAAAGACAAAAATTGAGTGAGTTATAACCATTGCAAGTTGGGAAACTTTGAGCAAATGCATGAAGTTCAAAATGAGCAAGCTTGATATTTTTGGCTATAGGGCCATGGTTTAAAAGTCCAAACGTGTATTAAACTCTTCATACACCTCAAACCTTGTTCTCACACACCTTGATCCTTTTTATTTTTATTATTTTTTATTATTTTTGATTTAATTCAGTAATAATATTAAATAAATAAGATAAGAATCATATCTTTTTACACAAGGTCCAAGCCCACACATTTTTGCCCTAATTTTCTCTATATATTCAGACATCAAGACAAGAACCCTTACACATGAAACCCTTTCCTCTTAATATTGTCAAAAAATAGAAAAATTTTCTCAAGAACCCTAAGTCTTGAAATCCTTGTTTCAAACCCCTTTTACTACAAAACCTCCATTCCATTCTCTTCCAACAAACCTACAGAGTAAGTTTGGACCAAATTTGATGATCCAAAACATGTGAATTAAATTACATGGTGTTGTAACCCAAATGTTTCCCTCTTATTTCTCAAGATATTTCCCACAAGATCTTCAATAGCTCAAGCTTGCACAAGTATTGACTAGGTCAAGCCATCTCCTCAACACTAATACCTTAAAATTAGGGTTTGAGTATTCACAAGGATAATTGGAATTCTAATACTTCAAATGACTTTCGTGGATCATTATGGACCTTTAAGAATGCTCATGTTAAGTTTCAAATCTTGTATCACAAATTCTGCTCAGCCAATTGACCAGATGACCAAAAATCAGCTGTACTGATGACAAGTCAACTGATATACCAAAAGTTAAAGTTTGACTTTTTGGTCAACATTAAGTCTCAAAGATCAAAGTCATCATGACATTCAAGAATATCAAGATTGATCCTCAAAAAGTCAAAATTCAATTTGAAAGGTCAAACTTTTCAAGACTTAGAAAATTTTCTAAGTGTTTTGCACATGTTTATTTCATAACTTCATACCAATTTTTCACCACGATGCAAAATGATTCAAAGGAAACTTTCAACATGAAAGTTGTAGATATTGATGAATTATACAACTTTGTATTAGAGAGTTTACGTCCAAAAAATTCTTAGATTTGAAGATATAAGCCCATGAAGACATGCCATTTTAATTTAGTACTTAGAGAAATTTTCAACAGATTTTGATCAGGGTTTTATCCCAACTTCTTGGAATTTTTTCACATAGTTCCAAGATGATTTTGTCAAAATGGACAACATGAAAGTTATAGAGGGTGTTTCAAGCTTTCCAAAACATCAAAGATCATGAATTTATCATACTTGAGCAAGGAGATTCAAGGGCATGAAGTTGGGCATCCATCCTTGAATTGCAAGTCCTTTTGTTGAAGAGCACATAAGAAAATCTTTATGCTATGCTGCATAATCTTGTGTTGCAGGCCTTCTAACTTTCCAATCTCACCATAATTTAATGCTTGCACCTACTCTTGATTTATTACCCAAGTGTTTAAGCCATTGTCCAAAAGATCTTTCCATTTATGGCATAAAGGCATCATTGTTATTCTTGAAAAGAAAGCTTGTTGGAACAAAACTTGTCTTGAACCCATACCTTGTTTATTTATGATTTTACTCCACCATAAATCATGGAAAGTAAACCCTCTATACCAAAAAAGTTTAGTACTTCATCTTGGGACTATGGATAATTGACATAGTTTGATTTTTACATCCCAACTAAACCATAACATGTTGTCTTGTAAACCTAATCAGCCCTTGTTCACAAACCTTTTGCCTATAAATAAAGGGAGCATTTGCAAGATAAAGGTTCATAATAATATAGAGCTTCTTGTATGTTGAAAAATCCTTAAACCCCCATTTACTCTAAAAATCAGAACTGTCCATAAAAACCTCCATCTTTGAGCTTTGAAGTCCAAATCTTTAAATCTCATACCTTGCAAGTTTCACCCAAACAAACCATCCAAACACTCCACATACATCATATAGAAGTTGTTCAAACACAAGAAAAACTTTTGTAACATCATTATCTCCATTTTCCAAACTCAAAAACATTGTCTTGCAAGTTGACTTGGTTGGAGAGATTCAAACACTTTCATTACAAGGTAAAGATTAGAACAACTTCAGGGAGGTCTAAGGAAGCTCAATCAATGATCACATTGCAGCTGGAAACATCCATACACATTTCAAGTTTTCACTTCAAGAGGTAAGTTTTCTCAAACTTCGATATCCTTGTTCATACATAATTTTACTTTCATTTTCAAAAGAATAAAACAGGAAAAATTAAAGTAGAAGAGTTGCAAACACTCAAAACTACAGAAAAATGCTTCTGGAAGTCTGACACGGTCGGCTGTGTCACCTGACACGAGCCGTGTCAGGAAGAAAATAAGAAAAATGGCAAGACAGGGTTCTAACACGGGTGCCCGTGTCACATGACACGACACGTGTCCCTCTTACCAGGAAGAAAACAGGAAAAATGGCAAGACAGGGTTCTAACACGGGTGCCCGTGTCATAGGACACGGCCCATGTCCCTTTTACTGGGATTAAAACATAGCAAATGGTAGGAAAGGGTTCTAACACGGGTGCCTGTGTCACAGGACACGACCCGTGTCAGCTTGTCTGGGTCAAAAATCATGTAGGGATAATTACAAGGTCTAGACACGGGTGCCCGTGTCACAGGATATGACCCGTGTCAGCCAGACAACAGAATTCTTGATTTTTAACACTTTTTATTGATGTTTTTTTGGATTATTATTGATTTGTAATAGTAATTAGGGCTTGATCGCTTTCATCCCCATTCATTAAACTTGTACCCCCATCCCCTAAAAGTATTGTAATAGCGTAGGACTTTAAATTTCCGCAATTTATCGCTTTCCATATTATTGCTAGTAATTAGGGTGTGTATGGAAAGACATAAAATCAACAAAGTAGCAAACCCTAATTCAAGAAAAAAATGCATGAAAACAAACACTTTTAACACTTGCACCTATAGGGTAATCCACACTTGTTGCCTCAGATAAAAATAGTCATATCCCTCGAACGCGGGATACTTTAGCAATGACCCTCGAAAACAAGATCATAGTCCCTCGATGAACCTTCAAATGTTGCCTTCGGTAAACAATCTTAGAACCTCACAACAAATTTCTAAGGTGTCATACAATGTTGCTTTCTATGATTGTACGACGACCCACGCCCGTCCCTTCACATCCAATGATAGGGCTTCTTATCAATCAATTGTAAGATAGAAATATCTAAAGAAGGAGGAAATGAAGAAAGACTTTTTGAGTAGGTAGAATGTTCATAGTTGCTTTCTCACAACCATTTTTCAAACATCTTTCAAACACACCAACACTTTTCCATGAAATATTCTCAAAAGTCAACACTTTGTATACATTCTTATAGAGACGAGAATCATTACAAAGTTCGCCTGACGATGGCACTTTTCAAAAATACTTTCAAAACCAATCACAAACACATTTCAAACAAAGCATTTCAAAGTGAGCTAGCAACTAAGAGCTCGTAGATAACTACAGATGAAAAGGGTGCTAACACCTTCCCTTTTCATAACCTACCCCCCGAACTCAAGAAAATTCTCAAAAGGTCTTTCCTGTTCTTTTCACCCTCTCCTTAATTGGATAAAATAGAAGTCGGTGGTGACTCTTGCTATCCGTAAAAATTATGATCAAGCTCAAAACACCCAAGTCAGTTCTCCCACCGTATTATAGAACTGGTGACTTTGCTGGGGAATGTATTAAACTTAAAAGTGGGGTTACCTTAGAGACTAGATCACTTTTCAAATGCTTTCATTGTTTGATTTTTTTTCTTTACATTTTGGGTCCTTGTTTGGGTTTTGTATTAGGTAAGTAGAAATAGATCATAGAGACTGTGCAGGGTATACCAACATGGTTGAAGCGATGGCTACATTAGTGTGACACATTTGTTGGTACCAGTAGCCCTTGAGTCCAGTCAATGAGAATACGGGGCCATTGTATGGTGTCATGAAGCACTAACTGACCTTAGAACCTTTAATTAAACAACGTGTCCATTAGGAAGTAGTGAGATAGTTGGCTTTGGTGCAGTCTGAAGTTGGCTGATACTCGATGCTACGCTCATTGAGATTAGACTTTCGAGATATTTCAGTCGCTAATAAAGAGGCTTGCACTGAAATAATGCCCGATGAAGAAAGATCGATGATATTGAGATTCCCTAGAACCCGATTACTTTTTAGGACAAGTTGAACCAACTAAACTTCAAGAGGGTACTTACATATGAACCTCATGCAAGCCAAAACCTAAGGACTTATTTGCTTTGCTTGTATATGTTTACTTATACATAACATCATGACATCATACCATGGAATTTTGCACTAACCATTTCAAGGACCTAGAAATTTATCTTTGTTTTGTTTTGTAGGACATGGCTTCCACTCGCAGGAATACTATCCAAATCAACCTCGTAAGAGTGCCTCCTCAACTCAAAGAGTTAGCATCAAGGGTTCCTGAGAATTCTTCATTCACCAAAAGACATGGTCGACTTCTCAATCTGGTTACCTCAAGATTTGATGAAGACATGATGAAAGTTCTCTTTTAGTTCTTTTACCCTTTACACCATTGCTTTACATTTCCTGATTACCAACTAGTGCCCACCATGGAGGAGTTTTCTCAACTCTTGGGAGTGCTTATTCTTGATCAATTACCCTTCACCGATATTGAGAAATACCCAAGACTTGAGGAGAATGCTTTAGCTTTATATTTGCAATGATCCGACGTTGTGGCAAATTGGGAAACAAGAAGTGGTGTTAAAGGTTTTCTAGCCAAGTTTATGTTTGAGAAGGCCCAACAATTTTAGGATGCTTTGGACTTACAAGCCTTTGAAGAAGTTTTAGCCCTTCTAATCTATAGGATGGTACTATTTCCTAACCTGGACCAACTCATAGATGTGAATGCGGTCAAAGTTTTTCTATCCCATAACCCAATGCCTACCTTACTTGGAGACATTTTGCACTCTTTTCACACTCGCACCATGAAGAGAAGGGGAATTCTTATGTGTTGCACTCTTTTGTTGGCTAAGTGGTTTATTTCGCACCTATCTCGATCTGTTTTGAAGAATGAGCAAGGCATAGGTTGATGTCACTCATGCATTCAGATATTCATTGGTATTCTCGATCTTTGAAGGATGTCACCATCATTGATCATTGCATAGAATTCCCTAATGTCCCTCTCCTTGGAATTATAGTAGGTATCACCTATAATCCTTGTTTGGCTCTGCGACAGTGGGTATGCTCGGAGGGAATGCCCCTCATAACACGCTTGTCCAAGGAATTGTTTTTTACTATAAGAACGATTCTCAAGGTTATCGTCAAAGATTTATGCAAGCTTGGGGCATTGTGAAAAAAGTTGATAGCAAGGCATTGGGGCATAAAAACTCCATCCCATTAGAGCCATATCTCAAGTGTGTGAGAGATCGTGCTCAAGGCCTCATAATGCCATATCCTGCCATCCTACCTATCATCATGGAGCCTATTGCTGAAGGAGATGTTCCCTACATTATTCCTCATTCCGACATGCCTACTACTCTTGAGGAGTTGCAAAGATCATGGATCCAACTCAAAGGGGAACGAGACACCTTTGAAGCCCAATTCCACGCAAGCAAGAAGAAGGTTTTGGAGCTCACAAGACAACTTCATGAAGAGCAAAGTTTTAATGCCTACATTGCACCAAATAGGATGCGCTTATGGGAAGCTTGAGTACTTTTTGTTTTAGGAGTTTATTTTGTATTGTTATTCTTGTTTCTTCCATTGTAAGACTGAGAGGCACTTTTTGCAACCATTTTGAACTTATTAATGCAATTAATGTTTGTTCCTTGTTTGTTTAAAAAAACTTAAATCTTAAGGGTCTTTGAAAAAAATTTCATTCATGCTACATGCATCATATCATAAGCAGGTTTTTTGAAACAGGTTTCCTCATCTTTCTACTGTTTATTTAAGTAAGATGGATCTCAAGCAAACCGTGAAAGATTTACAGACTCAAAATTCTTAGTTTCAAGAAACTTTTCTTAACTTAGAAAAGGGGAAGTAAGAACTGATGGCATTTCTGGTTACAAAGAAAAATACCAAGAAGAAGGTCGTGATCAACATGGGGAAAAGATTCAAGGGCCCCGTCCGACATGTTCAAGTTGAAGAAGACTCCTCCGAGGAGGATGAGAATAAAAATGAAGATGCAAGAAGTACCCGTGCTAGGGGTGCAAACAATCAAGCTTCAGAGGATAATGATTACTTTAATGAACAGTATCCACCGGCTGAGGATAAGTACAAGCAAGTGGAAGATAGGTTGAAAGTTATGGAAATTCAAGTTGTACCTGGCTTTGATTTTGGTGATTTATGATTAGTACCTAGGGTTGTTATCCCCCACAAATTCAAAATTCCAATATTTGCTAAGTACGACGGCGGTTCGTGCCCAAAGCTTCAATTGAGGTCCTACGTCCGTAAAATACAACCGCATACCACTGACAAGAAGCTATGGGTACATTTCTTTCAAGAGAATATGTCTGGAACTCAGTTAGAATGGTTTTACCAGTTGCAGGGTTCCAACATTCATACTTGGGAAGATCTGGCCACGCCTTTCTACCGCCAATATCAGTATAATGCTGATTTAGCGCCAACTAGGATTCAGTTACAAGGAATCGCAATGGGTTCCAATGAAGGTTTTAAAGAATATGCGCAAAAATGGAGACCTTATTGGTAGAGTACAACCACCACTAACGGATAGAAAGCTGGTGGATATGTTCACAGGAACATTAGCTGGCCCATTTTTCAACTTGTTAATTGAGAGGTCATCGTCCGGTTTCACTGAGTTAATTCTGACTAGTGAAAGGGTCGAGAGTGGTATCAAGAGTGGAAAAATTCCCATGGCATCTGCTTTTATATCAAAAACTGTAAAGAAGCCCTTTACTGGAAATAAAGAAGCCAATGTTGTATGTTGTACCCCAAAATTTGCGCTCCCATTTTTACTCAAGATTGTCCATGACAAATTTCATGCCCTACACTACAAGTTTGCTCAGTCAATTGCTCAAGTGTTTGAAAATCAAATATACTAGGTCAAAAGTAAATTGTTGCCTATATACAGTCAAATTCAAGATTTTTGGTCAACATCAATATTTTGAAGTGATATCCATCATTTGATAAAGGGTTGATCATGATTCCTCAAGAAATGCTCCTAATCTATCAAAAGTCAAGAATTTCTAAATTAGGGTTTCTATAGGAAAAGTCAACTGAACTTTGACAAGGCATAACTTTCACATACTTCATCCATTTTCCCTAACAAAAACTCATTTTGAAGAGAATCCAATTCCCTACAACTTCTCTTTTGTCCTCAAGTTCAAGAGATGCACCATTTGAAAGATACAAGCTCATACATTACAGGTCATTTTCAAAAAGTCAAAAAAAGACACTTTTTGTCAAGACCATTTACATCAATATGATGTCTTCAAATTCAAAATTAATCAAAATAGGGGATGAAGTAGACATCTTGGGATTTCCAAAAAGTCCAAGATCATCATGGGATAAAAATTGAGCAAGTTATGGCTTGCCCAAGTTGGGAAAATTTGAAAGATTTCAAGAATTGTGCATTGGGTAAACTTAAACTTTTAGGTCAATGGCTTATTTCTTGGACTTAAAACATCTTCCTAAACTTATAGGGGACCTCTAATATCATTTTTACATTGCCCTACAATTTTTATCTATTTTACTCATATTTATTTTGATTTATTTCAAATAAATAAAAGTAAATTGTATAAAATATTTAGAGATGGACTTTGGTCTTTGGGCTAGTATTTTGGTCTGCCTAGAAGCCCAAGATTTCGTGCAAGCTTTGTCCAGGTTCAATCAAATTTGAAAATGGCATGAAATCATCAAAAACTCATTTTTTTTTAAATTATGATAATGGCTTTAAACATGACCTCAATTCCTTGGATTCTTTCCTTGTAACTTTGTTCCCTCCATCTCCTCTATAAATACAAGCCATGTGTAAGCTTTACTCACGCATAAGTTGCATAGAGAAGCCACACAAAATTCTTAAATATTTCATCCAAAGTTGCAATTTTGAAATTCTCACTTCCTTCCTTTTTCAAGCCAAACAAAGGGTCCATTTGTTTCCTTGAAGATCCCAGGAGCTTACCTTGACCCTCCTTGAAGCCCAACACACGCAAGAACCACCACCTTCAATCATCACCGTTTGGTAAAATTCTAAAAAATCAAATCCTTTTTTTTCCGCATTGTTGAATTATTTAATTCTTTGATTTGTGTTTAGGACCTTCATTAGTACAGGATGGACGCCTCGCATGAGAGTTTTGAGACCTAGAACACTAGACGCCATAGTTAGGGCACCCATGGCTGTTAGGGATCGATCTCTTAATATAGGGACTTTCAGACCAATCTAAGGCCAAATTCGTGATCAAGGTTTGATTTTATGTAGGATAGGGATTTTTGTTTTGTCAAAAATTGTGTATTTTTGCAGGTACAAGTTTTGGTCGACCGGAGAAGGTTACCGAAGTTTGACTCCGACACCATTGACTTTCATGGACTCCAGTGGCCCAGGTGTCGTGTCCCTATTGGCCCATTTGAAAATCTGGGAACATCATTGGATTCTCATTATACTATTATTATTTTATAATACTAACAATTGACTTGAATGGCCCAGCGATGATAAGTGAGCGTGCAAAGTTACTCCTTCCTAAGGGGCCTGGGTTCGATTCTAGGAGTCTGCGTTTTTCATTTTCTAACAAATTTATTTCATATCTAGAGCACGTGAAGGATAGCAAGAGCATGATACGCCTCACATCTGGGCTATCCAAATCAGAGATTCTAAATCCAACGCTCCCAGTGGCTAGAGACCATGGTGTACCCTAAGGTGCATTTCCCACCAGATTGAACGCAGGAGTCTAGACTGGCCTTGTTTAGGCCTAACAATTTGCAATTCGTACTCTCCTATTTGCTTTGTCTATCAGGCCCAGTTTTATCTTTTTATTTTTTCTTTTTAGCTTTTTATTTGTTTTATATTTCACTTTTAAGACCTTTTTTATAATAATATAAAAAAATAGACTTAGGCTTTCTTAAATTAATTTTAATTTTCATAATTTAATTTAATTAATTATTTTTGACTTTATTTTATTCATTTAAAATCAATTAGAAATAGGTGATTTAATTCAAATATTTTATTAATAAAAATAAAAAAATATTAGAATTAGGTTTAATTTCATTTAATATTTTTTTAAAATTAAATTTAGATTTAAGGTAGTTAATAAAAAATTAAAAAAAAAGATTTCTTTATTCATCTAGAACTTTTTAGGTTTTTTAGACGTTTCTTTCCATTTCTCACGCGTTATTTATTTTCACACTTTTTCTTTTTTATATACTAATGTATCTGCTGACAGTATGTAATAGCTTAAACTAGGGCGTTACTTTATCGATTTATTTATTTTCCCCATTTTTGGACATGTAAATATCCCCCTCTCCAAAGCCTTGTAATAGGATAGGATTTATGATTCCCGCACTCTAATTTCTGCAAAATATTAACTGTTAGTAACTAGCTTCTATGGAACGACTGAAAACAAAGCGTTAGCAAACCTAATAATAAAGATAAATGAATCGAATTGAATCACCTTGCACATATACACCTCTAGGGTATGCCCACTTTGGTTGCCTTTCGGAAAATAAAACAGTCACGTCCCTCGAGAATAGGGACACTTTAGCAAAGACTCGTAAGTCAAAAGATCATAGTCCCTCGATGACCCTACAATGTTGCCTTTCGGTAAATGATCTAGTCTCTTAAACAAAATTGCTAAAGCGTTTCCATATGTTGCCTTTATGACTGTACGTCCCTTCGAATATCCTTCAAACATCCAACGATAAGGCTACCTACTCATTGTAGTACGATAGCACTGTCTAAAGGATAGGAGGAAAAGAACAAACCTTTTCGAGTATAAGTAGATAGTTCTTAAATGCTTTCTCAAAACAAACTTTTGCACTGACACAAAACATTTCAAAAACATTTCAAATTTTTTTCAAAAGAACACTTTATCAACACTCTTGAGGACTGATACAAGAGTTATCATAAAGTGAATCGCCACAGTAAGGCGTTTTCAAATACTTTTTCAAAACACACAAAAGCAAAAGGTATTTCAAAAAATGAGCTAAGCATCTAAGAGCCCGTAGAAAACTATAGATGGAAAGGGTTCTAACACCTTCCCTTTCCAAAATATATCCCCCTTTGTTGCACCCCAAAATTTTCCCTCCCATTTTACCCAACATATGCTTATTCAGACCCTCAACTTGCTCAAGGATACCCAAGAGTTGACCAGACATACCCTCTCCTAAAGCAAGGAACCTCCAACTAGGGTTTCCCTTTTCATCAAGATGGATGAGCTCCAAAGGACTCAAATCTTTTCCATGGTCCTAATATGTTCTCAAGATCATCCATGTCAAGTAGCATGCCTTACACAAGAAGTTTGCTCAGTCAACTGCTCAAATGCTTGAAAATCAACTGTATTAGGTCAAAAGTCAACTGTGACCCACATACAGTCAAACTTCAAGATTTTGGTCAACATCAAATTTTTTAAGTGATGTACATCATTTGATCAAGGGTTGATCATAATTCCTCAAGGAATGCTCCTAATTCATCAAAACTCAAAAGTTGCTAAATTAGGGTTGTATAGGAAAAGTCAACCAAACTTTGACCAAGCATAACTTTCGCATACTTTATCAGAAATTTCTCATCCAAGGCTCATTTTGAAGATACTCCAATTTCCTACAACTCAACTTCAACCCTCAAGTTCATAAAAGGCACTCATAAAAAGATATGAATTTCTACATTATAGGTCCTTTTGAAAAGTCAACAAAAACAACTTTTGGGTCAAAGCTTCTTACATGAACATGGAAGGCCCAATTGAGATGAAACCAAAAGGGTTATTTAGGGGACATCCTAAGCTTTCTAAAAAGTCCAAGAACACCTTCTAGGATTAAAATTGGAAGAGATATGCATTGTCAAAGTTGTCCATTTTTGGAAAATTGCCAAATGCCAAATGTGCTAAAAAGTGCATTTTTTTGTCAAATGGGCCTAGCTTTTCATGATTGCATCTTGTTGAAGACATGGTCCACGACCCAAATCAGCATCCATATATTATTTTCTCTATTTATTTATTTTATTTTGATTTTTATTATTTAAAAGTCACATTAAATCAAATAAATGACAAAAAATATCAAAGATTGGTTTTCTGATCTGATTTTTGTTAGAATCAAATCTAATCAAGCTGGCATATCAGGATCAAATCGAATCAAGGCAAATTGAGGCAAAAATAGCATGATTTGAATGGTTTTGGAAAGATATCATATAGAAAACAAATCACATTCAATTTCCATAATTAAAAAAGATTCAGCTGTTTTTTGTTAACCTAATGCACTCCATTACATATACTGAACATAAACAATGCAAAAGGACAAGGGTTACAGTCGTGAGAGCGGAAGAACAAAACTCAAATTTTGGGTAAGAGAGTGGTGGATCATTTTATCACATAGAGGGTGATTCAAGACATTCCAAAGCTGCTAATCGCTTCATGGACATCTCCTGAAGCTAACACGATCGTTTTCCAGCCATCCTAAGCCCAGAATTGCTCCTGGTAAACCCACAGTTTACACATATCAGTTTGATTTTGATATTACAATTTACGCACGATTAACCACTTTTAAGCATAACATTGTATTTGTATCATCATTTGGAATGTTTTGGTTCAATTACTTTTGAGTTTTGATGTCTGCTTCGCTAATTGCCATGGCTAGGGTTTAAGAAGTCGTTTTGGGGCTTCTCTGTACAAGTTAAATTGGACCAAGAAAATAGTTCCATGATACTCGTGAGATCAAGACGAGTTGATTGGTGTATCTAGAATTAATTTATCATGCGTTTTATGGATTTTTGATGTTTGCAGGTTTATGGCTATGGAGTTTTGTCTGTAGGTAAAAGGTATGGACCTAAGACGATGGACATGGAAGAAGATGGTGACTTGTTACCACCCCACTGGTCCATTTGAATGATCTGCGTGTTTTTTTATTTTGTCCAGCCTATCCACTTTGTTTTATATATTATGGTTTAATATTATTATAATAACAACTAAACAATATGGCTCAATGATGAAGCATGCATTGGATAGTGGAGAGGACCTAGGTTCGATCCCAGGTCCCTGCGTTTTCTTTATTTTCTTAACGCTCCTTTGCAGATTCCATGAATAAACATTCCAAGTGCCTACCGCGTGGTCTTAAAATCCAGCCACTGGATCATTACCAACATAGATCTAACGCTTAAACCACGGAAGGACCATGGTGCATTCTCCAGGCGCACCAACACTGGATCAGGCGCATGAATAGGCTCAGCCTCTTTGGGCTCGGAAAAAGATCTTTAAGGCTTTAGGATGATTACTAAAATTTCCTAACATTGCTTTTATGATTGTACTTGTCCCTTCGCACGTCCCTTTAAACTCCAACAATGGTGCTATATATTCCTTAATAATAATAAAATAGCGTTGTCTAAAGGAAAACGAACAGACTTTTTTCGAGTAGGTAGATTAGTTCCTTGGTACTTGCTTAAACAAAATTTTTCACACAAATACTTTTTCAAAACAACTTCGTCACACTCTTGAGGACCGATACAAGGGTTATCACGAAGTAAAACTTTTTCAAAAAACAAGCACACACAAGCAATTTAAAAATGAGCAAGTACCTAAGAGCCCATGGAAAACTATGGATAGAAAGGGTTCTAACACCTTCCCTTTCTATAATCTACCCCCCGTACTCAAACTTCTCGAAAAAGGTTTTTTCTATTCTTTTTCCTTTTCCTTTGTTGGATGAAATAAAAGTCGGTGGTGACTCTTGCTTACCGCGACATTTGAGAATACAAAATGAAAACCAGTATTAACAGTCGGTTGTGCCACCGTATCACAGAACTGGCGACTCTGCTGGGGACTTAATAAGTGGGGTATACCTTAGGATCTAGGTCATTTTTTAACTTGCTTGTTTGTCTGCTTTATATTCCAGGGTTTTGTTGGGGTTATATAGATCCTACACCCAGATCTGGGGACACCTTTTAGGTAAGTGGCAATAAACTGTGAGGGAACTTTGCGGGGTATACCAACACGGTTGAAGCAGTAGCTACGTTGATGTGGCACTTTGGTTGGTACCGGTAACCCTTGAGTCAATCAGGGAGAGTACGGTACCGCCGCGTGGTGTCGTGAAGCATCAACTGACCTTATAACCATTAATTGCACAACTTGGCCAGTAGGACGTAGTGAGATAGCCGGCTTTGGTTTATTCCCAAGGTCGATAGATACTCGATGCTACACTCATTAAGGTTTGACTCTTGAGTTTTGTTTGGTTGCGAGTCAATCGCCTATTGAAAGAAGCTGGGGGAAAGATCAGTGATATTGAGATCCCTTAGAACCCGGTTACTGTTTATAGGACAGGTTGAACCAATCCAACTTCAAGAGGGTATAACCTTAAAACCCATGTAGGCCTTAAACCTAAGTACTTGGTGTGACTTGCTTGTTGTTTGCTATACCTGTGATTTTCTAGCATAATCATGACATCATAAGCATGGAATATCATAACTAACCATTTCAAGGATTTCCTAGGGCTCATTGTTGCTTTTTTATAGGACATGGCATCCGCCCGTAGGAACACTATACAGATTAACCCTGTGAAAGTGCCTCTCCAACTAAAGGACCTGGCATTAAGGGTTCCTGAAAGTTCTCATTTCATTAAAAAGCATGGTCAGTTGCTCAACTTGGTCACTGCAAAACCTGATGAAGAATTGTTAAAAGTGTTGTTTCAGTTCTTTGATCCTGTGCACCATTGTTTCACCTTCCCGGATTACCAGCTAGTACCTACTATGGAGGAATTTTCTCAGTTGTTAGGGGTACTTATTCTTGATCAGTCACCTTTTAACGGTACAGAAGAACATCCAAAGCCTGAAGAGGTTGCTAGAGCCTTGTCCTTGCAACGGTCTGGCGTAGTGACAAGTTAGGAGACTAGAGAGAGTGTCCAAGGAATCCCAGTTAAATTTCTATTCGAGAAGGCTTACCATTTTTGGGATACTCTGGATTTACAAGCTTCCGAAGAGGTGCTGGCACTTCTCGTTTACGAGATTCTACTTTTCCCTAATGCGGATCAACTTGTAGATGTGAACGTTATTAAGGTTTTTCTGTCTCATAATTCGGTGCCTACATTACTCAGGGATATTCTACACTCTCTGCATGCTCGCACTCTAAAGAGAAGGGGAACCCTCCTGTGTTGCAATCCTCTATTGGCTAGGTGGTTTATTTCGCACCTACCCAGGTCTATTTTGAAGAATGAACAGGGTCTGAAATGGTCTCGTAGGCTGATGTCCCTTACACATTCAGACATTCATTGGTGTTCGCGGTTCTCGGAAGATGTTACCATCATTAATCGCTATGGTGAATTCCCTAACGTCCATCTCTTAGGAATTAGGGAAGGAACCGCTTATAACCCTTTCTTGGCACTGCGTCAGTTTGGTTATGCGAGAAGAGATGGTCCTCATGATACGCTTATCCAAGGAATCACTTTCAACTATGAGAATGATGCTCAGGGATACCGGAAAAGGTTCATAAAAGCTTGGGGCATGGTGCATAAAATTGATAGCAAGACGCTAGGGCACAAGAATTCCATTCCTCTTGAGCCTTATCTCCGATGGGTATGAGCTCGCGCCCAAAGTCTTATGATGCCTTACCCTACTGTCCTACCAATAACTGTGGAACCAGTTATTGAAGGAGATACTACTTCTCTTGGTCATAATCCTGCCATGCCAACTGATCATGAAGAGTTACAAAAGTCATGGGTTCAACTCAAAGAGGAGCAGGACACATTTGAAGCTAAGTTTTATGCCAGCGAGAAGAAAGTTCTGGAGCTCACTAGGCTAATTCATGAAGAAAGGAACATAAACGCTTACATCGCACCAAAGAGGATGCGCTCCTTGGAGACTTAGTTTCCTTTTTGTTGCTTTAGGTTTTGTTATGTTTAATTGTAAGCCTAAAGGGCATTCTTTGTAATAATTCAAACTTATTAATGCAATTAACGTGTGTTTCTTTTGGTTAAACAAATTTGAGCCTTTAAGAATCCTTGAAATCATTGCATACGCATCCCATTCATAACATCGCATAAACAGGTACCATAACAAGTTTCTTATCTTCTTTGATGTTTATTTCAGCAGTAATGTCTTCCGAACAAAGCATCAAGGATCTTCAGGCACAAAATGCCCAATTCCAACAAATGTTCATAAGTCTGGAGAAAGGGCAGGAGGATCTGAAAGCCCTCATCCTGAAGGAGAAAAAGAAAAAGAAGAAGGTCGCTGGTATTCTGAATATGGGTAGAAGATTCAGGGGGCCGTTAAAGCAACAAGTCGATCTGACCTCTTTATCCAAGGAAGGGGAGAATCAAGAAGGAGAGACAAGGGAAAAGGACCCCAGTCCTGAAGTTTCTGACAATGATACAGACTAAAATGATGAGCAATATCCTCCTACTAAGGATAGATACAAGCAGTTGGAAGATCGCTTGAGTGATATGGAAGTCCAGAGGATACCTGGGTTGGATTTCGAAGAATTGGGATTGGTGTCGGGAGTGGTCATCCTGCAGAAGTTTAAGGCTCCAATTTTCGTGAAGTATGATGGGGTGACTTGCCCAAAACTCTATCTCCATTCCTACGTTAGAAAGATCCATCCCCACACCGCTGATAGAAATTTGTGGGTTCACTTCTTTCAAGACAGTCTGTCAGTGACTCAGCTCTAATGGTTCTACCAACTGGAGAGAGCCAATGTCCGAAACTAGGAAGATTTGGCTGCTGCTTTTTATAAGAAGTATCAATATAACACCGACCTTGCTCCTACTCATACTCAACTCCAGAGTATGTCCATGGGTGCAAGTGAAGGCTTTAAGGACTATGCACAAAAGTGGAGAGACTTGGCTGGAAGAGTCCAACCCCCTCTGTCTGATAAGGAGTTGGTCGATATGTTTCTTGGGACGCTATCTGGTCCATTCTTTAATCATTTGATCGGCAACTCGTCAGCTGGTTTCACCGAGCTGATTCTAACTAGAGAAAGGGTAGAAGATGGGATTTAGAGCGGTAAGATACAAAAGGATGCCTCTTAGAGTTCGGTAAAGAAGCCTTTTACTGGTAAGAAGGAAGCCAGTGCCAACTATAGCATGAGAGGCCAATGCAGAGCTGAGCACCGTCAAACAGTAAGTGCTGTAATGATACCTAGGCCTGCAGTTGCTCCACAATGCAACAATCAACAAAGGATGGAAAGAGCACAACGGCAGTTAACCCGAATTAACATGACATTGGCTGAAGTGCTACCCCATCTACTGATATCCAAGTTGTCAACCTTGAAAGAGGCTCCCAAGAATCCGAATACCATATCTCCTCGGTATAATCCAAATGCTCGGTGTGCCTATCATTCTGAGAGTCCTAGACACGATACCAAGGATCTGGTCGAGGCCAAGGAGATTGAGTTTGATGCTCTGGAAAAGCCCAATGTCATAACTGCTCCCATGCTTAAGCATAATCATGGAGTTAATGCTATTGATACCGATCTATTTGTGACCTTAGTTGATGAAGTTTCTACTCCTCTTATGATTGTTAAGAAGAATTTTTTGTTGGCCGATTTATTTCCGGGTTATGGTGAAGGTTTCCACATGTGTTCATCTCTTCCTTCTGGTTCCCATTTTCTGAAGTCAGGTGTTCAGCGCCTGATGGACAGCAAGGAAATCTTGTTCGAGAAAACTTTGGTTCCCGTTGTTCCACTTGAAGATGTTGCTATTATAACCATTTTCGCCAATCCTTCCAAGGTCTCCTTGAGAAGACCTGTTAGGATTACATCTGCTCCAAGAGTCGCTCCATTAATAATCACCTTTCCCGGTCCTGTCCCGTACGCCTCGAACAAAGCTGTCCCTTGGCATTATGGTGCCGATGTGTACTATCATGGAATTAAACAAGATCTGAAGAATGAAGAGGCTGATCCTGATGTTAGTAACATTGTTGGGACCAACAAGGTTACCAGAAGTGGAAGGGTTTTCTCTCCCGATATTTCCCCAAAGACTGTCAATAGGCCTGTTGTTATTCCATCTGCTACTGCTGCTGGTACATCAACTACTACTCTTGTGCTTACTCCAATTATCACTCCCGCCGTTGAGTCATCTGGGACCTGAGGTAAAGAAGTTATAGGTGACCTTCCTGGACGGAGACACCTAGGAAAATTATCGTAGAGGCCACTAAGCAAGAGATAGAGGAAATATTGAAAATAGTAAAAAAGAGCGACTACAATATGGTCGAGCAGCTGGGGTAGACCCCCTCAAAGATATCCATGTTGTCCCTACTATTGTGCTACGAGGCCTATGCTAAGGCTTTGATTGCATTCCTCAAGATTGCGCATGTGCCGTAATAAACCTCCGCCGATCAATTCAATGACTGTGTGGCCAGCCTAACTGCTGACAATGGGCTGGGTTTTTCAAATGCAGACTTGACATCAAAAGGGAGGAAGCATAATGATGCTTTGCATGTCTCGATTGAATGCATGGGCACCACTATGGCTCATGTGCTGGTAGATACGGGGTCTTCGCTGAATGTTCTGCCCAAGAAGGCGCTGGATCAGTTGGATTCTGAAGGCTTGACTTTAAAGCCTAGTAACATTGTGGTGATGGATTTTGATGGTTCGAAGAGAATGGTGCATGGGGAGGTGGACATCCATTTCAAGATAGGCTATAAAACCTTTGAGTCCACCTTCTATGTGATAGACATCAGGCCGTCATAATCTTGTTTGTTGGGTCTTCCTTGGATCCATGAAGCTGGGGCGGTTACTTCTACACTGCACCAAATGTTGAAGTATCCAGTAAAAGGGAAAATTGTCATTGTGCGTGGCGAAGAGGAGTATATGGTGAGCCACCTCAACTCCTTCAGATATGTAGAGATGGACGGGGAATTCATAGACACTCCTTGCCAGAATTTTGAAGAGGTTCCCCAGATCCAGGCATCGACTGAAACTACTACCAGCAACAAACCTCCTCTGAAGATGGCTTCTCTGAAAGACGCCAAAGCGGTGGTTGAAGAAGGTGGGTATACCAATTGGGGACAACTCCCTTATTTTACTCACAAAACTGACAAGTTTGGTTTGGGCTTTACTTCAGGAACTCAAAGGGTTGTTCGATGAGCTCGGACTGAAGGATCTCCCCTACGCATCAACAATCGGGGAATTAATGCCATTGAAGATAGTGAGGAAGACTATGACATTGACAGCTGGATCTACCCAACTACCAACGGTGGACCGAGTAATTGGATGGCTAGGGACTTTATACCAGTTTCTTTTATTCCGCAGTAATTGTCTTACTTTTTTTGAGATTTATAATAAACAATTTTAAACTCTACAGCCTTGTGCCTTTCCCGAGGCACATTGGATTTGTTTGTGAGGGCTATTATTTGTCATTTCATATATCATCAACAAAGCATTGGACATTCCTTGCATAAAAATTTTGCGCTCTCTATTTTTATTTTCTGTTTTCACTTTATCAAAGCAGCTATGCTCTTACACACACTCACGTATCATACTGCAGATCTGTATCCACTCTGGATCCCATTGATAACAGCTCTGCTACTTCCAGTTATGACTTCGAAAATCCAATAAACCAAGCCGAAGACGAAGGTGAGGATTATTGTGAGGTGCCCAAAGAACTTGCTAGAATATTACAGCAGGAAGAAAGGGCTATACAGCCTCATGAGATCCGTTTGAGACGATAAACCTGGGCACAGAGATAGACATAAAAGAAGTCAATATCAGTGCAAATCTGGAAGTTAAGATCAAATAGCGATTGATACAAATGTTGCATGAGTACGTTGAGATCTTCGCCTGGTCATAGGAAGACATGCCAGGTTTAGACACTGATAATGTGGTAAATTGTCAGCCGACTAAGGAAGATTGTCCTCCATTTCAACAGAAGGTTCACTGTATGCACCCTGAAATGTAAGAGAAGATCAAGGCAGAGGTCAAGAAGCATTTCGACGCAGGGTTCTTAGCTATCACCTCCTATCCATAGTGGGTTGTTAACGTCGTTCTGGTACCTAAGAAGGACTGTAAGGTACAGATGTGTGTGGATTACAGAGATCTGAACAGGGCAAGCCCCAATGATGACTTCCCACTTACTCACATTGACGTTCTAGTTGACAACACCGCGCATCACAAAATCTTTGCCTTCATGGATGGTTTCTCTGGCTACAACCAGATCAAGATGGCTCTTGAAGACATGGAGAAGACAACCTTGGTTACACAGTGGGGAACCTTCTGTTACAAGGTGATGCCTTTTGGGTTGAAGAATGTTAGGGCAACTTATCAGCGCACCATGGTCGCCTTGTGATAACACAAAAATATATAGTATATTTGGCATGATTAACATAATTTATGTCTCTATTTTATTTTAATTATGTTGCTTTATGTTGGTATTATGCTGGTATTTTAATGTATTTCAGGAATTTAATGTCTACAAGGCTTATTTGAGAAAAGGAAGAAAAAGGGGGTACAAATGAAGTAAAAATGCATAAAATATAAAAGAAAAGAAAAAGGCCCACGAAGAACCAACGACCGTCACAAGCAAAAAGGAAAGGGTGATGGTCATCACACCCACCCGTAACGGTCGGCACAAGAAAAAAGTAAAGGGTGACGGTCGTCACCCACCCTTGACGGTCGTCACGAGACCTTTTCTAGCGCGTATCAAAGAAACTGCTCCTAATTTTTCTCCACACACTAAGTCCTCTAAGACTAAACCAACTAACCACTTCATCCTATTTTTTCTCCAACCAAGTCTTCCTTAATACTCTCTCCATGATGCCACTACCCCTATTTTCTCTCATCAAATCAAGTTATCAGAGGAGTATATATTGGAAGGCAGTTTGCAACAAGACGATAGATCGCTCTCTCTTCGTAATTCCAATTTCTATTATTTTAGTTTTTAGGCAGAAATATTCAACATGTAAAAGTGGTAGTTTTTCACACCGAGGAACTACCACACCATTAGTTTTAGGTGTTGTTTTTCCTTTATTTCCATTTTATTTCCTATTTTCAAGCGTGCCGGCATTTTCCGAATTCCAGTGTTAGAATTAATTTCAGTTTCCATTTTCGGCATTTACAGGTTCTTCATTTTACCGCTTTATTATTATTATTATTATTATTATTATTATTATTATTATTATTATTATTATTATTATTATTATTATTATCATTGCTATTATTTTTTATCGCATTAATTATTATTACTATTTTGTTTTTCAAATATAATTTCTATGTCGTTTTTCATCGTAACTATAATTATTCATGCGTTTTTAATTAGCAACATGTCTGGCTAAATATTCTTGAGTCCGGAGTATGAGGACCGTTGTTGCCAACGGACTCGTTAGAAAATAATAGGTGCAAATTTATGATTAAAATTCTATTTTGGTTTTAATTTCCAAGTCTAATTTAAATAGCCTTGTCACGAGAGTGAAAGATTATTTAACATGATTTTGCCATGAGAGTGGGAAATTAATTAAGGTTTAAGCCAAGACCGCGAGAGCGTGAGGAGCAAACCGGATAGTGAAAATTAGGCAACAAATCTTACTACAGCGAGGGCGCTTTAGACGCATTTAAGATATAATTGACTTTCATAATATATTTCTTAGTTACCGGGCGAGCGAGAGCAAAATCTTGGGACTAGGAAGTATGACTTTAGTTAATAACGTGAGAGCGTGAGACAAAGTCTTTAAGTTAGTATATTCTACGGAACTAAGTTATAGTCGTTATTAGTATCCGTTTTCTATAAGTCCTTCAGGAACGCACAAGTCATATTCCGGTATCTCTTTATTATTATATTTTCTAAAGTCATTTTTAGTTTTAGTTCTTAATTTCCCCACAAAATCCAATTATTCATTAGCCTTAACTTTACAAAGTAGCGATAGATTGCAGTAGGTTGACATTGGTCTCTGTGGTTCGACAATCTTTTATATTACTTCGATATTTCCGTGCACTTGCGGAATTTACCCATCAAGTTTTTGGCACCGTTGCCGGGACCAACAGTCAATATTGTTATTCCGTTGTTGCACCGTATAGACTAAGGCATTCTTGTCCAAATTACTATGTATCACCCAAATTTTTTTTACAACTCCCACTCCGAGTATTTCGAGGAATCACAAGAATCCTATAAATCCGACCTCGAAATACTATTGGAGAATTTCAATGCCTCACAAACTCATTCTAACCCGAATCAACTTTCCAACTATCAATCCCAAAATTTTCGAGGAATCACAAGAATCCTATAAATCCGACATCGAAATACTATTGGAGAATTTCAATGCGTCACAAACTCATTCTCACCCAAATTACCTTTCCAACTATCAATCCAAAAATTTTGAGGAATCGCAAGAATATTATAATTCCAACCAAACTTATCCTCAAACAAATTTCCCCTACAATCACTACACCCAATATTTTGAGGAGACGCAAGTATCCTATAAATCCGACCTCGAAATATTAATGGAAAATTTTAATGAAATATCAATGATGACAAAGCGCTTTGTGGAAACACAAAATGCGACTCTAACTCACTTTGAAGAATCAAAAGAATCGCATGATTTCAACTTTGAAACATCAATGGAGGATTCTGATGCGACGCTAATTCACTCTAGGTTAGAATCTATGATGAAGCACTTTGAAGAGACACAAATTGTCCATAACGAAGAGTTTAGAAAACAAAGTCTTCAAAAGAGTGAAAACCTTAGGCAACTGATCACTGTGGTTGAGTCGCTCGCGACTCACATCATAGCCTTAGAGACTCTAGTCTCCATGCTTGAACAAAACCCTCTAGGACCCTTCCCTGAGGAGAAATTGGGTGTTGTAACAACCAGTAGTGAAAAACAAATTGAAAATCCTAAGGAGAGTGATAATGAGGTTGAGGAGAGTGATGATGTGGTTGAGGAGAGTTCAGACGAGAAAAGAGTAAAGATTGAGAAAAATCCTCCAACACCATCTAAAAGGGAGGTTGTAGAAGAGGTAGAGAAGGAAGCACCTATTATTGTTCCTCATCAATATACCCCACCGATTCCTTTACCGCAAAGTTTTATGGAAGCTCAGGTAGACTCCCAATCTAAAACATATGTAGAGGTATTGGAAAATACCCACACCGATGCACCGTTGTTTGAAGTCTTGCATAAAAAGAGAAAATTAGAGGACCATGAAACTAGGGATATAATTACTGTTAAGAGGGTAAGGTTAACCATTAGGGTGGCAAATGAAATCACTAAGCCCAAACTTGAAAAGTTGATACTTAGGATTGATCCAGAACCACCACAACAAGTCCAAAAGAATGAACCACCCCACAGGACAAAGAAAAGAAAAGGTGAGGGATATGTGAGATGGCTTGATAAGTGGCCATGGAAAATGACAACTACTAAAATTTCAACCGAGGATTCATTCTCGAGAGAACTACCATGAGTGCTTGCACTCCTGAGATGTCGAGCTATCGGCGTTAAACAAAGCGCTGCATGGGAGGCAACCCACAAGCTTTTAATTTAATTTTTTGTTTTTATTTCCTGAATTTGCAGAAAATCAAGATATGGATTACTCCTCCCGTCTCGACCATATCTAGGCCAAAAATTTATAGATGATCATCTCGAAGATGAGCCGGTGCCCACACACATTCCTAAGAATGTTGCTGCTGGTGGTGACACTGTTGATGAGTACGATAGGAGAAGGTACTTCCTCTGGATGCAAAGTGGATTTGGTCGTGATAGCCCATCAATAGCATTCATACAGGTTATGTCTTTCCTATTTTCACCTTTTATCAAAACATTGAGGACAATGTTTGGTTTAAGTGTGGGGGAGGAACTCTACCGCTTTCCATTTATCTCTTTTTAGTTCGATTGATGATTTTCTAAGTTTATTTCATGTTTTTTTTAGAATTTTACTTGTTTTCAGTATTCGATTGAGTCATAGCATATGTTGTCAAGTCTGTATGCCTGTTTTCAGTTGTTATCGAATTTCCCCATATTTTTAAAATAGCCTCAAACAAAAATTTTCTTTATGATTCATGGCACCACACTCTGAAAGCTTATAGGCTATCTAGGCTTTATTAGAGAGACTTGGGAAATTTTTGATAAAATTGATACCGTTACGACACCCTAAACCCCTCATTACGTGATATCAATCTGGGTACCCATCATGTCAAGACCTTAGGCTCATGTTTTCAAAGTAGCTCTTAAGTAGTTTATATTAGCAATCAACACCATCTTAAACACAAACTACGTAAGGAGTCGATGAATATAAGTGAATGATCTTGTTTTTAATAAATAAATGATTTAATATAAACATAACCTTCTAAGTTAGGTGACCCTCACCCGGTCATTTAGCCCAACGGTTGTTAAGCCTGTAAGGATTTAATAATAAGCACCCATTGTTCGTTGGTCCAGAGGTCACTGGTACTGGACTAGGTAGGGCGAGCTACGGTCCGATCCCCCACAACCACAGTTGGGAAAAATGGGTTACACCGCTTAAATACCAGAACCCCGTGCTAAAGAAAAGAAAAGGATCATAGTCGCTAACCGATTTACCCTACTATGTGCGTGCACAGATAACAGGCTTAATGTGATTGCACTTGAATGAATAGAGTGAAATAAAAACGAGAGATATAGGTTGAGTTATAATGGCATGATTCAAACTGGTTTGCATAATGTGAGAGTCTTTGAACATTGTATCATTACGGTATCCTTGGTATTGAATACTTAGTACCTATCAAACTAACATTATCCTAGCAGCCACGTATGATTAGGAGTCGTGTTGTGCCCTTGTTTAAAAGCTCTCTTATCATTTCTTTTACCGTGTTGGTCGATTGCTTGAGGACAAACAATGGTTTAAGTATGGGGAAGTTTGATAACACGAAAATATATAGTATATTTGGCATGATTAACATAATTTATGTCTCTATTTTATTTTAATTATGTTACTTTATGTTAGTATTATGCTGGTATTTTAATGTATTTCAGGAATTTAATGTCTACAAGGCTTATTTGAGAAAAGGAAGAAAAAGGGGATACAAATGAAGTAAAAATGCATAAAATATAAAAGAAAAGAAAAACGCCCACGAAGCACCAACGACCGTCACAAGCAAAAAGGAAAGGGTGACGGTTGTCACACCCACCCGTAACGGTCGGCACAAGCAAAAAGTAAAGGGTGACGATCGTCACCCACCCTTGACGGTCGTCACGAGACCTTTTCCAGCGCGTATCAAAGAAACTGCTCCTACTTTTTCTCCACACACTAAGTCCTCTAAGACTAAACCAACTAACCACTTCATCCTATTTTTTCTCCAACCAAGTCTTACTTAATACTCTCTCCATGATGCCACTACCCCTATTTTCTCTCATCAAATCAAGTTATCAGAGGAGTATATATTGGAAGGCAGTTTGCAACAAGACGATAAATCGCTCTCTCTTCGTAATACCAATTTCTATTGTTTTAGTTTTAAGAAGAAATATTCACCATGTAAAAGTGGTAGTTTCTTACACCGAGGAACTACCACACCATTAGTTTTAGGTGTTGTTTTTCTTTTATTTCCATTTTGTATCCGATATTCAAGCGTGCCGGCATTTTTCGAATTCCAGTGTTAGCATTAATTTCAGTTTCCATTTTCAACATTTACAGGTTCTTCATTTTACCGCTTTATTATTATTATTATTATTATTATTATTATTATTATCATTATTTTTATTATTATTATTATTATTATTATTATTATTATTATTATTATTATTATTATTATCATTGCTATTATTTTTTATCGCATTATATATTATTAATATTTTGTTTTTCAAATTTAATTTCTATGTCGTTTTTCATCGTAACTATAATTATTCATGCGTTTTTAATTAGCAACATGTTTGGCTAAATATTCTTGAGTCTGGAGTATGAGGACTGTTGTTGCCAACGGACTCGTTAGAAAATAATAGGTGCAAATTTATGATTAGAATTCTGTTTTGGTTTTAATTTCCAAGTCTAATTTAAATAGCCTTGTCACGAGAGTGAAAGATTATTTAACATGATTTTGCCACGAGAGTGAGAAATTAATTAAGGTTTAAGTCGAGACACCGAGAGCGTGAGTAGCGAACCGGATAGTGGAAATTAGGCAACAAATCTAAATACAGCGAGAGCGCTTTAGACGCGTTTAAGATATATTATCCTAGCAGCCACGTATGATTAGGAGTCGTGTTGTGCCCTTGTTTAAAAGCTCACTTATCATTTCTTTTACCGTGTTGGTCGATTGCTTGAGGACAAGCAATGGTTTAAGTGTGGGGAAGTTTGATAACACGAAAATATATAGTATATTTGGCATGATTAACATAATTTATGTCTCTATTTTATTTTAATTATGTTACTTTATGTTGGTATTATGCTGGTATTTTAATGTATTTCAGGAATTTAATGTCTACAAGGCTTATTTGAGAAAAGGAAGAAAAAGGGGGTACAAATGAAGTAAAAATGCATAAAATATAAAAGAAAAGAAAAACGCCCACGAAGCACCAATGACCGTCACAAGCAAAAAGGAAAGGGTGACGGTTGTCACACCCATCCGTAACGGTCGACACAAGCAAAAAGTAAAGGGTGACGGTCGTCACCCACCCTTGACGGTCGTCACGAGACCTTTTCCAGCGCGTATCAAAGAAACTGCTCCTACTTTTTCTCCACACACTAAGTCCTCTAAGACTAAACCAACTAACCACTTCATCCTATTTTTTCTCCAACCAAGTCTTCCTTAATACTCTCTCCATGATGCAACTACCCCTATTTTCTCTCATCAAATCAAGTTATCAGAGGAGTATATATTGGAAGGCAGTTTGCAACAAGACGATAAATCGCTCTCTCTTCGTAATTCCAATTTCTATTGTTTTAGTTTTAAGCAGAAATATTCACCATGTAAAAGTGGTAGTTTCTCACACCGAGGAACTACCACACCATTAGTTTTAGGTGTTGTTTTTCTTTTATTTCCATTTTGTATCCGATTTTCAAGCGTGCCAGCATTTTTCGAATTCCAGTGTTAGCATTAATTTCAGTTTCCATTTTCAGCATTTACAGGTTCTTCATTTTACCGCTTTATTATTATTATTATTATTATTATTATTATTATTATTATTATTATTATTATTTTTATTATCATTATTTTTATTATTATTATTATTATTATTATTATTATTATTATTATTATCATTGCTATTATTTTTTATCGCATTATATTTATTAATATTTTGTTTTTCAAATTTAATTTCTATGTCGTTTTTCATCGTAACTATAATTATTCATGCGTTTTTAATTAGCAACATGTTTGGCTAAATATTCTTGAGTCTGGAGTATGAGGACTGTTGTTGCCAACGAACTCGTTAGAAAATAATAGGTGCAAATTTATGATTATAATTCTGTTTTGGTTTTAATTTCCAAGTCTAATTTAAATAGCCTTGTCACGAGATTGAAAGATTATTTAACGTGATTTTGCCACGAGAGTGAGAAATTAATTAAGGTTTAAGCCGAGACACCGAGAGCGTGAGTAGCGAACCGGATAGTGGAAATTAGGCAACAAATCTAAATACAGCGAGAGTGCTTTAGACGCGTTTAAGATATAATTGACTTTCAAAATATATTTCTTAGTTACCGGGCGAGCGAGAGAAAAATCTTGGGACTAGGAAGTATTACTTTAGTTAATAACGTGAGAGCATGAGACAGAGTCTTTAAGTTAGTATATTCTACAGAACTAAGTTATAGTCGTTATTAGTACCCGTTTTCTATAAGTCCTTCAGGAACGCGGAAGTCATATTCGGGTATCTCTTTATTATTATATTTTCTAAAGTCATTTTTAGTTTTAGTTCTTAATTTCCCCCAAAAATCCAATTATTCATTAGCCTTAGCTTTACAAAGTAGCGATAGATTGCAGTAGGTTGACATTGGTCTATGTGGTTCGACAATCTTTTATATTACTTCGATATTTCCGTGCACTTGCGGAATTTACCCATCAAGTTTTTGGCACCGTTGCCGGGGACCAATAGTCAATATTGTTATTCCGTTGTTGCACCATATAGACTAAGGCATTCTTGTCCCAATTACTATGTATCACCCAAATTTTTTCTACAACTCCCACTCCGAGTATTTCGAGGAATCACAAGAATCCTATAAATCCGACCTCGAAATACTATTGGAGAATTTCAATGCGTCACAAACTCATTCTCACCCGAATCACCTTTCCAACTATCAATCCACAAATTTTGAGGAATCACAAGAATCCTATAAATCCGACATCGAAATACTATTGGAGAATTTCAATGCGTCACAAACTCATTCTCACCCAAATTACCTTTCCAACTATCAATCCAAAAATTTTGAGGAATCGCAAGAATATTATAATTCCAACCAAACTTATCCTTAACCAAATTTCCCCTACAATCACTACACCCAATATTTCGAGGAGACGCAAGTATCCTATAAATCCGACCTCGAAATATTAATGGAAAATTTTAATGAAATATCAATGATGACAAAGCGCTTTGTGGAAACACAAAACGCGACTCTAACTCACTTTGAAGAATCAGAAGAATCGTATGATTTCAACTTCGAAACATCAATGGAGGATTCTGATGCGACGCTAATTCACTCTAGGTTAGAATCTATGATGGAGCACTTTGAAGAGACACAAACTGTCCATAACGAAGAGTTTAGAAAACAAAGTCTTCAAAAGAGTGAAAACCTTAGGCAACTGATCACTGTGGTTGAGTCGCTCGCGACTCACATCATAGCCTTAGAGACTCTAGTCTCCATGCTTGAACAAAACCCTCTAGGACCCTTCCCTGAGGAGAAATTGGATGTTGTAACAACCAGTAGTGAAAAACAAATTGAAAATCCTAAGGAGAGTGATAATGAGGTTGAGGAGAGTGATGATGTGGTTGAGGATAGTTCAGACGAGAAAAGAGTAAAGATTGAGAAAAATCCTCCAGCACCATCTAAAAGGGAGGTTGTAG
The DNA here is from genome assembly GCA_948472305.1 of Vicia faba. Lineage (NCBI taxonomy): Eukaryota > Viridiplantae > Streptophyta > Magnoliopsida > Fabales > Fabaceae > Vicia > Vicia faba. Next base: position 1,134,575,917 of record OX451741.1, on the reverse strand, counting down.
AAGAGGTAGAGAAGGAAGCACCTATTGTTGTTCCTCATCAATATACCCCACCGATTCCTTTCCCGCAAAGTTTTATGGAAGCTCAGGTAGACTCCCAATCTAAAACATATGTAGAGGTATTGGAAAATACCCACACCGATGCACCGTTGTTTGAAGTCTTGCATAAAAAGAGAAAATTAGAGGACCATGAAACTAGGGATATAATTACTGTTAAGAGGGTAAGGTTAACCTTTAGGGTGGCAGATGAAATCACTAAGCCCAAACTTGAAAAGTTGATACTTAGGATTGATCCAGAACCACCACAACAAGTCCAAAAGAATGAACCACCCCACAGAAGAAAGAAAAGAAAATGTGAGGGATATGTGAGATGGCTTGATAAGTGGCCATGGAAAATGTCAACTACTAAAAGTTCAACCGAGGATTCATTCTCGAGAGAACCACCGTGAGTGCTTGCGCTCCTGAGCCGTCGAGCTATCGACGTTAAACAAAGCACTGCGTGGGAGGCAATCCACAAGATTGTAATTTAATGTTTTTTTTTATTGTCTGAATTTGCAGAAAATAAAGATATGGATTGCTCCTCCCGTCTCGGCCATCTCTAGGCCGAAAATTTATAGATTATCATCTCGAAGATGAGCCGGTGCCCACGCACATTCCTAAGAATGTTGCTGCTAGTGGTGACACTGTTGATGAGTACGATAGGAGAAGGTACTTCCTCTGGATGCAAAGTGGATTTGGTCGTGATAGCCTCTCAATAGCATTCATACAGGTTCTGTCTTTCCTATTTTCACCTTTTATCAAAACATTGAGGATAATGTTTGGTTTAAGTGTGGGGGAGGAACTCAACCGCTTTCCATTTATCTCTTTTTAGTTCGATTGATGATTTTCTAAATTTATTTCATGCTTTTTTTAGAATTTTACTTGTTTTCAGTATTTGATCGAGTCATAGCATATGTTGTCAAGTCTGTATGCCTGTTTTCAGTTGTTATCGAATTTCCCCGTATTTTTAAAGTTTTAGCCTCCAACAAAATTTTTCTTTATGATTCATGGCACCACACTCTGAAAGTTTATAGGCTATCTAGGCTTTATTAGAGAGACTTGGGAAAGTTTTGATAAAATCGATACTGTTATGACACCCTAAACCCCTCATAATGTGATATCAATCTGGGTACCCATTATGTCAAGACCTTAGGCTCAAGTTTTCAAAGTAGTTCTTAAGTAGTTTATATTAGCAGTCAGCACCATCTTAAACACAAACTACGTAGGGAGTCGATGAAGATAAGTGAATGATCCTGTTTTTAATAAATAAATGATTTAATTGAAAAATAACCTTCTAAGTTAGGTGACCTTCACCCGGTCATTTATCCCGACGGTTGTTAAGCCTGTAAGGATTTAATAATAAGCACCCATTGTTCGTTGGTCCAGAGGTCACTGGTACTGGACTTGGTAGGGAGAGCTATGGTTCGATCCCCCGCAACCGCAGTTGGGAAAAATGGGTTACACTGCTTAAATACCAGAACCCCTTGATAAAGAAAAGAAAAGGATCATAGTCGCTAACCGATTTAACCTACTATGTGCGTGTACAAATAACGGGCTTAATGTGATTGCACTTGAATGAATAGAGTGAAATAAAAACGAGAGATATAGGTTGAGTTATAATGGCATGATTCAAACTGGTTTGCATAAAGTGAGAGTCTTTGAACACTGTATCATTACAGTATCCTTGGTATTGAATACTTGGTACCTATCAAACTAACATTAGCCTAGCAGCCACGTATGATTAGGAGTCGTATTGTGCCCTTGTTTCAAAGCTCTCTTATCATTTCTTTTACCGTGTTGGTCGATTGCTTGAGGACAAGCAATGGTTTAAGTGCGGGGGAGTTTGATAACACGATAATATATAGTATATTTGGCATGATTAACATAATTTATGTCTCTATTTTATTTTAATTATGTTGCTTTATGTTGGAATTATGCTCGTATTTTAATGTATTTCAGGAATTTAATGTCTACAAGGCTTATTTGAGAAAAGGAAGAAAAATGGGGAACAAATGAAGTAAAAATGCATAAAATATAAAAGAAAAGAAAAAGGCCCACGAAGAACCAACGACCGTCACAAGCAAAAAGGAAAGCGTGACAGTCGTCACACCCACCCGTAACGGTCGGCACAAGCAAAAAGTAAAGGGTGACGGTCGTCACCCACCCTTGACGGTTGTCACGAGACCTTTTCCAGCGCGTATCAAAGAAACTGCTCCTACTTTTTCTCCACACACTAAGTCCTCTAAGACTAAACCAACTAACCACTTCATCCTATTTTTTCTCCAACCGAGTCTTCCTTAATACTCTCTCCATGATGCCACTACCCATATTTTCTCTCATCAAATCAAGTTATCAGAGGAGTATATATTGGAAGGCAGTTTGCAACAAGACGATAGATCACTCTCTCTTCGTAATTCAAATTTCTATTGTTTTAATTTTTAGGAAGAAATATTCACCATGTAAAAGTGGTAGTTTCTCACACCGAGGAACTACCACACCATTAGTTTTAGGTGTTGTTTTTCTTTTATTTCCATTTTGTATCCGATTTTCAAGCGTGTCGGCATTTTCCGAATTCCAGTGTTAGCATTAATTTCAGTTTCCATTTTCGGCATTTAAAGGTTCTTCATTTTACCGCTTTATTATTATTATTATTATTATTATTATTATTATTATTATTATTATTATTATTATTATTATTATTATTATCATTGCTATTATTTTTTATCACATTAATTATTATTACTATTTTGTTTTTCGAATTTAATTTCTATGTCGTTTTTCATCGTAACTGTTGTACCCCAAAATTTTCCCTCCCATTTCCTCAACATTTTCTCATCACAAGACCCTTGGAACTCAAGATCCAGTTAGGGTTTCCTCTGCTCAAGACTTCTCCTTGCACTGTTGACCCAAATTAGGGTTTGTGTTTGAACAAAGATATTTTGACCTAAAATGCCTAAGATGACTTTCATGCTTCATGTTGGACTCCCAAGTTTATCCATACCAAGTTTCAAGTCCTGATTCCAAATTTTGCCCAGTCAATTGGACAGTTGACCTAGTAATCAACTGTATTGGGGAAAAAGTCAACTGTGGCCAATTGACAGTCAAATCTCATGAAAATTGACCCACATCAACATTATGAACTCACATGGACCATTTGATCAAGTTTGGATCACAATTCCACAAGAAATTTGATCAGATCACCAAAAGGGCAAAATGGTCATTTTTAGGGTTTTGACTGCACAAAGGCAATTTTTGACTATTTGACCTAGCCAATGGCAAACCAAGCTCACATATGGACTCAAGGACCCCATGGAATTGTCTTGACATGCTCAACAAGTTCAAAAGATCCCAAATACACAAGATTGACAGTTGAATTTCCCAGTCAATTGATCAATTTTGACTGTATACTGAAAAGTCAAACTTTGACTTTTTGGTCAAAATCAAGTGTCAAGATTCATTTTTCATCAAAACATGCCAAATCATGAAACTTGTTCATCAAGAAATCAAGAAATGCAAATTAGGGTTTGAAATGAAGATTTTTCATAACTTAGAATTTTTCTAAGTTATGAAAAACCCTAATTTTTTCCTAACTTTGTCCCACTTTCTCACCAAGATTCATTTGGATTCAAGCAAAAGTCAAAACATGAATGTTGTAGCCTATTGCATAATCTACAACTTTGATTCACAAAGTTTTCCGAAAAGAAGCTTGTAGCTCAAGTTACAAGTTTTGGAACAAGGGTACCAAACCATTCTTAACTTAGAGAAAATTTGACCTATTTTAGGCAAGGTTTTTACCTAACTTCAAGACCATTTTTCACATATTTCCACTTGGAATTTCAATTTTCATTTCAAAGATGGATTGTAGTACACATTCCAAGATTTCCAAAATGTCTAATAACTCATCAAACAACCTCATGGTTAGAGAGAATCGAATTTTGCAATATGGGAAAAACTCACTTTTGATTTGGTCAATTTACATGTTCATACATTTGTGCCATTTTGAATTCATCATGCTTTCCTTGATTACAGGCCTCTAAACCATCCAACACTCAATAATTTAATGCTAACTCATTGTGCCAAGGCCTTGTTTTATGATTTTAAGCATTACATGTTGAACTAAGCCATTTATAGAAAAAGCAAATTAGCCATTCTTGAAAAGTTGCACTTTATGTCAATTGGTAAATCAAGAAGGTACAAAGAAAATCTCTGAGGCACAAGTTTATGAACAAAACACACTGATCAAGGGGAAGGTTAGCAACATAGCTTGGGGGCCTGCATCAGTCTAGAACACCAAGTGGCCATCTTTTGCTTAAGTGTGAAGAAACATAGCATAACACATAACAACTATCATTCCTGTAAACCAAGCCCTAAGAAAACTTGTCAAACATATCCTAAACATCCTAACTGAGCTAGAACACGAGTCAACCCCCTCCATTGCCTTCCCATTCACAGAATCACCATTGAACTGCTCAAAACAGGACATCCCTGCAGTTTGAGTTCCATAGCTCAAACCTTCCATGCATTCTTGCTAAAAACACTTCAAACACATCCCACATCATATCTTGAAGCTATTCCAAACCTCAAACACGACCTGTAACACTCCCAGGCAACATCACCATTTTCATTTTCTTGTTTTGCAGTTGAAGTTCCATAGCACGATTCAAAAGGTTTCAAGACAAAGTAAAGCTTGTAATAGCATCCCTGGACATCAAGGAAGTTGTACCAATCATCACCTTGCATTGAAGACACCTCAATCACCAGATACAACTTCAACTGAACAGGTAAGTTCATGAACTCGAATCTCTCTATCCAGGCATTGTTAGCTTAGGTTTGTGAAGAAAACATGTCACATTTATAGCCCTGAACATGCCCATGTAATTAGATTTCATTTATATTATGTATGCTTAGAGAATTTTAAGTCTGAACATTGAACAAAAACTAGGTTAAGAATTGGGGGAGAAGAAATTCTCTCTCATTTCTGAGAGTTAAATCATGTTCTTTATATGTGTGAACTCGTGAGAGGATGCTTAACATTTTTGGTGTTGTAAGTTTTTGCTAAAACTCAAGGAATCAGGATGTTTGAACAAGCCTGAGAAGCGCGCGTTTTTGAACAAGAATGGCTGGAGGTTGAAGAAGCTCCACGTGGGCTGGGCCTGATTTGTTATTTCTTTTCACACCATGTTTTTACTTCTGCACCCCCTTGGCCCATTTTGCTTATTTTATTGATTTTTTGACTTTTCTTTTTTTGTTCTGACTTATTTATTTTTTCTCACATTATTAAAAATATAAAAAATATTTTTTACACCATTTTCATATTTATTAGGCATTTATTTGTTTGAATGAGTATTTGTGCATAAATAAATAAATAGATATACTTTTTTACTAAAAATACTAAAAATAGTACAAACACATTTTTATTCCATTTTTATTTTATTTTACCTTCTGAAAATATTTTATATAAAATATACCTTTTTTATAAATATTAAATATTATTATTTTTGTATATATTCAATATATTTAACAAATAATATAAATACATATATTTATTAGTATACTTAGGTTAAAATACAAAATATACACACTTTTATTTTTTTATTAATATTTAATATTAAAAATACCTTTTTGACAAATATACTTCATTTTTATTTTATTTTTGTACATAATTGATTAAATATTGTATATATTAATAATTAATACATTTACTTAATGAAATTAGGGTTTTGCCCTAAAATGCATAAAAACTCCAAAATTTAATATTTTTATTTTTTGTTTCCTTTATACATAAAAACACTTTTTTTCATACATATAAAAACATTTCTTTTGCATCTTGCATATTTATTTTATTTCCATTTAATTTGTGCAATTAAATATCTTGTAAATAATTCAATTTTGATGTAATAGTTTAGGTTTAAATTCCTTGTCAAAAAAACCCCCCATTTGAACATTTGTACCCCCCTTCCCATATATTGTGTTGTAATAGCTTAGTAAATTTATTTTTCGCACTTTATTGCTTTCTAAATATACCATGTTAGAATTAGGGTTTGTATGCGAATCAAAAACAACAAAAATGGTTTGACCTAATTTCAAGATTAACAAGCATGAAAATGGACAACACTAATCACACTTGCACCCCTAGGGTATTCCACTTGTTGCCTTCAATAAATGGGCCATATTGCATGTTAGGTCTCTTTGGGCAAAACAACACAATCAAATGATCATAGTCCCTCGATGATGCTTTCGAAAGTTGCCTAAAAAATGATCAAGTCCCTTAAAGAAAACATTGCCCAAAGATACTTGGCACCATTGCAATTATGGTCTAAACGATGACCCGCGCCCGTCCCTTTCACATCCTAACACAAGATTGTCCACCAAATGCAATGGTGGAAAAAAATTGTTAAAAGGGTTAAAACATAGCAATAATCTTTGAGAAATTTAGGAGTAGATAACCTCTTAGTTACTTAAATCAAACTTGCAAAACAAAACACTTGCCTATTTTCTAAAACCACACCTCACAACACTTTCAAAAAACAAACTTTCAAAAAAAAATGAAAACCTTTTCAAAAGACATACACCTTTGTATACATCCCAACATGGATCTTACAAAGGTTGCCACCACATTGGCTTCTTTTCAAAAACATTTTCAAATCCACGCACACAAAAGCACCATTTCAAACAATTGAAAAATAAGGCAATTTGATCTAAGCAAGTAACTAAGAGCCCATGGATAACCATGGATAGAAAGGGTGCTAATACCTTCCCTTTCTATAATCTACTCCCCGAACCCAAGAAAAACATCTCAAAGGTTTTTGCTGTGCTTTTTAACCTTTCCTTAGGATAAAATAAAAAGTCGGTGGCGACTCTTGCTCAACCGAAACATTTGCGAATACAAACGCAAAACCATAGTCAGTTCTCCCACCGTATCACAGAACTGGCGACTCTGCTGGGGACTTTATTAAAAGTAGAGTAACCTTAGGGCTTAGATCACCATTGTTTTCAATTGTTTGCCTTGTTTGCTTTTATATTTGTGTGCTTTGCATCGGAGTTTCATAGATCCTAACCCGGATATGGGGAATACCCTTTTTAGGTAGCATAATCTGTGAGGGACCTGTCCGGCGTAGACCGACATGGGTGAAGCAGTGGCTACGTTGGTGTGGCACCTTGGTCTGTACCTATATCCCTTGTGTCGCAACGAGGAGAATATGGGTCTTCTAAGGAGTCATTAAACACCAACCGACCTTAGAACCCTAAATTGACCAAACTTGGCCATTAGAACAGTAGCAGTATGCTACACTCATTGAGGCTAAACTCTCGCGATGGTTCTGGCCGCAAGAAAAGATTGCGATGCTGGAGTTATGACCGATTGAGGGTAGTCAATGATTTGAGATCCTCTAGAACCCGGTTACTTTTGATAGGACAGGTTTTAACCAACGAAACCAAAAGAGGGTAATACCTAAACTTCATGCTGGCCTGAAACCTAAGGGTTGTCTTGTGTGACTTGTGTGCCTTATCATGCTTGCCTGTGTGAATACTTGTGGTGTGCTTCATCATAGCATCATGCCATCATACCATTGCATGCATCCTGTATAAGGACTAACCCATTTCAAAGACAAAAAAGTTTCATCTTTGCTCTGTTTTGTAGGACATCATGATGCCCGTGCGTAGGAATACTATCCGGCTCAACTTTGTTCAACCACCAGCTTTGCTCAAAGATTTGGTTGATAGGATTCCAAACACTACTTCCTTCATCAAAAGGCATGGTTCTCTCCTTGGCTTGATCACTGCAAAGTGGGACCAACAACTGATAAGTGTCCTGACCCAGTTTTATGACCCCTTGTATCATTGCTTCACCTTTCAAGACTTCCAGCTGGTTCCTACCCTGGAAGAATTCTCTTATTTGCTTGGGATCCCTGTCTTGGAGCAAACTCCATTCACTGGTTTGGAAAAGACTCCTAGGCTTGAAGAGGTTGCTACAGTTCTCCCCTTGACCAAAGAAGAAGTATTGGCTAACTAGGAAACTAGAAGTGGAGTTAAGGGCTTTTTGGTCAAATTTCTGGTTGGCAAAGCTAATGATTTCTGGAATGACTTAGACTTCAAAGCGTACAAAGACATTCTGGCTCTCTTAATATATGGTCTGGTATTGTTTCCCAATCCTGACACCTTTATCAGTATCCATGCCATAAGGATCTTCATGTCTCGGAATCCTGTACCCACTCTTTTGGGTGATATCCTGCAACAACTCTATGCTCGTACTGCTCGAAAACGGGGAACTCCATGGTGTTGTGCTCCTTTGCTAGTGAGGTGTTTTATTTCGCACCTTCCTAAGTTCGTGATGAAGAATGAAGAAGGAAAGGGTTGGGCTCATAGGTTAATGTCTCTCACTGATAATGACATCACTTGGACTCTCAGAGGTTTGGAAGAAATAGCTGTTATTGATCATTGCGGAGAATACCCTAATGTCCCTTTGATTGGTATCCAAGGAGGAATCTCTTATAATCCATGCTTAGCTCTCCGCCAGTTCGGAAGAGCCAGAAGAGTAGGGCCTCATGAAATGTTGGTTCCTCACTTCCATTTTGAATTTCAGGCAGACAGTGACAAACTACGCCATGGATTCATTAAGGCTTGGGACAGAATTCACAAAGCTGACCCACATGAGTTGGGACCAAAGACTTCTCTACCAATGGAACCCTATTGCAGATGGGTCCGCATCCGTGCTCAGAAGTTAGGTATGCCGTACGAAGCTGTCAGACCTATCATTCTTGAATCTCCTGATGAAGATGGGGTTCCTCCAACTGTCCTCCCTCCTCAGATACCCACTGATTTTGACACAATGAAGAGATCTTGGGCGCAGCTAAAGGAAGAACGGGATTTTTATCGGGAAAAGTTCAACGAACAGGAACGGAAGATCCAGAGGCTGACTAAGCAATTGGAGGAGGAGCGGGTCCTGAATAACTACATCCACACTGAGAAGAGGAGGCCATGGGAGCACTGATGGGCTTTGGATATTTCCTCTTACAGCTTTTATTTCCTTTTCAGTATTTTTCATTCCTGTAATGCCTAAGGGCAAGTTATGGAACAATTTAAAATTTGAATCTAATGAAGTGTGTTTCCCTTTTGTCTACAAAGTTGAATCTTGTTTGTCTTTGAGAACATAAAACATACGCATCTCATTGCACCATATGCATAGCAGGTACCCTTTTTCCACAGGTTGCTTAATCTTCTTCGCTGTTTATTTGAACAGTCATCATGAATCCAGATTCATCCAGTGAGCAAGCAATCAAGGCCCTTCAGGCCCAAAGTGCCCAGTTTCAAGAGATGGTCCTAAGCCTGGCCCAAGGTCAGCAAGAGTTGAAGGCTCTACTCCTGAGGAAGAAGAAGAAAAAGAGGACTGCGTTATTCAATACTGGACGCAGATTTGGGAACACACTCCATAACGAGGCTGATCCAACTACTTCCTCTGCAGAGAAAGACAATCCCCAAGGGGGAGGAGCTCCTAGTCCTGCAGTCTCTGACAACGAGATGGACTATAATGACGAACAATACCCTCCCGCTACTGACAGATACAAGCAATTAGAGGACCGCTTGAGTGCCATGGAGATTCAGAATGTGTCGGGGCTGGATTTCGGAGATTTGGGCTTATCTTCTGGGGTAGTAATCCCACACAAGTTTAAGGCGCCTGCCTTTGCCAAATATGACGGGGCTTCCTGTCCAAAGCTGCATCTAAGGTCGTACGTAAGGAAGATCCAACCTTACACGGCAGATAAGAACCTTTGGATCCACTTCTTCCAAGATAGCCTTTCGGGGTCACAACTTGAGTGGTTCTATCAACTAGATGGAACTAGTATCCGACACTGGGAAGATTTGGCAACCGCATTCTACAGACAATATCAATACAATTTTGATCTCGCTCCTACGCGTACCCAACTTCAGGGTATGTCTCTAGGAACGGGCGAAGGGTTCAAAGAATATGCACAAAAATGGAGAGATTTGGCTGGCAGGGTGCAGCCTCCATTGACTGATCGTGAGCTGGTTGATTTGTTTCTAGGGACCTTGTCTGGTCCATTTTTCAATCATTTGGTTGGTAACACCTCCGCTGGGTTTACGGATTTGATTCTGACGGGTGAAAGGATAGAAGCCGGCATCAGGTCGGGAAAGATACAAAAAGCTTCCTCCACAAGTACTGAGAAGAGGCCTTTCAAGAAAGAAGCAAGTGCCGTCTATGGTCCTAGAAGACAAGTCAAGCCAGAAAGTCGCCAAGCCGTCAATGCCTTGGTCATTTCAAAGCCTGTTGCTGCTCCTCAGCAGTACAATCAACAAAGAGGTGAAAGGCCCAAGAGGCAGTATACTCGGCTGAGTATGACCTTGTCGCAAATCTTACCGCAACTGTTATCAACCAACTTGGTGACCATCAAAGAGGCTCCGAAGGACGTGAATACTGCATCTCCTAAGTATAACCTAAATGCCCGTTGTGCTTATCATTCTGATAGCCCCGGGCATACTACTGATGATTGCTGGGCCCTGAGAAATAAGGTGCAAGACCTTATCGATGCGAAGGAAATTCAGTTTGAGGCGCCTGAGAGGCCAAATGTTGTAACTGCTCCTATGCCCCAGCATAGAGTAAATGCCCTTGAGGAAGACTTGTATGCTGTTTCGGTGAATGATGTTGCTACCCCTCTTTTGACTGTTAAGAGGAACTTACTACTAGCCGGTTTATTTCCGGGTTGTAGCAAGGGTTGACTCCTGTGTGCTGTTATCCCTACCGGTTGTTCGCTGCTGAAATCAGGCATCCAAAGCCTGATGGATAGCAAAGAAATTCTGTTCAAGAAAACTGTTGTTCCGTTTGTTTCCGCCGAAGAAGTATCTGTTATCACAATTTACAATCCTACCAAAGCTCCCCCGAGGAAGCCAGTCCAAATTATGCCTGTTGCACCTATTACTATTACTGTTCCGGGGCCTCTCCCCTATGAATCTAACAAGGCTGTCCCATGGCACTATGGGGCAGGCGTGTATGTGCTTGGAGTGAAGCAAGAGTTCAACACCAGTACCAGTATCGGTAACATCACTGGTCCCGCTAAGATTACTCGCAGTGGCAGGCTCTTCTCGCCTGACATTGCACCACCAGTTATCCGAAAACCTCTCATCATCACACCCGCAAGTGTGCATGTTCCAAATCAAGTTCTTGTGTCTACTACTGCCGCCGAGTCCTCTGATGCTCGGGGCAAAGAAGTTGCTACCGATTTGTCTGCTAGGACGGAGGCACCAAAAAAGACTGTTGTTGAAGCCTCCCAACAAGAGATGGAGGAAATCCTTAAAATCATTAAAAAGAGTGACTTCAATGTTGTTGAACAGCTGGGGCATACCCCCTCCAAAATCTCTATGCTATCATTGCTGCTGTGCTCAGAGGCCCATGCAAAAGCCCTGATTTCATTTCTGAAAACGGCCCATGTGCCGCAAGAGACCTCTGCAGATCAATTCACTGACTGTGTGGCTAATTTGACAGCTGACAATGGTTTGGGGTTCTCAGATGCTGACCTCACCGCCAAAGGGAAAAATCACAATGATGCCCTGCATGTTTCCATAGAATGCAGGGGCACTACTCTCGCACACGTATTGGTGGATACCGGTTCTTCCCTGAATGTTTTGCCCAAGAAGGAATTGGATCGCTTGGATTTTGAGGGTCTGGAATTGAAACCTAGTAACATCATTATTAGAGCCTTCGACGGCTCTAAAAGGATGGTGCATGGGGAGGTATACATTCCTATCCGTGTGGGTTCCCAAGTCTTCGACTCAACGTTCTATGTAATGGATATTCGTCCATCTTATTCCTGCTTGTTGGGCCGGCCCTGGATTCACAAGGCTGGCGCAGTAACATCCACTCTACACCAAAAGCTCAAATACCCTGTCAAAGGGAAGATTGTTACTGTGCAGGGTGAGGAGGAATACATGGTTAGTCACTTGAATTCATTCCGGTACATCGAGATGGACGGGGAGTTTATTGAAACCCCCTTTCAGCATTTTGAGGAGGTTCCTCCAACGTTGGCATCGGCTGAAACAGTGGTTGAAGAAGACTTTCCTCTGAAGATGGCATCCCTGAAGGATGCCCGGGCTGTAATCGAGAAAGGCAAATGTGCAAACTGGGGTCAGCTTCCTGACTTCACTCAAAAGACCGACAAGTTTTGGCTGGGCTTCACTGCAGAGGCTCAGAGGGCTGTGCGCAAAGAGATGATCAGAAAGGCTCCGGTGTTTATCACCAACTCAAGGGTGAATGCTATCGAGGAGGACGTAGAGGAAGCGGAGTTTGACAGTTGGATCTATCCAACCACCAACAACGGACCTAGCAACTGGACGACAAAGGATTTTACACCTATCACATTTGTCACGCAGTAATTAACTCTTTTGATTTTCAATTTGTAACAAACAATATGTTGAAACTTTATTGGCTCGGTGTCCTACCCGGGGCATCGTAGCTCCATTTGTGAAGGCTTTTTGTATGACATTTCCATATATCATTAATCAAAACATTGTACGTTTGTTGCATTTCAAATCTTGTGCTCTTTTTCTTTCTGTGTTATATATTGCAAAACAGCTATATTTACACACACTCACTTATACAGGTTTCAATCCACTCTGGATCTCACTGGTAACAGCTCTGCTACCACCAGTTATGACTTTGAGAATCCAATCAACTTGGCCGAAGACGAAGGTGAAGATGATTGCGAGGTGCCTGGTGAACTCGCAAGACTGCTACTCCAGGAAGAGAGGGCAATTCAACCACATGAAGAGCTGGTGGAAACAGTGAACCTGGGTACTGAGACATATAGGAAAGAAGTCAAGATTGGTGCCAATCTAGAACTCAGCGTGAAGCAACGATTGATCCAGATGATACATGATTACATGGAGATATTTGCTTGGTCTTACGAAGACATGCCCGATTTGGATGCCGATATTGTAGTTCATCACCTGCCTACCAAGGAAGACTGCCCTCCGGTAAAGCAAAAGGTCCGCCGTATGCGTCCAGAGATGTCCGGAAAGATCAAAGCTGAGGTTATGAAGCAATTCGATGCCGGGTTTCTAACAGTAACTTCTTATCCTCAATGGGTTGCCAACGTGGTGCCAGTGCCGAAAAAGGATGGTAAGGTCAGAATGTGTGTTGACTACAGGGATTTAAATAGGGCCACCCCAAAGATAATTTCCCTCTGCCTCACATCGACGTTCTTGTTGACAATACTGCTCAAGACAAGGTGTTCTCCTTCATGGATGGCTTTTCAGGGTATAATCAGATCAAGATGGCTCCGGAAGATATGGAAAAGACTACCTTTGTGACTCAGTGGGGCACCTTCTGCTACAAGGTCATGCCATTCGGGTTGAAAAATGCTGGGGCAACCTACCAACGTGCCATGGTTTCTTTATTTCATGATATGATCCATCATGAGATTGAGGTATATGTTGATGACATGATTGCAAGGTCCCAAACTGAGGAGGAACACCTTGACCATCTGCGGAAGCTGTTTGACCGACTAAAGTTATACAAGCTGAGGTTGAACCCAAACAAATGCACCTTTGGGGTGAGGTCCGGAAAATTGCTAGGTTTCATTGTAAGCGATAAAGGTATTCAGGTGGACCCTGCCAAGGTAAAAGCCATACAAGAGATGCCAACTCCAAAGACAGAGAAGGAAGTCAGAGGCTTTCTGGGACGACTGAATTACATTGCCCGATTCATCTCGCATCTAACTGCTACCTGTGAGCCAATCTTCAAATTACTGAAGAAAGATCAAGTAGTACGTTGGAACGATGAATGTCAGGCCGCTTTTGAAAAGATAAAAGAGTATCTCCAAGAGCCACCCATTCTTATGCCACCAGTGGAAGGGAGACCTCTAATACTATACTTGACAGTACTTGATAACTCGATGGGGTGTGTGCTGGGGCAGCATGACGAGTCTGGCCGAAAAGAGCACGCTATTTATTACCTGAGCAAAAAGTTTACCGACTGTGAGTCTCGTTACTCACTGCTCGAGAAAACTTGCTGCGCTCTGGTATGGGCTGCTCGCCGGCTGATACAGTATATGCTGACTCACACTACTCTGTTGATTTCAAAGATGGATCCCATCAAGTACATATTCGAAAAGCCTGCTCTGTCTGGAAGAATAGGGAGATGGCAAATGTTCTTGACAGAATATGATATCCAGTATAAAACTCAGAAAGCAATCAAGGGAAGTATATTGGCAGATCATTTGGCACACCAACCTGTGGATGATTACCAGTCATTGAACTTTGAATTTCCGGACGAAGACATCATGGTGGTAACTGATTGTGAAGTGCCTGGACCGGATGAAGGACCTGAGGAAGGATCCCGATGGTCTATGCATTTTGACGGAGCCTCCAACGCTTTAGGTAACGGCATCGGCCCTGTAATCATATCCCCCAAAGAAACTCATACTCCACTCACCGCCCGATTGTGTTTCAACTGCACCAACAACATGGCAGAATATGAGGCGTGTATCATGGGTCTACAAGCTGCAATCGACTTAAGGATCAAGTTTCTGAGTGTCTTCGGAGATTCCCCTCTCGTGATCAATCAGATCAAAGGCGAGTGGGATACGAAACACCCAAATCTTATTCCTTACAAGGAGTATGTGCTGACTTTGCTTCCCCACTTTGAAGAGATAACTTTTGAACACTTCCCAAGAGAGGAGAATCAGCTAGCGGACGCACTAGCTACGATGTCTTCAATGTTCAAAGTCAAATGGGACAATGAGGCTCCCCGGATCATTATCTGGAAGTTGGACGAACCTGCATACTGCTGCGACCTTGAGGCCGAAAAGGTGACTGAAAAACCCTGGTACCATGAGGTGAAGAGATACTTGGAAACTCAGGAATACCCTGACGGTGCATCTGTCAATGACAAGAAGTTCATGAGAAGGTTTGCGGCAAAATTCTTCCTCAGCAACGGCATTCTCTACAAACGGAATCATGATTCAACTCTACTGCGTTGTGTGGATAAGGCTGAAGCAGAGAAGATCATGATAGAACTGCATGAAGGTACATTCGGGACACATTCCAGTGGACATACCATGGCAAAGAAAATCCTTAGGGCAGGATATTTCTGGTCCACAATGGAAGCCGATTGTTACCAACATTCTCGAACTTGTCATAAATGCCAGATCTATGCTGATAAGATGCACATCCCTCCGGTTCCTCTGAACGTCCTGACGGCACCTTGGCCTTTTGCAATGTGGGGCATTGATATGATCGGTGAGATCCGACCGACGACATCCAACGGGCATCGCTTCATCTTGGTAGCGATCGATTACTTCACGAAGTGGGTTGAGGCAGCTTCCTATGCCACGGTAACCAAGAGCGTCGTGGCACGTTTCATCCGGCATAACCTGATCTGTCGGTACGGCGTCCCGGAAAGAATCATTACGGAAAATGGTACCAATCTTAACAACAAGATGATCACTGAGCTCTGCGAGCAATTCAAGATACAGCACCATAACTCTTCTCCTTACCGGCCGAAGATGAATGGGGCTGTAGAGGCAGCTAATAAGAACATCAAGAAAATTGTGCAGAAGATGACAGTGACCTATAAAGATTGGCACGAGATGTTACCGTTTGCTCTTCATGGGTACCATACCTCAGCAAGGACGTCAACCGGGGCAACACCTTTTTTCTTAGTCTATGGCATGGAGGCAGTCCTGCCAATTGAAGTCCAGATACCCTCTCTCCGGATAATAAAGGATGCAAACTTGAACGAAGATGACTGGATCCAGACTCAACTTGATCAATTAAACCTGATTGACGAAAAGAGACTCACCGCTATCTGTCATGGTCAGACGTACCAAAAACGGATGATCAGGGCATTTAACAAGAAAGTCAGACCACAAGAGTATCAAGTTGGGGACTTGGTAATCAAGCGCATCATCCTTCCTCAAAGTGATCCCCGGGGCAAATGGACCCCTACGTACGAAGGGCCATTTGTGGTTAAACATGTGTTCTCAGGAGGAGCCATGATTCTGACCACCATGGATGGTGACGACCTTCCTCACCCCGCCAATGCAGACATAGTAAAAAGATACTACGCATGAATAAAAGACCCGCTAGGTTGACCTACCTAGGCAACAATAAGGGCTTCCCGGCGAACCAAAAGGGTTCGGGCAAAAATAAGGGATGAAATGAAAAAATCTGTACACCCGGCAAGTCGAAAACCTGAAAAGGCGGCTTGGGCAAAAATGGGTATCCCGGTGGACTGAAAACCCGAAAGGGCGGTCCAGGCAAAAGTTAGGGATAAAGCGTAACACTATGTCTCATTGGATCACCTTGCATCCGGAATTCGGCATCAACTATCTGGCTCAGACTTCGGCATCAACCAATCAGCTTCATCTTCAACTAAGCAGCAAAGTGATGAGACGCTTGAAGACATAAAGGCGATAGCAGAGTTGGAACCCAGTGGGAATATTGTGCACATAACTGTTTTGTTTCCTTTTCAAAATTGTATAAACTCTATGTTATTCAGCGGCATTCTCTTACTAGGATGTCAGCGTCTTGTACAAAAACGCCTATTCACAGGCAAATTTCAAAATCAATACAAGTTCACTTTTCTAAACAAATTGCCCATTGTTTTTCCTTTTTCTGTTTTGTCTTGCGAAGAACGTCCAATGTTCATTTTTGATATATGCATTTGACATTAAATTGCTGATTCATAAATACTTGCATATGAAATAAAAGACTAATTACAGGGGACATCAAAAATAGGGGCAATGTAAAGTTGTCTGATGCAGTCTGGTTGCTTTGTCCGCCAAGGTACCAAGGTAGATTCAACTGAAGGATGTGATCAAATTATCTCAACTCCCCGCAGAGTAAGACAAGATAGCAACATTCCCCAGTGGAGTTCATCAAAGTTCCACAACATAACTTATCAACACAATCCCCAGCGGAGTTTATCTTTGGTATCCCCAGCGGAATCCATCATTGAAATCCTCAGTGAAGCTCTCGTCAAACTTCAGCAAAGTATCTCTTCCACAGAGCAATTCCCCGCAGAGTAATCTCTTCAGCAAGTTTATTCCTCAACGGAGTCATCTTCTCCTACCAGTGTATTCTTGCAACCGTCATCCCCAGCGGAAGCAAAGAGCTCTACTCTTCAACGTCAGCCCAGGATTTAATTCCCCGGCCGGTCGTCAAGGATTTATTTTCCTAAAATAAAATACATTCATAAACATTTCACATTTCATACATCTTGCTTACATACATGATAAAGTGCATACAACACTATCTCATGTTGAACATCATGACATCATGCATTTCATACATCATGACATTGCATACAACTGATGTTTTTGCCTTTTCAGAAAAAAGACAACCCAAAGACAACTACCTTCAACTGTCACAGTTTCCAGATTCGATTCCTGTACCTAGCCAGGGCACATCTGTGAGTGATCAGTTTCCAGACTCGATTCCTGTATCTAGCCAGGGCACGTCTGAGGAGTTTGAAGATTCGATTCCTGTATCCAGCCAGGGCATATCTATCAACTATCACAATTCCAGATTTGATTCCTGTATCTAGCCAGGGCACGTCTGAAGAGTTTGAAGATTCGATTCCTGTATCCAGCCAGGGCATATCTATCAACTATCACAATTCCAGATTCGATTTCTGTATCCAGCCAGGGCATATTTGTTGACGACTATTTCCGGATTCGATTCCTGTATCCAGCCAGGGCACATCTGTGAGCAACCAATTGTAGATTCGACACCTGTATCCAGCCAGGGCATATCTGCATGAGGAGATTGAAGATCAAACACCTGTAACAAGCCAGGAAAACATCTGTCTTTCTCAAATACACAAGTTCTCGCTAAGGAATCTCTTATGCGATCAACACTTCCAAATGGCATCTATAAGCCCATTCCCGACAAGGTTCTGTCACATCTCCAGATGGCATCTATAAGCCCATATCCCTATCCACCATATCCTCAAATGGCATCTATAATCCCATTCCCGACATCACATTGCTGATACTCTAACATGCGAGTGCAAATTTCCGGGCACTCTAGTGTCCAATCTCCTTTTACCCTCGAGTCACGAAAGGCAAACATGCCAATCTAACTCTTCAGGTTCAAGAAGATTGAACAGGGGCAACTGTTGTACCCCAAAATTTGCCCTCCCATTTTCTCAATATTTTCTCATCACAAGACCCTTGGAGCTCAAGATCCAGTTAGGGTTTCCTCTACTCAAGACTTCTCCTTGCACTGTTGACCCAAATTAGGGTTTGTGTTTGCACAAAGATATTTTGACCTAAAATGCCTAAGATGACTTTCATGCTTCATGTTGGACTCCCAAGTTTATCCATACCAAGTTTCAAGTCTTGATTCCAAATTTTGCTCAGTAAATTGGACAGTTGACCTAGAAATCAACTGTATTGGGGAAAAAGTCAACTATGGCCAATTGACAGTCAAATCTCATGAAAATTGACCCACATCAACATTATGAACTCACATGGACCATTTGATCAAGTTTGGATCACAATTTCACAAGAAATTTGATCAGATCACCAAAAGGGCAAAATGGTCATTTTTAGGGTTTTGACTGCACAAAGGCAATTTTTGACTGTTTGACCTAGCCAATGGCAAACCAAACTCACATATGGACTCAAGGACCCCATGGAATTGTCTTGAAATACTCAACAAGTTCAAAAGATCACAAATGCACAAGATTGACAGTTGAATTTCCCAGTCAATTGATCAATTTGGACTGTATACTGAAAAGTCAAACTGTGACTTTTTGGTCAAAATCAAGTGTCAAGATTCATTTTTCATCAAAACATGCCAAATCATGAAACTTGTTCATCAAGAAATCAAGAATTGCAAATTGGGGTTTGAAATGAAGATTTTTCATAACTTAGAATTTTTCTAAGTTATGAAAAACCCTAATTTTTTCCTAACTTTGTCCCACTTTCTCACCAAGATTCATTTGGATTCAAGCAAAAGTAAAAACATGAAAGTTGTAGTCCATTGCAAAATCCACAACTTTGATTCACAAAGTTTCCTCAAAAGAAGCTTGTAGCTCAAGTTACAATTTTTGGAACAAGGGTACCAAACCATTCTTAACTTAGAGAAATTTTGACCTATTTTAGGCAAGGTTTTTACCTAACTTCAAGACCATTTTTCACATATTTCCACTTGGAATTTCAATTTAAATTTCAAAGATGGATTGTAGTACACATTCCAAGGTTTCCAAAATTTCCAATAACTCATCAAACAACCTCATGGTTAGAGAGAATCAGATTTTGCAATATGGGAAAAACTCACTTTTGATTTGGTCAATTTACATGTTCATACATTTGTGCCATTTTGAATTCAGCATGCTTTCCTTGATTACAGGCCTCTAAACCATCCAACACTCAATAATTTAATGCTAACTCATTGTGCCAAGGCCTTGTTTTATGAGTTTAAGCATTACATGTTGAACTAAGCCATTTATAGAAAAAGCAAATTAGCCATTCTTGAAAAGTTGCACTTTATGTCAATTGGTAAATCAAGAAGGTAAAAAGAAAATCTCTGAGGCACAAGTTTATGAACAAAACACACTGATCAAGGGGAAGGTTAGCAGCATAGCTTGGGGGCCTGCATCAGTCTAGAACACCAAGTGGCCATCTTTTGCTTAAGTGTGAAGAAACATAGCATAACACATAACAACTATCATTCCTGTAAACCAAGCCCTAAGCAAACTTGTCAAACATATCCTAAACATCCTAACTGAGCTAGAACACGAGTCAACCCCCTCCATTGCCTTCCCATTCACAGAATCACCATTGAACTGCTCAAAACAGGGCATCCCTACAGTTTGAGTTCCATAGCTCAAACCTTCCATGCGTTCTTGCTAAAAACACTTCAAACACATCCCACATCATCCCTTGAAGCTATTCCAAACCTCAAACACGACCTGTAACACTCCCAGGCAACATCACCATGTTCATTTTCTTGTTTTGCAGTTGAAGTTCCATAGCACGATTCAAAAGGTTTCAAGACAAAGTAAAGCTTGTAATAGCATCCTTGGACATCAAGGAAGCTGTACCAATCATCACCTTGCATTGAAGACACCTCAATCACCAGATACAACTTCAACTGAACAGGTAAGTTCATGAACTCGAATCTCTCTATCCAGGCATTGTTAGCTTTAGGTTTGTGAAGAAAACATGTCACATTCATAGCCCTGAACATGGCCATGTAATTAGATTTCATTTATATTATGTATGCTTAGAGAATTTTAAGTCTGAACATTGAACAAAAACTAGGTTAAGAATTGGGGGAGAAGAAATTCTCTCTCATTTCTGAGAGTTAAATCATGTTCTTTATATGTGTGAACTCGTGAGAGGATGCTTAACATTTTTGGTGTTGTAAGTTTTTGCTAAAACTCAAGGAATCAGGATGTTTGAACAAGCCTGAGAAGCGCGCGTTTTTGAACAAGAATGGCTGGAGGTTGAAGAAGCTCCACGTGGGCTGGGCCTGATTTGTTATTTCTTTTCACACCATGTTTTTACTTTTGCACCCCCTTGGCCCATTTTGCTTATTTTATTGATTTTTTGACTTTTCTTTTTTTGTTCTGACTTATTTATATTTTCTCACATTATTAAAAATATAAAAAATATTTTTTACACCATTTTCATATTTATTAGGCATTTATTTGTTTGAATGAGTATTTGTGCATAAATAAATAAATAGATATACTTTTTTACTAAAAATACTAAAAATAGTGCAAACACATTTTTATTCCATTTTTATTTTATTTTACCTTCTGAAAATATTTTATATAAAATATACCTTTTTTATAAATATTAAATATTATTAATTTTGTATATATTCAATATATTTAACAAATAATATAAATACATATATTTATTAGTATATTTAGGTTAAAATACAAAATATACAAACTTTTATTTTTTTATTAATATTTAATATTAAAAATACCTTTTTGACAAATATACTTCATTTTTATTTTATTTTTGTACATAATTGATTAAATATTGTATATATTAATAATTAATACATTTACTTAATGAAATTAGGGTTTTGCCCTAAAATGCATAAAAACTCCAAAATTTAATATTTTTATTTTTTGTTTCCTTTATACATAAAAAAACTTTTTTTCATACATATAAAAACATTTCTTTTGCATCTTGCATATTTATTTTATTTCCATTTAATTTGTGCAATTAAATATCTTGTAAATAATTCAATTTTGATGTAATAGTTTAGGTTTAAATTCCTTGTCAAAAAAACCCCCCATTTGAACATTTTTACCCCCCTTCCCATATATTGTGTTGTAATAGCTTAGTAAATTTATTTTTCGCACATTATTGCTTTCTAAATATACCATGTTAGAATTAGGGTTTGTATGCGAATCAAAAACAACAAAAATAGTTTGACCTAATTTCAAGATAAACAAGCATGAAAATGGACAACACTAATCACACTTGCACCCCTAGGGTATTCCACTTGTTGCCTTCAATAAATGAGCCATATTGCATGTTAGGTCTCTTTGGGAAAAACAACACAATCAAATGATCATAGTCCCTCGATGACGCTTTCGAAAGTTGCCTAAAAAATGATCAAGTCCGTTAAAGAAAATATTGCCCAAAGATACTTGGCACCATTGCAATTATGGTCTAAACGATGACCCGCGCCCGTCCCTTTCACATCCTAACACAAGATTGTCCACCAAATGCAATGGTTGAACAAAATTGTTAAAAGGGTTAAAACATAGCAATAATCTTTGAGAAATTTAGGAGTAGATAACCTCTTAGTTACTTAAATCAAACTTGCAAAACAAAACACTTGCCTATTTTCTAAAACCACACCTCACAACACTTTCAAAAAACAAACTTTCAAAAACAAATGAAAACCTTTTTAAAAGACATACACCTTTGTATACATCCCAACATGGATCATTACAAAGGTTGCCACCACATTGGCTTCTTTTCAAAAACATTTTCAAATCCACGAACACAAAAGCACCATTTCAAACAATTGAAAAATAAGGCAAGTTGATCTAAGCAAGTAACTAAGAGCCCATGGATAACCATGGATAGAAAGGGTGATAATACCTTCCCTTTCTATAATCTACTCCCCGAACCCAAGAAAAACATCTCAAAGGTTTTTGCTGTGCTTTTTAACCTTTCCTTAGGATAAAATAAAAAGTTGGTGGCGACTCTTGCTCAACCGAAACATTTGCGAATACAAATGCAAAACCATAGTCAGTTCTCCCACCGTATCACAGTAACTATAATTATTCATGCGTTTTTAATTAGCAACATGTCTGGCTAAATATTCTTGAGTCCGGAGTATGAGGACCGTTGTTGTCAACAGACTCGTTAGAAAATAATAGGTGCAAATTTATGATTAGAATTCTATTTTGGTTTTAATTTCCAAGTCTAATTTAAATAGCCTTGTCACGAGAGTGAAAGATTATTTAACATGATTTTTCCACGAGAGTGGGAAATTAATTAAGGTTTAAGCCGAGACCGCGAGAGCGTGAGGAGCGAACCGGATAGTGGAAATTAGGAAACAAATCTAAATACATCGAGAGTGCTTTATACGCGTTTAAGATATAATTAACTTTCAAAATATATTTCTTAGTTACCGGGCGAGCGAGAGCAAAATCTTGGGACTAGGAAGTATGGATTTAGTTAATAACGTTAGAGCGTGAGACAGAGACTTTAAGTTAGTATATTCTACGGAACTAAGTTATAGTCGTTATTAGTACCCGTTTTCTATAAGTCCTTCAGGAACGTGGAAGTCATATTCGGGTATCTCTTTATTATTATATTTTCTAAAGTCATTTTTAGTTTTAGTTCTTAATTTCCCCCAAAAATCCAATTATTCATTAGCCTTAGCTTTACAAAGTAGCGATAGATTCCAGTAGGTTGACATTGGTCTCTGTGGTTCGACAATCTTTTATATTACTTCGATATTTCCGTGTACTTGCGGAATTTACCCATCACCTTGTTCCACGACATGATCCACCATGAGATCGAGGTTTATGTTGATGACATGATAGCCAGGTCTCAAACCGAGGAAGAGAACCTTGATCATTTACAAAAGTTGTTTGAAAGGTTAAAGACATACACACTGAGGTTGAATCCGAACAAATGCACCTTCGGGGTAAGGTCTGGTAAGCTCCTGGGTTTCATTGTCAGCAACAAAGGCATCCAAGTAGATCCCGCGAAGGTAAAGGCCATACAAAAAATGCCATGTCCCCGTACAGAGAAGGAAGTTAGAGGTTTCTTGGGACGCTTGAATTATATCATCAGGTTCATTTCACATCTAACTGCTACTTGTGAGCCTATCTTCAAACTTCAAAAGAAAGATCAAGTGGTAAAGTGGAATGACGAATGCCGACAGCTTTCGAAAGAATCAAGGAATACCTTCAAGAACCGCCAATTCTGATACCTTCAAACTTTTTCAATAATTCTTTGCAATACTTAGATTGGTTGATGAAGATTCCATCTTCTAGTTGCTTGATTTGTAGTCCAAGAAAGTAGTTCATCTTTCCAATCATAGACATCTCGAATTCTCCTTGCATCATCAATGAGAATTCCTCACACATTTCTTTGTTAGTCGATCCAAAAATGATATCATCAACATAGAATTGAACCAATAAAGTTTTACTTTGGATTTTCTTAATGAACAAAGTTTTATCAACCTTACCCTTTTCGAAACCTTTTTCACACAAAAAATTGCTAAGTCTATCATACCATGCTCTTGGTGCTTGCTTTAAGCCATAAAGAGCCTTTCTCAACTTAAAGACATGTGTAGGATGTTTGAAGTCTTCAAATCCCGGAGGTTGTTTGACATAGACTTCTTCATTGATGTATCCATTCAAGAATGCGCTTTTGACGTCCATTTGAAAAAGCTGAAAGTTTAATGAACTAGCATAAGAAAGTAAAAGACGTATAGCTTCTAACCTTGCAACCAGAGCAAATGTTTCTTCAAAGTCGATTCCTTCCTCTTGATTGTAACCTTGGGCAACCAACCTTGCTTTGTTTCGAACAATTAGACCATTCTCATCAAGTTTGTTCTTAAACACCCATCGGGTACCTATGATGTGTTTACCACTTGGTCTAGGAACAAGCTCCCAAACTTGATTTCTCTCGAATTGATTTAATTCTTCTTGCATATCAATAATCCATTGATCATCTCCTAAGGCTTCATCAACTTTGGTAGGTTCAATTTGAGAAACAAACGCCATGTTCAAGCAAGCATATTTTAGATTTAATCTTGTTGATACTCCTTGGCTAATTTCACCAATAATTTTGTCAATAGGATGGTCTCTATGAGTTCTCCATTCTTTTGGTAGATCATTGATGTTTGAATCTTGTTGTACAATGTTTTCTTGATTTTCCGGTGATTTCACAACTAGATCATTTGAAAGATCTTCTGGGGGTAAATCTATAGGATCATCATCATCACATACAACTACTTCCTCTTTAGAGGTGTTAGTTTCATCAAAAGATACATGCATAGATTCTTCAATAGTTAAAGTTCTTTTATTATAAATTCTATATGCTTTACTAGAAAGAGAATAACCAAGAAATATACCTTCGTCGGATTTCTCGTCAAACTTACCGAGATTGTCTTTGTCATTGTTAAGAACAAAGCACTTGCATCCAAAAATGTGAAAGTGAACAATATTTGGCTTTCTTCCTTTGAAGAGTTCATATGGAGTCTTCTTTATTATAGGTCTAATGATAACTCGATTTCTAACATAACATGCCGTACTAACCGCATCCTCCCAAAAATATTTAGGAAGATTTGCATCACTAAGCATTGTTCTTGCAAGTTCCACTAGAAACCTATTCTTTCTTTCAACTACTCCATTTTGTTGTGGAGTTCTAGGTGCTGAAAAATTATGAGAGATACCATGTTCTTCACAAAATTCTTCAAATTGTGCATTTTGGAATTCTCCACCATGATCACTTCTTATGGATACAATCTTTAGTGATTTTTCATTTTGGATTTGCTTAGCATACTTCTTAAAAGCTTTAAAAGCATCACTTTTCTGCACAAGAAACAAAGTCCAAGAATATCTAGAAAAATCATCAATAATAACCAATGTGTATACATTACCTCCGAAGCTTTTTGTTCTTGATGGACCAAAGAGATCCATGTGTAACAATTGTAGTGGCCTTGTAGTAGACACCACATTCTTAGATTTGAAAGTTGTTTTGGTCTGTTTGCCCTTTGGGCAAGCGCTACATAATTTGTCTTTGATGAACTTCATCTTTGGTAGACCAATAACTAAGTCATGCTTAACCAATTTGTTCAAGTGCTCCATGTGAATGTGAGCAATCCTCTTGTGCCATAACCAAGCGTCATTGTTGTTTACCATAAGACATTGTACCTTCATAGACAAATAATCTAAAGTAATCATAAAAATATTGTTAGATCTTATACCTTTGAGTTTTACCTCATTGGTTGCCTCATCCATAATAAGGCATTCTTCTTTGTTGAATTTGATCTTGAACCCTCTATCGCAAAGTTGACTTATGCTAAGAAGGTTGTGCTTTAATCCTTCAACATAGAGAACATCCTCAATTTGAATGGATGGAGGTGTGCCAACTATACCAACACCAATAATCTTTCCTTTGGTGTTGTCTCCATAGGTGACATACCCTTTGGCTTTATGTACTAGATATGAAAATTGGTGTACATCTCCCGTCATATGCTTTGAACATCCACTATCAAGATACCAAACATTTGATGTGGATTTCAAGCATACCTACAAAAACAAATTATTCTTTGTTAGGTACCCAAGTTTCCTTGGGTCCTTCATAGTTAGTTCTCTTTTTCACCCACACATAATGCCCACTTTCCATACTAAAGTTTCTAACATAGCAAACATTATGTGTATGGCCTTTAATACCACAATAAAAACAAGTAGGTTCAAAGTTACTTCTATATCTAGAAGGATAAGATTTCTTCTTATGAAATGTTTTCTTTTTGGATATATTAGCCTTTTTATTTTGATGATTATGAATAACTTTCTTCTTTTCTACTTTCTTGGGATTGGAACTATTACTAGCCTTTACAAAAACAGTGGGATTGTTACTTGGTTTCTTAGAATTCACATAACCAAGACCTCTTTTATTATTTGGATAACGTTGTTGGCTTAGTAATCCTTCCAATCCTATTTGTCCTTTTTCATATCGTTCAATGACTCTTTTCAATTGAACAATTTGAAAGACATTTGATTCACACTTGGAGCATGCAAAGTTTTCTTTTTCTTTAATAAAATTATGTTTTTGAAGATCAAAATCTTTAGTCATGGTGTCAATTTTTTCTAGACAAATTAGAAGTTCTTTTTCTTGATTTGACACCTTTTTGTATAAACTTTTGCATTCTTCCAAGAGTTCATCAATAGCACCTTGAACATCATCATCAAAAAGATTAAATTCATTACTAACCTCTTCTTCATCGTCGGAGTGATGTGAATCCATCAATGCTAGATTTGCACATTCGTCGCTTTCCGAATCGGATGAAGAACTTATCTCATTATCTTCCCATGCAACATAAGCCTTTTTGTTCTTGAACTCCTTTTTGCCTTTGAATCCATTTTTCTTGGAGATTTTTGGACAATCTGGCTTGATGTGACCTTGCTTTCCACATTCATAGCATGTGACATCTTGTGTTGATGTGGAGGCTTCTTTGTCTTTATGCTTATAGAATTTCTTTCTTTTGACAAAGTTAGCATTATGAAGATTATTTTTATGACCAAAATATTTTCCTAACCTTTTTACAAGAAGCAAGAGATTTTCATCTTCCTCCGATGCATCTTTATCTTGACTTTCTTTTGAATCAATTTTCAAAGCAATGCCTTTGGATTTCTTCTCATTATTCTCATGTTTTTCAAGTCTTCCAAGTTCCGCCTCATATTCTTGAAGCTTTCCGAAAAGTGTTGCGGAAGTCATAGTTGCTAGACTTTTCTTTTCAGATATTGCCGTCACTTTTGGTTGCCATTCCCTCGTTAAAGACCTAAGCACTTTAAGATTTAATTCATCGTTAGTTAAAGTCTTACCAAGTGCCTTCAGATGGTTTGTCAAGTGAACGAATCTCTTTTGCAAGTCAAGGATGGATTCTCCGGGCAGCATTCTGAATAATTCATATTCTTGACTCAAAGTGTTCAATCTAGATCTTTTGACTTCGGCGGTTCCTTCATGAGTTTCTACAAGAGTATCCCAAATTTCCTTTGCCGTTGTACATGCCGATACTCGGAAAAATTCATCCATACTAAGAGCACTTTGGAGAATATTGATTGCCTTTTTGTCAAAGAGAACTTTTTTCTTGTCATCGTCATCCCATGATGCTTTAGGTTTTGATGACCCAACACCATTGACAACACACACCGGAGTAAATGGACCATTCTCAACAGCATTCCATATTTCTTCTCCTTGCGCTTCAAGATGAGCCTTCATGCGAATTTTCCAAAAGTCAAAGTATTCACCACAAAACAATGGAGGTTTGTTGTTACTACCACCATCTTTGAAAACTGGATTTGGATTTGCGGAAGCCATTCTGGATCTTTAGGAACAAGTTACCTATAACTTGCTCTGATGCCAATTGTAAGTCTCTGAGTGCCTAAGAGGGGGGGGGGGGTGAATTAGGTATATAAAAATTTATTCGGTTTTATGAGAATACTTGTAGTAATTTTTGGTTAAGTGTTTGAAGGTTTTGTTTATATCTTATCTTCTCTTGATTATGGTGATGAAAGCGATAAAAGAGGAAAAGTAAAGAACACGGTGATATATCCTGGTTCCCCTCACAATCCGAGAGTACTCCAGTCCCCTTTCCAACACGAAAGAGATTTCACTATAGTTAGAATGATTGTACAACCTATGCTTACTATCTAACCTATAGGGTGACCAAAGGTTCTTAACACCTTTAAGATCAAACAAACACTAATGTGAATGAAGAACAATCCTCTTCAAATCACAACACTTACTTCCAACAATCCTGGATAGTAAGGGAATAATTTCTTTAAGTAATACAATGATTAATTTGAAATAGATGGATAGAACTATCAATCTTCAATTGATCTTCTTCTTCAAGATATAAACAATTCTCAAGCAATGATTATAAATGTTCACAATGTATGTATGAAACTTGTAATGATATTTTAATGAAAATGTATATGGCAAGTTTCACAAAATTTATGAACACATGAAAGTTTAAGTGCAAATTTGAATGAATGAAAATTGTTAATATGAAGAAGGTTTATTTGTTGTTTTTGAAAGTTATGTTTTTTGTTATGAAAATCTGAAAATCTGCACATTTATAATGTCACAAGAACCTCTTCATTCATGCCATTTGATATGAAAAGATGCAATGCATTCATGAAAGGATACCTCTTGAAAAATGTTCAAAAACCAAAAGAAAAGCTACACTGGTTCGCTGGGAACCGGTTCCGACACAGGAAGAACCCGGTTCTTAGTGAACGTTATAACTCAGATTTCAAAAATATTACGCAGGAACCGGTTCCCCTATTGGTACAACCCGGTTCCTGGTACAAATTCCAGGGACATGTTTTTGAATAAGTTTTGGAACCCGGTTCCCTGTTAGGGAGGAACCGGTTCCTGAAAGTTTATTTTCCCAATTTCTTTTTGAAAAAGATCTCAAACTTGGTTTTTCTTAAATGTAAACATGTGGGATATGTATATGATTTATGAATGCATATTTTGTGAACATCTATATTCAAGATTAAGAATTATTTATACCATTTGACATTGTTGATTCTTCAATAATTCTTCTAATCTTCAAGACTTGTATATGATGTTGATTAGCTTTTTGCACATCCTTTGAATGTTGATATCCATGTTGTCTTCATCAAAACTAATGCTTTAAATATGACTTGAGAAGCTTGCAATTACATTCTCCCCCTTTTTGATGATGACAACCAAGTCTTGAAAACAATTCTTGAAATGTTTTATGTTGTTTTGTGTAGCACAAATGTTGAGTAAATGCAAGGCTCCCCCTAAATTGTATGCTCCCCCTAAGTCCATGATTCTTTGAATTTTGGAGTGAGTATGATAGATATTTGGGCCTGCAATTTCTTTGAAACAAAACAACACATATGCTTATTCTTCTCCCCCTTTGTTAACATAAAAAAGGATGGGGAAAAAGAGTGAAACAAATTCATTTAAAAATTAAGACGATTTTAAACACATATAAAAGAAGGAGTAGAAGCAGAGTGTACTGAAACATATATTTTTTGAAGAAATTTAAAGACGTGCATCTTATGAGAAACAATTAGAGATCACCTTCATCCAAAATACCAAGTTCTCTTCGGATTTTGAAGAATGGTTCTCGAGCAAGTGGTTTTGTGAAGATATATGCGAGTTGGTTATGAGTATCCACAAAAGTGACTTCGACATCTCCTTTAAGTACATGATCACGGAGAAAATGAGGTCGAATATCTATATGTTTGGTTCTTGAATGCATGACCGGATTCTTTGTAATATTGATAGCACTTGTATTGTCGCATCGAAGAGGAATGCATCCGAGATCAAGTCCGTAATCACGGAGTTGTTGCTTGAGCCAAAGAATTTGTGCACAACAACTACCTGCTGCTATGTATTCTGCTTCGGCCGTACTAAGAGCAACACATGCTTGCTTTTTACAAGCCCATGATACTAATGCATTTCCAATAATGTGACAAGTACCACTTGTGCTTTTACGATCAGTTTTACAACCTGCATAATCCGCGTCAAAATAACCAATTAAAGTGCAAATACTACCTTTAGGATACCATAAGCCGACATTGGTTGTTCCTTTTAGATACTTCATGATCCTTTTAACTGCCATGAGGTGTGATTCCTTTGTATTTGCTTGAAAGCGAGCACATAGACAAACACTAAACATGATGTCAGGACGGCTTGCCGTCAAATACAATAAGGAACCAATCATACCTCTGTATTTTGTAATATCAATTGGAGTACCGGATTCATCTTGATCAACATATGTACCGGAGCCCATTGGAGTATTAATTGCTTTACAATTGTCCATATCAAACTTTTTCAATAATTCTTTGCAATACTTAGATTGGTTGATGAAGATTCCATCTTCTAGTTGCTTGATTTGTAGTCCAAGAAAGTAGTTCATCTTTCCCATCATAGACATCTCGAATTCTCCTTGCATCATCAATGAGAATTCCTCACACATTTCTTTGTTAGTCGATCCAAAAATGATATCATCAACATAGACTTGAACCAATAAAGTGTTACTTTGGATTTTCTTAATGAACAAAGTTTTATCAACCTTACCCTTTTCGAAACCTTTTTCACACAAAAAATTGCTAAGTCTATCATACCATGCTCTTGGTGCTTGCTTTAAGCCATAAAGAGCCTTTCTCAACTTAAAGACATGTGTAGGATGTTTGAAGTCTTCAAATCCCGGAGGTTGTTTGACATAGACTTCTTCATTGATGTATCCATTCAAGAATGCGCTTTTGACGTCCATTTGAAAAAGCTGAAAGTTTAATGAACAAGCATAAGCAAGTAAAAGACGTATAGCTTCTAACCTTGCAACCGGAGCAAATGTTTCTTCAAAGTCGATTCCTTCCTCTTGATTGTAACCTTGGGCAACCAACCTTGCTTTGTTTCGAACAATTAGACCATTCTCATCAAGTTTGTTCTTAAACACCCATCGGGTACCTATGATGTGTTTACCACTTGGTCTAGGAACAAGTTCCCAAACTTGATTTCTCTCGAATTGATTTAATTCTTCTTGCATAGAAATAATCCATTGATCATCTCCTAAGGCTTCATCAACTTTGGTAGGTTCAATTTGAGAAACAAACGCCATGTTCAAGCAAGAATATTTTAGATTTAATCTTGTTGATACTCCTTGGCTAATTTCACCAATAATTTTCTCAATAGGATGGTCTCTATGAGTTCTCCATTCTTTTGGTAGATCATTGATTTTTGAATCTTGTTGTACAATGTTTTCTTGATTTTCCGGTGATTTCACAACTAGATCATTTGAAAGATCTTCCGGGGGTAAATATATAGGATCATCATCATCACATACAACTACTTCCTCTTTAGAGGTGTTAGTTTCATCAAAAGATACATGCATAGATTCTTCAATAGTTAAAGTTCTTTTATTATAAATTCTATATGCTTTACTAGAAAGAGAATAACCAAAAAATATACCTTCGTCGGATTTCTCGTCAAACTTACCGAGATTGTCTTTGTCATTGTTAAGAACAAAGCACTTGCATCCAAAAATGTGAAAGTGAGCAATATTTGGCTTTCTTCCTTTGAAGAGTTCATATGGAGTCTTCTTTATTATAGGTCTAATGATAACTCGATTTCCAACATAACATGCCGTACTAACCGCATCCTCCCAAAAATATTTAGGAAGATTTGCATCACTAAGCATTGTTCTTGCAAGTTCCACTAGAAACCTATTCTTTCTTTCAACTACTCCATTTCGTTGTGGAGTTCTAGGTGCTAAAAAATTATGAGAGATACCATGTTCTTCACAAAATTCTTCAAATTGTGCATTTTGGAAATCTCCACCATGATCACTTCTTATGGATACAATCTTTAGTGATTTTTCATTTTGGATTTGCTTAGCATACTTCTTAAAACTTTAAAAGCATCACTTTTCTGCACAAGAAACAAAGTCCAAGAATATCTAGAAAAATCATCAATAATAACCAATGCGTATACATTACCTCCAAAGCTTTTTGTTCTTGATGGACCAAAGAGATCCATGTGTAACAATTGTAGTGGCCTTGTAGTAGACACCACATTCTTAGATTTGAAAGTTGTTTTGGTCTGTTTGCCCTTTTGGCAAGCGCTACATAATTTGTCTTTGATGAACTTCATCTTTGGTAGACCAATAACTAAGTCATGCTTAACCAATTTGTTCAAGTGCTCCATGTGAATGTGAGCAATCCTCTTGTGCCATAACCAAGCGTCATTGCTGTTTACCATAAGACATTGTACCTTCATAGACAAATAATCTAAAGTAATCATAAAAATATTGTTAGATCTTATACCTTTGAGTTTTACCTCATTGGTTGCCTCATCCATAATAAGGCATTCTTCTTTGTTGAATTTGATCTTGAACCCTCTATCGCAAAGTTGACTTATGCTAAGAAGGTTGTGCTTTAATCCTTCAACATAGAGAACATCCTCAATTTGAATGGATGGAGGTGTGCCAACTATTCCAACGCCAAGAATCTTTCCTTTGGTGTTGTCTCCATAGGTGACATACCCTTTGGCTTTATGTACTAGATATGAAAATTGGTGTACATCTCCTGTCATATGCTTTGAACATCCACTATCAAGATACCAAACATTTGATGTGGATTTCAAGCATACCTACAAAAACAAATTATTCTTTGTTAGGTACCCAAGTTGCCTTGGGTCCTTCATAGTTAGTTCCCTTTTTCACCCACACATAATGCCCACTTTCCATACTAAAGTTTCTAACATAGCAAGCATTATGTGTATGGCCTTTAATACCACAATAAAAACAAGTAGGTTCAAAGTTACTTCTATATCTAGAAGGATAAGATTTCTTCTGATGAAATGTTTTCTTTTTGGATATATTAGCCTTTTTCTTTTGATGATTATGAATAACTTGCTTCTTTTCTACTTTCTTGGGATTGGAACTATTACTAGCCTTTACAAAAACAGTGGGATTGTTACTTGGTTTCTTAGAATTCACATAACCAAGACCTCTTTTATTATTTGGATAACGTTGTTGGCTTAGTAATCCTTCCAATCCTATTTGTCCTTTTTCATATCGTTCAATTACTCTTTTCAATTGAACAATTTGAAAGACATTTGATTCACACTTGGAGCATGCAAAGTTTTCTTTTTCTTTAATAAAATTATGTTTTTGAAGATCAAAATCTTTAGTCATGGTGTCAATTTTTTCTAGACAAATTAGAAGTTCTTTTTCTTGATTTGACACCTTTTTGTATAAACTTTTGCATTCTTCCAAGAGTTCATCAATAGCACCTTGAACATCATCATCAAAAAGATTAAATTCATTACTAACCTCTTCTTCATCGTCGGAGTGATGTGAAGCCATCAATGCTAGATTTGCACATTCGTCGCTTTCCGAATCGGATGAAGAACTTATCTCATTATCTTCCCATACAACATAAGCCTTTTTGTTCTTGAACTCCTTTTTGCCTTTGAATCCATTTTTCTTGGAGATTTTTGGACAATCTGGCTTTATGTGACCTTGCTTTCCACATTCATAGCATGTGACATCTTGTGTTGATGTGGAGGCTTCTTTGTCTTTATGCTTATAGAATTTCTTTCTTTTGACAAAGTTAGCATTATGAAGATTATTTTTATGACCAAAATATTTTCCTAACCTTTTTACAAGAAGCAAGAGATTTTCATCTTTCTCTGATGCATCTTTATCTTGAATTTCTTTTGAATCAACTTTAAAAGTAATGCCTTTGGATTTATTCTCATTATTCTCATGTTTTTCAAGTCTTCCAAGTTCCGCCTCATATTCTTGAAGCTTTCCGAAAAGTGTTGCGGAAGTCATAGTTGCTAGACTTTTCTTTTCATATATTGTCGTCACTTTTGGTTGCCATTCCCTCGTTAAAGACCTAAGCACTTTA
This sequence comes from Vicia faba, assembly GCA_948472305.1. NCBI lineage: Eukaryota > Viridiplantae > Streptophyta > Magnoliopsida > Fabales > Fabaceae > Vicia > Vicia faba. Next base: position 1,134,542,241 of record OX451741.1, on the reverse strand, counting down.
AGATTTAATTCATCGTTAGTTAAAGTCTTACCAAGTGCCTTCAGATGGTTTGTCAAGTGAACGAATCTCTTTTACAAGTCAAGGATGGATTCTCCGGGCAGCATTCTGAATAATTCATATTCTTGACTCAAAGTGTTCAATCTAGATCTTTTGACTTCGGCGGTTCCTTCATGAGTTTCTACAAGAGTATCCCAAATTTCCTTTGCCGTTGTACATGCCGATACTCGGAAAAATTCATCCATACTAAGAGCACTTTGGAGAATATTGATTGCCTTTTTGTCAAAGAGAACTTTTTTCTTGTCATCGTCATCCCATGATGCTTTAGGTTTTGATGACCCAACACCATTGACAACACACACCGGAGTAAATGGACCATTCTCAACAGCATTCCATATTTCTTCTCCTTGCGCTTCAAGATGAGCCTTCATGCGAATTTTCCAAAAGTCAAAGTATTCACCACAAAACAATGGAGGTTTGTTGTTACTACCACCATCTTTGAAAACTGGATTTGGATTTGCAGAAGCCATTCTGGATCTTTAGGAACAAGTTACCTATAACTTGCTCTGATGCCAATTGTAAGTCTCAGAGTGCCTAAGATGGGGGGGGGGGGGGGGGGGTGAATTAGGTATATAAAAATTTATTCGGTTTTCTGAGAATACTTGTAGTAATTTTTGGTTAAGTGTTTGAAGGTTTTGTTTATATCTTATCTTCTCTTGATTATGGTGATGAAAGCGATAAAAGCGGAAAAGTAAAGAACACGGTGATATATCCTGGTTCCCCTCACAATCCGAGAGTACTCCAGTCCCCTTTCCAACACGACAGAGATTTCACTATAGTTAGAATGATTGTACAACCTATGCTTACTATCTAACCTATAGGGTGACCAAAGGTTCTTAACACCTTTAAGATCAAACAAACACTAATGTGAATGAAGAACAATCCTCTTCAAATCACAACACTTACTTCCAACAATCCTGGATAGTAAGGGAATAATTTCTTTAAGTAATACAATGATTAATTTGAAATAGATGGATATAACTATCAATCTTCAATTGATCTTCTTCTTCAAGATATAAACAATTCTCAAGCAATGATTATAAATGTTTACAATGTATGTATGATACTTGTAATGATATTTTAATGAAAATGTATATGGCAAGTTTCAAAAAATTTATGAACACATGAAAGTTTAAGTGCAAATTTGAATGAATGAAAATTGTTAATATGAAGAAGGTTTATTTGTTGTTTTTGAAAGTTATGTTTTTTGTTATGAAAATCTGAAAATCTGCACATTTATAATGTCACAAGAACCTCTTCATTCATGCCATTTGATATGAAAAGATGCAATGCATTCATGAAAGGATACCTCTTGAAAATTGTTCAAAAACCAAAAGAAAAGATGCACTGGTTCGCTGGGAACCGGTTCTGACACAGGAAGAACCCGGTTCATAGTGAACGTTATAACTCAGATTTCAAAAATATTACGCAGGAACCGGTTCCCCTATTGGTATAACCCGGTTCCTGGTACAAATTCAAGGGACATGTTTTTGAATAAGTTTTGGAACCCGGTTCCCTGTTAGGGAGGAACCGGTTCCTGAAAGTTTATTTTCACAATTTCTTTTTGAAAAAGATCTCAAACTTGGTTTTTCTTAAATGTAAACATGTGGGATATGTATATGATTTATGAATGCATATTTTGTGAACATCTATATTCAAGATTAAGAATTATTTATACCATTTAACATTGTTGATTCTTCAATAATTCTTCTAATCTTCAAGACTTGTATATGATGTTGATAAGCTTTTTGCACATCCTTTGAATGTTGATATCCATGTTGTATTCATCAAAACTAATGCTTTAAATATGACTTGAGAAGCTTGCAATTACAATAAGTGCCAAATCTACGCTGATAAGGTGAATGTGCCTCCGATTCTCTTGAACGTCTTGACAACTCCGTTTCCCTTTGCAATGTGGGGCATTGACATGATCGGAGAAATCAGGCCCACTGCTTCCAATAGACATCACTTCATTCTAGTGGCCATTGATTACTTCACGAAGTGGGTTGAGGCGACCTCTTTTGCTACTGTGACCAAGAACGTTGTGGCACGGTTTATTCGACATAATCTGATATGTCGGTATGGTGTGCCAGAGAGAATTATTACCGACAATCGTACAAATCTCAATATCACAATGATCACCAAGCTCTGTAAACAGTTCAAGATAAAGCATCATAATTCTTATCCCTACCAGCCAAAGATGAATGGCGTTGTTGAAGCGACTAACAAGAACATCAAGAAAATTGTATAGAAGATGACGATGACATACAAAGACTGGCATGAGATGTTACCATTTGTTCTTCATGGATACCGTACCTCCGCACGGACTTCGACAGGGGCAACACCCTACTCTCTAGTATATGGCATGGAGACAGTCCTACCAATCGAGGTCCAAATACCTTCTCTCAGGATCATACAGGATGCGGGTTTGAACAAAGACGACTGGATCCAAACTCGACTTGATGAGCTAAATCTAATCGACGATAAGATACTTACCGCTATCTGTCATGGTCAGACGTATCAAAAGCGAATGATCAAGGCTTTTAACAAGAAAGTCAGACGTCAAGAATATCGAGTCGAGGATCTATTGGTCAAGCGCATCATACTTCCGCAAGGTGATCCCAGGGGAAAATGGACCCCCACATACGAAGGATCATTTGTGGTTAAAAACATTTTCTCGGGTGGAGCTATGATTCTAACCACCATGGACGGTGACGACCTTCCTCACCCTGTCAATGCGGACATAGTGAAAAGATACTATGCCTAATTAAAAGACCTGCTAGGTTGAATGGTCTAGGCAAAAATAAGGGCTTCCCGACAAATCAAATGGGTTCGGGAAAAAATTAAGGGATGAAAATGAAAAAAATCTGTACACCCGGCAAGCCGAAAACCTGAAAGGGCAGCTTGGGAGAAAAAAGCGTATCCCGGTGGACTGAAAACCCGAAAGGGCTGTCCAGGAAAAAGTTAGGGATGTAAATCGTATCACAATGTCCTATTGGATCATCTTGTAACTAGAATTCGATATCAACCATCAAGCTCGGACGACACCAATCAATCTAATCAACTTTCGGCCAAGTAGCAAAGTGATGAGACACTCGAAGACATAAGGGAAATAGCAGAGTTCGAACTCGATGGGATTGTTGCACATAGCTTTTTTCTTTTGCAAAAAATTGTATAGCTTATATTTTTACGATAGAGTTCTCTTACTAGAGCGTCAACCTCCTTGTACAAAAACGCCTATTACAGGCCAACTTCAAAAATCAATACAAAATCATTTTCACAAGAAACTTTGAGTTTTTTCTTTTTATGTTTTGTTTTCCAAGAACGTCCAATGATTTATTCTTGACATATGAATTTGAATATGATTGCTGCTTATAAATATTTACATAAGAAACAAAAAGACAATTACTCGTAATTCCATAAACAGGGGCAAAAACAAGAAGTGGCAAACCCGACAGTTACTCTACCCAGCAGGTACCAGGACAGAGACAGCTTTAGAGCATAATCATCAGTACATACACTCCCCATAAAGTAAAAATATTCAAAAGCATTAATGTCGGCTTTCCCTAAATAGGAAGTAATCTCCCTAGCTAGGGTCATTCAGAAACCTGACAGCTATATCCCCCAGCCGAATTTCATAATCGCAAGCGGGTCAGTAAATTTTATCTCCCAAGCAGAGTTTATTTCTCTGGACACAGAATCTCAATCCCCGACAGAGCTCATTACTTCAGTTACAAAAATTCACTTTCTAAGTTGGTCCCCGCAGAGTTATTCTCCAACAGAATCTCTCCCTGAAAAAATATTCATAAATAATAAAGAGTAAATCTCCAGCATAGTCATTTCCGTTCATCATCCCCGACGGAAGTAGAAGAACCACAATTCTCTACAACTGTCAGGAATGCTATATTCTCCAGCAGCAGTCAGGGATTTATTTTCCCAGACTCGGACATACCCCAATAGCATTTCATGTACATACATCATGACATACTCATACATATCATATACCGCATAATCCCATTTATTTTGAGGACATCATCTCACAAGGAATTTCATGCATTGCATATAATTAATCCTAGTATCTTTTCAGGAAAGACAATTATCTTCAACAAATCCATCAGTTATACAGGTCACGTCTGCAGATGACTAATGGAAACTCAGTTCCCGAAGCCAAACGGGTCAACTAATCTACACTATCACTTCGAAGTAACCCTACTATCCAGGTTCCTTCCCATAAGCCCTACCATCCAGGATTTTATCTTGAAGTAACCAAACGACCCAGGTTCCTTCTTATAGCCCTATTATCCAAGCTTTCATCCTGAAGTAACCCTACTATCTAGGTTCCTTCCCATAAGCCCTACTATCCAGACTTTCATCCCGAAGTAACCCTACGACCCAGGTTCCTTCCTATAAGCCCTACTATCCAAGCTCTCATTTCGAAGTAACCCTGCGACCCAAGTTCCTTCCCATAAGCCCTACTATCCAGGATTTCATCCCGAAGTAACCCTACGACCCAGGTTCCTTCTCATAAGCCCTACTATCTAGGATTTCATCCCGAAGTAACCCTACGACCGAGGTTCCTTCCCATAAGCCCTATTATCCAGGCTTTCATCCCGAAGTAACCCTACGACCCAGGTTCCTTCTCATAAGCCCTACTATCCAGGCTCTCATTTCGAAGTAACCCTACGACCCAGGTTCCTTCCCATAAGCCTTACTATCCAGGTTTTCATCCTGAAGTAACCCTACGATCCAGGTTCCTTCTCATAGCCCTACTATCCAGACTTTATCCCGAAGTAACCCTACTATCCAGGTTCCTTCTCCTAGCCCTACTTTCCAGGCTCTCATCCCGAAGTAACCCTACTATCCAGGTTTCTTCTCATAGCCCTACTATCCAGGATTTCACCTTGAAGAAACCCTACTATTCAGGTTCCTTCTCTCTTATCTCCAGATAACAGTTTATAACACTGTAAGACCTGGACCCGACCAGTTACGGTCGAGTTCACCTCTCCCCAGTAAGTCATTATGCAACCTGGACCCGGACCAGATATGAAATTCTCTTCCACCTCCTCAATTAAGAGTTAAATCCCCAGTAGAGTAATGGACAACTGAAGCTCCTAAACTCTATTTCCTAAGGCATAAATCAACTTTCCTCGGTGAAGTCCTCCTCAGCGGCAGGTATGGGAACTCTCGCAAAAGAATCTCTTATGCAACTGATATCTTCTCTAGAGGGAATCTCTAAGCCCATCTCCAACGATTCTCCATCACCTTCCAAATGGAATCTGTAAGCCCATTCTCGATATTATCGACTAACGTTCACTTCATCGAGTGCAAATTTTTGGGCACTCTAGTGTTCAATCATCTTCCACCTTCAGATCACGAAAGGCAGACAAGCCAATCTACATCCTCAGGTCAAAGAAGATTGAACAGGGGCAGTAGTTGCACCCCAAAATTTGCCCTTCCATTTTACCCAACATATGCTCATTCAGACCCTCAACTTGCTCAAGGATACCCAAGAGTTGACCAGACAAACCCTCTCCTAAAGCAAGGAACCTCCAACTAGGGTTTCCCTTTTCATCAAGATGGGTGAGCTCCAAAGGCCTCAAATATTTTTACATGGTCCTAATATGTTCTCAAGATCATCCATTTCAAGTTTCATTTCTTACACAAGAAGTTTGCTCAATCAACTGCTCAACTGCTTGAAAATCAACTGTATTAGGTCAAAAGTCAACTGTGACCCACATACAGTCAAACTTCAAGATTTTGGTCAACATCAAAATTTTGAAGTGATATCCATCATTTTATCAAGGGTTGATCATGATTCCTCAAGGAATGCTCCTAATTAATCAAAACTCAAAAGTTGCTAAATTAGGGTTTCTTAGGAAAAGTCAACCAAACTTTGACCAAGCATCACTTTCTCATACTTTAACAGAAATTTCTCATCCAAGGCTTATTTTGAAGAGAATACAATTTCCTACAACTCATCTTCAACCCTCAAGTTCAAAAAAGGCACTCATAAAAAGATATGAATTTCTACATTATAGGTCCTTTTGAAAAGTCAACAAAAACACCTTTTAGGTCAAAGCTTCTTACATGAACATGGAAGACCCAATTGAGATGAAACCAAAAGGGTTGTTTAGGGGAAATCCTAAGCTTTCTAAAAAGTCCAAGAACACCTTCCTATGGTTAAAATTGGAAGAAATATTTATTGTCAAAGTTGTCCATTTTTGGAAAATTGCTAAAAGTCAAATGTGCTCAAAAGTGCATTTTTGTCAAATGGGCTTAGCTTTTCATGATTACATCTTGTTGAAGACATGGTCCACGACCCAAATCAACATCCATATATTACTTTCTCTATTTATTTATTTTATTTTGATTTTTATTATTTAAAAGTCACATTAAATCAAATAAATGACAAAAAATATCAAAGATTGGTTTTCTGATCTGATTTTTGTTAGAATCAAATCTAATCAAGCTGGCATATCAGGATCAAATCGAATCAAGGAAAATTGAGGCAAAAATAGCACGATTTGAATGGTTTTGGAAATATATCATATAGAAAACAAATCACATTCAATTTCCATAATTCAAAAAGATTCAGCTGTTTTTTGTTAACCTAATGCACTCCATTACATACATTGGACAAAAATAATGCAAAAGGACAAGGGTTGCAGTCGTGAGAGCGGAAGAACAAAACTCAAATTTTGGGCAAAAAAGTGGTGGATCGTTTTCTCACATAAAGGGTGATTCAAGACGTTCCAAAGCTGCTAATCGCTTCCTGGACATCTCGTGAAGCTAACATGATCATTTGCCAGCCATCCCAAGCCCAGAATCGCTCATGGTAAACCCACGGTTTCCATATATCAGTTTGATTTTGATATTACAATTTACGCATGATTAAGCACTTTTAAGCATAGCATTGTATTTGTATCATCATTTGGAATGTTTTGGTTCAATCAATTTTGAGTTTTGATGACTGCTTCGCTAATTTCCATGGCTAGGGTTAAAAATCCGTTTTGGGGCTTCTCTATACAGGGTAAATTGGATCAAGAAAATAGTGCCATGATACTTGTGAGATCAAGACGAGTTGATTGGTGTATCTAGAATTAATTTATCACGCATTTTGTGGATTTTTGAAGTTTGCAGGTTTATGGATATGGAGTTCTGTCTGTAGGTAAAAGGTATGGACCTAGGACGATGAACAGGGAAGAAGATGATGACTTGTCACCACCCCACTGGTCCATATGAATGATCCGCACGTTTTTTTTATTTTATCCAGCCTATCCACTTTGTATTATATATTATGGTTTAATCTTATTATAATAACAACTAAACAATATGGCTCAGTGGTGAAGCGTGCATTGGATAGTGGAGACGACCTGGGTTTGATCCTAGGTCCCTGTGTTTTCTTTATTTTTTAACGCTCCTTTGCAGATTCCATGAATACACATTCCAAGCGCCTACCATGTGGTCTCAAAATCCAGCCACTGGATCATTACCAACACAGATCCAACGCTCAAACCAAGGAAGGACCATGGTGCATTCTCCAGGCGCACCAACATTGGATCAGGCGCAGGAATGGGCTCAGCCTCTTTGGGCCTAACAACATTTCAGAGACGTACCCCCCTATTTTCTCATCACATCAGGCCCAATTCTATTCTTCTTTTTATTTCAATTCTTTTTATTACTTATTAATTATTTCTTTTTTCAAATAATACCAAAAATCATGTTTTTTTTTATTTAATCAAAAAATCATAAAAACATCAAAAATCATTGTTTTTATAAATTTTTTTTAACTAATTAGTTTAATTAAATTAGGGTAATTTAATTCTTTCTTTTTTTCATAATTTAAAATAATCAGAATTAGGGTTAAATTTGTACATAACCTAATTTTTTCTCGAAAAATAACCTAAATATTTTTTTCAATTAAATTTTTAGGTTTTCCAATTATTTCTCACATTTAATTCGCCGCACGCCTTTAATTTTCTGTTTTTTTACTATTGTAATTGCTCCGAGTTTGTAATAGTAATTAGGGTTTTAAATTTCCACATCTTTATTTTCAGTCAAAATAATTATGTATCTGCGAAAGCCTTGTAATAGTTAGGACTTTAATTTCTCGCATTTTAAATTTCTGCAAACTATAAACTGCTTAGATGTATGTTAATATGATTGTATGGAAAGACAAATTGAAATTAAAACATTAGAAAACCCTAATTGTGCAAAGATAATTAACTGAAAAAATACAATTGCACATGCTCACTCCTAGGGTTTACTCCACTCCGGTTGCCTTCAGTAAACGGTCATAAAGTATAGGGAATGTTAGTGGTCGTCCTTTAGTCCCAAAAGATCTAAAATGACCCATTCAGATGTTGCCTCAGAAAAGATCTTTATGTATTTAGGATGATTACTAAAATTTCCTAACATTGCTTTTATGATCGTACTTGTCCCTTCGAACGTCCCTTAAAACTCCAACGATGGTGCTATCTATTCCTTAATAATAATAGGATAGCGCTGTCTAAAGGAAAACAAACAGACTTTTTTCGAGTAGGTAGATTAGTTCCTAGGTACTTGCTCAAACAAAATTTTTCACACAAATACTTTTTCAAAACAACTTCATCACACTCTTGAGGACCGATACAAGGGTTATCACAAAGTAAAACTTTTTCAAAAAACAAGCACACACAAGGAATTTCAAAATGAGAAAGTACCTAAGAGCCCATGGAAAACCATGGATAGAAAGGGTTCTAACACCTTCCCTTTCTATAATCTATCCCCCGTACTCAGAAACATCTCCAAAAAGGTTTTTTCTGTTCTTTTTCCTTTTCCTTTGTTCGATGAAATAAAAGTCGGTGGCGACTCTTGCTTACCGCGACATTTGTGAATATAAAACACAAACCAGTATTAACAGTCAGTTCTGCCACCGTATCACACCCTTACTCAGAAAATTCTCGAAAAAGTCTTTTTCTGTTCTTTTCACCCTTTCCTTAATTTAGATAAAAGAAAAGTCGGTGGCGACTCTTGGTTACCGCAACATTTGCAAACAGAAACGCAAAACCAATATAATAGTCGGTTTTGCCACCGTATCATAGAACGAGCGACTCTGCTGGGAAGGATATATAAAAAGTGGGGTTACCTTAAGAGTTAGTTCATTTTAAAATTGTTTTAATTGCTTGCTTTGTATGCTTTATCCATGGAGGGTTGTTTGGGTTGTTACTATAGATCCTACACCTGGATTTGGGGGCATATTTTTAGGTAAACAACAATAGATCGTGGACACTATATGGTGTAGACCGATATGGTTTAAGCGATAGCTGTGTTGGTGTGACACTTTGGTTGGTACTGGTATCCCCTATGTTGAATCAAGGAGAATACGGTGCTGCCGCGTGGTGTTTTAAAGCACTAACGGACCTTAGAACCTTAGTTGAACAAACTTGGACATTAGAAAGTAGTGAGATAGTCAGCCTTGGTGTAAATCTGGGGATTGGTTGATACTCGATGCTACACTCATTGAGATCGGACTTTCTAGATGTTTCGGCCGCTAGAAAAGATTGCTAAGTTGAAACAATGTCCGTTAAAGAAAGATCAGTGATATTGAGACTCCTTAGAACCCGGTTACTTTTCTAAGACAGGTTGAACCAACTGAACTTCAAGAGGGTATTTACCTATAAACTCCATGCAGGCCTAAACCTAAGGTCTTGTGTCTTTTGCTTGTGTGTGATTAATTTTCTTAAACATGACATCATGCATCATAACATCCATTTTTCATTACACTGACCATTTGAAGGACCAAGGGAATTTATCTTTGTTCTATTTTGCAGATCATGGCTTTCGCTCGTAGGAATATTATCCGAATCAGCTTTGTAAGAATACCCTCTAACTCAAAGAGCTAGTATCAAGGGTTCTTGAGACTTCTTCGTTCACCAAGAAATATGGTCGACTTCTCAATCTAGTTACCTCGGGCTTTGATGAGAAGATGATGAGTGTACTCTTTCAATTCTTTGACCCTAAACACCATTGCTTCACTTTCCCAGACTATCAGTTGGTACCCACCATGGAAGAATTCTCTCAAATATTGGGTATACATATCCTTGATCAGATGCCTTTCACCGGTTTAGAAGAATCTCAAAAGCCATAAGTCATTGCAACAACATTGCATCTGAAACAGTCTGACATTGTATCCAACTGGGAAACAAGAAGCGGAGTCAAGGGTTTCTAGTCAAATTCCTATTAGAGAAGGCTCAACTGTTTTGGGATGATTTAGATTTCCAAGCTTTTGAGGAGGTTCTGGCCCTTCTGATATATGGTTTAGTGTTGTTTCCTAATCTAGACTTACTTACAGATGTGAATGTTATCAAGGTTTTCCTCTCTCGTAACCATGTGCCTACTCTACTCGGAGACATCTTGTATACCCTCCACACTCACACCATGAAAAGAAAAGGAATTCTTATGTGTTGCGTGCCATTGCTGTCAAAGTGGTTTATTCCTCACCTCCCTAAATCAGTATTTAAGAATTAAGAAGGTTTGGGTTGGCCGCGAAGGATAATGTCACTTTCTCACTCAGATATTCTCTAGTATTCCCGATCTATGGGAGATATTTCTGTCATTGACCGCTGCGGGGAATTCCCTAATGTTCCACTACTTGGCATTAGGGGATGCGTAACTTATAATACTTCTCTAGCTTTGCGACAATTTGGTTATGCTCGAAGGGATGGTCCCTACGATATGCTTATTCAGGGCATTGTGTTTAACTACGAGGATGATGTTCAAGGGTATCATCAGAGGTTCATACGAGCTTGGGGCATGGTAAACATATTTGATATCAAGACCTTGGGGCCTAAGACTTCCATCCATATGGAACCTTATCTCAAATGGGACGAGCTCGCGCTAAGAACCTTATAATACCGTATATAGCCATCTTACCAGTGGTCGTGGAGCCCATCACCGAAGGAGATGTTCCTTATACAGTTCTCTATCTTGACATGCCCACTGATCTTGAAGAGCTATAGAGATCCTGGATTCACCTGAAGAAAGAACAAGATACCTTTAGAGATCATTTCTATGTCAATGAGAAGAAAGTGTTGGAGCTCACGAAGAAAAAAGTCTTAATTTCTATCTCGACACAAAGAGGAAACGCCCATGGGAAACCTGATTTATTGGATTTTAGATTTTTTTATCAATTGTAAGCCTAAAAGGCAATTGTATTTTGAATTCTACTAATAAAATCTTTGTTCCATTTTGGTTCACAAATTTAAAATTCCCGAAGTCCTTAAAAACACCCCATAAGCATATCATACACTTCATTGCATAAGCAGGTATTTCAAACAGGTTTCTTATTCTTTTCGATGTTTATTTCAGGAAAAGAAATGGATCTCGAACAAACAGTAAAGGATCTTCAAGCTCAAAACGCTCAGTTTCAGCAGATGTTCTTGGCTCTGGCCAAGGGGCAAGAAGACCTTAAAGCTCTGATCGTTAAAGAGAAGACCAAGAAGGCAAAGAAACCAGCTGATGTCTTGAATTTGGATAGAAGGTTCAGAGGTCCGGCCAAGCGAGCTCTAGATTTTGCAACCGCATCGGATGAAGGGGACAATCAAGAAGAAAATCCCAAGGAGGGAGACAACAACCTAGGGTCTGAGGAAGATGAAGCTGACTATTCCGAGGAGCAGTATTCTCCTGCTGATGATAAATACAAACAACTGGAGGATCAGCTCAATGCTATGGAGATCCAGAGGATACCCGAGCTGGATTTCGAGGAGCTGGGATTGGTCTCAAGGGTGGTCATCACGCAGAAATTTAATATCTATAAATTTTCTAAGTACGACAGTGTCTTCTGTCCTAAGCTGCATTTAAGGTCATACGTCAGGAAGATTCAACCCCACACTAGTGATAGGAATCTGTGGGTCCATTTCTTCCAGGAAAGTGTGGCAGGGACTCAGCTGGAATGGTTCTATCAACTGGAAATAACCAACATTAGTAATTGGGAAGATCTGGCTACTGCTTTCTACAAGCAGTACCAATATAACGCTGACCTCATCCCAACTCATACACAATTGCAAAGTATGTCTATGGTTTCCGACGAAGGTTTTAAAGATTATGCCCAAAAGTGGAGAGACCTTGCGGGAAGATTCCAGCCTCCTTTGTCTGATAGGGAGCTGGTGGACATGTTCTTGGGCATGTTTTCTGGTCTGTTCTTTAACCATCTGATTGGAAGCTCTTCTGCTGGGTTCACTGAACTGATACTGACTGGTGAACGGGTAAAAGATGGCATCAAAAGTGGTAAAATCTAGTGAGACGTATCCTCTAGTACTGCAAAAAAACCTTTCACTGGAAAGAAGGAGGTCAGTGCTGCTTATGGCTAAAGAAATCAAAACAAAATTGAACATCGTCCGACGGTAGGGGCTATTATGGTTTCCAATCCCGCCTCAAACCAGCAACGAAACAATCAGCACAGACCAGATGCGCCCATAAGACAGTTTACCCGGATCAACATGACATTATCCTAGGTTTTTCCACACATGCTGAAGTCCAATTTGGTGACCCTAAAGGACGCCCCGAAGAATCCTAATACAACATCTCCCCGCTACAAACCCAATGCTCGATGTTCCTACCACTATGAAACTCCGGGGCATGATACAAACAACTGTTGGGCTTTAAATAATAAGGTACAGGATCTCATCGAGGAAAAGGAGATTCAGTTTGACCTTCCAGAGACATCTAATGTAGTAATAGCGCCAATGCCCAAACATGGCGAAGGTGTCAATGCTGTTGATGATGCCTGTTTTGTTTCCTTTGTGGATGGATTAACTACTCCTCTTCTAACTGTTAAAGAGAATATATTGCGAGCTGCTTTATTTACGGGCTATGGTGAAGGTTGCCACTTATGTATGTCTCTACCATACGATTGTTTGTTATTAAAAATGGGCATCCAGTGCCTGATGGTTAACAAAGAAATTTTGTTCGAAAAAGTTCCCCTTACAAGAAGTTGTTGTAAAGATGTCTCGATAATTACCATTTCCGACAATCCTCCCAAGGTCTCCACCAAAAGACTCGTCAGGATTACATTTGTTCCCAAGTTTGCTCCCTTGATCATCACCCTCCCTGGGCCAATACCATATTCCTCGGATAAAGATGTTCCCTGGAATTATGGGGCTGACGTCTATGACCATGGCATCAAGTAAGACCTATTGGCTATTGAAGACAAAGTTGCTGAAGGTACTGATCTTGACATCGACAATATCATCGGGACCAATAAAATTATGAGAAGTGGAAGAGTTTTCTCTCCCGAGATCTCTCCAAAGACTATTTCTACTCCTATGATCATCCCTGCTGCTGCTCCTGTCGGTATTCCCATTGCTATGCCTACTGGTATCCCTGCTATTGAGTCGGCCGAGACTCGGGGAAATGAGGTATTGGTTGAGCCTGTCCAGACGAAGGCGCACAAAGAAGTCATCCCCGAGGCTTCTAAAAAGGAAATGGAAGAGATATTAAAGATAATCAAGAAAAGTGATTATAATGTCGTGGAGCAATTGGGGTAAACCCCTTCAAAAATCTCAATGCTGGCCTTACTTTTGTGCTCTGAAGCCCATGCTAAGGCTTTAGTAAAATTTCTGAAGTCTGCCCATGTGCCTCAGAAGACCTTCGCTGATCAATTCGAGAATTGCGTTGCCAGCCTTACTGCTGATAATGGATTGGGTTTTTCCAACGTTGATTTAACTCCCAAGGTAAGGAACCACAACGATTCCCTGCATGTCTCCATTGAGTGTAGGGGCACTACATTAGCCCATGTACTGGTGGATACAGGTTCATCGCTGAATGTCTTACCCAAAAATGCTATGGACATGTTAGATTACAAAGGACTCACACTAAAGCCCAGTGACATAGTGGTGAGGGCCTTCGACAGTTCTAAAAGAATGGTGCACGGGGAGGTGGACATCCCTATCAAAGTTGGTACTCAGACCTTTAATTCCACCTTCTATGTGATGGAAATCCTCCCATCTTATTCATGTTTATTGGGTCGACCTTGGATCCATGGGGTTGGTGCTGTCACTTCTATGCCGCATCAGATGTTGAAGTACCCGGTCAATGGAAAGATTATCACATTCCATGGGAAGAGGAATACATGGTGAGCCACCTAAACTCTTTCAGATACGTTGAAATGGACGGCAAGTTCATTGAGACCCCCTGTTAGAACTTTGAGGAGGTTCCACAGACGGATGCTGCAACTAAGATTGTTACCAATGTCCCGAAGATTACCATACCTCCTCTGAAGATGGCTTTTCTGAAGGATGCCAAAGCAGTAGTCAAAGAAGTTGGGTGTACCATTTGGGGACAACTTCCAAATATTCCCTACAAATCTGACAAATTTGGTTTGGGTTTTACTTCAGGAGCCTAAAGAGATGTTCTTCGTGCTCGCGCCGGGGTACCACCATTACGGACCAGCAACCATGAAGTCAATGCTCTGGAAGACAGTGATAGTGATTATGACCAGGACAAGTGGATCTTCCCAACCATCAGCGCTGGACTCAGTAATTTGGAGGCCAAAGATTTTGTTCCCATTACTTTTATTCAAGAGTAATTTGTCTTTTTGTTTTTGAGGATATGTAATATTTTAACAATTAAAACTTTAAAGCTTTGTGTCTTACCCGAGGCACAATGGTCTATTTGTGAGGGTCATTACTTCATTTTCATATGTCATCAATAAAACATTGGACGTCTTGCATACAAATTTTGCACTCTTTGTTTTTCTTTTTTGTTTTTTACTTTATAAAAAAATATACAGCTATGCTCTTACACATACCCACGTATCAAATTGTAGATCCACATCCACTATGGATCCCATTGATAACGGTTCTGCTATTGCCAATTATGATTTTGAAAATCCGATCTACCAAGCCGAGGACGAAGGTGAGGAAGATTGTGAAGTACCAGGAGAACTTGCCAGATTGTTATAATAGGAGGAAAAGGCAATACAACCTAATGAAGAGCCGATTGAGACAGTTAACTTGGATATTGAAGAGGACAAGAAAGAGGTTAAGATAGGTGCCGATCTGGAGCATAGTGTTAAAGAGTGGTTAATATAGATGCTACATGACTATGTTGAGGTTTTTTCCTAGTCATATGAAGACATGCCAGGACTTGACACCAATATTGTGGTTCATCGCCTATCGACAAAAGAGGATTTCCCTCCCGTGAAACAAAAGGTTCATCGTATGCGGCCAGAGATCTCAGAAAAGATCAAGGCTGAAGTCATGTAATAGTTCAACGCTGGTTTCTTAGCTGTCACCTCTTATCCATAATGGGTTGCTAACATTGTTCTGGTACCTAAGAAGGACGGTAAGGTACGTATGTGTGTGGAATACAGAGACCTGAATAGGGCAATCCCCAAGGATGACTTTCCGCTTCCCCACATTGATGTTCTGGTTGACAACACGGCACAACATAAGGTATTCTCCTTCATGGACGGTTTCTCCGGGTATGATCAGATCAAAATGGTGCCTGAGGACATGGAGAAAATTACCTTTGTCACACAGTGGGGCACTTTTTGTTACAAAGTTATGCCATTTGGGCTGAAGAAGGCCGGGGCAACTTATCAGTGTGTCACGGTAGCTTTGTTTCATGATATGATCCATCACGAGATAGAGGTCTACGTTGACGATATGATAGCCAGGTCACAGACTGAAGAGGAGCACCTTGATCATCTATAGAAATTGTTTGAAAGGCTGAAAAAGTACAAATTAAGGTTGAACCCGAATAAATGCACCTTTGGAGTAAGATCTGGTAAGCTCTTAGGTTTTGTTTTCAGTGGCAAAGGCATTGAAGTGGATCCTGCAAAGGTTAAAGCTATACAAGGAATGCCAACTCCTCGCATTGAGAAGTAGGTTAGAGGTTTCTTGGAATGTCTAAACTATATTACCAGATTCATTTCCCATCTAACCGCTACTTGTGAGCCAATCTTCAAATTACTGAAGAAAGATCAAGCAGTGAAGTGGAATGACGAGTGCCAAAACGCTTTTGACAGAATCAAGGAATATCTTCAAAAGCCTCCAATCTTGATGCCTCTAGTTGAAGGAAGACCTCTGATAATATACTTAACGATATTAGAGAACTCAATGGGGTGTGTACCGGGGCAGCATGACGAGTCTGGTCGAAAAGAGCATGCAATATGCTACCTTAGCAAAAAGTTTATCGACTGTGAAACAAGATACTCACTGCTTGAGAAAACTGGTTGCACTTTGGCATGGGCTGCTCGCCGACTAAGACAATATATGTTGACTTACACTACCTTATTAATATCTAAAATGGATCCTATCAAATACATCTTTGAGAAGCCCGCTCTCTCCAGAAGAATAGCAAGATGGCAAATGATCCTGACCGAATACGACATTCAGTACACAACCCAAAAAGCAATTAAGGGGAGTGTATTAGCCGATCATTTGGTTTATCAGGCTGTGGATGACTACAATCCATGAATTTTGAGTTCCCAGATGAGAACATAATGCTAGTAACTGATTATGAAGAACCTGGACCGGATGAAGGACCTGAAAAAGGATCCCTATGGACTATGGTTTTTGAAGGAGTTTCCAACGCTCTTGGCAATGGCATCGGCGGTGTGATCATATCTCCTGAAGGTTGTCATACTCCTTTGACTGCCAAATTATGTTTCAATTGTACCAACAATGTGGCTGAATATGAAGCATGCATCATGGGTCTCAAAGCTTCTATCAACTTGAGGATCAAATTCTTGAGTGTATTTGGAGACTCAGCTTTAGTAATTAGTCAGATCAAAGGAGAATGGGACATAAAGCATCCTAATCTCATCCCTTACAAAGAGCATATGTTGACACTGATTCTACATTTTGAAGAAATTACCTTTGAGAATTTTCCACGAGAGGAAAATCAACTAGTGGACGCGCTAGCTACTATGTCATCCATGTTCAAGGTCAGGTGGGATAATGAGGCTCCTCAGATCACTATTGAGAGGATGGATGAACCCGCATACTGTCATGAGATTGGTACTGAAGGAGTAGTGGATGAGCCTTGGTTCCATGAAGTCAAAAGATATCTCGAAGCCAAAGAGTGTCCCGTGGGATCTTCAGTCAATGATAAGAAGTTCCTAAGAAGGGTCTCTGCCAAGTTCTTCCTCAGTAATGGGATCCTCTACAATCGCAACTATGATTCTATGTTGCTTCGGTGTGTAGACAAGAGTGAGGCAGAAAATATTATGGATGATTTGCATGAAGGTACCTTTGGCACCCATTCTAATGGGAACACGATGGCTAAAAAGATCCTACTGGCAGGATACTACTGGTCCACTATGGAAGCATACTGTTATCAACATTCACGAACTTGTCAAAAATTCCAGATCTATGCTGATAAGTACATGTGCCTCTGATTCCCCTAAACGTTTTGATTGCTCCCTGGCCATTTGTAATATGGGGCATCGATATGATTGGAGAGATCATACCTATAACTTATAATGGGCACTGCTTCAACCTAGTTGCCATTAATTACTTCACGAAGTGGGTCGAGGCAACTTCATTTGCTTATGTTACCAAGAATATTATGGCCCGATTCATCAAACATAACCTTATCTGTCGGTACGGTATTCCAGAAAGAATCATTACGGATAATGGTACCAATCTCAATAACACTATGATCACCAAGCTCTGGACGTAATTCAAGATCCAACATTATAACTCTTCTCCTTACCAGCCGAAGATGAATGGCGTTGTAGAAGCTACGAATAAAAACATCAAGAAAATCATACAGAAGATGACGGTGATATATAAAGACTGGCATGAGATGTTACCATTTTCTATTCATGGTTAGCGCATCTCAACACGCACCTCAATAGGGGCAACTTCTTTCTCTCTGGTGTACGGTATGGAAGTTGTCCTACCCATTGAGGTCTAGATCCCTTCCTTGAGGATCATGAAGGATGTAGGGCTGAGCGAAGACGAATGGGTTCAGACTCGACTTAACCAATTAAACCTTATTGACGAGAAGAGGCTCGCGGCTTTCTGTCATGGTCAGATGTGGAAAAAACGTATGATCAAAGCTTTTAACAAGAAGGTCAGACGTCAAGTATATCAGGCTGGTGACTTGGTAATCAAGCGCATCATACTGCCACAAGGTGATCCCAGGGGAAAATGGACTCCCACATATGAAGGGCCATTTGTGATCAAGAACATATTTTCTGGTGGAGCCATGATCTTAACCACTATGAATGGTGATGACCTTCCGCACCCGGTAAACGTGGACATAGTCAAAAGATACTACACATGAACAAATAACCGCTAGGTCGACTGGCCTAGGAAAAAATAAGGGCATCCCAGCGAACCAAAACGGTTCGAGAAAAAATTAGGGATATACATGAAAAGAAATCTGTACACCCGACAAGTCGAAAAATTGAAAAGGCGACTTTGGTAAAAAAGGGTATCCCGGTGGACTGAAAAATCGAAAGGGAGGTCCAGGAAAAAGTTAGGGATTTAAAGCGCATAACTATGTCCAATTGGATCACCTTATAGCCAGTCTTCAGTATGAACTATCAAGCTCAAACGGTACTAATCAATCCAGTGAGCTTCGGACAAGCAACAAAGAGATGAGACGCTCAAAGACATAAAGGCAATAACAGAATGGGAACCCAATGGGATTATTTCACATAACTATTTTCTTTGTACACTATTTTGTATTAGTTCTTTCTTATGACGGTATTCTCTTACTAGGATGTTCGTCTCCTTGTATAAAAACACTTATCCAAGTTAATACAAAGCTATTCCTTTGAAAGTGCAAAACTATTTGTTTTTCTTTTTCTTTTTTTGTTTGCAAAACGTCTAGTGATTATTTTTGAACATATGCATTTGAATGTGATTACTACTTACAAATATACACATAAAAAGCAGAAAGACAATTACTAATGACTTTAAGAAATGGGACAATGTCTAAGGGCCATCCACAAAACCCCGCAGATATTTCCTCCCGCAGATACCTTCTTCAGCAGGTACAGAGGCAGAGACATACTACTATAAGGTCACTGCCATATTCTCAGTATGCAACCTAATAGTGTCAGGTTCTCATATCCCCGGAGGAGCAAGAATCTCTAAATTACTGCTCCAACAAAAAATTCCCCAGTGAAATCACCAAGCTTCTTAGGACTCCCCAGTAGGATTTTCACAAAATCCCCAAGCAGTTCACAGAGTTCACCTTCCCCAACAAAGTTTATTTCTCTAACAACGGAAGTTTATCTCCCAGCATGTCAACTTCAAACAAAATCTGAAGACATACATTATTCATCCCTGCCTGCAATCATGGATTTATTTTCCCTAATTAAGTAATACTGCAATAGAACAACCGATACGCTCATACATTGCATTCATACATCATTTTACAAACATCATAACATATGCAGCACAAATGCATATATCACAATCTCATTTATTTTGAGAGCATCATGCAATTCATACATCACGACATTGCATGAAACTAACTTTACCTTTTCAGGCTGAATTCATAGACAGACGCATATTATCAACTTATACAACAAGTTAAATATTAATGCCTGAAACTAGATGGGGAAACAATCTACACGACCAAGTGGTATGAACTCCCGAAGCAAGACGGGTTTAACAACAAATACAACTGACCACAGATTAATACCCGAAACCAGATGGGTAACTATCTATGTGAACAATGTTGCCAAGTCCCAGATTAATACATGTAATAAGCCAGGACAACTATCTGTGGACGATCGACTGTAGGTTAATACCTGTAACAAGCCAGGAAAACTATCTACATGAGAAGATTGAAGAATAATACCTGTAACAAGTCAGGAAAACTATCTTTCTTTCTCAGGTCAGAGATTAATACCTGAAACCAGCGAGGACAACTATCTCGATGAACAACAAAAACAAGTTCTAGATTAATACTTGTAACAAGCCAGGAAAACTATCTTTCTTTCTTAGATCAGAGATTAATACCTGAAACAAGCCAGGATAACTATCTCAAACGACCGATAAAAGCAAGTTCCATATTAGCACCTGAAACCAGTCAGGACAACTATCTGTGAACAACTGATTATAGATTAACACCTAAAACCAGACAGGAAAACTATCTACATGACCAGACGAAGCAATCTTACACGGGTTTCTTCTCATGATCTCTAGATGCAGTATAACACAGACTCATCCAAAAGTAGCCCCACACAAGATCATTTTCATATATCTCTGGATGCAGACTAACACAGACTCATCCTGAAACATCCCTACACAGTCTCTTTCTAATGCATTTTCAAGTAGCGGTTAACTCTATTATCCATAACAAGTTACTATGAAGCCTGGATTACAACCAGAAAACAGAAAACTTTCATCTCTCCAGAGATAACTCTTCAGCAGAGCCTTGGACAACTGAAGTTCCTAGACTCTATTCCCCACAGAGTTTTCCTCAAGCAGGAAAACAACAGAAACCCACAGTCCCCAGCGGAGTCGTCCTCGGACAGTAGAAACAGGAATCCCCATAAAGAGACCTCTTAGGAAGTCAGCATCTACTTTGGATGGCATCTTTAAGCCAATCTCTGACGACTCTCTATCATCTTCTCCAAATGGCATCTGTAAGCCCATTCCCGATATCATCAACCATCAATGTTACTTCATGCGAGTGCAAATTTCTGGGCACTCTAGTGTTCAATCCTCTTCCACCTTCAGATCAAGAAAGGCAGACAGGAAAATCTAAATCCTCAGGTTTAAGAATATTGAACAGGGGCATCTATTGTACCCCAAAATTTCCCTCCCATTTTTACCTAAGACATGCTCATTGAGGTTCCCAATTGCTCCAGGTTGACTAAGAATTGATTAGACAAATTCTCCTCCTAAGCAATGAACCTCTAATTAGGGTTTCACTTTTCATCAAGATGTATGAACTCCAAAGGATCAAAGGTTTTCCATGGTCCTAATATGCCTTCAATATTGTCCATGACTAATTTCATGCCCTACACTACAATTTTGCTCAGTCAATTGCTAAAGTGTTTGAAAATTAACTCTATTAGGTCAAAAGTCATTTGTGGCCTATATATAGTCAAACTTTAAGATTTTTGGTCAACGTAAATATTTTGAAGTGATATCCATCATTTGATCAAGGGTTGATCATGATTCCTCAAGAAATTCTCCTAATCTATCAAAAGTCAAAAATTGCTAAATTAGGGTTTCTATAGGAAAAGTAAATTGAACTTTGACCAGGCATAACTTTCACATACTTCATCCATTTCCCCCAAACCAAAGCTATTTTTTAAGAGAATCCAATTACCATAACTTCTCTTTTGTCCTCAAGTTTAAGATATGCACCATTTGAAAGATACAAGCTCATACATTACAGGTCATTGTCAGAAAGTCAACAAAAGACACTTTTTGTCAAGACCATTTACATCAAGATGAAGTCTTCAAATGCAAAATTGATCACAAGAGGTATTGAAGTATACATCTTGGGATTTACAAAAAGTCCAAGATCATCATCATGGGATAAAAGTTGAGCAAGTTATGGCTTGCCCAAGTTGGGAAAATTTGAAAGATTTCAAGAATTATGCATTAGGAAAACTTAAACTTTTAGGTCAATTGCTTAATTTCATGGACCTTAACTATCTTCCTAAACTTATAGGGGACCTTAAGTATCATTTTTACATTGCCCTACCATTTTTATCTATTTTACTCATATTTATTTTGATTTATTTCAAATAAATACAAAATAAATTGTATAAAATATTTAGAGACATGCTTTGGTCTTTGGGCTAGTGTTTTGGTCTTTCTAGAAGCCCAAGATTTCGTGCAAGCTTTGTCCAGGTTCATCCAAATTTCAAAATGGCATGAAATCATCAAAAAGGCATTTTTTCAAATTATGATAATGGCTTTAAACATGACCTTAATGCTTTGGATTCTTTCCTTGTAACTTTGTTCCCTCCATCTCCTCTATAAATACAAGCCACATGCAAGCATTACTCACGCATAAGTTTCATAGAGAAGCCACACAAAATTCTCAAAGATTTCATCCAAAGTTGCAATTTTGAAACTCTCACTTCCTGGATTTTTCAAGCCAAACAAAGGGTCCATTTGTTTCCCTGAAGATCCCAGGAGCTTACCTTGACCCTCCTTGAAGCCCAACACACGCAACAACCACCATATTCAATCATCACCATTTGGTAAAATTCTAAAAAATGAAATCCTTATTTTTTCGTGTTGTTGAATGCTTTAATTATTTGATTTGTGCTCAGGACCTTTATTAGGACAGGATGGACGCCCCGCATGAGAGTTTTGAGACCTAGAACACTGGATGCCATTTTTAGGGCATCCATGGCTGTTAGGGATCGATATCTTAATATATGGACTTTTAGACCAATCTAAGGCCAAATTTAAGATCAGGGTTTGATTTTATGTAGGATAGGGCTTTTGTTTTGTCTCAAATTGTGTATTTTTATAGGTACAAGTTTTGGTCGACCAGAGAAGGTGACCAGAGTTTGACTCCGACACCATTGACTTTCATGGACTCCGGTGGCCTAGGCGTCGTGTCCCTTTGGCCCATTTGAATAAATGGCGCGCGCGTTTGAAAGTCTTGGAACATCATTGAATTCTCATTATATTATTATTGTTTTATAATACTAACAATTGACTTGAATGGGCCAGCGGTGACAAGTGAGCGTGCAAAGTTACTCCTTCCTAAGGGGCCTGGGTTCGATTCCAAGAGTCTGCATTTTGCATTTTCTAACAAATTTATTTCAGATCTAGCACACGCGAAGGTTAGCAAGCGCATGGTACGCTTCACATCTGGGCTATCCAAATATGAGATTCTAAATCCAACGCTCCCAGTGGCTAGAGACCATGGTGTACCCTAGGATGCATTACCCACCAATTTGAACACAGGAGTCTGGACTGGACTTGTTTGGGCCTAACAAATTGCAATTCGTACCCCCTATTTGATTTGTCTATCAAGCCTAGTTTTATCTTTTTATTTTTTATTTTTAGATTTTTATTTGTTTTATATTACACTTTTAAGACCTTTTTTTTAAATAATATAAAATATAAAAAAATAATAGACTTAGGTTTTCTTAAATTAATTTTAATTTTCATAATTTAATTTAATTAATTATTTTTCACTTTATTTTATTAATTTAAAATAAATTAGAAATAGGTTATTTAATTCAAATATTTTCTTAATAAAAATACAAAAAATAATTAGAATTAGGTTTAATTTCATTTAATATTTTTTTTAATGATATTTAGATTTAAGGTAGTTAATCAAAAATAAACAAAAAAAGATTTCTTTATTCATCTAGAACTTTTTAGGTTTTTTAGACGTTTCTTTCCATTTCGCATGCGTTGACAGTATGTAATAGCTTAAACTAGTGTGTTACTTTATTGTTTTCTTTATTTTCCCATTTTGGTCATGTAAATACCCTCTCCCCAAAGCCTTGTAATAGCGTAGGATTTATGATTCTCGCACTTTAAATTTTTGTAAAATATTAACTGTTAGTAACTAGGCTTGTATGGAAAGATCGAAAACAAAGCGCTAGCAAACCTAATAACAAAGATAAATGAACCGAATTGAATTACCTTGCACATATACACCTCTAGGGTATGACCACTTTGGTTGCCTTTCGGAAAATAAAACAGTCATGTCCCTCGAGAATAGGGACGCTTTAGCAAAGACCCGTAAGTCAAAAGATCATAGTCCCTCGATGACCCTATAGTGTTGCCTTTTGGTAAATGGTCTAGTCCCTTAAACAAAATTGCTAAAGTGTCTCCATATGTTGACTTTATGACTGTACTTCCCTTCGAATGTCCTCCAAACATCCAACGATAGGGCTACCTACTCATTAATAGTAGGATAGCATTGTCTAAAGGATAAGAGGAAAAGAACAAACCTTTTCGATTATAAGTAGATAGTTCTTAAATGCTTGCTCAAAACAAACTTTTGCACTTACACAAAACATCTAAAAAACATTTCAAAACATTTAAAAAAAATGCTTTATCAACACTCTTGAGGACTGATACAAGAGTTATCATAAAGCGAATCGCCGCACGAAGGCATTTTCAAATACTTTTTCAAAACACACAAAAGCTCAAGGTATTTCAAAAATTGAACTAAGCATCTAAGAGCACATAGAAAACTACGGATGGAAAGGCTGCTAACACCTTTCCTTTCCATAATCTACCCCCTTACTCAGAAAATTCTCGAAAAGGTCTTTTTCTGTTCTTTTCACCCTTTCCTTAATATGGATAAAAGAAAAGTCGGTGGCGACTCTTGCTTACTGTAACATTTGCAAACACAAACTCAAAACCAGTATAACAGTCAGTTCTGCAACCGTATCACACTGTATATGGGTCAAGGGCCCATACCAAGAAGGATCACCGTCCATTTGTTAATGTTGTTTTGATCTCCAACCCTACATCTGCTCAAAGACAACCACAACAAGCCAACTATCAAAGATCTGAGGTTCTAAGAAGACAGTTCACGAGGATTAACATGTCACTGTCCCAAGCCTTGCAACACCTGTTGAAGGCTAACTTGGTAATATTGCATGATCCACCATCAAATCCCAATATCTCATCTCAGAAATACAATCCTAACGCCAAATGTGCCTATCACTCCAATATGCATTGGCATGATACTGATCAATGTTGGGCTCTAAAAGACAAGATTCAAGGTCTTGTCGACAACAAAACTATTAAGCTTGATCCACCTACAACTCCGAATGTTATAACTGCACCAATTCCAAATTATGGTAAAGGTGTCAATGCAATTGAAGACACCACTTTTGTTTCCACCGTTGAAGATTTGACTAATCCACTGACCATTGTTAAAGAGAACCTGCTGAGAGCTGGAGTTTCCCCTGGATATTTGAAAGACTGTAATTGTTGCGCCAAACAAGTTAATGAATGAAAATGGATGAAAGACAGTGTCCAACGCCTTATAAATAGTCATGAGATCCCATTTGAAAGAACTCTATCCATCAAAAGTTTGACCGATAAAGCTAAAGACATTTCCATTATAATAATTTCCAACAAGCCTCTTAGGATCTCTTCAAAGGGTTCTATTAGGATTTCTAATGAACCAAAAGTTGCTCCCTTGATAATTATTGCTCCTGGGCCGATTCCTTACTCCTCCGACAAAGAAGTCCCTTAGAATTACGGTGCTGAAGTTTACTATCAAAGAATTAAACAAGACTCTTGGATCAATGAAGACAAAGTTGATGACGTTACCAATATTGCCGGTTCTAGAAAAGTGACAAGAACGGGGAGGATTTTATCTCATAACATTTCACATTCAACTACTACAACGACACCCGTCTGCATTACCATTGATAAGCCTAACACTGACAATGGGGGTAAAGAGAAAGTAATTGAGCCTGCTGGGATAGAGGCGCCTGCCAAAGGCATTGCTGCTGAGAACCTTCCACCCAAGAAATGGAGGAAATCTTGAAGATTATAAAAAAAGAGTGATTTCAAGATAGTAGAGAAACTGGGGAAACCCCCCTCCAAAATCTCTATGTTGTCTTTGTTGCTTTGTTCTGATGCTCATGCCTAAGCTTTAATCAAAATTTTGAAGAAAGTGCATGTTCCTCAAGAGACCACAATCGATTAATTTGAAAATAGTGTGATGAGTATGACTGTCGACATTGGATTGGGGTTCTCTGATGCTGACTTGACACGGGTTGGAAAGAATCATAACAAGGCTTTGCATGTCTCTATTGAATGCAAAGGAACTACTTTGGCCCATGTTTTGTTGGATACATGGTCCACTCTAAATGTCTTACCCAAAGGCGCCTTAGATCGGTTGGATTGCGACAGTTTGGTGTTAAAGCCAAGTGACATAGTTGTGAGGGGTTTGATGGATCCAAGAGGATGGTACTTGGAGAAGTGGATCTCCCCATTAAAGTTGGTTCACAAATTTTCAATTCTACTTTCTATGTGATGGACATCCGTCCTGCTTACTCTTGTTTACTTGGACGCCCTTGGATACATGGGACAAGAGCAGTGACGTCCACCCTTCACCAAAAATTGAAGTTTTCAGTCAAAAGAAAGATTGTTATTGTTTGTGGTGAAGAAGAATTCATGGTTATCCACCTAAATTCGTTCAAGTATGTAGAGATGGATGGTGAGTTCATAGAAATGCCATGCCAAGCATTCGAAGTGGTTCCTCCCATGGTTTCTGCCACCAAAATCTCTTCTGACACTCAAAAAGCTGATGATGTTGTGCCAAGGATGGTTTCACTTAAGGATGCTCGTGCCGTGATTAAAGATTGAAGTAGTACAAATTGGGGACAGCTCCCTGACATTCCTTTCAAAGCAGACAAGTTTGGGTTGGGTTTCACTATCAAAGCTCAAAAGGAGGTAAGATGTGCTCACATAGGAAAACCACCTCTTCGCATTGGTAATCATGGAGTGAATGCTTACTCTAAGGATGACCGCGACTTTGATGAATGGATCTACCCGACTGTCAGAAAAGAGCTCAACAACTGACGTGCCAATAATTTCATTCCCATCTCCTTCAATAAGCAGTAATTACCATTTACTATTTTTATCAATTTAAGAACTTTGTTTGTAATTTAATTTCAAACAATTACTTCAACCATATGCCTTACCCAGGGCACTATGGTCCATTTGTTAAGGGTTTGTTCATTTTCATATGCCATATGATCATTTAATGAAAAACATTGGACTCTTTTGCATTCAAATTTTGTGCTCATTGCCTTTATTTCATTTTTATTGCATTTTCAAAATAGCCATGTATCTTACACACACACACACACACAATTGCAGATCCTCATCCACTCCGGATCTCATTGCCAAATACTATGCTATTGACATCTATGACTTTGAACATCCAATCTACCAAGCCGAATACGAAGGCAAAGAAGATTGTGAAATACCTGGGGAAATAGCCAGACTTCTTATGCAAGAAGAGAAAGCCATTCAACCTCATGAAGAGCTAGTTGAAGTAATCAACCTAGGTACTGAGACAGACAAGAGGGAGGTCAATATCGGCGCTAACTTGGAAGACAATATTAAAGGCAAATTGGTGAAGATGTTGCATGACTATGTTGAAGTGTTTTCTTGGTCATATAAAGATATGTCGGGGCTTGATACTGACATTGTGTATCATCGCCTACCAATAAAGGAAGATTGTCCTCCAGTCAAGCAAAAGGTTTGTCGTATGTGGTCAGACATGTCTTAGAAAATAAAAGCTGAAGTAATGAAGCAATTTAATGCAGGTTTTCTGGTAGTAACATCATATCCCCAATGGGTGGCGAATATGGTCCCCGTACCAAAGAAGGATGGAAAGGTCTGCATGTGCTTAGACTATAGATATTTGAATAGGGAAAGCCCCAAGGATAATTTCCCACTACCGCATATTGATGTCTTGGTCGATAACACGACTCAACATAAAGTCGTCTCCTTCATGGATGGTTTCTATGGCTACAATCAAATCAAGATGGCTCCCGAAGACATGGAGAAAACCACTTTTGTTACATAGTGAGGCACTTTTTGTTACAAGGTCATGCCTTTCGGTTTAAAGAATGCAGGAGAAACCTATCAACGAGCTATAGTAGCCTTATTCCATGACATGATCCATCATGAGATAGAGGTCTATGTGGATGATATGATTGCAAGGTTTCAGACTGAGGAAGAACACCTGGATCATTTACACAAGCTATTCGAAAGGTTGAAAATGTACAAGCTAAGGCTGAATCCTAACAAGTGCACTTTCGAAGTAAGATCTGGAAAACTCTTAGGTTTTGTCGTCAGTAGAAAAGGAATTAAAGTTGATCCTGTAAAGGTTAAATCCATACAAGAAATGCCAGCTCCCCGCTCTGAGAAGGAAGTCAGAGGTTTCTTGGGTCGACTTAACTACATTGCTCGATTCATATCTCACCGAACTGCTACTTGTGAGCCAATCTTCAAATTCTTGAAGAAAGATCAAGTAGTTAGATGGAACGATGACTGACAAGCATCCTTTGATAAGATCAAGGAATATTTACAAGAACCTCTTATCTTGATGCCTCCAGTTGAAGGTAGACCTCAGATTATGTACTTGACTATATTAGAGAACTCCATGGGGTGTGTGTTGGGCCAACATGACGAGTCTGGCCGAAAAGAGCATGTAATATACTACCTGAGCAAAAAGTTTATCGACTGTGAAACTAGATATTCACTGCTCGAGAAAACTTTCCGCACTTTGGCATGGGCTACTCGCCGGCTAAGACAATATATGTTGACTCACACCAATCCAGTGATTTCTAAGATGGATCCCATCAAGTATATATTCGAGAAGCCAACTCTCTCCGAATGAATAGCTAGATGGAAAATGATCTTGACTGAATATGACATCCAGTATACTACACAACATGCCATCAAAGGAAGTGTGCTAGCGGATCATTTGGCCCATCAAGCTGTTGATGACTACCAATCCATGAACTTTGAATTCCCGGACAAGAATATCATACTAATAACTGATTGTGAAAAGTCTGAACCGTATGACGGACCTGAACAAGGATCCCGATGGACCATAGTTTTTGATGGAGCTTCCAATGCTTTGGGTAATGAAATTGGTGTTGTGATTATTTCCCCCGAAGGTGGCCATACGCCTTTCACTGCCAGACTATACTTCGATTGTACAAATAACATGGCCGAGTATGAAGCGTGCATCTTGGATCTTAAGGATGCCATTGACCTAAGAATCAAATTCTTAAGAGTGTACAGAGATTTAGAATTAGTAATCAATCAAGTTAAAGGAGAATGGGATACCAAACATCCAAACCTAATCCCCTAAAAAGAACATGTGCTAACCCGGACCCCATAATTACAATCGAAATATTTGATGAACCTGCGCACTGTTATGAGCTTGACACTGACGAAGAGAAGCCTTGGTACCATAAGTTGAAGAGATATCTTGAAGCACAAGAGTATCATGAAGGATCTTCCATCAATGATAAGAAATTTTTGTGGAGATTTTCAGCCAAATTATTCCTAAGCAATAACATCATGTACAAGCGCAACCATGATTCTACTCTACTCCAGTGTGTGGACAAGAAGGAGGCAGAGAAGATCACGGAAGACATGCATGATGGTATCTTTGGGTCTCACTCTAGTGGAGACACTATGAATAAGAAGATTATGAGGGTTGGATATTATTGGTCAAAAATAGAAAATGATTGTCACCATCACTCGAGGACTTGTCATAATTGCCAGATCTATGCCGACAAAGTTCATGTGCCTCTGATACCTCTAAATGTCATGACTGCTCCATGGACATTTGCAATGTGGTGCATTCACATGATTGGAGAAATCAAACCCACTGCTTCCAATGGACACCACTTCATCCTTGTTGCTATTGACTACTTCACCAAATGGGTCGAAGTTGCCTCATATGCCTCAGTCACAAAGAATGTCGTAGCCATTTTTATTAAGCATAACCTCATATGTCGGTAAGGCATCCCCGAAAGGATTATCAGTAACAACAAAAACAACCTCAACAGTGCCATGATCACTAAACTCTGCACACAGTTCAAAATCAAGCATCACAATTCTTCTCCATACAGACCTAAGATGAATGGCACAGTGGAAGCCTCCAATAAAAACATAAAGAAGCTTATGCAAAAGATGGTGGTAACCTACAAGGACTTGCATGAGATGCTACCATTTTCTCTTCACGGCTACCGTACTTCGGCTCGAATATCAACTGGGGCAACCCCTTTCTCTTTAGTCTATGGAATGGAAGTTGTCCTACCTGTGGAAGTTCAAATTCCTTCTTTAAGGATTATGAAAGAAGCAAATTTAGGCGAATACAAATGGATTCAAACTAGCTTGGATTAGTTAAACTTGATTGATGAGAAGAGGCTGGCTGCTGTTTGTCATGGTCAAATGTACCAAAAGCGTATGATCAAGGCTTTCAATAAGAAGATCATACCTCGAGCGTATCAGAATGGCGATTTGGTAATAAAACACATAAATTTACCACAAGGCGACCCAAGGGGCAAATGGAATCCAACTTATGAAGGGCCATTTGTTGTTAAGAAAGTATTCTCTAGAGGTGCCATGATGTTAACTACTATGGACGGTGAAGATTTTCCATATCCTGTGAACGTGGACATAGTCAAAAAATACTATGCATAAAAATGACCCGCTAGGTTGACATACCTAGGAAAAAAAAGGGTATCCCGACAAACCAAAGAAGGTTCGGGCAAAAATTAGGGATATATACAAAAGATTGTATGCCCAACTAGTCGAAAGCCCGAAAGGGCGACTTGGGCAAAAAAGGATATCCTGGTGGACTGAAAACCCGAAAGGGCGGTCCAGGAAAAAGTTAAGGATCAAAGCGTATGACATATGTCCTGTGAGATAACTACAACCATCTTTATTACCAAGGTCCAAGTTGAATGGTAAAATATTAATTCAATCGACTTCTTTCAACGAAAAAGGATGATGTTCGACGACATATGGGCAATAGTAGAGTTGGAACACAATGAGATCACTTCCACGTGGCTATTATTTTTGTTTTCACTTTGTATTCCTTTCATTCCTTTGACGATTTCCTCTTACTAGGATCTCTGTCTCCTTGTACAAAAATGTCTGTTTATAGGAAAACATCAATGCAAATATACTTTGAAGTGCAAACTTTTTGTTTTTTCTGTTTTGAGTGCAAAAGTGTCCAATGACTAAAATTGAATGAACATATGCATATGAACATGATTAAACTGTTAACAAATGTGCACATAAAAACAATAACAAGCATCTCCTTAAAGATTTCGGATATCCCCAGAGATACTTTAATAAGATTATTCCCACAGAGACGGATTCATGCAATCCCCAGTCAGATTTCCAATCTCTCAAAAACCCTCTCTCCAGCTGAGTTGGTCTTAGAAAGAAGCCTTATGGAGTTATACCTGAAGAAGTCACTTCCCAAAAGGTCGTCAAAATATTCTCTTTAACCGGGTTTATTTCCCCAACAAACTACAAATTCTCCAGCTCGAGTTTGCCTCTCAGGCTATTACATATCAATGGACAAAACCCCTTAATCCCCGATAGAGTCATTACATTCCCCAACAGAGCCATTACTATCCTAGTAAGTAACTGTAAAGCCTGCAATAGAACAACCAATACGTTCATACATTGCATTCATACATCATTTTACAAACATCATAACATATACAACACAAATGCATATATCACAATCTCATTTATTTTGAGAGCATCATGCAATTCATACATCACGACATTGCGTGAAACTAACTTTACCTTTTCAGGTTGAATTCATAGACATACGCATATTATCAACTTATACAACAAGTCAAATATTAATGCCTGAAACCAGATGGGGAAACAATCTACACGACCAAGTGGTATGAACTCCCGAAGCAAGACAGGTTTAACAACAAATACAACTGGCCACAGATTAATACCCGAAACCAGATGGGTAACTATCTATGTGAACAATGTTGCCAAGGCCCAGATTAATACATGTAACAAGCCAGGACAACTATCTTTGGACGATCGACTGTAGGTTAATACCTGTAACAAGCCAGGAAAACTATCTACATGAGCATATTGAAGAATAATACCTGTAACAAGTCAGGAAAACTATCTTTCTTTCTCAAGTCAGAGATTAATACCTGAAACCAGCCAGGACAATTATCTCGATGAACGACAAAAACAAGTTCTAGATTAATACTTGTAACAAGCCAGGAAAATTATCTTTCTTTCTTAGGTCAGAGATTAATACCTGAAACAAGCCAAGATAACTATCTCAAACGACCGATAAAACAAGTTCCAGATTAGCACCTGAAACCAGACAGGACAACTATCTGTGAACAACTGATTGTAGATTAACACCTAAAACCAGACAGGAAAACTATCTACATGACCAAATGAAGCAATCTTACACGGGTTTCTTCTCATGATCTCTAGATGCAGTATAACACAGACTCATCCTGAAGTAGCCCCACACAGGATCCTTCTCATATATCTCTGGATGCATACTAACACGGACTCATCCTGAAACATCCCTACACGGTCTCTTTCCAATGCATTTTCAAGTAGCGATTAATTCCATTATCCATAACAAGTTACTATGAAGCCTGGATTTCAACCAGAAAACAGAAAACTTTCATCTCTCCAGAGATAACTCTTCAGCAGAGCCTTGGACAACTGAAGTTCCTAGACTCTATTCCCCACAGAGTTTTCCTCAAGCAGGAAAACAACAGAAACCCACAGTCCCCAGCGGAGTTGTCCTCGAACAGTAGAAACAGGAATCCCCACAAAGAGACCTCTTAGGAAGTCAGCATCTACTTTGGATGGCATCTTTAAGCCAATCTCTAACGAATCTCTGTTATCTTCTCCAAATGGCATATGTAAGCCCATTTCCGATATCATCAACCATCAATGTTACTTTATGCGAGTGAAAATTTCTGGGCACTCTAGTGTTCAATCCTCTTCCACCTTCATATCACGAAAGGCAGACAAGCCAATCTAAATCCTCAGGTTTAAGAATATTGAACAGGGGCATCTATTGTACCCTAAAATTTCCCTCCCATTTTTACTCAAGACATGCTCATTGAGGTTCCCAATTGCTCCAGGTTGACTAAGAATTGATCAGACAAATTCTCCTCCTAAGCAATGACCCTCTAATTAGGGTTTCACTTTTAATCAAGATGTGTGAACTCCAAAGGATCAAAGGTTTTCCATGGTCCTAATATGCCTTCAATATTGTCCATGACTAATTTCATGCCCTACACTACAATTTTGCTCAGTCAATTGCTAAAGTGTTTGAAAATTAACTCTATTAGGTCAAAAGTCAATTGTGGCCTATATATAGTCAAACTTCAAGATTTTTGGTCAACGTAAATATTTTGAAGTGATATCCATAATTTGATCAAGGGTTGATCATGATTCCTCAAGAAATTCTCCTAATCTATCAAAAGTCAAAAATTGCTAAATTAGGGTTTCTATAGGAAAAGTAAATTGAACTTTGATCAGGCATAACTTTCACATACTTCATCCATTTCCCCCCAACCAAAGCTAATTTTTAAGAGAATCCAATTACCATAACTTCTCTTTTGTCCTCAAGTTTAAGATATGCACCATTTGAAAGATACAAGCTCATACATTACAAGTCATTGTCAGAAAGTCAACAAAAGACACTTTTTGTCAAGACCATTTACATCAAGATGAAGTCTTCAAATGCAAAATTGATCACAAGAGGTATTGAAGTATACATCTTGGGATTTACAAAAAGTCCAAGATCATCATCATGGGATAAAAGTTGAGCAAGTTATGGCTTGCCCAAGTTGGGAAAATTTGAAAGATTTCAAGAATTATGCATTAGGCAAACTTAAACTTTTAGGTCAATTGCTTAATTTCATGGACCTCAACTATCTTCCTAAACTTATAGGGGACCTCAAGTATCATTTTTACATTGCCCTACCATTTTTATCTATTTTACTCATATTTATTTTGATTTATTTCAAATAAATACAAAATAAATTGTATAAAATATTTAGAGACATGCTTTGGTCTTTGGGCTAGTGTTTTGGTCTTTCTAGAAGCCCAAGATTTCGTGCAAGCTTTGTCTAGGTTCATCCAAATTTCAAAATGGCATGGAATCATCAAAAAGACATTTTTTCAAATTATGATAATGGATTTAAACATGACCTTAATGCTTTGGATTCTTTCCTTGTAACTTTGTTCCCTCCATCTCCTCTATAAATACAAGCCACGTGCAAGCATTACTCACGCATAAGTTTCATAGAGAAGCCACACAAAATTCTCAAAGATTTCATCCAAAGTTGCAATTTTGAAACTCTCACTTCCTGGATTTTTCAAGCCAAACAAAGGGTCCATTTGTTTCCCTGAAGATCCCAGGAGCTTACCTTGACCCTCCTTGAAGCCCAACACACGCAAGAACCACCACATTCAATCATCACCATTTGGTAAAATTCTAAAAAACGAAATCCTTATTTTTTCTTGTTGTTGAATGCTTTAATTATTTGATTTGTGCTCAGGACCTTTATTAGGACAGGATGGACTCCCCACATGAGATTTTTGAGACCTAGAACACTGGATGCCATTTTTAGGGCATCCATGGCTGTTAGGGATCGATCTCTTAATATATGGACTTTTAGACCAATCTAAGGCCAAATTTGAGATCAGGGTTTGATTTTATGTAGGATAGGGCTTTTTTTTTGTCTCAAATTGTGTATTTTTGTAGGTACAAGTTTTGGTCGACCAGAGAAGGTGACCAGAGTTTGACTCCGACACCATTGACTTTCATGGACTCCGGTGGCCTAGGCGTCGTGTCCCTATTGGCCCATTTGAATAAATGCCGCGTGCGTTTGAAAGTCTTGGAACATCATTGAATTCTCATTATATTATTATTGTTTTATAATACGAACAATTGACTTGAATGGGCCAGCGGTGACAAGTGAGCGTGCAAAGTTACTCCTTCCTAAGGGGCCTGGGTTCGATTCCAAGAGTCTGCATTTTGCATTTTCTAACAAATTTATTTCAGATCTAGCACACACGAAGGTTAGCAAGCGCATGGTACGCTTCACATCTGGGCTATCCAAATATGAGATTCTAAATCCAACGCTCCCAGTGGCTAGAGACCATGGTGTACCCTAGGATGCATTACCCACCAAATTGAACGCAGGAGTCTGGACTGGACTTGTTTGGGCCTAACAAATTGCAATTCGTACCCCCCTATTTGATTTGTCTATCAAGCCTAGTTTTATCTTTTTATTTTTTCTTTTTAGATTTTTATTTGTTTTATATTACACTTTTAAGACCTTTTTTTTATAATAATATAAAATATAAAAAAATAATAGACTTAGGTTTTCTTAAATTAATTTTAATTTTCATAATTTAATTTAATTAATTATTTTTCACTTTATTTTATTAATTTAAAATAAATTAGAAATAGGTTATTTAATTCAAATATTTTCTTAATAAAAATAGAAAAAAAAATTAGAATTAGGTTTAATTTCATTTAATATTTTTTTAATGAAATTTAGATTTAAGGTAGTTAATCAAAAATAAAGAAAAAAAGATTTCTTTATTCATCTAGAACTTTTTAGGTTTTTTAGACGTTTCTTTCCATTTCGCATGCGTTGACAGTATGTAATAGCTTAAACTAGTGCGTTACTTTATTGTTTTCTTTATTTTCCCCTTTTGGTCATGTAAATATCCTCTCCCCAAAGCCTTGTAATAGCGTAGGATTTATGATTCCCGCACTTTAAATTTCTGTAAAATATTAACTGTTAGTAACTAGGCTTGTATGGAAAGATCGAAAACAAAGCGCTAGCAAACCTAATAACAAAGATAAATGAACCGAATTGAATTACCTTGCACATATACACCTCTAGGGTATGACAACTTTGGTTGCCTTTCGGAAAATAAAACAGTCATGTCCCTCGAGAATAGGGACGCTTTAGTAAAGACCCGTAAGTCAAAAGATCATAGTCCCTCGATGACCCTATAGTGTTGCCTTTCGGTAAATGGTCTAGTCCCTTAAACAAAATTGCTAAAGTGTCTCCATATGTTGCCTTTATGACTGTACTTCCCTTCGAATGTCCTTCAAACATCCAACGATAGGGCTACCTACTCATTAATAGTAGGATAGCATTGTCTAAAGGATAGGCGGAAAAGAACAAACCTTTTCAATTATAAGTAGATAGTTCTTAAATGCTTGCTCAAAACAAACTTTTGCACTTACACAAAACATCTAAAAAACATTTCAAAACATTTAAAAAAAATGCTTTATCAACACTCTTGAGGGCTGATACAAGAGTTATCATAAAGCGAATCACCGCACGAAGGCATTTTCAAATACTTTTTCAAAACACACAAAAGCACAACGTATTTCAAAAATTGAGCTAAGCATCTAAGAGCCCATAGAAAACTACGGATGGAAAGGCTGCTAACACCTTTCCTTTCCATAATCTACCCCCTTACTCAGAAAATTCTCGAAAAGGTCTTTTTCTGTTCTTTTCACCCTTTCCTTATTATGGATAAAAGAAAAGTCGGTGGCGACTCTTGCTTACCACAACATTTGCAAACACAAACTCAAAACCAGTATAACAGTCAGTTATGCCACCGTATCACACTGTATATGGGTCAAGGGCCCATACCAAGAAGGATCACCGTCCATTTGTTAATGTTGTTTTGATCTCCAACCCTCCATCTGCTCAAAGACAACCGCAACAAGCCAACTATCAAAGATCTGAGGTTCCAAGAAGATAGTTCACGAGGATTAACATGTCACTGTCCCAAGCCTTGCAACACCTGTTGAAGGCTAACTTGGTAATATTGCATGATCCACCATCAAATCCTAATATCTCATCTCAGAAATACAATCCTAACGCCAAATGTGCCTATCACTCCAATATGCATTGGCATGATACTGATCAATGTTGGGCTCTAAAAGACAAGATTCAAGGTCTTGTCGATAACAAAACTATTAAGCTTGATCCACCTACAACTCCGAATGTTATAACTGCACCAATTCTAAATTATGGTAAAGGTGTCAATGCAATTGAAGACACCACTTTTGTTTCCTCCTTTGAAGATTTGACTAATCCACTGACCATTGTTAAAGAGAACCTGCTGAGAGCTGGAGTTTCCCCTGGCTATTTGAAAGACTGTAATTGTTGCTCCAAACAAGTTAATGAATGAAAATGGATGAAAGACGGTGTCCAACGCCTTATAAATAGTCATGAGATCCCATTGGAAAGAACTCTATCCATCAAAAGTTTGACCGATAAAGCTAATGACATTTCCATTATAACAATTTCCAACAAGCCTCTTAGGATCTCTTCAAAGGGTTCTATTAGGATTTCTAATGAACCAACAGTTCCTCCCTTGATAATTATTGCTCCTTGGCCGATTCCTTACTCCTCCGACAAAGAAGTCCCTTAGAATTACGGTGCTGAAGTTTACTATCAAAGAATTAAACAAGACTCTTGGATCAATGAAGACAAAGTTGATGACGTTACCAATATTGCTGGTTCTAGAAAAGTGACAAGAACGGGGAGGATTTTCTCTCGTAACATTTCACATTCAACTACTACAACGAAACCCGTCTGCATTACCATTGATAAGCCTAGCACTGACAATGGGGGTAAAGAGAAAGTAATTGAGCCTGCTGGGATAGAGGCGCCTGCCAAAGGCATTGCTGCTAAGAACCTTCCACCCAAGAAATGGAGGAAATCTTGAAGATTATAAAAAAAGTGATTTTAAGATAGTAGAGAAACTGGGGAAAACCCCCTCCAAAATCTCTATGTTGTCTTTGTTGCTTTGTTATGATGCTCATGCCCAAGCTTTAATCAAAATTTTGAAGGAAGTTCATGTTCCTCAAGAGACCACAATCGATTAATTTGAAAATAGTGTGGTGAGTATGACTGCCGACATTGGATTGGGGTTCTCTGATGCTGACTTGACACGGGTTGGAAAGAATCATAACAAGGCTTTGCATGTCTCTATTGAATGCAAAGGAACTACTTTGGCCCATGTTTTGTTGGATACATGGTCCACTCTAAATGTCTAACCCAAAGGCGCCTTAGATCGGTTGGATTGCGACAGTTTGGTGTTAAAGCCAAGTGACATAGTTGTGAGGGTTTTGATGGATCCAAGAGGATGGTACTTGGAGAAGTAGATCTCCCCATTAAAGTTGGTTCACAAATTTTCAATTCTACTTTCTATGTGATGGACATCGGTCCCGCTTACTCTTGTTTACTTGGATGCCCTTGGATACATGGGACAGGAGCAGTGACGTCCACCCTTCACTAAAAATTGAAGTATTCAGTCAAAAGAAAGATTGTTATTGTTTGTGGTGAAGAAGAATTCATGGTTATCCACCTAAATTCGTTCAAGTATGTAGAGATGGATGGTGAGTTCATAGAAACGCCATGCCAAGCATTCGAAGTGGTTCCTCCCATGGTTTCTGCCACCAAAATCTCTTCTGACACTCAAAAAGCTGATGATGTTGTGCCAAGGATGGTTTCACTTAAGGATGCTCGTGCCGTGATTAAAGATTCAAGTAGTACAAATTGGGGGCAGCTCCCTGTCATTCCTTTCAAAGCAGACAAGTTTGGGTTGGGTTTCACTATCAAAGCTGAAAAGGAGGTCAGACGTGCTCATATAGGAAAACCACCTCTTCGCATTGGTAATCATGGAGTGAATGCTTACTCTGAGGATGACTGCGACTTTGATGAATGGATCTACCCGACTGCCAGAAAAGAGCTCAACAACTGACGTGCCAAGAATTTCATTCCCATCTCCTTCAATAAGCAGTAATTACCATTTACTATTTTTATCAATTTAAGAACTTTGTTTGTAATTTAATTTCAAACAATGACTTCAACCATATGCCTTACCCAGGGCACTATGGTCCATTTGTTAAGGGTTTGTTCATTTTCATATGCCATATGATCATTTAATGAAAAATATTGGACTCTTTTGCATTCAAATTTTGTGCTCATTGCCTTTATTTCATTTTTATTGCATTTTCAAAATAGCCATGTATCTTACACACACACACACACACACACACAATTGCAGATCCTCATCCACTCCGGATCTCATTGCCAAATACTATGTTATTGCCATCTATGACTTTGAACATCCAATCTACCAAGCCGAATACGAAGGCAAAGAAGATTGTGAAATACCTGGGGAAATAGCCAGACTTCTGATGCAAGAAGAGAAAGCCATTCAACCTCATGAAGAGCTAGTTGAAGTAATCAACCTAGGTACTGAGACAGACAAGAGGGAGGTCAATATCGGCGCTAACTTGGAAGACAATATTAAACGCAGATTGGTGAAGATGTTGCATGACTATGTTGAAGTGTTTTCTTGGTCATATAAAGATATGCCGAGGCTTGATACTGACATTGTGTATCATCGCCTACCAATAAAGGAAGATTGTCCTCCAGTCAAGTAAAAGGTTCGTCGTATGTGGTCAGACATGTCTTAGAAAATAAAAGTTGAAGTAATGAACAAATTTAATGCAGGTTTTTTGGTAGTAACATCATATCCCCAATGGGTGGCAAATATGGTCCCCTTACCAAAGAAGGATGGAAAGGTCTGCATGTGCTTAGACTATAGATATTTGAATAGGGAAAGCCCCAAGGATAATTTCCCACTACCGCATATTGATGTCTTGTTCGATAACACGACTCAACATAAAGTCGTCTCCTTCAAGGATGGTTTCTATGGCTACAATCAAATCAAGATGGCTCCCGAAGACATGGAGAAAACCACTTTTGTTACATAGTGAGGAACTTTTTGTTACAAGGTCATGCCTTTCGGTTTAAAGAATGCAGGAGAAACCTATCAACGAGCTATAGTAGCCTTATTCCATGACATGATCCATCATGAGATAGAGGTCTATGTGGATGATATGATTGCAAGGTTGTAGACTGAGGAAGAACACCTGGATCATTTACACAAACTATTCGAAAGGTTGAAAATGT
This sequence comes from Vicia faba, assembly GCA_948472305.1. NCBI lineage: Eukaryota > Viridiplantae > Streptophyta > Magnoliopsida > Fabales > Fabaceae > Vicia > Vicia faba. The sequence continues at coordinate 1,134,502,688 of OX451741.1, read as the reverse complement.
ACAAGCTAAGGCTGAATCCTAACAAGTGCACTTTCGAAGTAAGATCTGGAAAACTCTTAGGTTTTGTCGTCAGTAGCAAAGGCATTAAAGTTGATCCTGTAAAGATTAAATCTATACAAGAAATGCCAGCTCCCCGCTCTGAGAAGGAAGTCAGAGGTTTCTTGGGTCGACTTAACTACATTGCTCGATTCATATCTCACCGAACTGCTACTTGTGAGCCAATCTTCAAATTCTTGAAGAAAGATCAAGTAGTTAGATGGAACGACGACTGACAAGCATCCTTTGATAAGATCAAGGAATATTTACAAGAACCTCTTATCTTGATGCCTCCAGTTGAAGGTAGACCTCAGATTATGTACTTGACTGTATTAGAGAACTCCATGGGGTGTGTGTTGGGCCAACATGACGAGTCTAGCCGAAAAGAGCATGTAATATACTACCTGAGCAAAAAATTTATCGACTGTGAAACTAGATATTCACTGCACGAGAAAACTTGCCGCACTTTGGCATGGGCTTCTCGCCGGCTAAGACAATATATGTTAACTCACACCAATCTATTGATTTCTAAGATGGATCCTATCAAGTATATATTCGAGAAGCCAACTCTCTCCGGATGAATAGCTAGATGGAAAATGATCTTGACTGAATACGAAATCCAGTATACTACACAACATGCCATCAAAGGAAGTGTGCTAGCGGATCATTTGGCCCATCAAGCTGTTGATGACTACCAATCCATGAACTTTGAATTCCCGGACGAGAATATCATACTAATAACTGATTGTGAAAAGTCTGAACCGTATGACGGACCTGAACAAGGATCCCGATGGACCATAGTTTTTGATGGAGCTTCCAATGCTTTGGGTAATGAAATTGGTGTTGTGATTATTTCCCCCGAAGGTGGCCATACGCCTTTCACTGCCAGACTATACTTCGATTGTACAAATAACATGGCCGAGTATGAAGCGTGCATCTTGGATCTTAAGGCTGCCATTGACCTAAGAATCAAATTCTTAAGAGTGTAAAGAGATTTAGAATTAGTAATCAATCAAGTTAAAGGAGAATGGGATACCAAACATCCAAACCTGATCCCCTAAAAAGAACATGTGCTAACCCTGACCCCATAATTACAATCGAAATATTTGATGAACCTGCGCACTGTTATGAGCTTGACACTGACGAAGAGAAGCCTTGGTACCATAAGTTGAAGAGATATCTTGAAGCAAAAGAGTATAATGAAGGATCTTCCATCAATGATAATAAATTTTTGCAGAGATTTTCAGCCAAATTATTCCTAAGCAATAACATCATGTACAAGCGCAACCATGATTCTACTCTACTCTAGTGTGTGGACAAGAAGGAGGCAGAGAAGATCATAGAAGACATGCACGATGGTATCTTTGGGTCTCACTCTAGTGGAGACACTATGACCAAGAAGATTATGAGGGTTGGATATTATTGGTCAAAAATAGAAAATGATTGTCACCATCACTCAAGGACTTGTCATAAGTGCCAGATCTATGCCGACAAAGTTCATGTGCCTCTGATACATCTAAATGTCATGGCTGCTCCATGGACATTTGCAATGTGGGGCATTGGAATGATTGGAGAAATCAAACCCACTGCTTCCAATGGACACCACTTCATCCTTGTTGTTATTGACTACTTCACCAAATGGGTCGAAGTTGCCTCATATGCCTCAGTCACAAAGAATGTCGCAGCCAGTTTTATTAAGCATAACCTCATATGTCGGTAAGGCATCCCCGAAAGGATTATCACTAAAAAAAAACAACCTCAACAATGCCATGACCACTAAACTCTACACACAGTTCAAAATCAAGCATCACAATTCTTCTCCATACAGACCTAAGATGAATGGCACAGTGGAAGCCTCCAATAAAAACATAAAGAAGCTTATGCAAAAGATGGTGGTAACCTACAAGGACTTGCATGAGATGCTACCATTTGCTCTTCACGGCTACCGTACTTCGGCTCGAACATCAACTGGGGCAACCCCTTTCTCTTTAGTCTATGGAATGGAAGTTGTCCTACCTGTGGAAGTTCAAATTCCTTCTTTAAGGATTATGAAAGAAGCAAATTTAGGCGAATACAAATGGATTCAAACTAGCTTGGATTAGTTAAACTTGATTGATGAGAAGAGGCTGGCTGTTGTTTGTCATGGTCAAATGTACCAAAAGCGTATGATCAAGGCTTTAAACAAGAAGATCAAACCTCGAGCGTATCAGAATGGCGATTTGGTAATAAAATGCATAAATTTACCACAAGGCGACCCAAGGGGAAAATGGACTCCAACTTATGAAGGGCCATTTGTTGTTAAGAAAGTATTCTCTAGAGGTGCCATGATGTTAACTACTATGGACGGTGAATATTTTCCATATCCTGTGAACGTGGACATAGTCAAAAAATACTATGCATAAAAATTACCCGCTAGGTTGACATACCTAGGAAAAAAAAGGGTATCCCGACAAACCAAAGAAGGTTCGGGCAAAAATTAGGAATATATACAAAAGATTGTACGCCCGACTAGTCGAAAGCCCGAAAGGGCGACTTGGGCAAAAAAGGACATCCTGGTGGACTGAAAACCCGAAAGGGCGGTCCAGGAAAAAGTTAAGGATCAAAGCGTATGACATATGTCATTTGAGATAACTACAACCATCTTTATTACCAAGGTCCAAGTTGAATGGTCAAAGATTAATTCAATCGACTTCTTTCAACGGAAATGGATGATGTTCGAAGACATATGGGCAATAGCAGAGTTGGAACATAATGAGATCACTTCCACGTGGCTATTATTTTTGTTTTCACTTTGTATTCCTTTCATTCCTTTGACGATTTCCTCTTACTAGGATCTCAGTCTCCTTGTATAAAAATGTCTATTTATAGGAAAACATCAATGCAAATATACTTTGAAGTGCAAACTTTTTGTTTTTTCTGTTTTGAGTGCAAAAGTGTCCAATGACTAAAATTGAATGAACATATGCATATGAACATGATTAAACTGTTAACAAATGTGCACATAAAAACAATAACAAGCATCTCCTTAAAGATTTCGGATATCCCCAGAGATACTTTAATAAGATTATTCCCACAGAGACGGATTCATGCAATCCCCAGTCAGATTTCCAATCTCTCAAAAACCCTCTCTCCATCTGAGTTGGTCTTAGAAAGAAGCCTTATGGAGTTATACCTGAAGAAGTCACTTCCCCAAAAGGTCGTCAAAATATTCTCTTTAACCGGGTTTATTTCCCCAACAAACTACAAATTCCCCAGCTCAAGTTTGCCTCTCAGGCTATTACATATCAATGGACAAAACCCCTTAATCCCCGATAGAGTCATTACATTCCCCAACAGAGCCATTACTATCCTAGTAAGTAACTGTAAAGCCTGGAATCCGAGCAGATAACAATTTAACTTCACTTTTCTGCAAAGCCTAGAATCCGACCAGATAATAGTTTATTTCATCTAAGTTACTACGAAGCCTGGAATTCGACCAGACAACAGTTAACTTCATACTTTCAAGCAAGTTACTGCGAAGCCTGGAATCCGACCAGATAACAGCTAACTTCATCCTTTCAAGCAAGTTACTACAAAGCCTGGAATCCGACCAGATAATAATTCACTTCATCTTTTCAAGTAAGTTGATGCGAAGCCTGGAATCCGACCAGATAACAGTTTTAACTTCAATTTTCTGCGAAGCCTGGAATCCGACCAGATAACAGTTTAACTTCAATTTTCTGCGAAGCCTAGAATCTGACCAGATAACAGTTAATTTCATCTAAGTTGCTGCGAAGCCTGGAATCCGACCAGAAAATAGTTTAACTTCAATTTTCTGCGAAGCCTAGAATCTAACCAGATAATAGTTAATTCCACCAAAGTTGCCGTGAAGCCTAGAATCTGACCAAATAACAGTTTTAACTTCAATTTTCTGTGAAGCCTGGAATTCGACCAAATAACAGTTAATTTCATCTAAGTTGCTGCGAATCCTGGAATACGACCAGATAACAGTTTAACTTTCATTTTCTGCGAAGCCTGGAATCCGACCAGATAACAGTTAATTTCTTATAAGTTACTGCGAAGCCTGAAATCTGACCAGATAACAATTTAACTTCAATTTTATGCGAATCCTAGAATCCGATAAGATAATAGTTAATTTCATCTAAGTTGCTGCGAAGTCTGGAATCCGACTAGATAACAGTTTAACTTTAATTTTCTACGAAGCCTAGAATTCGACCAGATAACAGTTAATTTCACCTAAGTTGCTGCGAAGCCTAGAATCCGACCAGATAAGAATTTAACTTCAATTTTCTGCGAAGCCTGGAACCCGACCAGATAACAGTTAATTTCATCTAAGTTGCTGCCAATCTTGGAATCCAGCCAGATGACAGTTAAAATTTATTATCCCCAGCAAGTTGCTGTGAAGCCTGAATTTCGACCAGATAACAACTAACTTTCACTCTCCCCAGTCAAAAGTAACTCCCCAGTAGAGCAGTGGACAACTAAAACTCCTGAACTCTATTCCCCAAACATAAATCAACATTCCCCGCAGAGTTTCCATTTGCAAAGAGCCAAAGTCAATGTTCCCCATCGGATTTCTCCTTAAACAACAAAACAAGAATCCCAGCGGAAACATTCTAAACAAAGTTGAATATACACATACTCTTCATCTCCAGCGGTAGCCCGGGATTAAGCTTCCCAATACTCCCCCAACAATTTGTCAAGGATTTATTTCCAGACAGATATGCACTTCAATGTTTCACATTCATACATCATAGCACATACATGACAAATGCATACAACATAATCTCATTTATTTTGAGAACATCATTACGCCATGCATACATCTGCATGCAACTGACCATTTTCCTTGTAGGAAAAGTCAATCAACAAGTCAAAGACCTATTCTGGATAGAATCACTTCTTCCAGTTAATGATAGGCAATCAACATACCTCTTCTGGTTAGATTTGTTTCCCTAGTGAAGTCACCATCATAATACCTATTCTTGTTAGATTTATTTCTCCCGGTTAAAAATAGGCAAAAGACATTCACAGTTTCTCCTAGCCGAGTGACCCGCAGTGGCCGTGTTTTCGCACCTATCATTCGAGGGAGTGTTAATCCTGATAAAAAGGTCGTTGAAAGTACTGAACCTAAGAAAGCAGTTGAGGAATCTAGTGGTACTACTCTATAAAAATTTGTGGATGATATATTAAAGATTATCAAGATGAGAGACTACAGGATCATAGATCAATTGTTGTAGACTCCATCAAAGATATCTATCCTAGCCTTGCTAATGAACTCTTCTACCCACATGGAATCTTTGATGAGAGTGTTGGACTAAGCTTTCGTGGAAAGTGATATGCCTTTGGACCAATTCAACAGTGTGGTAGGGAATATTACATCCTATAAAAACCTGAGTTTCTGTGATGATGAATTTCTCGACGAAGGAATGAATCATAACTTGGATCTCCATATCTCCATGAACTGCAAGAATGATTCATTATCCAATGTGCCGATTGAAAATGGGTTCGTTTTAAATGTCATATCGAGGAGCACGCTTATGAAGCTGAAGTCCCAAGGAACTCTCATGCGCCAAAGTGGCATAATTGTGAAATCTTTCGATGGATCAAGGAAGTCTAACATCGGGGAAGTAGATTTGCTTATTCATATAGGCCCACACTTATTTCAGATTACTTTCCAAGTTATGGATATTATGCCTTCTTACAGCTGTTTATTGGGACGACCATGGATACACCAGAAAGGGGCTATCACTTTAACTTTGCACCAGATGATGAAGTTTGTGCGTGAAGGAAAAGTGGTCATCATAAATGGAGAACAAGCATTGTTAATATCTCATTTATCCTCTTTCAGTGTTATGGAAGCGGATGAAGCTGCTATTGGAACTCAGTTCCAAGCTTTATCCATTGATAATATAAGGGAAAATGAGAATTTTATAGCTTAGTTTAAGGATGCTCAACAGGTAGTGCGTAATGGCCCTAGTAAGGTATGGGGGCAGATTGTGGATCCACCTATGAATAAAAATAGATCTGGTTTGGGATTCTCTGTGAAGAGTAATAAACGTAAGGACATGAAGTCGAAGTCTTCTTTGGGTGCATATCAAGATATCTTTCATAGTGGGGGTTATATTTATTCAACTGCTCCTAGGATCAATGCTATTGTGGAAGATGAAGCAGAGACGAAGATGCTGAACTACGTGACGCATGGAGTTAGAGTCCAAAATTGGATCACCATTGATGTTCCCTCTTGCATTCATGTCTCAAAGTAATTTGATTTTTTGTTAATCTTTTCAAAAATATTTCACTCTGCCCAAGGTGAAAGCATTGATATTGTATGGGATTATCTATTGCTTTGATCTTTAAAATCAATAATAAAAGTTGTCTTTGATTCCGAAATTGTGTCTTTATTTTCTGCTTTTTCTTGGAAAATGGTAATAAAAAAAACATTTCAAAATAAATAATAACTAATTGAATATGAATAATCACTTGCTATATGTGTCAATTTCTAAAAGCAATCATAAATCATATGTGCATATTAATTAAAAAACCTGTTGAATACAATGACCCTGCACCCTCTCCCAACTTCGAATATCTTGCATATGTGGCCGAAGAAGAAGAATATGATGTAATTCCATAATAGGTTTCAAGGTTTCTTGAGAGTGAGGAAAGTGCCATTCAACCATATAAAGAGCCGTTAGAGACAATTAATTGGGGAAAAGAGGAAGATCCAAGAGAGTTCAAGATTGGAGCATTGCTGCATACCGACGTGAAGAGAAGGTTGGTTGAATTGTTGAAAGAATATGTGGACATCTTTGCTTGGTCATACCAATATATGTCGGGGTTGGATACTAATATTGTGGAACATCATTTTCTGCTAAAGCCAGAATGCCCGCCAATCAAGCAGAAATTGTGAAGAACTCACCCTGATATGGTAGTAAAAATTAAAGAAGAAGTTTTAAAGCAGATTAATTCTAGTTTTCTTGTGACATCAGTGTACCCTCAGTGGATTTCCAATATTGTCCCAGTACCAAAGAAAGACGTAAAAGTTTGCATGTGCGTTGATTATAGAGATTTAAACAAAGCTAGTCCAAAAGACGACTTTCCTTTGCCATATATTGATATGTTGGTTGATAGTACAGTGAAATTCAAAGTATTCTCGTTCATAGTTGGATTTTTCGGATACAATCAAGTCAAAATGGCTCCTGAGAACATGGAAAAAAACAACGTTTATTACACCCTGGGGAACATTCTGTTAGAGTGATGCCCTTTGGGTTGAAGAACGCTGGTGCAACGTACTAGAGGGTTATGACAACCCTATTCCATGATCTAATGCACAAGGAAATTGAGGTATATGTTGGTGATATGATTGCCAAATCTCAGACTGAAGAAGGGCATATAGAAGATTTGTTGAAATTATTTCAGTGTTTGAGGAAGTATCGTCTCCGCTTGAATCTAAATAAATGCACCTTTGGTGTCTGATAAGGAAAATTGTTAGGTTTCATTGTCAGCCAAAAAAGGAATTGAAGTTGATCCTGGTAAAGTCAAAGCAATTCAGGAAATGCCAACGCCAAGAACTGGAAAGCAAGTTAGAGGCTTCCTTGGGCGTTTGAATTACATTTCTAGATTTATCTCCCATATGACTGTGATGTGTGAGCCGGTCTTTAAGTTGTTAAAGAAAGATCAGGGTTTTGTATGGACAGATGATTGCCAGAGGGAATTTAAAAGTATTAACGAGTATCTTCTTGAACCTCCTATCTTGCTCCCGCCCTTCGAAGGAAGATCATTGATTATGTATCTAACAGTGTTAGATAATTCTATGGGTTGTATATTGGGACAAAAATATTAAACAGGGAAGAAGAGACATGCCATTTATTATCTCAGCAAGAAGTTTACTGACTATGAGTCGCGTTATTCTATGCTGGAAAAGACATGTTGTGCTCTGGCCTGGGCGACAAAGCGGTTGCTGCAATATATGTTGAATCATACTAGTTGGTTGATTTCCAAGATGGATCCAATTAAGTATATTTTTGAAAAGTCTGCTCTTACTGGGAGAATTTCCCGTTGGAAGATATTGTTGACTGAATATGATATTGAATACCTTACTTCAAAAGTTATAGAAGGCATTGTGTTGGCGGATTATCTTGCTCACCAACCGGTTGATGGTTATCAGTCTGTTAAATATGATTTCCTTGATGAGGATGTTATGTTTCTGAAAGTGAAAGATTGTGATGAACCATTGCCTGAGAAAGGTCCTGATCTTGAATCTCGTTGGGGCATGGTGTTTGATGAACCTATAAATGTTTATGGGAAAGGAATTGATGATGTGATTATTACTCCTCATGGGTCATATATCACTTTTACTACAAGGTTGGTATTTGATTGCACCAATAACGTGTCAGAGTATGAAGCTTGTATCATAGGTCTCGAGGAGGCTACAAATCTCATAAATTAAAACTCTAGATGTATATGGCGATTCAGCTTTGGTGATAAATCATATTAAAGGAGAATAGGATACTCGTCACCCTGGCTTGATTCCCTACAAATACTATTCTATAAGATTATTACCCTTCTTTAATAAAGTTGAATTCCATCACATACCTAGAGATGAAAATCAGATGGCGGATGCTTTGGCAACTTTGGCTTCTATGTATCAAGTAAATACTTGTAAAGATGTGCCTCGTATCACAGTGTGGCGTCTGGATAGGCCGACTCATGTATTTGTGGCAGAAGAAACGTCAGACGAAAAAACTGTATTATGACATCAAACTTTTTCTCCAGACTCAAGAATATCTGGCTGGTGCGTCAAACAAGGATAGAAAGACATTGAGAAGGTTGGAAAGTATCTTTTTCCTCAATGAAGAGGTGCTATACAAAATGAATTATGACATGGTCTTGCTCAGATGCGTGGATAGACACGAAGTAGACATGTTGATGCATGAGATCCATGAAGGATCCTTTGGCACTCATGCTAATGGATATTCGATTGCAAAGAAGATGCTTAGGGCAGGTTACTATTGGATAATAATGGAATCAGATTGTTACAAATTTGCAAAGAAGTTCCATAAATGCCATATGTGATCGGTGGATCTGGAACTGACTGTTTAACGCTGGTTCACGAAATGTCGCGGAAGCAAGAGTCGCCACCGTCTTTTATTTTCTCCAAATGGAAAGGACAAAAGCACAGAAAAATTCCTTATAGAGATTGCTCTCGGTTCGGGAGGTAGATTATAGAAAGGGAAGGTGTTAGCACCCTTTCTATCCATGGTTATCCATGGGCTCTTAGATACTTGCTCACTTGTGTTTTCAAAAATGGTTTGTTTGCTTTTCAACTGTGGGTTTTAAAAAGTTTCTTTGAAAATTTCAGTTCGACTCTTGTATCGGTCCTCAAGAGTGTTTGAAAAATTGCTTTCGAAAGCTTTTGAAAATGTGTTGGTGTGAAAAGTATTTTTGATTTGAAATTAGAGCAAGTATCCTTGAGAACCTACCTACCCTAAGGAATTTGTCTGTGTAAATGTCCTTTAAAAGTAGTGCCATCCCACCATTGAGAGGTAGGTAGCACCACCTTTGGAGGTGTTCGGGTCAATTCGAGGTTCAGGACATGGTGATCACCAGAGCAATGGGAAGACACCTTAGAAGCTACCCTCATGCCAGGTTCCCGGATCATGAGGACTTACTAAAACATCCTCTACTCGACGATCACCTTTCGAAAGGCAACAGTGAGGCGTACCCTAGGGGTGGTGTGTGCGATTCATGTGTCATTTTCATTGATATTTGTCTTGTCATGTTTATTGGTGTTCTACGCTTGATTTTATTTTAAGTCCATACATTCTTTCATGCTTATTTAACAGTTAAAAGTTGCGGGAAAATAAATCTACAACTATTACAAATGGCGCGGGTCCACATCGCCAAAATTAAACCAGACCCGATTTGACAGAAGATAAATAAAGTAAAAGAAAGTGTGAAAAGTTAAATTGTCCGAGTTACATGGCTTTGGGAGAGATACATAATGAATTAAGCGAAATAAAATAAATACGCGAAATAAAGGAATTAAAAACAAAATTAGGGCGTTGGACCCTTTTGCAAAAAATATTTAATAAGGAATTTAAAATTAAAATAAGAATGTTTTTTGGTATTTTTAGTTATTAAGATTTAATGGAAAAAAGAGAATTAATTATGACTAAAATAAAATGTCAAACCCTAATTCTAATTATTTTTAGTTATTATGAAAAATATTGAATTTTTAACTAATTTAAACCTAAGTTAATTTACATGCATTTTTAATTTATGAAAATAAATAAAATAAATATTATTATTGTAAAAAAAAGGAAATTAAAAGGAATAATATTAACAATTAAACCTAAATTCTATATATTTTTTGGATTTTTAGTTATTAAAAAGAATTAAAATTGTAACCTAATTAAAACTAAATATTTATATGTTAACTTATTTTTGAAAATAATTAAAATAATAAATTTGTTATATTTTGGGTCTTTTCTGATTTTTTAGGCATTTTTGTATTTTTGTAAAAAAAACAATTAATTAAATCAAAGCAAAACAAATAATAAAACAATGAATAAAATAAAATAAAATATGTGCAAACCAGGGAGGGGTTCAGTCCCAATATGGAGGTGTGACTTGGAATAGTCTGGCCCAATTCTGAAGCCTCCTTTGACTTTTTGCTAGCATGCTGTGCGTTGACTGGAGAGTAGCGTGTTCATCCATCCTCAGCCTTGTGATTGTGGACGTTGGGCACGTGGACGCTCTGATCTGGGGGATGTATGGTATGCTCCCACCTGAAAACTGCATATGAGCGCGTTTTGCAAAATATTATTGAAATAACGTAGACCTGGGGCTCGAACCCAGGTCTTGGATGTGAACGCTATCAACACCTGCCAGCTGAACCATTGAATTGTTTTGTATATTTAATAAACCATGAACATAATAAAACAAGCGAGAGTTAGTGCCTCAAAAAACGCGCGTAATTCAAAAGAACCACTGGCCGTTGGACACGAGGTCATCTTCTTCAATTTTCCTGAAACACAAATATGAGGCAACGGTTTTTAAGCGTTGCTGTAGACAACCTACAAGAAAATAACGATTAGCTGCTGGGTGCTCATAAATTGAGCGCGACCCATGGATTTTCCTCGTCCAAACGCGCTGAGTCTAATGATGGCATTGTGATGGTCTAATTTTGCTTGGTCTGAAAACCCCTAATTTAAAACCTGCAAACCCTAGAATCTCAAACATGGTATCATCGCATATATAGCACAAAAACTCAATTAAACATGATGGTTAGCTTTAAAACATCACAATGAATATAAATCCACCAATAAAAGATGCAAAAGATGCGTGAATTATGATGCACGATTCTGCAATTTCTTTGAAACAGTTCGAGTCACAGGTACCAATTCTTGGAGCTTTTGTTGTTGTTTTTGATTGGAGCACGTTCAGTGAGGCTTCAGGAAGCTATTGGGATCGTTGTTGTGCCTTCAATCGCCTCCTAAAGTTGATTTCAGTTTTTCAGTTTTCAAGCAATTTTTCAAGTTTTTAATGGCCTCTTATGCGCAGCTTTTTTGTCTAATGCAATTAGGTTTATGTTCCTGGTTATGTAGTGAATGAATTAGGTTAAAAAGATTGATCAAAATCCATTGCTTTTATTGTTTTCAATATTTGATTTCTTAAGAATCCTTTTCATATCTTTTCACATGGTTTTTGTATCAATTATGTTTCAATCAAGCCAAATCTTTCCATAATTGGCTAAGCACGAAATATCAAGTCTAAAACATGTATAAAAAGATTCATTTGGTTCATTTAGATATTTTCCACATATTTAATTGATTTAATTGAATTAATATGAATAAAAATTCAAATAAATAAATAAAAAATGAGAAAATACTTCCCTTTGGGCCAAGTGGTCGTGCACATGCTTGGAATGATGAATCTTGGAAGAAAAATGGGCCCATTAGCAATTTTGAATGATTTGCATCAATGTTGACTTTTCAAAATATCCAAAAATTTCCCAACTTCCACAAGGCATAACTTGCTCAATTTTTAAGCTTTTCTCATGTTCTTGGACATTTTGGAAAGGTATTTGAGTCCTCTAACCAATGTCTTTGGTCCCATGCCATTTTGATTTACCAATCTCAAGTTATGGCCTTTGACTTAAAATCCCTTTTTGTTGACTTTTGAAAATGACCTATAATGTTGAAATTGATAACTTTTTGTGAGAGCATTTCTTGGACTTGGAGTATGAAGATGAGTTGTAGGAAATGTCTTTCTCTTCAAAATGAGCTTTGGATGGAATTTTTCTGATAATCCATGTGAAAGTTATGCCCTGGTCAATTTCAGTTGACTTTTTCAGCTGTCCAAATATAGTAACTTTTGCATCTTTGATGATTTCTGAGCCAAATTTTGAGAATCATGATCAAGCATTGATCAAATGATGTTTGTGGCTTCAAAATGATATGTTGACCAAAAATTTGAACTTTTGACTGTCAAATGACCATTTTGCCCCTACAGTTGACTGTAGTGCAATTTAGGGTTTTGACTGTGCAATTTTGAGCTGAATGCCTTGAAACTTGATATGAGGATACTTGACCATATTTGTAAGCATGTGAGACTTGATTGGGCCTTTGGAAACTTCCTTTTCTTGATCAGAACACAAACCCTAGTTTTGACTGTATAGGAGACAGTTGCACTACACAACCCTTGGGGAATTTTGTGACTTGGCTTGGCAATTTCTTGAAGAATATGGGAGGGCAAATTTTGGGGTACAACACCATATTTATGCTGACAAAATTCATGTGCCTCTGACACTCCTTAATGTTATTTCTTCTTTGTGGCCTTTCTCTATGTGGGGTATTGACATGATTGGAATGATTGAACCCAAGGCGTCAAATGGACATCGTTTTATCTTGGTAGCAATTGACTATTTCACCAAATGGGTAGAATCAGCTTCATATGCTAACGTTAATAAGCAGGTGGTAGTACAATTTATCAAGAACAATCTTATATGTCAGTATGGTGTGCCAAGTAGGATTCTCATCGACAATGGCTTAAATTTGAATAATAAGATGATGACAGAACTTTGTGAAGAATTCAAGATTGTCCATCATAATTCATCTCCTTACAGGCTAAAGATGAATGGGGTTGTTGAAGATGTCAATAAAAACATTAAGAAGATCATCCAAAAAATGATTGTTACCTATAAAGATTGGCATGAGATGCTTCCTTTTTCTTTGCATGGATATCATACATCCATCCATACTTCAACAGAGGAAACCCCGTTCTCTCTTGTGTATGGTATGGAAGAAGTGCTCCCCGTTTAGGTTGAGATTCCCTCCTTACGTGTGATAATGGAAACCCAGTTGTTAGAGGCTGAATGGGTCCAGAACAGGTTTGACCAATTGAATTTGATTGAAGAAAATAGAATGACAACTTTGTATCATGGTCAGTTATATCAGAAGAGAATGAAGAAACATTTTGATAAGAAGGTCAAGCCTCGCGAATTCAGAGAAGGCAGCCTCATGCTCAGGAGGATCATGTCTTTTAACGTTGATTCTAGGGGCAAGTGGACTCCCAATTTTGAAGGCCCATATGTTTTCAAGAAAGCCTTCTCTGGTGGTGCATTAATTCTTGAAACTATGGATAGCGAGGAGTTCCCAAGCCATATGAATGCTAATGCAGTCAAGAAATACTTTGCCTAAAGAAATAAAAGAACAGCTCGCTAAGTCGAAAACCCAAAAGGGCAGCTTAGGAAAAAAGAGAGCGTCTCGGTGGGCTGAAAACCCGAAAGGGCGGTCTAGGAAAAAATTAGAGTCATAAAGAGAATAAATTTTTCCCGGTAGGTTGAAAACTCGCAAAGTAAATCTAGGAAAAAGTCAAAGATTTCTTGGTAAGTAACTGCATCAGACAAGACTTCATCATTGAAGCAACAATCTTCTTGGATCCTCACCATACTTTAACAGAAGTCGCTGCTCAGGAATTCAAAGTTGTTAGAGAGAATAGTGGTCATTGTATTTCAATGTATCTTTTCCAATATATTACCATTTTCCAAACTTTGTAATCATCTATGGAGTCTCGCCATTCGCAGACTACCATTCTATTAATAAAGTTTGAGCTTTTATCCAAATATTTGCAATTCTTATTTCATTTTGCTTACAGAAACTCAATTTATTATTGATAGTAATTTTTAAAACCGAAGGATTAAATAACAAAATTGTTTTTTGAAAAGAATTTACAAATTACTTTTTACTTTAGATTTTGTGACTCAAGAAAAACAAAAATGGTGATTCCAAGGACGGACGAACTCTGAAATTTTGGAAGTTTGTTTTCCCCAGAAAGGTTCTCTCAGGTAACTTTTGCTGGTATGCGTATAAGCTTTGGGTGTTTCTAAGATAGTTAGAGATTAAAAATATTGAGGTATGGTTCGGTGTTGGGTTTGTGATCCAATTTTCCCCAGTCAAGTCTTGGTTCATTTTGATTTCGGGTTTGCATGGTCTGAAGCCTCCATCCCAGATTCCCTAGTAAGGTCTTCACTCATATGAAGAAAGTTCCTTCTCCCTTGGCGTGCTAAAGTGGAAACATTTGTAAAACTTCGCCCTTTTGAAGTGTTGGCATTATTATTGTAGTTTGTTTCCCAGGCAACTAGACAAGGGCAGTGTCTTTTTCTAAGAAGTGTTGAAATAGTTGTCAACTTTTTGGGTTTTCTCCCGCCAAGTGTTGGGTTTGATTTGAAATCCCCATAATTTTGATTTCTTGCATTATTGTTTGACTTCTTAGATCCCCAAGTAAAGCTGAGATAATGTTTTTCTCTGAAAGTTGTTATCCCCATGTGATTTCATAATTTCTCCCTAGGGAAGTTTGTGTAATCATCACTTTTGGTAGTAAAAAAAAATATTTTGGGCTTCCCTCAATGATGTGGTGTTGCCCTCCCCAATGACAATAGTACGAGATCCCCAATTGATATCTCGACGATACAGTTTTCGTCTGCCCTAATGAAGTCAGTATTATAATCTCCAGTGGAAGTCTAAACAGTGAGACATTTGTTTTCCCATTGAAGTTTTTGTGATGTTCCCCAGTGAAGACTGGAGGAGGATGTTAGATCCCTATGTTTGCACTGATTTTATTGTTTTAATTTGATTACTCTCGAATTATGTTTATTCTCAGTAAAGTTAATCCATGGGACAAGACTTTGTTTCCTCATTTGGTGCTTACTTTCTTATAAATTTTAATCCTGGATGTGATTTAGCCGAGTATCGATTTTACCCAAGTTGGTTTTGTCTGGTTATTCCTAGTGTTGTGTGTCTGTGTTGTTAGCATATACATGATAACATTCATGCGTTCATACATACATCATACATAGCTGAATTAACATTCATGCTTTCATACATACATACATACATACATACATCATACACTATTTACAAAGTTATGTTACCCTCTCTCCACTAGATTGTCAACCTTAAACAAAAAGTGTATATCCTTTCAATTTCCCCATTGAGTTACCTCTCGTGGAAGAATTTTTCTTCAACCTTCCTACTTCACCTCATTGTCTGGTTAGATCCGTTTTTCCCTTTTGAGTTTATTTCTCATCAGCTGCTATCTTGGTTGACTGTTTCACTCCAGTTTATTTCTGGTTTAGATCTGTAGTTCTAAGAAACATTGTTATTCTGATTTCTGCAGGCTTTAGGCCCGAGTTTTAGAATGTGCATTTATTTTGCACGAGAAAAATTTACCTCCTCAGCAGGAATAAATTGGCATTTCGCCAAGTCATAATTCTTTTTCCAACAGCATTATTGCAACTCCTTCTCATAACAGCAGATGGCAAGTCTCTTTATTTGACCAACTTGTACTTCTCCAGAAAGTCTGTTAGCTCCTAGAGAAGATTCATGATTTGTTACTCCGATGAATGGTAGTCTCGTCATTATGGGAGATAGTTCATTATTTAGATTTGTTACTCCGATGAATGGTAGTCTCGTCATTATGGGAGATAGTTCGTTGTTGAGATTTGTTACTCCAATGAATGGTAGTTCGTCATTATGGGAGATAGTTCTTTGTTGAGATTTGTTACTCCAATGATTGGTAGTCTCGTCTTTATGGGAGATAGTTCATTGTTAAGATTTGTTACTCCTATGAATGGTAGTCTCGTCATTATGGGAGATAGTTTGTTCTTAATATTTGTTACTCTAATGAATTGTCGTCTCGTCATTATGGGAGATAGTTCGTTATTGAGATTTGTTACTCCAATGGATGGTAGTCTCGTCATTATGGGAGATATTTTGCTGTAGAGATTTGTTACTCCTATGAATGGTAGTCTCTTCATTATGGGAGATAGTTTGTTGTTGAGATTTGTTACTCCAATGAATGATAGTCTCGTCATTATGGGAGATAGTTCGTTGTTGAGATTTGTTACTCCAATGGATGGTAAGATCATCATTATGGGAGGTAGTTCGTTGTTGAGATTTGTTACTCCGATGAATGGTAGTCTCGTCATTATGGGAGATGATTCATTGTTGAGATTTGTTACTCCAATGGATGGTAGTCTCCTCATTATGGGAGATAGTTCATTATTGAGATTTGTTACACCGATGAATGGTAGTCTTGTTATTATGGGAGATAGTTCGTTGTTTAGATTTGTTACTCTGATGAATGGTAGTCTCATCATTATGGGAGATAGTTAGTTGTTGAGATTTGTTATCTCCGATGAATGGTAGTCTCGTCATTATGAGAGATAGTTTGTTGTTGATATTAGTTACTCCAATGAATGGTAGTCTCGTCATTATAGGAGATAGTTTATTGTTGAGATTTTTTACTCTGATGAATGGTAGTCTCGTCATTATGGGAGATAATTTGTTGTTGATATTTGTTACTCCAATGAATGGTAGTCTCGTCATTATGGGAGAGAGTTTGTTGTTGAGATTTGTTACTCCAATGGATGATAGTCTCGTTATTATGGGAGATAGTTCATTATTGAGATTTATTACTTTGATGAATGATAGTCTCTTCATTACGGGAGATAGTTCATTGTTGAGATTTGTTACTCCGATGAATGGTAGTCTCGTCATTATGGGAGATAGTTCGTTGTTGAGAATTGTTACTCCAATGAATGGTAGTCTCATCATTATGGGAGATAGTTCATTGTTGAGATTTGTTACTCCAATGGATGGTAGTTTCATCATTATGGGAGATAGTTCGTTGTTGAGATTTATTACTCCGGTGAATGGTAGTCTTATCATTATGGGACATAGTTTGTTGTTGAGACTTGTTAGTCCAATGAATGGTAGTCTCGTCATTATGGGAGATAGTTCGTTGTTGAAATTTGTTACTCCAATGAATGGTAGTCTCGTCATTATGGGAGATAGTTCATTCTTGAGATTTGTTACTCCGATGAATGGTAGTCTCGTCACTATGGGAGATAGTTTGTTGTTGAGATTTCTTACTCTGATGAATGGTAGTCTTTTCATTATGGGAGATAGTTCACTGTTGAGATTTGTTACTCCAATGAATGGTAGTCTCGCCATTATGGGAGATAGTTCATTGTTGATATTTGTTACTCTGATGAACGGTAGTCTCGTCATTATGGGAGATAGTTTGTTGTTGAGAGTTTTTTACTCCAATGAATGGTAGTATCGTCATTATGGGATATAGTTTGTTTTTGAGATTTGTTACTCCAATGGATGGTATTCTTGTCATAATGGGAGATAGTTCGTTGTTGAGATTTATTACTCTGATGAATGGTAGTCTCATCATTATGGGATATTGTTTGTTGTTGAGATTTGTTACTCCGATGAATGGTAGTATCGTCATTATGGGAGATAGTTCTTTGTTGAGATTTTTTACTTCGATTAATGGTAGTCTCGTCATTATGGGAGATAGTTTGTTGTTGAGATTTGTTACTTCGATGAATTATAGTCTCGTCATCATGGGAGATAGTTCGTTGTTGAGATTTGTTACTCCGATAAATGGTAGTCTTGTCATTATGGGAGATAGTTTGTCATTGAGATTCACATTGCTTTGGAGAAATTCACTCATAAGTACTGATGATGGTCATTTGTGACTTACCCTAGTATTGATGTTTTCTAATGCTATCCTACCACTTCTTTCAACCATGTGGGTCGACATTACCTTTTTTTCTATCTTCTTAGTAAGTGGATAGTTTGCGGTTATCTGTCGATCAGTATTATCCTTTATTTTCTCTCCTTAATGTTTGAGTTGATATTACTTTGACTCCTCCTCGGGCTTTACCCCAATAGTGTTCACCAGTGATTTATTTTCCTGGTCTGTTTTGTTTTGATCTTGTATTTTCTTTTTCCCAAGTACTGTCCCGTGTCACCTTTTGGATCTGTTTACTTGCATGCACAATCATAAGCATTGCATCGCCTCTTAAGGCTAAAAATAGGGTTTTTTTTGTATTTAAGTATCTTCAATTGCATCGACACGAAATTTTTTAACTTTCATATCCCCAGATATAAGACACTTAAATAAGGGCAGTTATTGTACCCCAATTTTTACCCCTAAGATTCCTCTATCATCTCATATCAAATCAATCACAACAAAATCACACTAAGATTTGGTTCTTCCCCTTATCTTTAGGTTTTCTCATTAGGAATCACCAAGAACCTTGAATCATATATATTTTGTATTAATTAATTTTAACTAACAAATGCAATGAATGTTTACTCTAATTGATGATGCTATAGGTGAAAGCACAACACATTTCATCAGGTGGATCTATAGGTTCATGAGTTTATTTACATGCCTTCTTCAACAAAGCTTCATTGATATTCAAGTTCATCATTGAAGATACTTTGAAGTGATATCATGACAAGGTCTACTATGATTCATCATGCCTCAATTTGTCAAAGAAAATGAAAATATGCAAGAGTTGATTGAAGAAGTTTGACCTAATTGGACAAGTTCTTGATTTCTTGATCACAAGTGCATAACTCTCTCAATTATCAATGTTTGGAAGTGATTTTTGTTGATATGGGTTCTTATTATCATCCGCAAAAACTTCTATTCACATGGCAAAAGTATTTGTTCAAGAAAGTTTGTCAAAACTTAAAGGGGTTCCCAAGGAATTTTATTGCTCTAGGAGCTAGGGTTTTAAACTTCTAAGAGCAATACCTTGCCCATCTTTTGAGATTTTTGAGTAATTCTAAAGGCATGCTTCTATTTATGTGGAAGATATCTAATGATGAAGAAATATTAAAAGTGCTCTAGATAGGCCATCAAATTCTCTGATGTGACTTCAAAAGATCATAACTTGGACAATATTTATCTCCTTGAGCCCATTAGTTTTCCATAATGATCTTAAGGATGTGAACTTCAACTCTTATTTTATGTGCAAAACTTGAAAATGGATGGAAGATTCCCTAAGAATGCAAAAGATTATAGGTCACCTCATGAATTTTCACCAACTTCACAAAGTCATAACTTTCTCAATTCTTGGATTTTTTAAGTGGTTAAAATCTTAAAATGTCATTTAAGAGATCTAATTCATGCTATCCTTTTTGGTCAAAAGCAAATTTTAAGTGGAAGGCCGTGTTTGGATGCAAAACATTATAGGTCATTTTTGAAGAAAAAACTTAGAATTTTTCTAAGTACAAAAAGTCAGCATCTTTTTCCAAACTTTGACTCAACACAACTTTTAGCTCAAGCATACATTTGATCCCATTATTTTCACATTGTAAAGGTTGTAACCTCATCTTTCAAATGCTTCAAGAATCATTCCCTAAGACCCCTTGAGCTATGAACACCATGGATTCAAACTTGGTACCTTGAAACTGAAGTTTCCTCCAAAGTAAGAATTTGAAATCCATATTCCAGCTTCTAATCATCAAATTTTTGCGTGTTTTTACTTCGGATCATGTTTATCACGTTGAAACGCAAGCTTTGGTTCAGTTTTGAGCAAAATAGAAGTCACAGTTTTCATGTTTATCACATTATTATCACATTGAAACGCAAGCTTTGGTTGAGTTTTGAGCAAAATAGAAGTCACAGTTTTCATGTTTGTAATTTCACACGAATTTCCTCCAAACTTAATCATTCCACACACTTGAGTATTCCATTTGCTTCCCTATAAATAGAGGGTCATACCTCATTCATTTTCTCAAGCTTGAAGAGCCAAAATCACTCTGTCAAACTCCCTCTATAACACCCTTTTCTGAGATTTCGAATTCCTCTTTTCACCATTTTTAATCCAATTTCTTCATTTATCCTTCATCCTTGAACTTCCCTGAAGCTAACAGAAGAGGAATCAAGCCTTGAGGTACCCTGAATCGTGCTAGCCAAGTCCATTTACATAGAAATTTCATCTGACTTCGTTCAGGTAGTTTAAGGCACCAAATCTTCTAACTCAAATTACTGGAATGGTCTATGATGTTCACTGATGCTCACTCTTAACTCAATTTTGGTGAAACAATGCATTTGAGACTTCTGATTTTTGATTTTGACATTTTTAAACAATTCTGATTTTCAAGTAGACACGTATAATGGTACCACTATGATCGCGTAAATTTATAAATTTAAGGATCTTGGATTTACCCTACTTGCAGGAGATTGGAGGTTGAAGACGACCTACGTGTCGTTCTTCAACCAATGACACTGAGCCAATTGTTTTATTTTCATTGGATGGATTTTCTTATGTTGTACGCGTGCACTTCAGCTTAGATCCATGATGCTCCCTCACCTCAAATCCATTGGATCTGCCAACATGTATTAGTGAGAGAGATCCAACGCATGTACTTTTTCTGATTTATTTTATTTTATAAAATTATTTTTTAATTTTCTTTTATCTTTAAAAATTCATAACTCTTATATTTTTGATCCAAAAATTATTAAAAAAAATACAAAAATACTTTAAATTATTTCTGATTTTGTGAATATTTTTTCATATTTATATTTTCTTTTTTGTTATTTTTAATACTTTTTGTTTTGTTTGCCTTATTTTAGTTATTTTAAAAATACTTTTTGATGTTTTTAAATTATGAAAAGTTTTATAAAAATCATTTTCATTATTTCTGACTTTTCTAAAATTTTTCTAGGATTTTATTTTCACTCCTATTTTTGATCTTTTTCCCATTTATTTGAACGATTTTAATCCTAAAATACTTTCTGTTTAAAAAAAATAACCAAAATTTTTATAAAAATATTTGAGATTACTTTTGATTTTTTCTATGGTCTTTTAAAATTTTCTTTGATATTTTGAATTTAGTTTTCTATTTTAAATTTTATTTTCATTTTAAAAATACAATTTAAAAATCATTTTCCTCTCTTTATTTCATTCATTAAATGAAATTTATTTGTAATATATTTTTACTCTGTGATCGTTGATCCAAAACTTCATTAACATCATTGGATCTTGGGTGTTGAATTTAATTCCACCAAAATGGATGGATGATTTTAATGATAGTTTGATCAAATGTTTTGATTCAAATTTTCCCTTTCCGCTTTCATCTCATCCTCTTCTCACTTGTATCATATGTTGTTAGAGAATGATCTATATATCATTCCTCTAAACGTATGGTACATAGATTGCTATTGACTGACCTCAAAATAGGTGCGACTTCTATATAAGTCCACTTACGATTGCTTAACATAGTGCTAAATTTCGTCCCGATTTGAGAAACGATCATTCCTGGCCCAAACTCATGTTTACAAGCCCAAGCATATTTTATTTAAAACCTTTGATCCAATAATCTTGAGATTCATTGTTAGGAGGCTTTGGTCTTATCAATCCTCTAATGAATCTTCATAAGCTTTGGTCAAAGTGAATCACTTAAACATCGTTGATCATTTATTGTTGCCTTGTGAATTTGAGATGAATGATATACTTGACAAAAAGCAACTGAAAATTGTTGTTGAGAGGCTTTGATTTTATCAATCTTCTAATGAGTTTTCAAATGCAAGTTTCAAGATGGTCATTCAACTGACCTCTAATTTCTAACTCATTAACATTTGACTTTTATTTTTATGCTTTTACTTTTTTCTTTTACTTTAAGAACCATATACCTTAGCATTTACATTTCATGTTATTTTCATCTTTACTCACTTGAGCATTTATCTTTATGTCATTTTGTTTTGCTCACTTGAGCTTTCATTTTCTTTTTGAAGATACCTAATAACTAACTTGAACAATAAAAAAAAACTTTAATGTTACTTGGACTATTTGGTTACTATCCTTGGCATTTTAGAGTTATGGACTTCTTGGACAGGGTTAGAGATCTTGACCTACCTTGAGACCTTGTGACTTATATTGCTACTTTGTCTAGAGTTCTTGGGGTTTACCCCAAGATATTGGGTTGTTTGTTTTCTTTGTGTGCAAGTTATTCTGACTATGTGCTTTGTCTATGATTGGTATTTCATCTGTATACAGCTGTTACTCTGCCCAATTTTTTGTGAAGACTTAATGTATTTGAAGCTTAGTTTTCTTAATAGGTTTATTATCTTTTCTGGTTTGGTTTAAAATCCAAAGGATGGGAATTCGACATTGACTCATTGTGTCAAGTGTTGGCTTCTTGTTGGTTAGACGATTCTTTTCCCTAGCTTTTACCTTATGCTTAGGATAGTCACTTCATATCCTCCCATCTTATTTAATTTCAAAAATATTTTCCCTCCTTTTCAAAACTCTTCTTGTTTTTAAACTTGAATCACTTTTCACAATAAACTTGGACTTAGGTCCATGCATTTTCAAAAATATTTTCTTAATCAAACTTTAACCAGCTTAATAATACTTTGGCATTTTTGTGAGAAGACTAAAAGTCAATCAATCTCATTCAAACCATTTTTCCACTTTGGTTTTTTACCTTAAAACTTTTCTCAAAAGATTAGACTCTTGTCAATCCTTGTAGTGATGCGAGCTACTATACTTCTACGATATGTAGTGAAGTGAGATATTTTCTACTTGGGTGTTGAGTAAGGCTTTATTGATTTTTAAATCCAAGCCATATACTATACGTTGAGATGATGCAAATTCTCCTTTCTGATAATCATGGGTAGTAAGTATGTTCTTCCATTCGGATAAGACGATGATGTCTCATCTCTTAAAATTAACCAACACATTTGTGTTTTAAAATTTTTAAATGGTGAACTACGAGTACCCTGATCCCCTATTGCATAGAAGGCTGTACGTAGGCACTAAAGGTTCACAACCAAGGCGGGTGCAAAAATTTAAAAAATACTTCTTTTCTCATCTCCACCATTTATTTTGTATACAACACTTAAAGCCAAAATTTACAAATTTACAAAGAGGTTCATGCATAGTACCGTAGATGTTTAGGATGCTAATACCTTCCCTTTGCATAACCAATCCCTTAACTTAGATTCTATCCCCCTCTTTTTGGGTTATTCACTCTTTTCCCATTCCTTTGGAAACAATAAAGTGCGGTGGCGATTTTTATTTGATATGTGAAAGTCAAGTCAATCCAATGGCTTAGTCTTAACATTTTTACCACTACATCGGGAAATGCAATTTAGTCGTCCTAAGAAATCTCTGACCTCTTTCTCAATACGGGTAGCCGACATTTCTTGAATAACTTTAACTTTTGCAGGATCAACTTCAATACCTTTACCACTGACGGTGAAACCCAGGAGTTTACCGGATCTCACCCCAAGAGTGCATTTGTTCAGATTTAGCCTTAGTTTGTGCTTCTTCAACCTTTCAAATAAATTATGCAGATGATCAAGATGCTCCTCTTTAGTCTGTGATCTGACTATCATGTCGTCTACGTAGACTTCTATCTCGTGATGAATCATGTCATGAAATAAGGCTACCATGGCACGCTGATAAGTTGCTTCGGCGTTCTTCAACCCAACGGTGTGATAAAGGTAGTTTTTTCCATTCTTCAGGCGCCATCTTGATCTTATTATAACTTGAGAAACCATCCACGAAGGAGAATACCTTGTCTTGAGCGGTGTTGTCGACCAAGACGTTAATATGTGGCAGCATGAAGTCATCTTTGGGGCTCGCTCTGTTCAGATCCCTATAATCTACACACATATGTACCTTGCCAGCTTTCTTTGGTACCGGGAAAACATTAGCAACCCATAGAGGATAGGATGTCACTGCTAAGAAACCTGTGTTGAATTGCTTCATAACCTCGACCTTGATCTTCTCTGATATCTCGGGACGCATGCGGTGAACCTTCTACTTAATCAGAGAACAACCCTCTTTCATCGGCAGATGGTGAACCACACTATTAGTATCAAGCCATGGCATGTCTTTGTATGACCAAACAAATACCTGAACATAGTCATGCAACATCTGAATCAATCTGTTCTTGACACTGTCCTCTAAATTGGTGACTATCTTGACCTCTTTTATGTCAGTCTCTGAACCCAAGTTTACCATTTCGATCGACTCTTCGTGCAGTTGGATAACCTTTTCTTCTTGTATTAAGAGTCTCAAGTTCTCAAAGTATTTCACAATCTTCCTCACCTTCGTCCTCGGCTTGATAGATCGGATTTTCAAAGTCATAAGTGGCAATAGCAGGATCGTTATCAACGAGATCCAGAGTGGATGTGGATCTGCAATGTAGTGTGTGGGTATGTGTAAGAACACATAGATATTATAAATTGCAATAAAGTAAAATAAAAACATAGAGTTCAAAATTTGCATGTAAAACGTCTAATGTTTTCATTAAATGAAAATATGACATATGAAATGACAACCCTTAACAAATGAACCATTGTGCCCCGGGAAAGACACAAGGTTTAAAGTCATTGTTTTTAAAAGAAATTACATAACAAAACTTCTAAAATAAATAAAACAAAAATAGCTATTACTCATGACTAAAGGAGATGGAGATAATGTATTCCGCCTTCCAATTATTGAGTTTGTTGCCCATGATAGGAAATATCCAGGAGTCGAAGTCACAATCACTGTTAGCATCCTTTAAAGCATTGACTCCGTTATTGTTGATACAACATGGAGGTCTTCCAGCTCGAGCGTGACGAACAACCTTTTGACCTTCTGCGGTAAATCCCGAACCAAACATGTCAGATTTATAAGGGATATCAGGAAGCTGACCCAAATAGTACAACCACCTTCTTCTATAGTAGCTTTGGCATCTTTCAAGGAAGCCATCTTATGTGGAACCTTGGTGGTCTTTGGAATGGTATAAAAATCTTCAACAACAGCAGGGGAAAACACTTCAAAAGTTTGACATGGAGTCTCGATAAATTCTTTGTCCTTCTCCATGTATCAGAATAAATTTATATGGCTGACCATGTACTCCTCTTCTCCGCAGACAATAATAATCTTCCCTTTCACAAGATAATTTAATTTCTAGTGTAAGGTGGAGGTGACGGCACCTGCCCCATGGATCCAGGGGTATCCTAGTAGACAAGACTAAGCTGGTCGGATGTCTATTACATAGAAGGTGGATTCAAAGATTTGTGATCCCACTTTGATATGAAGGTCCACTTCTCAATGTACCATTCTTTTGGACCCGTCAAAGGCTCTAACTATAATGTCACTGGGTTTCAGCACAACCCCTTCACAATCCAATCTGTCAAGAGCGCCCTTTGGAAGAACATTCAGAGAAGAACCAATATCAACTAACACATGAGCCAAAGTAGTGCCTATACATTCAATGGAGACATACAGGGCCTTATTGTGATTTCTTCCTTCCGGAGTCAGATCAACATCAGAGAAACCTAATCCATTGTCAGTCGTTAAACTAGCAACATAACTTCCAAATTGATCGGCATACATATCTTATGGTACATGAACAGTCTTCAAAAATTTCATTAAAGCTTGTGCATGGGCTTCACAAAACAGTAGTAAAGATAGCATATAGATTTTGGACGGGGTCTGCCCCAGCTGTTCAACAATTTTATAGTCACTTTTGTGGATGATTTTCAAAACCTCTTCCAACTCTTGTCTAGAGGTGTCCTTAACTGTAGCCTCTTTTGGCGCCTCTATCTGGGCAGGCTCTATCATTGGCTCTTTACCTTGAGCTTCAACAGTTATCTTGGTAACTGTGACTTGAACAGGTGGAGAGATTTTCGGGGAGAAAATCCTTCAACTTCTAGTAATTTTGCTGGTCCCTAAAATATTGTAAATGTTGGGATCAACCTCTTCATCATCATCATCATCAGACAACTCTTGTTTAATGCCATGGTAATAGGCGCCAGACCCATAATTCCATGGAATAGCCTTCTCTAAAGAATATGGGATGGGCCCAGGTGTTGTAATGATTAAAGGAGAAACTTTTAGATTGGCAGTAATCCATACTGGACCCTTGGAAGTGATCTTGAAAGGAGTACCAGATATGATAGACAAATCTTGACACAAATTCTCAGCATATGAAATTTTCTCAATCAAAATTACATGTTCATCCATCAGACGCTGAACACCTTCCATCAGTAACCCGCAACCATTGGGTTAAACTGCACAACAATAACATTCTTTAACATAACCCAGAAATAAACCGGCTTGTAGAAAATTCTCCTTAATTTTTGAGAGAGGATTAACCACATCACTTACGGAGGTAACATACAAAACATCTTCAATAACACTTATGCCTTTGTCATGCTTCGCAATAGGATCAATAATCATGTTCGGAGTCTCTAGAGGGTCTAATTGAATTTCCTTGTTATCAATCATGTCTTGAATTTTGTTTTTCAGGGCCCAGAAGTTGTTGGTGTCGTTCCCCGGACTGTTCGAATGATAGGCACACCTCGCAGTTGGATTGTACTTAGGAGAGGATGTGATGGGATTCGAAAGAGGATCCCGTAGTGAAATGAGTTCATCTTTTAACAAATGTTGCAATGCCTGAGCAAGTGGAATATTAATCCTGGTGAACTGCCTCCTCAAAACGTCTGATGTATGCTGGTTGCCCTGTTGTTGTTGAATATGCGTTGGATTAGAGATTAACACTGCCCCCATAGACTGATGATGATCATTTTTACTACGACCTTTCTGGCCATAGACAGTGTTGGTTTCTTTCTTACCACTGAATGACTTTTTAACAGTATTAGAAGTTACAACCATTGGAATCACTTTCAACTCTTTCTCTTGTCAAAATTAGCTTAGTAAAGCCAGATGAAGAACTCCCAATCAGATGATTAAATAATGGGCCTGTCAGAGTACCCATGAACATATAAACTAATTCCCGGTCAGACAAGGGAGGTTAGACCCATCCAACTAAGTCTCTCCACTTCTGGGCATACTCCTTGAACCCTTCATTCGAGCCCATGGACATGTTTTGCAATTGTACACGAGTCGGTGCAAGGTCAACATTATATTGATACTTCTTATAAAAAGCAGTAGCCAAGTCTTCCCATGTGTGAATGTTGGTTCCCTCTAGCTAATAGAACCATCCCAGTTGAGTGACAGCCAAACTTTCTTGGAAGAAATGAATCCATAATTCCCTGTCAGCCGTATGAGGTTGGATTTTTCGAACATACGATCTCAGATGAATTTTGGGACAAGAGGCACCCATCATATTTAGGAAAGATAGGAACCTTGAATTTGTGAGGGATGACCACCCCCGGGATCAGACCTAGCTCTCAAAAATCCAATCCAGGCACTTTCTAAGTTTCTATAGCTTTGAGACAGTCTTTTAACTGTTTGTGCTTATCATCTGCGGGAGGGTAATGTTCGTCGGAGTAGTCTTCATCTTTAGAACCCTGATTGTTTCCATCTTCATCCCTGACACTTCTGCCATCCTCCTCAGAGGAAACATCATCCGCTTGAACCAGTCAAGCAGGACCTTTAAATCGTCTCCTCATATTGAGGATGACAACCGGCTTTTTAGTCTTCTTTTTCTTGCTGAGGAGCGTCATCATCTCTTGTTTCCCTTTGGCCAAATTCAGAAGAGTCTCTTGAAATTATGCATGTTGAGCCTGTAGATTCGTGAAAGTTTGTTCGAGGGCCATCTTATACTGAAATAAACAGTAAAGAGATGAGAAAAATATGTATTTGGAAAACCGGTTTATGAAATGATGCATGATATATGGATGCAATGATTTCAAGGCCCTTAGGAGATTTACATTTTTTAATTGAGAGGAAACAAAAACAAAGATTTCATTAGTAAGTTCAAAATTACAATTTCCTCTTAGGCTTACAATGAAAAGCTATAGGGTCTAAAAAAGACAACATAATGAACTTCTAAAACCTAAGACTCAAGTCTCCCACAAACGCTTCCTCTTCATGTCGATGTATGCATTAAGGCTTTGCTCCTCATGAAGTTGCTTTGTGAGCTCCAACACTTTCTTTTCACTTGCATAGAATTGAGTTTCAAACGTGTCCCATTCTTCCTTGAGTTGAATCCAAGACTTCTGCAATTCTTCAAGGTCAGTAGGCATGTCTGGATGGAGGATGGTGTGAGAAACGTCTCCTTCAAAAACAGGCTCTATGATCACCGACAGAATAGCTAGATATGGCATCATGAGGTTTTGAGCGCAAGCTCATACCCATTTGAGGTAGGGCTCCAAAGGGATGGAATCATTTTGTCCTAAAGTCTTGCTATCAATCTTGTTTACCATGCCCCAAGTGCGTATAAACCTTTGATGATAACCTTGAAAATCGTTCTCGTAATTGAATACAATACCCTGGATAAGCATGTTATGAGGACCATCTCTTTGAGCATAACCAAATTGGTGTAGAGCCAGAGAAGGGTTGTAAGTAATACCTCCCCTAATGCCAAGGAGTGGAACATTAGGGAATTCCCCACAACGGTTAATGATAGTAACATTTTCCAGAGATCAGGAACACCAATAAATATTTGAATGAGAGAGCAACATCATCCTTTGAGACCACCTCAAACCTTGTTCATTATTCATTACTGATCGGGGAAGGTGAGAAATAAACCACCTGGATATAAAATGTATGCAACACATGAGAGTCCCTCGCTTCCTCATAGTACGGGTGTGAAGAGAATGCATAATGTCTCCGAGCAAGGTAGGCACAGGGTTACGAGTGAGAAATATTTTGATGGTGTTCACATCTATGAGTTGGTCTGGGTTAAGGAATAACATTAACCCATAGATTAGCAAAGCCAAGATTTCCTCGAAAGCCTGGAAAATCATAGCATCCAGAAACAACTGAGCCTTATCTAACAAAAATTTAGCAAGAAAACCCTTGACTCCACTTCTTGTTTCCTAATTAGATGCAATGTCAGACTACTTCATATGTAAGGCTGCTGCAATTTCTTCAAGTTGTGTGTGATCGGTGGAAATAGAAGTGACTGTTTTGGAATGCTGGTTCGCGAAATGTCGCAGTAAGCAAGAGTCGCCACCGTCTTTTATTTTCTCCAACAAGGAAAGGACAAAAGCACAACAAAATTCCTTTTCGAGATGTTTCTCGGTTGGGGAGGCAGATTATAGAAAGGGAAGGTGTTAGCACCCTTTCTATCCGTGGTTATCCACGGGCTCTTAGGTACTTGCTCACTATGTTTTCAAAAATGTTTTGCTTTTCATGTGTTTGTGGGTTTTGAAAAAGTTTTGTTTTGAAAACATCGATTTAACTCTTGTATTTGTCCTCAAGAGTGTATGAAGTGTTGTTTGAAAACTTTTGTCAAAAAAGTGTAGGTGCGAAAAGTTGTTTTGTTTTGAAAGAGCAAGTATCTAAGAACCTCTACCTACTCAAAAGAAATTAAGCTGTGTAAATGTCCTTTAGACAGTACTATCCCACTATTGAGAAGTAGGTAGCACCATCGTTGGAGTTATTCAGGTCAATTTGATTATAGGGACATGTGGTTACTAAAGCAATAGTAGGACGCCTTAGCGGTAACCCTAATGTCCTAGATCCTTTTTATCTGAGGCAACCGTTTCGAGGCAACTTGGATCTTTAGACAAGAGGGCGACCTCTAAAACACCCTATACTCAATGACCACATCGAGGCAACCAAGTGAGGAGTACCCTAGGAGTGGCATGTGCGAGTGTGTCAGGTTTCATGTTAAATTATCTTTACACATGTTATGGTGAGCTACGAGTTGATTTTAATTTCAGAGATAAGTCTTGTCATGCATAGCCTAATTAACATACATCTAACGGTTAAAAGTTGTGCATAAAGTAAATCTACGCTATTACAAGGCGTCGGGTATTTACATCGCCAAAAACAAACCCTTGAAAAGTAAATTGCGGGAAATTAAAGAAAAGCGATAAAAAGTCCTAATTAACGCTATTACATCCTCGGAACAATTACATAATAATGATCAAAAATTAATAGAACAAACATACGCGCGAGAGAAAATTGAATCGGAAAAGTCCTTAGGGTTTTGACCCTTTTTGAGAAAAGAAAGAAGTCTTGATTATTTATGAATTAAATTAAATTAAACCTAATTAATTAATTAAAAGGAAATATTTTTGAGTTTTTTATGTTTTTTAGGAAATAAATAAAAAATAGTCAAAAGTTAGTAAAAACCCTAATTCTAGTTTATTTTAAATTATTGAGAAAAAGTTAAAATTAACCCTAATTAAACTAAATTAATTTGTTAGTATTTATTTACAAAAATAATAAATTAAGGGTGAAATTAATAATAATAATAATATTTTAGTTTTCTGATTTTATTATGAAAAAATTAATTGAGTTAATTAAATAATAATAATAATAATTAATAGTAAAATAATTAAATGGAAATTATAAAAGAAAAAAAAGAAAGAATAAGAAGAATAAACCAGGGGGGGTACTGGCCCAATAATGAGGTATTATTGTCAATTTTGTGGCCCATTAACTCCAGCCACGTTTGACTTTCTTGATTATCCATGCATGTGTTGACTGGGAGTATGATGACCATCATCTCATGGCCATTAGATGTCAGCTGGAAGACACCTGGCGCGTGGATATTTGAGGTACATGGTAGACCACCTCCTGAAGCCTGCATGTAATTATATGAAGAAAAATAGAAACAAAGATTTTGGGGGACCTGGGATTCGAACCCAGGTCCCAGTGTTCATATGCACACGTATCAACCACTCCACCAACTTGCCTTAGTTGTTATTAGGGTAATAAATAATCAATATATTAACAAACAAATAAAGGTGCCTGAAAAGAATAAAAAAGCGCGCGGATTTTAAAAGGACCAATAACGTATCAACGCGTCATCGTCTTCTTCATTTGTTCCTGCAAAACATAAACAAATAGCGGGGGTTTTTAACCCCCACTATTCATCTTGACGAAAAATAGTGAATAGAGATACAGGGTATATAAATATTTCGCGAGGATAGAATCATGTTCGTCTGGTCCTAACGGTTCCAACCATGTGCCTTAGTGGTCTCAATTTTTCTTGGTTTAGGAATCCCCAAATTCAAAGTTCAGGAACCCTAGAAATCGTCCATGGCAACTTTTGATTTATGGCGTTTTAATCCAATTCAGTTATACCATCAGCTTCATATGATTACTAGCAATACAAAACAATCAAGAAATCATGTTAAATGCTCATGAATTGGACAATACGATTTTGAAAAAAAGCTTCAAACCGTGGTTCTGTTTATGACGATTCTTTGAGCTTCAAGGCTTGAATTTGATTGCCACACACTCCTAGGAACTCCAGCAAGATGTTAGAATCAACAAAAAGCTTTGAATCGCCCTGGAATATAGAAATCAGTTGAGTTTTTCTTGAAATTTTGCAATATGCTATGGCCTTTGTCTGCAGCTTTCTCACGTGTATGGCATTAGGGTTTGCTTGTGTATATATAGGAGAATGAAATTAGGTCAAAATCTTGCACAAAAATCCATTGCAATGATGATTGAATATTTGATTGAAAATCAAATCTTTTTGCATTTTCATGATTGAATAAATTTGCCAACTTTGGAGATTTTTGCATCTTTGATTTGTACACGAAATTTCCAGCATATCTTGACCATATTTGCTTCACAAAAAGATTGAAAAACCAAATCTTTGTATTTTCCTACAATTTAAATTAATTAAATGAATTAATATTAATTAAAAATCCAATTAATCAATAAAAATAAGAAAATAAATTCAATTAAGCTTGATGGGTCGTGCATAGGCCATGGATGAAGTTTCAAGAAGATATTTGAGGCCCATTAGCAAAAACAAGGTGTTTTGAGCAAAGATGACTTTTGCAAATTCATGAAAATTTCCCAACTTCTCCAATGCATATCTTGCTCAATTTTGATCATATGAACATGTTCTTGGACATTTTGGAAAGGTCTTGAAGTCCTCTAACCAATGCCTTTGGTCCCATGTCATTTGGATCTACCTATCTCAAGTTATGGCGTTTGACTTAAAGTGCATTTTTGTTGACTTTTGAAATTGACCTATAATGTAGAAATTGATAACTTTTTATGAGGGCATTTCTTGGACTTGGAATGTGAATATGGATTGTAGGAAATGGCCTCCCCTTCAAAATGAGCATTGGATGGAATTTTTCTGATGAACCATGAAAAAGTTATGCCCTGGTCAAGATACAGTTGACTTTTCTACTGTCCAAAAATAATAACTTTTTGCATCTTGATGATTTTTGAGCCATTCTTGTGGAATCATGATCAAGACTTGATCAAATGATGATTGTGGACTCAAAATAAGATGTTGACCAAAAATTCTGACTT
Source organism: Vicia faba (assembly GCA_948472305.1). Taxonomy (NCBI): domain Eukaryota; kingdom Viridiplantae; phylum Streptophyta; class Magnoliopsida; order Fabales; family Fabaceae; genus Vicia; species Vicia faba. The sequence goes on along the minus strand of OX451741.1, from coordinate 1,134,470,131 downwards.
TTGACTGTGAAATGACCATTTTACCCCTGCAGTTAACTGTAGATCAAATGAAGCTTTTGACTGTGCAAATTGGTACTGTGAGTCTTGAGACCTGGCATGTAGGTGTTTGAGGATGTATATATGCATATGAGACTTTATTGAACCATTGAAAACCTCAAATTCCTTGAAAGAACCAAAACCCTAATTTCAGTTGTCTTAGAAGGTGGTTTGACTGTGCAACCCTTTGAGCAATCTTGAACCATTTGAAGATGATTCTTGACAAACCTTGAAGAATATGAGAGGGAAAATTTTAGGGTACAACAATTTCCCCTGTTCAATCTTCTTAGACCTGAGGATGTAGATTGGCTTGCGTGCCTTTCGTGATCCGAAGGTGGAAGATGATTGAACACTAGAGTGCCCAGAAATTTGCACTCGCATAACGTAGTATCAGCAATGTGATGTCGGGAATGGGCTTACAGATGCCATTTGGAGATATGATGGATAGGAAGATGGGCTTATAGATGCCATCTGGAGATGTTGGTAGGAGGATGGGCTTATAGATGCCATCTGCAAGAGTGTTGATCGCATAAGAGATTCCTTAGCGAGAACTTGCATACCTGTAGTTTGTAGAATTGTAACTTTGTAAGTTGAAAGAAGGAACCTGTGTAGGGTTTCCTGATGATGAGTCCGTGTAAAACTGCATCCTGGAAGAGAAGGAACCAGTGTAAGGCTGTTTCATGATGGTCAAGTAGATAGATGTCCTGTCTGGTTTCAGGTATTAATCTACAATCCGTCGTCCACAGATATTTCCTGGCTAGTTACAGGTGTTGATCTGGAACTTAAGAAGTCTGGCCGATGAGATAGTTTTCCTGTCTGGTTTCAGGTATAGATGTCTGACTTGAGAAAGAAAGATGGTTTCCTGTCTGGCTTCAGGTATTAATCTTCAATCTCTTCAATATAGATAACTTTCCTGTCTGGTTTCAGGTATAGATCTCTGACTTGAGAAAGAAAGATGGTTTCCTGTATGGTTTCAGGTATTGATCTTCAATCTCTTCATGTAGATAACTTTCCTGGCTAGTTACAGGTATAGATCTACAATCAGTCGTCCACAGATATTTCCTGGCTTGCTACAGGTGTTGATCTGGAACTTAAGAGAAGTTTGGTCGAGATAGCTTTCCTGGCTGGTTTCAGGTATTAATCTCTGACCTGAGAAAGAAAGATAGTTTCCTGGCCTGTTACAGGTGTTGATCTTCAATCTCTTCATGTAGATAACTTTCCTGGCTAGTTACAGGTATAGATCTACAATCAGTCGTCCACAGATATTTCCTGGCTAGTTACAGGTGTTGATCTGGAACTTAAGAAGGGTTTGGTCAATGAGATAGTTTTCCTGTCTGGTTTCAGGTATTAATCACTGACCCGAGAAAGAAAGATAATTTCCTGGCCTGTTACAGGTGTTGATCTTCAATCTCTTCATGTAGATAACTTTCCTGGCTAGTTACAGTTATAGATCTACAATCAATCGTCCACAGATATTTCCTGGCTAGTTACAGGTGTTAATCCGGAACTTAAGAAGGTTGATGGTAATCATCTTTGGATTGACCTTTTCCTGAAAAGGAAAAACATTAGTTGTATGCAATGTCATGATGTATGAAATGCATGATGTCATGTTGTTCTCAAAAATAAATGAGATCGTGTCGTATGCACTTTATCATGTATGTAAATAGGAGGTATGAAATATGATATGTTTATGAATGTATTTTCGTCTGGGAAAATAAATCCTTGAAGAATGCCGGGAGCTTGTTAAATCCTGGGTTGATGTTGAAGAGTAGAGTTGAGTTCTTCATCTCCGCTGGGGATGATGAACGAAGATGATTGCAAGAATAAACCTGCTGGAGAGGATAACTCCGTTGGGGGAATAAACCTGGTGAAGAGATTACTCTGCGGGGAATTACTCTGTGGGAAGAGATGCTTCGCTGAGATTTTAACGATAACTCCGCTGGGGACCCCGTTGATAAGCTCTGTTGGGGAATTTGATGAACTCCGCTGGGGATAGGAAGAACTTCGCTGAGGACGTCTTTTCGTTGCAATTTGCTGAGGATAACCCAGTTAGACTCTGGTGGGGAATAACCTTCTGAATATGGCTGGGGAGAGATGCATTTGTACTCTGCAGGGGACAAGCTTCCAGAATCTACTGGGGAAGATAATTCGACTCTCCTAGGGAAACCTTTTGGACTACACTGGGGAAATGGCTCCACTGGGGGTATCTTGTATTCCGTCGGGGAACATTCTTATACTCTGCTGAGGAATATTAAGAACGCCGGGGACGCTTGCTAAGGAATATCTGTATACTCTGCTAGGGAATATTAAGATCTTCTGGGGATACCCAACTTTTTCTGGACTGATGGTAGGCCAACTGTGCTTGGGGACGAGCATTGCTGACTTGCTGGGGATACTGTTCCCTTTTTAGGGCTGATGGGAGGTCAACTCTGCTTGGGGAGAGTATTGCTGATTCTTGTCTTACTCTGCAGGGAGTGAAGGTATCTTGGTCATATTCTTCAGCTGAAATTACCTTGGTACCTTGGTGGACAGAACAACTAGATCGCTTAGACAATTCCTATTGCCCCTACTTCCGATGTCACCTGTAATTAGTCCTTTGTTTCGCATGCAAATATTTATGATTAGCAATTAATGTCAAATGCATATATCAAAAATCAACATTGGACGTTCGTTGCAAAACAAAACAGATAAAGAAAAAACAATTTGTAATTTTTCTGAAAAAGTGAGCTTGTATTGATTTTGAAATTTGCCTGTAAATAGGCGTTTTGTATACAAGAGGCTGACGTCCTAGTAAGAGAACGCCGCCGAACAAAATAGAGTTTATACAATTTGTGAAAATAAAACAAAACAGCTATGTGAAAAATCCCACTGGGTTCCAACTCTGCTATCGCCTTTATGTCTTCAAGCGTCTCTTCACTTTGCTGCTTAGTTGAAGAGGGATCTGATTGATTGGTGTCGTCCGAGCCTGATAGTCGATACCGAAGTCTGGATGCAGGGTGATCCAATGAGACATAGTATTACGCTTATCCCTAACTTTTTCCTGGACCGCCCTTTCGGGTTTTCAGTCCATCGGGATACCCATTTTTGCCCAAGCCGCCTTTTCAGGTTTTCGACTTACCGGGTGTACAGATTTTTTTATTTTCATCCCTTATTTTTCCCCGAACCCTTTTGGTTCGCCGGGAAGCCCTTATTTTTGCCTAGGCCAGTCAACCTAGCGGGTCTTTAATTATGCGTAGTATCTTTTTACTATGTCTGCATTGGCGGGGTGAGGAAGGTCGTCACCATCCATGGTGGTTAATATCATTGCTCCTCCTGAGAAGATGTTCTTAACCACAAATGGCCCTTCATACGTAGGGGTCCATTTTCCCCTGGGATCACTTTGAGGTAGAATGATGCGCTTGATTACCAGGTCTCCGACTTGATACTCTTGTCGTCTGACTTTCTTGTTAAATTCCTTGATCATCCGTTTTTGGTACGTCTGACCATGACAAATAGCGGTGAGTCTCTTTTAGTCGATTAGGTTTAATTGATCAAGCCGAGTCTGGATCCAGTCATCTTTGCTCAAACCTGCATCCTTCATGATCCGGAGAGAGGGTATCTGAACTTCGATGGGCAGGACTGCCTCCATGCCATATACCAAGGAAAAGGGTGTTGCCCCTGTTGATGTATGTGCTAAGGTACGGTACCCATGAAGAGCGAATGGTAACATCTCGTGCCAATCTTTGTAGGTCACTGTCATCTTCTGCACAATCTTCTTGATGTTCTTATTAGCTGCTTCTACAGCCCCATTCATCTTCGGCCGGTAGGGAGAAGAGTTGTGGTGTTGTATCTTGAATTGCTCGCAGAGCTCAGTGATCATCTTGTTGTTAATATTGGTACCATTGTCCGTAATGATCCTCTCTGGTACACCGTATCGACAGATCAGGTTGTGCCGAATGAACTGTGCCACGACATTCTTGGTTACGGTGGCAAAGAAAGCTGCTTCAACCCACTTCGTAAAGTAATCGATTGCCACCAGGATGAAGCGATGCCCGTTGGATGCCGTAGGTCTGATCTCGCCGATCATATCGATGACCCACATTGCAAAAGGCCAAGGTGCTGTCAACACGTTCAAGGGAACTGGAGGAATGTGCACCTTATCAACATAGATCTGGCATTTGTGACATGTCCGAGAATGCTGATAACAGTCGGCTTCCATTGTGGACCAGTAATATCCTTCCCGTAGGATTTTCTTTGCCATGGTATGTCCACTAGTATGAGTTCCGAAAGTACCTTCATGCAGCTCCGCCATGATCCTTTCTGCTTCGATCTTATCCACACAACGCAGTAAAGTCGAATCATGGTTTCGTTTGTAAAGAATGTCATTGCTGAGGAAGAACTTCGCCGCGAATCTTCTCAGAAACTTCTTGTTATTAACGGATGCACCCTCGGGGTATTCTTGAGCTTCCAGGTACCTCTTCACTTCATGATACCAAGGTTTTTCTGTTACCTCTTCGGTCTCAAGATCACAACAATGTGCAGGTTCATCCAATTTCCAAATAATGATCTGGGGAGCCTCGTTGTCCCATTTGACTTTGAACATAGAAGACATCGTAGCCAGCGCGTCCGCCAACTGATTCTCTTCTCTTGGGAAATGATCAAAGGTTATCTCCTCGAAATGGGGAATCAACGTCAATACATACTCCTTGTAAGGAATAAGATTTGGGTGTTTCGTATCCCACTCGCCTTTGATCTGACTGATCACGAGAGTGGAATCTCCGAAGACACTCAGAAACTTGATCCTTAGGTCAATTGCAGCTCGAAGACCCATGATGCATGCTTCATACTCCGCCATGTTGTTGGTGCAGTTGAAACATAACCGGGCGGTAAGTGGAGTATGAGTGCCTTTAGGAGATATGATGACAGCGCCAATACCGTTACCCAAAGCGTTTGAGGCTCCGTCAAAGTGCATAGACCATCGGGATCCTTCCTCAAGTCCTTCATCCGGTCCAGGTACTTCAAAATCAGTTACTACCATGATGTTCTCGTCTGGAAATTCAAAGTTCATAGATTTGTAGTCATCCACTGCCTGATGTGCCAAATGGTCTGCCAACACACTTCCCTTGATTGCTTTTTGAGTCGTGTACTGGATGTCATATTAGTCAAGATCATCTGCCATCTTGCTATTCTTCCGGACAAGGCAGGCTTTTCGAAGATGTACTTGATTGGATCCATTTTTGAAATCAATAGATTAGTGTGAGTCAACATATATTGTCTCAGCCGGCGAGCAGCCCATACCAAAGCGCAACAAGTTTTCTCACAGTGAGTATCGGGTCTCACAGTCGGTAAACTTTTTGCTAAGGTAATAAATAGCGTGCTCTTTTCGCCCAGACTCGTCATGCTGCCCCAGCACGCACCCCATTGAGTTGTCCAGTACTGTCAAGTATAAGATTAGAGGTCTCCCTTCAACTGGTGGCATAAGAATGGGTGGCTCTTGGAGATACTCTTTGATTCTTTCGAAAGCGGCCTGACATTCATCGTTCCAACGTACTACTTGATCTTTCTTCAGTAGCTTGAAGATTGGTTCACAGGTAGCAGTTAGATGTGAGATGAATCGGGCAATGTAGTTCAGCCGTCCTAGAAAGCCTATGACTTCTTTCTCTATCTTGGGAACTGGCATCTCTTGTATGGCTTTCACTTTTGCAGGGTCCACTTGAATACCTTTGTCGCTCACGACGAAGCCTAGCAGTTTCCCAGATCTTACCCCAAAGGTGCACTTGTTTGGGTTTAGTCTCAGCTTGTACAACTTCAAACGGTCAAACAGCTTCTGTAGATTGTCAAGGTGTTCCTCCTCAGTTTGGGACCTTGCAATCATATCGTCGACGTATACTTCAATCTCATGATGAATCATGTCATGAAACAAAGCAACCATGGCACGTTGGTAGGTTGCCCCAGCATTTTTCAACCCAAAAGGCATGACCTTGTAACAGAAGGTGCCCCACTGAGTGACGAAACTGGTCTTCTCCATGTCTTCAGGAGCCATCTTGATTTGATTATAACCAGAGAAACCGTCCATGAAGGAGAATACCTTATGCTGAGCCGTGTTGTCAACCAGAACGTCGATGTGAGGCAGATGGAAGTCATCTTTAGGGCTCGCCTTGTTCAAATCCCTGTAGTCAACACACATTCGGACCTTACCATCCTTCTTCTGCACTGGAACCACGTTGGCAACCCACTGAGGGTAAGAAGTTACTGCTACAAAACCGGCGTCGAATTGTTTCATAACCTCAGCTTTGATTTTCTCGGACATCTCTGGACGCATACGGCGGACCTTCTGTTTTACCGGAGGGCATTCTTCCTTGGTAGGCAGGTGATGAACCACAATGTCGGTATCCAACCCAGGCATATCTTTGTAAGACCAGGCAAAGATTTCCACATAGTCATGCAGCATCTGAATCAACCGTTGTTTCACACTAGACTCCAGATTGGCACCGATCTTGACTTCTTTTCTGTCTGTCTCAGTACCTAGATTTACCGTTTCCACTGGCTCTTCATGTGGCTGAATGGCCCTTTCTTCTTGGAGTAGCAGTCTTGCAAGCTCACCAGGCACTTCACAATTATCTTCACCTTCATCTTCGGCTAAGTTGATTGGATTTTCGAAGTCATAACTGGCAGTAGCAGAGTCGTAACCAGTGAGATCCAGAGTGGATTGAGACCTGTATATGTGACTGTATGTAAATATAGCTGTTTCGCAATATATAATAAAGAAAGACAGGGAGCGCAAGATTTGAAATGCAAAAAACGTCTAATGCTTTTATTAATGATATATGAAAATGACACACAAAAGCCCTCACAAATGAAGCCACGGTGCCCCGGGTAAGACACCGGGCCATAAAGTTTCACAATATTGTTTGTTACAAATTCAAAACAAAGGAGTTCATTACTGAGTCACAAAAGTAATAGGGACGAAGTCTTTCATTTTCCAGTTGTTTGGTCCACCGTTGGTCGTAGGGTAGATCCAGCTGTCGAATTCAGATTCCTCCACGTCATCTTTAATGGCATTTACTCCCGAGTTGCTGATGAACATATGAGGTCTTCCAATCCTTGCACTACGCACAACCCTCTGAGCTTCCTTCTCAACAATAGCCCGGGCATCCTTTAAGGAAGCCATCTTCAAAGGAGGATCTTCAATCACAGTCTCGGCTGACGCCAGTGTCTGAGGAACTTCTTCAAAGTGTTGAAATGGGGTCTCAATGAACTCCCCATCCATCTCTATGTACTGGAACGAGTTGAGGTGGCTGACCATGTATTCTTCCTCCCCCTGAACTGTCACAATCTTCCCTCTGACCGGGTATTTCAGCTTCTGATGTAGTGTGGAGGTCACTGCTCCAGCTTTGTGGATCCATGGATGACCTAGAAAACAAGAATAAGACGGTCGAATGTCCATCACATATAATGTAGAATCAAAGACCTGAGAACCATTTCTGATTGGGATATCAACCTCACCATGCACCATCCTTTTAGACCCGTCAAAGGCCCGGACAACAATGTTACTCGGCTTGAGCTCCAAACCCTTGCAATCCAACCTGTCTAGAGCTTTCTTGGGCAATACATTCAATGAAGAACCAGTGTTAACCAACACATGTGCAAGAGTAGTGCCCCTACATTCAATGGAGACATGCAGGGCATCGTTATGGTTCTTCCCTTTAGCATTCAGATCAGCGTCGGAGAAACCCAAACCATTATCAGCAGTTAAGTTGGCCACACAATCGGTAAACTGATCAGCTGACGTCTCTTGTGGCACGTGGGCCGTCTTCAGGAAGGTAATCAGAGCCTTGGCATGGGCCTCTGAACACAACAACAGTGATAGCATAGAAATCTTGGATGGGGTGTGCCCCAGCTGCTCAACTACATTAAAATCACTCTTCTTGATAATCTTAAGAATCTCTTCCATTTCCTGTTTGGAAGCTTCAACAGTGGTTGTCTTTGGTGCCTCCGTCTGGGCAGGCATGTCAGTAGCGATCCCTTTGCCCCGAGCGTCAGATGACTCGGCAGTAGGGGTAGAAATAGGAATTTGATCAGGAAGGAAAGTAGGAACACTTGCAGGTGTGATGACAATAGGTCTCTGGATAGCTGGAGGCGCAATATCTGGTGAGAAAAGTCTACCGCTGCGGGTGACTTTGGCAGGCCCGGTGATGTTGCTGACGCCGTTACTAGTATCAAACTCTTATTTAACCCCAAGAACATAAACATCTGCCCCATAGTGCCAAGGGACAGCTTTGTCGGATGTATAGGGATGGGCCCCGGAACAGTGATGATTATGGGTGCAATCTTCTGAGCAGGCATGATTTTGACAGGCTTCTTTGAGGGAGCCTTGGGAGAATTGATAAAAATAGTAACAATGGACACTTCTTCAGTAGGGGTAGCAAGAACAACAACCTTCTCAAACAAGATCTCTTTGTTATCCATCAGGTTTTGGATGCCTGACTTCAAAAAAGGACAACCAGTAGGTGAAACGGAACACAGATGGCAACCTTTACTACATCCCGGAAATAAACCGGCTAGCAACAGGTTCCTCTTGACAGTCGACAGCGGAGTAACAATATCATCCACAGAGGCTACATACAGGTCTTCCTCTACAGCATTCACTCCATGCTTGGGCATAGGAGCAGTCACAACATTGGGCCTTTCGGGCGCCTCGAACTCTATCTCTTTAGCATCAATTAGGTCCTGAACCTTATTCTTCAGAGCCCAACAATCATCCGTAGTATTCCTCGGGCTGTCAGAGTGATAAGCGCAACGGGCGTTAGGATTGTACTTTGGAGATGTTGTGTTTACAACCTTCGGAGCTTCTTTTATAGTCACCAGATTGGTTGTCAGTAACTGTGGCAATATCTGAGACAGGGTCATACCGAGTCGAGTAAACTGCCTTCTGGGTCTCTCACCCCTTGGTTGGTTATGTTGCTGAGGAGCAGCAACAGGCTTTGAAATAACCACTGTGTTGACAGCTTGGCGGTGTTCCGGTTTATTCTGTCTCCTTGAACCATAGATAACACTAGATTCTTTCTTGAAGGGTTTCATTTCAGTGTTCGAGGAGGCACCTCTCTGTATCTTCCCAGATTTGATACTAGCTTCAATTCTCTCACCAGTCAAGATAAGGTCTGTAAACCCGGCTGGAGAATTTCCAATCAAATGGTTGAAGAACGGACTAGACAGGGTCCCCAAGAACATATCAACGAGCTCACGGTCATTCAAAGGTGGTTGCACCCTTCCAGCCAGGTCTCTCCACTTTTGAGCATACTCCTTAAATCCTTCACCCGTCCCTAGTGACATACCCTGGAGTTTGGTACGCGTAGGAGCGAGGTCGGAATTATATTGATACTGCTTATAAAACGCAGTAGCCAAGTCCTCCCAATTACAAATACTGGCTCCATCCAGCTGATAGAACCATTCGAGTTGAGTCCCTGAAAGACTATCCTGGAAGAAATGGATCCATAAATTCTTGTCAGCAGTGTAAGGTTGGATCTTCCTTACATACGACCGGAGGTGCAGCTTAGGACAGGAAGCTCCGTCATACTTTGCAAAAGCAGGTGCCTTGAATTTTGGGAAATCACCACCCTAGAGGATAAGCCTAGATCTCCAAAGTCCAACCCAGGCACATTCTGTATCTCCATAGCACTTAAGCGGTCCTCCAGCTGTTTGTACCTGTCCTTAGCAGGAGGGTACTGTTCATCATTATAATCCGTCTCGTTGTCGGAGACCACGGGACTAGGAACCCTTCTCTCTTGGGGACTGTCTTTCCCTACAGAGGAAGTAGTCAGATCAACCTCATTTTGCAGTCCATTCCCAAATCTGTGTCCAGTGTTGAACAAGACGGTCCTCTTCTTCTTCTTCTTCAGAATTAGAGTCTTCAACTCCTGTTGACCCTGGACTAGGCTCATAACCAACTCTTGGAACTGGGCATTCTGGGCCTGGAGGGCCTTGATAGCTTGTTCAGTAGTAGGTTCAGAAGACATGATGATTGCTGAAATAAACAACGAAGAAGATAAGTGACCTGTAAAAAGTGTACCGGTTATGCATATGATGCATGGTATGCTATTTATGCAATGCATTCAAGGGTTCGAAAATTCAAATTCGTTGTAAACAAAAAGGAACACACGTCATATTAAGAAGTAATTTGTTTAGTACATCAGTGCCTCATGGGCGAAATATTACAAAATACTTAATGCCAAAAGACAATGTGCATCCTCTTTAGAGCGATGTAAGTGTTGAGGGTCTTTTCCTCGTGAAGTAGGCAGGTGAGCTCCAAGACCTTCTTCTCACTGGCATGTAAATTCGCTTCAAGAGAATTTCGCTCTTCCTTGATTTGGATCCATCTCTTCTGCATTTCTTCCCATGATGTTGGCATGTCAGGATGTAGGATGGTGTATGGAACCTCTCCTTCTATAACAGGCTCTTTGATCACGGGGAGGATGTGAGGATATGGCATCATAAGATTCTGGGAGCGGGTTCGTACCCACTTGAGGTAAGGCTCAAGGGGGATGGAATTCTTGTGCCCCAGTGTCTTACTATCTACCCTGTTAGGCATCCTCCAAGCTCTGATGAACCTTTGTCGAAGTCCTTGCGAATCATTGTCGAAGTTAAAAACTATGTCAGGAATCAGCATGTCATGAGGGCCATCCCTCCGAGCATATCCAAATTGTCTCAAAGCCAGACAGGGGTTATAGGTAATGCCTCATCTAATTCCAAGTAAAGGAACATTAGGAAATTCTCCGCAACGGTCAATGATAGTGACATTTTCTCTGGACCGAGAACACCAATGTATATCAGAATGTGTAAGAGTCATTAATCGTTGTGACCACCTTAAACCCCGCTCGTTCTTCAAAACTGATTGTGGAAGGTGTGAAATAAACCATCTTGCCAGGAGAGGAGTGCAGCACATGAGAACACCTCTTTTTCTCATTGTTCGAGTGTAAAATGAGTGGAGGATGTCCCCAAGCACTGTAGGTATGGGATTCCTGGACATAAAAATCTTGACAACATTTATATCTATAAGTTGATCAGGATTTGGGAACAACACCAACCAATAGACAAGGAGTGCCACAATCTCTTCAAAGGCTTGCAGGTCAAGAGAATTCCAACATTCTTGGGCCTTCTCAAACAGGAACTTTGCCAAGAATCCTTTGATACCACTTCTGATTTCCCAATTCCCCTTGATGTCAGATGGTTGCAGACGTAATGCTTGAGCAACCTCTTCAAGTTTTGGTTCCTTTTTCATATCGTTGTAGGGTAGTTGACTAAGAATAGGAATTTTCAGAAGTTGAGAAAACTCTTCCAATGTAGGCACCAATTGATAATCAGGGAAAGTCAAACAGTGGTGCAGGGGGTCAAAGAACTGGAAGAGAACTTTTATCATATCTTCTTCAATGTTGGTGTTGACCAAGCTGAGTAGTCTACCATGTCTTTCACTGAAGGGAGAGCTCTCGAGAATCATGGATGTAAGCTCCTTGAGTTGAGGAGGGATCCTTACAAGGTTGACCTGAATTGTTTTCTTGCGGAGAGACTCCATGTCCTACAAAACAAGAACAAAGATGAAGATTCGAACCCTTGAAGTGGTTAGCAAATGCATATGATGCGTTATGATGTTATTATGTTATGATAAAGGCACACCAAAAGTATTCACAAAAGGAAAACATGGCAAAGGCACACAAGTCACACCAGACAGCCCTTAGAGTTTAGGCCAGCATGGATTTTAGGTACTACCCTCTTGAAGTTGGTTGGCTCAACACCTGTCCTATGAATAGTAACCGGGTTCTAAGGAGCTCAATATCATTGGATTGTTTTCTATGTTCATTGTTTTGATTTAGCCACTTAACTGGTGACCAAAATATTCCAAGAAAACAACCCTCAATGAGTGTAGTATCGAGTATCTACCAACTTCAGACTGCACCAAAGTCGGTCATCTCACTACCCCTAAAGAGGCCAGGATGGTCAAGTAAGGTTCTAAGGTCAGTTGATGCTTCACGACACCACGCGGCGGCCCCGTACTCTCCTTGACTTGACTTAAGGGTTACCGGTACTCACCAAAGTGCCACATCAACGTAGCAACTGCTTCAACCATGTCGGTATACCCCGCACAGTTCCCTCACAGTTTGTTGCTACTTCTAAAGGGTATCCCCAGATCCGGGTTAGGATATATAAAACTCCAATACAAGCCCACAATATTAAATCATTCAAGGCATACAATTGAAAACATGAATGATCTAATCCTAAGGTACACCTCACTTATTTAATACTCCCCAGCAGAGTCGCTAGTTCTGTGATCGGTGGAAATAGAACTGACTGTTTTGGAATGCTGGTTCGCGAAATGTCGCGGTAAGCATGAGTCGCCACCGTCTTTTATTTTCTCCAACAAGGAAAGGACAAAAGCACAGCAAAATTCCTTTTCGAGATGTTTCTCGGTTCGAGTGGTAGATTATAGAAAGGGAAGGTGTTAGCACCCTTTCTATCCGTGGTTATCCACGGGCTCTTAGGTACTTGCTCACTATGTTTTCAAAAATGTTTTGCTTTTCTTGTGTTTGTGGGTTTTGAAAAAGTTTTGTTTTGAAAACTTCGATTTAACTCTTATATCTATCCTCAAGAGTGTATGAAGTGTTGTTTGAAAACTTTTGTCAGAAAAGTATAGGTGCGAAAAGTTGTTTTGTTTTGAAAGAGCAAGTATCTAAGAACCTCTACCTACTCAAAAGAAATTAAGCTATGTAAATGTCCTTTAGACAATACTATCCCACTATTGAGAAGTAGGTAGCACCATCGTTGGAGTTATTCGGGTCAATTCGATTATAGGGACATGTGGTCACTAAAGCAATAGTAGGATGCCTTAGCGGTAACCCTAATGTCCTAGATCCTTTTTATCCAAGGCAACCGTTTCGAGGCAACTTGGATCTTTAGACAAGAGGGCGACCTCTAAAACACCCTATACTCAATGACCACGTCGAGGCAACCAAGTGAGGCGTACCCTAGGAGTGGCATGTGCGAGTGTGTCAGGTTTCATGTTAAATTATCTTTGCACATGTTATGGTGAGCTACGGGTTAATTTTAATTTCAGAGATAAGTCTTGTCATGCATGGCCTAATTAACATACATCTAACGGTTAAAAGTTGTGCGGAAAGTAAATCTACGCTATTACAAGGCGTCGGGTATTTACATCGCCAAAAACAAACCCTTGAAAAGTAAATTGCGGGAAATTAAAGAAAAGCGATAAAAAGTCCTAATTAACGCTATTACATCCTTGGAACAATTACATAATAATGATAAAAAATTAATAGAAAAAACATACGCGCGAGAGAAAATTGAATCGGAAAAGTCCTTAGGGTTTTGACCCTTTTTGAGAAAAGAAAGAAGTCTTGATTATTTATGAATTAAATTAAATTAAACCTAATTAATTAATTAAAAGGAAATACTTTTGAGTTATTTATGTTTTTTAGGAAATAAATAAAAAATAGTCAAAAGTTAGTAAAAACCCTAATTCTAGCTTATTTTAAATTATTGAGAAAAAGTTAAAATTAACCCTAATTAAACTAAATTAATTTGTTAGTATTTATTTACAAAAATAATAAATTAAGGGTGAAATTAATAATAATAAAAATATTTTAGCTTTCTGATTTTATTATGAAAAAATTAATTGAGTTAATTAAATAATAATAATAATAATTAATAGTAAAATAATTAAATGGAAATTATAAAAGAAAAAAAAAGAATGAATAAGAAGAATAAACCAGGGGGGGTACTGGCCCAATATGGAGGTATTATTGTCAATTTTGTGGCCCATTAACTCCAGCCACGTTTGACTTTCTTGATTATCCATGCATGTGTTGACTGGGAGTATGATGATCATCATCTCATGGCCATTAGATGTGAGCTGGAAGACACCTGGCGCGTGGATATTTGAGGTACATGGTAGACCACCTCCTGAAGCCTGTATGTAATTATATGAAGAAAATTAGAAACAAAGATTTTGGGGGACCTGGGATTCGAACCCAGGTCCCAGTGTTCATATGCACACGTATCAACCACTCCACCAACTTGCCTTAGTGGTTATTAGGGTAATAAATAATCAATATATTAACAAACAAATAAAGGTGCCTGAAAAGAATAAAAAAGCGCGCGGATTTTAAAAGGACCAATAACGTGCCAACGCGTCATCGTCTTCTTCATTTGTTCCTGCAAAACATAAACAGATAGCGGGGGTTTTTATCCCCCACTATTCATCTTGACGAAAAATAGTGAATAGAGATACAGGGTATATAAATATTTCGCGAGGATAGAATCATGTTCGTCTGGTCCTAACGGTTCCAACCATGTGCCTTAGTGGTCTCAATTTTTCTTGGTTTAGGAATCCCCAAATTCAAAGTTCAGGAACCCTAGAAATCGTCCATGGCAACTTTTGATTTATGGCGTTTTAATCCAATTCAGTTATACCATCAGCTTCATATGATTACTAGCAATACAAAACAATCAAGAAATCATGTTAAATGCTCATGAATTGGACAATACGATTTTGAAAAAAAAGCTTTAAACCGTGGTTCTGTTTAGGACGATTCTTTGATCTTCAAGGCTTGAATTTGATTGCCACACACTCCTGGGAACTCCTGCAAGATGTTAGAATCAGCAAAAAGCTTTGAATCGCCCTGGAATATAGAAATCAGTTTTGAGTTTTTCTTGAAATTTTACAATATGTTATGGCCTTTTTCTGCAGCTTTCTCACGTGTATGGCATTAGGGTTTGCTTGTGTATATATAGGAGAATGAAATTAGGTCAAAATCTTGCATAAAAATCCATTGCAATGATGATTGAATATTTGATTGAAAATCAAATCTTTTTGCATTTTCATGATTGAATAAAGTTGCCAACTTTGGAGATTTTTGCATCTTTGATTTATACACGAAATTGCCAGCATATCATGACCATATTTGCTTCACAAAAAGATTGAAAAACCAAATCTTTGTATTTTCCTACAATTTAAATTAATTAAATGAATTAATATTAATTAAAAATCCAATTAATCAATAAAAATAAGAAAATAAATTCAATTAAGCTTGATGGGTCGTGCATAGGCCATGGATGAAGTTTCAAGAAGAGATTTGAGGCCCATTAGCAAAAACAAGGTGTTTTGAGCAAAGTTGACTTTTGCAAATTCATGAAAATTTCCCAACTTCTCCAATGCATATCTTGCTCAATTTGGATCATATGAATATGTTCTTGAACATTTTAGAAAGGTATTGAAGTCCTCTAACCAATGGCTTTGGTCCCATGTCATTTGGATTTACCAATCTCAAGTTATGGCCTTTGACTTAAAGTGCATTTTTGTTGACTTTTGAAATTGACCTATAATGTAGAAATTGATAACTTTTTATGAGGGCATTTATTGGACTTGTAATGTGAAGATGGATTGTAGGGAATGTACTCCCCTTCAAAATGAGCATTGGATGGAATTTTTCTGATGAACCATGAAAAGGTTATGCCCTGGTCAAGATACTGTTGACTTTTCTACTGTCCAAAAATAGTAACTTTTTGCATCTTGATGATTTTTGAGCCATTCTTGTGGAATCATGATCAAGACTTGATCAAATGATGATTGTGGACTCAAAATAAGATGTTGACCAAAAATTCTGACTTTTGACTGTGAAATGACCATTTTACCCCTGCAGTTGACTGTAGATCAAATGAAGCTTTTGACTGTGCAAATTGGTACTGTGAGTCTTGAGACCTGGCATGTAGGTGTTTGAGGATGTATATAGGCATATGAGACTTGATTGAACCATTGAAAACCTCAAATTCCTTGAAAGAACCAAAACCCTAATTTCAGCTGTCTTAGAAGGTGGTTGACTGTGCAACCCTTTGAGCAATCTTGAACCATTTGAAGATGATTCTTGACAAACCTTGAAGAATATGAGAAGGCAAATTTTGGGGTACAACATTGTGGATATTTCTCTAAACCAAAGAAAGGTGTCTGATCAAGAATAGGTACTCCTAGTAGCTTAGAGAATTCTTCCATTGTGTATTCTAGTTGGTAATCTGGAAAGGTGAAACAATGATGTGCAGTATCAAAGAATTTGAATAGAACACTCATCATGTCTTCTTCAAACCCAAGCCAACCAAACTGAGTAGATGACCGTGCCTCTTGGTAAATTAAGAGCTTTCAGGAACTTTTGAGGCTAACTCCTTAAGTTAAGAAGGTATCCTCACAAAACTGATCTGAATAGTATTTCTGCAAGCGAAGGCCATAACCTACAAAATAGAACAAAGATAAATCCCTAGGTCCTTGAAATGGTTAGTGAAAATGTTATGTGTAATGATGTCATGATGTCATGATGTCATGATGTCATGTTCGAATAAATTTAATCAAACACAAACAAGACACACCAGGCCTTAGGTTCATGCTTGCATGGAGTTTATAGGTAAGTACCCTCTTAAAGTTTTAGTTGGTTCAACATGTCCTAAAAGAAGTAATCGGGTTCTAGGAATCTCATATCACTGATTTTTCTCTCAGGCATTGTTTCAGCTCAAGCATCTGAATTGCGACTGAAATATCCTGAGAGTCCAATCTCAATGAGTGTAGCATTGAGTATCAACGAACCTCAGTCTACACCGAAGCCGACTATCTCACTACTTTCTAATGGCTAAGTTGTGTCAACTAAGGTTCTAAGGTCAGTTAGTGCTTATAAAACCACGCGGTAGCCCATCATTCTCCTTGACTGACTCAAGGGACACCGACACCAACCAATGTGTCGCACAAACGTATCCATCGTTTCAATCATATCGGTCTATGCCATACAATTTTCACGATCTATTGCTACTTACCTAAAATGCCCCCAGATCCGAGTATAGGATCTATACAAGAAATATACCCGAGCATATCCCAAAAAATAAAGCATACAAAGCAAACAAGTAAAGCAATAAAGGTAAACTAGATCTAAAGGTAACACCACTTTTAGTTAACTTTCCCCAGCAGAGTTACCAGTTCTATAATACGGTGGGAGAACTGACTTTTGGTTTTGTGTTTTATCACAAATGTTGCGGATAGCAAGAGTCTCCACCGACTTTTCTTTTATCCAATAAAGGAAAGGGTGAAAGGAACAGGAAAGACCTTTTAGAATTTTTTTTTAGTTCGGGGGGTAGGTTATGAAAAGGGAAGGTGTTAGCACCCTTTTCATCCGTAGTTATCTACGGGCTCTTAATTGCTAGCTCACTTTTTGAAATCCTTGTGCTTGTGTATATTTGAAAGTATTTTGAAAATTCATAAGTGCGGAAATTTTGTAATGATTCTCGTATCGTTGAGAATGTATACAAAATGGTTGTTTTGAAAATATTTTGAAAGAAAATGTTGTTTTGTAAAAAGATGTTTTGTTTTGAAAAGTTTGTGAGCAAGCGACTACGAGCGTTCTACCTACTCAAAAAAAAATTCTTTATTATTCTACTCCTCCTTTAGATAGTGCTACCCTACCATTAGTTAGTAGGAAGCCTCATCATTGGATGGGAAGGACAGACGCGGGTCATCGTATAGTCATAGAAGGTAACTTTTAGGACGCTTTAGCAATTGTTGTAAGGGACTATATCACTTACTGAAGGCAGCATTGAAGGGTCATCGAGGGACTAAGATCTTTTAACTGAGGGTCTTTGCTAAAGCGTCCCATGTTCGAGGGACATGACTGTTTAAATCCGAGGCAAAAAGTGAGAGATCACCCTAGAGGTGCGCGTATGCGCAGTGTGTTGATTTCAAGTATTTGTCTTGAGATTTAGGTTTTCCGATGTTTGTTATTTATCTTGCCATACAATCCTATTAAACTAACAGTAATAAGGAAAATAGTAAATTGCAAAAATTAAATGTTCTAAGCTATTACAATGCTTCAGAAATGGGGATACAAATTTATGAATGTGGAATGAAAAGTAAAGTAAACCTAATTATCTATTCCATACTGTTAGCAGTTACAATATTGGAAAATACTAATGCAAAAATAAAGTGCGTGAAGGTGGTGAAAAGGGGAAAAATGTTTAAGAAAGCCTAAAATATTTCTAAGTGTTTAAGAAAATATTTTGTTGTTTTTTGTGTAGAAAAATATTTGATAGTGTGAAATAATAACAAAAATCTAATTCTAATTATTTTACAAATTAATTAGCAAAATAAAACAAAGTGATTAAATTAAATTAATTTTTATTTATGAAAATTAAACTAATTAATTAAAACCTAAATCTAAATTTTTGTTGATAAAAATAAAATAAAAAATGAAATTGGTTTAAATAAAATAAAATGTTAATTAAAATAAAAATGAAATAAAATGGGCCTGCAATATAAGTGAAATAGGGGTGAGAAAGAAGCAAAAATATTGAGCCCAAATGCTGGCCCAACTGCCTGCATTATCAAGTGAGGATGATCTCAGAAGGTACACCATGGTCCTGGCTGTTTGGAGCGTTGGATCTTGAATCTTAAGCTATGATGGTCAAGATATGAGGTTGCATGATGAGCACATATTCCTGGTTTGCACTGAATCTTCAATGAAAATGTTAGAAAATAAAATGCCCCACGCCTAGATCGAACCCAGGACCAGACATAGGTATGACTTAAGAGCAAGCGCACTGCCACGGGGGTGGCTGTTACATCTAGTCATTATACAACAACCACTAAATATATTATAAACTTAATTTTCAAAAATGAGATTCCCACTTCTTCTTCTTCCTCTCTCTAGAAAACAACAACAACATTTTGGATTTTCTAAAAGCTTCATTTATCCACCTTTTTGAAAAATATAAACAACAAACTGGCTTGAAATTTAATCACGAATTCAACCATGTAATTTATTTTAACTAAAACTTGAAGAATAAAAATAATTTTACTCAGTACCAAAAATGACCCCTAACTGGTCAGAGCTTCGATTCTCACTCCAGAAGAAAAATTAATGAAAACTAATGACATGGTTAGCTTTAGAAGCATGATATCTACATTTTTGCTTTAGAATGTATGTATAAATAATGCGTGTATGAAGATTTCACAATTTAGAAAACTTACCTCTTGAAGTGAAAGCTTAGAATGTGTGTGGATACTTCCAGGTGCAAATAAATGATGCCAAAAGCTTCCTTGGACCTTAGTGAGTGTGTTGCAAGCTTTACTCAAGTCAAATTGCAAGGTTAGATTTTGAAAATGGTAGATGATGAAGTTAATATTATAGTGATGAAACAAGAGTTTAGATCACTTATACATGATGTGTATGAATTGTTTGGATGATAAAAGAGGGAAACGCATGAGTGGATTTGAATTTTGGTGTTGGAAGCTTCAAATGTGCAACAATGGTAGTTTCTTAGTGATTATGAGTTTGAGAGAATTTAAGGGTGTTTTGGAGTTATCAATTTGTGTCTTGGCTTGCAAATGATCTCTCTATTTATAGGAAATACGTTTGGGAGGTAGAAATAACCAAATTTGTAAGATAGCAAGTTATGGTTTGGTCGGAGAAGAAAAATCAAGTTGGGTGAGTTTCCATGGTTTCAATGCTCAAGTACAAGCATGTTCTAAAGTTGTTGGGTGCAGGGAGTTTTCTTTTGAGTATTCATGTTGAGTGTGATCAGAAGAAGCAATTTATGAGCTCAATGCATTGACATTTTTCAAAAGGTTTTCTTTACTAGAATGGAAGTGTATCCTTTTTCCTTTAAATGGAAAAATGGATTGGATAAAGCTTTAATCACTTGGATCATGGCTCAAAAGTGTGTGTAATCTTTTGATTGTAGATAGATTTGGAGGTTTAGAGGCCTGCAAAGTGATATTACAAGGCTTAGGTTTGAGATTTGATCTGATGGCTCAAAACAACGACCTCTAATTCCAGAATGAAAGACAAACTTTATGTCTTCGATTCTCCTTTATCAAGAATGATCTTTTTATCCTCTTGGACATTTTGGAAAGCTTGAATCAAGATCTTCAACTTTCATGTTGACCATTTTGGCTCAAACAAAAGGGAAATTGGTGAAAATTTGAGATAAAAAACTGATCAAAACTCTGTTGAAATTTTTTTTAAGTGTTAGATAAAATATCATAACTTCATGGGTTCATATATCTTAATTTAAGAACTTTTTGGAAATCAAACCTCATTAACAAAGTTATAGAATTCATCAATCCCTACAACTTTCTTGTTAAAAGTTTTCTTTGAATTAACTTGGATCTTAGTGAAAAATAGCCATGAAGTAGTGACTTTGTTAAGAACAAAACACTTAGAATTTTTTCTAAGTATTGGAAAATTTTCCAACTTTTGACTTTTGTTGACTTTTTTTATTCTTGATGACAAAGTTTGGTAGTTTTGAATGTTTTGATGATTCTTGATTTTTGAATTTCAATGTTGACCAAAAAAGTCAAAGTTTGACTTTTGTGTGACTGTAGACTTTTCATCAATTGATTCAATTCTTCCACTATCAATCACTTGTATCTTTGGAAATGTCTTGAGCCATGTAATTAGGTCAAGATGTTGTATTTGAGCCCTTGAAATCATTCTTTAAGCCATTAGGTCATGCACTAGGCCAAAAGTCAATGATCAGTCATCTAAATTCAAAACCCTAATTTGGCAATTTTTGACCTTTGGTGATTTGAGGGCTTTCCTTGAGGAATCATGATAAATCCTTTATAAAATGATAAATGTCACCTCAAGATGTTGATGTTGACAAAAATCTTGAAGTTTGACTGTATGCTGACCATAATTGACTTTTTACCCAATACAGTTGACTTTCAATCTTTTGAGCCATTGACTGAACAAACTTGTGATGCAAGACTTGAAACTTGACATAAGAATTATTGTGGACCTATCATGAACCATGAAAGTCATTTGATACCCTTGCAACCCAATCTTCTTTTAGAATCACCAAACCCTAGCTAAAGACCTTTTCTCGGGGGGGAGGTTTGACCTGTCAACTCTTGAGTGGTTTCAAGTATTTGAGACCTTTGTGAGTATGTTTTGAAGAAAATAGGAGTGCAAGTTTTGGGGTACAACAAAGAGGCATCACTTGCAACCCTTCTCTAGCTCTGCGTCAGTTTGGTTATGCTCGAAGGGACGGTCCTCATGATATGCTCATCCAGGGTATTGTATTCGACTATGAGAGCGATCCTCAAAACTACCGTCAAATGTTTATACGTGCTTGGGGCATGGTCAACAAAATTGATAGCAAGAATTTGGGACACAAGAATTCCATTCCTTAGAGCCTTACCCCAGATGGGTGCGGTCTCATGCTCAAAATCATAAAATTCCATATCCTGTTATCCCATCAGTGATCGTAGAGCCTGTTGTTGAAGGAGATGTTCCTCATACCGTTCTTCATCCCGATATGCCTACCCACTTCAAAGAACTACAAAAGTCTTGGATTCAACTAAAGGAAGAAAGAGATGCCTTTGAAGCTCAGTTCTATGCTAGTGAGAAGAAAGTACTGAAGTTGATGAAACGACTCCACGAAGAACAAAACCTTAACGCATATGTCAACACAAAGAGGAAGCGTCCATGGGAGATTTTAATTTATATTTTTTTCTATTTTATAACTCTTTTTATTAAAAGCAACTATAATTTAAGCTTGTTACTAAAATTTCTCTTGTTTCCTTTTGTTTAAACAAATTTAAATCCCGCAACGATCCTTGAAAACATTGCATCTACATATCATGCATCATTACATAACAGGTTTTCCCATATATGTTTTCTCATCTTCTTGCTGTTTACTTCAGTAAAAGATAGCTCTTGAACAAACCGTTAAGGAACTCCAAGTTCAGAATGCCCACTTCCAAGAGATCCTCCAGAATCTTGCTCAAGGGCAGAAAGATATGATGGCGCTCATCGCCAAAAAGAATAAGACTCAGAAGCCAACTGCTATTATCAACATGGGAAGAAGATTCAAAGGTTCCGCTAAACCAGTTCAACTACTGATATCACCTTTGATGAAAATGAAAACCAAGAGAAGGTGGTAGAAGTGTCAGGGCTGAAGGTGGAAGCAACATTGGTTATGGTAAGATGCCTGAGGACGAAGACAATTCTGATGACCAGTATCCTCCTTAGAATGATAGATACAAGAAGCTGGAAGATCGCCTCAAGGACATGGAAATCCTGAAAGTTCCTGGATTGGATTTCGTAGAGGTGGGTCTTATTCTGGGGGTAGTTATCCCTCACAAGTTCAAAGTCCCTGCATTTTCTAAATATGATGGTATGTCTTGTCCTAAACTTCATTTGAGGTCCTATGTTCGGAAGATCCAATGCCATACTACTGATAGAAAATTATGGGTTCACTTCTTTCGGGAAAGTTTGTCTGGTACACAACTCGAGTGGTTCTATCTGCTGGAGGGAACCAACACCCGCACTTGGGAAGACTTGGTTGATGCTTTTTACAAGCAGTATCAATACAATGCTGACCTTGCAACAACTCGTGTGCAATTACAAAACATGACTATGGGTTCGAGTGAAAGGTTCAAAGAATACGCCCATAAGTGGAAAGACTTAGCTGGAAGGATGAAACCACCCTTGTCTAATTGAGATCTAGTTTATATGTTCATGGTTACTCTAACAAGTACATTCTTTAATCATCTGATTGGGAGTTCTTCATCTGGTTTTACTGAGCTGATTCTAACTAGAGAACGAGTTGAATGTTGTATCAAGAGTGGAAAAATTCAAGTGGTTGTGTCTTCGAGTGTTGTAAAGAAGACATTCAGTGGTAAGAAAGAGACCAATGATGTTTATGGTCAGAAGGGATGTGGAAAAAATGACTGCAATCAGTCTGTAGGAGCGGTATTAATTTCTAATCTTGCACATGTTCAACAATAACAACAGGGTAATAGGCGTATGTCAGACACTCCGGGAAGACAGTTTACCAAGATTATTATGCCATTGTCTCAGGCGTTACAAAATTTACTAAAAGAGAAACTGATTACGCTAAGGGATCCTCCTTAGAACCCTAACACCTCCTCTTCTAAGTATAATTCGAACGCGAATTGCGCCTGTCATTCTAAGAGTCCTGGGCACGACACCAACAACTGTTGGACCCTGAAAAACAAAATTCAGGAAATGATTGACAACAAGGAGATTGAATTTGATGCTTCAGAGACCTTGAATGTAATTACTGAGCCTATGCCGAAGCATGACAAAGGCATAATTGCAATTGACGATGTACTTTATGTTGCTACTATAAGTGAATTGGTTACTCTTCTACCAATAATCAAGAAGAATCTGCTGCAGGCCAGTTTATTTCCGAGTTATATTGAAAAATGTTACTGCTGCGTAAACCAACCCAATGGCTGCAAATTACTGAAGGAAGGCATTCAACGCCTAATGAACAATCATATAGTTCTGATCGAGAAGGCTCTGTCTGCTGAGAATCTGTGTCAAGAATTATCCGTAATATCCGGCCCTCCTGTCAAGATCACCTCCAAAGGTCATGTAAGGATTACTGCCAATCTAAAAGCTTCTCCTCTAATCATCATTACACCTGGACCCATCCCATATTCTTTGGGTAAAGCTATTCCTTGGAACTATAGATCTGACGTCTACTACCATGGCATCAAACAAGAACTACCGAATGTCAAAGATGAAGTTACTGAAGTTGCTGATCTCGACATTGGCAATATTGTTGGGACCAGTAAGGTTACTAGAATAGGAAGGATTTTCTCTCTGGAAAACTCTCCAAATATTATTGCTACACCTAATAGAGTTACATCCACCGAGTCAGCTGCTGATGCTCAGGGCAAAGAGCAAGTGAAAGAGCCTGCCCAGGAAGAGGTGCCTAAAGAAGCTACAGTTGAAGACACCTTTATACAAGAGTTGAAAGAGGTATTGAAAATTATCCCCAAGAGTGACTACAAAATTGTTGAACAGCTGGGGAAGACCCCATCCAAGATCTTTATGATATCCCTGCTAATGTGTTCTAAAGCCCATGCACATGCTTTAGTAAATTTTTTGAAGACTGCTCACGTACCACAAGAGATTTCTGCCGATCAATTTGGAAGCTATGTTTCTAGCTTAATGACTGACAATGGATTAGGTTTCTCTTATGCTTATCTGACTCCTGAGGGAAGAAATCACAATATGGACTTGTACGTCTCCATTGAATGCATGAGCACTACTCTGGCTCATGTTTTGGTTGATACTAGTTCCTCGCTTAATGTTCTACCAAAAGGCACTCTTGAAAGACTTTATTGCGAAGGGGTCTTACTGAAACCCAATGATATTATAGTCCGATCCTTTGATGGGTCAAAAAGGATGGTACACGGAGAAGTGGATCTTCTGATCAAGGAAGGTGCGTAGATCTTTGAATCTACCTTCTATGTAATGGATATTCGGCCAACTTACTCTTTCTTACTGGGAAGCCCCTAGATGCATGGGGCAGGTGCTGTTACCTCAACCGTACATCAGAAGCTAAAATATCCTGTGAACGGAAAGATTGTTACAGTCTATGGCGAAGAAGAGTATATGGTTAGTCACTTGAACTCATTTTGGTATGTTGATATGGATGGAGAATTCATCGAGACTCTCTGTCAAACTTTTGAAGTCATCCCTCCTACCTCAATTGAAGATGTCTCTACCATTCCTAAAGTTACCAGGGTTCCGCCCATAATGGCTTCACTGAGAAGAAGGTGGTTGTACTATTTGGGGTCAGCTTCCTGACACCCCCTATAAATCTGACAAGTTTGGTTTGGGTTTCACTGCAGAAGGTCAAAGGGTTGTTTGTCACGCTCGAGCTGGAAGGTCACCATTCTGCATCAACAACAATAGAGTTAATGTGATAGAAGATGCTGACAATGATTATGACCTCGACAGCTGGATCTTTCCTACCATTGGCAATGGGCTCAACAATTGGAAGGCCTGAGACATTACTTGTATCTCCATTAGTCAGTAGTAATAGCTTACATTCCTGTTTTTATTGCTTTCAAGTTTTGGCTTTGTAATATTTGAACAATGACTTTAAGCCTTGTGCCTTACCCGAGGCACAAAGGTTATTTTGTTAAGGGTTATCATTTCATAAACATATTTTCATTTAATAAAGAATTGTAAGTTTTGCATTCAAAGTTTGTGCTCTCTATATTTCTTTTTTTACTTTCAAATAGCTATGTGTTCTTACACACACCCATACAATACATTGCAGATCCACATCCACTATGGATCCCGTTGATAACAATTCTGCTATTGCCACTTATGACTTTGAAAATTCGATCTACAAAGCCGAGGATGAAAGTGAGGAAGATTGTGAGATACCAGGAGAACTTGCCAGACTTAGAGTGCAAGAAGAGAAAGCTATTCAACAACATGAAGAGCCAGTTGAAGTGGTAAACTTGGGTTTTAAAACAAATAGGAAAGAAGTCAATATAGGCGCCAACTTGAAGGATAGCGTCAAGAATAGGTTAATACAAATGTTTCATGAATATGTTGAGATATTTGCTTGGTCATACGAAGACACGCAAGGGCTTGATACCAATATTGTGGTTCACCGTCTGCCGATGACAGAGGGTTATGCTTTGATAAAGCAGAAGGTCCATCTCATACACCCCGAGATGTCAAAGAAGATCAAGGCCAAGGTTATGAAACAATTCAACACAGGGTTATTAGCAGTGACATCATATCCTCAAAGGGTTACAAATGTTGTTTCGGTACCAAAGAAAGACGACAAGGTACATATGTGTGTAGACTATAGGGGTCTGAACAGAGCGAGCCCCAAAGATGACTTACCACTTCTATATATTGATGTTTTGGTCTACAACACCACTCATAATAAGGTATTCTCCTTCATGGATGGTTTCTCAGGGTATAATCAAATCAAGATGGAACCTGAAGACATGGAAAAGACTACTTTTGTTACACAGTGGGGCATGTACTTCTACAAGGTTATGCCTTTTGGGTTGAAGAACACTAGCGCAACATATCAACGTGCTATAGTAGATCTGTTCCATGACATGATTCATCATGTTATAGAGGTCTACGTTAATGATATGATCACCATATCTTAGACTGAAGAAGAACATCTTGACCATCTATATAAGTTGTTTGAGAGACTGAAGAAATACGAGTTGAGACTGAATCCAAACAAGAGCACCTTTGGGGTGAGATCCGGTAAACTCATGGGTCTTGTTATCAGCATTAAAGGTATTGAGGTTGATCCCACCAAGGTTAAATCTATTCAAGAAATGCTCGCTCCCTGTATTGAGAAGGAAGTCATAGGTTTCTTGGGATGACTGAACTATATTTCTAGATTTATTTCTCATTTGACGGCTACTTGTGAGTCGATCTCTAAGTTGCTGAAGAAAGTTCAGATAGTGAAATGGAACGACGATTGCCAAATAGCCTTTGACAAAATCAAGGAGTACCTACAAGAACCTCCGATTCTGATGCCACCAGTTGAAGGAAGACCTTTAATCAT
Organism: Vicia faba; assembly: GCA_948472305.1. Taxonomy (NCBI): domain Eukaryota; kingdom Viridiplantae; phylum Streptophyta; class Magnoliopsida; order Fabales; family Fabaceae; genus Vicia; species Vicia faba. The sequence goes on along the minus strand of OX451741.1, from coordinate 1,134,443,704 downwards.
GTATTTAACTGTGTTAGAGAATTTAATGGGGTGTGTACTGGGCCATCATGATGAGTCTGGTTGAAAACAACATGCAATATACTAGCTTAGCAAAAAGTTTACCGACTGTGAAACAAGATACTCACTACTCGAGAAAACTTGCTACACTTTGGCATGGGTTGCTCGCCGAGTGAGACAATATATGTTGACCTAAATACTTTTTTGATCTCTGAAATGGATCCCATCAAATACATATTCGAGAAGCCTGCACTCTCTGGAAGAATATCCAGATGGCAAATGGTCTTGAAAAAATATGGCATTCACTACACCACTCACAAAAAATCAAAGGAAGTGTATTGGAAGATCGTTTGGTGTATCAAATCGTAGACGACTACCAACCTATGAACTTCAAATTCCTGGATGAGAACATTATGCTAGTCACAAATTATGAAGAACCTGGACCGTATGAAGGACATGATCCAGGATCCCGATGGACTATGGTTTTCGATGGAGCGTCTAACACACTTGGTGACGGAATTGGTGTCGTAGTTATCTCTCCCAAGGGTTTCCATACTCCCTTCATCGTCAGACATTGCTTTGACTATACCAATAACATGGCCGAATACGAAGCATGCATCATGGGTATTAAAGCTGCTATTGACCTAAGAATCAAGTTCTTGAGCGTATATGGAGACTTATCCCTGGTAATTAGTCAAATTAAGGGAGAACGGGATACTAGAAACCTGAATCTCATTCCTTATACATAACATGTGCTAACCTTAATTCCATACTTCGAGGAGATCACTTTTGAGAACATACCAAGAGAAGAGAATCAGTTGGCAGACGCGTTAGCTACCATGTCGTCTATGTTCAAAGTCAGATTGGATGACGAGGCTCCAAGAATTACCATTGAAAGGCTAGCCGAACCTGCACACTGCTACGAAGTTGACACTGATGGACTAGAAGAGAAGACTTGGTTTCATGAAGTGAAAAGATATCTTGAGGCTCGAGAGTACCCTGAGGGAGTATCTATCAATGACAATAAATTCTTACCGAGGTTCCCAGCTATGTTCTTTCTGAGCAAAGAAATTATGTACAGGCGCAACCATGATTCAATTCTGCTTTGTTGTGTAGATAAGAAAGAGGTGGAGAAGATTATGGAAGATATGAACTAAGGTATCTTTGGTACTCATTCCAGTGGGTATACTATGGCTAAGAAAATCATGAGAGAGGGTTACTATTGGTCGACTATGAAAACTGACTGCCATCACCACTCAAGGACTTGTCACAAGTTCCAGATCTACACCGACAAAGTACATGTGCCTCCAGTACCCCTGAATGTCTTGATTGCTCCTTGGCCATTTGCAATGTGGGGCATTGATATGATTAGAGATATCAAACCTACTGCTTCTAATGGACATCTCTTCATCCTCGTCACCATTAATTACTTCACAAAGTGGGTTGAAGCAGCCTCGTTTGCCTCAGTTACCAAGAATGTTGTGGCCCGATTCATTAAGCATAACCTTATATGTCGGTATGGCATCCCCAAGAGAATCATCACAGATAATGGCACCAATATCAATAACACTATGATCACAGAACTCTGCATGTAGTTCAAGATCAAGCACCATAATTCTTCTCAGTATCGACCAAAGATGAATGGCACAATGGAAGCCTTCAATAAGAACATTAAGAATATCATACAGAAGATGACGATGACATACAAAGACTGGAATGAGATGTTACCATTTTCTCTTCATGGCTATCGCACTTCAGCTTGGACATCAACTAGGGCAACCCTGTTCTCTCTAGTCTATGGTATGAAGGATGTCTTACCTGTCGAAGTTGAGATTCCTTCCTTAAGAATTATGAAAGATGCAGACTTAGACGAAGACGAATGGGTTCAGACTAGGCTGGACCAGTTGAATGTAATTGACGAGAAGAGGCTTGCGGATGTTTGTCACAGACAGATGTATCAGAAGCGTATGATCAAAGCCTTTAATAAGAAAATAAAGCATTTGGTGTATCAAGCTGATGACGTGGTAATAAAGCGCATCATCCTACCGCATGGGTGATCCCAGGGGAAAGTGGACTCCTACCTACGAAGGGCCATTTGTAGTCAAGAAGATATTTTCGGGAAGTGCCATGATACTTACTACCATGGACGGTGAAGATTTTCCGCACCTTGTGAACGCGGATATAGTTAAAAGATACTACGCATGAAAACGACCCGCTAGGTTGACCGGCCTAGACAAAAATAAGGGCATCCCGATGAAACAAAAGGGTTCAGGCAAAAATAAGGGATATATATATATATATATATATATATATATATATATATATATATATATATATATATATATATATATATATATATATATATATATATATACATACATATACATATATAAAAGACTGTATACCTGGCAAGTCGAAAACCTGAAAAGGCGGCTTGGGCAAAAAAGGGTATCCCGGTGGACTGAAAACCCGAAAGGGAGGTCCAGGGAAAAAATTAGGGATTAAAGCATACGACTATATCCCGCTGGATCACTTACAACCAACTTTATTACCAACGTCAATTTCGAATGCTACAGATCGATTCAGTCAACTTCTTCCGACAATAAGGCACGATATGCTCGAAGATATAGGGGCAATAGGAGATTTGAAACCTGAAGAGATCATTTACACATAGTTATATATTTTGTATTCCTTTCACTTCACGATGATTTCCTCTTATTAGGATTTCTGTCTCTTTGTACAAAAATTATATGTTTATAGGAATACTATCAATACAAATACAATTTCAAATCCAAATTTCATTTTTCCTTTTCTATTTTGTTTGCAAAAAACGTCCAATGATTAAATTGAACGAACATATGCATATGAGTACGATTACTATTAACAAAATATGCATAAAAAATAGGAATAAGCATTTACTCAAGATTCTAGGAGTTGGGATAACGTTCAAGCCGTCCATAAATCCCCACAGAGTAATCCTAGTAAAGTTTCCCCACAGAGCAGTTTCCATAATATTATCCCCGTAGGATCAACTTCACAAGCTAATCGTCAATAAAGATATATTCCCCGCATGCCTGAAATACTCTAATCGTACTTACCAGCAGATCCCCCTAGTGTATAAAGGAGTTCCCTGACAATGTCGCTAACTTACGGAATTCCAATCTTTAGTAGATTATGATAGCAACACAATTTACAGGAATTATCTTCCCCAACTGAGTTTATTTCTCCAACACTATAAAATCCCCTTCAAAATTCTCTTCAAAAGCCAGATCCAAATCCCTCAGCTGAGCATATTTCGGAACAAAGTGTTTCTCCAGCAGGGTTTATTTCTCCAACATGTTTTATATCCCCAACAGGGTTTATTTCCCCAACAACGTTTATTTCCCCATCAAAATTTAGTCTCCCCAGCTTGAGTCTATCCCTCTGACTACTGTAAATCATCGACAAAACTTCTCTCTCCAGCAAAGGGTAGTCCAGACCATTATCCCTAGAGAGTTGCTACGAAAATCTGAAACCAGACCAGATATCAGTTAATCTTATCCTCCTCAGACGAGTCGGCATCCATATCAAAAACTCGGTCAGAAAACACCTCAGGAAGGTTATCCGTCTCTTTTATCCTCAGTTAGGGTTTGTAAGAATTAAACTCCCCAGTAGGGCGATGAACGACCAATGTTCCTGAACTCTTCTCCCCAAGAAGAAATCTAATTCCCCAGTAGAGTTTCCTCAAACAGCAAGTCGGAATCCCCAGCAAAGGCATTCTATGACAAGATTGAAGATCACACATATTCTTCATCCCCAACAGTAGTCCGAGACATAATTTCCCAATCAAGAATGTTATACAAATCTACCGATACACTTTAACGACATCTCACATTCATACATCATTTATCATAGCATATGCATACGAAATGCATATAACACATTCTCATATATTTTGAGAGCATTATTACGCAATGCACTACATACATCATGATATTGCATAAATACTAACTCTATCTTTTCAGGTAAAGTTCACAAACAGATGAACATCATCAACAATTTTCTAACAGGTCGCAGAGTAATTCTTGAAAAAAAGATGGTGCGACTATCTACATGATCATACAATTCCCCTCAGAGACTAAAACGAACAAGTAGCCAATTAAGAACTTCCCCCAGAGAATCATTCTGAAAAAATATCTCTCCTAGATGAAGTCGGGCATAAACATCTTCTAGTACTCCCTTTGGAAAAAGTAAGCGTAGACTCCTTCCAATATCTCTTCTAGATGAAGTCGGGCATATACATTTTATAGTTCAGATGAAACCAAGCGTAGATTTCTTTTTGTTACTATTTTTAGAAAAATCAAGCGTATATTTTTTTCTAATACTCCTTTTGGAAAAAGTCAGGCGTAGAATCCTTTCAATACCTCTTCTAGTTGAAGTTAGGCGTAGACATCTTCTAGTTCTGATGGAATCAAGCGTAGATTCATTCTGAAACTCTTTTGGACAAAGTCGGGCATAGACTCATTCTAACATATCTTCTAGAAAAAGTCGGGCGTAGACTCATTCTAGTATATCATTCAGATAAAATCAAGCGTAGATTTATTCTAATATTCTTTTTGGACAAAGTCGAGCGTAGACTTATTCCAAACATTTCCTCTTTACAAAGTCGAGCGTAGACTTATTCTAGTACATCAATCAGATAAAATCAAGCGCAAACTCACTCTGATATTCTTTTGGACAAAGTCGGATGTGGACTCATTCCAAATATATCTTCTAAGACAAAGTCAGGCGTAAACTTATTATGATATTCCTATCAACAGTTACTCTGGTTGGCATATATAAACCCATCTCTGACGACTCTTCGTCACCTCTCCAAATGGCATCTTTAAGCCCATTCCCGGTATAATCAACCAACAATGTTACTTCGTACACAGACGAGTGTAAATTTCGGGGCACTTAAGTGTTCAATCATCTTCTACCTTCAAGTCACAAATACCGGACATGCCAATCTAACTCTTCAAGTTTAAGAAGATTGAACAGGGGCAGTTTTTGTACCCTAAAATTTTTCCTCTCATTTTTCTTCAAGACATTCTCATGAGTTCCTCATGTGCTCAAGTTGGCTCAAGAATTGATCAGACAAATTCTCCTTCTAAGCAATGGGTCCTCAACTAGGATTTGGTATTTCTTAAGGAAGATTGGGTTTAGAAGGTCTCAATTGGTTTTCATTGTTATTCATAGGTCTTCAATAATGCTCATGTCAAGTTTCAAACCTTGCATCACAATTTTGCTCAGTCAATGACTCAGATGACTGAAAATCAATAGTATTGCGTAAAAAGTCATTTATGGTCAACATACAGTCAAACTTTAAGATTTTTGGTCAACATCAATATTTTGGAGTCATATCCATAATTTGATCAATGGTTGATCATGATTCCTCAATAAAAGCCCCCAAATCATCAACAATCAAAAGTTGCCAAATTAGGGTTTCCTTAGGAGAAGTCAACTGAATTTTGACCATGCATAACTTTCACACGCTTCATCATCTTTTCCCAAAAAAATTCCCGGTTTGAAGGAAATTCAATTATCTACAACTTTGTCTCTCTAAGCTCAAATCCAAAAAGTGCATCATTTGAGAGATATAAGCCAATACATTACAGATCATTTCAAAAGTCAACAAAAAGACACTTTTTGTCAAGGCAACTTACATCAAGTTAAATTCTTCAAAGGAAAAAATGATCAACATAGAGGTTGTAAAGGACATCTTGGCCTTTCCAAAAAGTACAAGATCACCTTCAAAAGATAAAAATTTAATGAGTTGTGACCATTCCTATTTGGGAAATTTTTGAGCAAATGCATGAAGTTCAAAATGAGCAAGCTTGATATTTTAGGATATTGGGCCATGATTTAAAAGTCCAAACATGTATTACACTATTCATACACCTCAAACCTTGTTCTCACACCCCTTGATCCATTTTATTTTATTTATTTTAATTATTTTTTATTTAATTCGTTAATAATATAAAATAAATAAGATAAGAATCATACCTTTTTGCACAAGGTCCAAGCCCACACATCTTTGCCTTAATTTTCTCTATATATTCAGACATCAAGACAAGAACCCTTACACATGAAACCCTTGCCTCTCAACATTGTCAAAAAATAGCAAACTTTTCTCAAGAACCCTAAGTCTTGAAATCCTTGTTTCAAACCCCTTTTAATGCAAAACCTCCATTCCATTCTCTTCCAGCAAACATATAGAGTAAGTTTAGACCAAATTTGATGGTCCAAAACATGTGAATCGTATTACATGGCATCTCTGGTTCCATAATGTTCATGTAATTCACATCTTGATTTCTTGTTTGATTTAACATGTATTAACATCTCTAACATGTTTATGAGTATTGATAGTGCATGTTAGAACAACCACGGAAGTCCCATGCATACTGAATCGTGAATTACCATGCTAGCACCGGTTCCATGCATTTTCATTATAGCTATCAATCCCTTGCAATTTAGCCTTCAAAAATACTCCCATCAGATCCGCAACACTTTTTTTGCAGGGGGTGGAATGTTTTTGGATCATTATTTCTCTTTATTTTGCAGGTTGTACAAAAAGGATAGCTGGAGAAGACGACCGGAGCTAGGGATCCGGCGCCTCTCTGGTCAATGCATGCAGAGTTATAATATATATGTATTGTTTTAGTTTATATAAAGGATGTATAGTTACCCCAGCCGTAGAAACGTATGCGATAAAGCATTAGTCTTAAAGGGCATGGGTTCAATCCAGCCTTTTGACACTTTGTTTCTCTAATTTTTCATATTTTTGCAGGTTGATTACAAAGCGTATTGTAGGCGTATCCTAGACACAAGTGTTCCCTTGTCCTGGTGGTATGTTGACAGCGTGAAGGTCTTAAGGGCGTGTGTTCAACACCCACCCCTACTCATTTTGGTATTTTATTTTTCTAATTATATGTTTTTCACTCTTTTACAAACCTTTTTTTCAAAACCTTTTTTAAACAAATCCTAATTTTTTTTTAGGTTTTATTCTAATTTTAGGCTTTAAATTTAATTTTAGGTTTTAGCTTAATTTTAAGTTTTTGATCAATTTAAGGTTTTATTTAATTAATCTTAGTTTAGTTTTAGGTTTTCATTAATAAACCCTAATTTGATTTTTTTTAGGTTTTCTCAATTAAAACCAACCTAGATTTAGGGTTTGCTTAATTAATAAATTCTTTTTAATCAACTAATTCTTTTTTTCTAAATTAAAATCAATTTGGTTTTCTTCAGATTATTCATCAAACGATCACAAAACAATTTTCAATTTTATTTTTGTTTTACAATCTTTTCGCATTTACTTTCGCATTAGTTTTCCGATTATGTAACAGCTACAAGTTGTAATAGCTTAAATTAGGGTCTTACTTTATTTTTTCCCAGTTTTATGGTTTTGTACCCCCATTCCTGAAGCGCTATAATAGTTTATGTTTACTTTCTGCACCTTTACTTTCCGCAAGTTACTGCTTTCCTTATAACTGCTAGTAATTAGGGCATGTATGGAAAGATCTAACAAAACGTAAGATAACCCTAAATACAAGATAACTAATTGAATTGAATCACTTTTCACCTCTAGGGTGACCTCACTTGTTGCCTTCAAACAAAAACAGTCATGTTCCTCGAACATGGGGACACTTTAGCGAAGACCCTCGGTTAAAAAGATCGTAGTCCCTCAATGACCCTTCAATGTTGCCTCAGTTAACTATCTTAATCCCTTACGATAAAATTGCTAAAGTGCTCCTACAAGTTGCCTTTATGACTGTACGATGACTCGCGCCTGTCTCTTCACATCCAACGATAGGGCTTCCTATTAACTAATGGTAGGATAACACTATCTAAAGGAGGAGGAAAATAATACGAAAGACATATGAGTAGATAGAGAGCTCGTAATCGCTTGCTCACCACATTTTTTTACACAAAACACCTTTTTTCTGAAATATTTTCAAAAACAAACACTTTGTACGCATTCTTAACTTATACAAGAATCATTACAAAGTGGTCGTACTTAGGCATTTTTCAAAATATTTTCAAACACATACATAAAATCATTTTCAAACAAAGTGAGCTAGCGATTAAGAGTCCATAGATAACTACGAATGGAAAGGGTGCTAACACCTTCCCTTTTTATAACCTACCCCCCGAACTCAAGAAAATCTCAAAGGTCTTTCCTATTCTTTTCACCCATTCCTTATTGGATAAAAGAAAAGTCGGTGGTGACTCTTTTTATCCGCATATTTGCGATAAAATGCAAAAATATTCAGTTCTCCCACTGTATTACAGATTCCATGAGCTTTTGTTGAATACTTGCTAAGTGACTTGCTTGTATGTTTGTATGTACTTGTCTTAGGTTTACCACATTGGTATTTATTGTTTGATCCATGATTATTTGGTTGATGACCTTATGCATGCTTAGATGCCTTTCCATGTTGTCATGATATCCTTAATGTTTGAAGCCCTAATTCTCATATGTTGCTTCCATACATGATGATTTGATGTCATGTCTTGATTGATGTTTGATAACATGTCCACATGCTTTCTTAATCCACATGTTCTTGAACAATCTTTCGTCATGATACTATTCCCGCCTTAATGATTTATCTTTGACTTGCATTGGCGTGAGTTCTTTCTTAATACTTGTCCATTATTGATTCATATATGTTGGTATTCTTTAGGGTATTATCTTAATTTTACCATGCTTAGATGATTGATGACTTACCTTGAGTATTTATTGATTAATCTTAGTCTCCCTTGATTTAACTTGTCTTATCATGTTTAAATGTTTGAAGTTTGTTTGATACTTGATTACTTCTTTTTCTTAGAGCTTAATGAAAATCTTTTCCTATTTTAGTCAACTTTGATCTTTGTCTTAATGATTGTTCATTTGTCATGTTGTTGATCATTACTTTTTTGTGTTCACATGTTACCTTAGGACTTCTTAATTCAAACTTAATATTTAATTAAGATTGAACTAAGATAGACGTTAGGATTCTATCCAAGTATGAAAACTTCAAAAAGGTTATGTTAATTCTATTCTACACAATACAACAATGTGTAAGTCTCCAAAGGTCGAGCGGCAAACATTAACTATTAGAATGCGAACTTGGCATCTTCAATAAAAACATACAACAAACCAACATTTTCAAAAGAACTACGATGTTCTGATTCCTTAGAGATACTTAGGCACGGGGTTTCACGAACGAGGTGAACCCACTAATAAAACCTTTTGTTTTTCCTTAATAAAACTCTTTTCCCTTTATTCAATTTATCCATGAATTTTCCCTTAGCAAGTAAGTTTTTAAATATGCACACCCTTTGTTTAGCACAACAAGAGTGGATCTGATGCAGTATTTTCCCAAGTATGCGAAACGCGTCAGAGTAATATAAAACATTATCGATCCCACAAAGAGCAATCGCCAATCTATCTATTTCTATTGTTATGATGTTTATCTAAGGTAAAATAATTCAGGGGTTTATGAGTACACAGTGAAAGTAAAGTACGAAGATATAAATTCAGATAAAAACAATAGGCTTGAATGTAATTCACATAATCTGATAATATTCCAAATGCTTCTGAATAGAACTACTTATAGGGCAATATTTTCTACTCATGAAAAGAACTAATTTAACAGGAACTGTCGCTTTCGCGTATTCAGAATCGAGTTTATTCTTTAATAAATCACTCTTATTTTCACTTATAAAAAGGCGTGCATTGCATTAAAATAATAAACCTATTTTTAAGAAATATAGTTTCTTGACTTAGTTGAAAAGTAATTTTGACTTGGAACTTCTAACCAAAAGAGGACTAGACCTTTAAACTAATAAATGCGTGTCAAAAGAGTTTTGAAATCATTTTTCAAAAAGTGTTAAAAGATTCCTACTTAATTGAACAAAGTGCTTTCGCTTCCTTTGAACAACTAAAACTACCCAAGTTTAACTGAAGGTTGGACGACTTTCAATCTTACCCAACAAAAATAAAGTGCAGAAAACTTGTGTTAATAACCAAAACAACCCTTAAGTATTTCTATAGACACATTATATGGAATATCACTTTATCTATGATCCTTACAATCTAACCTTTAAAATTTATCCAGACATGGAAATGTAAACAGACATGTTAAAATAGATCATGTTAAAGTAGATTCTTAAAGTAAAAAAGGCTTTAAAAGACAAGTAAATAAAGCAAGTAAATAAGTGCAATACAAGGAAATAAACAAAGTAAAGCGAGTGCGATGAAATAAATAAAGTAAAGCGAGTGCGATGAAATAAATAAAGTAAAGCAAGACTTGTAAATAAAAACCTGCTCCAAATTGGAGGCTTTAAATAAGGTACAACTGGAAATAAATGCGACTGGAAATGAAAATGGAGGCAGGATTAACTTCTATCAAAGTGCTCCAAACTCGATTACAGAGTCTATCAATGGTGTGATAAGTCTTAGATGTGAAGGGATTATCACTTACAAAATCTGATAGTATATGGCTTAAGTTTGTAACTAAGCTTGGATATAAAGAAAATGAAACTAGAACCTCCTATTTATAGAAGAACAATACTCTATGGAATTACCAAGGTTCCCCGTAACTCCTTTTGGGTGGGAGACCATTTAACAAGGGTGGCGCCCGCCATGCCCCTTATAGCGTTAACCATGTGTACAAGGGTGGAAAGCTGAGGAGAACATGGCAGTTGAAGGCAGTTGAAACAAATCCATGTCATGGCCTACCCTATGGCGGGTTCCATGCTGGATGCCATGTGTACAATTTTCTCAAAAACTTGATTTCTTGCTCGTTTTTCTTCATTTCTTCAAGAGGGGCTCTAGATAATCAAAGTACCTGAAAACAAAACAAAAACAAACATAACACAAGAAAATGAAAATAAAAACCCTAACAAACATGTGCAATCTGAGTCAAATATGTAGTGTGTTTTAGTGTTATCAAATTCTCCAACACTTAAACCTTTGCTTGTCCTCAAGAAAAAACTCTGTATTGCTCATGAAAGAAAAACAACATCAACAAACAATTTGGGATAAAAAGTCTTCTAAGTTCAAAACAGGATGTATTAATAGGTACTAACTGAATGAACCAAGGGTATCATAACAAGACTTTCCACGGACGAACATAAACTCGCTCCTATTCAAATCAATCCATATGATGTCATTATACCTAGGCCTAGCTTTTCATTTATTTTGAATCTTTTTTTCATTCAGGTGCAATCACATTAAACCCCTTATCCATACATACTCATAGTAGAGTGACCGGTTAGTGACTCTGATCTCAAGCATGGGGTTCTGGTACATAAGTTGGTGTAACCCTGTAATACGGTGGGAGAACTAACTTGGATGTTTTGCGTTTTATCGCAATTGTAGCCTGTGATACGGTGGGAGAACTGACTTGAGGTTTTAGGTTTTATCGCAAATGTCGCGGTTAGCAAGAGTCGCCACCGACTTTTCTTTTGTCCAAAAGGAAAGGTGAAAAAGCACAGGAAAGACCTTTGAGATGTTTTCTTGAGTTCGGGGGGTAGATTATGAAAAGGGAAGGTGCTAGCACCCTTTTCATCCATGGTTTTCCATGGGATCTTAGTTACTTGCTAGATCACTTGCTTTTATTTGAATGTGTGCTTGTGGTGGTAATTTTTGAAAGTATTTTGAAAATGGAACTTCGTAATGGTTCTCGTTTCTATAAGAACGCCTACAAAGTGTTTGTTTAGAAAATAGTTCAAAAGTGTGTTTGTGAGATGTGTTTTTGAAAGTATTTTGAAAATGGAACTTCGTAATAGTTCTCGTTTCTATAAGAACGCCTACAAAGTGTTTGTTTCGAAATAAGTTCAAAGATGAGAGTGTGGGTAAAAATATTTTTGTTGTGAGCAAGCGAGTAACTAAGAGCGAATCTATCTACTCGAAAGGTCTTAAACGTGCTTTTCCTCCTCCTTTAGATGTGGCTATCTTACCATTGATTTGGTAAGAAGCCCCATCGTTGGATGTGAAGGGACGGGCGTTGGGACGTTTGTATAGTCATAGAAGGCAACATATGGGACGTTTTAGCAATGTCGTTTTAGGGACTAGATCATTTACCAAAGGCAACATCAAGGGTAATCGAGGGACTACGATCTTTTTTTCCAGGGTCTTTGCTAAAACGCCCATGCTCGAGGGACATGACTATTTTCCGATAGGCAACAAGTGAGATTACCCTAGAGGTGCATGTGTGAATAATGTGTTTGGTTTGCATGCATTAAGTCTTTGATTAGGGTGGCCTATTTTGTTGTTTGTATCTTGCCATACGCACTTATTTACTAGCAATATATGAAAAGCAAGTAAAAGGAGGAAGGTAAAATCTAAGCTATTACATCACTTTAGGGGGATAGGGATACAATTTAACAAATGGGGATGAAGTAGGAACTAAAATATTACAACCATATCGAATGATAATGAAAAGAATGTGAAAACAGTGTAAAATAAAGGGAAAATGCACTTTTGAACTGCTATGTGTCGACCCATGCTTCTATGCATCGACACATATCTTCTTCTGCTCCTGTAAAACAAAATTAGTTCATTATGGGTCGACACGAAATGGGATGTGTCGACTCATGCATCTTCTTATATCGACTTGAAACGGTATGTATCGACTCATAGGCTTTTCCAGTTTCTGTTTTGTGAAATCTATTCAGTATGTGTCGACACATAATGGGATGTGTCGACTTATACACCTTTTTGCATCGACGCGAAATGCGTATGTGTCGACTCATAGTCCTTTCCAGTACCTGTTTTGTGACCTGAACTCAGTATGTGTCGATGCATGAGGGTCATGTGTCGAATCATACACCTTTTTTCACTAAGATGGATCGACACATGTGGATATGTGTCGATACATCATGCATTTTTCTGCCTTAAAAGCCATTCTTTGCATACATCAGTTAGTTTTTAACATATGAATGAATAACCTGAACAACAAATAAATTATTAACTTCAAAACAGTGATTGCTACATCCTATAAACAGCAAAGTTAATGTATGGAAAAGGCAAGGTAAAGATGACTTACCTTAAAACTGCACTTTAGGTTTTGAAACCAAATATCCTTCAAGATGTTGTATGAACCTTAAGGAAGCTCCAACCAGCTGCTAGACTTTCCTTTTTGTTGAAGGTTACTAAACAACCTCTGTATGGTATGAAATGTTTGGATGGTTGGGCAGAACTTGCAAGGTATGAGAGGTTCAAAGGTTTGGACTTTAATATCCAAAAGTGGAAGTTTTGTGGACTGTTATGGCTTTTGTGAATGTGAGATTTTTGAGGGTTTACCAAAATATAACTTCTGGCTTTTCTCTCTATTTTTTCCAACCTTTTCCAACTTGTTTTTCAAACCTTTTCCAACCTGTTTTTCCAACCTTTTCCAACATGTTTTTCCAACCTTTCTCTCTTGCAACTGGCCTCTCTATTTATGGAGAAGGTTTGAGACTTGAGAAACTCAGACTTTTTGAAAATCACATGTTATGCCTTTTTTCAAATTCATAAAGACAAGCTGCTTCATGATGAAAAAAGGAGTGAATTAAGGAACTTTAGCCATGCTTTGCAGGTCTTGTAGATTGCTTCTGCTGTTGAGAGATCTTTTTGTACTCTTTGGAACAGATTTCAAGCTTTGAAAGAAGAGAGTGGTTGGAAAAGTGAAGCTTTATGCAAATGGAAATGTTGCTTTTTGCATTTCTAACCATAAATGGTATCAAGACTTGGAAAAAACTTCAAATTCCTATGTAATACACTTAGGGTTTGTGTAATTGCTTGATTATGCATAGATTTGGAGAGAACATAGCCTGAAAAGAGAGATCTTGTAGCTTTGGTTGGAATTTTAGTCAAGTGTTCATCACAAATCTGCCTTGTAAATCAAGAATGAATGTCCAACTTCAGATCCTTGTATCTCCTAACTCGAATATGATACATTCATGCTCTTGAATGTTTTGGAATTCTTGAAACACCCTCTATAACTTTCATGTTGGCCACTTTTGTTAAATCAAACTGGAACTTGATGAAAAATGGGCAAGAAGTTGGGATAAAAACCTAACCAAAACTGCCAAAAATTTCTCTAAGTGTTTAAATGAAAATGTCATGAATTCATGAACTTATAACTCAAAATCCAAGCACTTCTAGGAGAAGTTGTGTAAAGCAATGTTGTGGATATCATGGAGATCTACAACTTTCGTGTTGAAAGTTTCCCTTGAACTGTCTTGCATCTTGGTGAAAGAATGGCATGAAGTGATGGAATTATCATGTATAAAAACACTTAGAAAATTTCCAAGTCTTGGAAATCTTGACTTTTCAAGTTGACTTTTGACTTTCTCAACTTCTTGATGATCAAGCTTGATATTTTTGAATGTATTAATGAAATTTGATCTTTGGAATGTAATGTTGACCAAAAAGTAAAAGTTTGACTTTCTAGTATGCAATTGATCATTTTGCCCTTGTGCCAATTTCAAACCCAAATTGAAGTATCAGTACTACAAACTTGACGTCGTAGAAGATCTTGTGATAAAATCCTTGATAAATGAGAGGGAAAATTTTGGGGTACAACATCTGCCCCTGTTCAATCTTCTTAAAGCTGAAGAGTTAGATTGACGAGTTTTTCCATTCGTGACTCGAAGGTGGAAGATGATTGGACACTAGAGTGCCCAGAAATTTGCACTCGGCAATGCGATGATAGGAGGGATGGGCTTAAAGATGCCATTTGGAGAGGTGATAGAACCTTGTTGGAGATGGGCTTAAAGATTCCATCAGAAGGTGATTGTATCCGGACTCGGCAGGATGATGAAGGAATCTTAGACGATTACTACCTCAGCAGGATGATGAGGGAATCTTGGATAACTACAATCTCAACAGGACGATGAAGGAATCTTGGATGACTACAACCTCAGCAGGATGATGAAGGAATCTTGGATGACTACAACCTCAGCAGGACGATGAAGGAATCTTGGATGACTACAACCTCAGCAGGACGATGAAGGAATCTTGGATGACTACAACCTCAGCAGGATGATGAAGGAATCTTGGATGACTACAACCTCAGTAGGATGATGAAGGAATCTTGGATGACTACAACCTTAGCAGGGTGATGAAGGAATCTTGGATAACTAAAACCTCAGTAGGACGATGAAGAAATCTTGGATGACTATAACCTCAGCAGGTTGATGAAGGAATCTTGGATAACTACAACCATAGCAGGACGATGTAGGAATCTTGGATGACTACAACCTCAGCAGGATGATGAAGGAATCTTGGATGGCTACAAGATCAGCAGGATGATGAAGGAATCTTGGATGACTATAACCTCAGCAGGATGATGAAGGAATCTTGGATGACTACAACCTCAGCAGGGTGATGAAGGAATCTTGGATGATTACAACCTCAGCAGGATGATGAAGGAATCTTTGACAACTGCTACTCCAAAAGGTAATGATAACCTTTACCTGTCGATCGATCTTTCCTGAAAAGGTAAAGAGTTAGTTATATGAAATGTCATGATGTATGCATTGCGTAATGATGTTATCAAAATAAATGGGATTTATGTTATATGTATTTTGTATGAATATGCTATGAATGTTGTTGAAATGTAATTTTGTCTTGGAGAATAAATCCTTGACAAGTGTTGGGGAGTTATTAAATCCCGGATTGCTGTTGAAGAGTAGGTATGTCTTCAAACTTTGTTTAGAATGTTTCCACGGAGGATCCCTGTTTTGTTGAGGAGAACTCTGCTGGGGAAAGTTGAAAACTCTATGGAGAGTGTTGATTCCTGCTTGGGGAAAAGTTCAGGAGTCTCGGTTGTCCGTTGCTCTACTGGAGAGTCGAAGTTGAACTAATGTACGGTTGGGTCCAGGCTTCACAGTAACTTGTTGGGGATTGTAGAGTAGTCTACTATGGAAGAGGAGTTGTGGTCCTTTGATCTGTAGTAGTCGGAGAGGCAAAATTGAGTTGGAGAATCCTGACGTTTGTTGGGGAAATAAACCATGTTGCTCAGTCTATTGGAGAGGCAGCAACTTTACTGGAGAAAAATCCTCGAGGACTCTTGAGGTCGACTTAGTTGGGAAGAGGTTATCATAGATTGAAACTCTGGCCGGGGAATTATCCTGTGAGAAGGATTCTTGGAGAGATTTGTCATTGTCCCTAGTAGCAAGTGATTTTGGCACTTCCAAGAAATGGTTGACTGTACGTAACCCTTTGATGAGATTGACGTTCAATGCCCCAAGTGACGGAGATGGAGACTTGCCCCTGGTTACTCTGCACTTCTTGAGAGATTTTCTTGGAATCTTGACTGGACTGCCCCAGGTGTGCTGGATAGTGACATGTCATGCCCCCTTGTTGATAGGAGATTCGTCAATGGAAGTGTCATCCCACTTGAATTGATTTTTTTCACTGAGAGAGCTTTCGTTCACTAGACATTCATTGTGTGAATTTCTCCGCTGTCAAACAATTAGCCATATGCAAACAGTGATATTCAAGTAATGCAAAGTTTATGCTTGTCTTGAAGTTTTGAAAATGCGTTTTAGTGAGTAAAGAAATTTTGTAAGAAAAAAATTCAAACTCAAGATTTAGAGTAAAGACTTACAGGAGTCAGGATACCTTTTGTAACAGTATGCTTTCGAACTAACCCATGCTTCAATTAGGACTTTTGAAGGGTTGTAACGTGGCTTGGTTCACAGTTTAAGAAACAAAGGATAAAGGCTCAAAGTGTATTTGTACCCACCCTTTCTTCATGATGTTATTCAGTCCTAAACTCAGCTAATTATGCTTTTGAACTCCAATTGAGTCTGGGATGGCGTTTTGGTGATGGTTCAAACAAGTTAAGTTTGTTGGAAGGAAGTCATTTTTTGCAACATTTTTTTTCATGTTGTTGAGGATTTGTAGTGACCTCTTTTTATTTGATTTTTTATCCTTAATTTTTGCCTGACTGTTCCTATTTTGAGATTACAGTCAGCGGGATGCCCCAGTTTTCTTAA
Organism: Vicia faba; assembly: GCA_948472305.1. Taxonomy (NCBI): domain Eukaryota; kingdom Viridiplantae; phylum Streptophyta; class Magnoliopsida; order Fabales; family Fabaceae; genus Vicia; species Vicia faba. Next base: position 1,134,426,712 of record OX451741.1, on the reverse strand, counting down.
GTCTCCTTCGTAGGTTTTAACTTAGTGTGATTTTTTTCCGAGAGATAATGACTGCCTATGTGGTATGGAACCATCACTGTCTTTTGATCTAGAGGAATGTTTCTTGACGTCATTCATTGTATTATGAAATGAGAGTTTGCGGCTTAATGCGCCTTTGAAATAACTGAGAGACTATCCTGCCCTGGGTTTTGATTAAAGGTTTCAATTTGTGTTAAAACAGAAAACTTCTACTTCTTTGGCTCGAAGGGGTTGACTAGGTATTATCTTCCTTATAACTCCAGTGTTTAGGATTTGAAAGAACGCATGTACATCGTCAGCAAGGTCTGTCCAAAAGCATACTGTATGAGATTTATGGCATTATTTTCGTCATCCTCCCTCTAAAGGCTTGTAACTTTTAGCAAGAGTTAAATGTCATAAGAAGAATAAAAAGCATAGTTTAAATATGGTGAAAACGAAAGGATGAATTCAAGACAAACATATGCAATGCATTAATGAAACAGAGTTTGACATTAATAGATAATTGTTTGAATAACAAAAGAAATTACAATTGAAAATTCAAATGAAACAAAAGCCTTCAATGATTTGGCATAGGAGCGGTGATCACGTTTGGAGTCTCTGGAGGGTCAAACTCAATCTCCTTGGAATCAATAAAGTCTTGAATCTTGTTCTTCAAAGTCCAGCAGTTGTCAGTGTCATGTCTGAGACTGTCAAAATGATAGGCACATCTTACGCTCGGATTGTACTTAGAAGAGGAGGTATCAGGATTTTGAGGAGGATCCTTTAGTGTGGTCAGTTTTAACTTCAGCAATATTTGTAACGCTTGAGACAAAGGCATGTTGATGTTAGTGTACTTCCTTTCTTGATATCTTACCCTACGCCTATTACTCTGTCTTTGTTGAACATGTGTGAGATTGGAGATCTGGATTGCCCCCACGTGTTGGTCATGATGATTCTTTTGACCAGACACTGCATTGGACTCTTTCTTCCCATTATAGGGATTTTTTTGAGCATTAGAAGGTGTAGCTCCTTGGATCTTTCCACTTTTGATGCCAGCTTCGACCCTTTTGCCAGTCAGTATTAGCTCGGTGAACCCGACTAAAGAGCTCCCGATCAAGTGTTTGAAGAAAGGCCCTGTCAAAGTTCCCATGAAGATGTCAATCAGCTCCCTGTCAGTTAAAGGGGGTTGCACCCTACCAGCCATATCTCTCCATTTTTGGGCGTACCCTTTGAAGCTTTCGTTGGAACCCATGGTCATGTTCTACAATTGCACACGAGTTGGTGCAAGATCAGCATTGTACTAATACTGCTTGTAGAAAGCAGCAGCTAAATCCTCCCAGGTGTGGATGCGAGAACTCTCCAATTGATAAAACCATTCGAGTTAAGTACCTACTAGGCTTTCTTGGAAGAAATGGATCCAAAGCTTCAGATCAGTTGTGTATGGTTGAATCTTGTGGAAATAAGACTTTAAGTGCATCTTAGGGAAAGAGACTCCATCGTACAGGGAAAAGGTAGGGACTTTGAACTTTGGCAGGATGACCACTCCAGAAACCAAACCCATGTCTCCTAAGTCCAAGCTAGGTATCTGTTGAATCTCCATAGCACTGAGGCAATCCTCCAACTGTTTGTACTTGTCATCAGCGGGAGGATATTGTTCCTCGGAGTAGTCAGCTTCAACTTCATCAATCTCCAAATTGTGGTCTTCTTCAAGACTATCCCCTATGTTGGATGGAGTTTAAAGATCTATGGCTTTAGGTCTTCTTCTCAAGTTCAAGACGCCTACTGACCTCTTGGACTTTTTCTTCTTTTCTTTGAGAAGGAGAGCTTTCAGGTCCTCTTGCCCCTTAGCCATAGCCATCAACATTTGTTGGAATTGAGCATTTTGAGCTTGGAGATCCTTCACTATTTGTTCCATATCCATATTACTGAAATAAACAGTAGGAAGATAAGGAGACCTGTATGGGAGAAACCTGTCATGATATGATGCATGATATGTGGATGCATTTTTTCAAGGATCTCGCGGGGTAAACACAAGAAACAGTTAGAAGTTGAACTTTGATCAACATCTTTGATTGGAGAGCTTTATATCGGTGGATTTCCTTCCATGAGAATCAAGCTCACCATGTCAAGTGGTTCATAGCCCTTGACTCAAGTTATTTGTACTTCATTTTTGACGGCATTTGTTTTAGAGGAAAATAAATCCTCTTGCCCTTTGGTAGACGTCTGGTTCAACGTGACCCTGCATCAAAGACCCTCGAGATCCTTGAAATGGTTATTGAAAATGCTATGGTATGATGTTATGATGTTATGTACAGATATGCAAGGTAAGCAAGTGTATATACAAATAATCATATTCACACAAAGCATACAAGTCCTTAGGTTTAGGCTTGCATGGAGTTTGTAGGTAAGTACCCTCTTGAAGTTTAGTTGGGTCAACCTGTCCTAGTAATAGTAACCGGGTTCTAAGGAGCTCAATATCACCAGATTGTTTCCTTGGTCATTGTTTCAGCTCAAGCCTCTTTAATGGCGACCGAAATATCCCAAGAAACCAAACCTCAATGAGTGTAGTATCGAGTATCTACCAACTTCAGACTGCACCAAATCCGGTCATCTCACTACATCCTAAAGGTCAAGTTGGTCAAGTAAAGGTTCTAGAAGTTCATTAGTGCTTCATGACATCACTCAACGGCCCCGTATTCTCTTTGATTGACTCAAAGGCTACCGATACCCACAAATATGTCACACTAACATAGTTATTGCTTAGACCATGTCGGTATACCCCACACAGTTTCCACAACGTATTTCTATTTACCTATAATGTTTCCCAAATCCGGGTGGAGGATTCCAACCCAAACAAAGAACCAAAATATAAAGCAAACAAGTCAAACAATATAAGCAAATAAAGATGATCTAAACCCTAAGGTAACCCCACTTTTAAGAAAAAATCCCCAGCAGAGTTGCCAGTTCTTTGGTACGGTGGGAGAACTGACTTGAGGTTTTGCATTTTATCGCAAATGTCACGGTTTGCAAGAGTCGCCACCGACTTTTCTTTTGTCTAAAAGGAAAGGTGAAAAAGCACATAAAAGACCTTTGAGATGTTTTCTTGAGTTCGAGGGGTAGATTATGAAAAGGGAAGGTGCTAGCACCCTTTTCATCCATGGTTTTCCATGGGTTCTTAGTTACTTGCTAGATCACTTGCTTTTGTTTGAATGTGTGCTTGTGGTGGTGATTTTTAAAATTATTTTAAAAATGGAACTTCGTAATGGTTCTCGTTTCTATAAGAACACCTACAAAGTGTTTGTTTCGAAAATAGTTCAAAAGTGTGTTTGTGAGATGTGTTTTTGAAAGTATTTTGAAAATGGAACTTCGTAATGGTTCTCGTTTCTATAAGAACGCCTACAAAGTGTTTGTTTTGAAAATAGTTCAAAGATGAGATTATGGGTAAAAATATTTTTGTTGTGAGCAAGCGAGTAACTAAGAGAGAATCTATCTACTCGAAAGGTCTTAAACGTGTTTTTCCTCCTCCTTTAGATGTGGCTATCTTACCATTGATTTGGTAAAAAGCCCCATCGTTGGATGTGAAGGGACGGGCGTTGGGACGTTTGTATAGTCATAGAAGGCAACATATGGGACGTTTTAGCAATGTTGTTTTAGGGACTAGATCGTTTACCAAAGGCAACATCGAGGGTCATCGAGGGACTACGATCTTTTTATCGAGGGTCTTTGCTAAAACGCCCATGCTCGAGGGACATGACTATTTTCCAAAAGGCAACAAGTGAGATTACCCTAGAGGTGCATGTGTGAATAATGTGTTTGATTTGCATGCATTAAGTCTTTGATTAGGGTGGCCTATTTTGTTGTTTGTATCTTGCCATACACACTTATTTACTAGCAATATATGAAAAGCAAGTAAAAGGCGGAAGGTAAAATCTAAGCTATTACATCACTTTAGGGGGATGGGGATACAATTTAATAAATGGGGATGAATTAGGAACTAAAATATTACAACCATATCGAATGATAATGAAAAGAATGTGAAAACAATGTAAAATAAAGGGAAAATGCACTTTTGAACTGCTATGTGTCGACCCGTGCTGCTATGCATCGACACATAGCTTCTTCTGCTCCTGTAAAACAAAATTAGTTCAGTATGGGTCGACACGAAATGGGATGTGTTGACTCATGCATCTTTTTATATCGACTTGAAATGGTATGTATTGACTCATAGGCTTTTCTAGTTTCTGTTTTGTGAAATCTATTCAGTATGTGTCGACACATAATGGGATGTGTCGACTCATACACCTTTTTGCATCGACGCGAAATGCGTATGTGTCGACTCATAGTCCTTTCCAGTACCTGTTTTGTGACCTGGACTCAGTATGTGTCGATGCATGAGGGTCATGTGTCGACTCATACACCTTTTTTCACTAAGATGGGTCGACACATGTGGATATGTGTCGATACATCCTGCATTTTTCTGCCTTAAACGCCATTCTTTGCATACATCAGTTAGTTTTTAACATATGAATGAATAATATGAATAACAAATAAATGATTAACTTTAAAACAGTGATTGCTACATCCTATAAACAACAAAGTTGATGTATCGAAAAGGCAAGGTAAAGATGACTTACCTTAAAACTGCACTTTAGGTTTTGAAACCAAATATCCTTCAAGATGTTGTATGAACCTTAAGGAAGCTCCAACCAGCTGCTAGACTTTCCTTTCTGTTGAAGGTTACTAAACAACCTCTGTATGGTATGAAATGTTTGGATGGTTGGGAAGAACTTGCAAGGTATGAGAGGTTCAAAGGTTTGGACTTTAATACCCAAGAGTGGAAGTTTTGTGGACTGTTATGGCTTTTGTGAATGTGAGATTTTTGAGGGTTTACCAAAATATAACTTCTGGCTTTTCTCTCTATTTTTTCCAACCTTTTCCAACATGTTTTTCAAACCTTTTCCAACCTGTTTTTCCAACCTTTTCCAACATGTTTTTCCAAACTTTCTCTCTTGCAACTGGCCTCTCTATTTATAGAGAAGGTTTGAGACTTGAGAAACTCAGACTTTTTGAAAATCACATGTTATGCCTTTTTTCAAATTCATAAAGACAAGCTGCTTCATGATGAAAAAAGGAGTGAATTAAGGAACTTTAGCCATGCTTTGCAGGTTTTGTAGATTGCTTTTGCTGTTGAGAGATCTTTCTGTCCTCTTTGGAACAGATTTCAAGCTTTGAAAGAAGAGAGTGGTTGGAAAAGTGAAGCTTTATGCAAATGGAAATGTTGCTTTTTGCATTTCTAACCATAAATGGTATCAAAACTAGGAAAAAACTTCAAATTCCTGTGTAATACACTTAGGGTTTGTGTAATTGCTTGATTATGCATAGATTTGGAGAGAACATAGCCTGAAAAGAGAGATCTTGTAGCTTTGGTTGGAATTTTAGTCAAGTGTTCATCACAAATCTGCCTTGTAAATCAAGAATGAATGTCCAACTTCAGATTCTTGTATCTCCTAGCTCGAATATGATACATTCATGCTCTTGGATGTTTTGGAAAGCTTGAAACACCCTCTATAACTTTCATGTTGGCCACTTTTGTTAAATCAAACTGGAACTTGATGAAAAATGGGCAAGAAGTTGGGATAAAAACCTAACCAAAACTGCCAAAAATTTCTCTAAGTGTTTAAATGAAAATGTCATGACTCCATGAACTTATAACTCAAAATCCAAGCACTTCTAGGAGAAGTTGTGTAAAGCAATGTTGTGGATATCATGGAGATCTACAACTTTCATGTTGAAAGTTTCCCTTGAACTGTCTTGCATCTTGGTGAAAGAATGGCATGAAGTGATGGAATTATCATGTATAAAAACACTTAGAAAATTTCTAAGTCTTGGAAATCTTAATTTTCAAGTTGACTTTTGACTTTCTCAACTTCTTGATGATCAAGCTTGATATTTTTGAATGTCTTAATGAAATTTGATCTTTGGAATGTAATGTTGACCAAAAAGTCAAAGTTTGACTTTCTAGTATGCAATTGATCATTTTGCCCTTGTGCCAATTTCAAACCCAAATTGAAGTATCAGTACTACAAACTTGACGTCATAGAAGATCTTGTGAGAAAATCCTTGAGAAATAAGAGGGCAAATTTTGGGGTACAACATTGCCGATAGAAAGAGTCGCCATCGACTTTTCTTTTATCCAATAAGGAATGGGTGAAAAGAACAGGAAAGACCTTTGAGATAGTTTCTTGAGTTCGGGGGGAGGGGGGTAGGTTATGAAAAGGGAAGGTGTTAGCACCCTTTTCATCAATAGTTATCTATGGGCTCTTAGTTGCTCGATAGATCACTTTTGAAATTGTTTTGTTTGAAATGTGTTTGTGGTGGGTTTTGAAAGTATTTTTGAAAAGCGCCTTCGTTTAGGCAAACTTTGTAATGATTCTCGTCTCTATAAGAATGCGTACAAAGTGTTGGACTTTTTGAAAATATTTCATGTTTTTTAAAGTGTTTGGTGTGTTTGAAAAGATGTTTTTTTTTTAAGATAGATTGTGAGCAAGCAACTAAGAACGTTCTACCTACTCAAAAGTCTTTTGTTCATTTCTCTCTTCCTTTGATATTGTTATCTCACCATCGATTGGTAAGTAACCCTATCTTTGGATGTAAAGGGACGGGCGTGGGTCATCATATAGTCATAGATAGCAATATTATGAGATGCCTTATCATTTCCTTAAGGGTATAAGATCATTTATAAGGTAACATTTGAAGCGTCATCGAGGGGCTATGATATTTTATTTTTTATTGTTTTTGCTAAGGCATCTTACATGCATATCATGACCATTTATTTAAGGAAACAAAGTGGAGTTAACCCTAGAGGTGCAAAGTGTGCTAGTGTTTTGTATTTCATGCTTGATTCATCTTGGATTATGGTTTTCTAGTATTGATTTTATCTTTCCATACAAACCCTAATTACTAGCATTTATATTTGAAAGCGGTAAATCGTGGAAAGTAAATATCCTACGCTATTACATATTTTAGGGGATGGGGATACAAGTTTATGAATGGGGAATGAAAACAATTAAAACCTAATTACTATTGCAACCAAATTGAATAAAAATGATAGAAAAAAGTCACAAAAAATCAAGGTTTTTGGTGTTGAAGCTTACACGGGCTGTGTCCTGTAACACGGGAACCCGTGTCAGAACCCTGAAATAATTATGCATGTCTTTTTTTGTCCCAATTATGCTGACACACGCTGAGTCATGTGACACGGGCACCCGTGTCAGGACCCTGTGCTGCCATTTTTTTCAAGTTTTAATTCCAATAAGTGGGACACGGGAAGTGTACTGTGACACGGGAACCTGTGTCAGAGCCCTGTCTTGCCATTTTTTCTGTTTTCTTCCAGACACGGCCCATGTAAGGTGACACAGTCGACCGTGTCAGACTTCTAGAAGCACTTTTTTGTGATTTTTAGTGTTTGCAACTCTCCTACTTTGATTTTCCCTATTTTATTCTTTTGGAAATGAAAGTAAAATGATGTATGAACAAGGATATCATAGTTTGAGAAAACTTACCTCTTGAAGTGAAAACTCAAAATGTGTATGGATGTTTCTAGTTTCAATGTGATGATTAATTGAGCTTCCTTAGACCTTCTTGAAGTTTTTTCAATCTTTACTTTGTAATGAAAGTGTTTGAATCTTTCCAACCAAGTCAAATTGCAAGACAATGTTTTTGAGTTTGGAAAGTGGAGATGATGGTGTTACATAAATTGTTCTTGTGTTTGAACAACTTCTATATGATGTATATGAAGTATGTGGATGGTTTGTTTGGACATAAATGCAAGGTTTGAGAGATTTGAAGATTTTGGTTTCTAAGCTCAAGGGTTGAGATTCTTGTGGACAACTATGGTTTTTAGAGTAAGGGGGGTTTGAGGATTTTTAATACATAATAAGCTCTCTATTTTTTCTGACCTATTTCTCTTACAAATGCTTCCTCTATTTATAGGCCAATGGTTTGTGAACAAGGGCTGAATAGGTTTACAAGACAACATGTTATGGTTTGGTTGGGATGCAAATATCAAACTATGTCAAGTACTCCATGGTTCCAAGATGAAGTACCAAAGTTTCTAGTATAGAGGGACTTCTTTCCATGATTTATGGTGGAGTAAAATCAGAAGCAAACAAGGTATGGGCTCAAGATAAGTTTTTTACCAACAAGCTTGCTTTTCTAGAATGACAATGGTGCATTTATGCCATAAATGGAAATATCTTTTAGACAATGGCTAAAACACTTGGGTAATAGCTCAAGAGTGGGTGTAAGCATTAAATTATGATGATATTTTCAAGCAAGAAGGCCTGCAACACAAGATTATGCAGCATAGTATAAGGGTTTTGTTATGTGTTCTTCACTAAAATGACTTGCAATTCAAGAATGGATGCCCAAATTCATGCCCTTGAATCTCCTAGCTCAAGTATGATAACTTCATGCTCTTGGATTTTTTGGAAAGCTTGAAACATCCTCTATAACTTTCATGTTGGCCATTTTGACAAAATCATCTTGGAACAATGTGAAAAAATGCCACGAAGTTGGGATAAAATCCTGACCAAAACTGCTGAAAAATTCTCTAAGTGTTTATTTAAAAATGCCATGAATTTATAAATCAAAATCCAAGCACTTATAGAAATAGTTTTTCCCTACAAAGTTTTATATCTCATTGAGATATAAAACTTTCATGTTGGAAGTTTTCCTTGAATGATCTTGCATCATGGTGAACAATTGGCATGAAGAAATGAAATTATCATATATAAAAACACTTAGAAAAATTTCTAAGTCTTGAAGAGTTTGACTTTTCACATTGAATTTTGACTTTCTTGATTTCTTGATGATCAAGTTTCATATTTTTGAATGTCTTGATGAATTTTGATCATTGAAGCTTAAAGTTGACTAAAAAGTCAATGTTTGACTTTTGGTGCTACATTTGACTTTTTCATCAGTACAACTGATTTTTGGTTGTTTGGTCAACTGACCGAGCATAATTTGTGATACAAAACTTGAAACTTGACATGATCATTCTTGAAGGTCCATAATGATCCATGAACGTCATTTGAAGTCCAGCTATTCTTGTGCAAGCTTAAACCCTAATTTTTAGGTATCAGTGTTAAGGAGATGGCTTGACCTAGCCAATACTTGGGCAAGCATGAGCTTTTGCAGATCTTTGTGAGAAATGTCTTAAAAAATGAGAGGGAAAATTTTGGGGTATAACAACTGCCCCTGTTCAATCTTCTTAAACCTAAAGAGTTAGATTGGCGGGTTCACCATTCGTGACTTGAAGGTGAAAGATGATTGAATACTAGAGTGCCCAGATATTTTCACTCGATGATTTATTGGTTGATTGTGTCGAGAATGGGCTTACTGATGCCATCCAGAGTGACATAAGAGGTATTTTATTTTGGCGACTTCACTAGGGAGACCGTTCTAACCAGAAGATGTCATTGTCTTGTCGATCGAATTTTTCTGCAAGGAAAAGGTTTGGTTTCACGCAGATGTATGCATGTTGCAATGATGTTCTCAAAAAAATGAGATTATGTTGTATGCATGTATGTAATACGATGTATGAATGTGAAATGTTATTGAAATGTATTTTTATATTGGAAAATAAATCCTTTACAAACTCTGCGTATCCTTTGGGAAGTTAAATCCCTGACTATTGTTGGAGATGGAGAGTATGCACATCTTCAGGCCTTGTTTAGAATGTTTTCGCTGGGGATTCCTGTTTTGTTATTTGAGGAAAACTCCGTTGGGGGACAAAGTTCAAGAGTTTTAGTTATCCGTTTCTCTACTAGGGAGTTATCTCTTGATTGGAGAGAATGGAAGTTGATTGTTATCTGGTCGGGTCCAGGCTTCACAACAACTTACCGAGGAAGATGAAATTAACTGTTTTCTGGTCGGATTCCAGGCTTCGCAGTAACTTGCTGGGGATAATGAAGTTGACTATTATCTGGTCGTATTCCAGGCTTTGCACTAACTTTCTAGTATGGTGGCAAATTATACTAGTAAAGAGGAGTTTTTTTAGTGATTTGTAAGAATTAAACTACTATTTCGTCAGGTCTAGGTTTCAGCAACTCAAACTGTTAGCGGGTTGGGTCCAGGCTTCAGCAATTCATACTTGAGGTTAACTGGTATCTGGCCGGGTCCAGGTTTTAGCAACTGTTGACCAGTCGGGTCCAGGCTTAAGCAATTTGAGAAGTTAAACTATTATCTGGTCGGGTCAAGGCTTTAGTAACTTATATTTGAGATTTACTGTTATCTGGTCGGATCCAGGCTTTAGTAATTTTCTTGAATGTATGAAGTTGAATTGTTATCTGGTCAGGTCCAAGCTTCACAATAACTTGCTTTGGAGGATGGAGTCAACTGTTATCTGGTCAGTTCCTAGGCTTCACATGTAGTAACGACTCTGTTGGGGATTACAATGGCTTTACTAGGGACTAGGGGTTGCGGTCCCTTGATTTGTAATAGTCTGAGAGGTAAACTCAAGCTTGGGAATTTATAGTTTATTTAGGAAATAAACCGTGCTGAAGAGGATATTTGACGAACTACTGGGGAGGATTTTTTTAGGAAGAATTCCATAAGGCTTCCTTTTAAGACCAACTCAGCTGGGAAGAGGGTTTTCAGAGATTGAAACTCTAGTTGGGGATTGCATGAATCCGACTTTGTGGGGATGATGTTAATGAGATAACTCTGTGGGGATATCTCAATTGCATTTAAGGAGATGCTTGTCACTATTTTTAAGCATACATTTGTTAAAAGTTTAATCATGTTTATATGCATATTGTAATACGGTGGGAGAACTAACTATTGTACTGGTTTTGCATTTGTATTTGCAAATGTTGCGGTAAGCAAGAGTAGCCACCGACTTTTCTTTTATCCAACAAAGGAAATGGTGAAAAGAACAGAAAAAGACCTTTCGAGTGTTTTCTGAGTAAGAGGGTAGATTATGGAAAGGGAAGGTGTTAGCACCCTTTCCATCCGTAGTTATCTACGGGCTCTTAGATGCATAACTCATTTTGAAATACCTTGTGTTTTGTGTGTTTGGAAAAGTATTTGAAATGCCAATAGTAAGGCAACTTGCTTTATGGTAACTCTTGTATCAGTCCTCAAGAGTGTTGATAAAGCGTTTTGAAAATGTTTTTGAAAGAAGTTTTCTGTAAGTGTAAAAATTGTTTGAGCAAGCCACTAACAGCTATCTACTTTACTCGAAAGGGTTGTTCTTTTCCTCTTTTCCTTTAGACAATGTTATCCTACTATTAGTGAGTAGGTAGCCCTAGTCGTTTGGATGTTTAAGGGACATTCGAAGGGACATTTATACAGTCACAAAGGAAACTGGACAAGAAATCTTAATAACTGCCCTAGGGTTTTAAGATCATTTTTACCGAGGCAACATCGAGAGGGTCATCGAGGGGCTTATGATCTTAAAACCGGAGGGTAGACACTAAAATCTCTCACGTTTCGAGAGTTGTGACTGTTTTTTCGGAAGGCAACCAAAGTGGGGTACCCTAGAGGTACGCATGTGAAATTATGTTATATTCAATTATTTATCTTTTGCATTTAGGTTTGCTAGCGTTTGTTTGTAATTCTTGTCGTACAATCCTATTATGCATACATCTAACAGTTAATAGTTTGCAGAAATTAAAGGTGCGGAAATGTAAATCCTAAACTATTACAAGGCTTTGAGGAGGGGTATTAATTACATGTCCAAAACTAGGAGGGAAATAAAGCAGTAAATGTAAAAGCCTACTTTACACTATTACAACCAGAAAGCAGGTACAATAATATGAAGAAAAAAGTGTGAAAGGAAATAACGCGCGCGAAATGAAAATAACGTCTAAAACATAAAAAGGAAAAATCTTTTTGTTTGTTTTTGATCATGGAAAGAAATTTAATTTAAAATCCTAATTCTCTTTAGTTTTAAATTAAAAAAGGTAAAAATAATTAATTAATTAATTTACAAAAATAGTTTAATAAAAAAACCTAAAACTATATTTTTTATGATTTCTTTTGGATGATTTTTATAATGTTATTAAAAAAAATAAAACAATTAAAAGCAAATAAATAAAACAAAATAAAAAAAGTAAATGGGCCAGGATTGTAAAAGTAACAGGGAGGGGGACATCTGGAATTTGTTTGGGGCCAAACAAATAGAACCCTAGAGTTGCGCTAGATCCTATATTGCTATCCCTTTAGAGTCCATCATGAAGCTGCATGTTTGAAGGCGCTAGACCTAACACTGTATGGATCTGATGGTGCTGATCTGATGGTACATGGTGCACACGTAGGATCACAGCATGCTGGATCTACAAGAAACATGTTAGAAAAATAAAATACATGACCAATGTATCGAACCCAGGTCCTTCTCATTGCAGAGCATCTCCCTCACCAACTGTTCCCGCTATCCATTCGTTGATAAAAATTAAATGATAAAATTATATTAGGAACAATACTATATTGATATAAAAATAACATTCGCAGGCTCCCTTGCCTGAGTCAACGGACGGAGAGACACCAGAGTCAAACTCTGGTTGTCTTCCCCGATGCACCAAAACCTGCAAACTCAACCAAACATTAATTTAAAACAATGCAAAGGACCCTATCCCACGTGAAATCATCCCCTGAATCCAAATCTGGGGTCTATTTATAAATCCTTTCCAATCGGAGATACTTATATCTGTAACCCTAGGCGTGGAACAACTCGTGTAAGGGCCTGAGTGGCTTCCTGGAAATCTCAGGAGAATGATTTGGGCGCTAGTTTGGATTGAGAAGGCCTGTAATGCAGGTTTAGAATTTTGACAACTTTATGCAATTTTGAGAATTTCGATATGGTTTTCTGAGGTAGTGTGTGGTGATTTGAGGTATTGTCTGCCTGTGGCTCTTCGAGGCAATTTCGTGTGTGTCCCTCTGCTTCTGATTTATTCTTGTATTTATATAGGAGTGTAGTGGTGAACAAATATGGCATGAATCATCCATTAACCATGACTTTGAAAACAAAATCGAAAGATTTGAAAAGTTGCCATTTTGAGATATTTCATGCCATTTTGAACTTTGTGTAAACCTTGACAGGTTATGGGTGGTGTCTTGCACGAATTTTGGCTTCGAGCTAATCAGTACAAGCCCAACAAGCTTCATCCTATTAGGTTGTCGTTTCGACTTGCATCTCCATTTCACATCAATTGATTTTTTCGACAAGCTCCCAAGCATTGTTCTTTTCAATGGCTCTGAGTCCCAATTCGAATTGCTCAAGGCTTCATCATCATGGCTTCTTCGACTTAGTCACCATCTACATCGATTGTGTAATCTGGAAACCTCTCATATCCAATCATCCTAGTCAAACTCAGTTCTTGTTCCTTTTGATCTCATTTCCTTCAATTCAACTAATCAAAGTATCACCTTTTCCTCTTGACTTGTCGAAGCTTCATTTTGTTCATCTTCTTCGAACACAGTTTCCCAAGTGGTTCTTCTATTCAACCAGTCAAAGTATCAACTTATTCACTTTAACTTGTCGAAAATTTGTTCTGTTCATCTTCTTCGAACACAATTGTGACTGTGTCTAATTCTTGTCGAACTGAACCTCGACTCAAATCCCACCTTTTGCTTTTGTCCTCAAGCATATCTCTACTGATAACTATTTTATCTTCAGTCAGTGAATACAACTTTTATGCACCAGTCGAAGGATAACGTATAAGCACCAATGACTTCACTTCGACCATCCAACTTCTTCCTCACTTGTTCAGGTACATGCCTGAAACACATTGATCCAAAGACCCTAAGATGACTTATATTTGGCTGATTCGACCCTAACGGTCCTTCTATGAAATCATGCCACGTTTGAAGATTGCATGTCCTTCGAACCATTAGATTTCCACGTGCTTCTTTGGATAAGATCAAAGTTTTTGAATTCAAAGTCTTCTTCTTTTCAAAGGGCCAATTCAATCAACATGATAGTCGAAATGTCTTTCCTTGTAATGCTTCGAATAACTTATATTTGAATAGTTCAAAAATGAACACTTCGATAACGGTTCAACATAGTGAAGCTCTTTACTAGCTCTTCATCAATCGAAGACTTCATAAAAGCCTCCTCACACTGATGTACCCCCATTTTTCCCCCTAAGTTTCCCCTATCATATCATGTCAACTTGATCATAACAAAATCACATTAGGGTTGGTTCTTCCTCTTTTTCTATCTCCTATCTTTAAGTTTTCTCTTAAGGAATCTCCAAGCACCTTAGTTGTGTATTTTGTATATGCGTTGATAATTAAACTCTAACCAAAATACAAAAAATATTTGTCTTTGCCTTTGCATATTTGTGTTTGTAGGTACCGAGTCAAAGCATCCCACAAATAAGGTTTTCCTATATTATTTCCCTAAAATCTATATTTGCAAAGAAAATTAATAATAATTAAAATTTTTCATTTTGGTTTTCCTGTACAATCGATTGCTCCCGTAGTGCAATCGATTGCACAGAGTGTATTGTGCACAATCTTTGAAAAAAGTGTATTTTTAGCCTTCAAAAATAAAAAAAATTTAGTATGTGTCGACACATACGTTTTATGTGTCGACCCATGCAAGACAATCAATTCTGTAATGTGCTGACAAAAGCAGCTTGCATCGACCCATAGAGGCTTGTGTCGAATCATCCTGTTTTGTATAACTAGCATGTGTCGACACGTACATGTTATGTTTCGACTCATGCAAATTGATTGATTCTATATTGTGTTTAAATAGTAGCTTGTATCGACCCATAGAAGCTTGCGTCGACTCATGTAAATTGATTGATTCTGTATTGAGTTGAAAAGGCAGCTTGTATCGATCCATAGAAGCTTGCGTCGACTCATGCTGTGTTATACAACTAGAATGTGTCGACACATACGAATCTTGTGTCGACTTATAGCAGCAAAACACACGTGATTTTTGAAAAAAGCCAGCAATTTCAAACCGATCATCTTTTTGGCTCCAATATTTCTGCTTAATTTAAATATTATATCATTAATTAAATTTTTGGCTCCAAGAATCAATTACCAAATTACCACTAATCCTAAACCTAAACTCTAAATAGAGACCTCATTTCATTCAAATCAGAAGCTTTTGACAGCCAAACTCATTTTGCTAAAAAATCTCTAAATTCTCTCCATCTACCAAATTCACTAAAAGCTCCATTTTCAAAAAAAAGGATAGTAAGCTTTGCATTGAAGCTTACTAATATTTGAGCTAAACCTTCATCCAAACACTTTTTCTTCATCAATTCTCTACATCCAAGCTTTGGTAATTGATTCTTGTGGTTGAATTGAAGCAAATTCTGGAAGTTGTTTGATAATTCTCTAATTCTACCTTTGGTAAGTTAGATCATCATCTTTCACAATGTGATCTCTTGTGGATTTCTGGTTTTGATTCATTGAGCACTGTTTTATGATTCCATTAGTGCTATTTTCTCATAATTTGATGGAATTTTCATGCTCAATTGGATCCATGATTATAAGGTGTTTGATGAAAAGTTGGAACAAGAATTTGATCCTTGAAATGCTATTTTCTACTGATTTTAACAGGTTGCAATCAATTGTTGTAACATTGCAATCTATTGTCATAGAAAATTGATTTGAAAAAAACTGAACTGATGCAATTGGTTGCTGTCTAAGCACAATCGATTATAACAGTGCCAAAAATACTTTTTCTGCCTTATTTTGGGGCTTCTTTGACTCAAATATTTTTTCTGCTCTCTCTCTTTGATGGATAATTTGGATTACAATAATGTCCAATTTCTCTTTAAATTCAATGGACTTTGTGGTGTAGATGAAGTTGGATATATGTTCATCAATTCAAATCTAGCAAAGAGTGAATTATTTAATTCATTCTTGGTGCTTTAGATTGATGATATGTTTAGTGCTTTAATCCATCTAGATGAGTGATTAAATTTAAAGATGAAATAAATTTAAGGTAGTGATCCAAATTAGCTTATCATTCCCCTCCCTCTTCATCTTATTCCTTTCTTTTTTAATTGTGCTACATGTTAAGGGGTGATGATCTCTATATCATTTATCCAAACATGAAGTACATAGATTGCTATTGCCGGCCTCAAAATAGGTGCGACTTCTACATAAGTCCACTTACGATTGCTTAAAATAGCGCTAAATTTTGTCCCGATTCGAATAAATGATCATTAAATGTTTCCTTGAGAATTTATTAAATGGATGATATACTTGACATAAAGCAAATGCAACTTATTGTGTGAAGGCTTTGGTTCTACCAATCCTCTAATGAGTTCCAAATGCAAGTTTCAAGATGGTCATCCAACTAACCACTAATTTCTAACAATTGACTTTATTTTATGCTCTTTACCATACACTTTTATGCTTTATGTACTATTTACTTTAGCATTTACATTTCATGCTATTTTCATTTCTGCTCACTTGAGCATTTACATTTATGTCATTTTTATTTTGCTCACTTGAGCTTTTCTTTTCTTTTTGAAGATACTTAATAATCAACATAAATCATAAGAATCTTTAATGATACTTGGACTATTTGGTTACTATCCTTGGCATTATGGAGTGTTGGACTTCTTGGACTTAGGATTAGAAACCTTGGCCTATGATTGGAGACCTTGTGACCTTATCTGATTATTTTGTCTGGAGTTCTTGAGGTTTACCTCAAGACATTGGGTTGCCTGTTTGTTTTTGTGTGCAGGTTTTTGTGATTACATTCTCTGTTTGTAATCTGGAATTCACCCATATACAGCCGTTACTCTGTCCAATTTTTGTGAAGACTTAATACACTTGAAGTTTGATTCTCTCAAGAGGTCTAGTATCTTTGCTTGCTTGGTTTCAATCCAAAGAATGTGAATTCTATCTTGACTCATAATGTCAAGTATTGGCTTCTTGTTGGTTAGATGGTTCCTATCACTGACTTTTACCTTATGCTTTAGGATAGTCTCTTCTTCTCCTTCCATCTTCTTTAATTTCAAAAATCTTCTCCCTCCTTTTGAAAACTCTTCTTATTTCTAAACTTGAAACACTTTCATAATAAACTTGGACTTATGTCCATGCATTTTCAAAATATTTTCATAAATAAACTTCAATTAATTTAATAATACCTTGACATTTTTTGTGAGAAGACTAAAAGTCAATCAATCTCATTTCAAACCATTTTGCCACCTTTACTTTTATCTTTAAACTTTTCTCAAAAGATTAAACTCTTGTCAATCCTTGTAGTGATGCAAACAACTATACTTCTACAATATGTAGTTAAATGAGATATTTTCCACTTGGGTGTTGTGTGAGGAATTGTTGATTTTAAAACTCAAGCCATATACTCCTCTTTGAGATAATGCAAAGTCTCCTTTCTCATGATTGTGGGTAGTAAGTATGATTTCCACATGGAAAATGACTATGATGTCTTATCTCTTAAAAACAACCAACACACTTGTGTTTCAAATTTTTAAAAGAGGAACTACGTGTACCCTGATCCCCTATTGCACGAAAGGTGGTACGTAGGCACTAAAGGTTCGCAATCGCGGCGGGTGAAAAAATCATAAAAAATATATTTCTTTTCTCACCTCCACAATCCATTTTATATACAACATATTTTATAGCCAAAATATACATATTTTTCAAAGAGGTTCTTGCGGAGTACCGTAGATGTTTAGGGTGCTAATACCTTCCCTTTGCATAACCAACCCCCTTACCTTGAATCTTTCCCCCTCTTTTGGGTTACTAGCTCTTTTCCAATTCCTTTGGAAACAATAAAGCGCGGTGGCGATTTTTATTTTTGATTTGTATAAAGTCTAGTCAATCCAATGGTTTAGTCTTAAACATTTCTACCACTACACAAAAATGGCGACTTCACTGGGGAAAGATTGACCTCTTACTGGTCCATCCCTGAGTGGGTTGAGCCTATCTTTGTTTATATATGTATATGTGCTATTGTTGTTTATGTGTTATATTTTGTGTATATGTTTGTTTGGATTTTCCTGGTTTTCAGGGTGCTTGGTGATTACTCATGAGTCCTATACCCGGACTTGGGCAAACTTTAAGATAGGACGGGCGGTATAGTCATGTTAACTTTGAGGGAGTAATCCCAAAAAAGGAGACATGAGATCCCCCACTCAGTGGAGGCCCCTTTGACTGTAGTGTCGTTTACCAAGTAATCGGGAAGACGTACTGCTTTCGACCTGGGAGCCTGCTGAAACTGAGGATCATAGAATACCAAACCCATCTTGGCCTTTTAGGTGTAGTGCAGAAGCTATGACGGAGTAATCCGGAAATAGTTGTCACGCGATACTACGCTCGAATGAGTCTTTCTTGAGAATATTACTAATTACCGAGTTAATTGGGAAGTTGGTAATATCCGAAGGAAGGATGTTGACTCTGGGAACCTCTAGAACCTTGTTCGGCAGGTGATAACTTTTTAGACCAACACCTTATGGGTAGTACCTTCGACCTCATGCTCGTGACGTTGAACCTATGAACCCTATATGTGTGATCTTGTGTGTGATTGTTACATCATGCATCCATGCACTCATAAGCATCTTTTGAAGAAAACAATATGTCAAGGGATTTAAAGGTTGACTATTTGTAAATATCTCAGGTAGTTTTAACCATGGATTCTGGAAAGAGAAAGACCGGGAAATACAATTTCAAGGATCCCAAGATAGATGAGTTGGTCAGTCTAATTCCAGAGATCGAATGTTCTGCAGACTTTCGGAAGAAGTATGGATCCATTATTCCTCTCATGAAGCTAAAGATGAAGGAGGGTATTCTCTCTACCTTGCTCCAGTTCCATGATCTGATGTATCACTGCTTTACTTTTCCCGACTAT
Organism: Vicia faba; assembly: GCA_948472305.1. NCBI lineage: Eukaryota > Viridiplantae > Streptophyta > Magnoliopsida > Fabales > Fabaceae > Vicia > Vicia faba. The sequence goes on along the minus strand of OX451741.1, from coordinate 1,134,407,865 downwards.
CAATTGATGCCTACATTGGAGGAGTATTCTTATCTATTGGATTTACCTGTTACCGATCGTGTTCCTTTTAATGGTTTAGAGGGTGAGCCAAAACCACATGAGATTGCTGCTTTGATTCATCTGGGGAAGTCTTAGGTGGAAGCCCGTATGACTACTAAAGGAGGGATTAGAGGATTACCAGCTCAGTTCTTATTGGATAAAGCTCGTTACTTTTCCAGAATGAAGAGTACAATTACTTTTGAGGCCATCTTTGCTCTACTTGCTTACGGATTGTTCTTATTTCCTAATGTGGACAAGTTTGTCGACATTAATGCTATCAGGATTTTCATGATTGGAAACCCAGTTCCTACACTGTTGGGTGATGCTTATTACTCTGTTCATCTTCGGAGTTCTTATCATGGGGGAATGATTATCTGTTGCACGCCTCTGTTGTACCAGTGGTTCATTTCTCATATGCCTCAGTCTGATGCTTTTTGGGATATCAAGAAGGAACCCCGTTGGGCTCCTAAGATCATCGAACTTACTCACTCGGAAATTTATTGGTATCATCGAGCTCACCAGGATGTGGAGATTATTGACAATTGTGGTAGTTTCCCCAATGTACCGCTTCTTGGTACAAAGGGAGGAATTAACTATAACCCTGTTCTTGCACGGCGACAACTTAGTTATCTGATGAGGGATAAACCAAATAGTATTAATTTGAGTAGTTTCTTTCTGAAGGAAGGAGAAGACCATATGGAATCTAGGGAGCATATTGCGAAGTCCTGGCGTCACATTCATAAGAAGAGTAGGAAGGATTTAGGACCTAGGGTTGTTATTTCTTTGGAGCCATATCTCCAATGGATTCAATTGAGAGCTATTCAGTTAAAGATACTGTATACTCGGGAGACACCCATACCTAATTTATTTGTGAAGACCCCTCCTCCCTTACTGGATGATGTAGAAGAGCTGCAACTCGCTTTGGTCAGTATGCAACATGAAAGGGATGCTTGGAAGAACAAGTTCCAGACTTTAGAGAGTTCCTATAAAGCAGACTTGAAGGATAAAGGCGATTTGATTGAGATCCTTGAGAGTCGAGCGGTGGAGTCTATGGAGAGGCAAGGGGATTTATTTTCCCCTAAGCCTCAAACAAGTGTTGATTACTCACTTCCTGATTCAGATGTTTGGAAGGAGGTTGCCATCAGACATGTGGAAGAAAACCAGAGGTTGAGGGCTCAGATTGCCAGACTCACAGGGAAGCGCCAGTGTACAAATTGATCTCCATCACACATAACACTGGGTGGCACAGTAGAGGATGCCGGAACTTAAGGATGACCATTTATATAGGGCCATTGATGCTATCAATATGGCCTGTAAAAACAGCCATGATAGACAGAGCCCACATTCTCTTGCAGAAGAAGGAAGGGGATCATTCTCGAGGAACCAAAGGATGTGAAGCGTGCGCTCGAGGTGGCTCTCCATGACGACTGGGAGCACGACATCGATGAGCGTCTTGAGCATTTCCGTGTGCTTAATCGCAACTTTGGCACCGCTTGCTGTTCCATTTGGAACAACTTCATTGACTAACTAAGGGAGTTAGGCTATCTTTTTCTCATAATTTTAGATTTTATTTTCATCTTGTACTTGGGATCATTGAAGCTTGTAATCCATTTTGAAGTTATTATAATAAAAAAATTTAGTATTTCAAATGCGTTATTATTTTGATGTTTGCAATATGTGTATAAACCGTAAATCCCTTGAAATATTAAATAACAAAATAATCATATGCATTGCATATCATGCATCATATTGCACATATTTCTTGCATTTTTTATGCATACCCAGGTGTCTTAACAAGCTTCTTTACTTAATTCAGCAAGCTGACTCATCACTACAACACTCGGGTTAATTTCAAAAAGAATATGGACAACTTAGAACAGGAGAATCACGAGCTGCGCGAAGAAGTTTCTACTTTAAAGTCTGGCTTGACCAATTTGACTACTCTGATGGAAGCTCTGGTGGTTGCTCAGAATCATGCACCGAGTGTTCAACCTCAACCAACAAGGGCAAATACTGAAGTTCCAACTACTCTTGTATCTGCTACTCCGGCTGTTGTTCAAAACCGTATGCCTCAAGGTTATCCATGGGGAATGCCAAAGAATTTTTCACCTGAAGGTTTCAATCTTGGTCATCAAGATACTCCAGTGGTTTAGACTGTTGTTACTCCGGAACCTTTTATGGTGCATGTTGTTCCTGCTGCACCTCCTTCGGTAAACATGGTTCCGTTTATTAACGATGATGTGTGACATCCTTTCCCTCCGCCGAGTGAAGACTTGGGTCTCTATGACAGAATGTATGATTTTCAAGAGCAGTTTGATAAGATGCAAAGAGAGATGAAGGCTCTTAGGGGAAAAGAGTTATTTGGGAAGAATGTGAATGAGCTATGTTTGGTCCCGAATGTTAAGATACCTACTAAGTTCAAGGTCCCGGAATTTGAGAAGTATAAGGGCAAAACTTGCCCTAGTGCTCACTTGGTAATGTACGTGAGGAGAATGTCTACCCGCACTGATGATCAGCGTCTGCTGATTCACTTTTTTCAGGATAGTTTGACCGGTGCGACACTGAATGGTATATGAGTTTGGACAGTGCCAACATCCATAATTTTAATGACTTGGGAGAAGCATTCATCAAACAATACAAGTACAATGTGGACATGGCGCCCGACCGTGACAAACTTAAGGCCATGGTTCAGAAAGACAGGGAATCGTTCAAAGAGTATGCACAGAGATGGCGCGAAGTAGCTGCCCAAGTGATTCCTCCCATGGAAGAGAAGGAGATGACTAAGATTTTTCTAAGGATGCTGGGAGCTTTCTACTACGAAAGGATGGTAGCAAGCGCACCAAGTGACTTTACTGAGATGGTAGGAATGTGTATCCTCTTAGAAGAGGCTGTAAGTGAAGGCCGTTTAATGAAGCGTGAAGCATTCAGAGGTGTGAAGAAGCCATCTTATGGGTTTACCAAGAAGAAAGAAGGGGATGCAAATGTTGTTATACAAGAAAGGAGGGTAAACGCTCCTAGAAGGAATTATCAGCGTCATCAGCAAGTCGCCTCAGTTACTCCTGTTATGAATGTCGCTCCGACTACCGTTGCTTATCAAAGACCATCCCAACAGGGGAACCAAGGGAATAATCAGAGAAGGGAGAACTATGACCCTTTCCCATGAGTTATGCAGAGCTACTACTGGCATTTATTCAAAAGAAGTTGGTTCAAACCCGACCACCTCCTGTCGTACCATCACCATTGCCTTGGTATTACAAGGCAGACCAAACATGTGCTTTTCATCAGGGAGCACTAGGGCATAGTGTTGAGAATTGTTATCCTTTAAAGACTGAAGTGAAAAGGTTGGTGAAGTCTGGAATTCTATCTTTCAAGGACATGGGACCTAATGTGAAAGATAATCCTCTACCCAAACACGGGGGAGTAAATTCTATAAATATGGTGGCCGGTTGTCCAGGCGACTTTCAGATTTTTGACATTAATCTGGTTAGAGGAGACTTGGTGAAAATGCACGCAGACCTCTGTGAATTCAGCTACTATATGCATGACCATGCTGGTTATGCTATTTGCAGTACAAATATACAGGGTTGCGAGAAGATAAAGGCTGATTTACAGAAGATAATGGATGAGGGTTTAATCCATATAATCGGGAATAGGGAAAATATGAAGAGGAGGTGAATATGATTTCTGGATGTCCTGGCGAATTCAGAATTTTTGATGTGGAGTATTTGAACGAGGATCTCGTGTAGTTGCATGCTACCTTCTGCCATACTACTGGTCAGGTGGAACACCAATATGGATCTTGCCTAGTTTGTTGTCTAGATCCACGAGGATGTTAAATTGTGAGGGAGGGTGTTCAGTTGCTGTTAGACAACGGAACTATCAAGATCACAGGTCAGAGGGATGATTATAATGAGATTGGTATGGTTGAAGTTTGCTTAACGGAAGGAGAGTCAGAGGAAGAGTATGCCTCCGCATATGAGTTTTTCCCTTCAGACGAAGATTCGTTTCCCAGAAATGACTTTTTGATGACTGATTGTGTTGAAGAAGGGGTAAACGTCATTGTGCCTTGTTTTGGTGCACCCGCTCATCTTGAAGTGGAGTACCATAGAAAACCAGCTGTTACCCCATTAGTAATTAGTTTGCCAGGTCCTATTCCCTACAAATCATATAATGTTGTGCCTTACAAATACAACGCTACAATCTTAGAAGATTGGGTGGAAGTTCCCATCCAGCCGATGCCCGATGTTGGGAATATAGCTGAAAATAGCAGGGTGACCCGTAGCGGTCGTGTGTTTGCACCAGTTGTACGAAGAGATGTTGTTGCTGGCAAGAAAATTGATGAGAATGATGAACCTAAGAAGGCTACAGGAGAGACTAATGGAGCTACATTAGAGAAAGAAGTGGATGATATTTTGAAGATAATTAAGATGAGAAACTACAAAATTGTAGATCAACTACTATAGACTCGTTCCAAGATATATATCCTAGCTTTATTAATGAACTCCTCTGCTCATAGAGAATCATTGATGAGAGTACTATACCAAGCTTTTATGGAGAGTGACATGCCATTAGATCAATTCAGCAGCGTAATGGGAAACATTATGTCATGTAATAACTTGATTTTCTGCGATGATGAATTACCAGATGAAGGGAGGAATCACAACCTGGCCCTCCACATATCTACAAATTGCAAGAATGATTCTCTATCCAATGTGCTAATTGATAATGGATCCGCGTTGAATGTTATACCGAGGAGTACTCTCATGAAGTTAAAGTATCAAGGAGCACCTATGCGCCCGAGTGGCATCATTGTGAAAGTATTTGATGGGTCGAGGAAATATGTCATCGGTGAAGTGGACTTACCCATCCATATAGGACCACATTTATTCCAGATAACCTTCCAGGTCATGGACATTATTCCCGCATATAGTTGTTTTCTAGGACGACCATGGATACACGAAGCAGGGGCTTATACTTCAACTCTACATCAGAAGTTAAAGTTTGTGCGTAAAGGGAAGGTGGTGATCATAAATGAGGAGCAGGTGTTATTGATATCCCATCTGTCCTCTTTCAGTATCGTAGAAGCGGATGAGGCTGCTTTTGGAACCCAGTTCCAAGCCCCATCCATTGACAAAATAAGGAGAAATGAGAATTTTATGGTTTCGGCAAAGGCGAAAGTTTGAAGCCAAAGTCTACTGTGAACAATTATCATGATTTTTCCGTAGCGGAGGCTACCTCCATCCAATTGATTCTGGAATTAATGCTGCTGAAGAGGATAAAGCAGAGCAGGAAGTGCCGAATTATGTGACACATGGAGTCAGGGTTCAGAACTGGGTCACCATTGATGTTCCTTCTTGCATACATGTTTCAAAGTAATTTGTTTTGTTAATCTCTTTTTTCTTAAAAAAGCTTTCAGTCTGCCCAAGGTGGAAGTATTAATGTTGTCGGGTTTATCTGTTTGCTGTGACTTTTAAGATCATTAATAAAAGTTGTCTTTGCTTCCCGAATTATGTCTTTATTTTCTGCTTTTTCTTGGAAAATAGTAATAAAAAAAACCTTTCAAAATAAATAATAACTGAAAATCAATCTGCATGATCTCTTGTTATATGTGTCAGTTTCTAAAAGCAATCATAAATCATATGTGCAGATTAATTAAAAAACCCGTTGAATACAATGACCCTACACCCTCTCCCAACTTTGAATGTCCTGTGTTTGGGGCTGAAGAAGAAGATTATTATGAGATCCCAGAAGAGGTCTCACGGTTGCTAGAGCACGAGGAAAATACCATTCAGCCATATAAGGAGCCTTTGGAAGTGATCAATTTGGGTTCAGAAGAAGATCCGAAGGAAGTCAAGATTAGAGCATCATTGCACCCCGATGAGAAGAGCAGGTTGATTGAGGTGTTGAAAGAGTATGTGGATATTTTCGCTTGGTCGTACCAAGATATGCCCAGTCTAGATACAGATATTGTCGAGCATCGTTTACCGTTGAAGCCAGAGTGTCCGCCAGTTAAACAAAAGTTGAGAAGAACCCACCCAGATATGGCAGTAAAGATCAAAGAGGAGGTTCTAAAGCAGATTAATGCTGGTTTTCTTGTGACGTCAGTGTATCCTCAATGGGTTTCCAATATGGTCCCAGTACCAAAAAAAGACGGAAAAGTCCGCATGTGCATAGATTACAGAGATCTAAATAAGGCTAGTCCAAAAGATGATTTTCCATTGCCTCACATTGACATGTTAGTGGATAGCACAACAAAATTCAAAGGATTCTCGTTCATGGACAAATTTTCCGGGTATAATCAAATAAGAGTGGCTACAGAGGAGATGGAAAAAACAACGTTTATCACACCCTGGGGAACATTCTGTTACAGAGTGATGCCCTTCGGGTTGAAGAACGCTGGTGCAACGTACCAGAGGGCTATGACAACCCTATTCCATGATCAGATGCACAAAGAAATCGAAGTATATGTTGATGATATGATTGCCAAATCCCAGACTGAAGAAGGGCATATAGAAGATTTGTTGAAGTTGTTTCAGCGTTTGAGGAAGTATTGTCTCCGCTTGAATCCAAATAAATGCACCTTCAGTGTTCTATCGGGGAAATTGTTGGGTTTCATTGTTATCCAGAAAGGAATTGAAGTTGACCCTGATAAAGTCAAAGCAATTCAAGAAATTCCAGCACCAAGAACTGAAAAGCAAGTTAGAGGTTTCCTCATGCGTTTGAATTATATTTCCAGATTTATTTCATACATGACTGCAACATGTGAACCGATCTTTAAGTTGTTAAAGAAAGATAAAGGTTGTGTATGGATGGATGACTACCAAAGGACATTCGAGAGTATTAAAGAATATCTGCTTGAACCTCCTATCTTGCTTCCTCCCATAGAAGAAAGACCGTTGATTATGTATCTAACAGTGTTAGATAAATCATTGGGTTGTATTCTGGGACAACAGGATGAAACAGGGAAAAATGAGTTCGCCATTTATTATCTCAGCAAAAAATTCACTGATTGTGAGTCGCGGTATTCCATGCTGGAAAAGACATGTTGTGCTTTGGCCTGGGCGGCAAAGCGTTTGCGGCAGTATATGTTGAATCATACCACTTGGTTGATCTCCAAAATGGATCCAATCAAGTACATTTTTGAAAAGCCTGCTCTTACCGGGAGAATTGCCCGCTGGCAGATGTTGTTATCTGAATATGATATCGTGTACCGCACTCAAAAGGCTATTAAAAGTAGGGTGCTGGCAGATTACCTTGCTCACCAACCGGTAAAAGATCATCAGTCTGCAGAATATGAATTCCCCGATGAGGATGTGATGTTCCTGAAAGTGAAAGATTGCGATGAACCATTGCCTGAGTAAGGCCCTGACCCTGAATCTCATTGGAGTATGATATTTGATGGAGCTGTGAATGCTTATGGTAAAGGAATTAGTGTTGTGATTTTCACTCCTCATGGATCGCACATTCCTTTTACTGCAAGGTTAACATTTGATTGCACTAATAATATGGCAGAATATGAGGCTTGCATCATGGGTCTTGAGGAAGCTATTAATCTCAGAATCAAAATTCTAGATGTGTATGGTGATTCAGCTTTGGTAATAAATCAGATTAAAGGAGAATGGGACACTCGTCACCCTGGCTTGATCCTTTACAAAGATTATGCAAGAAGATTATTACCCTTCTTCAATAAAGTTGAATTCCATCACATCCCTAGAGATGAAAATCAAATGGCAGATGCTCTAGCAACTCTGGGTTCCATGTACCAAGTGAATACTTGGAATGATATACCCTGAATTACAGTTCGACGACTGGATAGGCCCACTCATGTGTTTATGCCAGAGGAGGTAGCAGATGAAAAATCTTGGTATTATGATATCAAACATTTTCTTCAGACTCAGGGGTACCTGATTGGTGCGTCGAAGAAAGATAGAAAGACATTGAGAAGATTGGCAGGCAGTTTCTTCCTCAGTGAAAATGTGTTATACAAGAGAAATTATGACATGGTCTTGCTCAGATGCATGGATAGACACGAAGCAGACATGTTGATGCATGAGATTCATGAAGGTTCATTTGGCACTCATGCTAATGGATATTCGATGTCTAAAAAGATGCTAAGGGTAGGTTATTATTGGCTAACAATGGAGTCTGATTGTTACAAATTTGCAAAGAAGTGCCATAAATGCCAGATCTATACAGACAGGGTCCATGTGCCTCCGACACTTCTCAATGTGATTTCCTCCCCATGGCCTTTCTCTATGTGGGGTATTGACATGATCGGGATGATAGAACCCAAAGCTTCGAACGGACCCCGTTTTATCTTGGTAGAAATTGACTATTTCACCAAATGGGTAGAGGCTGCTTCTTATGCCAATGTTACCAAACAGGTAGTTGTGTGTTTCATCAGAAATAATCTTATATGCCGGTATGGTGTGCCAAGCAGAATCATCACTGACAATGGCTCGAATTTGAACAACAAGATGATGACAAAATTGTGTGAAGAACTCAAGATTGTCCATCCCAATTCGTCTCCATACAGGCCAAAGATGAATGGGGCCGTTGAAGCTTCTAATAAGAATATCAAGAGAATTATCCAGAAAATGGTTGTTACTTATAAGGATTGGCATGAAATGCTCCCTTTTGCTCTGCATGGATATCAAACATTTGTTCGCACTTCAACAGGAGCAACTCCGTTCTCCCTGTTGTATGGAATGGAAGCTATTCTCCCTGTCGAGGTAGAGATTCCCTCGTTGCGTGTGATAATGGAAACCAAATTGACAGAGGCTGAATGGGTCCAGAACAGGTTTGACCAATTGAATTTGATTGAGGAGAAGAGAATGACAGCTTTGTGTCATGGACAGTTATATCAGAAAATAATGAAGAAAGCTTTTGATAAAAAGGTCAAACCTCGTGAATTCAGAGAAGGCGACCTCGTGCTCAGGAAGATCATGTCTTTCAACATTGATTCTAGGGGCAAGTGGACTCCCAATTTTGAAGGCCCGTATGTTGTCAAGAAAGCCTTCTCTGGTGGTACATTAATTCTTAAAACTATGGATGGCGAGGAGTTCCCACGTCCCATGAATGCTGACGCAGTCAAGAAATACTTCCCCTAAAGAAATAAAAGAACAACTTGCTAAGTTGAAAACCCGAAAGGGCGGCTTAGGCAAAAAGGAGCGTCTCGGTAGGCCGAAAACCCGAAAGGGCAGTCTAGGCAAAAATTAGAGACATAAACAGAATAAATTTCCCGCTAAGTTGGAAACTCGCAAGGGCAGCTTAGGCAAAAGTTAGGGATTTTCTTGGCAAGTAACTACGTCAGACAAGACTTTATCGTTGAAGCAACAATCTTCTCGGATCCTCACCATACTTCAACAAAAGTTGCTGCTCAGAATTTCAAAAGTTGTTAGGAGGGATAGTGGTCATTGTATCTCAATGTATCTTTTCCATTATGTATTACCATTTCCCAAACTTTGTAATCATCCATGGAGTCTCGCCATTCGCAGACTACCATTCTATTAATGAAATTCGAGATTTTACCCAATTCTTTGTGTTCTTATTTTATTTAGCTTGCAAAGACTCCATTTATTACTGATAATAACTTTCAAAGCAAAAAGATTAAAAAAACAAAATTGATTTTTCAAAAAAAAAAGAGAGATTTTTACAATTTACTTTTATTTTGAGATTTGTGATGAAACAATGACAACAAAAATGGTGATCCCGAGAATGAAAAAACTCCGGTTGTTTTGAGAAGTTTTATTTCCCTCATGAAGGTTCTCTCAGGTCATTTTGCTGGTATGCACATGATCTTTGTATATTTCTCAGGTAGTTAAAGACGATACCAATTGGTGTAAGGTGTAGTATTGGGTTTGTGATCCCATTATGCCCAGTCAAGTCTTGGTTCACTTTTGATTTTGGGCTTGCATGGTCAGAAGCATCTGTCCCAGATTCCCCAGTGAAGTTTTCCCTCATACGATGAAAGGTTTTATTCCCTTGGTGTGCTGAGATGTCGCTCTTTCTACAGTATTGGAATTATTGTTGGTATTTATTTCCCATGCAACTAGACCATGGCGGTATATTTTCTAAGAAGTGTCGAGATAGTTGTCAACCCTTTTGGGTTTTCACCCATCAAGTGCTGGGTTTGATTTAAAATCCCCATGGGTTTGACCTCTTTTTATAATGTTGACTTCTTGATTCCCCAGGAAGGCTATCCTAGGGCATCTTTTGTTGGAATAAGTTTTCATGATGTAAAGTTTCAATCTGCTTTTTTCTCCAGGGGGGTAGGCTTGAATTCCCCAGTGAAGTTTGACTATTTCGGGGTCAGTTTGCTTTATTTGAGGCTGGTCTTGCAATCTCCAGTAGGCATGTTACTTTCGGAAAAACTGGTTTCTCCATTGAAGCCGGAAGAAGGATGTTCTATCCCGATATCAGTTTGATTTGTCTACCTCCAAATAATGTTTCTCCTTAGTAAAGTTAAAGGCAGGCAGTAGGTTTGGTTTCTGCAGTTGGCCTTTACCTTTCTTGGAATGATCATTTTGGTTGAAGTTTAGCCAAGTGTTGTTAGTACTCGAGGAGGTTTTGTTTGTTTGTTCCTACTGATTGTGTATCTGTTTTTCCAGCATGCGCATGATAGCACTCATACATTCATACATACATCATTCATGGCTAAAATTGACAAATCATTGTTCATTAAAATTTTGCTCTGGCCTTTCTGCAATGCTCCTTGCTTAGATGGATTCGGTTCCCCTCTTGAGTTTATTTATCAAAGGATATATCTTCGTTGACTGTCTGGCTCCAGTTTATTTCTGGTTTGGATCTATGGTTACATGACAATATTATTTACTTTGGATTTCTTAAAAATTTGAGTTTTAGTTTGTGCATTTATTTTGCATGAGAAGACTTTATCTCCTCAGCAGGAATATCATGGCATCTCCCTAGTAAGCCATACCTCTTGCCCAAAAAGTCATTTCCTTTTACAATCCTCCATGACCACAAATAGCAAGTCTCTTTATTTGAGACAACTTATGTTTTATCCTTTCCAGGCGGAGTGCCTCGGTTAAAGAAGATGTGGAGACCCATTCTAGGAAAAACACCAGAATCTTGGGGAAACTTATTATCCTTTTTCTACCCTCAGTGAACATTGGTAGTTCATTGTCAGTGAACAGCGATGATATGATATATTCTCTTTCTACCTTCAGTGAAAGTTGGTAGACCATCGGCAGTGGACGTCGGTGTTTATTATCTTTTTGCTATCTTCAGTGAACATTGATAGGTCACCGTCAGTGAATGGCGGTGATATGATATATTCTCCTTCTACGTTCAATGAAAGTTGGTAGACCATCGGCAGTGAACGTTAGTGTTTATTATCTTTTTTCTACCCTCAGTGAACGTTGGTAGTTCATCGTCAGTGAACGACGGTGATATGATATATTCTCTTTCTACCTTCAGTGAAAGTTGGTAGACTATCGGCAGTGAACGTCGATGTTTGTTATCTTTTTGCTATCTTCAGTGAACGTTGATAGTTCATCGTCAGTGAAAGATGGTGATATGATATATTCTTTTTCTACCTCCAGTGAAAGTTGGTAGACCATCGGTAGTGAAAGTTGATGTTTATCATCTTTTTGCTACCCTCATTGAACGTTGGTAGTTCATCGTCATTGAGCGGAAGTGATATGGTATATTCTCTTTCTACCTTCAGCGAAAGTTGGTAGACCATCGGCAGTGAACGTCGGTGTTTATTATCTTTTTTCTATCCTCGGTGAATGTTGATGTTTGTTATCTTTTTGCTATCCTCAGTGAATGTTGGTAGTTCATCGTCAGTGAACAGCGGTGATATGATATATTCTCTTTCTACCTTCAGTGAAAGTTGGTAGACCATCGACAGTGAACGTCGATGATTGTTATCTTTTTGCTATCTTCAGTGAATGCTGGTAGTTCATCGTCAGTGAACGATGATGATATGATGTTCTCTTTCTACCCTCAGTGAAAGTTGGTAGGACATCGGCAGTAAACGTCGGTGTTGTTTTTATTTTCCCTCTACCTTCAGTGAACGTCGGTAGCTTCACCTTCGGTAGAAGTTGGTGTATCCTTTGACCATTCTACCATCCTCTTTGATTCAGATCTTTTGATCCACCAATGATTTATTTTCCTGGTTGGGTCGCGCTCTTGGTTCTTCATTATTGTAACATCCCCAGTGATGTTTTGTGTCTCTTTGAATTTGTTCATATGCATTCATGCTCATAAGCATTGCACGACATCTTAGGGAAAAAAATAGAGTTTTATTTTATATTTAAGTATCTTCGATCGCGTCGACACGAAGATTTTTAACCTCCGTATCCCAGGATAGAAGAAACTTAAATAAGGGCAGCTGATGTACCCCAATTTTTGCCCCTAAGATTCCCCTATCATATCATGTCAACTTGATCATAACAAAATCACATTAGGGTTGGTTCTTCCTCTTTTTCTATCTCCTATCTTTAAGTTTGCTCTTGAGGAATCTCCAAGCACCTTAGTTGTGTATTTTGTATATGCATTGATAATTAACCTCTAACTAAAATACAAAAAATATTTGTCTTTGCCTTTGCATATTTGTGTTTTATAGGTACCGAGTCAAAGCATCTGACAAATAAGGTTTTCCGGTATTATTTCCCTAAAATCTATATTTGCAAAGAAAAATAGTAATAATTAAAATTTTTCATTTTTGTTTTCCTGTACAATCGATTGCTCCCATAGTGAAATCGATAGAGTGTATTGTGCACAATCTTTGAAAAAATTGTATTTTTAGCCTTCAAAAATAAGAAAAATTTAGTATGTGTCGGCACATACGTGTTATGTGTCGACCCATGCAAGATAATCAATTCTGTAATATGCTGACAAAAGCAGCTTGCATCGACCCATAAAGGCTTGTGTTGACTCATCCTGTTTTGTATAACTAGCATGTGTCGACACATACATGTTATGCGTCGACTCATGCAAATTGATTGATTTTGTATTGTGTTGAAATAGCAGCTGGTATCGACCCATAGAAGCTTGCGTCGACTCATGCAAATTGATTGATTCTGTATTGAGTTGAAAAGGAAGCTTGTATCGATCCATAGAAGCTTGCGTCGACTCATGCTATGTTATACAACTTGAATGTGTCGACACATAGCAGCAAAACACACATGATTTTTGAAAAAAGCCAGCAATTTCAAAATTGTCATCTTTTTGGCTCCAATTTTTCTGCATAATTTGAAAATTATATCATTAATTAAATTTTTGGCTCCAAGAATCAATTACCAAATTACCACTAATCCTAAAATCTATAAATAGAGACCTCATTTCATTCAAATCAGAAGCTTTTGATAGCCAAACTCATTTTGCTAAAAAATCTCTCAATTCTCTCCATCTACCAAATTCACTCAAGGCTCCATTTTCAAAAAAAAAAGATAGTAAGCTTTGCATTGAAGCATACTAATATTTGAGCTAAACCTTCATCCAAACACTTTTTCTTCATCAATTCTCTACATCCAAACTTTGGTAATTGATTCTTGTGGTTGAATTGAAGCAAATTCTGGAAGTTGTTTGATAATTCTCTAATTCTACATTTGGTAAGTTGGATCATCATCTTTCACAATGTGATCTCTTGTGGATTTTTGGTTTTGATTCATTGAGCACTGTTTTATGATTCCATTAGTGTTATTTTCTCATAATTTGATGGAATTTTCATGCTCAATTGGATCCATGATCGTAAGGTGTTTGATGAAAAGTAGGAACAAGAATTTGATCCTTGAAATGATGTTTTCTACTTATTTTAACAGGTTGCAATCAATTGTTGTAACATTGCAATCGATTGTCACAGAAAATTGATTTGAGTGCCAAAAATATTTTTTCTGCCTTATTTTGGATGTGTTTTGACTCAAATATTTTTTCTGCTCACTCTCTTTGATGGATAATTTGGATTACAATTTTAAATGTTCAATTTCTCTTTAAATTCAATGGACTTTATGGTGTAGATGAAGTTGGATAAATATTCATCAATTCAAATCTATCAAAGAGTGAATTATTTAATTCATTCTTGGTGCTTTGGATTGATGATATGTTTAGTGCTTTAATCCATATAGATGAGTGATTGAATTTAAAGATAAAAGAAATTTAAGGTAGTGATCCAAATTAGCTTATCATTCCCCTCCCTCTTTATCTTATCCCTTTCTTTTTTAATTGTGCTACATGTTAAGGGGTGATGATCTCTATATCATTTATCCAAACATGAAGTACATAGATTTCTATTGACCGGCCTCAAAATAGGTGCGACTTCTACATAAGTCCACTTACGATTGCTTAACATAGCGCTAAATTTTGTCCCGATTCGAATAAGTGATCATTCGTGGCCCAAACCTATGTTTTCAAGCCCAAGTATGTTAATTTGATCCCTTTGATCCAATAACCTTGAGACTCATTGTATGGAGGCTTTGGTTCGACCAATCCTCTAATGGATCTTCATCAATTTTTGTCAACGCGGATCACTTAAACATCGTTGATCATTAAATGTTTCCTTGAGAATTTATTAAATGGATGATATACTTGACATAAAGCAAATGCAACTTGTTGTGTGGAGCCTTTGGTTCTACCAATCCTCTAATGAGTTCCAAATGAAAGTTTCAAGATGGTCATCCAACTAACCACTAATTTCTAACAATTGACTTTATTTTATGCTCTTTACCTTATGCTTTTATGCTTTATGTACTATTTACTTTAGCATTTACATTTCATGCTATTTTCATCTTTTCTCATTTGAGCATTTACTTTTATGTCATTTTTATTTTGCTCACTTGAGCTTTTCTTTTATTTTTGAAGATACTTAATAATCAACATAAACCATAATAATCTTTAATGATACTTCGACTATTTGGTTACTATCCTTGGCATTATGGAGTGTTGGACTTCTTGGACTTAGGATTAGAAACCTTGGCCTATGATTTGAGACCTTGTGACCTTATCTGATTATTTTGTCTGGAGTTCTTGAGGTTTACCTCAAGACATTGGGTTGCTTGTTTGTTTTTGTGTGCAGGTTTTTGTGATTACATTCTCTTTATGTAATCTGGAATTCACCCGTATACAGCCGTTACTCTGCCCAATTTTTGTGAAGACTTAATACACTTGAAGTTTGATTCTCTCAAGAGGTCAAGTATCTTTGCTTGCTTGGTTTCAATCCAAATAATGGGGATTCTATCTTGACTCATAATGTCAAGTATTGGCTTCTTGTTGGTTAGATGGTTCCTATCCCTGGCTTTTACCTTATGCTTTAGGATAGTCTCTTCTTCTCCTCCCATCTTCTTTAATTTCAAAAATATTCTCCCTCATTTTGAAAACTCTTCTTATTTCTAAACTTGAAACACTTTCATAATAAACTTGGACTTATGTCCATGCATTTTCAAAATATTTTCATAAATAAACTTCAATCAATTTAATAATACCTTGACATTTTTTGTGAGAAGACTAAAAGTCAATCAAGCTCATTTCAAACCATTTTGCCACTTTGGCTTTTATCTTTAAACTTTTCTCAAAAGATTAGACTCTTGTCAATCCTTGTAGTGATGCAAACAACTATACTTCTACAATATATAGTGAAGTGAGATATTTTCCACTTGGGTGATGAGTGAGGCATTGTTGATTTTAAAACCCAAGCCATATCCTCCACTTTGAGATGATGCAAATTCTCCTTTCTCATAATTGTGGGTAGTAAGTATGTTTTCCACACGGACAATGATGATGATGTCTTATCTCTTAAAATCAACCAACACACTTGTGTTTCAAATTTTTAAAAGAGGAACTACGTGTACCCTGAACCCCTATTGCACGAAAGGTGGTACGTAGGCGCTAAAGGTTCGCAACCGCGGCGGGTGCAAAAATCATAAAAAATATATTTCTTTTCTCACCTCCACCATCCATTTTATATACAACATATTTTATAGCCAAAATATACAGATTTTTCAAAGAGGTTCCTGCGGAGTACTGTAGATGTTTAAGGTGCTAATACCTTCCCTTTGCATAACCAACCCCCTTACCTTGAATCTTTCCCCCTCTATTGTGTTACTCGTACTTTTCCCATTCCTTTGGAAACAATAAAGCGCGGTGGCGATTTTTATTTTTGATTTGTATAAAGTCTAGTCAATCCAGTGGTTTAGTCTTGAACATTTCTACCGCTACACACACTTTCTTTCGAACTATTCTTTCTTCGATCATAGTGTCAATTATTCAAAACTTATTTAATTGAAATTCCCATCTAACACTTCTTCGTTAGGCATCTAATTAGAATGCATATTGCTGTCGAAGCTGCTTAAACGTGAAATCTCTTAGACATATTCTTAGCTTTTGACATACACCTCATCATTTTCCGTACACTTCTTTACTTTCTTTCATCTATACCATTGTGATGAGGCGTATAGGGTGCCATGGAAATCATTTGAAGCTTTTGTAAACCAAAATTCTTTGTAAGAAATGAAACCTAGTTGGAAATCCATTGCTTAGGAGGGGAAGAATTACGATGCTGGATCTTGAACTAGTTAAAGAGTTCGGTGATCATCGTGTTGTTGAGATTCGTACCATTGTCAGTGATGATTCTCTCTGGCACACCGTACCAATAGATCAAGTTATGCTTGATAAATCGTGCCACAACGTTCTTGGTAACGGTAGCAAAAGAAGCAGCTTTAACCCACTTAATCAAATAATCAATGGCCACCAGGATGAAGAGATGCCCATTGGAAGAGGTAGGTGTAATCTCTCTGATCATGTCAATGCCCCGCATTGCAAAGGGCCAATGAGCCTTCAAGACGTTCAAAGGAACCAGAGGTACATGCACCTTATCAGCATAGATTTGGCATTTGTGACAAGTTCGGGAATGTTGATAGCAGTCTGCTTCCATAGTGGACCAATAGTATCCTGCCCGTAGGATCTTTTTAGCCATGGTATGTCCACTCGAATGGGTTCTGAAGGTACCTTCGTGTAGATCTGTCATAATCCTCTCATCTTCACTCTTGTCTACGCACTGAAGTAAAGTAGAGTCATGGTTGTGCTTGTAGAGGATTCCATTACTGAAGAAGAACTTCGCGGCGAACCTTATCAGAAACTTCTTATCATTGACAGATGCCCCCTCGGGATACTCTTGAGCCTCGAGATATCTCTTCACTTCATAGAACCAAGGTTTTTCTACTACTCCTTCAGTGTCGATCTCGTAGCAATATGCCAATTCATACAGCCTTTCAATAGTGATCTGAGGGGCCTCATTATCCCACCTGACCTTGAACATAAATGACATGGTAGCTAGCGCGTCTGATATCTGATTCTCTTCTCGTGGGAAATGTTCAAAGGTGACCTCTTCAAAGTGTGGAAGTAATGACAGCACATGTTTTTTGTACGGGATGAAATTCGAGTGCTTCGTATCCCACTCTCCTTTCATCTTAGGTCAATAGCAGCTTTAAGACCCGTGATGCATGATTCATACTCAGCCATGTTGTTGGTTCAGTTGAAGCATAATTGGGAAGTGAAAGGAGTATGACAACCCTCGGGGGATATGATTACAGCACCAATGTCGTTACCGAGTGCGTTCGAGGCTCCGTCAAAAACCATAGTCCATCGGGATCCTTCTTCAGGTCCTTCTTCTGGTCCAGGTTCTTCATAGTTAGTCACTAGCACAATATTCTTGTCCAGGAACTCAAAATTCATGGACTGGTAGTCATCCATGGCCTGATGAGCCAAATGATCAGCTAATACACTTCCCTTGATTGCTTTCTGGGTCGTGTATTGGATATCATATTCGGTCAAGATCATTTACCATCTTTCTATTCTTCCGGAGAGGGCGGGCTTCTCGAAGATGTACGTGATCGGATCCATCTTAGATATCAACAAAGTAGTGTGGGTCAACATATACTGTCTCAGTCGGCGAGCAACCCATGCCAAAGCATAACAAGTTTTCTTGAGCACTGAGTATCTTGTCTCACAGTAGGTAAACTTTTTGCTAAGGTAGTATATTGCGTGCTCTTTTCGACCAGACTCGTCATGCTGCCCCAACACACACCTCATTGAATTTTCTAACACTATTAAGTACATTATCAAAGGTCTTCCTTCAATCGGAGGCATCATAATTGGTGGTTCTTGAAGGTATTCCTTGATTCTTTTGAAGGTAGTATGACATTCATCGTTCCATTTTACCACTTAATCTTTCTTCAGGAGTTTGAAGATTGGCTCACAAGTAGAAGTTAAATTGGAAATGAACCCGAAAATGTAATTTAGGCGTCCCAAAAAGCCTCTAACCTCCTTCTTAGTGCGAGGATCCGATATCTCTTGTATAGCCTTTACTTTTGCAGGGTCTACCTGAATGCCCTTGTCACTGACAATGAAACCTAGCAGTTTACCAGACCTTAGCTTACATGGACTTGTTCAGATTCAACCTCAGCTTATATGTCTTCAACCTATCGAACAACTTTTGTAGATGATCAAAGTTCTCTTCCTCAGTTTGATACCTGGCTATCATGTCATCCACATATACCTCTATCTCATGGTGACTCATCTCATGAAATAAGGCGACCATGGCTCGCTGATAAGTTTCCCCATCATTCTTTAATCCAAACGGCATCACTTTGTAGTAGAAAGTGCCCCATTGAGTGACGAAGGTTGTCTTCTCCATATCTTTGGGTGCCATCTTGATCTGATTGTAACCAGAGAAACCATACATGAAGGAAAATATCTTGTGTTGCGCGGTGTTATCAACCAGAACATCGATGTGGGGGAGCATAAAGTCATCTTTGGGGCTCGCCCTGTTCAAATCTTTGTAGTCCACACACATCCATACCTTATCGTCTTTTTTAGGCACCAGAACCACGTTGGCAACCCATTGGGGATAAGAGGTGACAACTAAGAACCCAACGTTGAACTGCTTCATAACCTCTACTTTGATCTTCTCTGACATTTCAGAGCGCATGCCCTCATATGACCAGACAAAGATCTCGACATAATCATGCAACATTTATATCAACTGCTTTTTGACATTAAGCACCAAATTTGCGTCGATCTTGACTTCTTTTCTGTCTACCTTTATGCCCAAGTTTATTGTCTCAACTGGATCTTCATGAGGCTGTATAGCCCTCTCTTCCTGCTGTAACAGTCTAGCAAGTTCTCTAGGTACCTCACAATCTTCCTCACCTTCGTCCTCGGCTTGGTTGATCGGATTTTCGGTTATAACTGGCAATAGAAAAATTGTTATCAATGGGATCCAGAATGGATATGGATCTGCAATTTGATATGTGAATGTGTGTAAGAGCATAGTTGTATAGGCAAAGTAAAAATCAGGAAAGAAAAACAAAGAGCACAAAATTTATATGCATAAACGTCCAATGATTTATTAATGCCATATGAAAGTGAAACATGATAACCCTCACAAATAAACCGATGTACCCCGGGTAAGACACATGGCCATAAAGTTATATTGTTTATTACATATCCAAAAAACAAGAAAGACAATTACTTCTGAACAAAAGTAATAGGTACAAAATCCTTTTCCGTCCAGTTACTAGGTCCACCGTTGGTAGTTGGGAAGATCCAAATATCCATGTCATTGTCACCATCTTCGTCTTCTACAGCGTTGACCCTGTGATTATTGATGCATAGGGGAGGTTTTCCAACACGAGTACGTCGAATAGCCTTTTGAGCCCCTGAAGAGAAATTCAAACCAAATTTATCAGACTTGTACGAAATATCAGGGAGTTGACCCCAGATGGTAGACCCACCTTCTTCAATAACAGCTTTTGCATCCTTGAGAGAAGCCATCTTCAAGGGAGGTTTGGTGATCTTCGGCACGTTAGTAACAGTTTCAGTGGCAGCTAGAGTCTGAGTTACATCTTCGAAATTCTGGCATGGAGTCTCGATGAACTCACCCTCCATTTCCACATATCTCAATGAGTTCAGGTGACTGACCATGTATTCTTCTTCGCCACGTACAATAACAATTCTCCCTTTGATAGGTATTTCATCATCTGATGCAGAGTGGACATAACAGCTCCAACCCCGTGTATCCAAGGGCAGCCCAACAAAAAAGAATAAGATGGCCTTATATCCATCACGTAGAAGGTAGATCCGAAAGTATGAGAACCAACCTTGATGGGGATGTCCACTTCCTTGTGCACCATTCTCTTTGATCCCTCAAAAGCCCTCACTACAATATTGCTGGGCTTCAAAGTTAAGCCTTCACAGTCTAGTTTGTCCAGAGCATTCTTAGGTATCACATTTAATGACGAACCAATATCTACAAGGACATGGGCCAAAGTGGTGCCCTTGCATTCGACAGAGACATGCAACGCATCATTGTACTTCCTCCCTCTAGGGGTCAAATCAGCATCAGAAAAGCCCAAACCGTTATCGGCCGTTAAACTAGCCACACAATCTTCAAATTGGTCAACAAAAGTTTCCTGAGGCACATGAGCAGTTTTCATACATTTCACCAAATCCTTCGCATGAGCTTTGGAGCACAACAATAAGGCTAGCATAGAGATCTTTAAAAGGGTTTGCCCCAGGTGTTCGACCATGTTGTAGTCGCTTTTCTTGATAATTTTCAGAATTTCTTCAATCTCCTTCTTGGATGCTTCTGGAATAGATATTGTCTGTGCCTTTGTCTGGACATGCTCAATCATGTATATCTTTGCCCCGAGTCTCGGTCGACTCGATGATAGGGGTGTCACCAGGAGTAATCAAAGGAATAGCAGTAGTAGTAGCAGGAACAAAAGTAGAAATAATCACAGGACCAGTAACAACTTTCGAAGGAGAAATCTTGGGGGAGAACACTCTTCCTCTTCTTGTTATTTTTCTGCTTCCAACAATGTTGACAATGTCAGGATCAACATTCTCAGAGACCTGGTCTTCATCAACCAACCAATCTTGCTTGACGCCATGGTAGTAAACGTCACCCTATAGTTCCAAGGAACAATTTTATCTGAGGAGTATGGGATTCGCCCTGGCGCAGTGATTATCAGCAGAGTAATCTTCAGAACAGATGTAATCCTGACAAGTCTTTTGGTGGAGACCCTGGGAGGATTGGCGAAAATGGTTGTTATTGAAATATCCTTGCATAGAACGGTTGGAACCAGAGTCTTTTCAAACAAAATATCTCCAACATCCATCAGGTGCTGAATACCTGCCTTCAACAAATTACAACCAGTCGGTAGAGATAAACATAAATGGCAACCTTCGCCATAACCCGGAAATAATTCGGCCTTCAACAAGTTCCACTTAAGGGTCATAAGCAGAGTAACAAGCTCTTCAACAGTAGTAACAAACATATCATCTTCAATAGCGTTAACACCACGGTCGTGCTTGGGCATAGGAGCAGTGATAACATTTGGCATCTCAGGGGCGTCAAACTCAACTTCCTTCACCTCGAGAAGGTCTTGTACTTTGTTTTTCAAAGCCCAACAGTCATTTTTATCATGAATTGGACTTTCCGAATGATAAGCACAACGGGCGTTAGGATTGTAGCGGGGAGCGGTAGTGTTGGGATTCTTCGATGCTTCCTGCAAGGTTACCAGATTGGATCTCAACAAATGGGGCAAAACTTGGGCTAGAGTCATATTTATCCGGGTGAATTATCTTACCGGCCTTTTTGTTCTCTGCTGATTATTCCTCTATTGAGTGGGTGCAGGCTTAGGGATTACGACAGCCCCTACTGTTGGACAGCGTTCGGTTCTATCCTGACTCTGTTGATGGTGCACAACACTAACCTCTTTCTTCCCAGCGAATGGTTTTCTCACGGAACTGGAGGATGCGTCCTTTTGGATCTTCCCATTCTTAAGTCCATCTTCCACTCTCTCCCCTATCAAGATTAATTCAGTGAAGCTGGACGAGGAGCTTCCAATTAGATGATTAAAGAACGGACCAGACAGGGTACCCAGAAACATATCCACTAGCTCCCTATCAGACTGGGGAGGTTGGACTCTTCCTGCTAAGTCCCTCCACTTCTAAGTGTAGTCTTTGAAACCCTCGCTCGACCCCATAGACAAACTCTGGAGTTGAGTACGGGTGGGAGAAAGGTATGCATTATACTGATACTGCTTATGAAAAGCAGCGGCCAAGTCTTCCCAATTACGGATGTTGGCCCTCTACAGTTGATAGAACCAGTCTAGCTGAGTTCCGGATAGACTTTCCTGAAAGAAATGGACCCATAAATCTCTGTCAGTAGTGTGAGGCTGTATCTTCCTCATATAAGATCGAAGGTGCATCTTGGGACACGAAACCCCATCGTACTTAGCAAACACAGGTGCCTTGAATTTTGGTGGAATAACCATCCCAGACACCAAACCCAAATTTTCAAAGTCTAGCCCGGGCACTTTCTGAATCTCCATTGCACTCAAACGGTCTTCTAGCTGTTTGTACTTTTCGTCAGCCAGAGGATACTTCTCTTCATTGTAATCAGTGTCATTATCAGATTCCTCCGGACTAGGGTCTTCCTCTCTTGTCTCACCCTCTTGGTTCTCTCCTTCCTTGGATGAAGAGGTCAGATCAACCATTTGCTTTAACGGTCCCTTGAATCTTTTTCTTTGATTTACCACACCAGCTATCCTTCTTGGCTTCTTAGCCTTGTCTTTAACAATCAGGGCTTTCAGTTCCTCCTGCCCTTTGGCTAGAGCCATGATCATCTGTTGGAATTGTGCATTCTGAGTCTATAAGTCTTTCATAGTTTGTTCTAGAGCCATTTCTTGCTAAAATAAACAGCGAAGAAAATGAGAAACCTATTATGAAACTTATTTATGCAATGATGTGTATGACATGTGTATGCAATAATTTCAAGGACCTTATTAGATTTAAGCTCTTTTAAACAAAACAAAAAGAAAAACCTTTTGTTAGCCAGTTTTTAAAGAAACAAAAGATTACACAAGGATAAACATTGAAAGGAAATTCATAAGTCTCCCATGGGCGCTTCCTCTTGGTGTTGAGGTAGGTGTTGAGGTTCCTCTCTTCATGAAGTTGTTTTTTTAATTCCAGCGCCTTCTTCTCACTTGCATAGAATTGAGCCTCAAAAGTATCTCGTTCTTCCTTGAGCTGAATCCAAGACTTTTGCAACTCTTCGATGTTGGTTGGCATATCAGGATGAAGGATAATGTGAGACTCACCCCCTTGAACAATAGCTTCTAAGATCATCGATAAGATGGAATCGTATGGCATCATAAGACTTTGGGATCTAGCTCTCACCCATTTGAGGTAAGGTTCCAAAGGGATGGAGCTCTTACGCCCTAAAGTCCTACTATCAGTCTTCTTAACAATGCCCCAAGAACGGATGAACCTATGACGATAATTATGCAAATCATCTGAGTAGTTGAACACAATACCCTGGATGAGCATATCTGGTGGACCATCTCTCCATGCATAGACAAACTAACGTAGTGCTAAAGAAGGATTGTAGGTGATGCCTACCCTAATGCCCAGGAGTGCCACATTAGGAAATTCTCCGTAGCGATCAATAAAAGAAATGTCCTCTTGAGAGCAAGGACACCAATGGATGTCGGAGTGAGAGAGAGACATTAGTCTTTGACTCCACCTTAAGCCTAAATCATTTTACATTACTGACCGAGGAAGGTTCAAAATAAACCACCTATATAGAAGAGGGGTGAAACACATGAGAGTTCCTCGCTTCTTCAGAGTACGAGTATGGAGAGAATGTAGGATATCCCCGAGCAATGTAGGAACTGGATTATGAGCAAGAAAGATGTTGATGGAATTCACATCTATAAGTTGATCTAAATTAGGAAACAGGACCAACCCATAGATCAAGAGGGCTAATACATCTTCGAAGGCATGATAGCTCATAGCATTCAGGAAAATCTAAGTTTTCTTCATTAGGAAATTTGCAAGGAGACCCTTAACTCCACTTCTTTTTTCCCAATTGGCCTTAATGTCTGATGGTTTCAAGTGCAAAGCTACGATAACATTTTCAGAAGATGGGTCTTGTTCTAAACCAGTGAAAGGTACTCTCTCTAATATAGGTAAACCAAGTAACTTAGAGAATTCTTCTAGTGTAGGAACCAATTGATAATCGGGGAATATGAAGCAATGATGCTTAGGGTTGAAGAACTGAATAAGACGCTCATCAAGCTTTCGTCAAACCTGGTGGTAACCAAACTGAGCAAGTGACCATGTCTTTTGTGGAATGATGAGTCCTCGGGTACTTTGAAGACTAATTCCTTGAGCTGAGGAGGAACTTCTGTGTAGTGAATCCGAATGGTTTTTCTGCGACCTGAATTCATATCCTACAATACAACCAAGAGGTAAATCTAACAGGTCCTTGAAATGATTAGTATGTATGAATGTCATGATGTTTATGATGTCATGATTATGCTAAAAATCACAGATAAACAAAAGAAAATCACACAGTAGACCTTAGGTTCAAAGGCTTGCATGAGTTTTTAAGGTATGTACCCTCTTGAATGTTTAGTTGGCTCAACCTGTCCTATCAATAGTAACCTGGTTCTAAGGAGCCTCAATATCACTGACCTTCCCTTCAGAAATTGTTTCAGCTCCGCACTAAAGTATTGCAGCCAAAAAATCCTGAAAGTCCAGCCTCAATGAGTGTAGTTGGATTATCAACCAATCTTCGGTCGGAACCAAAGCCGGTTATCTCACTACGTCCTAATGGCTAGGATGAGTCAATTTAAAGGTTCTAAAGGTCAGTTAGCGCTTAGTGACACTATGAGGAAGCCTAATGTTATCTTAAATTACTCAAGGAACATTAGTACAATCCAAAGTATCGCGCTAATGTAGCCACCACTTCGTCTGTATCGGTCTACGTCGTACAACCTCCATGGTTTATTGCTACTTACCTAATAAGGTGCCCCAGATCCAGGTGTAGGATCTTTACAAGAATACCCCAACAAACCCTCAAAGATAAAGGAGCCAAAGCAAACACAGAAAACAATTTAAAATGATCTAGACCCTAAGGTAAACCCCACTTTATAATTCTCCCCAACAGAGTTGCCAGTTCTGTGATACGGTGGCAGAACCGACTGTTTAATATTGGTTTGCATTTTTGTTCGCAAATGTCGCGGTAAGTAAGAGTCGCCACCGACTTTTCTTTTATCCAACAAAGGAAGGGGGAAAAGAACAGAAAAAGACCTTTTTTCTAGATTTCTGAGTAAGGGGCGTAGATTATGGAAAGGGAAGGTGTTAGCACCCTTTCCATCCATGGTTTTCTA
This sequence comes from Vicia faba, assembly GCA_948472305.1. Lineage (NCBI taxonomy): Eukaryota > Viridiplantae > Streptophyta > Magnoliopsida > Fabales > Fabaceae > Vicia > Vicia faba. Next base: position 1,134,382,624 of record OX451741.1, on the reverse strand, counting down.
TGGGCTCTTAGGTACTTGCTCATTTTGAAAATTGCTTTCGTGTTTATGTGAAAAGTGTTTTAAATGCCTTAGTGCATCAATTTTCTCTATGATAACTCTTGTATCAGTCCTCAAGAGTGTGATAAAGTGTTTTGAAAATTTTTGTTTGAAAAGTATTTTAAAGTGTAGTGTGAAAAGGATTGTTTGAGTAAGTACCTAACAATTATCTACCTACTCGAAAAAAGGCGTTCTTTTCTTCCTATCCTTTAGACCGAGTTATCCTACTATTAGTGAGTAGGTAACCCTATTCGTTGGATGTTAAGGTATTATCAAAAGGGACACAATTGTCATCGAGGGCAACATGTAAGGATACCTTAGCATTTCGAAGGGACTATCATCATAAGATCATTTCTCGTAGGCAACTCGACGGACGTTTAGGGACTATGATCTTTATGATGACTTTAACTTGAGAGTCTTTGCTAAGAGTATCCCTACCCTTGAGGGACATGACCATTCCTTTCAAAGGCAACCAAGTGAGGTAATACCCTAGGGGTGTAAGTGTGCAACAATGTGCTTTTTTTAGATATATTTTATCTTGTGAAATTAGGGTTATCTAAGTCTAATTAATCATTATCTTTCAGGCAACCCTATTAAACATTCATCTAAGCAATTTATTGTGCGGGAAGATAAATGGCGGAAAGATAAAATTCCTAACTATTACAAGGAATTGGTGCAATTAGATAATTAATGACTGAAAAGTAAAAATGCGGAATTAAAACCCTAAATAAACTATTACAAACCGGGCGTAGTTACATCAATAATGAAAAAATTAATTGTACGATAAAAATGATTAAGCGCGAGAATTAAAATTGAACAAAAGGTGCAAAACCCTAAAAACTAATTTGCTCATTGAATTTTTTATAAAAAAATGATTTGAAATTGACCTAATTTTCTAATTAATTTTAATTAATGAAAATAAGTTAAAATTGATTAAAATAATTAATTTAATAAAAAACTAAGTCTTATTTTTGTGATGATTTTATGATTTTATAGAAAAATTGCTTTAAAAAGAAATTAAACTAATTAATGATAATAAAAAAAAACTAGAAAAGATTAGAAATTAGGCCTGAGGGGGGTGTAGGCCCAAATGGGAGGGTGTTGTTGCTGAATTCTGCCAAGCCCAAGTCTGTTGGCCCATAGAAAGCACTGGATTCAGTGGGAGGCTTGCTGGGATGTCCACCATGTGAATGCAACCTGGAAGCGTGAGATCTGGCCAAGGAACGATCCAAGGGTGGTGATATGGAGAACTATGGCATGCGCGATTATGATGATAGCATAGAATCTGCCAGGAAATATTGAGAAAATAGAAAACGTTGGAGGCAGGGGTCGAACCCCTGACCTCCCACACATAACGCTTTAACACCCTTCCTGCTTACCACTGGGCCACTTGGTTATTTGTGATACAAAACAAGGACAATATATCTTATTTAATAATTAGCAGTAATAGTGAAAATGCGCGCGAGATTCAAATTGGCCAACCGGATCATGCCACGCAGCCGTCTTCCTTGATGGAGTGTCGTTTTAGACAATGAACCTTTACCTATGGACATGGCTGTAACTATAGGACCTGCATATTTCAAAAATAACAGCCACACAATAAAAATGAAATCTAAGAACGCAGACCAACTGGGTTTGATCTCATGAATACAATGGTACTCTTTTTTTCGCTTAATTTCACCTGTAATGAAAAACCCTAAAATGGAGCTTCAAACTCTAGCAATGGCAGTTATTCATACAAGCATCAAAACTAAAAATGAAACACTCAAACATGTTCTAAATGATCATATAAACATGAGTGCATATTCAAAATTCATTTATCATGCATAAATTATCAAAATCGTATTCAAGAAAGTTAGGGCAAATCGTGATACCGTATGGGGCGTTTCTGGGTGCTTTGACACGTGGGAATGGTCCAAGTAGCTTCCAAACGTGCCCAGGAATTGATTGCAAGCCTTATAATGCTTTGAGTCTCCATGTAAATCAAAATTCGGTCACCATTTTTTGTTAAAAAATTGAAGTTTCTTGTCTCAATTCTACATGGCCAATCCCTCCTTTTTGATATGGGAATGTTATGAATATATAGTAGAGTGAATTAGGTCAACAAAACTGAACACAATCTTTGAAAATTTGTGAGAAAAGATTTGATTTGCATCTTGTATTTTTGATTTCTAAATTTGTCCAAATTATGCTATATTCATCCCAATAATCCCTTGCACGATTTCCTTGATTTTCCAGCTGATTATAGACTCATCATGTGGTCATAAAATCAAATCTTGGATTTTATTTTATTATTCTACTATTTAAATTGATTTATTTTGATTTAAATGAATAAAAAATCAAAACAAATAATAAAAATAATTAAATAATAAGTGGATAAGCCCAGGGGGCGTGCGCCATCTTAGGAACAAGTTTCAAACAAGAAAACATGGGCCCATTTGGAAAAATATCAATTTTGATCAATGTTGATTTCATGCACATTTCCAAAATTTGGTCAACTTTAGCAATGCATATCTATCTTATTTTTAATTCTAAGAGGGTGTTCTTGGACTTTTTAGAAAGCTTAGGCTGTCCTCTAAACAACCCTTTTTAGTCTCATCTCAATTGGATCTTCCATGTTCATGTAAGGAGCTTTGACCCAAAAGGTGTTTTTATTGACTTTTGAAATGACCTATAATGTATGAACTTGTATCATTTTATTGAGGAATATCTTGACCTTGAGGGTTTAATAGAAGTTGTAGGGAATTGGATTCTCTTCAAAATAAGCCTTGGTTGGAAAATTTCTGATAAAGTATGAGAAAGTTATGGCTGGTTAAAGTTTGGTTGACTTTTCCTATAGAAACCCTAATTTGCCATTTTTGACTTTTGACGAGTTAGGAGCATTTCTTGAGAAATCATGATCAACCCTTGATCAAGTGATGGATATTACTTCAAAATGTTGATGTTGTCCAAAAATCTTGAAGTTTGACTGTATATAGGCCACAATTGACTTTTGACCTAGTACAATTGATTTTCAGGCATTTGAGCAGTTGACTGAGCAAACTTGTTGTGCAAGGCATGAAACTTGGCATGGATGATCTTGAAGACATATTAGGACAATGGAGACCATTTTGGACCCTTGTAACTCAACCATCTTGCTTGAAATTGAAACCCTAGTTTGAGGCTTATTGTCTTAAGAGGAGGACTTTCCTGGTCAATCCTTAGTCAACTTGAGCAATTGAGGACCTCTAGGAGTATGTCTTATGTGAAAATGGGAGGGAATATTTTGGGGTACAACATCTTTTCTACCTTTCGTTAATATGAAGATGGAAGATGATTGAACACTAGAGTGCCCAGAAATTTGCACTCACAATACATGAAATAACATTGTTGGTTGATGATATCGGAAATGGGCTTACAGATGCCATCCGGAGGGGTGATAAACATCTATCGGAGATGGGCTTATAGATTCCATCCAAAGTGACTGCTGGTAAGTATAAAGCTTGACTACAACGTATAATGAAGGAATCTTGGACAACTACTACTTTGATAGGTAATGAAGGAATTTGACGACTATTACTTCAACAGGTAATGAAGGAATTTTGGACGACTACTACTTCAACAGGAAATGAAGGAATCTTGGACGACTACTACTTCAACAGGAAATGAAGGAATATTACGACTACTACTTCAACAGGTAATGAAGGAATCTTGGATGACTACTACTTCAACATGTAATGAAGGGATCTGACGACTACTACTTCAATAAGTAATGAAGGAATCTGACGACTACTACTTCAACAGGCAATGAAGCAATCTTACGACTACTACTTCAACAAGTAATGAAGGAATCTTAGACGACTACTACTTCAATAGGTAATGAAGGAATCTTGGACGACTACTACTTCAACAGGCAAAGGGATCTTGGAATACTACTACTTCAACAGGAAATAAAGGAATCTTACGACTACTACTTCAACAAGTAATAAAGGAATCTTGGACGACTACTACTTCAACATGCAATGAAGGAATCTTACAACTACTACTTCAACAGGTAATGAAGGAATCTTGGATGACTACTACTTCAACAGGTAATGAAGGAATCTAAAGACTACTACTTCAATAAGTAATGAAAGAATCTGATGACTACTACTTCAACAGGCAATGAAGGAATCTTACGACTACTACTTCAACAGGTAATGAAGGAATCTTATGACTAATACTTCAACAGTTAATGAAGGAATCTTAGACGACTACTACTTTATTAGGTAATGAAGGAATCTTGGACTACTACTACTTCACAAGGTAATGAAGAAATCTGACGACTACTACTTCAACAGGGTACCAGAAGGAATCCGCGCTTGATTTTGTCTTAATGATGCACTAGAAGATGTCTACACCTGACTTCATTTAGAAGAGATTTTTTCAGAATGACTTTCTGGGGAAAGTCTTTGAGGGAAGTACTTGTCAGAATTAAGTTTCTGAAGAAATTTGTCTGGTCATATAGATAGTTGGTGATATTCGTCTGTTTATAGACTTTACCTGAAAAGATAAAGGGTTAGCTATGTGCAATGTCATGATGTATGGAGTGCATTGTGTAATGACGTTCTCAAAATAAATGAGACTGTGCTATATGCGTTTTGTATGCATATGCTATGATATTGGTAAATGATGGCGAATGTGAAATGTTATTGAAGTGCATTCGCAAATTTGTAGCATCTTAGTATGGGGAAAATAAATCCCTGATTATTGACGGGGATGAAGAGTATGTATATCTTCAATCTTCTGGGGATTATTTCCTGCTTTCTTGTTTGAGGAAACTCCATTGGGGAACATTGATTTCTTTCTTTTTGCTTGAGGAAACACTGTTGGAGAGTGTTAAGTCCTGCTTGGGGAGAAGAATTTAAGAACGTTGGTTGTTTATTGCTCTAATGGGGAGTTTATACCCTGACTGGGGATAAAAGAGATGAATATTCCTTTCGACCTGGGGAGGATAAAGTTGACTGACATCTAGTCCGGTTTCAGGTTCTGTAGTAACTCCCTAGGGATAATGATGACTTCACTAGGGAAGGGAAGTTTTTCCGATGACTCATTGTAATTTGAGTAATAGGCTCAAGCTGGGGAGATGAATCCTGTTGGGGAAATAAACCTTATTGGGGAAATAAAACCTGACGATGGAGGAATGAACTCTATTGGAGAGAAGTAGTATGTAGGGCTTTTATAGTTTTTAAAACTCAACTGGGGAGAGGAATTCCCTTGTACTGTAATGTTGAAACTCCGTAGGTTGGTGATATTGACAGGAAGAAGATCATACTCCTTTATCCGCTAGAGTGATCTGCCAGGGAAATTGCAGGGAATGTATGACTTCGTGAAGATTACTTTGGGGAGATAGTCTTATGGAATTGGCTCTGTGGGGGTCTGTGAAGACTTGAATATACGTCAACTTCTAGAGCCCTTGGTGACTACTGATCAGGGTGATAAGCCTTATATTGATAGAAAAGTGACGAGATGACGGGACATAGTCGTACGCTTTAATCCCTAACTTTTTCCTGGATTGTCCTTTTAGATTTTCAATCCACCGGGATACCCTTTTTTCCCAAGCTGCCTTTTCAGGTTTTCGACTTGACGAGTGTACAGTTTTATTTATATATCCCTAATTTTTTCCCGAACTCCTTTGATTCATTGGGATGCCCTTACTTTTGCCTAGTCTAGTCAACCTAGCAGGTCTTTTTTCATGCGTAGTATTTTTCGACTATGTCCACGTTCACAGGGTGCGGAAAATTGTCACTGTACATAGTAGTAAGTGTTACAACACTGCCATAAATTTTTTTCTTGACCGCGTGTGGCCCTTCATGTTCAATCCCCTAAGTGATTCAAATGGAGGTTTGCCCCTGGATATTCAGCTCTTTTGAGAGATTCCTCGAATATTCACTCGACTGCCCCTAGATCAGTAAGACATCATGTCATGCCCATTGTGGTTTAGATGGAGGTCTTCCTTGGCTATTCGGCCCTTTTGAGAGATTCCTCGAATCTTGACTCGATTTCCCCCAGATCAGTTAGATACCATGTCATGCCCCTTGATTATGAAAGGCCTGTTACTGGAAATTTCTTTCCAACTGAGGTGATTCTATCCATTGAGAGGATTTCCGTTCATTGAATTTCCCTCGAGCTAATTTCTATGATATCGAACAATTAGTCATATGCAAACAATGGCATTTAAGGAATGCAAAACTTATGTATGTATTGAAGTTTTAAAAATGCATTTGTAGTAAACAAACAAAATTTTGTAAGAATATGAATTCAACTCAGGATTTATAGTAAAACTTATAGGAGTCAGGATACCTTTTGTAACAGTATGCTTTCGAACTAACCCATGCTTCAGCTAGGACTTTTAAGATTTGTAGTGTGATCTGGTTCACGGTTTAAGAAACAAAGGATAAAGGCTCGAATTTTTTTTACCCTACCCGTTCTTCGTAATGTTCTTCAGACCTATGCTCAGTTAATTGTGCATTTAGATCCCAATTGAGTCTAAAATCTTTTCCCTGATATTTCGATGATGGTTCGGATACTGAAAGTTTATTCGAGAAGGAAGTCATTTTTATAACCCTTTAATTTTGTTGAGGATTTGTAGCAACCTCTTTTTTTTATTATCCCTACCTTTTCCCTGAACTGTTTCTTTTATGATTACAGTCAGCAGGATGCCCCAGTTTTTTTTAAGTCTCCTTCATAGGTTTCGACTTAGCGGGCTTTTACTTTGAGAGATAATGACTACCTATTTTACAGGGAACCATCGCCGTATTTTGATTCAAAAGGATGTTTTTGATGTCATTCGTTGTGTACGAAGTGAAAGTTTGCGACTGAATGCGCATTTGTATTAACTGGGAAACTACCCTGCCACAGGTTAAGATTAAAGGTTTCAATTTGTGTAAAAAAGAAAACTCCTACTTCTTAGGCTCAAAGGGGTTGACTAGGGATTATCTTCCTTATAACTCCACTGTTTAGGATTTGAAATAACGCCTATACATCATCAGACAAGTCTGTTCAAAAGCATACTATAGAGATTATGGTATCTTTTCATCATCCTCCCTCTAAAGGCTTACAACTTTTAATCGAGAGTCGAATATCATAAAAAGGAAGTAAAAGCATAGTTTCGGCATAGTAAAAACGAATGGATTAATTCAAGACAAACATATGTAATGAATTAATAGAATAAAAAAGTTTGACATAAAAAGGGTTCGAACAATCAAAATAAATTACAATTTGAGAATTCAAAATAAACACTCTCAATCTTGGCCATGATTCGGCATGGGAGAAATGATCACATTGGGAGATTTAGGAGGGTCAAATTCATTCTCCTTGTTGTCAATCAAATCTTGAATCTTGTTTTTCAATGACCAATAGTTGTCGGTGTCGTTCCCAGGACTATTAGAATGGTAGGCATATTTTGCATTCAGATTGTACTTAGGAGAGGAGGTATCAGGATTTTGAGGAGGATCCCTTAGTGTAATCAGTTCTGCTTTTAGCAAATTTTATAACGCTTGATACAATGGCATATTAATCTTAGTATACTGCCTTTCTTGAAACTTTATCCTACGCCTATTGCCCTATTGTTGTTGAACAGGTGTAGGATTAGAAATTAACACCGCCCACACCGTTGGACGAAATTCAGTCTTACCCTAGTTTCTATGGCCATAAACAACACTGACCTATTTCTTCCTACTGAAGGGTTTCTTCATTGTACTTGAAGATGCATCCCTTTGAATCTTACCGCTCTTGATACCACCTTGTACTCTTTCACCAATCAATATCATCTCAGTGAACCCAACTGAAGAACTTCAAATCAAGTGGTTGAAAAATGGGCCAGGCAAAGTTCCCAAGAAGATATCTACCAGCTCTCTATCAGGGAGAGGAGGTTGGACTCTTCCTACAAGATCTCTCCATTTTTGGGCATAATCTTTGATACCCTCGCTAGAACCCATAAACATACTTTGGAGTTGTGTACGGGTTTGAGCGAGGTCAGCATTGTATTGGTACTGCCTATAGAAAGCAGCAGCTAAATCCTCCCAATTGCAGATGTTGGTTCCCTGCAGCTGATATAACCACTCCAATTGAGTCCCTAATAGACTTTCTTAGAAGAAATGCACCCACAAATTCCTATCAGCAACGTGAGGTTGAATCTTCCTGACATAGGATCTTAGATGTAACTTAGGATACAAAACCCAATCATATTTAGCAAATGCGGGAACCTTGAACTTTGGTGGGATGACCACTCTAGAAACCAGCCCTAATTCTTCAAAATGTAGACCAGGTACCCTATGAATTTCCATGGCGTTGAGACGATCCTCCAGCAGCTTGTATTTGTCATCTACATGAGGATACTGCTCCTCAGAGTAGTCAGCTTCATCATCTTCAGACCCCAAATTGTTGTCTTCTTCCTTGGTCTTCTTGTTATCTTCATCTTGAGTGTCTCCCTCCTTAGATGGAGTAGAGAATTCTAGAGCTCGCTTAGCAGGTCCTCTAAATCTTCTCCCCAGGTTCAAGACACCAGCCCGCTTCTTAGTCTTCTTCTTGTCTTTCAAGATGAGAGCCTTCAGATCCTCTTGCCCTTTAGTTAGAGCCAAGAACATCTACTGGAACTGAGCATTCTATGCCTGAAGATCCTTGACGTTTTGTTCGAGTGCAATTTATTCTTGCTGAAATAAACAATGAAGGGATAAGAAACCTGCCTCGAAACTTGTAATGATATGTATGCCATGTTTATGTGATGTTTTCAAGGATCTTGCTTGGTAAACACAAGAAGATATTAGAATCCAACTGCAACTTTGATTGAAGATATTTCATATTGTTGACCGTCCTTCTACGAGAATCAAGCTCACCATGTCGAGTGGGTCATAGCCTCTGAATCAAGTTATTACGCTTTGATCTTTTGACAGCATTGGCTAGAAGAAAATAAATCCCCTTGTTCCTTGCTAGACGTATGGTTCATCATAGCCTGCAGCATACACCCTTGAGATCCTTGAAATGTTTAAGGAAATGCTATGACATGATGTCATGATGTGTATGTTATGCACCAAGAAAAAGTGTAAGGTGATGAAGACAAGTGAGTCTTTCAAGAAGTCTAGGTTATTGGATAACGATTATAAATAAGTCCTGCAAGGAACTCACATTGTTAGATGATAAACAAAACCCTGCAAGGATGAAAGTAAACAGGTTACACAGGTAGCCTTAGGTTCAAAAGCTTGCATGAGGTTTAAACGTAAGTACCCTCTTGAAGTTTCAGTTGGCTTAACATATCCTAGAAAAGTAATTGTGTTCTAAGGAGTCTCAAAATCACTGATCTTTCTTTATCAGGCATTGTATCATCTCAAGCGATCTTTTCTCGCGGCCGAAATATCCCGAAAGTTCGATCTCCATGAGTGTAGCGTCGAGTATCAACCAATCTTCATCTTTATATCGAGGCCAACTATCTCACTACTTTCTAATGGCCAAGTTTGTTCAACTAAGGTTCTAAGGTCCGTTAGTTCTTTATTGTAAGTACAAAGTACGCCTAAGAGGGGGGGGGGGAGGGTGAATTAAGTACTTTAAAATTTTTCTGGTTTTAGTGATGATGGATATTATTTTTCTGGTTTATGGTGAGTTTATGAAAGAGTAAAGTGCAGAAAAATAAAGAGACACAAGTGATATAGCCTGGTTTCCCTCACAGTCCGAAAGTACTCCAGTCCCCTTTCAACATGAAAGAGATTTCCTTATTGTGGCAAACTTAAACAAGAACTACCAAAAACCAAGAACAATCCTCTTGTGCCAAGAACAATTCTCTTGGATTTTCACTATGTCAACAATGAGAACAATCCTCTCAAAGTGACTTTACTTGTATCCAACAATCCTGGAAAAACAAGATTTATAAAACCACTAAAACTTATTTCCAACAATCCTGAAAAATAAGCAAGTATATAGCAATATTTGATTTGAGTGAGTTTGAGTAGCAATGATAACTTTGAGTGATTTTATCAATGAATTGATCTTCTCTTCCAATGATAATAATGTACAATGACTCAATATATATAATGCTCAAACTTTTCTGGTTAACAATATGTGAAAGTGTGCAGAAAACTTGTGTATGAAATTGTATAATAACTTGAGTTTTTGATTTTTGAAAATTCAGAAAATATGATTGGAAGAAGTACTTAAAATGATTTTGAAAATGAGTATTTATATGTTCATAGTACCCTTTTGAAACAACATAAAATTCTGTAAATGCATCATGAACAATTGCCAAGATTGAGTGAAAGGTTTCCATGAATTGGTGTTATGAACAAGCATGAGTAAAGCTGTTGTTTTTCAAAATCGTTCAGCATGCAATCAATTGCATCCTTGTGTAAATCGATTGCACGGGGTTTTAACAACTATAAATTCAAATATTTTGAGTGTGCAATCAATTGCACAAGTGTGTAAATCGATTGCACTTGAAGTCAGTAGCAAAAATTGATTGAGAACAATCGATGGCACAAACATGCAAATTGATTGCACTTAGAAACAATAGCAAATGTTTTGAAAATTCAAGCATGCAATCAATTGCACTAATATGCAAATCGATTGCACCCAAGTGAAAATTGATTTTTTTCTTAGAAACACTTGATTAAAGATTTGGACAATATAAAATACTTCTTTTGACCATTTAGCATCTATGTCTTAAGTTTAAAGTAAGTATTATCATTATACCTTGAAATTTTCTAAGTTCTTGAACCAAAGACTTTATCTACAGATGCTTTTAGCTTGATCAATAATCTTTTCCTTCTTGTCAACATGGTTTGTCTTCATCAAAACAAAAGTGCATTTGAGAAACTTGATTTTACATTCTCCCCCTTTTTGATGATGACAAACGATCTTGTTTGATGCGTTGTAATTTCCCGAAAGAAGCTTCTCCCCTTAAGATGCATAACTCCCCCTTTGTATGAGAAGGTTGGAATCCTTTGAATTTGTTCATCTTAGTTAAAGAGTACCTTATAAATTTACGACAAGAAATATACAAGCATAAAGTGCCACATCCTTCTCCCCCTTTGACATTATCAAAAAGAAGGGAAAGATGCAATAAAAATGGACAATAATAAAACAACATTGAAAAAACTTAATCAATCATGCATCACAAATAGTTATAGACTTAGTCATATTAACATAACAATTACAAAGAAATATGAACAACAAACAAAACGTAGCATAACTGATAAGGACAGAACAGAAAAATAGTAGACATAACAAAGTTGGACATAACTTTATGGTTGATTCATGTCATGGTTGTTATAGAACCAAGATCCTTGATTGGGAAATTATTGTTGTAGAGGAGGTTCTGTGTAATGTTATGGAGGTGCAGCAGGATTATTTGGGTCATATGGAGGTATGTGAAGGTGAGAGTAAAGGTGGGAAAATTGTTGATTCACATCTGTGTAAAAATCATTGATCTGGGTTATTGTAGAATCGTTGATAGCATTCCATTGGTTGTTGATGTTGGTATTCATGGAAGAAAATTGTTGAAACATAAAATCCATAAGATCTTGATTGCTTGGACCAGATGGAGCAGTAGGTGGAGGAGGTATAGCTTCACCACCTTCAACTTCGTGATCGTTTCCTTCATCACCAACCACATCTTCACCATTGTAAGTTATAGTTTTTGTTTCCGGACTATAATGAACACCCATTCTTGAGTCAACGTTTTTTGATTAAAATCTTATGCACATTTGGATCCATATTAACTTTCTCAAAACCAGCAAAATCAACTCCAAATTCTTCCATAATTAATGTAACAAAGTAAGCATATGGTAGAAATTTTGATTTTGCATCAACCCCAACATATGAACCATTATAAGCCTTGCCCAATTAACACTTATACCTCTCTTCCTTGCATAGACAAGCTGCATTTCTAGATCAGTCACGATGCAGTGGTTTCCAGCCTACGAAAACATAATATAGACCATGAAATAATTAAATAGTCGATCATCCATAAAAAAGTTACCTGCACTCCATGAGTCTCTAGATGGAATCACTCCTCCTAGACCATGAATTCTTTTGACACGGAATTCAGCTTCGCTCAATCTTCCAATGCTGTAATAAAATTCCTTTTTCCTGTAATCATCCCATGCTTCGTTTTCAGGGTCGTACAAAGAGCTTCCAGTATAGGGAATATGTAGAATCTCACCAACAATCTCAAGGGTTAGAGAGATTCTTGTACCCAACACATATGTAACCATCTTGCCTTTGTGAGGAGTCAAATTGTTGAAGAATACTCTTACCAGATCCAGATAGTATGGAATAAATGATGAAATTAATGGTTACAGTCCATATGCAGTTAAATCATTCTGAAAAGAAACACATTCCTGGTGAAAAGATGATAGCGTACCATATTTAGGAGTGGATACTATCTTTCTTTGAAAATATTTTGTAAATCTTGCTTCTTGTTCTTCAGTCAGAGTTAAGATTAATGGATTCTTAGAGGATGAACCAACCTTTTTCTTCCCTTTCTATGAAGCTGAGACCTTACGTTTTTGCCTTGATGCCAAGGGTAAGGTGTTTTTAGGGTTTGGAAGGTTTTAGGTTTTGAGAGGAAGATGTTTGATGAGCTGAAGTTTAGATATGATTTGTGAGTAAATAGAAATGAGTGGGTTTTATTATATGTAATGAAGTTTAATTGACTTTTCAATAATAGAGGTGAGCTTGGGAAAATGAGAGAGAGAGAGAGAGGAATTATGACAAGCAAATATTTGTCATAAAAGCATGTTACAGGGGGTGCAATCGATTTGCATACAGATGCAATCGATTTGCACACAAAACAGAAGCAAAAGAAAACTGAAATGTATAGTGTGAAATTGATTTGCACTAAAACAGAAACATCAAAACTAAAAACATACAGTGAACAATCGATTTACACTATTGTGCAATCGATTTGCATCAACCAAAAATGACCAAAAACATATTTTTCTTAAACTTAAACACCACTTAACATATATATTCATATATTACAAGGTTAAAACAAGTATATAAAAGCATAAAAAGGGTATAAAGCACCTTATATGTCGTGTTCATCAAGAATTCCAAGTTCACGTCGAATCTTGTAAAACGGTTCTCTTGCCAAAGGTTTAGTGAAGATACTGACAAGTTGATTATGAGTATCTATAAATGTGACCTCGACATCTCCTTGAAGTACACGATCACGAAGGAAATGATGTCTTATATCTATGTGTTTGGTTCTTGAATGCATGAACAGATTCTTTGAAATGTTTATTGCACTTGTATTATCGCACCGTAGAGGAATACATCCGAGATCGAGTCCGTAGTCACGAAGTTGTTTCTTGAGCCACAATATTTGAGCGCAACTACTACCTGCTACAATATATTCTTCTTCGGCCATGCTAAGAGCAACGCATGCTTGTTTCTTGCAGACCCATGATACTAATGCATTTCCAAGGATGTGACAAGTACCACTTGTGATTTTTCTATCAGTTTTACAACCTGCATAGTCTGCATCAGAATAACCAACTAAATTATAAACACTACCTTTAGGATACCATAATCCAACATTTGTTGTTCCTTTGAGATACTTCATGATCTGTTTCACCGCCATGAGATCAGATTCCTTTGGATTTGCTTGAAAGCGAGCACATAGACAAACATTAAACATTATGTTAGGACGGCTTGCCGTCAGATATAATAAGGAGCCAATCATAGCTCTATATTTTGTAATGTCAATAGAAACACCTGATTCATCTTGATCAACATATGTACCGGAACCCATTGGTGTAGACATTTCATTACAATTATCCATGTCAAATCTTTTCAATAGTTCCTTGCAATACTTGGATTGGTTGATGAAGATGCCATCCTTTAATTGCTTGATTTGAAGTCCAAGAAAATAATTCATTTTACCCATCATGGACATCTCAAACTCTCCTTGCATCATTGTTGAAAATTCTTCACACATTTCTTTGTTTGAAGAGCCGAAAATGATATCGTCAACATAGACTTGAACTAGCAAAGTGTCACCTTTTATTTTCTTAATAAACAATTTCTTGTTAAATTTACCCTTTTCGCATAGGAAGTTACTTAGCCGATCATACCATGCCCTTGGTGCTTGCTTAAAACCATAGAGAGCTTTTCTCAATTTAAATACATGAGATGGATTCTTGAACTCTTCGAACCCCAGGGGTTGTTTAACGTAGACTTCTTCATTGATATATCCACTCAAGAATGCGCTTTTGACATCCATTTGGAAAAGCTGAAAATTTAATGAACAAGCACATGCAAGTAAAAGATGAATAGCTTCTAACCTTGCAACTGGAGCGAATGTTTCTTAAAAATCTATTCCTTCTTCTTGATTGTAGCTTTGTTCTACCAACCTTGATTTATTCTGAACTATTATTCCATCTTCGTCAAGTTTGTTTTTAAACACCCATCTTGTTCTAATAATGTGTTTGTTGCTTGGCCTAGGGACACGTTCTCAAACTTGATTCCTTTCAAATTGATTTAAATCTTCTTGCATAGAAATAATCCATTGGTCATCGCCTAAGTCTTCATCAACTTTAGAAGATTCAATTTGAGAGACAAACGCCATGTTTAGACAAGCATATTTAAGATTTAGTCTTGTTGTCACACCTTGACTTATATCACCAATTACTTTATCGATAGGATGATCTCTATGAGTTCTCCATTCTTTTGGTAGATCATTGAAATTTGATTCTTGTTGGGGGTGATTCTTCTTGTGGAAATGGTTGATCTTTGGAAGTATTTTCTTAAGGAAATTCTAGTATTTCATCATCATCATCATTACAAACAATATTATCCTCCTTGGAGGGGTTAGATTCATCAAAAGATACATGATGTGATTCTTCAATTGTTAAAGTTCTTTTGTTATAAATTCTATATTCCTTACTAGAAAGAGAGTAGCCAAGAAAAATACCTTCATCGGATTTTTCATCAAACTTACCAAGGTTATATTTGTCGTTGTTTCAGACAAAGCATTTGCAACCGAAAATGTGAAGGAAAGCAATGTTAGGTTTCCTCCCTTTGAAAAGTTCATATGGATTTTTCTTCAAGATCAGTCTTATGTTAACTCTATTGCTAACAAAACATGTCGTGCTCACGGCATCCGCCCAAAAATATTTTAGAAGATTTGAATCGCTAAGCATCGTTCTTGCAAGCTCTACAAGAGACCTATTCTTTCTTTCCACCACTCCATTTTGTTGAGTATTCCTTGGTTCCGAGAAGTTGTGAGATATTCCATGTTCTCCACAAAATTCTTCAAATAGAGCATTTTGAAATTCTTCGCCATGATCACTTCTTATGGAGGCAATTGTTAGAGACTTCTCATTTTGAATTTGTTTAGCATACTTTTTGAACGCCTTGCATGCATCACTTTTCTTCACTAAAAAGAATGTCCAAGTATATCTAGAGAAATCGTCAACAAAAACCAAAGCATATACATTACCTCTGAAACTTCTTGTTCTTGATGGACCAAATAAGTCCATATGCAACAATTGTATTGGCCTTGTAGTGGACACCACATTCTTAGATTTGAAATATGATTTTGTTTGTTTCCCTTTTTGACAAGCATCACAAAGTCTATGTTTGACAAAATTTCTCTTAGGAAACCCAATGACAAGATCATGCTTGATTAGTTTATTCAAGTGTTCCATATGAATATGATAAATTCTTTTGTGCCACAGCCATGAATCATCGTTGTTCGCCATGAGACATTTTACCTTCAAATATGGATCATCAAGGGAAATCATGAATATATTATTAATTCTTTTACCTTTAAGTATAACCTCATGTGTGACTTCGTCTTCTATCAAGCATTCATCTTTGGTGAACTTGATCTTGAAACCTTTGTCACAAAGTTGGCTAATACTTAGAATATTGTGCTTTAGTCCTTCAACATAAAGAACATCTTCAATGGATGTGAAAGGTGGAGCACCAACTTTGCCTTTGCCAAGAATTCTTCCCTTATTATTGTATCCATAAGTGACAAAACCCTTGGCCTTTAGAACTAGATTTGGAAATTGGTTTAAGCCTCCCGTCATATGCTTTGAACAACCACTATCAAGATACCAAAGATTGCATGTGGTCTTCAAGCATACCTGCAAAAAAAAATAGGTTTTGTTAGGTACCCAAGTTGCTTTGGGTCCTTCGTAATTAGTACCTTTCTTTATCCATACATAATTCCCACCTGCCACACTAAAGTTTCTAACATAGAAAGCATTAGGTGTATGGCCTTTAATACCACAATAAAAACAAGTAGGTTCAAAGTTACTTCTATATCTAGAAGGATAAGATTTATTCTTAGTAAATGTTTTCTTTTTAGGATAGTGATGAACCACTTTAGGTTTGTTCACTTTCTCTTTGGATGATTGATCACTAGCCTTAACAAAGATAGTTTTATTAGAACTTGGTTTTGAAAACTTTGAATATCCAAGTCTACTTTTATCATTGGAATATCTTTGTTGGCTAAGAACACCTTCCAATCCAATTTGACCTTTTTCATATCTTTCAATAAATCTTTTTAATTGGACAATTTGGAAAGAGAGTGATTCACACTTTTTGCAAACAAAATTCTGTTTTTTATCATCACTTAATTTTTGTTTTTCTTCTTTGAAATATTTTTCCATAGTTTCACATTTTTCTTCTAAAGATAAAATTTGTTTCTTTTAAGATGAAAAAGTTTTATACAAAATTTTGCATTCATTTAATAGTTCATCTATAGCACCTTTTCATTTCTAGCAAAGAACTTACCAAGCCTTTTAACAAGCATGAAATTTTCATCTTCTTCCGGATTGTCTTCCTTTTCAACTTCCTTGGAATCTATCTTTAAAGCAATATTCTTGGATTTCTTCTCTTGATTTTCATGCTTTTCAAGTCTTCTGAGTTCCGTCTCATATTCTTGAAGTTTTCCAAACAACGTTGCGGAAGTCATGAAGGAGAGGCTTTTCTTTTCTCAAATTGCTGTTACCTTTGGTTGCAATTCCCTAGTTAAGGACCCAAGTACTTTCAGATTTAGTTCATCATTCGTCAAAGTCTTACCAAGAGCACTTAGATGATTTGTCAAGTGCACGAATCTATTTTGCAAGTAAAGGATGGTTTCTCCGAGCTTCATTCGAAATAATTCGTATTCTTGACTCAACGTATTTAGTCTTGATCTTTTAACTTCAACAATTCCTTCATGAGTTTGTACCAAGGTATCCCATATTTCTTTCGCTGTTTTGCATGCCGAGATACGGAAGAATTCATCCATGCTAAGTGAACCTTGAAGAAGATTTATTTCCTTTTTATCATGAGAACCATCTTCTTATCATCTTCGTCCCATGCAGCTTTAGGTTTTGATGAGCCAGCACCATTGATTACCATTATAGGGATAAATGGACCATTCTCGACGGCATCCCATATTTCTTCTCCTTGTGCTTTTAGATTTGCCTTCATGCCTATTTTCCAGAAGTCAAAATATTCACCACAAAATATAGGAGGCTTGTTGTTACTACCACCATCTCTGAAAATGGGATTTTGATTTGCGGAAGCCATTTTGGATCTTTTAGGAACATGTTACCTATAACCTGCTCTGATGCCAATTGTAAGTACGAAGTTCGCCTAAGAGGGGGGGGGGGGGGGGGGGGGTGAATTAGGTACTTTAAATTTTTTCTGGTTTTAGTGATGATGGGTATTATTTTTCTGGTTTATGGTGAGTTTATGAAAGAGTAAAGTGCATAAAAATAAAGAGATACAAGTGATATATCCTGGTTCCCCTAACAGTCCGAGAGTACTCAAGTCCCCTTTCAACATGAAAGAGATTTCCTTATTGTGGCAAACATAAACAAGAACTACCTACAACCAAGAACAATCCTCTTGGACCAAGAACAATCCTCTTGGATTTTCACTATGTCAACAATGAGAATAATCCTCTCAAAGTGACTTTACTTGTATCCAACAATCCTGGAAAAACAAGATTTATAAAACCACTTAAATTTATGTCCAACAATCCTGAAAAATAAGAAAATATATAGCAATATTTGATTTGAGTGAGTTTGAGTAGCAATGATCACATTGAGTGGTTTTATCAATGAATTGATCTTCTCTTCCAATGATATATAACAATATTTCATGCTCAAAGTTTTCTGGTTAACAATATGTGAAAGTGTACAGAAAACTTGTGTATGAAAATGTATAACAGCTTGAGTTTGATTTTTGAAAATTCAGAAAATATGATTGGAAGAGGTACTTAAAATGATTTTGAAAATGAGTATTTATATGTTCATAGTACCCTTTTGAAACAACATAAAATTCTGTAAATGCATCATGAACAATTGCCAAGATTGAGTGAAAGGTTTCCATGAATTGGTGTTATGAACAAGCATGAGTAAAGTTGTTGTTTTTCAAAATCGTTCAGCATGCAATCAATTGCATCCTTGTGTAAATCGATTGCACGGGGTTTTAACAGCTATAAATTCAAATATTTTGAGTGTGCAATCAATTGCACAAATGTGTAAATCGATTGCACTTGAAGTCAGTAGCAAAAATTGATTGAGAACAATCGATGGCACAAACATGCAAATTGATTACACTTAGAAACAATAGCAAATGTTTTGAAAATTCAAGCATGCAATCAATTGCACTAATATGCAAATCGATTGCACACAAGTGAAAATTGAATTTTTTTCTTAGAAAAACATGAGTAAATATTTGGATAATATAAAATATTTCTTTTGTCCATTGAGCATTTATGTCTTAAGTTCAAAGTAAGTAGTATCATTATACCTTGAAATTTGCTAAGTGCTTGAACCAAAGACTTTATCCACAGAAGATTTTAGCCTGATCCATAATATTTTCCTTCTTGTTAACATGGTTTGTCTTCATCAAAACAAAAGTGCATTTGAGAAGCTTGATTTTACATTTATGACACCACACAGCAGCCCCGTATTCTCCTCGATTTAACACAAGGGATACCGGTACCAACAAATGTGTCACACTAACGCATCCATCACTTCAACCATATTGGTCTACACTGTACAATCTCCACGAGCTATTGCTTCTTACCTAAAATAGGTTCCCCAGATCCGGGTGTAGAATCTTTTAACAACAACCCAAACAAACCCTCTAAAGTAAAGCATACAAAACACACAATGTAAAGCAATTTAAAAATGAACTAAGCTCTAAGGTAACCCCACTTTTTAAGTAATATCCCCAGCAGAGTCACCAATTCTGTAATACGGTGGGAGAACTGACTATTGTACTGTTTTTCGCGTTTGTATTCTCAATTGTTGTGGTAAGCAAGAGTCTCCACCGATTTTTTTATTTATCCATCAAAGGAAAGGGTGAAAAGAACATAAAAAGACCTTTCAAGAGTTTTCTGAGTAAGGGGGTAGATTATGGAAAGGGAAGGTGTTAGTACCTTTTCCATCCGTAGTTATCTACGGGCTCTTAGATGCATACCTCATTTTGAAATACCTTGTGCTTTGTGTTTTTGAAAAAATATTTGAAATTCCAATAGTAAGGCAACTTGCTTTATGATAAATCTTGTATCAGTCCTCAAGAGTGTTGATAAATCGTTTTTAAAATGTTTTTGAAAGAAGTTTTGTGTAAGTGTTAAAATTGTTTGAGCAAGCATCTAACAACTATCTACTTTACTCAAAAGGTTTGTTCTTTTCCTCTTTTCCTTTAGATAGTGCTATCCTACTATTAGTGAGTAGGTAGCCCTAGTCGTTTGGATGTTTGAGGTACATTCGAAGGGACGTTTATACAGTCACAAAGGCAACTGGACAAGAAATCTTAGTAACTGCGCTAGGGTTTTAAGATCATTTTTATCGAGGCAACATCGAGAGTGTTATCGAGGGACTTATAATCTTTAAACAAAGGGTATCCACTAAAATCTCTTACGTTTTGAGAGTTGTGATTGTTTTTCCGAAGGAAACCAAAGTGTGGTAACCTAGAGGTGCGCATGTGAAATAGTGTTATATTCAGTTATTTATCTTTTGTATTTAAGTTTTCTATCATTTGTTTGTTATTCTTGCCATACAATCCTATTATGAAAACATCTAACAGTTAATAGTTTGCAAGAAATTAAAGGTGCAGAAATGTAAATCCTAAACTATTACAAGGCTTTGGGGAGGGGGATTAATTACACGTGCAAAACTAGGAGGGAAATAAAGCAGTAAATGTAAAAGCCTACTTTACACTATTACAACCAGGAAGCAGGTACAATAATGTGAAAAAAAGTGTGAAAGGAAATAACACTCACGAAATGAAAATAACGTCTAAAACTTAAAAAGGAAAAATATTTTTGTTTGTTTTTGATCATGGAAAGAAATTTAATTTAAAAACCTAAGTCCATTAAGTTTTAAATTAAAAAAAAAAGTTAAAATAATTAATCAATTAATTTACAAAAATAGTTTAACAAAAAAACCTAAAACTATATTTTTTATGATTTTTATAATGTTATTTAAAAAAATAAAACAATTAAAAGAAAATAAATAAAACAAAATAAAAAAAGTAAATGGGCCAGGATAGTAAAAGTAACAGGGAGGGGGAGATCTGGAATTTGGTTGGGCCCAAAAAAATAGAATCCGAGAGCTGCGTTGGATCCTATGTTGCTAGCCCTTGAGAGTCCATCATGAAGCTGCATGTTTGAAGATGCTGGATCTAACACTGTATGGATCTGATGGTGCTGATCTAATGGTACATGGTGCACCCATAGGATCACAACATGTTGGGTCTGCAAGAAACATGTTAGAAAAATAAAATGCACGACTTGGGTATCGAACCCAGGTCCTTCTCATTACAGAGCATCTTCCTCACCAACTGTGCAAGCTATCCATTCTTTGATAAAAATAAAATGATAACATTATATTAGGAACAATACATTATTGATATAAAAATAACATTCGCATGCTCCCTCGCCTGAGTCAACGAACAGAGAGATGCCAGAGTCAAACTCCGATTGTCTTATCCGGTGCACCAAAACCTGCAAACTCAACCAAACGTTAATTTAAAACAATGCAAAGGACCCTATCCAACGTGAAATCATCTCCAGAATCCAAATCAGGGGTCTATTTGGCTTGAAACTGCATGTATCGTGAGCTTAGAAGGAAAATTCAGATCATGCCCTAACGATGGAACGATCTTATTCCTGCATGTTATCTTACATGTGATACGTTCATACAAACAAAAACAACATTAGCAGCGCAAATATGCAAGAAATATGTATTTAAATGGCCTGGAAATACATTTTTGATTTTGTAAATCCTTACCAATCGAAGATGCTTCGATCTGTAACCCTGGGCGTGGGACAGCTCGTGTAAGGGCCTGGGTGGCTTCCTGGAAGTCTCAAGAGAATGATTTGGGTGTTAGTTTGGATTGAGAAGGCCTGTAATGCAGGTTTTGAATTTTGACAGCTTTATGCAATTTTGAGAATTTTGATATGGTTTTCTGAGGTAGTGTGTGGTGATTTGAGGTACGCTTGCATGTGGCTCTTTGAGGCAATTTCGTGTGTGTCCCCTACTTCTGATTTGGTCTTGTATTTATATAGGGGTGTAATGGTGAACAAATATGGCATGAATCAGCCATTAACCATGGCTTTGAAAGCAAAATCGAAAGATTTGAAAAGTTTCCATTTTGAGATATTTCATGCCATTTTGAACTTTGAGTGAACCTGGACAGGTTATGGTTGGTGTCTTGCACGAATTTGGGTTAGATCTAATCAGTCCAAGCCCAACAAGCTTCATCCTATTAGGTTTTCGTCTCGACTTGAATCTCCATTTCACATCAAATGATTCTTTCGACAAGCTCCCAAGCATTGTTCTTTTCGATGGCTCTGAGTCCCAATTCAAATTGTTCAAGGCTTTATCATCATGGCTTCTTCGACTTAGTCACCATATGCATCGATTGTGTAATCTGGAAACCCCTGATATCCAATCAGCCTAGTAGAACTTAATTCTTGTTCCTTTCAATCTCCTTTCCTTAAATTCGAGCAATCGAAGTATCACCTCTTCATCTTGACTTGTCGAAGCTTGATTCTGTTCATCTCCTTCGAACACAGTTGCACAGGTGGTTCTTCGATTTGAGAAGTCGAAGTATCAACTTGTTCACTTTGACTTGTCGAAGCTTCATTATGTTCATCTCCTTCGAACACAGTTGTGACTGTGTCTGATTCTTGTCGAACAGAACTTTGACTCAAATCTCACCTTTTGCTTTCGTCCTCAAGCACATCTCTACAGATCACTAGTTTATCTTCAGTCAGTGAATACAACTTGTATGCACCAGTCGAAGGATAACTTATGAGCACCAATGACTTCAGTTCGACCATCCAACTTCTTTCTCACTTGTTCAGGTACATACCTGAAACACATTGATCCAAAGACCCTAAGATGACTTATATTTGGTTTATTCGACCCTAACAGTCCTTCTATGAAATCACGCCACGTTTGAAGATTACATGTCCTTCGAACCATTAGAATTCCACATGCTTCTTTGGATAAGATCAAAGCTTTTGAATTCAAAATCTTATTCTTTTTTATGCGCCAATTTAATCAACATGACAATTTAAATGTATTTCCTTGTAATGCTTCGAATAGCTTATATTTCAATAGTTAGAAAACGAACCCTTTGATAACGGTTCAACGTAGTGAAGCTCTTTACTATATCTTAATAAATCAAAGACTTCATAAAAGCCTCGTCAAACTTTCTTTCGAACTATTCCTTCTTTGATTATAGTGTCAATTATTCAAAACTTGTGTAATTGAAATTCCCAGCTAACACTGCTTCGTTGGGCATCTAATTAGAATGCATATTGCTGTTGAAGCTGCTTCAGCCCAAAATCTCTTGGACATATTCTTAGATTTTGACATACACCTCGTCATGTTACGTACACTTCTTTTCTTTCTTTCAGCTATGCCATTATGCTGAGGCATATAGGGTGCCATGGAAATCATTTGAAGCTTTTGCAAACAAAAATTCTTTGTGAGAAATGAAATCCTAGTTGGAAATCCATTGCTTAGGAGGAGAATTTGTCTGGTCAATTCTTGGTCAACCTTGAGCAATTGAAGACCTCAATGAGCATGTCTTGAGTAAAAATTGGAGGGAAAATTTTGGGGTACAACACATATGTTCATTTAATTTTAGTTATTGGACACTTTTGCCCTCAAAACAGAAAAAATAGAAAGTTTGCACTTCAAAGTATATTTGTATTGATGTTTTTCCCATGAATAGGCGTTTTTATACAAAGAGAATGAGATCCGATTAGGAGGAAATCATCGAAAGAATGGAAAGAATACAAAATGAAAACAAAAAATAATAGCCATGTAAAAGCAATCTCATTGTGTTCCAACCCCACTATTGCCACTATGTCATCAAACTTTATCCCTTGCCGTTAAATATAAGTTGATTGGATTAATCTTGGACATTTTGAACTTTGACTTTGGTAATAAGGCTGGCTGTAAAGACTTTATGGGACATAATCACACGCTTTAATCCATAACTTTTTCCTAGACCTCCCTTTCGGGTTTTCAGCCCACCAGGATACCCATTTTTTCCCAAGCTGCCTTTTCAGGTTTTCGACTTGCAGGGTGTACCATCTTTTTCATATATCCCTAAATTTTGTCCGAACCTCTTAGGTTATTCGAGATGCTCTTTTTTTGCCTAGGTATGTCAACCTAGCGGGTCATTTTTTGCGTAGTATTTTTTAACTATGTCTGTGTTCACATGATGTGGGAAGTCTTCGCCATCCATAGTAGTCAGCATCATGGCACCACCAGAGAAAACGTTTTTTACTATAAATGGTCCTTCGTAAGTGGGAGTCCATTTGCCCTTGGGGTCACCTTATGGAAGAATGATGCGCTTTATTACCAAGTCACCAGTCTGATACACTTGAGGCTTGATCTTTTTGTTGAAAGCCTTGACCATATGTTTTTGGTACATCTGACCATGACAAACAACAACTATTTGCTTCTCGTCAATCAAGTTCAACTGATCCAACATAATTTGAATCCATTCGTCTTCACCTAAATCTGCTTCCTTCATTATCCTTAGAGAGGGAATCAGAACTTTGATAGGGAGGATAACTTCCATGCTATAGACCAAGGAGAACGGGGTTTCCCCAGTTGATGTTCGAGCTGATGTACGGTAGCCATGGAGAGAAAACGGTAACATCTCATGCTAGTCTTTATACATCACCACCATCTTTTGCACAATCTTCTTGATATTTTTATTGGCAGCTTCCAATGTGCAATTCATGTTGGGACTGTACGGAGAATAATTGTGATGCTTGATTTTGAACTGCATGCAGAGTTCAGTAATCATAGCATTGTTAAGATTGTTCCCATTGTCGGTGATGATCCTTTCGGGGATACCGTAACGGTAGTGAGGTTATGCTTGATAAACCTAACTACAACGTCCTTGGTAACTGAGGCATATGAGGCAGCTTCGACCCACTTGGTAATGTAATCAATGGAAACAAGGATGAAATGGTATCCATTAGAAGCAGTAGGTTTATCTCTCCAATCATGTCAATGCCCCACATTGAAAACGTCCACAGAGCGGTCATGACATTTAGAGGAATAGGAGGTACACGGACCTTGTCAGCATATATTTGACACTTATGACAAGTCCTTGAGTGATGATGACAATCAGTTTCCATTGTGGACCAATAGTAACCGGCCCTCAGGATTTTCTTGGCCATAGTGTGTCCACTAGTGTGGGTCCCTAAGAGGCCATCATGCATGTCTTCCATAAATTTCTCAGCCTCCTTCTTGTCCATGCATCGGAGTAGAGTAGAATCATGGTTGTGCTTGTATAGGATTTTGTTGCTTAGAAAGAATTTGGCTGAAATTCTTCATAAGAATTTATTATCATTGATGGAAGTTCCTTCAGGATATTCTTGTGCCTCAATATATCTCCTCACCTCAAGGTACCATGGTTTCTCTTCGTCAGTGTCAAGCTCATAGAACTGTGCAGGTTCGTCAAATCTTTCGATTGTAATCACTTCGTTGTCCCATTTGACCTTGAACATGGAAGATATTATTGCCAAGGCGTCAGCCAGCTAAGTTTCTTCTCTAGGGAAATGTTCAAAAGTGATTTCCTCGAAGTAGGGTATCAGATTCAACACAAGCTCCTTGTAAGGAATCAAGTTAGGATTCTTAGTGTCCCATGCTCCCTTTACTTGGCTAATCACTAGAGCAGAGTCTCTGAATACATCCAAATGCTTGAGTGTTAATTCGATGGCAGCCTTCAAACCCAAGATGCATGCCTCGTACTCAGCCATGTTATTCGTACAATCGAAGCACAGTCTAGCAGTGAAAGGAGTGTGACAACCTTTGGGAGAAATTATCGCAGCACAAATTCCATTGCCCTGAGTGTTGGAAGCTCTGTCAAAAACCATAGTCCATCGGGATCCTTGTTCAGGTCCGTCATACGGTTCAGGTTTTGCACAGTCAGTTACTAACATGATATTCTCATCTGGGAAGTCAAAGTTCATAGATTGATAATCATCAACAACTTGATGGGCCAAATGATCTGCCAATACACTTCCTTTGATGGCCTTTTATGTTGTATGTTGAATGTCGTATTCAGTCAGAATCATTTGCCATCTAGATATCCATCCGGAGAGAGCGGTTTTCTCTAATATGTACTTGATATGGTCCATCTTATAAATCAATAAAGTGGTATGAGTCAACATATACTGTCTTAGCCGGCGAGCATCCCATGCCAGAGCGCAACAAGTTTTCTCAAGCAGTGAATATCTGGTTTCACAGTCAGTAAACTTTTTGCTCAGGTAGTATTCTGCATGCTCTTTTCGGCCAGACTCGTCATGTTGGCCCAACACACACCCCATAGAATTCTCAAACACAGTCAAGTACATGATCAATGGTATTCCTTCCACTGAAGGCATAAGGATAAGATGTTCTTGCAAATATTCCTTGATCTTATCAAAGGCAGCTTGGCAGTCATCGTTCCATTTGACTACTTAATCTTTCTTCAGGAGTTTGAAGATTGGCTCACAAGTAGCAGTTAGATGAGATATGAAACGGGAAATGTAGTTAAGACGACCCAAGAATCCTCTAACCTCCTTTTCAGAATGGGGAACTTACATTTCTTGAATGGCTTTACCTTTGCAGGATCAACTTTGATGCATTTACTACTGACAACAAAACCTAGAAGCTTTCCAGACCTTACTTCGAATATGCACTTATTGGGGTTCAACCTCAACTTGTACTTCTTCAGCCTCTAAAATAGCTTGTGCAGGTGATTGAGATGCTCTTATTCAGTTTGAAACCTTGCAATCATATCATCCACATAGACCTCTATCTTATGATGGATCATATCATGAATTAAAGATACCATAACTCTTTGATATGTTTCCCCTTCATTCTTTAATCCGAATGGCATGACCTTGTAACAAAAGGTGCCCCATTATGTAACAAAAGTGGTCTTTTCCATGTCTTCGGGAGCCATCTTGATTTGGTTGTATCTAGAAAATCCATCCATGAAGGAGAAGACTTTATGTTGAGCGGTGTTATCAACCAAGACAATGATATGAGGCAGAGGGAAATCATCTTTGGGGCTTGCCCTATTCAGATCCCTATAATATACACACAGATGAACCTTTCCATCTTTCTTTGGCATGGGAACCACGTCCGCGACCCATTGAGGATAAGATGACACAACTAGGAAACCTGCATCAAATTGTTTCATCACTTCAGCTTTTATCTTTTCAGACATGTCAGGCCGCAGGCGACGAACCTTTTGCTTAACAGGAGGACAATCTTCCTTCATTGGCAGACGATGAACCATAATGTCGGTATCCAACCTGTTGTATCCCAAATTTTGACCTAAGATACCATCTCCCATCTGCATCATTACATTGCAAACATTTTGATCTATAGATTTTAAAATTCATAACTTTTTCAAGTCAAGAGCTGTTTATTTTTGAACGCTAAATTTAGTAATCGATCAATGCTAAAACAATGTTTATCAATTATTTATTATCTTAAATTTAAATAATTGGAATGTATTTTCAGTTATTATATAATTTAAAGATTTATAAATAATAAAATAAATATTTGAAAAGAGGTTTATTAATTGGTCAACAATGATTATTTAATTATTTATCATTCTAAGTTTAAATAATTGAAATTTTATTTTTCAGTTATTATAATTTAGAGAATTATGAATAATGAATTAAATAATTGAAGAGAAGTTTATTGATCAATGATGTTTATTTAATTGTTTATTATTCTGAATTTAATAGTTGGAATTCATTTTCAGTTGTTATAATTTAAAGAATTATAAATGATAAAATAAATAATTGGAAAGAAGAAAAGAATTAATTGGTAAAATATTGGAATTTTATTTACTTTATTCTAATTATTACAATTGTTATTTAAATATTGTATTATTTACAAAATATTTACAATAACAATTATATAAAATGCTTAAAGAAAAATAAAAACTATTCTAATTTTTCCTAAATTCTAAATCTTCATCTTCTATCCAATGCTTCTTTGTCTGCTCATTTAATTTTACCTGCAAAACAATTAAAAGAAAAAAGTCAGAAATAAATAAATAATTAAAAGCAGAAAATTATTTTTAGTGTTCATCATTAAAAGCAAACGGCTGGAATCAGTTTTTACCCTTTTTGCAAATCACGGGATTTCTCCCGGTTCACAAAAAGGGATGATTTTTATTTTCAAAATAAACTGCACAAGTTAAAAGATGCACAAATTCATTTTGTTTTCAAAACAGCATATTTCGAATCAACAACATATGCAATGTTCAAAGACAAAAGTCCAACGTAAACTAATGTGGAAGAGGCCAAAAAAATCAAAGGCTCCATGCTGCATATGCAGAAGTCAAAGAAGTGTGCAGTTTAAAGATCAAATATGCAAGCAAGTAATATTCCATTTACATCATTTTCCAGCATAATGCTTTTTCAGAACCAATACATAACATCACATTTTTATGTCAAATTGTATTGAGGAGAGAGAAGAGAGAAAGAAGTATGGTTTTACAGGTTTTGGTTTAGGTAGGAAATAGATAGCCAACAGAACAGCAGCAATGCAGTAAGAAAAAAGAAAGCATGAAATAGGAATAGAGACAAACCATATGAAGCAGTAATGTGCAGAGGCATCAAAGAAATATAATAAAAGTATTCAACCTGTAACATAAACCTCATAGGAGAGCAAAGCAAGACAAACTGTTATAACATAACACAAACCCCTTCAAAAAAAGGGGGTTCACAACCTGTTCATCAAGCCTTCAAGACTGAAAACCAAAAACTGTCAAAAAAAATATACAAAACAATTTTCTCAAAGTCTAACAAGCATGAACCATCAACCAAAAACCATCACCAAAGCCTTGTTTCAAAACCTGAAGCTAAAACCATAAAACCTGTAATGGCCTAAAACCAGTAAAACCAGTAAACTCAAGGCCAAACCTGTTGAAACCATAACCAATTCTACAGCCAAAAACCAGAACAACCAATATGGCCACAAACCTGTACCATCCTAAACTCAAGCATACAGAAAAGCCTCATAGCATATCATCATAGGCCAATCACGAGGCAACAAAATCACAACAAAAGAAGAAGAGAGAAAGTATTCAAAGACCACAGTGAAGCACACAAAGGCTACCAAGAGGAAGAAGACAAAGTTCGTTTTCAGTTTTCATCATTAAACAAAAGGGGCAAAGAAGACAAACCAGGATACCAAGCGAATATCATGCCGTCACCGTCTTCCCCGCCGCTTTGGCCTCCTACGCACGTCCAACCTTCCTCCTCCGTCTCCGTCTCCAGGTAACGATTTTTCCCTCTTTTACATTCATAATACCTCCAATAAACATAATAATGTGAATAAGAATCAAAAAGATGTAAAGTCACAGCATGCAGTAACGAAAACTAACGAAATAAAAAAAGATGAAATCACCTTAAATCTGTCGCCCCAAAGCGTTGTTGGAGGGAAGAAGAAGATTGGAAGCTGGTGGCCATTGGGGAGAGAAAAGCTCAGGCAAAAGGTCATAAGCGAACGAAGAAGATGAATCACACGAAGAAGACGAATCAACAAGATGAGCGCCGCTCTGCCAAAACCTTGTGAACCCTAATCCCAAACTAAACTAACACACGTTTAACCCTAAAACAAATTATTGGATTGTGTTTGGGCCTCACCCCTTTTTTCACTTAAAGCCCAGCGAATTGCTTATCCACCCTCATATCTTGCTTCTGTTTATATTTGACTTTAGGCCCCTTTAGAAACCCTCTAGCCCATTTTGGTTTATTATGTACGCCTTTTGATTTTTGATACCTTTCTTTCTATTTAATTTCTTTAGCCCTTTTAGAATTTTTATTAATTTAGTAATTATAAAACTTAATCAAATAAATGATAACTTAATTAAACAAATTTTTTAATAATTGGATCATTTTCATTAAGTTCAGTCTTAGGTTTAATTTTAGTATTTTTTAGTATTGTTTCTAATTAGATTAAAATTAGTAATTTTAAAGTTTTAATCTAGTTTAGAATCATTTAATAACTCTTAAAATAACATTTTATATTAATACTAAAAAACATATAATAATAAAAACTCTAAACAACATATAAAAGATAAAAATTCAAAAAAACATTTTATTTTCTTTAATTAATTCTCTTGCGTTATTAATATTAAACAAAAATCTAAAAAATGCATGCTCACACCATTTAGTCTTTTATTTAATTGTTATATATCATTATCTGCATAATTTTCTATCAACTATTTCGTCTTTACGTGGTTATTCTGTTTACTTCTTAATCCAAGGGAAAAAACGATTAAATTTGTTGACTTCATGTCCTCAAGTCCAATCGCGCGAACATCTGCATTTCATTAAAACTTAGGATAATTTTTCCTCAAATATTCAATCTTTTCAAAATTTATACCTTTTAAGCCAAAACTTCGACATTAGGTCGTCGTACCTTCAAAAACCCGTCCGTACCCCTTTTCGACCAAAACAATTTATTTTGATCAAACAAACGAACATTTTAATAAACAGATATTTCAAAAGGTTCCTATAGAGTACTATAGATACATTGGGTGCTAATACGTTCCCACTGTATAACCAACCCTCGAACCATAGATCTCTTTTCAAAACGCCTTGTATTTTTATTACTTTTAAAAAGTATTATTTTACATTGCATATTTAGGGTTTTATTTCGCTCTTTTCCCTTTTCCCTTGGAAATAATAAAGCGCGGTGGCGACTCTTGCTTTTGCGAGACGAATTAATCAATAATTCGATCTCTGATTTACCCCGCTACATTTTTTATCGCTACAGAATTGGCGACTCTGCTGGGGAAAGATTGACCTCTTGCTGGTCCATCCCTAAGTGGGTTAAGCCTAGTTTGTTTTATCTGTTTTATTAATATTTGATTTGTTTGATTATGTGTTTAAATTGGGGTTGTTTGGGTTTTTTGCAAAGGACGAATCCTATACCCGGATTAAGTTACACTTAAGAATAGGACGGGCGGTACAGTCATGTTAACTTTGAGGGAGTAATCCCGAAGAAGGAGGCATGAGATCCCCCACTCAATGGAAGGCCCTCTTGAACTTAATATTTGTTTACCGAGTAATCGGGAAGACATTATTATTTTCGACCTAGGAGCCAGAGAAATTAAGGACCGTAGAACCCTAACCCATCTTGGCCTTTTTAGGTGTAGCGCGGAGACTATAACGGAGTAATTCAGAAGTAGTTGTTACGCGATGCTACGCTCGGACGAGTTTCTCTTGAGAATATTGCTAATTATTGAGTAATCAAGACGTTGGTAATATCCGAAGGAGGAATGTAGACTCTGGGAACTCTTAGAACCTTGTCTTACAGGTGTGATTAAACCGTTAGTACATACCTTGGGGTGGGCTTTACCTTTGACTCCATGCTCGAAACGTTGAACCTTTGAACCCCATGTTTGTGAACTTGTGTGTAACTGTTGCATTATCATTCATTCATGCATCCATCAACATTTTTGTAAAAAAACTTGTTTTTCAAGGAACTTAGGAATGATTTTTGCAGACATCTCAAGTACTATTATTATGGAATTTGGAAGGAGAAACACTCGAAGTTTTAGTTTTAAGGAGCCCGAGATTGAAGAACTGAAGAGTTTAATTCCTAAGATCAAGAACCCGACGTATTTTCAGAAAAAGTATGGGTCCATTATACCTCTCATGAAGCGCAAGATGAAATAAGGCATCCTTGGTACGTTGGTCCAATTTTACGATCCTTTGTACCGATGCTTCACCTTTCCGGATTACCAGTCAATGCCCACCTTAGAAGAGTACTCCTACATACTTGGTTTGCCGATCACCGACTGTGTTCCTTTTTCCGGCTTAGAAGAGGAACCCAAATCTCACGAGATAGCGACCATCACCCACTTGAAGAAATCAGAGATAGAGGAGAACATGACTACAAAAGAGGGAATCCGAGGTTTGTCTGCGCAGTTTCTGTTGAGGAAAGCTCGTCATTTCGTTGAGATAGAAGATACTATTGCCTTTGAAGACGTCTTTTCTTTACTCGTTTATGGTCTATTCTTGTTCCCTAACGTTGATAAGTTTGTGGATATCAACGCCATCAGAATTTTCTTGATTGGAAATCCGGTCCCTACGCTGCTCGGAGATACCTACTACTCCATCCATCTTCGAAACTCTTATCAAGGAGGGATGATTATTTGTTGTGCACCGTTGCTGTATCAGTGGTATGTTTCTCATCTACCTGGGTCTGATGTTTTCTGGGATCTCGAGAAGGAGCCGCGATGGGTGCAAAAAATTATGGCTCTCACTCATTTCGACATTGATTGGTATAATCGAGTTTACTATGACGTGAAGATCATCGATAGCTGTGGTGCTTTTCCTAACGTACCTCTTCTTGGTACGAAAGGTGGAATTAACTATAACCCTGTTCTCGCGCGCCGTCAGTTTGGATATCCGATGAGGGACAAGCCAAACAACATCCATGTGAGTGGTTTCTTTCTACAAGAAGGACAAGATCATCAGGCAGCTAAGAAGGAGATCGAAGGAGCTTGGCGCCACATCCATAGGAAAGGGAGAGATATGTTAGGACATAGGGGTGTCGTTTCCTTGGAGCCTTACCTACAGTGGGTCCGTGCTAGGGCTTATGCTCTCAAGATGCCCTACAAACCTGAGAAACCTTTATTCCCTACTGTTGCATCATCATCTGTTGTTATCCCTATCGAGAATATGGGAGAATACCAAGGAAATCTGGCTAGGATGAAGTCCGAGAAAGATGCTTGGAAAGAAAAGTATAATATGTCTGAATATGAGAATCGGGTCCTGACTCGACAACTAAAGGAAAAGGAGGATTTGCTCTTTATTCAAGACGGCTGGTTCATTGATCATGATGAGAAACTTCGTCAAAAGGATGCTTTACTGAAGAAGTATGCTAGTGAAAGGAAGAGAAAGAAGGAAGGTTCGGTAAGCCTTGCTCTTGTTCCTAATCCGCAAAAGGAAATCATTGATCGACTGGTAGCTGAGAAGGAAGAAATGGAAGACTTTTATGAGAAGAAGATCAGGAAGCTCCGGTTACAGTTGGTATTTGGTCCTTCATCTGATGATTCTGAGTGATCTGTGGCTTTTAGTTTTATTTTATTGATGTCATTTTGTAAAACTTTGTAAAAGGGCTTCATGTTCCGAAGTTGTAATTTACTGCTTTTATTATGGGCTTCATGTTCCAAAGTTGTAATTTACTGCTTTTATTATGGACTTCATGTCCCAAAGTTGTAATTTATTGCTTTATTATGGGCTTCATGTTCCAAAGTTATAGTTTACTGCTTTTATTATTGGGTTGTTATCCCAAAGTTGTAATTTATTGTTTTATTGTTCCAAAGTTGTAAGTTGTAATTTACCGCTTTTGATTAATGGACTGAGTTTTTGTTGTTCCAAATTCCTTTACCATTGATGTGTGCAAAATTATTGAAGGTCCTTGAAAAACTATTAAAATGAATTATCATTTGCATCACACATCATGCATCATTCAACATTCCACTTCACATGTTTTCTAGAGTCTTATCCTTGTTTCTTTTTCCACTCCAAAGGTTGTCAAGCTGTCTCATCGATACGATACTCGAGCCAATCGTCAGAGAAAGATGGAAGATCTGGAACAGGAAAACCACGAGCTTCGTGAGGAGGTCGCTACCCTTCGTGTCGGTATGGAAAAGTTAACTGCGCTAGTGGAAAGTTTGGTGGCTGTTCAGAATCAGCCATCGACTACAGCTGCTGAGATTCAGACTTCAACTACTGTGGTTTCCGAGATTGTCACCATTCCAACATCTGTGACTCAAATCAACTCTCCGCTTCAACATCAGATGCCGAAAGGTTTTCCGTGGGGAATGCCTTACAACTTTGTGCCAGAGGGGTATCATCCTGTCGTACAACCTTTGTTTCAACCTACTTTGTCTCTTCCTCATCCAGAGACAACTGCCATGCCGCCGGTAATCCCGTCTGTAACACCTTTTCCGCAACCGGTAATGACAACTGTCGCTCCTGTGGTTCACTCCGTGCCATACTTAATTGAACCTACTTATCCTGTCGAGCCTGCTGAAAGTTTGGGTCTCTTTGATAGAATGGAAGAATTTCAAGATCAATTCCAAGAAATGCAGAAGGAGCTCATAGCATTAAAGGGGAAGGATTTGTTTGGGAAGAACACTCATGACCTTTGTTTAGTTCCGAATGTCAAGATTCTAGCAAAATTCAAAGTGCCAGACTTTGAGAGATATAAGGGTGATTCGTTTCCTCGAAGTCATTTGACTATGTACGTGAGAAAGATGTCCATGTATTCTGATGATCATGACTTGTTGATTCATTATTTTCAAGACAATTTGATGGGTGCTGCTCTAAAGTGGTATATGGGTTTAGACAGCATTCAGATCCGCAACTTCAACGATCTTAGCGAAGCCTTTGTTCACCAGTATAAGTACAACATTGACATGGCACCGGACAGGGATCAACTCCGGGCGATGTCGCAGAGAGACAGAGAATCTTTTAAGGAATACGCCAGAGGTGGCGTGAAATTGCTGCTCAAATCTATCCACCTCTTGAGGAGAAAGAGATGACGAAGATATTCTTGAGGACTTTAGGCTCCTTTTACTATGAAAGAATGATTGCCAGCGCACCCAGTGACTTCACCGAAATGGTAAGCATGGGCATGCGATTGGAGGAAGGGATACGTGAAGGGCGTTTGGTTAAAGAAGGAAGTCCGTCTAGCAGTACTAAGAAGTTTGGAAGTGTTTTCCCGAAAAGAAAAGAACAGGATGTCAGCGTGGTCTTCCCAGGGAGACCGAGGAGAGGTTACTCTCACGTTGCGGCAGTCACTCCGGCTGTTCGCCCAGCTTTGATGACCCCAGCTCATCAAACCCCACCAACTAAACAACGACCATTTCAGCAGCAGCCTCGACAACAGGCTTATCCATTCAACAACCAGAACCGTTCACCAAGAAAACCGCAATTCGATGCCATTCCTATGACTTATACTGAATTGTTCCCTGCTCTTATCAGAAAGAATCTCATAACGATGAAGCCTCCTCTTGTCGCACCAAATAGTACTTCTCCGTGGTACAAGGCAGATCAGTTTTGTGAATATCATCAAGGATCGCCGGGGCACAACCTTGAGAATTGTTTTGCTCTGAAGGCGGACGTGCATAGGTTGATTAAGAATGGTATCTTGTCTTTCAAGGATGTTAATCCGAATGTTAGAGATAATCCTTTGCCTCGGCATGGGGCAGCTTCAGTGAATATGGTGGAAGGTTGTCCGGGAAAGTTTCGAGTTTTTCAAGTTGAACACATAAGAGAGTCGTTGATCAGGTTACATCAGAGTTTGAGAAGACTTGCCTTTGTTAGGCATCAGCATGATTGTGACGTTTGTGAATTTTGTTCAAGAGAGGTTGATTGCCCTTTTGTGAAGGAGGATATTCAAAAGTTGATAGACCAGAGAGTTATCACTATTACATATGACAGAAATCCGGAGGATGAAGTGAATGTTATAATACCACAATTCAATTTGCCTGAATCAGTAGAGATCGTTTACGACAGTCAGACTGCACCTGTTGATCCTTTGATCATTTACCCACCTGGTCCTGTGCCTTACAACTCGGACCAAGCTGTACCGTATAAGTATAATGCCACAATGATTGAGAATGGGGTAGAAGTCCCTATATCGACAATACCGTCTTTTGTTAACATCGCAGATGTGAGTAGAGTTACGAGAACTGGACGTGTCTTTGCAGCAGTACCTTTGAAGAGACCAGAAGTTCAAGTCAGGAGACCCATACCGGCAGAAATTCCAGCGAGAAATGTTGAACCGAGGGTTGAGATAGGCCGATCCAGTGAACCTATCCCTCGCCCTGAGGATGATGAGATTCTGAAGCTTATCAAGAGAAGTGAATATAAGATTGTGGACCAACTATTGCAAACTCCTTCTAAGATTTCTTTGCTTGCTTTACTGAGAGATTCTGGTGCCCATAGAGAAGCTTTGATGAAGGTCTTGGACCAGGCGTTCATGGATCATGATGTGACGGTTGACCAATTTGATGGAATTGTGGGAAATATTACTTCATGTAACAATCTTGGTTTCAGTGATGAAGAGCTTCCGGAGGAGGGAAGAAACCATAATATGGCTTGGCATATCTCAATAAGTTGCGGAAATGATACTTTATCAAGTGTGTTGGTAGATACAGGTTCGTCGTTGAATGTAATGCCCAAAACTACATTGTCTCGACTCTCATATCAAGGTGCTCCCATGAGACCCAGTGGAGTAATTGTTAAAGCGTTTGATGGTTCTAGGAAGACTGTCATTGGTGAAGTGGATCTTCCTATAGTAATTGGTCCTCATACTTTTCAGATTACTTTTCAAGTAATGGATATTCGTGCTGCCTACAGTTGCTTATTGGGTCGTCCATGGATCCATTATGCAGGGGCAGTCACTTCCACGCTCCATCAGAGATTGAAGTTTGTAAGGCATGGAAAGCTGGTAATGATTGGTGGAGAGCAGGCTAGGATGGTAAGCCATTTGTCATCTTTCTCTTTTATTGATGCTGATGAGGACGTTGGAACCCAATTCCAGGCTCTATCTGTTGCTAAGAATGAAGTGAAGAAGCAAGGGACATCCATTTCTTCTTTTGAGGATGCACGACGAGTGGTTGAAAGTGGTTTGGCTGAAGGTTGGGGCCAGGTGTTGACTTTTCCCGAGAACAAGTCTGGAGAAGGTCTTGGTTTTCATCCCGTGTCTGCAAGAGTCAAGCAGGAAGTAGTTACTCGTCCGATTCAAGAGGTTTTCCAAAGCGCAGGTTTTATCCATCCGACTCCTCCTGAAGTGGATGCTATAATAGGAGACGATTCTGAAGAGGATTTACCCGATTTTGTGACGCATGGAGTGGTTTTCCGAAACTGGATTGCTGTTGATGTTCCTGTTGTAATGCACATTTCTGAGTAATGTTTTGTTTTATTTTTTGAAAAAAATTCGCTCTGCCCAAGGCGAAAAGTATTTTGTGTCGGGCTATGATAAAAATAAATCCTTTTGCTATGCCCAAGGCAAAAGATAAATGTCTGGGCTCTTTGTTTCAAGTATTTCCCTTCAATAAATAAAAATGTTATTTTGTCCACTACTGTTTTATTTTTCACTTTTTCTGGGAAATAGTAATGAAAATTAATTGGTAGTAATAGGAAAATATAATAATATTTTGTTTCATTTGTACAACATTCATATTAATCGATTTCTAAAATAAAGCATAATCATATGTGCAGATTAATCCATGACTTAACCATTGAAAACAATGATCCTATGCCCTCTCCCAACTTTGAATTCCCTGTGTTCAGAGTCGAAGAAGAGGATAGTGAAGAGATTCCTGTGGAAATTTCCCGTTTGCTTGAGCATGATGAAAAGATTATTCAACTGTTTGAAGAGCCTATAGATATGATCAATTTGGGTAATGAAGAAGATAAAAAGGAAGTCAAGGTCGGAGCATTTCTTATCCCAGAGGTGAAAGAGAAAATGTTGGAGCTTCTCAAAGAGTATGTTGATGTGTTTGCTTGGTCCTACCAAGATATGCCAGGTTTGGACAACAATATTGTGGAGCATCGTTTACCGTTGAGACCTGAATGTCCGCCGATTAAGCAGAAGTTGAGAAGGACTCGTCCCGATATGGCTGACAAGATCAAAGAAGAAGTTCAAAAACAAATTAATGCAGGTTTCCTTGTTACACCGGTCTATCCTCAGTGGCTGGCCAATATAGTGCCTGTTGCTAAGAAAGATGGCAAGGTTCGAATGTGTGTAGACTATAGAGATCTGAATAGAGCTAGCCCAAAGGATGACTTCCCATTACCGCACATTGACGTATTGGTCGACAGTACCGCAAAGTTCAAAGTCTTTTCTTTCACGGATGGTTTCTATGGTTACAATCAAATCAAGATGGCACCAGAAGATATGGAGAAGACAGCTTTCATTACACCTTGGGGAACATTTTGTTATCGGGTTATGCCGTTTGGTTTGAGGAATACTGGTGCAACATACCAAAGGGCCATGACTGCTTTGTTCAATGACATGATGCATAAAGAGATAGAAGTGTATGTAGATGACATGATTGCCAAATCACAAACTGAAGAAGATCATTTGGAACATTTATTGAAGTTATTCCAGCGTTTGAGAAAGTATAAACTCCGTCTGAATACCAACAAGTGCACTTTTGGTGTTTGTTCTGGAAGACTTCTGGGTTTCATTGTCAGTTAGAAAGGTATTGAGGTAGATCCTGATAAAGTCAAAGCTATTCGGGAAATGCCCGCACCCAAGACGGAAAAACAAGTAAGAGGATTCCTTGGGAGACTGAACTACATTTCTAGATTTATATCTCATATGACTGCTACCTGTGGGCCGATTTTCAAGCTTCTCCGAAAGAACCAAGGATGTGTGTGGACAGAAGATTGTCAGAGAGATTTTGATAGCATCAAAGAATATTTTCTTGAACCTCCTTGATTCCTCCGGTGGAAAGAAGACCTTTGATTATGTACCTGACTATATTGGAAGATTCCATGGGATGTGTGCTTGGTCAACAAGATGAGACTGGAATAAAGGAACATGCCGTATATTATCTGAGTAAGAAATTCACAAACTGTGAGCCTCGGTACTCATTGCTTGATAAAACCTGTTGTGCTTTAGCTTGGGCTGCTCGCCGTCTGCGCCAGTATATGATTAACCACACCACTTGGTTGATCTCCAAAATGGATCCGATCAAGTATATCTTTGAGAAGCCCGCCTTATCTGGAAGAATAGCCCGTTGGCAGATGTTGTTATCTGAATATGACATTGAGTATCACACTCAGAAAGCAATCAAAGGGAGTATTTTGGCCGATCATTTGGCTCACCAACCAATTGACGATTATCAATCCATCAAGTTTGATTTCCCAGATGA
This sequence comes from Vicia faba, assembly GCA_948472305.1. Taxonomy (NCBI): domain Eukaryota; kingdom Viridiplantae; phylum Streptophyta; class Magnoliopsida; order Fabales; family Fabaceae; genus Vicia; species Vicia faba. Next base: position 1,134,344,161 of record OX451741.1, on the reverse strand, counting down.
AGATGTTATGTACTTGAAAGCTAAAGATTGTGAAGAGCCGTTACCTGAAGAAGGACCTGATCCCGAATCCCGTTGGGGTTTAATATTTGATGGAGCTGTGAATTCTTATGGAAATGGAATTGGGGCAATCATCGTCACTCCCCGAGGCACTCATATCCTGTTCACGGCGAGATTGAAGTTTGACTGCACGAACAACATGGCTGAATATGAGGCATGTATTATGGGTCTCGAAGAAGCAGTGGATCTAAGGATTAAGATTCTTGATATTTACGGAGATTCGGCATTGGTAATTAATCAAATCAAAGGAGAATGGGAGACTCGTCATCCTGGTTTGATCCCTTATAGAGATTATGCTAGAAGATTGTTAACTTTCTTCAACAAAGTGGAATTACATCATATCCCTAGAGATGAGAACCAAATGGATAATGCTTTAGCTACTTTGTCTTCAATGTTTCAAGTGAATGGTTGGAACGACGTGCCTACAATCCGGGTTATGCGCCTCGACAGACCTGCTCATGTGTTCTCAGTAGAAGAGGTCACCAACGACAAACCGTGGTTCTATGACATTAAACGTGTTCTTCAAACTCAAGAGTACCTGCCTGGGGCATCCAATAAATATAGGAAGACATTGAAAAGATTAGCAAGCAGTTTCTTCCTCAATGAAGAAGTTTTGTATAAGAGGAATTACGACATGGTCCTACTCAGATGTGTAGACAGACGTGAAGCAGACATGCTGATGCAAGAAGTACATGAAGGATCCTTTGGTACTCATGCCAACGGACATGCAATGGCTAGAAAGATGTTGAGAGCTGGTTACTATTGGATGACAATGGAATCTGATTGCTGGAAATATGTGAAGAAATGCCATAAATGCCAGATTTATGCGGACAAGATACACGTACCACCGACCCTCCTCAATGTTATCTCTTCACCTTGGCCTTTCTCTATGTGGGGCATTGATATGATTGGAATGATTGAATCCAAAGCTTCAAATGGTCATCGTTTCATCTTTGTAGCGATCGATTATTTTACTAAATGGGTGGAAGCGGCATCTTATGCTAATGTAACCAGACAGGTGGTAGTCAGATTTATCAAGAATCAGATCATTTGTCGATACGGTATCCCAAGCAAGATCATCACTGATAATGGTTCGAATTTGAATAACAATATGATGAAAGAGCTTTGTGAAGAGTTCAAGATCGAACATCATAATTCTTCTCCTTACAGACCGAAGATGAATGGGGCTGTTGAAGCTGCTAACAAGAATATCAAAAAGATTGCCCAGAAGATGGTGGTAACTTATAAAGATTGGCACGAAATGCTTCCGTTTGCTCTGCATGGATATCGTACTTCAGTTCAAACTTTAACAAGCGCAACCCCTTTTTCCCTAGTTTATGGTATGGAAGCAGTACTCCCCGTGGAGGTTGAGATCCCGTCTTTGAGAGTGTTGATGGAAGCTAAACTTTCTGAGGCTGAATGGTGTCAAAGTAGATATGATCAGTTGAATTTAATTGAAGAAAAGAGATTGACAGCTTTATGTCACGGTCAATTATATCAGCAGAGAATGAAGAAGGCTTTTGATAAGAAGGTTCGACCACGCGAGTTCAGAGAAGGTGACCTTGTGCTCAAGAAGATATTATCTTTCCAACCTGATTCTAGGGGCAAGTGGGCTCCGAATTACGAAGGACCGTATGTCGTTAAGAAATTTTTCTCTGGAGGTGCCTTGATTCTCACCAATATGGATGGTGAAGAGCTCCCGTGTCCCATGAACGCCGATGCAGTCAAGAAGTATTTCGCTTAGGTTTGAGTTGACAGTTTGCCAAGTTGAAAACCCGAAGGGGCGGCTTAGGCAAGCTTTTGGTCAGACCAGTCTTGGCATTTGAGCACAGTTCGGAATTCAAAGTTGTTAGGGAGAATAGTGATCATTGTTTTTATGTAACCCTTTCTTTCATGTACTATTTCCCAAAACTTTTGTAAACCGTTGGAGTCGCGTTGTTAGCGAACTACCATCTTATTAAGGAAATTTGAGCATTTACCTTTTGTGGGCAAAATTTTAATTTTTACGGAAATGTTTGAAACAAAGTTATTTAAAGTATTCTATTTTTTAAAATGTGTCGTGAATGATGAAAGGAATATTAACAGTTGTTCCGAGGATGGTCAAGCCATGAAATGCAAAACAGTACAGTAATTTATCCTTGCATGATGAATATGTTTTATTTCAAAATCGTCACGAGGTGTTGGTTGTGTACACTCTTGTTTCTAGTGGTACTAAGTTTGGTGACTCCCCGGTTGTTCCAGTTAAGCATTGTTTTGGTTACCTTTATTTGGGCAATTTCTGAAGTGTGGTACGCTTCGTCTCATGCCAGTGGTCTATTGGTATTAGAAGATTGGATTTGAATGCTTTTCTCCTCAGAAGACTTGAACCGTGTAGCGTGGTACTCTCCGACGTTGCTTTGTGGTTCCAGTTCCAGTTATTTTCCGTCTTTTCCAAGATTGGCCGAGTATCTATCTTTTCGTGACATCTTACCGTCTTCAGGATATTCCATTTGTTCGTTTTGTCAGCATAACATTCATTTATTCATTTACACTTATACCACGCATGCATATTCACATTTGCCGTTGAGTTTGGGTTGGTACTTTGTTTATTCAAACAGCGTACATGTTTCTTTCCAAGTAGAAGGTTAGCTTAAGCAGAAAATGTGTTTCCTTTCTAAAATTCCCCAACTGAGCTAATCCTCGTGGATGATTTTTTGATTTAGCTTACCTTGTCCATTTCTGGATAGGATGAATCCCCAATCGAGTTACTTTCTCATTGGGTGGAGTCTTGTTTGACTATTTTCTCTCTAGTTATTCCTGGATGAAGTTGTTGTCTCTTGCATAGGCTATCTTATGATTTTCCCCAGTGAAGTCGCGACCTAGACGAATGGTGCATTTATTTTGCACATTTAAGTATGTGATCTCTTCGGGAAGGATTGATTCATGGTTCTCTTTGACGAAGATTTTATTTTCTGCCAGCATCATCACAATTTCCTTCTGAGTTTTTTTTGGAAAACGACAAACGGCAGCTCTTCACGAGCAACTTGTGCATTATTATTATTTTCGGAAAACGACAAGCGGCAGCTCTTCATGAGCAACTTGTACGTTATTATTATTTTGGAAAACGACAAGCGGCAGCTCTTCATGACCAACTTGTACGTTATAGACATCGTTGGAAAACGACAAGCGGCAGCTCTTCACGAGCAACTTGTGCGTTATTATTATTTTCGGAAAACGACAAGCGGCAGCTCTTCACGAGCAACTTGTGCGTTATTATTATTTTCGGAAAACGACAAGCGGCAGCTCTTCATGAGCAACTTGTACGTTATAGACATCGTTGGAAAACGACAAGCGGCAGCTCTTCACGAGCAACTTGTGCGTTATTATTATTGGAAAACGACAAGCGGCGGTCTCTTCATGAGCAACTTGTACGTTATAGACATCGTTGGAAAACGACAAGCGGCAGCTCTTCACGAGCAACTTGTGCGTTATTATTTTGGAAAACAACAAGCGGAAGCTCTTCACGAGCAACTTGTACGTTATTATTTTGGAAAACGGCAAGCGGCGGTCTCTTTATTTGAGCAACTTGTACGTTGGTATTTTCTGGAAGACAGCAAGTGGCAGCTTCTTTATTTGGGCAGCTTGTATGTTATTGGTATTTTCTTTGGAAAACAGCAAGTGGCGGCTTCTTTATTTGAACAGCTTGTATGTTATTGACATCCCTGGACGACAGCAAGTGGCAGCCTCTTTATTTGAGCAGCTTGTATGTCATAATATTTGTGGGAAGACAGCAAGTGACAACTTCTTTATTTGAGCAACTTGTGTATCTACAACCATATTATATCTCAGCATTAATCGGTATATCTCCGGAAATCTCGCAGAGAAGCTTGTCATGAATCATTACCTTCAGAAGTCGGTAATCCATTATCAGCAAAATTGATACTTTTTTCGTCTATCATTGACCTTGAGTTGTGAGCTCACTGATATTTTTGGGTCAATAATCTGTTTTATGGCCTATGCAAGATGCCTTCTTTGTTAGGATCAGAGGTCGTATTCCCTCAATTTTATTCGCTGTCAGGAGCCTGTCATTTGAAGTCGATGGCTCGTTTCCCCAGTAGTGTATAATCCATGTCTCTGTGTTTTGTTGGTGTTTGATTTCTCCAACATTTGTCTTGTTTCATACAATATCTTTCTCTGTGAATTCAATCACTGTGTTCATATCAAACATAATGGCGGTATCTTAGGGCAAAAATTTGCGTGTTATGTATTTAAGTACCTTCAATCTCGTCGAAACGAAGATTTTAATCTTCATATCTCTGGATAGAAGAAACTTAAATAGGGGCAGTTGTTGTACCCCAAATTTTGACCTAAGATACCATCTCCCATCTGCATCATTACATTGCAAACGTTTTGATCTATAGATTTTAAAATTCATAACTTTTTCAAGTCAAGAGCTGTTTATTTTTGAACGCTAAATTTAGTAATCGATCAATGCTAAAACAATGTTTATCAATTATTTATTATCTTAAATTTAAATAATTGGAATTTATTTTCAGTTATTATATAATTTAAAGATTTATAAATAATAAAATAAATATTTGAAAAGAGGTTTATTAATTGGTCAACAATGATTATTTAATTATTTATCATTCTAAGTTTAAATAATTGAAATTTTATTTTTCAGTTATTATAATTTAGAGAGTTATGAATAATGAATTAAATAATTGAAGAGAAGTTTATTGATCAATGATGTTTATTTAATTGTTTATTATTCTGAATTTAATAGTTGAAATTCATTTTCAGTTGTTATAATTTAAAGAATTATAAATGATAAAATAAATAATTGGAAAGAAGAAAAGAATTAATTGGTAAAATATTGGAATTTTATTTACTTTATTCTAATTATTACAATTGTTATTTAAATATTGTATTATTTACAAAATATTTACAATAACAATTATATAAAATGCTTAAAGAAAAATAAAAACTATTCTAATTTTTCCTAAATTCTAAATCTTCATCTTCTATCCAATGCTTCTTTGTCTGCTCATTTAATTTTACCTGCAAAACAATTAAAAGAAAAAAGTCAGAAATAAATAAATAATTAAAAGCAGAAAATTATTTTTAGTGTTCATCATTAAAAGCAAACGGCTGGAATCAGTTTTTACCCTTTTTGCAAATCACGGGATTTCTCCCGGTTCACAAAAAGGGATGAATTTTTATTTTCAAAATAAACTGCACAAGTTAAAAGATGCACAAATTCATTTTGTTTTCAAAACAGCATATTTCGAATCAACAGCATATGCAATGTTCAAAGACAAAAGTACAACGTAAACTAATGTGGAAGAGGCCAAAAAAATCAAAGGCTCCATGTTGCATATGCAGAAGTCAAAGAAGTGTGCAGTTTAAAGATCAAATATGCAAGCAAGTAATATTCCATTTACATCATTTTCCAGCATAATGCTTTTTCAGAACCAATACATAACATCACATTTTTATGTCAAATTGTATTGAGGAGAGAGAAGAGAGAAAGAAGTATGGTTTTACAGGTTTTGGTTTAGGCAGGAAATAGATAGCCAACAGAACAACAGCAATGCAGTAAGAAAAGAGAAAGCATGAAATAGGAATAGAGACAAACCATATGAAGCAGTAATGTGCAGAAGCATCAAAGAAATATAATAAAAGTATTCAACCTGTAACGTAAACCTCAGAGGAGAGCAATGCAAGACAAACTGTTATAACATAACACAAACCCCTTCAAAAAAAGGGGGTTCACAACCTGTTCATCAAGCCTTCAAGACTGAAAACCAAAAACTGTCAAAAAAAATATACAAAACAATTTTCCCAAAGTCTAACAAGCATGAACCATCAACCAAAAACCATAACCAAAGCCTTGTTTCAAAACCTGAAGCTAAAACCATAAAACCTGTAATGGCCTAAAACCAGTAAAACCAGTAAACTCAAGGCCAAACCTGTTGAAACCATAACCAATTCTACAGCCAAAAACCAGAACAACCAATATGGCCACAAACCTGTACCATCCTAAACTCAAGCATACAGAAAAGCCTCATAACATATCATCATAGGCCAATCACGAGGCAACAAAATCACAGCAAAAGAAGAAGAGAGAAAGTATTCAAAGACCACAGTGAAGCACACAAAGGCTACCAAGAGGAAGAAGACAAAGTTCGTTTTCAGTTTTCATCATTAAACAAAAGGGGCAAAGAAGACAAACCAGGATACCAAGCGAATATCACGCCGTCACCGTCTTCCCCGCCGCTTTGGCCTCCTACGCACGTCCAACCTTCCTCCTCCGTCTCCGTCTCCAGGTAACGATTTTTCCCTCTTTTACTTTCATAATACCTCCAATAAACATAATAATGTGAATAAGAATCAAAAAGATGTAAAGTCACAGCATGCAGTAACGAAAACTAACGAAATAAAAAAAGATGAAATCACCTTAAATCTGTCGCCCCAAAGCGTTGTTGGAGGGAAGAAGAAGATTGGAAGCTAGTGGCCATTGGGGCGAGAAAAGCTCAGGCAAAAGGTCAGAAGCGAACGAAGAAGATGAATCACGCGAAGAAGACGAATCAACAAGATGAGCGCCGCTCTGCCAAAACCTTGTGAACCCTAATCCCAAACTAAACTAACACACGTTTAACCCTAAAACAAATTATTGGATTGTGTTTTGGCCTCACCCCTTTTTTCACTTAAAGCCCAGCGAATTGCTTATCCACCCCCATATCTTGCTTCTGTTTATTTTTGACTTTAGGCCCCTTTAGAAACCCTCTATCCCATTTTGGTTTATTATGTACGCCTTTTGATTTTTGATACCTTTCTTTCTATTTAATTTCTTTAGCCCTTTTAGAATTTTTATTAATTTAGTAATTATAAAACTTAATCAAATAAATGATAACTTAATTAAACAAATTTTTTAATAATTGGATTATTTTCATTAAGTTCAGTCTTAGGTTTAATTTTAGTATTTTTTAGTATTGTTTCTAATTAGATTAAAATTAGTAATTTTAAAGTTTTAATCTAGTTTAGAATCATTTAATAACTCTTAAAATAACATTTTATATTAATACTAAAAGACATATAATAATAAAAACTCTAAACAACATATAAAAGATAAAAATTCAAAAAAATATTTTATTTTCTTTAATTAATTCTCTTGTGTTATTAATATTAAACAAAAATCTAAAAAATGCATGTTCACACCATTTAGTCTTTTATTTAATTGTTATATATCATTATCTGCATAATTTCCTGTCAACTATTTCGTCTTTACGTGGTTATTCTGTTTACTTCTTAATCCAAGGGAAAAAACGATTAAATTTGTTGACTTCATGTCCTCAAGTCCAATCGCGCGAACATCTGCATTTCATTAAAACTTAGGATAATTTTTCCTCAAATATTCAATCTTTTCAAAATTTATACCTTTTAAGCCAAAACTTCGACATTAGGTCGTCGTACCTTCAAAAACCCGTCCGTACCCCTTTTCGGCCAAAACAATTTATTTCAATCAAACAAACGAACATTTTAATAAACAGATATTTCAAAAGGTTCCTATAGAGTACTATAGGCACATTGGGTGCTAATACCTTCCCACTGTATAACCAACCCTCGAACCATAGATCTCTTTTCAAAACGCCTTGTATTTTTATTACTTTTAAAAAGTATTATTTTACATTGCATATTTAGGGTTTTATTTCGCTCTTTTCCCTTTTCCCTTGGAAATAATAAAGCGCGGTGGCGACTCTTGCTTTTGCGAGACGAATTAATCAATAATTTGATCTCCGATTTACCCCACTACATTTTTTATCGCTACACAACCCTAGCATATCTTCATGTGACCAAGCAAACACTTCAACATAGTCATGTAACATCTGAACCAATCTGCTCTTGATACCATCTTCTAGGTTGGCGCCAATCTTGACTTCGTTCTTGTCTCTCTCGGTTCCTAGGTTGATAATTTTGACTAGCTCTTCATGAATTTGAATAGCTTTATCCTGTTGCATCAACAACCTGGCTAGTTCTCCTGGTATTTCACAATCTTCCTCGGCTTCGTCTTCAACTTGGTTAATTGGATGTTCGAAGTCATAACTGGCAATAGTAGAGTTATTGGCAATGAGATCCAGAGTGGATGGGGATCTGCAAGTGTGTGTGCGTGCATGTAAGACACATGGCTATTGAAAAATGCAATAAAGAAAAAGAAAGACAGTGAACACAAAATTTTAATGCAAAATGTCCAATGGTTTATATTAAATGATCGTATGATAAATGAACAAAACCCTTAATAAATGGACCATAGTGCACCGGGAAAGGCACATGGCTTAAAAGTCATTGCTTGGAATTTAAGCTTACAGACAAAAGTTCTTGAATTGACAGAGAACCCCTAATCCATTGTCAGTCGTTAACCTTTCTACACAATTCTCAAACTAGTCGGCTGTGGTTTCTTAGGGCACGTGGGATTTCTTCAAGAACTTGATTAGAGCTTGGGCATGAGCGTCCGAACAGAGTAACAATGACAACATGGAGATTTTGGAGGGGGTTCTCCCCAGTTGCTCCACTATTTAGAACTTGCTCTTCTTTATGATTTTCAAGATTTCCTCCATCTCTCGAGTGGAGGGCTCTTCAGTATCAATATCTTTGGTAGGTGCCTCTATCCCAGCAGGCTTGCCTTCTTTTTCTTTACCTTGGAACTAGACTTGTCATTGGTTATGCAGACGTGAGTTGTTGTAGTAATGAGTGGTGAAATATCAGGGGAAAAGAACCTCCCTGCTCTTGTTACTTTACTAGAAACTGCAATATTAGCAACATCAACTTCATTTTCGTTGATCCAAGAATCTTGTTTTATCCCATGATAATAAACCTCGTCACCATAGTTCCATGGAACTACTTTGTCAGAGGAGTAGGGAATAGGCCCAACGGCATTGATTATTAAAGGAGCAATGGTTGGTTCATTTGAAATTATAATAGGACCCTTTGAGGGGATCCTAAGAGGCCTATTGGAAATGGTTATTATGGATAGGTCTTCAGTTTTGTTAGTTAAACTTTTGATGGTAGGAATCTTCTCAAATAGAATCTCGCAGCTATTTATCAAGCGTTGCACACCTTCCTTCATCCGCTTGCACCTATTTACTTGTTGATCATAGCAAACACAATCTTTAGAACAGCCAGGGAACGCCCCGGCTCTCAGCAAATTACCCTTCACAGTAGTTAACAGAGTTGTTAAATCCTCAATGGAGGAAACAAAAGTAGTATCATCAAATACATTAACACCTTTGCCATGGTTTGACATTGTTGCGGTTATCACATTTGGAGTAGCAGGTGGATCAAATTCATTTATTTTATTATCTATCAAATCTTGAATCCTATTCTTCAGAGCCCAACATTGATCAGTTTCATGCCCAGGGCTATTGGAATGATACACGCACTTGGCATTTAGATTGTACTTAGGTGATGAAATGTCAGGATTGGATGATGGATTGTGCAATGTCACTAAGTTGGCCTTCAACAGATGTTGTAAGGCTTGGGACAATGACATGCTTATTCTCGTGAACTCTCTTCCAGGAACTTCAGATCGTTGATTATTGGATGAATGTATTTGTGCACATGGAGGGTTGGAGATTAACACAACATTAACAGAGGATCAGGGATCCTTCTTGGTACAATTCCTTACCCCATACACAACATTTGTTTCCTTCTTTCCAGTGAAGGGCTTCTTTATAATATTGGATGCGGAAGCAGATGTCATGGGAATTTTCCCACTCTTAATGCCACTTTCTACACTTTCACCAGTTAGGATCAACTCGGTGAAACTAGATGAAGAACTGCCAATCAATCGGCTGAAAAATAGGCTAGTAAATGTATCCATGAACATGTCAACTAGTTCTCTATCAGTTAGCGGTGGTTAGACCCTACCAGCAAGATCCCTCCATTTTTGTGCGTACTCTTTAAACCCCTCATTAGTACCCATTGTCATTCCTTGAAGTTGGACTCTGGTTGGTTCCAGATCGACATTGTATTGATACTGATGATAAAGAGAAGTGGCTAGATCTTCCCATGTGTGGATGCGGGAACCCTCCAATTGATAGAACCATTCTAGTTGAGTCCCAACCATACTCTCTTGGAAGAAATGGACCTAGAGCTTTTTATTGGTAGTGTGCAGCTGTATCTTGCGCACGTAAGACCTTAGATGAAGTTTCAGGCAGGAAACCCCGTCATACTTGGCAAAGACTGGTATTTTGAACTTATGGGGAATGACGACCCCAGGTACTAAGCCCAACTCACCAAAATCCAAACCAGGCACGGCTTCAATTTCAACAGCCTTTAGTCTATCCCCCAACACGGGTTCTACTTGCCTTTTCGTCTTGATTTTTGTCCTCCTTAGACGACTCTTCGAATATCTGTACCTGATAAACCAGACCTTTGAATCTCTTACCCATGTTGATGAAGGCCTTCTTTTTTGTTTTCTTCATGGCTACTAGCATAGTCATCAGCTCTTGTTGCCCCTTATCCAGGGTCAACAAGGTCTCTTGGAATTGAAAATTATATGCTTGCAAGTCCTTCACTGTTTTTTTGATATCCATCTTACTAAAATAAAAAGTAGAAAGATAAGGAAACATGTTGTGGAAAACATGTTTATGTTATGATGCAGGAAAGTGCATATGCAAATGATTTTAAGGACTTATAAGATTTAAATTTGTTTAGACAAAAGGGAACAAAATGAACTCAAATTGATTACAACATGCCTCTTGAGCTTACATTGAAACAAAAGAAACAAAATGAACTAAAATACAATAACAATGGCTCAAATTTCCTATGGATGCTTCTTCTTTGGAGGGATATAGGCATTCAGGCTCCTCTCCTCATGAAGTTGTCTCATGAGCTCCAATGTCCTCTTCTCGCTTGCATAAAATTCGGCTTCAAAGGTGTCTCGCTCCCTCTGTAGCTGAATCCAAGCTCTTTGAAAATCTTCAAGAGAAGTAGGAATATCAAGATAAAGGACAATATATGGAACATCTCCTTTGGCAACAGGCTCCATGATGATTGGTAAGATGGAGGGATAAGGCATCACGAGACTTTGAGCATGATTTCGTACCCACTTATGCTAAGGCTCAAGGGGGTGTGGAATTCTTATGTCCCAATATCTTACTATCCACTTTGTTTATCATTCTCCAAGCTCGTATGAACCTTTGATGATAGCCTTGGTCGTCACCCTCGTAATCAAATACCAAACCTTAGATGAGTACATTAGGGGGACCATATCTTCGTGCGTACCCAAACTTCTGTAATGCAAGAGAAGGGTTATAGGTGATACCACCCATAATTCCTAAGATGGGACATTATGGAATTCCCCACAACGGTCAATCATGGCAATATCCTCCAAGGATCAAGAACAGCAATGAATATTAGAATGTGTGAGTGACATTAAGCTTTGAGACCATGTCAAGCCTTGCTCATTCATCAACGTTGATCGAGGTAGGTGCGAAATAAACCACTTAGAGAGTAATGGAATGCAACACGAAAGATTACCCATTTTCTTCATGGTGCGAGTGGGGAAATAATGTAGAATGTCTCCAAGCAAAGTAGGTACGGGATTACGAGAGAGAGAAAAACCATGATTGAATTCACATCTATGAGTTGGTCCAGATTGAGAAATAGAACCAAACCATAGATTAGAAGGGCCAAGACATCCTCAAAAGCTTGAAAATCCATATCTTCCCAGAACAAACAAGTCTTCTCCAACAAAAATTTGGCTAAGAAACCCTTAACTCCACTTCTCGTATCCCAATTTTCCACAATATCAGATCTGCTCAAATGCAAGGCTTTGGCAATCACTTCAGGATTTGGAGTATCTTCTAAAACGGTGAATGGTATTTGATCCAACACAGGCACTCCTAATAATTGAGAGAATTCTTCTAATGTAGGCACCAATTGGTAGTCGGGAAAGGTGAAGCAATGATGCATAGGATCAAAGAATTGGAAAAGCACACACATCATTTCTTCTTGGAAGTTTGAGGTAGCCAAGTTGAGAAGTCAACCATATTTCTTGGTGAAGGGAGAATCTCTAGGCAATCTTGATGCTAATTCTTGAAATTGAGGATGAACTTTCACAAAGTTAATTTGGATGGTATTCCTACGAGTGGCAGATATGACCTACAAAATAGAACAAAGATAAATTCCTAAATCCTTGAAATGGTTAGTGAGAATGCTTATGATGTTATGATGTTTATAATGCCATGAATAATAAAAATAAACAAAGCACATAAAAAACTTAGGTTTAGGCTTGCATGTGTTTCATAGGTAAATACCCTCTTGAAGATTAGTTGGTTAACCCTGTCCTACAAAGTAATTGGATTCTAGGGAATCTCAATATCATTGATCTTTCTTCATTGGGAATTGTTTTAGCACAATCAATCTTTTCTTGCAGCCAAAATATCCCAATAGTCCGATCTCAATGAGCGTAGTATCGAGTATCAACCAATTTTCATCTTTCCACCTGTGATATGGTGGCAGAGCCGTCTGTTTAATACTGGTTTGCATTTTGTATTCGCAAATGTGCAGTAAGAAAGAGTCTCCATCGACATTTCTTTTATCCAACAAAAGAAAGGGTGAAAAGAACAGAAAAAGACCTTTTTTGAGAGTTTGAGTAATGGGGTAGATTATGGAAATGGAAGTTCTTAGCACCCTTTTCATTCGTAGTTTTCTACAGGCTCTTAGGTACTTGCTCATTCTTGAAAATTGCTTTCGTGTTTGTGTGTTTTTAAAAGTTTGTTTGCTTTATGCTAACTCTTGTATCAGTCCTCAAGAGTGTTGATAAAGCGTTTTTGAAAAAGGTTTTGAAAGTGTAGTGTGAAAAAGGTTATTTTTGAACAAGTACCTAACAGTTATCTACCTACTCAAAAAAGGTGTTCTTTTCCTCCTTTCCTTTAGATAGTGATATCCTACTATCAGTGAGTAGGTAGACCTATCGTTGGATGTTGAGGTACTATTGAAGGGACGCTTACAGTCACTAAGGCAACTGGGCAAGAACTTTTAGTAATTATCCTAAAGTTCCAAGATCACTTTTTAACCGAGGCAGCATCGAAAGGGTCGTCGAGGGACTTGTGATCTCTTGAACTAAAGGACAGCCACTAAAAATTCTCATGTTTCGAGAATTGTGACCGTTTTCGAAGGCAACCGAAGTGGGGGTACCCTAGAGGTGAGCATGTGCAAGTGATTCGATTCAGTTATTTATCTTTTGCATTAAGGTTTGCTAACGTTTATTTTCAATATTTCCATGCAATCCTAGTTACTAACAATAATATTTTATAGGAAATGTAAAGTGTGGGAATTATAAAACCTATGCTATTACAATGCTTTGGAACAGTTACATAAAAACAGTTCAAGAAATAAAGTGCATAATTTTAAACCTAGACTATTATATCCCATAATCAGTTACATTATTTATATAAAATGCGAGAAAATAATAACGCGCAAAAGGTTAGAAAATACTTCTAAGAACCTAAGGCAATAAGAAATCTTTTTTTGCTTATTTTTGATTTAAGAGAAAAATTAAATTAGTTTTCCTAAAGTCTATTTAGAAAATAAACTAAACTTTTTGTGGGTGTTTTATATTTATGAAAAGAAATATTAAAATTAAAGCAGGTCCTAAATTCTAGTTTATTTAAAATTAAGATAATAATTAAAATTCGATTAATTAACTAATTAAGAAATTAACTATTTAATCAAAATATCTAAACCTATTTTTTTGTGAGTTTTGACTTTTAATGTTGATTAAAAACTAGAAGAAACAAAATAGTGAAAAAGATAAACTAAATGGGACAAGCAGTCAGAAAGAAAAAAAGTAATATGCAGGGTGTAGGTCTGGATCGAAAGGCCTAAGGTTACCTCTGGGGTGTTCGATCTGGATGTGTCATCCTTCGCTTAGGGATACTGGATCTGCAAGGAATTCGTTAGAAAAAGAAAACAAAACAACATTTTGGACTTGAATTGAATCTGGTCCTGAACTCGATAGCCTGGCAGTGTCACCCTGAATCGAATCGCCAGAGTCTGAATCAAAGGTCATTGGAAAAAGGTTCCTGCCACCTAGTTCGAAGCATGCTGCTTCGAAGCCCTAAATAGTATTCCTGCAAAATGAACAAACGTTAGAGATCCAGGGGGACTTTACCCCCCTGATTCAAATCCCTCCCTAATTCGAATCTCTCTCTAACTCGAATCTGGGTTTGTTTGGCCTGGAACGTCCCAGGTGTGATTCAAAGAAAAACTCAGATTGTTCCCTAGCGATGGCATGGTCTTATCCTTGCATTTTAGCTTGCATGCAACATAAATATTATAAATAACAAAAGTATACGTGCAATGTATACCTAAATGGTATGAAGATGCAGTTTTGGTTATGCAAACCCTTACCAATCGAAGGTGGCTCTGAGCATGGAAATGTTTGTTGGGGAGTTGGTGTGGACTCCTGGAGAGGGGACCTGCAAAGGCATTTTGACTGGGAGGCTTTTGGGATTTTTGAGCAATGTGGTGTGTGTAATCTCTTCGTGTGCAATGTCTGCCCCTATGATAAAGTATGTGTCTTTTATTTATAGGAGGTGGAGGAGACAAGGAACTGGGGAAAGAATCATGGCATTAAAGACCAACCATTAAACACGGTATTGAAAATATAATTAGGGAAATTGAAAGATTTCCATTTTGAGATATATCATGCCATTTTGAAATTCTGAGTGAATATGGACAAGTCAACATGGCGCCTTGTTCGAATTTGAAAATATTTAAAGTTTCCCTCTCCAAAGCCCCTTTGACTAGCCTTTGTTTCCTTTGATGGTTATGAGTTCTGATTCAAAGTATTCAGAACTTCCCTCATCAGACATTTTAGCTTAAGACATCTCTGCACTGACAGGCCAATCGAAGGCAATTCTGATGTTCCAATTGAAGGACCCTCTGATGCTCCAATCGAAGGACACCCTTATGCTCCAATCGAAGGAAGCTCTGATTCTCCAATCGAAGGAAGCTCTGATGCTCCAATCAAAGGAAGCTTTGATGCTCCAATTGAAGGAAGTTCTGATGCTCCAATCGAAGGAAGCTCTGATGCTCCAATCGATGGAAGCTCTAATGCTCCAATCGAAGGAATCTATGATGCTCCAATCAAAGGAAGTTTTCATGCTCCAATCAAAGGAAGCTCTGATGCTCCAATCGAAGGAAGCTATGATGCTCCGATCAAAATACATTTTGTTCATCTTCAAATTTTACTTTCCTCAAGCAGATGTTTGCAACCAACCATGTAAAAGAAAATTTTGAAACGAAATGAGAGGGAGAATTTGGGGTACAACACCACCAAAACCGGCTATCTCACTACTTCCTAATGGAAAATTTGTTCAATTAAAGGTTCTAAGGTCAGTTAGTGCTTTATGACACTGCTTAGTGGCCCCGTATTCTCCTCAATTCAACCCAAGGGATATCGGTACCAACTGAAGAAGTGAAAAACACAAGAAGGGGGGTTGAATTGAAAACTTAAGATCAAAAGCGCATTAGACACGATATTTTTATCCTGGTTCGTTTGATCTCAAACTACTCCAGTCCACCTGTCAAGGTGATTTCGCCTCTCTCCAACGAGGACTTAATTCACTAATAAAAAACTGATTACAATCACTACTTTGACAACTGCCAAAGTCTTCTTGAGTACAACCACAATCCGATTAATCTCAAGAAAAAACTAGCTTAATCAAGATGAAAGGGTATTCTGTGTATGATTGTTTTTCTTTACAAAAACAGTATCACAATTGTGATATTTTACACAATTTTGAGCGTAGAAAAGAATATGTAAGCTTGCAGCATTTTTAGAGATATCTTTCCGTCGTTTTCAAAATCATAAATGATTTGTCCTCTTAGCTTGTTTATATAGACATAAAAATCATGTCCAACATAAAGCGTGATAATGGACATTCAATGTTGTTTCCATATTGAGAAGATTCTTGTCTGAATGAAGTCGTTGCATGTGATGTTGTCTTGATTGAATAGTAACGCTTCAGAATCTTAGAATCTTGCATGCTGCAATTGCTTCAGAACATTGATGACTCAGAGATGTAAGCATCTGAGGGTACATGAAACTTCTGTTCAGAATCATAGTATTCTTCACTTCAACGCAAGTTCTTATCATAATTCTTTAACACAGATTCTGATTACCTCAGCATGAAAGCTTCTATAGCTTAACTTCTGATGTTGATTTTGTCATATTTTCTGCATACAAAATAACACAAATTTAGAGTTCATATTTGTTCTTTGTGTTTGTTATCATCAAAACTCTAATTAAGGGTTGTAGAATCAAACTATGTTCTAACAATCTCCCCCTTTTTGATGATGACAAAAACTAGGATTTTCAATGAAAGATATAGAACAAAAATCTTAAGAGATACTCCCCCTGAGTTGATTACTTCCCTGAAGTTCCTTCTCGTCAGAGCTTTTGATGCATCTCCTTCTGTCCTTATCAGAATGTGTTCCTGTTCAAGATTTTCAGAAAATATGGAGGTTAAGATATTCAGAATGTTTGAGACTTTGTCCCGGTATACTGTTATTGAAAATATCTTACTTTCTACCCCTTTTTGTCAGGTATCAAAAAGCAATATAATCATAGTAAAAAAGGATGAAGTATATTGAAAACTGAATGCAATGATAATTTTTAGAAACAAGGAGGATAAGAAAAAAAATTTACAGATAAACAGTTTGAAGAAAATCTATGAAGGAGGGGGAAGACGTGTGAACAACGCTTCCAACAAGCTCTTGATCTGAGTGCTTGATTCTTCCTGCTTTCCCAGAATGTATTTGATTTTTTTTATTGTATCTTCTTGTTTATCCAAAATACCCTTGATCTCTTTGTTTGTATCCTCTTGCTTATCCAGTCTGGCATGGATTAAGGCATTCTCCTTCTTCAACTCTTCCAGAGTTTGCATGACTATAGACGAAGCTGGTGTGTCTTCAGGGGTTGCATGTTGTTCAGAACATTCTGCAGCCTCTTCTGATTGAACAACTTCTTCTGTTGCAGTCATGTTTTCTAGAGCAGTAGTCAGAGAGTGACTATCAGAATCTGGTTCAGAGACTTCTGAAGGATGGTGCTCTTTCCAAGGAGCATTATCCAGCGAAAGAATTTCTTTCTTGTACCATTGGCTCAGAACTTGATCTAGGAAGGCTTTCAGCTGATCACTGAAGTTCTGCTGAGCCCTTTCATAGCCCAATTCTTTCAGCTTCTGAGTTTCAGAGTTGAGCCATTTTCTGAATCTTTCCCACAGAGAATCAGAAGCAGCAGGATTAGAAATCTC
This sequence comes from Vicia faba, assembly GCA_948472305.1. NCBI lineage: Eukaryota > Viridiplantae > Streptophyta > Magnoliopsida > Fabales > Fabaceae > Vicia > Vicia faba. The sequence continues at coordinate 1,134,326,801 of OX451741.1, read as the reverse complement.
TTGACTTTCTTGCTTCAAAGAATTAATCCATTCCTGCATTTCTGTTTCAAAAATCAATAGATTCTTACCAACATATGATTTGGTTGAGGTTGGTTTAGGTTTGGGAGTGGAAATTTTGTTTGAGGTGGAAGCTAGTTGGTTCAGCACTAGTGGATCAATGACAAGTCTGAGGTTATCAGCTGGACGGTTGATGGGTGATGGAGTGGAAGAGTCAGAAATCAGGATTGGTGAGTTAGGGGTGTTTGGTGGTGTAGATTCATATGGTGAAGGGATTTATGGAATATCATGAATAGTGAGAGGTAAGCGAACCGTAAGGGGTTCTGTTATTCCAGGGATTGGGATAGTGGTATCAGAATCTGAAGGGGAGTCTTCAAATTGGTTTGCGGTAGAGTGTTGAATTTCTAGTTCAGGAATTTCATACAATGGGTTTTCAGAAGAAGGAGTGAGTGAGTTTCCATTCTCTGGTTGAGGTGAGTTGAGGTTCAGATGTTCTGGTTGAGGAGAGTATGGTTGTGGATTTTCTGGTTGAGGAGAGTGTGATTGTGGATTTGCTGGTTGAGGAGAGTGTGGTTGTGGATTTTCTAGTTGTTGTTGAGTGTTTGGATTTTCTGGGAGTGGAGATTGAGTGTTTGGATTTTCTGGTATTGGTGAGGAAAAGTCTTGATCAAACAGTTCAATGTTAGATAGAACTTTAGCAAGTTCTGGTTGATGATGTTATGGATTTGGATTTGGATTGGGGGAGTGAGTTTCATTCTAAAAGGTTCCAAGAGTTATAGATGGGTCAAACTCTATGTCAAAATCCTCAAATGTTTGGGGTGAACGATTTTCTGTTGGTTGAGGGGGAATGGTTTCAGATGTTGTAATAGGTATTGATTCTACAACAGAAACAGAAGATGCGTTACCTTTCTTTTCGTAGCTTTAGGTGTCTTCAGAGAGGATCCTTCTCCCGCTACCTTCCTCTTTTTAGATTTCTTTAGCACAACCTCTGGAGCTGGCTTGTGCAGATCTTGAATGTTGATTTCTGGAATAGTCCCATCAGCCTTGCAAGCTTCAAGGTATCTGACTATGATTTCTGGAGAGGCATCTATCTCAGAAAATAGTGGAAAATCCTTTAGAGGGATTCTCCTATAAGTGATGACCTCATGAGAAGCAATTGTTGGTTCCTTCTTAATGTTCTCAATAATCTTCATTTTCTTCAGATTCTTGGCATTCAAAGGTTTCCTAGCAGTTGCTTCCAGAGTACTGATTTCTTGAGCCTCTGTCAGATGTTCTATCAGCCTATTTTCTGTTAGAATATCTAAAATTAGTCTTCCTAGAGGAATCCAATCCCTCTTAGTTCTTTCGTCTTCTCTTCTCTCTTTCACACTTGTTCTGAGATGGTTGAAGAGCAAGTGTGGAAGGTTTATCTTGGTCTTCTTTGCAATGAAGTAAATCAGGAACTGCTGATCAATGTTGATGTAATCAGGAGAGCTTGTAGGCTTCTTGTGATTGATATATCCCAAAATTATTCTAGCCCAGATTCTGTGATGATCCTTCAAGTCTCTGATCTTGCTGGATGACTGTCCAAACGTGAAGATTTCCCTAGCAATAGATTTTAGGTCAGAACACCTATCAGCCAGATCAATGCATCTGACTCCACCGCCATTGTATCTAATGAGTTTCCCAATTAAATCTTATGTTATCACTATCTTCTTCCCCATAACATATGATGTAACCTGGTGGTTGGATGAGGTAGCATGAATCCAGAACTCTTTGACGAGAATGGGAAAAGTTGGACCCAACAGATGGTCAAAATATTTGTTCCACCCCTGTGCAATTACGTCTTCATATAGATTAAACCCATTTTCTTGTAAGCTTTCAAAATCAATGATCAATTCAGAGAGAACTTCCAGGTTGTCAACAAGATTGAGTAACATTCTAATGGGTTCTTCATATTGTTCCATTGATGAAGATTCAAGAGCACTGAGATTCTTGAGACTTGATGATGATGCCATTGTTCACACGGGTTCTTTGAAGTAAATTAATGGAAAGGGTTTTTGAAAAAGAAACTAGAACAAGAGAGAATATAGAAGAGGGTAAAGCGTGAATGAATGAAATAGTAAATTGAGTTTATATAGGTTTTTAGAAAACATAAACAATAAGCAAGAAAATAAGTAATGATTATATGCATTAATGAAACCTGGATTTAGGGGATTTAGAGAGATATTAAATAGTTACCACTGACAAGTGTCTCAATGCATCCAATCAGAGCCTTGGACCCTTCAGAATTTGAACGTGTGTTCAGCCTCAGAAGGTATCTTGTGAGAGGATGACATATGTTTGATGATGTGAACTGCACGCCTCTATCCTTGAAATGAAACATTCAGATCTTCATAGATAGAATCTGAGGTAACTATACTTCTAACTTCTGAAGACAAGTTGCTCAGATGTTCACAGAAAACAATAAAGTTTTGATGGTTAAGATATGTAAATAAAATATTTCATTCTGGGCATAACTTCATGTTGATATGTTTCAGAATGAAATTGAATTTATCTTCAGAAAGGGGTTTTGTAAATACATCAGCCCATTGATGGTTTATGTCAATAAATTTTAAAGTAAGAATTCCTTTCTGAATATAGTCCCTAATAAATTGATTTTTTATTTCTATATGCTTAGCCCTAGAATGCAAAATGGGATTTCTATTGAGACATATGGCAGAAGTGTTATCATAGAAGATAGGAATGTTACTCTCAAATATGTTGAAGTCTTCAAGTTGACTTTTCATCCAGAGCATTTGAGTGCTACATCCAGCAGCTGCTATGTATTAAGCTTCTGCTGTTGACAAGGCTATCGTGGACTGTCTCTTGTTGGTCCATGAGATCAGATTATCTCCCAGAAACTTGCAGCTTCCAGAAGTGCTTTTACGCTCTACTCTGTCTCCAGCAAAGTCAGCATCACAGTATCCTACTAAGCTGTATTCATTGGATTTTCTATAAAACAAACCCAGATTAGTAGTACCTTTCAAATACTTGAAAATTCGCTTAACTACTGTTAAGTGAGATTCTCTAGGATCTGATTGGAATCTAGCACATAAGTAAACACTGAATAAAATATCAGGCCTTGAAGCCTTCAGATAAAGGAGAGAGCCAATCATACCTCTATAGATTTTCTGTTCTACCTTTTTACTCACCTCTTCTTTTCCAGAATGCACGTGGGATGCATTGGAGTCTTAGAGGGCTTACATTCTGAGAGGTCAAATTTCTTCAGAAGTTCTCTGACATATTTTCTCTGATGAATGTAAGTTCCTTCTGGAGTTTGGTTTATCTGAATTCCTAGAAAGAATTTGAGTTTCCCCATTAAGCTCATCTCAAACTCTTCCTGCATTTACTTAGCAAATTCTCATCCTAGAGAAGGTTTAGTGGATCCAAAAATGATATCATCTACATAAATCTGACAAACTAAAATGTCATTCTTAAATGTCTTACAGAACAAGGTTGATTCCACTTTCTATCTGGTGAATTCCTTTTCTAATAGGAAGTTACTTAGTCTTCCATACCAAGCTGTGGGAGCTTGTTTCAGACCATATAGTGACTTCTTTAGTTTGAAAACATATTTTGGGTGTTTGGAATTCTCAAACACAGAGGGTTAGTGCACATATACCTCTTCATTTATGTAGCCATTTAGGAATGCAATTTTGACATCCATCTGATACAGAGTGATGCCATAGTTTACAGCAAATGAGATTAAGAGTCTGATAGATTCTAAACTGGCGATTGGAGCAAAGGTTTCTGTATAGTATATCCCCTCTTGCTGACTATAACCTTGTGCCACCAGTCGTGCTTTGTTTCTGATTACTTCTCCTTGCTCGTTCAGTTTGTTTCTGAACACCCACTTTGTTCTAATGACGTTGAATCCTTTTGGATTAGGAACCAAATTCCATACATCATTTCTTGTGAACTGATTTAATTCCTCCTGCATTTCCAGAATCCAGTCATTGTCCAGAAGAGCTTCATCAATTGTTGTTGGTTCAATCAGAGAGACCAGTCCCATAAGGGATTCTTCAGAGTTTCTGAAAGTTGATCTTGTTCTAATTGGATCATCCTTCTTTCCTAGGATCTTTATCTTCTGGGTGAGCTATGCTTCTTCTAGATAAACTTTTCTGTAGTTAATTAACAGAAGGTACTGGATCACTTGTAACATTTCTTTATGAAGTTGTTGGAGCGTCTCTGTTGAGAACTTCTGATGAGTTTTCTTCAATACCTCTGAATTCAACTTCTATATCTGCAAAGAATTCATTCTGCTTTGACTTTTAAGGGTCAAGCTTATCATCAAATCTAACACTGATTGACTCTTCAACAATTTGTATTTCTGTATTGTATACTCTTTACCCTCTTAAGCATTCAGAGTATCCTAACATAATACACTTTTGTGCTTTAGAGTCAAACTTGTTCAGATAATCTTTAGTATTTAGAATGAAACAGGTGCATCCAAAAGGATGGAAATAAGAAATGTTGGGCTTTCTGTTCTTCCACAATTCATATGGAGTCTTTTCTAGAATAGGTCTTATAGAGATTCTATTCTGAATGTAACACGCTGTGTTAATTGCTTCTGCCTAGAAGATCTTAGCAATGTTAGTCTCATTGATCATGGTTCTGGCCATTTCTTGCAGTGTTCTATTCTTTCGTTCTACAACTCCATTTTGTTGGGGAGTTCTAGGACAAGAGAAATCATGTAAGATGCCTTTTTCATTAAAAAATGATTCAAAATTTTTATTTTCAAATTCTCCACCATGATCATTTCTGAATTTGACAATTCTAAGATCCTTTTCATTCTGAACTTGGTTACAGAATGCAACAAACATAGAGTGTGACTCGTCCTTGTGTCTTAAGAACTTTACCCATGTCCATATGCTATAGTCATCTACGATCACTAACCCATACTTCTTGCCACTAACAGACACGGTTTTTACTGGTCCAAATAAGTCTATGTGCAGAAGTTCTAATGGCTTAGAGGTGGAAACAAGATTTCTAGATTTAAAAGCAGGTTCTGCAAATTTTCCTTTTTGACATGCTTCACACAAAGCATCTGAGCTGAACTTCAGATCAGGAAGTCCTCTGACCAGATTGAGTTTGTTAATCTGAGATATTCTTCTCATACTAACATGCCCCAATCTTCTGTGCCGGACCCATTACTCGTTGTTAATAGAGAGAAGACATTTTATATTCTGACTCTTTAGTTCAGAAAGTTTTATCTTATAAATGTTGTTTTTCCTCTTTCCATTAAAAAGGATAGTTCCATCTTTCTGACTAACAGCTTTGCATGAATTTTGATTAAAGATTATATCATAACCTTTATCACTTAATTGACTTATGGATAACAGGTTATGCATTAATCTATCAACTAAGAGCACATTATTTATAGAAGGAAGATTTCCATTACCTATTGTTCCATAGCCAATGATCTTCCCTCTTTGGTTGCCTCCAAAGCCCACTTAGCCTCCAGGTTTAAGTTCCAGGCTTTGGAACATATGTTTTCTTCATGTCATGTGTCGAGAGCATCTAGAGTCCAGGTACCATGACTGGTGTTTTAGCCTTGCTGCTAAAGATATCTGCTACATAAATAATTTTTTCCTTAGGTACCCATATCTTCTTGGGTCCTGGTTTGTTAGTTTTACCAAAATTCTGGTTGAATTTTGGTTTGATAGAGTAATCATTACTAGTGTATTTTAGGTCATGTGTGTGCCCATATGTGAAGTGTGATTTTAGTGGTGTGCGTTTTATGACAAGGTCCATGACTTTCTTAGGTGTAGATACCTTACCTTGGTATCCTATTCCTTTTCTTCCATTCCTGCTAACTCCATAGATCAATGAAGCCATCTTCCTTCTATCTATGTTTTTAGCCAGAAACTTCTGAAAGTTGTGATCATACTCTTTGATGATCTCATCAGCATTACTGGGAGTCTCTGAGATTATTTCTTTCTAAGAGTTTTGTAAGCCGTTTTCTAATTTTGGAACCTTTTCTTTTAACTAAGAATTCTCTAATCTAAGACTCTCAGTCTTTTCAGAGTCAGAGACAAGATCCCTTTTCAGGTTCTTGAATTTGACTCTGATTTGCTGATACCTTTCCAGAATTTCATTCAGACTTTCTGCAAGTTCAGCCTTAGTAAAATTAATAGTGAAGTCAGGGAATAATTCTTCAGTGTCTGATTCTGAGTCTGAACCAGAAGCTTCACTGTCTTCTGACACGTTTTCCATGAGAGCTATGTTGGCTCTTTCATCATCTGTCTTTGAGTCAGCATCAGAAGTGTCTGAATCGTCCCATGTTGCCATGAGGCTTTTCTTCTTCTCCTTGAAGAACTTCTTTTTGGGCTTCTCCTTCTGAAGCCTTGGACAGTCACTTTTGTAGTGCCCTTGCTCATTGCACTCATAGCAGATGATGTCCTTGTTATTTGACTTTCTGTGTCTTGAAGAACCTTCAGATCTTATGTGTCCAGAGGAGGACTCAGACTTTATGTATCTAGAGGAGGATTCATTTTGATTCTCTGATCTTCTAGGATTTCTGAACTTCCTTTGTCTCTGCTTCCACAATTGATTGATCCTTCTGGAGAGGAGAGACAATTCATCTTCTTCCGATGAGGATCCATCAGAGGTTTCTTCCATAGCCTGCAAAACCTTAGAATCAGATTTTTTGTTAGATTTTAATGCTAGTGGCTTACCTTGCTTTTTAGGCTTATCTTCTTCTAGCTCTATCTCGTGACTTCTGAGGGAGCTGACAAGTTCCTCCAGAGATATCTTGTTGGGATCTTTAGCTAGCTTTAGTGTTGTAACCATTGGCCTCCATTGCTTGGGTAGACTTTTGATGATCTTCTTTACGTGATCAGCAGTAGAATATCCTCTGTCAAGAACCTTCAGCCCAACAACAAGAATCTGGAATCTTGAGAACATTGTTTCTATAGATTCATTGTCTTCCATCTTGAATGCTTCATATTTCTGAATGAGCGCAAGGGCCTTAGTTTCTTTGACTTTGATGTTGCCTTCATGCGTCATTCTCAGAGAGTCAAACATGTATTTGGTTGTCTCTCTGTTTGATATTTTCTCATATTCTAAGTATGAGATAACACTGAGAAGTATTGTTCTGGCTTTATGATGGTTTCTGAAATCACATTTTTGCTGGTCAGAAATCCTTTTTCTGTCTATCTTCTGACCACTTTCATCCACTGTATGTGTGTATCCATGAATTACCATGTCCCATATATCAGCATCATGGGCCAGAAAGAAGCTCTCAATTTTGTCTTTCCAGTAGTCAAAATTTTCTCCATCAAAGACTGGAGGTTTGCCACTGATTATGTCCTTGTCCTCATGATAGTCATTGCTGATGTTTTGGCTTGGTCCCACCATAGTGTTTTTCTAAAGCTTGGATCTTGTACTGACACAGTTAAGTGTATGAACTCAGAACCAGGCGCTCTGATGCCAATTGAAGAAGTGAAAAACACAAGAAGGGGATTTGAATTGAAAACTTAAGATCAAAAGCGCAGTAGACACGATATTTTTATCCTGGTTCGTTTGATCTCAGACTACTCCAGTCCACCCGTCAAGGTGATTTCGCCTCTCTCTAACGAGGACTTAATTCACTAATCAAAAACTGATTACAATCACTACTTTGACAACTTCCAAAGTCTTCTTGAGTACAACCACAACTCGGTTAATCTTAAGGAAAAACTAGCTTAATCTAGATGAAAGAGTATTCTGTGTATGATTGTTTTTATTTACAAAAACAATATCACAACTGTGATATTTTACATAATTTTGAGCGTAGAAAAGAATATGTAAGCTTGCAGCGTTTTTAGAGATATCTTCCAGTCGTGTTCAAAATCATAAATGATTTGTCCTCTTAGCTTGTTTATATAGACATAGAAATCCTGTCCAACATAAAGCGTGATAATGGGCATTCAATGTTGTTTCCATATTGATAAGATTCTTGTCTGAATGAAGCCGTTGCATGTGATGCTGTCTTGATTGAATAGTAACACTTCAGAATCTTAGAATTTCGCATGCTTCAATTGCTTCAGAACATTGGTGACTCAGAGATGTGAGGATATGATGGTACATGAAACTTCTGTTCAGAATCAGAGTATTCTTCACTTCAGGCAGGTTCTGATCATCATTCTTCAATGTAGATTCTGATTACCTCAGCTTGAAAGCTTCTATAGCTTAACTTCTGATGTTGCTTTGGTCAGAATTTCTGAATACAAAATAACACAAATTTAGAGTTCATATTTTTTCTTTGTGTTTGTTATCATCAAAACTCTAATTAAGGCTTGTAGAATCAAACTATGTTCCAACACCAACAAATGCGTCACACTAACGTAGCCATTGCTTCAGCCATATGGGTCTACTCCGTACAGTTTCCACAATATATTGCTACTTACCTAATGATGTTCCCCCAATCCGGATAGAGGATCAATACAAACCCAAACACGGACCCATAAATATAAAGCAAGCAAATCAAACAATGAAATCAATTTAAAGGTGATCTAGCTCTAAGGTAACCCCACTTTTAAATAGTCCCTAACAGAGTCTCCAGTTCTATAATACGATAGGAGAACTGACTTGGATGTTTTGCTTTTTATCGCAATTGTTAAGGATAGCAAGAGTCACCGTCGACTTTTCTTTTATCTAATAAGGAAAGGATTAAAATAATAGGAAAGACCTTTGATATATTTTCTTCAGTTCGGGGGGTAGATTATAAAAAGGGAAGGTGTTAGCACCCTTTTCATCCATAGTTATCTATGGGCTCTTAGTTGCTTGATAGATCAGTTTTGAAATTGTTTTGTTTGAAATGTGTTTGTGGTGGGTTTTGAAAGTATTTTTGAAAAGCGCCTTCATTTAGGCAAACCTTGTAATGATTCTCGTCTCTATAAGAATGCATACAAAGTGTTGGACTTTTTGAAAATATTTCATGTTTTTGAAAGTGTTTGGTGTGTTTAAAAAGATGTTTGTTTTTTGAAGATGGATTGTGAGCAAGCAACTAAGAACGTTCTACCTACTCAAAAGTCTTTTGATCATTTCTCTCTTCCTTTGATATTGTTATCTCACCATCGATTGGTAAGTAACCCTATCTTTGGATGTAAAGGGACGGCATGGGTCATCGTATAGTCATCGTATAGTCATAGATAGCAATATTATGAGATGCCTTAGCATTTCCTTAAGGGTCTAAGATCATTTATAAGGCAACATTCGAAGCATCATCGAGGGGCTATGATCTTGTAGTTTTTTTATTGTTTTTACTAAGGCATCTCACATGCATATCATGACCATTTATTTAAGGAAACAAAGTGGAGTTAACCTTAGAGGTTCAAAGTGTGCAAGTGTTTTATATTTCATGCTTGATTTATCTTGGATTAGGGTTTTCTAGTATTGATTTTATCTTTCCATACAAACCCTAATTACTAGCATTTATATTTGAAAGCGTTAAATCGTAGAAAGTAAATATCCTACGCTATTACATCTTTTAGGTGATGGGGATACACGTTTATGAATGGGGAATGAAAGCAATTAAAACCTAATTACTATTACAACCAAGTTGAATAAAAATAATAGCAAAAAAGTCTCAAAAAATCAAGATTTTTTGTCTTGAAGCTGACACAAGCCCTGTCTTGTAACACGGGCACCCATGTCAGAACCCTGTAATAATTATGCATGTCTTTTTTTGTCCCAACTGTGCTAACAGGGGCATTGTCACGTGACACGGGCACCCATGTAAGGACCATGTGCTGCCATTTTTTCAAGTTTTAATTCAAGTAAGTGGGACACGGGCAGTGTCCTATGACACGGGCACCCGTGTCAGAGCCCTATCTTGCCATTTTTTCTGTTTTCTTCCTGACACGTTCCGTGTCAGGTGACACAGTCGACCGTGTTAGACTTCCAAAAGCATTTTTTTGTGATTTTTCGTGTTTTTAACTCTTCTACTTTGATTTTCCTTAATTTATTCTTTTGGAAACGAAAGTAAAATGATGTACGAACAAGGATATCCCAGTTTGAGAAAACTTACCTCTTGAAGTGAAAACTCAAAATGTGTATGGATGTTTCTAGTTGCAATGTGATAATTGATTGAGCTTCCTTAGACCTCCTTGAAGTTGTTTCAATCTTTACTTTATACTGAAAGTGTTTGAATCTTTCCAACCAAGTCAAATTGCAAGACAATGCTTTTGAGTTTGGAAAGTGGAGATGATGATGTTACAGAAATTGTTCTTATGTTTGAACAACTTCTATATGATGTATATGAAGTATGTGGATGGTTTGTTTGGACATAAATGCAAGGTTTGAGAGATTTGAATATTTTGGTTTCTAAGCTCAAGGAAAGAGATTCTTGTGGACAATTCTGGTTTTTAGAGTAAGGGGGGTTTGAGGATTTTAATACACAAGAAGCTCTCTATATTTTCTGACCTCTTTCCCTTGCAAATTCTCCCTCTATTTATAGGCCAAAGGTTTGTGAACAAGGGCTGAATAGGTTTATAAGACATCATGTTATGGTTTGGTTGGGATGTGAATATCAAACTATGTCAAGTACTCCATGGTTCCAAGATGAAGTACCAAAGTTGCTGTTATAGAGGGACTTCTTTCCATGATTTATGGTGGAGTAAAATCATAAGCAAACAAGGTATGGGCTCAAGACAAGTTTTGTGCCAACAAGCTTGCTTTTCTAGAATGGCAATGGTGCCTTTATGCCATAAATGGAAAGATCTTTTGGACAATGGCTAAAACACTCGGGTAATAGCTCAAGAGTGGGTGTAAGTATTAAATTATGATGATATTTGCAAGAAAGAAGGCCTGCAACACAAGATTATGCAGCATAGCGTAAGGGTTTTGTTATGTGTTCTTCACTAAAATGACTTGCAATTCAAGAATGGATGCCCAACTTCATGCCCTTGAATCTCCTAGATCAAGTATGATAAATTCATGCTCTTAGATGTTTTGTAAAGCTTAAGACATCCTCTTTAACTTTCATGTTGGCCATTTTGACAAAATCATCTTGGAACTATGTGAAAAAAACCAAGAAGTTGGGATACAATCCTGACCAAAACTGCTGTAAATTTCTCTAAGTGTTTATTAAAAAATGCCATGAATTTATAACTCAAAATCCAAGAATTTCTAGAAAAAGTTATTCCCTACAAAGTTTTAGATCTCATTGAGATCTACAACTTTCATGTTGGATGTTTTCCTTGAATCGTCTTGCATCATGGTGAAAAATTGGCATGAAGAAATGAAATTATCATATATAAAAACACGGAAAAATTTCTAAGTCTTGAAGAGTTTGACTTTTCACATTGAATTTTGACTTTCTCGATTTCTTGATGATCAAGTTTCATATTTTTTAATGTCTTGAGGAATTTTGAACTTTGAAGCTTAAAGTTGACTAAAAAGTCAAAGTTTGACTTTTGGTGCTATAGTTGACTTTTTCATCAATACAACTGATTTTTGGTCGTTTGGTCAATTGACCGAGCAGAATTTGTGATACAAAAATTGAAACTTGACATGAGTATTATTGAAGGTCCATAATGATCCATGAACCTCATTTGAAGTATTAGAAGTCCAGTTGTTCTTGTGCAAGCGTAAACCCTAATTTTGAGGTATTAGTGTTGAGGAGATGGCTTGACCTAGTCAATACTTGTGCAAGCTTGAGCTTTTACAGATCTTTGTGATAAATGTCTTGAAAAATGAGAGGGCAAATATTGGGGTACAAAAAACCCCTTTTCTTTACCTAATTGCAGTTGTGGGGGATCAGATTGTAATCTGTCCTACCAAGTCCAGCACCAGATACCTCTGGACCAACCAACAATGGGAAAACTTTTTCTCATTATTATTTTTTTTGCAAGTTTTTACAACATTTTGGGTTAAATGACTGTGTGAGGGTCTCCTAGCCCGGTTCTGCAGTTTTCCTTTTCAAAAGCACAAAAAAGAAGGATCATTCACTTATTTTCATCGGTCCCCTACATAGAGCATGCTTAAGCCAGAGCAAACTGCTTGGATAAACTACTAAAGGACTTATTATGGGATGATAATGAAGGCCATGCCATATGGGGTATCGGGATTGATTCCTATAATCATGAAGCTTATGGTGTTAAGACGATACTGATGTTTCAAAAAGATTTCCCAAGTCACACACATCCTACCTTAAACTTATTTTAAAGCCCAAAATTTTCAAAACATACTGTTTTCTTTTGTCAAAAAAAAATTGGTAAGGCTAAAGATATGGGGAAGTAAAGATACATCACACAGATGACTCGTCAAGCACATGAATTTATTAAGATCTAACTAACAAAAAAAAGATAAATAAACTAGAAAGCAGAAAAAAGTAAAAATAAAGAAAAAGAAAAGAAATAAAATCTCCTCCCACCCTTAAATTAAACATTGTCCCTAATGTTTCGAAATAAGATAAGAAAAGAGTAACCTGGATAAACTATGTCTGGCGACGGGTACCCTCGATAAACTATGTCTGGGGACGGGTACCCTCGCCTCCCTGGTCTAAATTCCTAGGATGACTGGATCTGCTGCAGTGACGACCATTATCACTCTGCAACTGCCGAACATTACCTAGCATAGAGCCTTGAGTGGCTTCCATTAAGGTAAAGTGTCTCTAGAAGTAAACTTATTGACGCTGCTGCTCAGCAGAGATAGCAGCCTGGGAATCCATTATAGTCGGGATATAGCGATCGGTCTACTGTTGTAATGTACGCATGACCTTCATGCCATCGGCCATCTATTGATGCATAGCTGAAATAAGGCCATCTCGCCGTTCTTCTCGAGCTAGATACTCTCGCCACATGTCCTCAGTGAAAAGGAAACCAGAAGCTATACATGCAGGAAAGTGAGAAAAAGATGGTGTTGTGTATGCAGGTGAAACATGGTGTGTGGATACAGGATGATTGGGGGACTGGTTAGGTGGAGCATTTCAATCGTAGGTCTAGTTCCTCTCTTCTCGTACATCAGTATTCCTAGTGCATGGTAAAACAACAGATGGGATAGCTATTCCATTAAACATTTGAAACTTCACCGTACCGACTGCGCTGGCAGTGTTAGGATTTACAATATAGATCAAGGAAATTAAAAATTCCCGTGTCAACCTCTCAAAGGTAGGCTCTTTCATAGTAAAGATATCATGCAGTCCTAAAATATCTAACATGTGAAAAATACTATGGTATAATTCTAGAGTATATAGAAATCCTTGTCAACATACCTAGTCGTGACAATATCTCGTCCATGCAATCTCTCGAGGATCTTCTGTTGCCTTTCCCCAGGTTTGCCTTCGCGAAGGATGTAGGCATCATACTCCATTATTGCTCTTTGAGGTTGAAGAAAGAAAGTGAAAATGAGTTTTTATAGAGTGGTAAAGAAAATGGGTTTTAGTGGATTTTAATGGAGGATTTTGAAAATGGAAGTTGGAATGGTTAGTGGGATGGTGGGTAAATGAGAAATTTATGGACTTGAGTGGGTTTTAATGGAGACTTGGAATGGGTAAAAATGGAGGTTTAGAGGTTAAAAGAGGCAAAAATGGAGTTTTGGAGCATTCTTCCGCGAGTAATACCCAGACCCCAGGGCAAACGCCTAGATCTAGGTGGCGGGCGCCACGTATGTAATTCGGCTGGGCCTAAAGAAATTTCTTATTTGTTTGGGCCTCTTACTCCTTTCTTGGGTGGTGCAGATAGTATTTCTTCGTGTTTTTCTTAAAGTGTTGGTACAAGCATGATATTTTGTTAGACCATAACAATTAAATACATAAAATAAATAAATTAAATAAAATGACATAAAATGCATGTGCAATATATATATATATATATATATATATATATATATATATATATATATATATATATATATATATATATATATATATATATATATATATATATATATATATATATATATATATATGTCTTAAAACAGAAACAAAAATAGTAAGGAATGCATAAAATGAGAACGGCGACATCAGGGAGCTAGAGGCTCCTCGGTATGATCAGAACCTCGTGTTGCGGTTAACTCACGGAAAAGATCTATGATCTCCTGATACAAGAAGTCAGCCTCTGTCGCATGAGTCAAATCAGATACCTGGACCTGCAAGGTAAGGACAGCAACCTCCTGTCAAAGTCTGGCAGTCGCCTTACGTAGCTCAGCTTATTGTGTGTAAACGTATGGGTGTTGTAGATAAAGATTATTCGAAAACACTGTCGTCCTGGGTGAAGGTGGTGAAGGGGTATAGTCTTCCACCGAAGGAGATCTAGGCTAATCAACTGTCTCTCCAAGGCTCTCCAAAGCATAAGTCCAATTAGAAGGATCATGGACACTAGTCATCTTAGGATCAGGAAAAGTGAAGAAATGGATGGTCTCATTGTTGATCAAGATCCTGAACTGTTTAGGGTTGAAGGAAACCCTCCTAATCAGTCAACAGTATAAGTAGAAGTCGATATCCATCGTGGTATACCCGTAGTAGGAAGTCAGGTAATGCAGCTTACTAGTAAGACCCAAGGCAGAAGCAATCTGAGTTACCGTTCCTCCCACATGGATGATGCATTCAGAGGACTTGGCGGTGAGGCTAAGATTTCAAAGTAGAAAGTTCCCACAAGCCACAGGACGCGATTGGTTCGCACAGAAAAGGAAGAATATCTCCTCCTCACTAACATGGACATCAACATCAACCTTTCCAAGGAAAGTATGGGCAAGGATCATCTGGAAATACCTGAGAGTTGGGTTATGAATAATGTGGGGCAGCTGGGTGGAAGGATTAGGGCCTCCTCCAACTATAATATCACTCCAGAACTTCTTGATATCTCTACTCATAAAGTAACCCATAGGTAGCTCAGGAATGGCATCAGGGGTGGTCTGGAAGCCTAGCAAATCGCCAAACCCCTTCTGGGTAAAAGATTACTTTGTCCTAAACAATCTGAAGATGATGTAGCCGTCCTAACCAACATATGGCTCAAAGTCAAATGAACTGAGGAATTCCAGGGTGAGGTTTTTGTAGGTCATATTCAAGTCAACAGCATACTCATCCTACTAGAGCAGGCCACACAGAAACTTTATACTAGGCTCAAGGCGTAAAGCTTCCATGCAAGCCTGGTCAGGGTAACGGGTAGGTTCCACAGAGCACTGAGAAAGGACCACATAACTATGCCTCTGTGTATGATCTCTGGAAGTGACGTGCATGTCGTTTAAGCTTTGCATCCTGAAGAAAAAAAGGTTAAAGAGGAATGCTATCGAGGTGGAACCTAAAAACAAGAACATTGTAAATGTTAGTCTAAATAAGTAAAACTAAAATTCAATTTAAAAATAAATAAATGCAATGAATGAAAAGATAAACCCATGGGTTGCCTCCCATGCATTGCTTGTTTAACGTCATTAGCTTGACGAGTAGAACTCATATATCTAAAGTAGGTACCAGTGAATCGATCAGAGTATGGCTGGAGTAGTCGATGGGAATGTCACCTCCTTCGTAGTGTTTTAACCTCTTCCCATTGACAATGAATGTATTACAAGAGTTGTTCTTTATCTCAATTGCTCCGGATTTTAGGATTTTAGAAACCTCAAAAGGACCAGTCCATCTTGAACGAAACTTGCCAGGAAAAAGTCACAACCTGAAATTAAAAAGGAGAACATGAGCGCCTACATTGAAATCTTTCTTTACAATTCTTTTATCATGCCAAGCTTTGGTTATTTATTTATATATTATGGCATTTTCATAGGAAGACTGACGGAGTTCTTCTAGTTTATGAATGTCTAGGATGCGCTTTTCACCAGTAGTCAAATAATCTAGGTTTAAGGTTTTAATGGCCCAATAGGCTTTGTGTTTTAGTTCAAAGGGTAAGTGACTGGACTTCCATAGACCAATTGGTAAGGAGTTGTTCCGATAGGGGTTTTAAAAGTAGTTATGTAGGCCCATAGTTCTTCTTGTAGCTTCTGAGACCAATCTTTTCTAGATATTGAAACAGTTTTTTCTAAGATCTATTTAATCTCCCTATTAGATGCTTTTACTTGGCCACTAGTCTGCGGATGGTAGGGTGTTGCTACTATATGATTAACTCCATATTTACGTAAAATTTTGTCAAAAATCCTTGATATTAAGTGTGATCCACCATCGCTTATAACAAGACGGGGGTATTCCGAATCTAGGGAATATATAATTCTTAAATAGCTTTATCACTACTCGTGTCTCGTTTGTGGGAGAGGTTATAGCTTTAATCCATTTAGACACATATTCAACAACTACTAAGATATATTTATTTCCTAGGGAGGATGGAAATGGCCCCATAAAATCAATACCCCATACATCGAAAAGTTATACTTCCTCAATGTTCCTTAAAGGAATTTCGTCACGTCTTGATATGGTTCCAGTTTGCTAACATCTCTCACATCTGAAAATGTAAGCATGAACATCACGTGATATTGTAGGCCAGAAGAGGCCAACTTGGAGAAATTTAGCATATGTTTTAGAAGTGCTTGCATGTCCTCCATGGGGTGCAGAGTGACAATGTTCTATGATATTTCTTACCTCTTCTTCCAGAACACAACGACGAAAAATACCGTCAGTACCTCTTTTAAAAAGAAGTGGCTCCTCCCAATAAAAATTTCCTACATCATTGAAGAACTTCTTTTTCTGTTGATAGTTTAGGTCAGGAGGTGTTATATCAACAACTAGGTAGTTAACAAAGTCAGCGTACCAAGGTACATTGCTCACTATTAAAGCTTCCTCATAGTTCTTATAAGGATCCAAGTTATCTTCTCCAATTGTGTCTATTTTGGCTATTGGTTTTTCATAGGAGAAATCATCATTTATGGGTACTAAATCTGGTTTTAGGTATTCAAGCCTAGAAAGGTGATCAACAACTACGTTTTCTGTGCCTTTCTTGTCTCGAATATCTAGATCAAACTCTTGTAGTAAAAGGATCCATAGAAGTAACCTAGGCTTAGCGTCCTTTTTGATTAATAGTTAATGAATAGCTGTATGATCTGTATAGACTATAATTTTAGCTCCTACCAGATAGGATCAAAATTTATCAATGGCAAAAACTACAACTAGGAGTTCCTTTTCAGTTGTTGCATAATTAAGTTGGGCAACATCTAGGGTTCTATTTTCATAGTAAATCACATGTAATTTCTTATCTTTTCTTTGACCTAGAACAGCTCCCACAGCGAAATCACTAGCATCGAACATGATTTCAAAAGGTTCGGTCCAATCTGGGGGTTGCATAATAGGTGCTGAAATTAGTGCTTGTTTCAAAAGGTTAAAGGCCTCAATACACTTTTCATCGAAGATAAATTCAACGTCTTTCATCAAAAGACCAGTTAGAGGTTTGGTTATTTTAGAGAAGTCCTTGATAAAGCGTCGGTAAAAAACGGCATGTCCAAGAAAACTCCAGACTTCTCTAATGGTCTTAGGTGGTTTTAGGTTTTCTATGACTTCTATTTTTTCTCTATCAAATTCAATACCTTTTTCAGAGGCTATGTGTCCTAAAACTATACCTTCAGTAATCATGAAATGATACTTCTCCCAGTTTAACAAAAGGTTTACTTCTACGCATCTCTCTAGAATTTTCTCAAGGTTAACGAGACAGTTCTTAAAATCGAATCCGCATACCAAGAAGTCATCCATAAATACTTCCATAATCCCATCAAGATAATTTATGAAGATTGACATGATGCAACACTGTAAAGTAGTTGGAGCATTATAGAGTCCGAATGGCATTCGTCTATAGGCAAAGGTTACGTAAGGGCATGTAAAGGTTACTTTTTCTTTATCTTCAGGGTGAATAAGTATTTGGAAGAATCTCGAATACCCATCTAGATAACAAAAGTTAGAATGTGTAGCTAGACATTCCATCATTTGGTCTATAAATGGTAAGGGAAAATGATCCTTCCTAGTTGCCTTGTTTAGCTTTCTGTAATCTATGCACATATGCCAACCTCCTTCTATCCGTTTTTCTACATGTTCACCTTTCTCGTTTAGCACGACTGTGATGCCTCCCTTTTTAGGTACTACGTGCACAGGGCTCACCCACTTACTATTAGAGATTTGATAAATTATACCCGCCTCTAGCAACTTAAGAACTTCTTTCTTAACAACATCACTCATTATAGGATTTATCCTTCTCTGATGTTCTCTGGAGGGTTTTGAATCTCCCTCAAGTAAAATCCGATGCATACATACGAATGGACTTATACCTTTTAGATCAAAGATATTATATCCTAAAGTTGAGGGATATTTTCGTAAAACATCTAAGAGTTGGTTTGTTTCTTCTTGGTTTAAGGTAGCATTGATTATAACTGGACATTTCATTCCTTCATCTAGAAACTCATATCTTAGATTCTTGGGTAGTTCTTTAAGTAATAAAAGTTGGTTTATTAGGGCATGGTATATGATATGGAGTAAGGGCTAAACATTCTTGAAGGTTATCATCAATGTAGGATTCCATCTTTTCAAATCCATCATCTCCCCTTATGAGGATTGAAGGTTGCTTGATTGTTTTTGTGGGTTATTCTTAATTTAGTTCCCTAACGCATTCATCAATCATGTTTATGGCATAACATGCATTTCCTATTACTGGTGCCATAAGAAATTTTGAAAGAATAAATTCTATCTTTTCATCACCTACTTCAAAAGTCAACTTCCCTCTCTTGAAATCTATTATGGCTCCTGCAGTTGATAAGAACGGTCTACCTAAGAGGATTGGGATTTCGTCATCTTCTTTTATGTCCATGACAACTAAATCAGTGGGGATATACAATTTGCCGATCCAAACCGGGACGTCTTCTAATATACTGATTGGATATTTAATAGATCTATCGGCTAACTGAAGAGGCATCTTAGTAGGTTGCAATTCTCCTAAGTTTAATCTCTCACAAACTGCCAGAGGCATTAAGCTCACACTAGATCCTAAGTCCAGGAATGCTTTGTCGACCATGTGATTTCCTAAAATACAAGGTATGGAAAAGTTTCCAGGGTATTTCTCTTTCTTAGCAAGGTTATTTTCGGAAATATAATTGCATTACAAGGGTTTGGGATCGTCAAGCCTACGTTTGTTAGTTAGGATGTCTTTGAGGAATTTAGCATATGATGGTATCTGGGTGATGGCTTCGGTGAAAGGAATCTCTACATGGAGTTTCTATATTATTTTTATGAATTTTTTATATTGGTTGTTAATTTTATTTTTCTTAAGTCTTTGCGGATATGGTATTGGTGGTTTGTATGGTGGGGGTGGTACATAAGTTTTATCTATGGCTTCTCCTTTATCTTTATCTTTCTGTTTTTCAGATTCCACTGGTTCCTCTACTTCGTTTGTAGGCACAACACATTTCTTAGAAGTTTTGGATTCATTCAATGCTGGGTTGACAGGTTCATCGTAAGCAGTCCCACTTGGTAAGGTAATGGCATTGGCTTGTCCTTAAGGGTTTGATTGAGGTTTTCCAGGAAATCGCCCTTCAAGCGTAGTTTGGAGGGTTTGTTCGAGAGCTACCTGAGAGATATGGGTTTCAAGAATTTTATTGTGGGTGACTATTTCGTCAACCTTGGTTCCTAATTGTATGATTAATTCATTTACATGAATATTTTGGTTTAGGAATTCTTTGTTTTGATGGGTTTGAGCCGAAATGAAATTTTCCATAATTTTATCTAGGTTCGGCTTTGGGGGTACAACTTGCATAGGTTGGTTTTGTCTCTAGGCTTGAAAACCCGATGGTCTTGGAGGTGCTAAATTTTGGATAGGATTATTGTTTTTATAGGAGAAGTTTGGGTGATTCCTCTATCCAGGGTTGTAAGTATTTGGAAATGGGTTTCCTTGGGCATAGTTGACTTGTTATGTGCTTGTTTCATTTAACAGATTGCATTCAGCTGATTAGTGCCCTTCGGTTCCACATATTTCACATTTCGGGTGGTCTATTGCTACAGTAGCTGGGTTTGAAGACATATGTTCAACTTTAAGGTCTAAAGCGTCCATTTTGGCTTGCATCATGTCTATAGAACTTATCTCATGTATTCCTCCTTGGGTCTTTTTCTTCTCTACCGATGCTCGTTCAGTTCCCCATTGATAATGACTTTGGGCCATATCTTCGATGAGAGCGCAAGCGTATGGGTAGGGTTTATTCATCAATGCACCGCCAGCGGCAGCGTCGATGGTCATCTTAGTGTTATAAATGAGTCCATTATAGAAGGTATGAATGATTAACCATTGTTCTAGGCCATGGTGTGGACAAGCTTTTAATAGGTCTTTATATCTCTCCCAAGCTTCAAAAAGTGATTCTCCTTGGTTTTGAGTAAATCTGGTGATCTAATTTCTAAGGACAACAGTCTTATTCGGGGAAAATTATCTGGAAAGGAACACTCTCCTAAGGTATTCCCAGGTTGTTATGGAATTGGATGGAAGGGAATCTAACCAAGAACGTGCTTTATCACTGAGGGAGAAAGGGAATAGTCTTAAACGAATTGCCTCAGGTGTAGCTCCGCTGGTTTTAAAAGAGTCAGTTAATTGGATAAAGACTTTTAAGTGTTGATTTGGGTTCTCTGTAGCGAGACCCGCGAATTGGTTTTGTTGTACTAATTGTAATAGAGAAGGTTTCAGTTCGAAATTATTAGCAGGAATAAAAGGGTTTAATATACTATAACTGGGTGGGCGTAGCTTCTCTAAACTCTTCTGAGTAAGAGACGTGCGCGGGCGTAACATTCGAGTTCCATTAAAGGATCTAATTAACTTCTGGTGCTGCAATTTCTTCGCATTTACTGGGTTAATAAAGCCTTAGTCTAGACGGTGTAACAACAGGGTACGAAATTTGACGTAATTGATCCCCGGAAGCGGTGCCAAAAACTTGATGCGGTATTTTCATAAGTACACGAAACGCGTCAGAGTAATATAAAAGATTATCGATCCCATAAAGACCAAATGTCAATCTATCGATTTCTGTTGTTACGATGTTTATCTAAGGTAAAACAATTCAGGGGTTTATGAGTACACAGTGAAAGTAAAGTACGAAGATATAAATTCAGATAAAAACAACAGGCTTGAATGTAATTCACACAGTATAATAATATTCCAAATGATTCTAAATAGAACTACTTATAGGGCAATATTTTCTACTCATGAAAAGAACTAATTTAACAGGAACTGTCACTTTCGCGTATTCAGAACCGAGTTTATTCTTTAATCAATCCCTCTTATTGTCACTTACAAAAAGGTGCGCATTGCATTAAAGTAATAACCCTATTTTTAAGAAATATAGTTTTTTGACTTAGTTGAAAAGTAATTTTGAATTGGAACTTCTAACCAAAAGAGGACTAGACCTTTAAACCCATAAACGCGTCCGAAAAGAGTTTTGAAATAGTTTTTCTAAAAGTGTTAAAATATTACTACTTAATTGAACAAAGCGCTTTCGCTTCCTTTGAACAACTAAGAATACCCAAGTTTAACTGAAGGTTGGACGACTTTCGATCTTACCCAACAAAAATAAAGTGCAGAAAACTTGTTAAAAACCAAAACAACCCTTAAGTATTTCTACAGACACATTATATGGAACATCACTTTAACTATGATCCTTAAATTCTAACCTTTAAATTTTAGCCAGACATGGAAGTGTAAACATTCATGTTAAAATAGATCATGTTAAACTAGATTCTTAAAGTAAAAGGCTTTAAAAGACAATTAAATAAAGCAATTAAATAAGTGCAAGACAAGGAAATAAACAAAGTAAAGCGAGTGCAATGAAATAAATTAAGTAAATTGAGTTTGATGAAATAAATAAGGTAAAGAAAGACTTATAAATAAAAACCTGCTCCAAATCGGAGGCTTTAAATCAGGTACAACTGGAAATAAATGCGACTGAAAATGAAAATGGCGGCAGGATTAACTTCTACCAAAGTGCTCCAAACTCGATTACAGACTCTATCAATAGTGTGATAAGTCTTCGATGTGAAGGGATTATAACTTACAAAATCTGACAGTATATGGCTTAAGTTTGTAACTAAGCTTGGATGAAAAGAAAATGAAACTAGAACCTCCTATTTATAGAAGAACAATACTCCATGGAATTACCAAGGTTCCCCCTAACTCCTTTTGGGAGGGACACCATTTAACAAGCGTGGAGCCCGCCATGGCCCCTATGGCACCGTCCATGTGTACAAGGGTTGGAAGTTGAGGAGAACATGGTAGTTGAAGGAAGTTGGAACCAATCCATGTCATGGCCTACCCTATGGCGGGCACCATGCTGGATGCCATGTGTACAATTTGCTCAAAAACTTGATTTCTTGCTCGTTTTTCTTCATTCCTTCAAAAGGGGCTCTAGATAATCAAAGTACCTGGAAAAAAAACAAAAACATAACACAAGAAAATGACAATAAAAAATCTAACAAACATGTGCAATCTGAGTCAAATATGCAATGTGTTTTAGTGTTATCAGGATCCCGTGGAGTACCACGGACGTGAGGGGTGCTAATAGCTTCCCCATTCGTAATCAACTCCCTTACCTAGACTTGGTAACAATACCATGTTTTTTGTACTTTTCCTGAGGTTTTCTTTGATGTTTTCCATTCCATTCTTTAGGATAAATAAATATTCGATGGAGAGTTTATTGTTTCTTTTAGACAGTCCCAGTTGCTAGTATATATTTTGCGAGGTAGCGACAACTTTCGACTCTGCTGGGGAAGAACTAAGCAACTCAGTCCTAGCTCTTGGTTTTTTTCTTTTCTTTAGGTGTTTATTTATTCACTTTACTTAATTTATTTATTGAATTCATTCATTACATTTTATTGCACTTGGATATTCTGGATTTGGTTGCTCTGTTTCTTTGTTGGGTGGGTTGCTACTTGTGATATAATCCCATTACAAAGGCTTGAGCATACACATAGGATTAGAGTGTATAGTCTTGTTTCCTAGGGGGTTGAGGTCCTACTAGTGCATCACGAGAGCCACACCTAGATTAGGTTCACTTGGGAGTAT
Organism: Vicia faba; assembly: GCA_948472305.1. Taxonomy (NCBI): domain Eukaryota; kingdom Viridiplantae; phylum Streptophyta; class Magnoliopsida; order Fabales; family Fabaceae; genus Vicia; species Vicia faba. The sequence continues at coordinate 1,134,303,849 of OX451741.1, read as the reverse complement.
TGTTGTTATACGTGGATGCATTATGACACTGTACTTTCACTTGGACTATCGACTCTGGAAAACCTTTAGGAACCTATATCCAAGATTAGAACTCGTCTGTGAGAAGGGTTTGGGCCTCTTGACAAGAAAACTTAACTTTCATCATACCTTGGTTTTCTTACAAAGGGGAACTTTTGAACCTGTGTTATTCACACTGTTCAAAGATTTAGTAGAACAGTTATCCAGATTGTGCCAAGTTTTGATCCCATGCTTTTGGATTCATAAACATCATGACATACTTGTGACATACATGTTCATTTCATTTCCATGGAACCTTTTCTTTGATCCTTCTACCAATCTCATTCCTCAGAGATGGACACTAGAAAGAAGGATACCATCAGCTACAATGTTCAGACGCTAGTTCAAGCTGAGGTCAAGAAGTCTATAGATGAAGCTCAGAAAGAAGATTTTTACAACCTTAAGCTTCAAGAAGAGATTCATAATCTGGAAAATGTTATCAACATAAGAGATAAACTCATCAAAGAGCTGACTGAGAAGCCAAAAACAAAGCAACAAATAAGCTCTTCAAAGAAGCCCAGCAGTGGAGTAATGAGAATCTAGGTATGGGTACCCTTGCTAATGTAGAGTTTAGGGAAACATCTTAGGTTTTCTACTTTGTATTTTTGATGATCACCATTAGACTTGTTGATTGGGATCTCTTTGCTTTGTATTTTGTAGCCTTTAGACTCTTGACTTTGTACTAAACTCATTATGATAATCTTAAATGTCACCTTTTGTTGTGTTAATTATCTCTCGCTTAAAACTTGAATCCAAGTTCGGGGTCCTTAGAAATGAACTGAACATGCCATTTTCATATACATTCATACATTTCATGCACACATTCATAACGCGTGGAGTTATATTCTGATCTTGGGTTTTCTCTTCAGAATCGCAAACCTGACTTCTCGCCACAATTTAAGATTAGCTATGGAGAAACTACATGGGGAACTGTTTGAGGTAAGGACCCAGTTAGGCTATTTTATGGTAGACATACAAGCTATGGCTCGTGGTCAGGATTTTCTTAAGGAGGAAGTCAATCAGTTGAAGACTCCGATGAGCATGGTCATGGAAATTCTGAAGACAGTGTTGAAGAAGGAAGGTAATCCTATACTTGATGATGCAACATAAGTTGTTGCTTCTCAGCATCCGTTGGGATCTCCTTCAGATCAAAGACGACCTCGTGGATCTCTTATGCAACCTTGGGTTCCAGAACTTCCTCATCAGTAGCCAATTCTTGTTCCCCAAGTGGATCCAAGGGGAAAGACATATCGACAAAAACATAAGAAGCTTGAGAAGCAGTTTGATCCTATCCCTATGTCATATGCTCATATGCTTCCACACTTGCTCAAGCTTCATTTGGTTGAGCTATGGACTCTTGCATCACTTCCACCAGCAAAATGGCCTTCTGGTTATGTTGACAATGCCATGTGTAAATTTCACTATGGGGCACCTGGGCATAATATTGAGAATTGCACAACTTTGAAGTACAAAGTCTAGAAGGTAATTGATTCAAAGGCAATTGAGTTCACGCCCTAAGACATGCAAAGAAACCCTACTCTAATTGCTGCAGGAGAAAGGTTTAATTCTATCTTCTATCCAGGGTCCACCTTAGATCATGCTCCACAATCTTGGGTTCCAGAGACTCCACACTATCAACCTCTTCTTATATCTCACCCAAATCAAAAGAGGAAGGCGCGTGAACAAAATTGCTCTCAGAAGAAACAACATACACCAAGGAAGATGGAAATAAAGTTGGATCCAGTTCCAATGACTACCAACAATGACTTCCTCATTTTCTCCACAATTAGTTCATTGAGATAAGGGACTTTTTTCCTCCTCCAACACCTCTTCCTTTGTGATACGACATTAACGTCGGATGTGAGTTCCATTATGGGACATATGGACACTCAATTGATGATTGTAGAGCATTCAGAGACAAAGTTCAAGGCCTCATTAATTCCAAGGCAATCACATTTACTGCAGGTGGTTTGCATATAAATTGAATCCCTTGCCCAAGTGAGCCCTAAGACTGAACAAGTCAAGACAAAGTCAATACTCCTCAACATTGATTATATTTTCATTTCTGTATTTTATGTGTAATTTTTCTTGTTTGTTTTTTACTGTTCTCCTGTGGAAACCTGTTTGTTTTGAAATGAAAATCGCAATTCAATGAGTATGCTTGTCTTGAAGTAATCCATTCATTTCACTCATAATTGTTTTGTTTTCCCGCATTACGATACCAAACTTTATTTCAAATCTCTTGCTAAGGCAAATATTTGAGGGAGGATGGTGACAAATGAAAAATTCAAAATCTCTGAAGCAGGTTTTATTTCGAAAGCATGCTACAAGGAGATAATATTTAACTGAATCCCAGGATATGTGCTAAAATGTTTGTGCCGGTATCATATACTCACTTTATCTTTCATACAAAAATCGATGTTGCACTCTAACTAGTGTTTCGTTCACAAGAAGTGTCGCGACATATTTTCAATAAAAACTTCAAGACTTACATAAGTGTTGCATTAGAATCATCATTCTCAGGATAAACATTTTTCTGTTTGCAAACATTTTCTTAATGACAATGGAGCTTACATAATGAACATCAATTGAAAAGCTTGATTTTGTTGAGTAGAGAGCCAATCACAAAAATGAGGCATGTTTCCTGGGGACCCTGTTGAGAATGAGAAAGTTGCTTTCACGGACTGATTACCCTAAAAGGGGAGGAGTTTGAAGTCTCCATTAAGGAAAGGATATGCCAAGTTCAGCTAATCTGGGGCAATCAAGTCGAGATTCAAATCTCTTGATCTGGGGAAGTTAATTTGAGATTCAAATCTCTTGATATGGGGAAGTTAAGTCGAGATTCAGTGAATCTCTCCAAGAGCCAGGTAACTAGAAGAAGTCACTTCAGAATTGGTAAAAACACTCTAGGTATCATATGCTCATAGGCACTTTTTCAAAGATCCGCCAATCAGAGGAATTATTTTGAAGCTAGAAGATACTGAGGCAGACTATTGCAGGTCACTATGATACGAGAGATTCTCTTGAGGCAAATATATTCATAGACCACATAGTCTAGGGCATAAGTTGTGAATTAGAGGAGTTATAGTTTATCGGTATATTGTTACTAGGAAGCTTTTCTGGTTTCATTTATCCAGCAAGGTGTTATTAGAAGCATTTCTCCCTTTGCCAAAGTTCTCTTAAAAGGTTTTATTATCCCCAACAACAGGCGAGGATGAAGTTGTTCCCTAAGCAGTTTGAAGATGGTGAGAAGTCAGAGGTCTCATCTTTCCCCCTCAAAGTTTGTAATATATTTTGCTGGTCCCCAACAAAAATTGCAGCTTGATGGTTATTAATAATTCAGTTTGTTACTCCCCACATGGATATGATCACCATGCTTTTCCCCAAAGGAGTTTTTCCTGTCATACATTCTTTCATATAGTAATCAATGTATCACATTACATCCTTAAAATGAGTAGTATATCCCGTAAAAGGGTCATTACACCATGGAAAAATTCAAACATGCATCAGAAGCATAAGTTAATTTATTCCTCCCCACAGAATACAACTTGCAAACATCCTTTCAAAACCAATCAGCGGAAGTTTCATTTCCCCCAGCGAAGTCTTGTGCACTCTCATCTTCATTACCCCAGTCGAATCTTGAGTATTATCATTATCACTCCCCAGTATTATCATTACCTTCTTCTCTATAAGTCCATACCAGATGACATTTGATATTTGTCCATTTTATAAGGCCACATTAGTTGACGTCTAGGATACCTCCTTCTCTATAAGTCCATACCAGATGGCGTTTGATATTTGTCCATTTTATAAGTCCACATTAGGTTGTATCTAAGATAACTCCTACTCTATAAGTACATACCAGATGGTGTTTGATATTTGTCCATTTTATAAGTCGAAATTAGTTGACGTCTAGGATACCTCATGCTCTATAAGTTCATACCAGATGGGGTTTGATATTTGTCTGTTTTATAAGTCCACATTAGTGCGCGTCTGTTATTTCTCTTGCTTTGTAAGTCCACACCAGTTGGCGTTTGATTTTTTTCTTTGCTCTATAAGTCTTTTTCAGTTGGCGTTTGATTATTCTTAATTTTGTAAGTCCACACCAATTGGCTTCTTTTATGTTTTTAAGTCCACCTTCGGTTTAGACCTCTCTCAAACTTATCACCCATCTAGATCCTAACATTGAGCTAAGATCACTTGGATATCACCATACACCATTATTAAACCCCAGATTGAAAATTTTATGGTTCTTTTTAGTATTTAAACTCCTTACACCTAGAATGTTCAAAAGGCGAGAGCCAATCTCACTTTCAGGTTTAAGATGATTAAATAGGGGAACTTCTTGCACCCTAAAATTTTCCATATTGATTTTAATCATAATTGACTCATGCTTTACATTCATATGCATTTATTCATTAGGTCAACAATATCACAATCATGCACATAAGTTATGGGATCACATATTTTTTGGTTATTTGGGTTTTCCTTTTAAAATAAGAATAGTTATCTCCCAAAGTTTATATGATCATCATTATCATCAAAGCACAAGGATCAATATTTCCTCAGTGCCAGGGTTTCACCAATTGGTTCATTAGATGATTATATGGAACTAGGGTTTGACTTCATCAAGGCATCAAACCATTATTATTGATATTATAGTCTTTAAGCTCCTCAATATGTTCATTGCTCAAGTCATTTGATCATCCAGACTTTTGTGTGTGGAGATTAGGGTTTTGACCATTCATCAGATAAAATCAGGATTATGGTTTGAGACATCAAGATACAACACTCAATGGAATCACCAAGGTCATCATTTTATGGTCTTAAAATGTCTCAATATGTTAAACATTACCTTATGATCACAAAGTTTCATTTGGTTGAAATTTATTGGATTCAACTACAAGAAGTCAACTGAATGGCCAAAAGTCAACCTTTGACTTTTGAGGTTTTTGGTCAACCATGATCATATCAAGTCAAATTTCATGAAAATATAGAAGATGAATGAATTTGATCAATTTAAATCAAGATAATCAAGAAATGGATCAAAATTGTAAAATTGGGGTTTTAGAAATTTTTCTAAGTACCAAAATTTCATGTTCAAGTAGGTGACTTTTCATGGTTGTAACTTCTTCGTCAAGAATCCATTTTGAGCAAACAAGGGTTAAAATTCAATATTTCGTATGATACTACATCATGGTGAAAATTTTAGATTCAAAGGCATCCCTCAATTTCTTATAGAAATAGGGAAAAATTGGATGTCAAATTGTGAAAAAACTGCCAAAACACTTAGAAAATTTTCTAAGTGTCAAACTGTCTAAACATTGATTTTTGTTGGAAAATTTTCTCCATGATCCAAGATTATTCAATTCAAGTGACCAAAATCAAAGTTGAATTTCATGATCCCATCTTTCCATTGATACATAGAGCAAAGAATTTGGTTGCTTGAGCATGAAGTTATGATGGAGCACAGTGTACATGGAAGAGTTGTTTTGTAGGATATATTTGTATGCCAGTTTTCATGCCAAACCACAAGCTTATCCTCTTGATCCACAAAATCCTTGAGTTGCACCTATAATACTCATAATTTTCTGTTGTTTAGTAAAATTCTAGTATATCAGACTTCATATGTCCTATGACATGTCGAGACATCTGATCTGAACAAACAACATGACAAGGTATAAACATACATAAAAATAGTACTAAAAAGCATAAACAACACACAGGAATTGTTAACTCGGTTCAAAGCAACTCTCATACTCTGGGGGCATACCAAGCTAGGGATAAAGTCCACTATAATAGTATCAATTAGAGGCTTAAATCTTCTGTTTACAAGTTCTCACTTAATCACTACTCGTGTTAACTTTCTATCTAAGACTCACCTAGATATGAGATCCTCCTCAACTCTATCATCAACCACAGACACACTTCCATGACTCAAAACTAGAATACCCACTTCTATGACAATATTAGAAGACTCACTTCTAAAATGATACCTAGCCAAGAACAAGAGTTCATACCACCTTCAGAACTCTTTATATCAACCATATTTTGTCGTGCCTTTATGAGTGGACTTGAGAGAAATCTTCAAGTATCTTTGGAAACTTTACAAATTTGGTTGAAACAACCCTCCAAGTATCAGCACACCATGAGATACACCTTCAGAGGATAACAGATGGCTACAACCTCGACATCAAAATCTCACAGCACCACCAAGAGTTTTCTATCATATACATATGAAGTAAAGCACAAACCAAAAAACTCATCAACAACCTTTAGGCACAACATAAAAACCTTGCACACAAACACCACAATCCTTGTGCAAACAAAACAACCTAGGTTTAAAAATAAATCAAACCCAACACAACAGCTTACCATCAAAGCTACAGGCCTTATAACAACAGACAAGTGAATACACACCCTGTCACAAATAGTCCATCCTCCACTTCAAGGGACCATTAAAATAAAAATATGAAATATCCAAGTTAAAACAACTTTTCAGTAGATACCTCCTTCCTTTCCCATGACCAGAAAGTATCATCCCAGGATCTCACCCAGAAACAGAACAAAATGCTTTCTCTGACACCAATTGAAATTATGGTATATTAGACATCAAATGTCCTAAGACATGTCAAGACATCTGATCTGAATAAAAAACATGGCAAGGTATAAACATCAATAAAAACAGTAATGAAAAGCATAAACAACACACATAAATTTTTAACCCAGTTTGAAGCAACTCTCCTACTCTGGGGGCATACCAAGCCAAGGATAAAGTCCACTATAATAGTATCAATTTGAAGCTAAACTCATATGTTTACAACTTCTTACTTAATCACTACATGTGCTAACTTTCTATCTAAGACTCACCTAGATATGAGGCCCTCCTTAACTCCTTCATCAATCACCGGCAACAATTAGATCAAAACAGTAAGATACACTTCCATGACGCGAAACCAGAAGGCACACTTCCATGAAAATATTAGAAGACTCATTTCTAAAACAATACCTAGCCATGACTCTTGACTAAGAACAATAACTTGGAGTTACTTACAATCTTCCTCCAAGAATAATACTTACTCTTTCTTCACAACTTCTAGGAGAACAGGACCTTACAACTCAAGGAACACAGTCCAACTCACATGTCGAGTGGATCACACAACTAACTCTCCTAGAGAGTGGTACATACTCAGCCCTAATAACTACATCTTTTCATTCACGGTTGGTGGCTTTACCTAGGTTAGAATGCTTTTATTTATAACTTATCTCCCAACTAGATTTGGGCTTAAAATCACAACATATCAGCTGTTACAAATCTGCAGAAGATTTTACAACAAAATAGGTCTTCAATAAAATCTTTCCTAAAAAGTTTCCTTATTTGGAAAGTATATTTTCCTCTAGAATTCTGATTGAAACTTCCAGACCTATAAGTCAGCGCCATAAAGAATTGCATAATATTCCTAGAATATTCTACATATGTTAAATCATAACAGAATTCAACATTCCATCCCAGCTCATGCACGATGTCGTATGACCCTGCATAGGACATCTTATCCGACATGTTGCTCTAGATGTTGAAACATTTCAACTCAACATGTTCTTCATAAAATAGGACTTCTTGCTCAACATGTTCTTCATAGCAAGTAATCACATCCTATTTAACATATTGCTACTATATTTTTTTTTACTAAAATTGATTCCAATCCTAAAAATAGAGAACTAACATTTAGTATGCTCAACATTGCATTACATGAAGAAACCATCATTTTCCCAATTTGCATACCATTAATGGATCAAAAGTGAAAAGTTCATTTTGCCAAAATTCGAAAAGGCCACTTTATGATTCTTGAACCTTGTGAACACAATTTTCTTCTGATCTTACTCCATCTAGACAATCAGAAACAATCCAAGCAATGGCATATCAACAAGTCTTCCCAAATATGTTCATCCAAACCTAAGGCATAAGGCAACTTTTTGGCCATTTTTGTTTGAATTGCACCAATGAGAAGCTATCACCTCTTGCTTAGGATCCAAACCTCTTCTATGATACAAATTCAAGCTCTATAAAAGACAACTCATGCTCATTCATTCAACACACTTGAGTTACACATAGAAACTCCATTAAAACTCCACTTTTCCACTAAAAAAATCTTATCTTTGAAATTGCTAATTCCTTCAAGTTTCTTGCAATTTTTCCACTCATTCACCATACATACACTTCATACAACCTTCTGTGTGCAATAGATTGATGTTGTAACACCATATCTGAGCCATCCAACTTTCACTTTTTCAACTTGCAAGTTGATTTGGTTGGAAAGATTCAGACAGTCTCAAAGCAAAGTAAGAATTGCAATACACTCCTGGAGGTTCAAGGAAGCTATCCATATTGTTTTCCATCTTTGAAAGTACTTGTAAAGGAGTGACGGTCTCCCTCTGTTAGGTGAGTTTTTGCTAACTTGGAACTCATACATACGTGCATCATTTTTAAATTTTTTTGACATAGTTGTGTTAGTTTTAATGTGAGGAGTGAAAGACATGTGATTTTGGACATTGGTTATGAATGTTCATGATTTAATTTCGCTTTAATTTTTTAGAGTTTCCACGATTTCCCCCAAAATTCATGTTGTTCTTTGATTTTCAATAAAAGTTAAACATATTCATAATCCTCAGAAAATTATAAGGGGAATGGTATATTTATTTGTCTTTTTTGGTGCTTAAATGATAAAACAAAAAATTCTCATGTGTAATACAGTGGGAGAACTGACTTTAGGTTTTGCATTTTATCGCAAGTGTTGCGGATAGCAAGAGTCACCACCGACTTTTCTTTTATCCAATAAAGGAAAGGGTGAAAAGAACAGGAAAAACCTTTTGAGAATTTTTTGAGTAAGGGGGTATGTTATGAAAATGGAAGGTGTTAGAACCCTTTTCATCCGTAGTTATCTACGGGATCTTAATCGCTAGCTCACTTTTTGAAATTCTTTGTGTTTGTGTATGTTTGAAAATATTTTGAAAATGCCTAAGTACGACAATTTTGTAATGATTCTCGTATCATTGAGAATGTATACAAAATGTTTGTTCTGAAAATATTTATTGAAAGAAAGTGTTGTTTTTGAAAGTGTTTTTGAAAATGCCAATGTAAGGCAATTTTTTTTTATAATAACCCTTGTATCAGTCTTCAAGAGTGTTTATATAGCATTTTTGAAGGTGGTTGTTTTTTGAAAGTGTGAGGTGAAAAAATTCTTTTAGTTTGTGAGCAAGTGATTACGAGCGATCTACCTACTCAGTAAGCCTTTGTTCTTTTCCTCCTCCTTTAGATAGTGCTACCTTATTGTTACTTGGTAGGAAGCCCTATCGTTGGATGTGAGGGACAGACGTGGGTCATCGTACAGTCATATAAGGCAACTTGTAGGAAGCTTTAGCAATTTTCATAAGGGACTAAGATCATTTACCAAAGGAAGCATCGAAGGGTCCTCGAGGGACTATGATATTTTAATAGAGGGTATTTTCTAAAGCATCCCACATTCGAGGGACATGACTGTTTTATCCGAAGGAAACAAGTGAGGTTATCCTAGAGGTGCGTGTTTGAGAAGTTATTTGTTTTTAGTTAATTTATCTTGGATTATGAATGTTTACATACTGTGAAATTCTCTAGGGTTTTTCTGTTGATGGACTTAATGATTTGGATAACAAGCCTGTCAGAATTTCATTCCCATATTGGGCTTCTGACTTTCTGTTTTTCTATTTTTCTGATATTTGTTTCTGTTTGTGGCCTCTATTGAAATTTGTTAATGCAGCCTTGTTTGTACTTGATTTTGTTGAGCTGTAATGTTTTACTACTTTGTCTTACTGTGAACCAAATGAACCACCCCTTTTGTGTGTTTGTTGGAGATTTGTAGTAAACATAATTGTTGGCCCATGATTAATCATTGAAACTCTGATTTTATTGTGAAACAAAAAATATACGAGGCTTATTGTTAGGCTCGTTTGCCATTCTGACTTTACTGGTTTTCTGTGAACTCAGTGCTATTGGGTTGAAGCTGTGATTCTGTTATGCTTGTTTTTGGGCTGGAACTGTGATGGAATTATGAGTTTAATCTTTGTCTCTTATTGATTTGTCTCTTGTGAACAAATATTCATTTTTGATTTGCAATATATGAATTGTTGCCCATGATTAAACCTTGAAATTCTGATTTTATGAGGCTTTAATGTATGCTTAAACATGACTGAGAAACAACCCTTTTTCTGATTCCTTGAACAGAACCCTAATGATGAAATTGTGAAAATACTCTTTGAAAGTTTCAAGTTTATGTTCATGTATTTTATTATTTTGTACTAACATGTCTTCTTTCCTTGTTTCATGTATGGTTGATGAGAAAAAGATGGAGCTTTGGAAAAGATTAAGAAGAAAATCGTGGTAGCTATGGAAGAGATTGGAAGAAAAACAACAGATGAAGAATTGAATCTTGGCCAATAGAATCTAATAGGATATCTTAGGATTTATAATTCTCTTTGGTTTGGTCTTGTAAAAGAAATACTTGATATTGTAATTGTTATGAACTTATAAGTTTAAACTGGAATAATGATGAATGAGTGTATCTTTTTACCACTTGGACTTGTAATTCTCAACCTTTTTTGTTTTAAGTCTTGTAATGAAACAAACTTAGAAACAATGTAACTTTATTGTAACAACTTGCAAATTATTTGAAGTTTTTAATGAATCCCTTTACTATTGTTTTATGTATGGAGTGTTGTAACTTTGACCATGAATGTAATTGAATAGACTTGGAGGGAATTTGAATTCCACGACTGAGTAACTTTTCACATTAAGAATTTGAAAGAATACTTTCCATATGAACACTTGAATTACGGGCAAAAGAAATTGAAAACAAAAAGTGCCTTATAAACTTGGATTAAATGGAGTTGAATAGTGATGAATGACACTTGAAATTGAACTTGATGAACATATAAACCAAAGGTTGAACTCCCATGATAATCCCAAAAGATCTCTTCACTTGAACTTGCATCATAACTTCACCATTTGAACTCAAAAATTGAACCAACAAATACCCAAAAATCCACTTGATTTTTAGAAACCAAATAGAATCTTTCTAATTAAAATCCACATAGAATCTCTCCTTAATCACTGAGCTTAAGAATTATATATTTCCTTTGAAGAATCTTTGAAATAGATAAGAATGGAATCAATTAATAAAACCTCGAGTGAACCTCATTTGATGATTGAAGGTGTACTTAGCTAATACTCATGATGATGATGCTTCCAAGATTTTTCTATGAAAGTTGTCACAGATTCAATAATCAAAAACCATAGCACAAGAACCAATACATGGGAGAAACATGATTCACTTTCTTGAAACACTTGCAACCCTGAACCCTTGATGAAACAAAAAAAATTAGTTGGCATGTCTTGAAGCCTGAGAAGCCTTCGTAGCCTTGAGTAGTTGAAAACCCTATGAGAATGTCTTGAAGAAAAGGGAGGGAAAATTTTGGGGTACAACACCATCAAAGCTTGAAATATGTTTGTCACGAATGAAGAAGATGAATAATGTTTGTTGGCGCGCACTTTTTTCAATTTAAAACAAAAATCCAATTTATAATATATTTAATACAATGTGTTTTATTCATGAATGATTAGCATGGTATGGTGGATAGGTGAGTTGTGTGAAAGTGAAAGGTTTGGGGTTCGAATATCCCTCGCTCCATACCCTTTGTTTTAATTCTCTTTTTCCCTTTGTCTTGTTTTAGTGCTATTTTTTATGGGCTTTGCTACTCTAGGCCTGAAGCATTTCATGAACTTACAACCTTATTTTTTTAAATATCAAAAAATGTGTTTTCCTTTAACTTTAACTTAGGGTTTCATTTTGATACCATGTTTTGATGATTTGTTTTCTTTTAGTACGTCTTGATGTCACTCTTTGATGATAGACGTTTTGTCTTGATAATTTGATAGTGATGATGTTTTATGCTTGATGCACACTTGTTGCTTAATTAAGGTTTAACATGATACCATGATCTAATGTTTGTTCTTGATAATTATGTCATTACTTTTTTATGATACTTTGAGACCTTGATTTATGAAGTGTTTATTAATTTTGGTTTGTACATGTGTTTAAAAACCCTAGCTTTAGGAGAACCTAAATGTCATGTTTCTTTGAATGTTTGTTTTGATGCCATTTGATTTTGTTAACTACTTGCTAGACTTGCTTGTATGTTTGTTAGTAGTTGTATTAGGTTTACAACACTTGTATTTATTGTTTGATCCATGATTATTTGGTTGATGACCTAATTAATTCTTAGATGCCTTGCCATGTTGTGATGATATCCTTAATGTTTGAAACCCTAATTATCCAAAGTTGCTTCCATACATGATTATTTGATGCCATGCCTTGATTGATGTTTGATAACATGTCCACATGCTTGCTTAATCTACATGTTCTTGAATATACTTTCATCATTATACTTGTTCAACCTCAATGATTTATCTTTGACTTGCCTTGGCATGAGTTCTTTCTTAATACATTCCCATTCTTGATTCATATATGTTGATCTTCTTTAGGGTTTTATCTTAATTTCATCATGCTTAGATGATTGATGATTTACCTTGAGTATTTATTGATTAATTTTAGTTTCCCTTTATTTAACTTGTCTTAGCACGTTTAAATGTTTGAATTTTGGTTTATACTTGATTACTTCTTTTGCTTAGAGCTTAATGAAAATCTTTGTATTGTTTAGTCAACTTTGACCTTTGTCTTGATGATTGTTCATTTTTCATGTTGTTGATCATTACATATTTGTGTTCACATGTTCCCTTATGACTTCTTAATTCAAACTTAATCTTTAATTAAGATTGAACTAATATAGGCGTTAGGATTCTATCCAAGTATGCCAACTTCAAATAGGGTTCCCCATTTCAATCCAAACTTTAAGTTCATCATGGCATGGAAAAATTATGTTAGATCCCCTTCAATATCAACCTTAGGTCCACTTTTCATTCTCACATTAGGGTTTCAAGTTTCTCTTTTAGATTTTTTCTTTCTTATTTTTTCATTGCATAAATTAAAACAAAAATTTCTTTTATTAATCAAAAATCCAAAAACAAAAACACTTAATCATTATCATAACCCTTTTCAAAACTAAAGGTGTGAAAGTAGCTAAGTGCACTTGGATGGGGACCACTTACTATTCTCCACTAACAAAAGCACTCCAACAAATCCAAATCATTTTTTTCTTATGGCCTTTTCTCTTTAAAATATTTTCGAAAAGGATATGTTAATTCCATCCTACATAATACAATAATCCATAAGTCTCCAAAGGTCAAGAGGCAAATATTAATTGTTAGAATGCGAACTTGGCATCATCTATAAAAAACACACAACAAACAAACATTTTCAAGAAGAACTACAGTGTTCTGATTCCTTAGGGATACATAGGCACGAGGTTTTACGACTAAGGCGAACCCACTAATAAAATCCTTTTATTTTTCCTTAATAAAACTATTTTCCTTTTATTAAGTTTATCCATGCATTTTCCCTTAGAAAGTAAGTTTTCAAATATGTACACCCTTTGATTAGCACAACAAGAGTGGATCTTGTGGAGTACCACAAACGCGAGGGGTGCTAATACCCCCCTTGTCTAATAGAATCCCTTACCTAGACTTGGTTACAAGACCATGTTCTTTTCCCACTTCTTGAGGATTTTTTTGATGTTTTCCTTTCCCTTCTTTAAGATAAATAAATATTCGATGGCGACTCTGTTGTTTCATTTAGACGGTCCCATTTGTTAGTATTTTTGTGAGGTCCAAGTTCCACAAAATCAAGGGGCACCACAGAGGGTTACTACCAACTCAAGAATGAGATAGAGTGTCTGATCAAAGTGGGTCACCTAATGAGTATGTCAAAGGATACTCTTCCAAAATTCCATGTGGATATAACTCCCAGGGGCGAGTTGCCTCGCGGAGTCCCGGGTCCAAAAAGGGAGACGGCGACTAATCTGTATGCCACACTCTCAATACCACCACACGAGGATTCGTCGAAGTAGAAGAGACCAGTTCTTCTTAAAAAAAGATATGCTCTTCAAATCTTAAACATCAAATTCTTTCTCACCAACTCTGATTTGGGCGTGCTAGAAGTCCTACTAGTTGAAATTGTTTTTTAAGAAGGATGTTGCAGACATTCACCCACATAATTATAATCCCATGGTCATCACTGTGAGATGTAATGATTGGGAGATTAAGAGGATACTAATTGATCAGGGAAGATTTATAGACATCATCTACTAGGACGTTCTTGAGAGACTTGTCTTGGACTTAGAGGACCTTAAAGCCTTCCAAGGATCATTGGTGAGATTTTTGGGTGAGCAAGTGCATGCGAAGGGTTATATAACATTGAAGACCACCTTGGGATTAGAAAAAAATGCCGAGTAGATTAAGGTAAGGTATCTTGTCATATATGTACCTTCCTCATATAAATGATTATAAAGAAGCCTACATTAAACCAACTGGAGGCCACCCTGTCTACCTTATATCTATGCATAAACTACCCACTCCCAAGTGGGTGATTCAGGGTCATCCAAGAGGATAGAAGATAAAAAATAAGAGCTAAATATAAAGCCTGAAGATGAAGAAGATTAATATTGTAGGTGTGATCATTATAGGTGTACAATTGGAGGGACAAACCATGAGGATAAGCCCCCTAAGATGGATACCTAATATCTTTATTCTGGGAGAACATAAAGGCAGAGGAAAAGATCTTTATTTAAAGCTTTTAATTGTTTATGTGTCAAGCCATGTTTTAGATTAGTTTAATTTACTATTTTGTTTTATTTAGGTGAGTTACAATCTTTGACACTTTTTAAGTTAAATTCATGACATTATTTGTTTTGTGGAGTGCATTATTTTCCTTGCGTCGGTGACAAGGTGCATGGGATTTTAATGAGATCCATTACGTTATTATGTGGATTGAGATTATTGTTGCTTTATTTACAGGCAACTCAGGAGTGAGAGATATTTTATCAAAACCATCCTATGAGGCAACCACATATGTTGGATCCTCATGTAGAAATATTTTTCACCCTTTACGATGATTACATGTGTTGTATCATCATGAAGGAATCCTTTCCGCCCCTCGAGGAGATCACACATGTTGAATCCTTATGCCCGATTCCTTTCCACTCATAAGGAATATCAAGATCCTCAGGCAAAATCCCTTTCTCTCCAAGATAATGGCTAATTCCATGTTGCAAAGTAATCCACATAAATAAAAGGAAAGTAGACGAACACGTCATTTAAATTAAGAGCCGAGGGGGCTCTTGGGAAAAATAATTACATAGACCCTTTATAGGACACCATTACAAAATGGATGCTACAATTAGTAATAAGGGAGACCTAAACTCATTGATGCTCCAAATAATTCCCAAGGTGAACGATATCTTTGGTATCCTGATGATTAGTTAAGGTGTCCTAACCAACAGGCGGGACATCCTCCTCATCCACTAACTGTTTGTTGCAAACCACCTTGAGCAAGACCGTTTGACTCAAGTCTAATCCCAGATAAAGTAAAGTTATATGCTCCTTAAAGTGCTCAAAATACCGATCAGAAGTTTCCACCAGGTCACCTTTTAATGCAAATAGTTCTCCTTGAGTTTTTTCAAAGAGTTGAGAACCCCCTCGAGAGATCCCTTAAATCTCTTTTATGTGGTGGCGTGAGCCTATGCCGTCAGCGCCACCATTTTGAGTAATATATTAAAAAAAATTACCTTTCATCAAGGCCTTCACTATATATTGACATTGGGTGATGTGCCATTAGGCCATTGCAAGCTTGGATTTCGATTCACCAACAGCTTGAGTATACTTCTCCCATTGGACCCATTCCATCAAAAGGCCTCTTAACAAGTGGCTTACAGCGATCCTCTGCAGCTTGAGCGATGATTTACCATGAAGGACTTTGTAATTAGTGGGAAAATCCTTGGTAAAAATAAGGTGACTACGGTGAACTTGAAGCATCACTCCACAAAAAGGCTGAGGGAGAGAACCATCCTTCATTGGAAAGGACTCCCTATCAGTCCTACCTTCTCCAACAACCATTAGCTGATCTCCCTTCAAAAAATAAGAAGAAACCTCTCATTGATTTTGGATTTTATGAAGAAACCTCGCCACACCTTTTTCCCTCCATTATCATTCAGCCACCTGGTTGACTCTAAGAACTCTCTATTGATTGGCGCTCGAACTTCTTCCTAGCCAGACGCTCCTTCCTCTCAGGAAGTGGAATTTACACAATTTCCTGCAAGAAAGTCATTCAAAAATATAAGATTGCGTAATGCACAAACAACCTCAAAGAAATTTTTTCCCGACCACAAACTTACCTAAGTATTCATCTATCCTACTTTTACCAAAATGCCAATTTACATCAGTGAAAAGGTTGATCCAAGCCTGAAGTTCCAGATTTTTAAATTGCTCAAAGAGTTTAAAGACTGTTTTGCATGAGACTACAATGAAATGTTGGGACTTGGTAGAGATCTGGTGGATTTGAAGCTACCGATTCGACAAGATAATAGGCTAGTGAAGCAGATGTCGAGCAGCTTTGCAGCAAAAGTAATGTCAAAGATCAAAGAAGAAATTGAAAGGCTTTTGAGAAACGAGTTCATAAACACTGCTGATATGTCAAATGGTTGGAAAATATAGTTCATATTATTAAGAAAAATGAAACTCTTAGAGTTTTTATAAATTTTAGAGATCTTAATATTTCTACTCTAAAATAAGAATATACAATACATGTAGTAGAAATATTAGTTGATTTAACAACAAGTTTTGAGTATTTAATTATTTTAGATGGTTATTATGGATATAACCAAATCTTCATTGAATAAGAAGATATACTGAAAAATGGAATTTTGATGTCCTGGGGCCTTGGAAACCTATGAATGGGTAGTGGTGACTTTTGGCCTGTAGAATATTTGGGCTATTAAAGCAGCGTTACAACTTTTTGCATTGGTGACCAGTTTAAAGATAAACTTTCATAAGAGCTTGTTACTCGACATTAATATATCCTAATTTTGGTTGGAGGAAGTAGCATATATTTTGTAGTGTCGAATTGGTGATTTTCCTTTCAAGTACTTGTAATTACCAATTACTGGAGACCCATGAAGGGAGGGTTTTGGAAACCGATACTAGACGCGGTCAGGAGCAGGCTGTTTGGGTGGATCCAAAAGCACCTATCTATTGGTGGTAGAATTGTCTGGTTGAAATCTTTCCAATACACATTACTAGTGTACTTTCTTACTTTCTTCAAAGGTATATCAGGTATAATCTCTAAACTCGAATATCTTTTAAATAAATCTTACTGGGTGGGGTCATGGACACTAAGAAAATAAATTGAGTCCAGTGGGAGAAAGTAAGTCTTAAAAAGGAAGATGGGGGCCTTGTAATTAAAATTCTAAAGGCCTTAACTTGGCCCTGCAAGGTAAAGGGGAATGGAGGATGCGAATAGGAAAAACTAGTCTTTGGTTCAGCGTGTTAGCGAGTAAATATGAAGAGTCAAACAGTAGAATCAATAGAGAGATGGATACTATTCTAAGTTGTGGAAATACTTCAGAAGATTGAAAATAGTTTGTGGGTGTTCCAACTTTAACTAGTTCTCAAGGAAATTGAGATTAAAAGATAGAAATGGAAAAAATGCTTGGTTATGGGGTAGACATAAGTACTCAATAAAAGAAGCTTATGATTTAATAATGGATGTAATATCTCTTGAAAATCATGAGAACTTTATTGTTGTTTGGAAAAACCTTATCCCATTTAAGATTGCGGTGTTGGCTTGGAGACATTTGCAGAACAGGAACCCCTTGAAGGATAATCTTTTTAAGAGAGGTATATTTTGTGAGTCTCACTCTGAGTTCTCATCACAATTTGAAATAGATGAAAGTGCCTCTCAATTATTTTCTGATTGTCCATTTTACTTTGTGGTGTGGCTTAAAATCCTTTCTTGGCTGAATAATTCAACTGCTATGCATAATTATGCTCTATCACACCTATATTAATTTTGTAGGGCTGCTAGGCAGAGGTAGAGTGAGGGGTCATATGTTTTCAATTTTATTGTTGTCGTGCATTTGGGTTTTGTGGAAAATGTGTAATGAGAAGATATTTAGAAACTCAAGTGGATCAATAAATGGTTGGATTGAAGAAATTAAAGTGTTGGCTTGGAAATGGCTAAAGTCTAAGTTGAAAGGTTTCAACTACTCCTTAAGCCAATGGATCTTGAATCCATTGGAATGTTTCTAACATCTTAGTCTAAGTGTTTTGGCTAATTCGGGCGATATAGTTTTTGTGATTTCTCGTTCTCCATTTCTCTTTTTCTTTGTATTTTTGTCTTTCCTTCTTTGTATTTTAGCATATTTGCTTCAATTATTGGTGTGGCAGCTTAGTTCAGATTCTGCTCAACCTGGAGAAATTTTGCTCTATCTGAATTGTCATTGTGGTGATAACAAACAATGTAGTCTCATTTGTAAGTGTTTGTTGGCAGAAAGTTTGGTAAAACACTGACTTGATAATGTTTTGCTAAATGTCTTGACATTTGAAGCAAACTGGTTTTGAATGATGTCAAAGTAGATGTCTTGACATCTGCCTCTTGATCTGGATGTGACTTCATATTTGTTTCCTGTTTTTATGTGCGCCATTATTCAGGATTTGTGACTCATAGTTTGTGAAAAATATGGAGGAATATTTTTCTATTTGCATTATCCTTATAGATTATATCTTGGCCTGTTTTCATGGAAATATTCAAGGGATTGGAATATTTGTTTTTTAGCCCAAGCCCAGTGTTGCGCCTTAATAAGGACTTGCATCCTTATTCATCAAGTTGCAACTTTTAAAAAGAAGAACATATTCTTTTTGTTTTAGAAGTCTAAGTCTTTTTAATTGTAATACACTCTAAGTATTGGTTTAATACTTAAGTTTTAATTTGAGTTGTTAATTGTGGATCATTCATAAGCTTTTAAGTATTGAATGATTGAAGTCCTTAAAGCTTAATATTTCTGTTGTTCTTCACTGTTAGTGATTGAAGGGATTTGAGGTGGGCCTCATACCTAGGTGTGTCTTAGGTAGAAGTATAGCACAGGTAGTGATTAAGTGATTAGATTGTAAACTGGTTGTTTACTGAGGGTCTATGAAATGATGCTATTTAGTGGACTTGTCCTTGAATTGGTAGCCCCTAGAGTAGGTGTTGTTGTACACCAAACTGGGTTAACAATCCCTTGTTTTTTTACTGCTTTTAATATTGTTGCATTTTATACTGTCCTCAGATATTTGTGTCCTGACATCTCCTTCAACATCTCATATTTGATACCAGAATTTCAATTGGTATCAGAGCAGGCATCCTGCTCTATATCTGGGTGAGATCTAGGGAAGATACTTTCTGGTACTATGGACAAGGAAGGAGGATTTGTAAGCAGACCACCCATTCTGGATGGAAGCAATTATGACTATTGGAAACCACGTATGATGGCCTTTCTAAAGTATCTAGACAGAAGGACTTGGAAAACTTTCCTAAAAGGACGGAAACATTCTATCAATTTGGGAGAAAATGGAGAACCTACTTCTGAGTTAAATCCAGAAGAATATTGGTCTAAAGAAGAGGATGAAATTGCTCTTGGAAATTCTAAAGACTTGAATGCTATATTCAATGGAATTGACAAGAACATTTTTAGATTAGTAAGCACATGTGAAGTAGCTAAGGATGCTTGGGGGATTCTTCAATCTACCCATGAAGGCACATCCAAAGTGAAGATGTCAAGACTTCAGTTGCTCACCACCAGATTTGAAAATCTGAGAATGAAGGATGATGAAAGTATTAATGACTTTCATATGAACATTATTGAGATTGATAATGATGCTAGTGCTTTAGGAGAAAAACTTCTGGATGACAAATTGGTGAGAAAGATGCTTAGGTCTCTTCCCAAGAGATTTGATATGAAAGTGTCCGCCATAGAAGAAGCACAACACATTTACAAGATGAAAGTGATTGAACTTGTTATATCACTTCAGACATTTGAATTAAGAATCAATGAAAGATTTGAAAAGAAGAACAAAAGCATAGCTTTTATTACCAATACTGAAGATGAAGAGGAGGACTGTGATCTAGATACAAATTAAGGAATATCAAATGCCTTAGTTATGCTTGGAATATAGTTTAAAAAGTGATAAAAAGGATGGATAGGAACCCAAGATCAAATGTCAAGAACATCTTATCTAACATCCTTAAGTCACATGAGTTTGGAAGAAAAAGGGATGAAGAAAAATCCACTCAAGGGAAAGGAATACAATGTCATGGATGTGAAGGTTTTGGTCACAATAGAGCTGAATGTCCTACATATCTTGAAAAACAAAAGAAGAATTTATTTGTTACTTGGTCTGAAGAGGATTCTTAGAGTGATCTTGAAGAGGAATCTGCAAAGTATGTTAATGCATTAACAGTCAAATATGTGTCTGATTAAGATTATAGTGATGGAGAACTAACCTTTGATGCGCTAGATATGTCGTACAAAGAACTGGGTCTCAGAAGTGTAGAAGTTTTCCTAGAAGGGGAGAAACAGAAAGCACTCATAACCTAGCTGAAGGCAGAAAAGAAAGATCATCTGAAAACTATTTCCAATCTGGACAATGAAGTGACTTATCTGAATTCAAATCTTGATAAAATGGTCAAATATTACAAGATGTTGAATAATGGGTCTGACACATTAGATGAAATTCTTCAAGTGGGAAGAGTGACAGGAGACAAGAATGGTATAGGGTTTAATTAGAAAAAGGAACCTATTTCAGAAGAATCTTCATCAAATTCCACTCATGCCAAGTTTAAACCAATGATGTCGAATCAAATGTCTAAACATCATGGCAAGAAAAGACATCATGGCAAGAGTCAGGGTAAGAAAAAATTTACTTACATCAGAGAGAAATCCCAGCCCTGGAGGTGTCATCACTGTGGAAGGTTTGGTCACATAAGACCTTTCTGTTTCAAGTTGTATGGGTATCCTAAAACTACTCCTCTTCCCAAGACTGTTTAGATCTCTCCAAATAGCAAAAATAAGAATCAATGGGTTCCCAAGTCTAATGTTGCTAGTTTCATAGCTCATACCTCTCTCAGAGTATCAACCAAAGATGACTGGTACTTTGACAGTGGTTATTCTAGAAACATGACAGGTGTCAAGAGTCTATTGGTAGATATCAAATCTCATTCTACCAGTTATGTGACTTTTGGTGATGGAGCTAAAGGTGAAATCAAAGGAGTTGGAAAGCTAGAATGTTCAGGAGTCCTAAAACTTGACAATGTATTACTTGTTAAATGGTTAACAGCTAACCTAATAAGTATAAGCAAAATATGTGATCAAGGATTAAAAGTTAACTTCACCAAGGCAAATGTCTAGTTTGCAATGAGAATAATGAAGTTATTATAAAAGGAATCAGATCTAAAGACAACTGTTATTTATGGGTTCCCCAAGAGTTGAGCCTCTCCTCAACATGTGCTTTAGCCAAAGAAAATGAAGTTAAACCTTGGCATCAAAAACTGGGACACTTGCATCTAAAAGGAATGAAAAGAATCATATCTATTGAAGCCTTGAGAGGGATTCCTAAGCTCAAAATAGAAGAAGGGAGAGTTTGTGGTGACTGTCAGATTAGAAAGCAAACTAAAATGTCACATCAGAAGATCCAACATCTTACTACATCAAAAGTTTTGGAACTTCTTCACATGGACTTGATGGGACCTATGCAAGTTGAAAGTCTTGATGGAAATAAGTATGCCTATGTTGTTGTAGATGACTTCTCTAGGTACACATGGATAAGTTTTATCAGAGAAAAATCAGAAACTTTTGAAGTGTTTAAAGATCTATGTGAAAAACTTCAAAGGGAAAAATATAGTCATGTCATCAGAATCAGAAGTGATCATGGAAAGGAATTTGAGAACAATAAATTTGCTTTTTTTTATCTTCTGAAGGAATCAATCATGAATTTTCCTCTCCTATTACTCCTAAGCAAAATAGGATTATGGAACGCAAAAACAGAACCCTTCAAGAATCTTCCAGAGCTATGATTCATGCTAAGAAGTTACATTACCACTTTTGGGCTGAAGCTATGAATATTGCGTGTTATATCCATAACAGAGTCCCTCTAAGGAAAGAAACCTCAACCACATTGTATGAAATATGGAAGGGAAGAAAACCTAATGTCAAACACTTTCAGGTTTTTGGAAGTAAATGTTACATCTTAGCTGATCGTGAACAAAGGAGGAAGATGGATCCCAAGAGTGATGAAGGAATATTCCTGGGTTACTCTATAAATAGAAGAGCTTACAAAGTCTTTAACTCCAGAACCAAGGTTATCATGGAATCCATAAATGTTATTATTGATGATAGAGGATAGAATGATGAAGAAGATGTCTTAGAAGATGTTAGAACATCTTTGTCTAATATTCCAACAGAATTAAATGACAGAGGTATTGATTCTAATCCCCCTTAAGAAGAGTCTGAGCCTAGTCATCTCAATAAAAGGCCTTCAATTAGAACTTGGATAGATCATCCTAAGGAGCTTATCATAGGATATCTAAATAAAGGAGTTACTATTAGAGAAAGAGAAGGGATATAAAAGTCTTGCTTTGTTTCAAAAATTGAGCCTAAGAATGTCAAAGAGGCTTCAACTGATGAGTTATGAATTAATGTTATGCAAGAAAAGCTAGAACAAATTAGTAGAAATGAAGTTTGGGATCTAGTTCCAAGGCTTGAAGGGACAAATGTGATTGGCATTAAATGGGTGTACAAGAATAAATCTGATGAAAAAGGGATGGTCACTAGAAATAAGGTAATATTAGTTGCACAAGGATACACTCAAATTGAAGGAGTTGACTTTGATGAAACATTTGTCCCTGTGGCCAGACTTAAATCAATCAGACTACTCTTGGGAGTTGCATGCATTCTGAAATTTAAATTGTTTCAAATGGATGTAAAAAGTGCCTTCTTAAATGGCTATCTGAATGTGGAAGTTTATGTGGAACAACCTAAGGGATTTTTTATCCAAGTTTTCCTAAACATGTTTACAAACTGAAGAAAGCTCTGTATGAATTAAAGCAGGTTCCAAAAGCTTGGTATGAGAGATTGACAGAATTTCTTGGTGAGAATGGATATAGTAAAGGTGGCATATACAAAACTCTTTTTGTCAAGGAAGAAGAAGGGATGATCATGATTACACAGATTTATGTTGATGATATTGTGTTTGGTGGAATGTCAAATAAGATGGTTCAACATTTTGTCAAGCAAATGTAGTCTGAATTCGAGATGAGCCTTGTTGGTGAGTTAACCTACTTTCTTGGTCTACAAGTTAAACAAATGGAAGATT
Source organism: Vicia faba (assembly GCA_948472305.1). Lineage (NCBI taxonomy): Eukaryota > Viridiplantae > Streptophyta > Magnoliopsida > Fabales > Fabaceae > Vicia > Vicia faba. Next base: position 1,134,280,403 of record OX451741.1, on the reverse strand, counting down.
CCATATATTTATCTCAGAGCAAGTATTTTAAGATTATAGTAAAAAAAATTGGGATGGAAAATTCCAGTCACAAAAGAACTCTTGCTCCCACACATATGAAGTTGTCTAAAGATGAAAAAGGAGTAAGTGTGGATCAAAGTCTTTACAGAAGTATGATAGGAAGTCTTCTATACCTCACAACTAGCAGACTTGACATTGCCTTTACTGTAGGGGTATGTGCTAGATATGAAGTTGATCTTAAAGTTAGTCATGCCAACCATGTGAAAAGAATTCTTAAATATGTGAATGGGACAAGTGACTATGGTATACTATATTCTCATGGATCTAGTTCTGCTTTAACTTGTTATTGTGATGTTGATTGGGCAGGAAGTGATGATGATAGAAAAAGTACATCAAGAGGATGATTATTTATGGGAAATAATCCCATATCTTGGTTCAGTAAGAAGAAACATTGTGTGTCTCTGTCCACTACTGAGGCTGGGTATATTGCTGCAGGAAGCAGTTGTTCTCAGTTGGTTTGGATGAAATAAATGTTGACAAAATATAATGTCAAACAAGATGTCATGACATTATTCCGTGACAATCTAAGTGCCATAAATATATCAAAAAATCCTATTCAACACAGCAGGACCAAACACTTTGATACCCATCATCACTTCATAAGTTAGTTTGTTGAAGAAAAGATTGTTGCCTTAGAACATGTAGCTACTGAATTACAACTGGCTAACATTTTCACTAAGGCTTTAGATGTAAACCAGTTTGAGAACTCAAGAGAAAAACTAGGGTCTGCATATATGAGGGTTTGTAGCAATTAAGGGCGTGAGGGAATATCATTAAAGTGATATAATATTATTTATATTTCCAACAAATCAAATTTCGAAAGCAATCATTTCAAGAATGTCTCAAATTTTTTCCCATATGCTACGAAATCACTTCCTTCTATTTTCACAAACTCTTCATTTTCCTTTACAGAAAAAGAACCCTTCTAATTCTTCATATCTTTGCTAAAAAATATTCAAAGATGTCTCAACATCATGCATCGTCTCCTTCAAAATCTGTCAACCATCCTGAGGAGCTCTCCCTCGACAGAGTACTTGACATTACTCCTCTAACAACAATTCCACCTCTTGAGAAGAAGGTCAAGAAACCTAAATCGTCACCTGCAAAGAAATCCAAAGACGTGTTTGACACTTCTAAAGGTAATGCTTCTACTGCTATTGGTCATAGGACATAAGAAGACATTGTTAATGTTGATAGAAGTATTAGAAGGATAGTAGATAGGGTGTTAAATGAAGGTTTTATGTGTCTGGAATTTCAACTCCTCTTGCCCGAATGCCTGCTCCGGCTGACAAAGGAAATGATCCTAAAAATGTTGTTGAATTATCCACCTTCAAGAAAGATGCTGCTGAAAGCAAACTTGGCAAGCTTGCTACTTCTGCTCTAGAAGAAGTGGAAGCTGATGTTAAACAAGATGTTGATAAGGACTCTCCTGCTAAGGAAGATGCCGCTGGATCAAAAGCTGCAGAGAATCAAAATACTAAGAATGTGGTTAATGTTGATGAGCTGTCTGACAATGAGTTCATTTCTAATGTGGTGTCTGGAATTGCTAAAAGGCTCAAGACTAGAAAAATAAAAAAAATGTGAATGTCACACCCCCTGCCAAGAGCATCAAGAAGAAGACTATGTATGGTGTAACGCCCGTAATTTAATTAATTATTTAATTAAATTATTTTTGTAATATTTGTGAAGTTGTGTTATGATGATAGTTGATGTGTTGTGATTAGTTGGATTTATTTATTTTATTAAGTTATGGAATAATATTAGAATGATAATATTATTTTATGTGGGATTGTTTTAAAGGAATAGAAGTAGTAAAAAGGGGGTGTAATAGTTTTAAGCCCATTAAGGCATAAAGAGAATAATAGGGTTATTTTATTATTTATTAGAAATAATAAGAAAAGAAGAAGTAGTAAGAGAGAAAGAAATAAGGGTTGGAAGAAGAGAAAGAGAACGTGAAAGTTGCAGGAAAGGAGGAAAGGAGGAAAAGAGGCAGAACGAAATTCAATCGGAAACGTTATAGAGCGACCTTCAATCCAAAGTAAGGGTGGGGTTCTGACTCTATAATAGGGTTTATGATGATTGGTATGTAGGATTAGATGTGAAATATTGTTTGGTTTATGATTGAATTATATACATTGTTATATGATGAAAATCAATGATTTAAGGATGAAAAATGATGCCCCAGTGCGGTATAAATGATGTAGAATTATAGGATATTTATAATTGATGATTATCTATAATTAGAGGATGTTTTTAGGGCCCAAAGTATGGAAATCGTAGTGAAAACACAGGGAAATCATAGAAAATATCTGTAACAGAACACTATGTGTCGACCCTAAAAGCAATGCGTCGATGCATGAAGGCTTTTAGACTCAGGATGAATCGATACAAAGAAGCCATGCATCGATACATGCAGGCTTTTAGACTCAGGATGAGTCGATACGTAGGAGCATGTGTCGATACATGCAGTGTTGCAGACTCAGTATGAGTCGATACAAAGGGAGTATGCGTCGACTCATGTAGCGTGTTAAGTCCAGTACACGTAGACCCAAGACATTACGCGTCGATCCATGTTGTCTAGTTTTTGATAGAATCATTTTGAAAAGGATGTAACTTGAGTTTTTGGACTCTGTTTGAGGTGTCATTCGAACGTTGGATAGCTAATGCGATGAACTACATTCTTAAGGATTAAAATGAAGGATAGGAAGGATAATCCTAGTAACCCAATTGAGGACTAGAGTTAGCTTCCCACGTTAATCGATATGATGATTTTGTGAAGAATGACGAGGATGAGATGATTATAGATTACTGTTTGGTTCGTAACAGCAAGATTAATGAGGATAATAATGTAGTATTACAGAATGAATAATATGTAGAGGTTTGGTAATTTAGAAGTAAGCCTTAGATGATTAATTAATTATAGGCAATATCATGTTGTAGGCCTATTACCAACGTTTCGAGATTGACGATCTACTGCTGTATTGTTGTATGGTTGAGTTGCTGTGAATTATGTTGATAAATGACGTTGATGAATTATACGATGATAAATGGTGTTTGATGAATTATGCGATGATAAATGATGTTTGATGAATTATGCGATGATAAATGGTGTTTGATGAATTATGTTGATAAATGATGTTTGATGAATTATGTTGATCAATGATGTTGATGAATGATGTTGATGAAAGATGTTGAGATGCCTCTAATAATTGGCAGCTATTAAGATGTAGGCTTCTATCCAACAATGATGTTGTGTTGAGATGTTGTTAATTATGGTGTTGTCATTACATTCATGATTGTGTCGCATACATTTCATTTCAAGATGGAGCTGATGCTCGTTAAGATGTCCTGTATTGGCGAATATTAAGATGAAGGCTTATGCCTTGTTGATGCCTCTATTTATTGGCAATTATTTGAAATGGGAGTTCTGCTCTAATGGTACCACATGCATTTTCATAGTATTGAGTCGCATTATATGATTGCATAGAGAAGTTGTGTATTGATGTGGGAAATGTGTATTATTGTTGGTATTCTGTTGCGACTATTGTTGTTTATGAGATGAGAAGTGGTGACATTATGTGATCTAATTTAATATATTATTCATCATACGTTTTATTATATTGTTAGATATCTCACCTCTTTTGTTTGAATGTTACCCTTACATTGGTAACGTGTAGGTAATCTAGAGTGAAGGTTGTATACCTTCAGTAGTTCGAGTCGGTATCATTACTCTGATACGTAACACTCGAGGGGGTGAACGCTTGTTGCTTTTAATTATTGAGTATTTCAGTTGTTTAACTTTAATTTGATCGTTACTAAGTATGTGTTGTTTTGAAGTTGCTATAACGATGGACAAAGATGTTATTAAGAATTCTGTTGCGTAGATGTTAAATTGTTGAATTAAGAGATTAAATTATTATGCTGATAGTTCATCTGAAGTTTTAAAGTGTTATGTATCCACGTCGAATGCAATGTGTTTTTAAATTTGAATTTGTGGCATCCCGATTAAGTTGTGTGAATTTTATAACTCTGATATGCATATATAATTGCAGGGTAGAATTGGGGTGTTACATATGGTCCCCCAAAGCCCTGGAGTAAAGTGGTTCCTCCCTCTGAAAAAATAAAAGCTAGACCCGATAGCTCCATAGATGATGATGATGATGATAATGTCCAGAACATCTCACCTGTGAAGAGATCCATAAGTAATAAGAAAGCTGCATTAGTAGAAGAAGTTGACTCTGATTATGATATCGAGAAATTTGTCCAGGAAATGTCTCTTGTGAAGAAATCTGTAAGCAAGAAGCTTTCTGTTAGGGTGCCTGATGCTCCTCTTGACAACATTTACTTTCATTCTGTTGGAAATGCTTAAAAGTGGAAATATGTATTTCAAAGAAGAATTGCCCTTGAAAGAGAGTTGGGAGCTGGTGCACTGGAGTGCAAAGAGATTATGGAGATGATTTCTTCTGCTGGATTGATGAAGAATGTCATCAGGTTTGTAAAATGTTATGAGACTCTTGTTAACAAATTTATTATTAATATTCCTATTGACTGTGCTGATCACTAAAGTAAGGAGTATAGGAACGTGTTTGTTAGAGGTAGGTTTATAGAATTTTCCCCTGCTGTCATCAACAGATTTATGGATAGGTATGAAGATAATTATTGTAAGCTAAAAGTATCTGATAATCAAGTGTGCAAAGCCATCACTGCAAGCCAAGTGAGTGAGTGGCCATGAAGAATAAGCGTCCTGTTAGCAAGCTAAGTGTGAAATATGCTATCTTGCATATAATTGGAGCTGCTAACTGGTTCCTACCAATCATACCTCAACCATTACAATTGGCTTATGAAAGTTTATCTATGTTGTTGGAAATAAGAACATGTTATTAAGCATGCAAGAACATGTGCTATCAAAATTCCTATTTCCTTTCCATCTGTTATTTATGGAATTATTCTTAATCAACATCCTGGAATTCTAAGTGGTAATGATGTAGTTTGCAAGAAGGAGTCTTCTATGACCCTTCACTTCAAACTATTTTCAGGAAAACATGTCTGTAGCGATAAAAAATGTAGCAGGGTAAATCGGAGATCGAACTATTAATTAATTCGTCTCACAAAAGCAAGAGTCGCCACCGCGCTTTATTATTTCCAAGGGAAAAGGGAAAAGAGTGAAATAAAACCCTAAAATATGTAATGTAAAATAATACTTAAAAGTAATGAAAATACGATGCGTTTTTTGAAAGAGATCTAAAGTTTGGGGGTTTGTTATGCAATGGGAAGGTATTAGCACCCAATGCATCTGCGGTACTCCGCAGGAACCTTTTGAAATATCTGTTTTTTTGGTTAAAATTGTTTGTTTGGTTAAAATGGTTTGTTTGGTCAAAATGGGTGTGGACGAGATTTTAAAAATACAACGACCTAATATCGAGGTTTTGATTTAAAAGAGGGTAAGTTTAAAATTTGATTTTTTAGAGATTTAACGTAAGTTTAACAAAAAGTAAAATGTATGAAAGGGTCTCGCACAATCGTATCAGATGCTCAATGCCATGAAGTCAATAAATTTAATTCTTTCCCTTGGAATAAATCGAGCGAACAAAATGGACATCAAAATATAAGTATTCGAAAATTCACAGGAAAATAAATCTAACTAAACAAATTAATAACCAAAAGACATTAAAAAATTAAAATGACAGAGATATTTAAATACAAATAATAGAGAATGTAACTAATTATCTAAAAAAAGTTATTTAAACTAAATTAAAATTCTAAGATTATTTACTAAGATAATTCTACTAACTACAAATTCTAAGGTTATAAAAATAATTCTAAAATTACTAAGTTAAATCTAAATTAAATTAAAATTTTAAATTTAGTAAATTAAATCCAAATTAAACTAAAATTTTAAGGTTACTAAATTAAATCTAAAACAAATAAAAACTCCAAAGTTACTAAACTAAATCTAAATCAAATAAAATTCTAAAACTACTAAACTAAATATAAATCAAATACAAATTCTAAAGTTATTAAACTAAATCTAAATCAAATAAAATTCTAAAGTTATTGAATTAATTCTAAATCAAATAAAAAATTCTAAAGTTATTAAATTAAATCTAAATCAAATAAAATTCTAAAGTTACTAAACTAAATCTAAATCGAATAAAAATTCTAGAGTTATTAAATTAAATCTAAATCAAATGAAAATTCTAAATCAAATAAAATTCTAAACTAAATCTAAATTAAATTAAAACTCTAAAGTTTACTAACTAAATTAAAGTTAAAGTTACTACAATAGTTCTAAATTTAATCTAATTATTTCTAATTAAAAAAAAAATATTGGTAATTTTATATGATTAAACTAATCAACCTAATATTAAATCTAATCAATTATATATTTTTTAAAGATACTAGGTTAAATCTAAAACAAAATTTTAAAGTTAGTAGATTAAAACTAAATTAAATAAAAGAGTAAGGGATAATGTTAAAACAGAAAATAAAGGGGGGTGCTGATAGACAGTATTTTTGCTGGGTTAAGAATGTTGGAAGGCCCAAACTATGAGGGGAAAAAAATAATGAAATTTAAATAAAAATGGGCCTAAAGCTGGCCCGGTCTGGAAGAGAGAAAGAAGAGTTTTCTTTTGAAACCCTAAAACAAGAGGAAGGGGGCGCCGGATTTTTCTTATTGGGAAGGGGAAAATTACAGTTTCAATTAACATTATTTCCAATAAACTCTCTACTTCCTATGCTTCATCGTGAAAACAAAAAATTAACACCCTCTCTTCCCAATTCATGCTTCTTTACCAATCTCAATTCATTCCTCTATGATCAAAACTACTCCCCTGTTCATCTTCTTCTCTTGCTCTCACACTTCATTACCATTATTATCGATTCCTCTCTCTCACGCTCTTATCTCGGGTTCTCTCACGTTTCAATCGATTCTCACGACTCTGTATCAATATCTCAACGGTCAGCAACAACAATAAATCTCTCCTTCAAACTTTGTTTCGATTTTCAAGATTCAGTTCGATAATCCAAAAACTCAAGCTCTCTGTATTTTCGGTTCATCTCTCTTAGTCTCATCCTCATTTTTATAGAAACAGTGGCGACGCTCTATCTCTCAAGCTCTCGGTATCACTCACTCGGCGGTAAATGATCTATCACCCTCATCTGCTTCTCTGTATTTTTTATATTTTTTATTGACAACAGTAGTATCAGTGCTTCCATATTCCTTATTCTCTTTTTTATTTACCACAGACTTGCGGTTTCAGAGTTTATGTAGGGATTGAGATGAGCTTATGAGGTACGAATGTATTGAGTTATGAATTTGGGTTCAGCGAGGATTTTTTTTTTGAGCGGTTACCAGTATGAAATAAATGACGATTTCTGTGGTTTTTCAGGTTATTGCAGAAAAAGTTTGAAACAGAGATTTTTGGTGTGAGTTTCTTATTTTATTTTTTATGATGTTTTCCCTTCTAAACCAAACGATTTCTCAATTTCATATCAAAATTTCCAATCTCTATTTTCTATCATTTGAAAACAGCAACAATGATTTTCATTTTTTTAGGTTCACTCAGTTTAATATCATTGTAGTTTCATAGTTTCCCAATTACAACAACATCAAGATAAGTAATAATTACAGCAACAGTCAAACAACAACAGGGCATGGTAATAAATAGAATGGTACATAAAGAAGAAAGACTCACCCGGTCAAAGCTAGTCCGACGAGTTCTCGTTTCTGGAAAACTTCGACAGGTAAACTAAAATTTCCCCCTTTTCCTTCTGAGATCTACATAAACATGTTGTTGTTGGTGCGTTGTTATGTTTTTGTAGATAAATACGCAAACTGCCTGCAAAATTTGTGTTGTGACGTGCTTCTGAGTTGTTGCAAGGTTTAATGGAGCATTGTGGAGGGTTGATCTTGGCACTTAGAGTTTGGTATGAAGATTGATGAGTGGTATAGAAGAAGATGTTTGGCTGTAATGAAAATGGTGAGTGTTTTTTTGAGTTTTGGAGAAGATTGAACAAAAATTCATGCAGAATATCCTCTCCGATTTTTCTATCTGTCCCTTTTATCTGATGCTGAGCTCCCTCCTTTATAATGGGACAATGTGGTTTTGGGGGGGAACAAGTTTGGTTTTTGAACAAATATACTATTACGCTTTTTTCACTTTATTGATGTAGTTTTTGATTACCTATTTTAGTGCAATCCTTGGACTGGTTTGGACTGATATGATGCAGCTTTTTGCAGGTTGTGATATAGCATTTTGGACTGTTTGAATTATTTGTAGCAGCAAGAGAATAGCAGGGTGCAAATCAGTTTTGGACTTTAACATTTTCAGCTTTGTTTTGGACTATTTTTTTGGCATGTTTTATGCAGATTTGGCAGACTATGGGTAGCAACAAAATTATAGCAGGTTTAGGGATATGTACTTGTTTTGTAAGTTAAAAAAAATGGTTTTGGGACCATAACTTTATTGGACATAAAACAATAAAACAAAGATAATAGTAATAATAATGATAAAAGACAATTTGTTAGTAATATAAAACAGAAGAATAATAGTAATAATAATGATAAAAGATAATTTGTTAGTAATACAAAACAGAAGAATAATAGTAATAAAAATAAGATGCAAACACAATTAATTTTATTTTTATTTTAATATTAATTCAATTTTAAAAATTGAATTAAAATTAGAATCAAATCAAAATCAATATTGGATTAAAAGAAGCTAAAACTATAATGACCAAAAAGAGTCAAAAAATGTAAAATAAAGGAAAAAGATATACTATATTTTTGAGATTTTTTTTTGGATTAAAATCTATACTAAAATAAAAAATCTAAACGAAACCAATAAAACTATAAGAATTTTTGATATTTTTTTTTGAATTAAGAATTGCGAATTTAAAATACTATAATGCTAATTATAAATATTTTTATGATTTTTTCTAATAATGCGATAGTAAAAAGTGACATGAACTAAAATACACATTTTTTAAGATTTTTTTCAAATAAGACAAAAATGATAAATAAAAGACGAAAAAATATGCGCTATGTACGATTTGGTAAAGGTTGGACAAGATTGATCAAATTTCATTAAATTCATAAAGCGACTTCTAACGTTTTCATTCTTTCGTGGCATTTCAAAAAATAATCATCTCTTGAATTCTAAAGGAAAGTTGTAGTTGTTGTCAAGGAGAATCATGTGTAAAAGAACCACTAAAAAAATGTCGAAATTCGAAGAAGTTATGAATTTTTGAAATCTGACTCGAGAAATGGCAAAAATAGGTCGAATCGCTTGTGAACGCTTGCTATGTAATAATGCAGATGGGAGGTGGTATCTTAGGTCAAAATTTGGGGTATGACAGCTGCCCCTATTTAAGTTTCTTCTATCCGGAGATATGAAGATTAAAATCTTCGTCTCGACGAGATTGAAGGTACTTAAATACATAATACACAATTTTTTCCCTAAGATACCGCCATTATGTTTGTGATATGAATGTAGTATTTAAATTCACTGAGAATGATATTGAATGAGACAAGATAATGCTGGAGAAACCAAACACCAACAAAACACAGGAACATAGATTATACACTACTGGGGAAATGAGCCATCGACTTCAAATCATAGACTCTTGACGGCGAATAAAAATTTGAGAGAATACGACCTCTGACCCTAACAAAGAAGGCATCTTGCATAGGCCACAAAAACAAATTATTGACCCAAAATAACAGTGAGTTCACAACTCAAGGTCAAAGATAGACAAAAGATGTACCAAATTTGCTGATAATGGATTACCGACTTCTGAAGGTAAAGATTCATAACAAACTTCTCTGCGAGATTTCCGGAGATATACCAATTAATGCTGAAATAATAATATGGTTGTAGATACACAAGCTGCTCAAATAAAGAAGTTGCCACTTGCTGTCTTCCAAAAATACTATGACATACAAGCTGCTCAAATAAAGAAGCTGCCACTTGCTGTCTTCCAAAAATACTATGACATACAAGTTGCTCAAATAAAGAAGCTGCCACTTGCTGTCTTCCAAAAATACTATGACATACAAGCTGCTCAAATAAAGAAGTTGCCACTTGTTGTATTCCAGAAAAATAATAACGTACAAGTTGCTCATGAAGAGACTGCCGCTTGCCGTTTTCCAAAAAATAATAACGTACAAGTTGCTCATGAAGAGACTGTCGCTTTTCGTTTTCCAAAAAATAATAACGTACAAGTTGCTCATGAAGAGACTGCTGCTTGTCGTTTTCCAAATAATAATAACGCACAAGTTGCTCATGAAGAGACCGCCGCTTGTCGTTTTCCAAAAATAATAATAACGCACAAGTTGCTCATGAAGAGATTTCCGCTTGTCGTTTTCCAGAAATAATAATAATGCACAAGTTGCTCATGAAGAGACCGCCGCTTGTCGTTTTCTAACGATGTCTATAACGTACAAGTTGCTCATGAAGAGACTGCCGCTTGCCGTTTTCCAAAAATATTTCAGAAGAAAGTTGCGATAACACTGCCAGAGAATAAAATTCTTTTTCAAAGGGAATCATGAATAGATCCTTCCTGAGGAGGTCAAATACTTAAATGCGCAAAATAAATGCACCATTCATCTAGGTTGTTTAGCTTGGAGAAAACCACGAGATAGCCTATGCAAGAGACAAAAAACTCCCTCCAGGAATAAACCAGAGAGAAGACAGTCAAACAAGACTCCACCCAATGAGAAAATAACTTAATTGGGGATTCATCCTATCCAGAAATGGACAAGGAAGGAAAAATCAAAAATTCATCTACGAGGATTAGCTCAGTTGGGGAATTTAGAAAGGAAGCACATTTTCTGCCTAAGTTAACATTCTACTTGGAAAGAAACATGTACGCTGTTTGAATAAACAAAGTATACAACCCAAAATCAACGACAAATGTGAATATGCATGCGTGATATAAGTGTAAATGAGTAAATGAATGTTATGCTGACAAAACAAACAGATGGAATATCTTGAAGACGATAAGATGTCACGAAATAATAGATACTCGGCCAATCTTAAAAAGACGGAAAATAACTAGAACTGGAACCACAAGGCAACGTCAGAGCGTATCACGCTACAAGGCTCAAGTCTTCTGAGGAGAAAAGTATTCAAATCAAATCTTCTAATACCAATAGACCACTGGCATGATACAAAACGTACCACACTTCAGAATTCTGCTCAAATAAAGATAATTGAAACAAAGCTTAACTAGAAATGCTGGGGAGTCACCAAGCTTAATACCACGAGAAACGCAAGTTTACACAACCAACACCTCATGACGATTTTGAAAGAAAATATGTTCATCATGCAAGGATAAATTACTGTATTGTTTTGCATTTCATGGCTTGACCATCCTTGGAACAACTGTTAATATTCCCTTCAGTATTCAACGACACATTAAAAAAATGGAATGCGTTAAATAGCTTTATTTCAATTATTTCCGTAAAAGCTGAAATTTTGCCCACAAAAAAGATAAATGCTCAAAATTTCATTAATAGGATGGTAGTTCGCTAACAATGTGATTCCAATGGTTTACAAATTTTTTTTTTAGGAAATAGTACATGAGAGAAAAAGGTTGCACAAAAACAATGATCACTATTCTCCCTAACCACTTTGAATTCCGAAATGTGCTCAAATGCCAAGACTGGTCTGACCAAAAGCTTGCCTAAGCCGCCCTTTCAGGTTTTCAACTTAGCAAACTGTCAACTCAAACCTAAGCGAAATATTTCTTGACTGCATCGGCGTTCATGGAGCGCAGGAGCTCTTCACCATCCATATTCGTGAGAATCATGGCACCTCCAGAGAAAACTTTCTTAACGACATACGGTCCTTCATAATTCGGAGCCCACTTGCCCCTAGAATCAGGTTGGAAAGATAATATCTTTTTGAGCACAAGGTCACCTTCTCTGAACTCGCGTGGTCGAACCTTCTTATCAAAAGCCTTCTTCATTCTCTGCTGATATAATTGACCGTGACACAATGCTGTCAATCTCTTTTTTTCAATTAAATTCAACTGATCATATCTACTTTGACACCATTCAGCCTCAGAAAGTTTAGCTTCCATCAACACTCTCATAGACGGAATCTCAACCTCCACGGGGAGTACTGCTTCCATACCATAAACTAGGGAAAATGGGGTTGCGCCTGTTGAAGTTCGAACTGAAGTACGGTATCCATGCAGAGCAAACGGAAGCATTTCATGCCAATCTTTATAAGTTACCACCATCTTCTGGACAATCTTTTTGATGTTCTTGTTAGCAGCTTCAACAGCCCCATTCATCTTCGGTCTGTAAGGAGAAGAATTATGATGTTCGATCTTAAACTCCTCACAAAGCTCTTTCATCATCTTTTTATTCAAATTCGAACCATTATCAGTGATGATCTTGCTCGGGATTCCGTATCGACAAATGATCTGATTCTTGATAAATCTGACTACCACCTGTCTGGTTACATTAGCATAAGATGCTGCTTCCACCCATTTAGTAAAATAATCGATCGCTACCAAGATGAAACGATGACCATTTGAAGCTTTGGGTTCAATCATTCCAATCATATCAATGCCCCACATAGAGAAAGGCCAAGGTGAAGAGATAACGTTGAGGAGGGTCGGTGGCACATGTATCTTGTCCGCATAAATCTGGCATTTATGACATTTCTTCACATATTTGCAGCAATCAGATTCCATTGTCATCCAATAGTAACCAGCTCTCAACATCTTTTTATCCATTGCATGTCCGTTGGCATGTGTGCCAAAGGATCCTTCATGTACTTCTTCCATCAGCATGTTTGCTTCATGTCTGTCTACACATCTGAGTAGGACCATGTCATAATTCCTCTTATATAATACTTCTTCATTGAGGAAGAAACTGCTTGCCAATCTCCTCAACGTCTTCCTATCTTTATTGGATGCCCTAGGCGGGTACTCTTGAGTTTGAAGAACACATTTAATGTCATAGAACCATGGTTTATCGTCGGTAACCTCCTCTACTGAGAACACATGAGCAGGTCTATTGAGGCGCATAACCCGGATTGTAGGCACATCGTTCCAACCATTCACTTGAAACATTGAAGACAAAGTAGCTAAAGCATCAAACATTTGGTTTTCATCTCTAGGGATATGATGTAATTCCACTTTGTTGAAGAAAGTTAACAATCTTCTAGCATAGTCTTTGTAAGGGATCAAACCAGGATGACGGGTCTCCCATTCTCCTTTGATTTGATTAATTACCAATGCCGAATCTCCGTAAATATCAAGAATCTTAATCCTTAGATCCACTGCTTCTTCGAGACCCATAATACATGCCTCATATTCAACCATGTTGTTCGTGCAGTCAAACTTCAATCTCGCCGTGAACGGGATATGAGTACCTCGGGGAGTGACGATGATTGCCCCAATTCCATTTCCATAAGAGTTCACAGCTCCGTCAAATATTAAACCCCAATGGGATTCGGGATCAGGTCTTTCTTCAGGTAACGACTCTTCACAATCTTTAGCTTTCAAGTACATAACATCTTCATCTGGGAAATCAAACTTGATGGATTGATAATCGTCAATTGGTTGGTGAGCCAAATGGTCGGCTAAAATACTCCCTTTGATTGCTTTCTGAGTGTGATACTCAATGTCATATTCAGATAACAACATCTGCCAACGGGCTATTCTTCCAGATAAGGCGGGCTTCTCAAAGATATACTTGATCGGATCCATTTTGGAGATCAACCAAGTGGTATGATTAATCATATACTGGCGCAGACGGCGAGCAGCCCAAGCTAAAGCACAACAGGTTTTCTCAAGCATTGAGTATCGAGACTCACAGTCTGTGAATTTCTTACTCAGATAATATATGGCATGTTCCTTTCTTCCAGTCTCATCTTGTTGACCAAGCACACATCCCATGGAATCTTCCAATATAGTCAGGTACATAATCAAAGGTCTTCCTTCCACTGGAGGAATCAATATGGGAGGTTCAAGTAAATATTCTTTGATGCTATCAAAAGCTCTCTGACAATCTTCTGTCCACACACATCCTTGGTTCTTTCTGAGAAGCTTGAAAATCGGCCCACAGGTAGCAGTCATATGAGATATAAATCTAGAAATATAGTTCAGTCTCCCAAGGAATCCTCTTACTTGTTTTTCCGTCTTGGGTGCGGGCATTTCCCGAATAGCTTTGACTTTATCAGGATCTACCTCAATACCTTTCTGACTGACAATGAAACCCAGAAGTCTTCCAGAACGAACACCAAAAGTGCACTTGTTGGGATTCAGACGGAGTTTATACTTTCTCAAACGCTGGAATAACTTCAATAAATGTTCCAAATGATCTTCTTCAGTTTGTGATTTGGAAATCATGTCATATACATACACTTCTATCTCTTTATGCATCATGTCATGGAACAAAGCAGTCATGGCCTTTTGGTATGTTGCACCAGCATTCCTCAAACCAAACGGCATAACCCGATAACAAAATGTTCCCCAAGGTGTAATGAAAGCTGTCTTCTCCATATCTTCTGGTGCCATCTTGATTTGATTGTAACCAGAGAAACCATCCATGAAAGAAAAGACTTTGAACTTTGCGGTACTGTCGACCAATACGTCAATATGCGGTAATGGGAAGTCATCCTTTGGGCTAGCTCTATTCAGATCTCTATAGTCTACACACATTCAAACTTTGCCATCTTTCTTAGCAACAGGCACTATATTGGATAACCATTGAGGATTGACCGATGTAACAAGGAAACCTGCATTAATTTGTTTTTGAACTTCTTCTTTGATCTTGTCAGCCATATCGGGACGAGTCCTTCTCAACTTCTGCTTAATCGGCGGACATTCAGGTCTCAACGGTAAACGATGCTCCACAATATTGTTGTCCAAACCTGGCATATCTTGGTAGGACCAAGCAAACACATCAACATACTCTTTGAGAAGCTCCAACATTTTCTCTTTGACCTCTGGGATAAGCAATGCTCCGACCTTGACTTCCTTTTTATCTTCTTCATCACCCAAATTGATCATCTCTATAGGTTCTTCAAACGGCTGAATAGTCTTTTCATCGTGCTCAAGCAAACGGGAAATTTCATCAGGAACTTCTTCGCTATCCTCTTCTTCGGCTCCAAACACAGGGAATTCAAAGTTGGGAGGGGGCATAGGATCATTGTTTTCAATGGTTAAGTCATGGATTAATCTGCACATATGATTATGCTTTATTTTAGAAATCGATTTGTACAAATAAAATAAAAAGTTATTATATTTTCCTATTACTACCAATTAATTTTCATTACTATTTCCCAGAAAAAAGTGAAAAAAATAAAACAGTAGTGGACAAAATAACATTTTTATTCATGAGGGGCAATACTTGAAACAAAGAGCCCAGACATTTTCTCTTTTGCCTTGGGCAGAGCAAAAGGATTTATTTTCAACATAGCCCGACACAAATACTTTTCGCCTTGGGCAGAGCGAATTTTTTTTTTCAAAAATAAAACAAAACATTACTCAGAAATGTGCATCACAACAGGAACATCAACAGCAATCCAGTTCTGGCAAACCACTCCATGCGTTACAAAATCGGGTAAATCCTCTTCAGAATCGTCTCCTATTATAGCATCAACTTCAGGGGGAGTCGGATGGATAAAACCTGCGCTTCGGAAAACTTCTTGTATCGGACGAGTAATTATTTCCTGCTTGACTCTTGTAGACACGGGATGAAAACCAAGACCTTCTCCAGACTTGTTTTCGGGCAAAGTCAACACCTGGCCCCAACCTTCAGCCGAACCACTTTCAACCACTCGTCGCGCATCCTCAAAAGAAGAAATAGATGTCCCTTGCTTCTTCACTTCATTATTAGCAACAGATAGAGCTTGAAATTGGGTTCCAACATCCTCATCAGCATCAATAAAAGAGAAAGATGACAAATAGCTTACCACCATAGCCTGCTCTCCACCAATCATTACCAGCTTTCCATGCCTTACAAACTTCAATCTTTGATGGAGCGTGGAAGTGACTGCCCCTGCATCATGGATCCATGGACGACCCAATAGGCAACTGTAGGCGGCACGAATATCCATTACTTGAAAAGTGATCTGAAAAGTATGAGGACCAATTATTATAGGAAGATCCACTTCACCAATGACAGTCTTCCTAGAACCATCAAACGCTTTGACAATTACCCCACTAGGTCTCATGGGAGCACCTTGATATGAGAGTCGAGATAATGTAGTTTTGGGCATTACATTTAACGACGAACCTGTATCTACCAACACACTTGATAAAGTATCATTTCCACAACTTATTGAGATATGCAAAGCCATATTATGGTTCCTTCCCTCCTCCGGAAGCTCTTCATCACTGAAACCAAGATTGTTACACGAAGTAATATTTCCCACAATTCCATCAAATTGGCCAACCGTCACATCATGATCCACGAATGCCTGGTCCAAGACCTTCATCAAAGCTTCTCTATGGGCACCAGAATCTCTCAGTAAAACAAGCAAATAAATCTTGGAAGGAGTTTGCAATAGTTGGTCCACAATCTTATATTCACTTCTCTTGATGAGCTTCAGAATCTCATCATCATCGGGATGTGGGATAGGTTCATTGGATCGGCCTATCTCAACCCTTGGTTCAACATTTCTCGCTGGAATTTCTGCCGGTATGGGCCTCCTGACTTGGACTTCTGGTCTCTTCAAAGGTACTGCTGCAAAGACACGTCCGCTTCTCGTAACTTTGCTCACATCAGCGATGTTAACAAAAGATAGCATTGTTGGTATAGGGACTTCTACCCCATTCTCAATCATTGTGGCATTATACTTATACGGTATAGCTTGGTCTGAGTTGTAAGGCACATGACCAGGTGGATAAATGATCAAAGGAGCAACAGGTGTAGTCTGACTGTCGTAAACAATCTCTATTGGTTCAGGCAAGTTGAATTGCGGTATTATAACATTCACTTCATTAACTGGATCTCTATCATGTGTAATAGTGATAACCCTCTGGTCTAACAATTTTTGAATATCCTCATTCACAATAGGGCAATCAACCTCTATCGAACAAAATTCACAAACATCATAATCATGCTGATGCCTAAAAAAGGCAAGTCTTCTTAAGCTCTGATGTAACCTGATCAACGAATCTCTTATGTGTTCAACTTGAAAAACTCGAAACTTTTCTGGATAACCTTCCACCATATTCACTGATGCTGCCCCATGTCGAGGCAAAGGATTATCTCTAACATTTGGGTTAACATCCTTGAAAGACAAGATGCCGTTCTTAATCAACCTCTGCACGTCCGCCTTTAAAGCAAAACAATTTTCAATGTTGTGCCCCGGCGACCCTTGATGATATTCACAAAACTGATCTGCCTTGTACCACGGAGAAGTACTATTTGGTGCGATAGGAGGAGGCTTCGTCGTTATGAGGTTTTTTTCTGATCAGAGCGGGGAATAACTCAGTGTAAGTCATGGGAATGGCATCAAATTGCGGTTTCCTTGGTGAACGATTCTGGTTATTAAGTTGATAAGCATGTTGTCGAGGCTGCTGCTGAAATGGCCGTTGCTGAGTTGGTGGGGTTTGATGAGTTGGGGTCACCATTGTTGGGCGGACAGCCGGAGTGACTGCCGCAACATGTGAATAGCCTCTCCTTGGTCTCCCAGGGAAAATTACACTGACATCTTGTTCTTTCCTTTTAGGGAAAACACTTCCAAACTTCTTGATACTGCTAGGCGGACTTCCTTCCTTAACCAAACGTCCCTCACGAATCCCTTCTTCCAACCGCATGCCCATACTTACCATCTCGGTGAAGTCACTGGGTGCGCTGGCAATCATTCTTTCATAATAAAAGGAACCTAAAGTCTTCAGGAATATCTTTGTCATTTCTTTCTCCTCAAGAGGGGGATAAATCTGAGCAGCAATCTCGCGCCACCTCTGGGCATATTCTTTAAAGGACTCTCTGTCTCTCTGGGACATCGCCCGGAGTTGATCTCTGTCCGGCGCCATGTCGACGTTGTACTTATACTGACGAACAAAATCTTCACTAAGATCGTTGAAATTACAGATCTGAGTGCTGTCCAAACTCATATACCACTTTAGAGCGGCACCAGTCAAACTGTCTTGAAAGTAGTGAATTAATAAGTTATGATCATCAGAATATGTAGACATCTTTCTCACATACATAATTAAATGACTCCGCGGACACGAATCACCTTTATACCTTTCAAAGTCCGGCACTTTGAATTTGGCTGGAATCTTTACATTTGGAACTAAACACAGGTCATGAGCATTCTTTCCAAACAAATCTTTCCCCTTTAACGCTCTGATCTCCCTCTGCATCTCTTGAAACTGGTCTTGAAATTCCTCCATTCTATCGAAAAGACCCAGACTTTCAGCAAGCTCGACATGATAAGTAGGTTCATTCATGTATGGAATAGAATGAACCACAGGAGCGACAGTTGTCATCACTGGTTGAGGGAAAGGTGCCACAGACGGGATTACAGGTGGCATAGTAGTTGTCTCTGGTTGAGGAAAAGACATAGTAGGTTGAACCAAAGGTTGTACGACAGGCTGATACCCTTCTGGCACAAAGTTATAAGGCATTCCCCACGGAAAACCTTTTGGCATCTGATGTTGAAGCGGAGAGTTGATTTGAGTCACAGATGTTGGAACGGTAACAATCTCAGAAACCACAGTAGTTGAAGTCTGAATCTCAGCAGCTGCAGTTGATTGCTGATTCTGAGAAGCCATCAAACTTTCCACTAGCGCAGTTAACTTTTCCATCCCGACACGAAGGGTAGCGACCTCCTCACGAAGCTCGTGGTTTTCCTGTTCTAGATCTTCCATCTTCCTCTGACGGTTGGCTCGGGTATCGTATCGATGAGACAACTTGGCAATCTATCGGAGTGGAAAAAGAAACAAGGATAAGACTCTAGAAAACATGTGAAGTGGAATGCTGGATGATGCATGATATGTGATGCAAATGATAATCCATTTTGATGGTTTTTCAAGGAACTTCAATAATTTTGCACACATCAATGGTAAAGGAATTTGGAACAACAAAAACTCACTTCATTAATCAAAAGCGGTAAATTACAACTTACAACTTTGGAACAACAAAATAATAAATTACAACTTTGGGACAACAACCCAATAAAAGCAGTAAATTAACACTTTGGAACATGAAGCCCATAATAAAAGCAGTAAATTACAACTTCGGAACATGAAGCCCTTTTACAGAGTTTTACAAAATGACATCAGTAAAATAAAACTAAGAACTAAAGATCACTCAGAATCATCAGATGAAGGACCAAATGCCAACTGTAACTGGAGCTTCCTGATCTTCTCTTCATAAAAGTCTTCCATCTCTTTCTTCTCAGCTACCAGTCGATCAATGATTTCCTTTTGTGGATTAGGAACGAGAGCAACGCTTACCGAACCTTCCTTCTTTCTCTTCCTTTCACTAGCATATTTCTTCAGTAAAGCATCCTTTTGACGAAGCTTCTCATCATGATCAATGAACCAGCCGTCTTGAATAAATAGCAAATCCTCCTTTTCCGTTAATTGTCGAGCCAGGACCCGATTCTCATATTCAGACATATTATACTTTTCTTTCCAAGCATCTCTCTCGGACTTCATCCTAGCCAGATTTCCTTGGTATTCTCCTATATTCTCGATAGGGATATCAACAGATGATGATGCAACAGTAGGGAATAAAGGTTTCTCAGTTTTATAGGGCATCTTGAGAGCACAAGCCCTAGCACGGACCCATTGTAGGTAAGGCTCCAAAGAAACGGCACCCCTATGTCCTAACATGTCTCTCCCTTTCCTGTGGATGTGGCGCCAAGCTCCTTCGATCTCCCTTTTAGCTTCCTGGTGATCTTGTCCTTCTTGTAGAAAGAAACCACTCACATGGATGTTGTTTGGCTTGTCCCTCATCGGGTATCCAAACTGACGGCGCGCGAGAATAGGATTATAGTTAATTCCTCCTTTCGTACCAAGAAGGGGCACGTTAGGAAAAGCACCACAGCTATCAATGATCTTCACGTCATGGTAAACTCGATTATACCAATCAATGTTGAAATGAGTGAGAGCCATAATTTTTGGCGCCCATCGCGGCTCCTTCTCGAGATCCCAGAAAACATCAGACCTAGGTAGATGAGAGACATACCACTGATACAGCAACTGTGCACAACAAATAATCATCCCTCCTTGATAAGAGTTTCAAAGATGGATGGAGTAGTAGGTATCTCCTAGCAGCATAGGGACCGGATTTCCAATCAAGAAAATTCTGATGGCGTTGATATCCACAAACTTATCAATGTTAGGGAACAAGAATAGACCATAAGCGAGTAAAGCAAAGACGTCTTCAAAAGCAATAGTATCTTTTATCTCAGCGAAATGACGAGCTTTCCTCAACAAAAATTGCGTAGACAAGCCTCGGATTCCCCCTTTTGTAGTCATGTTCTCCTCTATCTCTGACTTCTTCAAGTGGGTGATGGTCGCTATCTCGTGAGATTTGGGTTCCTCTTCTAAGCCAGAAAAAGAAACACAGTCGGTGATCAGCAAACCAAGTATATAGGAGTACTCTTCTAAGGTGGGCATTAACTGGTAATCCGGAAAGGTGAAACATCGGTACAAAGGATCGTAAAATTGGACCAACGTACCAAGGATGCCTTCTTTCATATTGCGCTTCATGAGAGGTATAATGGACCCATACTTTTTCTGAAAATCCGTCGGGTTCTTGATCTTAGGAATTAAACTCTTCAGTTCTTCAATCTCGGGCTCCTTAAAACTAAAACTTCGAGTGTTTCTCCTTCCAAATTCCATAATAATAGTACCTGAGATGTCTGCAAAAATCATTCTTAAGTTCCTTGAAAAACATGTTTTTTACAAAAAAATGTTTACGGATGTATGGATGAATGATAATGCAACAGTTACACATAAGCTCACAAATATGGGGTTCAAAGGTTCAACATTTCGAGCATGGAGTCAAAGGTAAAGCCCACCCCAAGGTATGTACTACGGTTTAATCACACCTGTAAGACAAGGTTCTAAGAGTTCCCAGAGTCTACATTCCTCCTTCGGATATTACCAAAGTCTTGATTACTCAATAATTAGCAATATTCTCAAGAGAAACTCATCCGAGCGTAGCATCGCGTGACAACTACTTCCGGATTACTCCGTTATAGTCTCCGCGCTACACCTAAGAGGCCAAGATGGGTTAGGATTCTATGGTTCTCAGCTTCTCTGGCTCCCAGGTCGAAAATAATAATGTCTTCCCGATTACTCGGTAAACAAATATTACGTTCAAAAGGGCCTTCCACTGAGTGGGGGATTTCATGCCTCCTTCTTCGGGATTACTCCCTCAAAGTTAACATGACTATACCGCCCGTCCTATTCTTAAGTATAACTTAATCCGGATATAGGATTCGTCCTTTGCAAAAACCCAAACAACCCCAATATAAACACATAATCAAACAAAACAAATAATAATAAAACAGATAAAACAAACTAGGCTTAACCCACTTAGGGATGGACCAGCAAGAGGTCAATGTTTCCCCAGCAGAGTCGCCATTTCTGTAGTGATAAAAAATGTAGCGGGGTAAATCGGAGATCGAACTATTAATTAATTCGTCTCACAAAAGCAAGAGTCGCCACCGCGCTTTATTATTTCCAAGGGAAAAGGGAAAAGAGCGAAATAAAACCCTAAAATATGCAATGTAAAATAATACTTAAAAGTAATGAAAATACGATGCGTTTTTTGAAAGAGATCTAAAGTTCGGGGGTTGGTTATGCAATGGGAAGGTATTAGCACCCAATGCATCTGCGGTACTCCGCAGGAACCTTTTGAAATATCTGTTTTTTTGGTTAAAATTGTTTGTTTGGTTAAAATGGTTTGTTTGGTCAAAATGGATGTGGACGAGATTTTAAAAATACAACGACCTAATATCGAGGTTTTGATTTAAAAGAGGGTAAGTTTAAAATTTGATTTTTTAGAGATTTAACGTAAGTTTAACAAAAAGTAAAATGTATGAAAGGGTCTCGCACAATCGTATCAGATGCTCAATGACATGAATTCAATAAATTTAATTCTTTCCCTTGGAATAAATCGAGCGAACAAAATGGACATCAAAATATAAGTATTCGAAAATTCACAGGAAAATAAATCTAACTAAACAGATTAATAACCAAAAGACATTGAAAAATTAAAATGACAGAGATATTTAAATACAAATAATAGAGAATGTAACTAATTATCTAAAAAAAGTTATTTAAACTAAATTAAAATTCTAAGATTATTTACTAAGATAATTCTACTAACTACAAATTCTAAGGTTATAAAAATAATTCTAAAATTACTAAGTTAAATCTAAATTAAATTAAAATTTTAAATTTAGTAAATTAAATCTAAATTAAACTAAAATTTTAAGGTTACTAAATTAAATCTAAAACAAATAAAAACTCCAAAGTTACTAAACTAAATCTAAATCAAATAAAATTCTAAAACTACTAAACTAAATCTAAATCAAATACAAATTCTAAAGTTATTAAACTAAATCTAAATCAAATAAAATTCTAAAGTTATTGAATTAATTCTAAATCAAATAAAAAATTCTAAAGTTATTAAATTAAATCTAAATCAAATAAAATTCTAAAGTTACTAAACTAAATCTAAATCGAATAAAAATTCTAGAGTTATTAAATTAAATCTAAATCAAATGAAAATTCTAAATCAAATAAAATTCTAAACTAAATCTAAATTAAATTAAAACTCTAAAGTTTACTAACTAAATTAAAGTTAAAGTTACTACAATAGTTCTAAATTTAAACTAATTATTTCTAATTAAAAAAAAATATTGGTAATTTTATATGATTAAACTAATCAACCTAATATTAAATCTAATCAATTATATATTTTTTAAAGTTACTAGGTTAAATCTAAAACAAAAATTTAAAGTTAGTAGATTAAAACTAAATTAAATAAAAGAGTAAGGAGTAATGTTAAAACAGAAAATAAAGGGGGGTGCTGATAGACAGTATTTTTGCTGGGTTAAGAATGTTGGAAGGCCCAAACTATGAGGGAAAAAAATAATGAAATTTAAATAAAAATGGGCCTAAAGCTGGCCCGGTCTGGAAGAGAGAAAGATGAGTTTTCTTTTGAAACCCTAAAACAAGAGGAATGGGGCGCCAGATTTTTCTTATTGGGAAGGGGAAAATTACAGTTTCAATTAACATTATTTCCAATAAACTCTCTACTTCCTATGCTTC
This sequence comes from Vicia faba, assembly GCA_948472305.1. Taxonomy (NCBI): domain Eukaryota; kingdom Viridiplantae; phylum Streptophyta; class Magnoliopsida; order Fabales; family Fabaceae; genus Vicia; species Vicia faba. Next base: position 1,134,257,072 of record OX451741.1, on the reverse strand, counting down.
ATCGTGAAAACAAAAAATTAACACCCTCTCTTCCCAATTCATGCTTCTTTACCAATCTCAATTCATTCCTCTATGATCAAAACTACTCCCCTGTTCATCTTCTTCTCTTGCTCTCACACTTCATTACCATCATTATCGATTCCTCTCTCTCACGCTCTTATCTCCGGTTCTCTCACGTTTTAATCGATTCTCACGACTTTGTATCAATATCTCAACGGTCAGCAACAACAATAAATCTCTCCTTCAAACTTTGTTTCAATTTTCAAGATTCAGTTTGATAATCCAAAAACTCAAGCTCTCTGTATTTTCGGTTCATCTCTCTTAGTTTCATCCTCATTTTTATAGAAACAGTGGCGACGCTCTATCTCTCAAGCTCTCGGTATCACTCACTCGGCGGTAAATGATCTATCACCCTCATCTGCTTCTCTGTATTTTTTATATTTTTTATTGACAACAGTAGTATCAGTGCTTCCATATTCCTTATTCTCTTTTTTATTTACCACAGACTTGCGGTTTCAGAGTTTATGTAGGGATTGAGATGAGCTTATGAGGTACGAATGTATTGAGTTATGAATTTGGGTTTAGCGAGGATTTTTTTTTGAGCAGTTACCAGTATGAAATAAATGACGATTTCTGTGGTTTTTCAGGTTATTGTAGAAAAAGTTTGAAACAGAGATTTTTGGTGTGAGTTTCTTCTTTTATTTTCTATGATGTTTTCCCTTCTAAACCAAACGATTTCTCAATTTCATCTCAAAATTTCCAATCTCTATTTTCTATCATTTGAAAACAGCAACAATGATTTTCATTTTTTTAGGTTCACTCAGTTTAATATCATTGTAGTTTCATAGTTTCCCAATTACAACAACATTAAGATAAGTAATAATTACAGCAACAGTCAAACAACAACAGGGCATGGTAATAAATAGAATGGTACATAAAGAAGAAAGACTCACCCGGTCAAAGCTAGTCCGACGAGTTCTCGTTTCTGGAAAACTTCGACAGGTAAACTAAAATTTCCCCCTTTTCCTTCTGAGATCTACATAAACATGTTGTTGTCGGTGCGTTGTTATGTTTTTGTAGATAAATACGCAAACTGCCTGCAAAATTTGTGTTGTGACGTGCTTCTGAGTTGTTGTAAGGTTTAATGGAGCATTGTGGAGGGTTGATCTTGGCACTTAGAGTTTGGTATGAAGATTGATGAGTGGTATAGAAGAAGATGTTTGGCTGTAATGAAAATGGTGAGTGTTTTTTTGAGTTTTGGAGAAGATTGAACAAAAATTCATGCAGAATATCCTCTCCGATTTTTCTATCTGTCCCCTTTATCTGATGCTGAGCTCCCTCCTTTATAATGGGACAATGTGGTTTTGGGGGGGAACAAGTTTGGTTTTTGAACAAATATACTATTACGCTTTTTTCACTTTATTGATGTAGTTTTTGATTACCTATTTTAGTGCAATCCTTGGACTGGTTTGGACTGATATGATGCAGCTTTTTGCAGGTTGTGATATAGCATTTTGGACTGTTTGAATTGTTTGTAGCAGCAAGAGAATAGCAGGGTGCAAATCAGTTTTGGACTTTAACATTTTCAGCTTTGTTTTGGACTATTTTTTTGGCATGTTTTATGCAGATTTGGCAGACTATGGGTAGCAACAAAATTATAGCAGGTTTAGGGATATGTACTTGTTTTGTAAGTTAAAAAAAAATGGTTTTGGGACCATAACTTTATTGGACATAAAACAATAAAACAAAGATAATAGTAATAATAATGATAAAAGACAATTTGTTAGTAATACAAAACAGAATAATAATAGTAATAAAAATAAGATGCAAACACAATTAATTTTATTTTTATTTTAATATTAATTCAATTTTAAAAATTGAATTAAAATTAGAATCAAATCAAAATCAATATTGGATTAAAAGAAGCTAAAACTATAATGACCAAAAAGAATCAAAAAATGTAAAATAAAGGAAAAAGATATACTATATTTTTGAGATTTTTTTTTGGATTAAAATCTATACTAAAATAAAAAATCTAAATGAAACCAATAAAACTATAAGAATTTTTGATTTTTTTTTTTTGAATTAAGAATTGCGAATTTAAAATACTATAATGCTAATTATAAATATTTTTATGATTTTTTCTAATAATGCGATAGTAAAAAGTGACATGAACTAAAATACACATTTTTTAAGATTTTTTTTCAAATAAGACAAAAATGATAAATAAAATACGAAAAAATATGCGCTATGTACCATTTGGTAAAGGTTGGACAAGACTGATCAAATTTCATTAAATTCATAAAGCGACTTCTAACGTTTTCATTCTTTCGTGGCATTTCAAAAAATAATCATCTCTTGACTTCTAAAGGAAAGTTGTAGTTGTTGTCAAGGAGAATCATGTGTAAAAGAACCACTAAAAAAATGTCGAAATTCGAAGAAGTTATGAATTTTTGAAATCTGACTCGAGAAATGGAAAAAATAGGTCGAATCGCTTGTGAACGCTTGCTATGTAATAATGCAGATGAGAGGTGGTATCTTAGGTCAAAATTTGGGGTATGACAATGTCCCAGACATTGTTTTGACATTTGCATCTTCTAAAAACAAGACCTCAACCAAGGATGACATGATTATTGAATTAAGAGAATCCTGCAAAGAACTTGATGATGTGATCAGAGTTAGCTCAGCAAGAAAGCTAATTTTTGAAAAGATGATCAAGGAGCTGTAGAAGGACAATAGTTTTGATGATAGAGTGAGCACTGAAGGAGGAGATTCTGATAATGAAGGAAGTTCTGACTCTGCCAAGTCTACTAGTCCTAAAGACAGTTAGACCATTTTCTATTTATTTGTTTTGAGCCCTTTGTTCCTTTTTGGCACTTGTATGTGCTTGAATCTTGGATTCTATGGTCTGTACTTATTTGGCATATTCTATTACTGCTATTCTCCTGAATGAATGTTTTATTTGGCATATTATGTCTAAAAAGGGGGAGAAAAACTAACTGACCACTGACTGAGGGGGATCCTAATGATTGAGGAGACCCTCATGTATCTGAAGATGTTCTTACATCTTCCTCTGCTAATAGCTAACTTAGTTACTTTTGCTAACTGCTAACTATTTTTTTTTTTGCTTGTGCTTCTGCTCTGATAATGTGCTCAAATAATGTTTTAGCCAATATTTTCCAAAGGGGGGAGTATGTAAGCGTTTGTTGGAAGCAATTTTGGTAAAACACTGACTTGATAATGTTTTGCTAAATGTCTTGACATTTGAAGCAAACTAGTTTTGAATGATGTCAAAGTAGATGCCTTGACATCGACCTCCTGATCTGAACGTGAATTCATATTTGTTTCTTATTTTTATGTGCGCCATTATTTAGGATTTGTGACTCATAGTTTGCAAAAAATACGGAGTCCAAGCCCATGCCCACTGTTGCGCCTTTATAAGGACTTGCATCCTTATTCATCAAGCTGCAAGTTTTAAAAAGAAGAACATATTCTTTTTGTTTTAGAAGTATAAGTATTTTTAATTGTAATACACTCTAAGTATTGGTTTAATACCTAAGTTGTAATTTGAGTTGTTAATTGTGGATCATTCATAAACTTTTAAGTATTGAATGATTGAAGTCCTTAAAACTTGATACTTCTGTTATTTTTCACTGTTAGTAATTGAAGGAATTTGAGGAGGGCCTCATACCTCGGTGTGTCTTAGGTAGATGTATAGTACGGGTAGTGATTAAGTGATTAGATCGTAAACTGGTTGTTTACTGAGGGTCTATGAATTAATATTATTTAGTGGACTTGTCCCTGGCTTGGTAGCCCCCAAAGTAGGTGTTGTTGTACACCAAACTGGGTTAACAATCCCTTGTGTTTTTACTGCTTTTAATATTGTTGCATTTTATATTGTCGTCATATATTTGTGTCGTGACATATCCTTCAACATCTCATATCTGATACCAGAATTTCATCATTGAATATTTTCGAATCAGGAGCTACTAATCAATTTAGTATGATTCATCAATTTTTTTACATAGTCGGTGCTACTGTGTTGAATTTCTTGACAATAGTCTAATTGATTGTGTCATTATCTTTAATTATTAGTTTTAACTGGTTTGAGTTTAGTCCTGCTTGCAGTAGTTCTTGGAGAGAAAAGAGTGCGGTTGAGGAGAGTATTGTTAGTATTTTTTGCTTTATTATTTTTTTTTACAAAATACCAAACATGCCTATATATTATAATTGTTAAGAATTACATATATACAATGAGAATTTACCTGTCACCCCCATATGTATACGTGAAACCTCCATTTTTGACACTTTTACGGTAATAACCTCAATTATTACCAGAAATTGTGAAATTTACTGGAAATTACCAAAAAATTTGTCAAATACCAGAAATTTCATTAAAGTTACTGGTTTTTACCGTGGGCGAAACCAGGAATTTAAATTTCCGATACCAGAAATTCCAAATTTTTGGTACCGGAAATTCCAAATTTTTGGTGATCAGTTACATTACACTAGAAATTTTGGAATTTCTTGTAAGCACAAAAGATTCTGAAAATTTGAAATTTCCGGTAATACTGTAATTTAATTTCCCCCCCTTTTTTCATGAGTTTTTCTTTGAAAATAGAATCGGTAAAATAGCTACCCGACTTTATATATATATATATATATATATATATATATATATATATATATATATATATATATATATATATATATATATATATATATGTATGATAGATCCTTAAAAAACAAACTAAAATGACTTGCTACATATTTCTTCCGAGTGTTTAAAGTGACCTGCTAAAGGTAGAGAAAAACACAAGAAAGGGGGTTTGAATTGGGTTTTAAAAAAAATTTCCCTCTTTGAAAACTATTTAATAAAACTATGAAAGAATATAAAATGCTACAAATAAAAAAAGACACATTTAGTTTATCCAAGTTCACCATTAACTAGGCTACATCTTGTCCACCCTCCTCAGGTGATTTTGCCTTCAACAAAGACTTAATCCACTATAACCAAATATGATTAAAATTCACAATAATAAGTTTTATAAACCTTGACGACAACCCCAACAAGTTCAGCTGATCCTTCTTGCCAATTCTGCAAAGACCACAACCTATGCCTTCTTGAGAATCCAGACTCAACCGAGTCTCTTAAGGAACAATACAATGATACGTTCAGTGATATCCACGAGATATAATGATCATTGACCCCTTAAGAAATCTGACCAACTGGCTCTTTTTTAATAGGATTTCATCCATGATTACTGCATCCATAGTCTTCCCAAGTATCAGATCTTCACTAGATCACTTGAGGCAACACCAATTCTAAAAAAAATTGTTTTTCTGGAGATTACATGAGTGCTTCTTAACAAGAAGATTACTCCTAATTTAAGTACATATTATTTAACACAATTCTGAGCAACAACTCTTGTGTTTAAACAATTTACATGAAGAACTTAATATATAACACAATTTGAGCAGCAACTCTTGTGTTTACATGATTATACAAAGATGAATTTAATCTAAGTTTGAGTGCAACATCTTGTAGTCTTCTTGTCTTTATCTTCTTTGTTAAGCAATTTATGAGCAACAACTCCTTGCTTCTTCATATTTATACCAAGATGTATTTGATAATAATTTGAGTATCATGTTGTAGACTTCTTCTTCTTCCTCTTATTTCTTTCTTTTTGGTTAGCTTCAGCATCTTCAGCGTAACAACTCCAACAACATCTCCATCTATGGCTTTTTAACAACTTTTCTTCATTTCATTTATCTCCTTTTATAGCCTTCAAAAAGAGTCATTATAAGGATATAACGGTCTTTTCTCCTTCCAACAGTTGATTTCCAACAAATAGATTCAAGAGAGGTTTGGAACAGTACGAAATGTCACTTTCCTTAGCCCGCTTCTTGCAGTAGTTAGCATAAAACATGGGAGACAACTTCTTTGAATAATACAACCAATACCATAATAGTGGAATTTGTAGTGTAATGTCTGTAATGTATTCTTATTGACTAAGTTTCTTGATCTTTATCTTATGATGATGTACTTCTGATTCTGAAGTATTAAGCTTGGAAAAGATCAATTACTTTGTCTTTGTTCTTCTGATGATTGGCTTATGAGTAGTTCAGAAACTAATTTATTATTGTAGCATAGAAACGTCAGAGTTATCAGAATCGTGACCTGTCTTAAGAAATAATAGCAACAACCTTTCTGAAACACGAAGCTTGACTTCTAATCTTAGAACTAATCTTGAAGGCATATTTCTGATCTGATCTGAGAGACGAATATTATGTGAGAAGATGATTCATTTCAGAATCTTTCAATAGTGGATTATTGTCTTCAGATATTTAAGCAACAACTTATCTGAGAAACAAGTCTTATCATTGTAGGCAAAAGCTTTTCCAATTTTGATATCAAAGGATTTTCTAATGTTTAGATCTTGAAATTTAATATTGTGGCAATAGCCTTTCTGATTCTCAAGTCTTTGAGTTCTTGAGCTTTGATTCTTTTCTTGCTGGATTGATTTCTGATTGAGGAATGATAATGATCCAGAAGATTCTTCTTTGCTGTAGAGTCAGAGTCTTCAGATATTTGAACATTATTTTCAGATATACAAGCAAGAGCTAATTTGAGGAACAACTTCTTTGAGTGAAAGCTTTTCTGATCCACTTCGTCTTGGTCTTATATTGATCTTTGATAATCAGCTTTTCTGAACTGCATATCTTATGTATGATTTTTGAAGCATAAGCTTATATCAGTACATCTGATTTTGATGTTGAATTATTTTCTTTCTGATCTTCTTGAATTCTTATATTTGGATTGAGCTAAAAACAACAGCTTATGTCAGCTACATTTTGGTGTCTGGTCATGAATTTTTTCTCTTGATATCTGAGAGTGGTCCTTGTTGTACCCCAATTTTATCTCCTAAGATCCCTTCATCATACCATATTGTGTCAATCACCACAAAATCACATTAGAGCTTTTGGTTCTTCTCCCTATCTTTAGCTTTGCTCTTTGAGGAGTTAGCAAGCACCTTGACTATTTTTCTTTGGTGATCATGGATATTTTGCTTTGATTCTCTTTCTAATTTAACAAATACAATATTGGTTTGTCTTACTTGTTAATAATGTAGGTAAAGGCAATGAAGTTTAGCAATTTACATCATGGGTTCATGAGTTTATTTCCATGCCCTAGTCAAAAGATTGAGAGATCCAAACCTCACCATTGAAGTTGTTTAGAAGTTGGTATGGGAGTATTTTTGGTGGCCATTAGTCCTCATCATCATCCTCAACAAATCCTATTCACAAAGGAAGAATATTGGCACAAAAAGTTTGTTCAAACTTGGCAAAGTTCCACCAAGCGTTCTCTTGATCTAGAGGCTAGGCTTTTGGACTTCAAAGGGGCATATCTTGCTCATCTTTTGGTATTTTTGAGTGATTCCAAAAACATTCTTCTCTTCAAGTAGTTACCAACAAATCACTTAAAAAGTTCTAAGGAGTTTTCATGTGGAAGGAACTTGGTGAAGAAGAGAGATTACAAGTTATCCAGATGAATCTCTCATTTTTCATATGTGATTTCAAATGAACATAACTTGGTCAATTTTTATCACCTTGAGCCCATTCTTTTTTCATGACGACCCTAAGAATGTGTACTTCATGCCTTCTTTTATGTGCAAAGTAAGAAAATGAATGGAAGTTTCCTTAAGAATGCAAGAGATTATAGGTCATTTCATGATTTTTGGCCAACTTCAACAAGTCATAACTTGCTCAATATTTGGAGATTTTGAGTGGTTCAAATTGCAAAGTGTCATTCAAAAGATCTACTTCATTCCATATTTTTTGGTCAAGAGCAAATTCTAAGTGGAAGGCCATGTTTGGATGCAAGAGATTATAGGTCATTTTTAAAGAAGAGTTTGAAATTTTTCTAAGTATGGAAAGTCAACTCTTTTTCTTCAACTTTGACTCCATGTAACTTTCAGCTCAAGCATCCATTTGATTCCATTCTTTTTCCATTGCAAAGCTTGTAATCACATCTTTCCAAAGCATCAAGAATTATGCCCTAAGACCCCTTGAGGTGGAAATTCCATGGATTTGAATTTGGTAATTTGAAACTAAATTTTGCACAAAGTCAGAATTTTGAAATCTTTGTTTTGGCTTCTAATCACAGGATTTCCACACGTTTTCGTTTCTAATCATGTTTAGCGACTTGCCTGAAGTGATTAGTATCATGAAATACACGATTTGGCTGAGTTTTGATCAAGTTTGAGTCACACTTTCTTCATGATGAAGACCCACATGAATTCCCTCCAAAACGCATCATTTGCTATTCCTTTTGATCCCATTTGCTTCCCTATAAATAGAGGGTCATCCCCCATTCAATTTCCCAAGCTTAGAGAGCCAAGAACACCCTGCCAAAACTTTACACGAACCCACTTTTGTTGAATCCAGTTTTTGAAATTTAAGCTTCCTTTTCCAAAATTCTTTGCGCATTCATCATCCTTGAACTTCATACAAACTCCCCAGCACTTAAACCAATCAAAACGACCCATAATCTAAGCTACAGAAGTCCAGTTTCAGAGCTTCTTACTTGAACTTCGAAAAGGTAGAATTCTCCACCAATTGGATCCAAATCAAACACTAATCTGTTCTACTCCTTTGTCTGATTCTAATGCTGCTTACAATTTTTAAATCCACTGAGAATTGAGAGAGAAATCTCAAACTGAAGGTGCTCGCTATTTTTCTTTGTTTTGATTCATATCTCTCTCCATACTTTACATAAATTTTGTGTGATGGTTGTGTTAGAATCGTCTTGAAGAGACGAGTTCAATGATGCTAGCCAGGGATCCTAATTTTTCCATTTGAAGGATCTCACAACTCTCCATTGTAGGGTGTCATGAGGTTGAAGATGATGACATGTCTCGTCTCAGCCAATGATAGCGTGCCAAGCGTTTTAATTTCATTGGTTACCCTTTTTTTGATCACATGTGTGTTTCACTAAGGTCCATATCAAGCACAGCGCGTCTGGTCTATTGGATTAGCTTACTAACATGTTTTGACTTTGATCTAATGGTTCACATCTTTTTAGTTTTATTTTATTTTCTAATTTTATATTTTATTTGATTAAATTTTCAAAAATTCGTAACTCTTTAATATTTTATCCAAAAATTATGAAAAATTCACAAAAAATACTTTGAATTATTTCTGATCTCATGAATATTTTTTTACATTTTTATTTTAACATTTGGTATTTTTTTGTATTATTTTATTTCTTTTAATTACTTAAAAAATAATTTCTAACATTTTTTAATTCTAAAAAAATTCTTAAATATTATTTTGCATATTTTTTTACTTTCTGAAAATTTTATGGAATTTTATATTGAGGTTTACTATTTTTGATCTATTTTATGTTTGTTTAGAAATTTTAAATGGTTTAAAAATAGTTTCTGACTTTTAAAAATTACTAAAATTTTTATAAAAATATTTGGATCCATTTCTGATTTTTCTATGGCTTAATTTTTCATTTTTTGAATAATTTGAACATAATTGATATTTTCTTCATTATTTTCTAGTTTATTTTAACATTTTTAATCCTTTATATATATATATATATATATATATATATATATATATATATATATATATATATATATATATATATATATATATATATATATATATATATATATATATATATATATATATATATATATATATATATATATAATGTTATATCATTTTGTGAATATTTGCTGGCTGTCTTGGGTTGATCTTTTGGTCATGGCTTTATTAACATCATTGGATCCATGGTGTTGAGTTTAACTCCACAAAAAATGGATGAATGATTTTAATAATAGTTTGATTAAATATTAATTCAAATGTGGTTTTTCTTTTTACCCTAAATTCCCTTCATCTCATCCCCTTTTAATTGCACTAAATGTTGTTGGAGCATGATCTGTATATCATGTCTCAAAACAAATGGTGCATAGATTGCTATTGACCGGCCTTAAAATAGGTGCGACTTCTATATAAGTTCACTTACGATTGCTTAACATAGCACTAAAATTTATCCCGATTCGAATAAATGATCATTCGTGGCCCAAACTTATGATTGCAAGCCCAAGTATGTTAATTTGATCTCTTTGATCCAATAACCATGAGATTCATTATGTGGAGGCTTTGGTTCTACGAATCCTCTAATGTATCTACAACACCTTTGGTCAACGCGGATTACTTAAACATCGATGATCATTAAATGATACTTGTGAGAATTCCAAATGGATGATATACTTGACAAAAAGAAAATGCAACTTGTTGTGTGGAGGCTTTGGTTCTACCAACCCTCTAATGAGTTCCAAATGCAATTTTCAAGATGGTCATCCAACTAACCACTAATTAATGACTTGTTTTATTTTATGCTTTTATTTTTTATGCTTTATGCACTATTTATTTTTTAGAATTTTACATTTCATGCCATTTTCACCTTTGCTCATTTGAGCATTTATTTTCTTGTCATTTTTACTTTGCTCACTTGAGCTTTTCTTTTTCCTTTTCCTAAGATACTCAATAACCAACTTAAACCTTAAAAAACTCTTTAATGGCACTTGGACTATTTGGTTACTATCCTTGGCATTATGGAGCAGTGGACTTTTTCTTGGACTTAGGATTAGAAACATTGGCCTATCTTGGAGACCTTGTGATCTTATCTGATTATTTTGTCTGGAGCTCTTGAGGTTTACCTCAAGACATTGGGTTGCTTGTTTGTTTTTGTATGTCGGTTTTTGTGATTACACCCTTTGTTTGTAATCCGGAATTCACCCGCATACAGCCGTTACTCTGCCCAATTTTTGTGAAGACTTAATACATTTGAAGACGTCTAGTATCTTTTCTTGCTAGGTTTCACTCCAAAGAATGGGAATTCTATCTTGGCTCATAATGTCAAGTTTTGGCTTCTTGTTGGTTAGATTGGTCCTTATCCTTAGCTTTTACCTTATGCTTTAGGATAGCCTTTTCTTCTCCTCCCATCTTCTTTAATTTCAAAAATCTTCTCCCTCCTTTTTAAAACCCTTCTTGTTTTGAAACTTAAACACTTTCATAATAAACTTGGACTTAGGTCCATGCATTTTCAAAAATCTTTTCATAAATAAACTTAAATCAATTTAATAATACTTTGGCACTTTTTGTGAGAAGACTAAAAGTCAACCAATCTCATTTCAAACCATTTTGCCACTTTGGCTTTTACCTTTAAAATTTTTCTCAAAAGGTTAGACTCGTGTCAATCCTTGTAGTGATGAAAACAACTATACTTCTACAATATGTAGTAAAGTGAGATATTTTCCACTTGGGTGTTGAGTGAGGCATTGTTGATTTTAAAATCCAAGCCATATCCTTTGCTTTGAGATGATGCAAATTCTCCTTTCTCATGATTGTGGGTAGTAAGTATGTTTTCCACACAGACAATGACGATGATGTATTATCTCTTAAAATCAACCAACACACTCGTGTTACAAATTTTTAAAAGAGAAACTACGTGTACCCTGACCCTCTATTGCATGAAAGTTGTACGTAGGCACTAAAGGTTCGCAACCGCAGCAAGTGCAAAAAATCATAAAAAATACTTATTTTCTCACCTCCACCATCCATTTTATATACAACACATTTTTATAGCCAAAATATACAAATTTTACAAAGAGGTTCTTGCGGAGTACCGTAGATGTTTAGGGTGCTAATACCTTCCCTTTGCATAACCAACCCCCTTACCTTGAATCTTTCCACCTTTTTTGGGTTATTCACTCTTTTCCCATTCCTTTGGAAACAATAAAGCGCGGTGGTGATTTTTATTTTGATTTGTATAAAGGCTAGTCAATCCAATGGCTTAGTCTTGAACATTTCTACGGCTACAGAAAAATGGTGACTTCACTGGGGACAGATTAACCTCTTGCTGGTCCATCCATAAGTGGGTTAAGCTTATATTTGTTTATATTTGTATATGTTCTATTGTTGTTTATGTGTTATATTTTGTATATATGTTTGTTTGGATTTTCCTGGTTTTTAGAGTGCTTGGTGATTACTCATAAGTCCTATACCCAGACTTGGGCAAACTTTAAGATAGGACGGGCGGTATAGTCATGTTAACTTTGAGGGAGTAATCCCCAAAAAGGAGGCATGAGATCCCCCACTCAGTGGAGGCCCCTTTGACTGTAGTGTCGTTTACCGAGTAATCGGGAAGACGTACTACTTTCGACCTGGGAGCCTGCTGAAACTGAGGACCGTAGAATACCAAACCTATCTTAGCCTTTTAGGTGTAGTGCGGAAGCTATGATGGAGTAATCCGGAAATAGTTGTCACGCGATACTACGCTCGGACGAGTCTTTCTTGAGAATATTACTAATTACCGAGTTAATCGGGAAGTTGGTAATATCCGAAGGAAGGATGTAGACTCTGGGAACCTCTAGAACCTTGTTCGCCAGGTGATAACTTTTAGACCAATACCTTATGGGTAGTACCTTCGACCTCATGCTCATGACGTTGAACCTATAAACCCTATATGTGTGATCTTGTGTGTAATTGTTGCATCATGCATCCATGCACTCATAAGCATCTTTTAAAGAAAATAATATTTCAAGGGATTTAAAGGTTGCCTATTCGTGAATATCTCAGGTACTTTTAACCATGGATTCTGGAAAGATAAAGACCGGGAAATATTGTTTCAAGGATCCCAAGATAGATGAGTTTGTCAATCTAATTCCAGAGATTGAGTGTCCTGCCGACTTTCGGAAAAAGTATGGATCCATCATTCCTCTCATGAAGATGAAGATGAAGGAGGGTATTCTCTCGACCTTGGTCCAGTTCTATGATCTGGTGTATCACTGCTTTACTTTTCCCGATTATCAGTTGATGCCTACACTGGAGGAGTATTCCTATCTATTGGATTTACCCATTACCGATTGTGTGACTTTTACTGGTTCGGAGGGTGAGCCAAAACCACATGAGATTTCTGCTTTAATTCATCTGGGGAAGTCTGAGGTGGAAGCCCATATGACTACTAAAGGAGGGATTAGAGGATTACCAACCCAGTTCTTATTGGAGAAAGCTCGTTACTTTTCCATAATGAAGAGTATCGTTGCTTTTGAGGCCATCTTTGCTCTGCTTGCTTATGGATTATTCTTATTTCCTAATGTGGACAAGTTTGTCGACATTAACGCCATTAGGATTTTCATGATTGGAAACCCGGTTCCTGCACTGTTGGGTGATGCTTATTACTCTGTTCATCTTCGGAGTTCATATCATGGGGGAATGATTATCCATTGCACGCCTTTTTTGTATCGGTGGTTCATCTCTCATATGCCTCAGTCTGATGCTTTTTGGGATGTCAAGAAGGAACCTCGTTGGGATCCTAAGATCATGGCACTTAATCACTCGGATATTGATTGGTATCATCGAGCTTATCAGGATGTAGAGATTATTGACAGTTGTGGTAGTTTCCCCAATGTGCCTCTTCTTGGTACAAAGGGAGGAATTAACTATAACCCTGTCCTTGCACGGCGACAGCTTGGTTATCCGATGAGGGATAAACCGAATAACATTCATTTGAGTAGCAAATTGCAAAGGCCTGGCGTCACATTCATGAGAAAAGTAGGAAAGATTTGGGACCTAGGGGTGCTGTTTCTTTGGATCCATATCTTCAGTGGGTCCGATCGAGAGCCATCCAGTTGAAGATATCATATACTCGGGAGACACCCATGCCTGATCTGTTTGTGAAGACCACTCATCCTTTATTAGATGATCTAGAAGAGTTGCAGCTTGCTTTAGTTAGGATGCAACAAGAAAGAGATGCTTGGAAGAACAAGTTCCAGACTTTAGAGAGTTCCTATAAAACAGACTTGAAGGAGAAAGATGATTTGATCGAGATCCTTGAGAGTCGAGCGGTAGAGTCTATGGAGAGGCAAGGTGATTTATTTTCCCCTAAGCCTCAAACAGGTGTTGATTACTCAATTCCTGCTTCAGAGGATTGGAAGGAGGTTGCCATCAGACATGTGGAAGAAAACTAGAGGTTGGGAGCTCAGATTGTCAGGCTCACGGGGAAGCGCCAACGTACAGATTGATCTCTATCAGTTTCTTTTTCTCAGGATTTTTTTTTAGATTATATTTTCATCTTGTACTTGGGATCATTGAAACTTGTAAACCATTTTGAAGTTATTATAATAAAAATTTTCAGTATTTCAAATGCATTATTATTTTTATGTTTGCAATATGTCTATAAACGTTAAATCCCTTGAAATATTAAATGATAAAGTAAAAATAATCATATGCATTGCATATCATGCATCATATTGCACATATTTCTTACATTTACTATGCATACGCAGGTGCCTTACCGAGCTTTTTGCTTCGAAAACCAAGCTAACTCATCACTACAACACTCAGGCTAACTTCAAAAAGAGGATGGACAACTTGGAATAGGAGAATCGCGAGCTACACGAAGAAGTTTCTGCTTTGAAGGCTGGCTTGGCCAACTTGACTTTTGACCTAGTACAATTGATTTTCAGGCATTTGAGCAGTTGACTGAGCAAACTTGTTGTGCAAGGCATGAAACTTGGCATGGATGATCTTGAAGACATATTAGGACAATGGAGACCATTTGGGACCCTTGTAACTCAACCATCTTGCTTGAAATTGAAACCCTAGTTTGAGGCTTATTGTCTTAAGAGGAGGATTTGCTTGGTCAATCCTTAGTCAACTTGAGCAATTGAGGACCTCTAGGAGTATGTCTTGTGTGAAAATGAGAGGGAAATTTTTGGGGTACAACATCTTTTCTACCTTTCGTTAATATGAAGGTGGAAGATGATTGAACACCAGAGTGCCCATAAATTTGCACTCACAATACATGAAATAACATTGTTGGTTGATGATATCAGAAATGGGCTTACAGATGCCATCCGGAGGGGTGATAAACAACTATTGGAGATGGGCTTATAGATTCCATCCAAAGTGACTGCTGGTAAGTATAAAGCTTGACTAAAACGTATAATGAAGGAATCTTGGACGACTACTACTTCGATAGGTAATGAAGGAATTTGACGACTATTACTTCAACAGGTAATGAAGCAATTTTGGACGACTACTACTTCAACAGGAAATGAAGGAATCTTGGACGACTACTACTTCAACAGGAAATGAAGGAATATTACGACTACTACTTCAACAGGTAATGAAGGAATCTTGGATGACTACTACTGCAACATGTAATGAAGGGATCTGACAACTACTACTTCAGTAAGTAATGAAGGAATCTGACGACTACTACTTCAACAGGCAATGAAGCAATCTTACGACTACTACTTCAACAAGTAATGAAGGAATCTTAGACGACTACTACTTCAATAGGTAATGAAGGAATCTTGGACGACTACTACTTCAACAGGCAAAGGGATCTTGGAATACTACTACTTCAATAGGAAATAAAGGAATCTTACGACTACTACTTCAACAAGTAATAAAGGAATCTTGGACAACTACTACTTCAACAAGCAATGAAGGAATCTTACAACTACTACTTCAACAGGTAATGAAGGAATCTTGGATGACTACTACTTCAACAGGTAATGAAGGAATCTGAAGACTACTACTTCAATAAGTAATGAAAGAATCTGACGACTACTACTTCAACAGGCAATGAAGGAATCTTACGACTACTACTTCGACAGGTAATGAAGGAATCTTATGACTAATACTTCAATAGTTAATGAAGGAATCTTAGACGACTACTACTTTATTAGGTAATGAAGGAATCTTGGACTACTACTACTTCACAATGTAATGAAGAAATCTGACGACTACTACTTCAACAGGGTACCAGAAGGAATCCACTCTTGATTTTGTCTTAATGATGCACTAGAAGATGTCTACACCTGACTTCATTTAGAAGAGATTTTTTCAGAATGACTTTCTGGGGAAAGTCTTTGAGGGAAGTACTTGTCAGAATTAAGTTTCTGAAGAAATTTGTCTGGTCATGTAGATAGTTGGTGATATTCGTCTGTTTATAGACTTTACCTGAAAATATAAAGGGTTAGCTATGTGCAATGTCATGATGTATGGAGTGCATTGTGTAATGACGTTCTCAAAATAAATGAGACTGTGCTATATGCGTTTTGTATGCATATGCTATGATATTGGTAAATGATGGCGAATGTGAAATGTTATTGAAGTGCATTCGCAAATTTGCAGCATCTTAGTATGGGGAAAATAAATCCCTGATTATTGCTGGGGATGAAGAGTATGTATATCTTCAATCTTCTGGGGATTATTTCCTGCTTTCTTGTTTGAGGAAACTCCATTGGGGAACATTGATTTCTTTCTTTTTGCTTGAGGAAACACTGTTGGAGAGTGTTAAGTCCTGCTTGGGGAGAAGAATTTAAGAACATTGGTTGTTTATTGCTCTAATGGGGAGTTTATACCCTGACTGGGGATAAAAGAGATGAATATTCCTTTCGACCTGGGGAGGATAAAGTTGACTGACATCTAGTCCGGTTTCAGGTTCTGTAGTAACTCCCTAGGGATAGTGATGACTTCGCTAGGGAAGGGAAGTTTTTCCGATGACTCATTGTAATTTGAGTAATAGGCTCAAGCTGGGGAGATGAATCATGTTGGGGAAATAAACCTTATTGGGGAAATAAAACCTGACGATGGAGGAATGAACTCTATTGGAGAGAAGTAGTATGTAGGGGCTTTTATAGTTTTTAAAACTCAACTGGGGAGAGGAATTCCCTTGTACTGTAATGTTGAAACTCCATAGGTTGGTGATATTGACAGGAAGAAGATCATACTCCTTTATCCGCCAGAGCGATCTGCCAGGGAAATTGCAGGGAATGTATGACTTCGTGAAGATTACTTTGTGGAGATAATCTTATGGAATTGGCTCTGTGGGGGTCCGTGAAGACTTGAATATACGTCAACTTCTAGAGCCCTTGGTGACTACTGATCAGGGTGATAAGCCTTCTATTGATAGAAAAGTGACGAGATGATGGGACATAGTCGTACGCTTTAATCCCTAACATTTTCCTGGACTGTCCTTTTAGATTTTCAATCCACCGGGATACCCTTTTTTTCCCAAGCTGCCTTTTCAGGTTTTCGACTAGACGAGTGTACAGTTTTATTTATATATCCCTAATTTTTTCCCGAACTCCTTTGATTCATTGGGATGCCCTTACTTTTTCCTAGTCTAGTCAACCTAGCAGGTCTTTTTTCATGCGTAGTATTTTTCGACTATGTCCACGTTCACAGGGTGCGGAAAATTGTCACTGTACATAGTAGTAAGTGTTACAACACTGCCATAAATTTTTTTCTTGACCGCGTGTGGCCCTTCCTATTCAATCCCCTAAGTGATTCAAATGGAGGTCTGCCCCTGGATATTCAGCTCTTTTGAGAGATTCCTCGAATCTTGACTCGACTGCCCCCAAATCAGTAAGACATCATGTCATGCCCATTGTGGTTCAGATGGAGGTCTTCCTTGGCTATTCGGCCCTTTTGAGAGATTCCTCGAATCTTGACTCGATTTCCCCCAGATCAGTTAGATACCATGTCATGCCCCTTGATTATGAAAGGCCTGTTACTGGAAATTTCTTTCCAACTGAGGTGATTCTATCCATTGAGAGGATTTCCGTTCATTGAATTTCCCTCGAGCTAATTTCTATGATATCGAACAATTAGTAATATGCAAAAAATGGCATTTAAGGAATGCAAAACTTATGTATGTATTGAAGTTTTAAAAATGCATTTGTAGTAAACAAACAAAATTTTGTAAGAATATGAATTCAACTCAGGATTTATAGTAAAACTTACAGGAGTCAGGATACCTTTTGTAACAGTATGCTTTCGAACTAACCCATGCTTCAGCTAGGACTTTTAAGATTTGTAGTGTGGTCTGGTTCACGGTTTAAGAAACAAAGGATAAAAGCTCAAATTTTTTTTACCCTACCCGTTCTTCGTAATGTTCTTCAGACCTATGCTCAGTTAATTGTGCATTTAGATCCCAATTGAGTCTAAAATCTTTTCCCTGATATTTCGATGATGGTTCGGATACTGAAAGTTTATTCGAGAAGGAAGTCATTTTTATAACCCTTTAATTTTGTTGAGGATTTGTAGCAACCTCTTTTTTTTATTATCCCTATCTTTTCCCTGAACTGTTTCTTTTATGATTACAGTCAGCGGGATGCCCCAGTTTTTTTTAAGTCTCCTTCATAAGTTTCGACTTAGCGGGCTTTTCCTTTAAGAGATAATGACTACCTATTTTACAGGGAACCATCGCCGTATTTTGATTCAAAAGGATATTTTTGATGTCATTCGTTGTGTACGAAGTGAAAGTTTGCGACTGAATGTGCATTTGAATTAATTGGGAAACTACCCTGCCACAGGTTATGATTAAAGGTTTCAATTTGTGTAAAAAAGAAAAATCCTACTTCTTAGGCTCAAAGGGGTTGACTAGGGATTATCTTCCTTATAAATCCACTGTTTAGGATTTGAAATAACGCCTATACATCGTCAGACAAGTCTATTCAAAAGCATACTGTAGAGATTATGGTATCTTTTCGTCATCCTCCCTCTAAAGGCTTACAACTTTTAATCGAGAGTCGAATATCATAAAAAGGAAGTAAAAGCATAGTTTCGGCATAGTAAAAACGAATGGATTAATTCAAGACAAACATATGTAATTCATTAATAGAATAAAAAAGTTTGACATAAAAAGTGTTCCAACAATCAAAATAAATTACAATTTGAGAATTCAAAATAAACGCTCTCAATCTTGGCCATGATTCGGCATGGGAGAAATGATCACATTGGCAGCTTTAGGAGGGTCAAATTCATTCTCCTTGTTGTCAATCAAATCTTGAATCTTGTTTTTCAATGACCAATAGTTATCGGTGTCGTTCCCAGGACTATTAGAATGGTAGGCATATTTTGCATTCAGATTGTACTTAGGAGAGGAGGTATCAGGATTTTGAGGAGGATCCCTTAGTGTAATCAGTTCCGCTTTTAGAAAATTTTATAACGCTTGATACAATGGCATATTAATATTAGTGTACTACCTTTCTTGAAACTTTATCCTACGCCTATTGCCCTATTGTTGTTGAACAGGTGTAGGATTAGAAATTAACACCGCCCACACCATTGGACAAAATTCAATCTTACCCTGGTTTCTCTGGCCATAAACAACACTAACCTATTTCTTCCTACTGAAGGGTTTCTTCATTGTACTTGAAGATGCATCCCTTTGAATCTTACCGCTCTTGATACCACCTTGTACTCTTTCACCAATCAATATCAGCTCAGTGAAGCCAACTGAAGAACTTCCAATCAAGTGGTTGAAAAATGGGCCAGGCAAAGTGCCCAAGAAGATATCTACCAGCTCTCTATCAGGGAGAGGAGGTTGGACTCTTCCTACAAGATCTCTCCATTTTTGGGCATAATCTTTGATACCCTCGCTAGAACCCATAAACATAATTTGGAGTTGTATACGGGTTTGAGCGAGGTCAGCATTATATTGGTACTGCCTATAGAAAGCAGCAGCCAAATCCTCCCAATTGCAGATGTTGGTTGCCTGCAGCTGATATAACCACTCCAATTGAGTCCCTAATAGACTTTCCTAGAAGAAATGCACCCACAAATTCCTATCAGCAACGTGAGGTTGAATCTTCCTGACATAGGATCTTAGATGCAACTTAGGATACAAAACCCAATCATATTTAGCAAATGCGGGAACCTTGAACTTTGGTGGGATGACCACTCCAGAAACCAGCCCTAATTCTTCAAAATCTAGACCAGGTACCCTCTGAATTTCCATGGCGTTGAGACGATCCTCCAGCAGCTTGTATTTGTCATCTACAGGAGGATACTGCTCCTCAGAGTAGTCAGCTTCATCATCTTCAGACCCCGAATTGTTGTCTTCTTCCTTGGTCTTCTTGTTATCTTCATCTTGAGTGTCTCCCTCCTTAGATGGAGTAGCGAATTCTAGAGCTCGCTTAGCAGGTCCTCTAAATCTTCTCCCCAGGTTCAAGACACCAGCCCGCTTCTTAGTCTTCTTCTTGTCTTTCAAGATGAGAGCCTTCAGATCCTCTTGCCCTTTAGCTAGAGCCAAGAACATCTATTGGAACTGAGCATTCTATGCCTGAAGATCCTTGACGTTTTGTTCGAGTGCAATTTCTTCTTGCTGAAATAAACAATGAAGGGATAAGAAACCTGCCTCGAAACTTGTAATGATATGTACGCCATGTTTATGCGATGTTTTCAAGGATCTTGCTTGGTAAACACAAGAAGATATTAGAATCCAACTGCAACTTTGATTGAAGAAATTTCATATCGTTGACCGTCCTTCTACGAGAATCAAGCTCACCATGTCGAGTGGGTCATAGCCTCTGAATTAAGTTGTTGCGCTTTGATCTTTTGACAGCATTGGCTAGAAGAAAATAAATCCCTTTGCTCCTTGCTAGACGTATGGTTCATCATAGCCTGCATCACAGACCCTTGAGATCCTTGAAATGTTTAAGGAAATGTTATGACATGATGTTCTGATGTGTATGTTATGCACCAAGAAAAAGTGTAAGGTGATGAAGACAAGTGAGTCTTTCAAGAAGTCTAGGTTATTGGATAACGATTATAAATAAGTCCTGCAAGGAACTCACATTGTTAGATGATAAACAAAACCCTGCAAGGATGAAAGTAAACAGGTTACACAGGTAGCCTTAGGTTCAAAAGCTTGCATGAGGTTTAAAGGTAAGTACCCTCCTGAAGTTTCAGTTGGCTTAACCTATCCTAGAAAAGTAATTGTGTTCTAAGGAGTCTCAAAATCACTGATCTTTATTTATCAGGCATTGTATCATCTCAAGCGATCTTTTCTCGCGGCTGAAATATCCCGAAAGTCCGATCTCCATGAGTGTAGCATCGAGTATCAACCAATCTTCATCTTTATATCGAGGCCAGCTATCTCACTACTTTCTAATGGCCAAGTTTGTTCAACTAAGGTTCTAAGGTCCGTTAGTTCTTTATTGTAAGTACGAAGTGCGCCTAAGAGGGGGGGGGGGGGTGAATTAGGTACTTTAAAATTTTTATGGTTTTAGTGATGATGGATATTATTTTTCTGGTTTATGGTGAGTTTATGAAAGAGTAAAGTGCAGAAAAATAAAGAGACACAAGTGATATATCCTGGTTCCCCTCACAGTCTGAAAGTACTCCAGTCCCCTTTCAATATGAAAGATATTTCCTTATTGTGGCAAACTTAAACAAGAACTACCAAAAACCAAGAACAATCCTCTTGTACCAAGAACAATTCCATTGGATTTTCACTATGTCAACAATGAGAACAATCCTCTCAAAGTGACTTTACTTGTATCCAACAATCCTGGAAAAACAAGATTTATAAAACCACTAAAACTTATTTCTAACAATCCTGAAAAATAAGCAAGTATATAACAATATTTGATTTGAGTGAGTTTGAGTAGCAATGATAACTTTGAGTGATTTTATCAATGAATTGATCTTCTCTTCCAATGATAATAGTGTACAATGACTCAATATATATAATGGTCAAACTTTTCTGGTTAACAATATGTGAAAGTGTGCAGAAAACTTGTGTATGAAATTGTATAATAACTTGAGTTTGATTTTTGAAAATTCAGAAAATATGATTGGAAGAAGTACTTAAAATGATTTTGAAAATGAGTATTTATATGTTCATAGTACCCTTTTGAAACAACATAAAATTCTGTAAATGCATCATGAACAATTGCCAAGATTGAGTGAAAGGTTTCCATGAATTGGTGTTATGAACAAACATGAGTAAAGCTGTTGTTTTTCAAAATCATTCAGCATGCAATCAATTGCATCCTTGTGTAAATTGAATTCACGGGGTTTTAACAGCTATAAATTCAAATATTTTGAGTGTGCAATCAATTGCACAAGTGTGTAAATCGATTGCACTTGAAGTCAGTAGCAAAAATTGATTGAGAACAATCGATGGCACAAACATGCAAATTGATTGCACTTAAAACAATAGCAAATGTTTTGAAAATTCAAGCATGCAATCAATTGCACTAGTATGCAAATCGATTGCACCCAAGTGAAAATTGAATTTTTGCTTAGAAACACTTGATTAAAGATTTGGACAATATAAAATATTTCTTTTGACCATTGAGCATCTATGTCTTAAGTTTAAAGTAAGTATTATCATTATACCTTGAAATTTTCTAAGTGCTTGAACCAAAGACTTTATCTACAGATGCTTTTAGCTTGATCAATAATCTTTGCCTTCTTGTCAACATGGTTTGTCTTCATCAAAACAAAAGTTCATTTAAGAAGCTTGATTTTACATTCTCCCCCTTTTTGATGATGACAAACGATCTTGTTTGATGCGTTGTAATTTCCCGAAAGAAGCTTATCCCCTTAAGATGCATAACTCCCCCTTTGTATGAGAAGGTTGG
This sequence comes from Vicia faba, assembly GCA_948472305.1. Lineage (NCBI taxonomy): Eukaryota > Viridiplantae > Streptophyta > Magnoliopsida > Fabales > Fabaceae > Vicia > Vicia faba. Next base: position 1,134,234,603 of record OX451741.1, on the reverse strand, counting down.
AATCCTTTGAATTTGTTCATCTTGGTTAAAGAGTACCTTATAAATTTACGACAAGAAATATACAAGCATAAAGTGCCACATCCTTCTCCCCCTTTGACATTATCAAAAAGAAGGGAAAGATGCAATAAAAATGGACAATAATAAAACAACATTGAAAAAACTTAATCAATCATGCATCACATAGTCAAAGACATAGTCATAGTAACATAACAATTACAACGAAATATGAACAACAACAAACAAAACGTAGCATAACTGATAAGGACATAACAGAAAAATAGTAGACATAACAAAGTTGGACATAACTTTATGGTTGATTCATGTCATGGTTGTTATAGAACCAAGATACTTGATTGGGAAATTATTGTTGTAGAGGAGGTTCTGTGTAATGTTGTGGAGGTGCAGCAGGATTATTTGGGTCATATGGAGGTATGTGAAGGTGAGAGTAAAGGTGGGAAAATTGTTGATTCACATCTGTGTAAAAATCATTGATCCGGGTTATTGTAGAATCGTTGATAGCATTCCATTGGTTGTTGATGTTGGTATTCATGGAAGAAAATTGTTGAAACATAAAATCCATAAGATCTTGATTGCTTGGACCAGATGGAGCAGTAGGTGGAGGAGGTATAGCTTCACCACCTTCAACTTCGTGATCGTTTCCTTCATCACCAACCACATCTTCACCATTGTAAGTTATAGTTTTTGTTTCCGGACTATAATGAACACCCATTCTTGAGTCAACATTTTTTGATTAAAATCTTATGCGCATTTGGATCCATATTAACTTTCTCAAAACTAGCAAAATCAACTCCAAATTCTTCCATAATTAATGTAACAAAGTAAGCATATGGTAGAAATTTTGATTTTGCATAAACCCCAACATATGAACCATTATGAGCCTTGCCCAATTAACACTTATACCTCTCTTTCTTGCATAGACCAGCTGCATTTCTAGATCAGTCACAGTGCAGTGGTTTCCAGCCTACGAAAACATAATATAGACCATGAAATAATTAAATAGTCGATCATCCATAAAAAAGTTACCTGCACTCCATGAGTCTCTAGATGGAATCACTCCTCCTAGACCATGAATTCTTTTGACACGGAATTCAGCTTCGCTCAATCTTCCAATGCTGTAATAAAATTCCTTTTTCCTGTAATCATCCCATGCTTCATTTTCAGGGTCGTACAAAGAGCTTCCAGTATAGGGAATATGTAGAATCTCACCAACAATCTCAGGGGTTAGAGAGATTCTTGTACCCAACACATATGTAACCATCTTGCCTTTGTGGGGAGTCAAATTGCTGAAGAATACTCTTACCAGATCCAGATAGTATGGACTAAATGATGAAATTAATGGTTACAGTCCATATGTAGTTAAATCATTCTGAAAAGAAAAACATTCCTGGTGAAAAGATGATAGCGTACCATATTTAGGAGTGTATACTATCTTTCTTTGAAAATCTTTTGTAAATCTTGCTTCTTGTTCTTCAGTCAGAGTTAAGATTAATGGATTCTTAGAGGATGAACCAACCTTTTCCTTCCCTTTCTATGAAGCTGACACCTTACATTTTTTCCTTGATGCCAAGGGTAAGGTGTTTTTAGGGTTTGGAAGGTTTTAGGTTTTGAGAGGAAGATGTTTGATGAGCTGAAATTTAGATATGATTTGTGAGTAAATAGAAATGAGTGGGTTGTATTATATGTAATGAAGTTTAATTGACTTTCAATAATAGAGGTGAGCTTGGGAAAATGAGAGAGAGAGAGAGGAATTATGACAAGCAAATATTTGTCATAAAAGCATGTTACAGTGGGTGCAATCGATTTGCATACAGATGCAATCGATTTGCACACAAAACAGAAGCAAAAGAAAACTGAAATGTATATTGTGCAATAGATTTGCACTATGGTGCAATCTATTTGCACTAAAACAGAAACATCAAAACTAAAAACATACAGTGAACAATCGATTTACACTATTGTGCAATCGATTTACATCAACCAAAAATGACCAAAAACATATTTTTCTTAAACTTAAACACCACTTAACATATATATTCATATATTACAAGGTTAAAACAAGTATATAAAAGCATAAAAAGGGTATAAAGCACCTTATATGTCGTGTTCATCAAGAATTCCAAGTTCTCATCGAATCTTGTAAAACGGTTCTCTTGCCAAAGGTTTAGTGAAGATATCGACAAGTTGATTATGAGTATCTATAAATGTGACCTCGACATCTCCTTGAAGTACACGATCACGAAGGAAATGATGTATTATATCTATGTGTTTGGTTCTTGAATGCATGAATAGATTCTTTGTAATGTTTATTGCACTTGTATTGTCACACCGTAGAGGAATGCATCCGAGATCGAGTCCGTAGTCACGAAGTTGTTGCTTGAGCCACAATATTTGAGCGCAACTACTACCTGCTACAATATATTCTGCTTCGGTCGTGCTAAGAGCAACGCATGCTTGTTTCTTGCAGACCCATGATACTAATGCATTTCCAAGGATGTGACAAGTACCACTTGTGATTTTCCTATCAGTTTTACAACCTGCATAGTCTGCATCAGAATAACCAACTAAATTATAAACACTACCTTTAGGATACCATAATCCAACATTTGTTGTTCCTTTGAGATACTTCATGATCTGTTTCACCGCCATGAGATCAGATTCCTTTGGATTTGCTTGAAAGCGAGCACATAGAAAAACATTAAACATTATGTCAGGATGGCTTGCCGTCAGATATAATAAGGAGCCAATCATACCTCTATATTTTGTAATGTCAATATAAACACCTGATTCATCTTGATCAACATATGTACCGGAACCCATTGGTGTAGACATTTCATTACAATTATCCATGTCAAATCTTTTCAATAGTTCCTTGCAATACTTGGATTGGTTGATGAAGATGCCATCCTTTAATTGCTTGATTTGAAGTCCAAGAAAATAATTCATTTTACCCATCATGGACATCTCAAATTCTCCTTGCACCATTGTTGAAAATTCTTCACACATTTCTTTGTTTGAAGAGCCGAAAATGATATCGTCAACATAGACTTGAACTAGTAAAGTGTCACCTTTTATTTTCTTGATAAACAATGTCTTATTAAATTTACCCTTTTCAAAACCTTTTTCGCATAGGAAGTTACTTAGCCGATCATACCATGCCCTTGGTGCTTGCTTCAAACCATAGAGAGCTTTTGTCAATTTAAATACATGAGATGGATTCTTGAAATCTTCGAACCCCGGGGGTTGTTTAACGTAGACTTCTTCATTGATATATCTGCTCAAGAATGTGCTTTTGACATCCATTTGGAAAAGCTGAAAATTTAATGAACAAGCACATGCAAGTAAAAGATGAATAGCTTCTAACCTTGCAACTGGAGCGAATGTTTCTTAAAAATCTATTCCTTCTTCTTGATTGTAGCCTTGTTCTACCAACCTTGATTTATTCTGAACTATTATTCCATTTTCGTCAAGTTTGTTTTTAAACACCCATCTTGTTCTAATAATGTGTTTGTTGCTTGGCCTAGGGACAAGTTCTCAATCTTGATTCCTTTCAAATTGATTTAAATCTTCTTGCATAGAAATAATCCATTGGTCATCGCCTAAGTCTTCATCAACTTTAGAAGATTTAATTTGAGAGACAAACGCCGTGTTTGGACAAGCATATTTGAGATTTAGTCTTGTTGTCACACCTTGACTTATATCACCAATTACTTTATCGATAGGATGATCTCTATGAGTTCTCCATTCTTTTGGTAGATCATTTAAATTTGATTCTTGTTGGGGGTGATTCTTCTTGTGGAAATGGTTGATCTTTGGAAGTATTTTCTTAAGGAAATTCTAGTATTTCATCGTCATCATCATTAAAAACAATATTATCCTCCTTGGAGGGGTTAGATTCATCAAAAGATACATGCTGTGATTCTTCAATTGTTAAAGTACTTTTGTTATAAATTCTATATTCCTTACTAGAAAGAGAGTAGCCAAGAAAAACACCTTCATCGGATTTTTCATCAAACTTACCAAGGTTATATTTGTCGTTGTTTCAGACAAAGCATTTGCAACCAAAAATGTGAAGGAAAGCAATGTTAGGTTTCCTCCCTTTGAAAAGTTCATATGGAGTTTTCTTCAAGATCGGTCTTATGTTAACTCTATTGCTAACAAAACATGCCGTGCTCACCGCATCCGCCCAAAAATATTATAGAAGATTTGAATCGCTAAGCATCATTCTTGCAAGCTCTACAAGAGACCTATTCTTTCTTTCCACCACTACATTTTGTTGAGTATTCCTTGGTTCCGATAAGTTGTGAGATATTCCATGTTCTCCACAAAATTCTTCAAATAGAGCATTTTGAAATTCTTCGCCATGATCACTTCTTATGGAGGCAATTGTTAGAGACTTCTCATTTTGAATTTGTTTAGCATACTTTTTGAACGCCTTGCATGCATCACTTTTCTTCACTAAAAATAATGTCCAAGTATATCTAGAGAAATCGTCAACAAAAACCAAAACATATACATTACCTCTGAAACTTCTTGTTCTTGATGGACCAAATAAGTCCATATGCAACAATTGTATTGGCCTTGTAGTGGACACCACATTATTAGATTTGAAAGATGATTTTGTTTGTTTCCCTTTTTGACAAGCATCACAAAGTCTACCTTTGACAAAATTTCTCTTAGGAAACCCAATGACAAGATCATGCTTGATTATTTTATTCAAGTGTTCCATATGAATATGAGAAATTCTTTTGTGCCACAGCCATGAATCATCGTTGTTCGCCATGAGACATTTTACCTTCAAATATGGATCATCAAGGGAAATCTTGAATATATTATTAATTCTTTTAGCTTTAAGTATAACCTCATGTGTGACTTCGTCTTCTATCAAGCATTCATATTTGGTGAACTTGATCTTGAAACCTTTGTCACAAAGTTGGCTAATACTAAGAATATTGTGCTTTAGTCCTTCAACATAAAGAACATCTTCAATGGATGTGAAAGGTGGAGCACCAACTTTGCCTTTGCCAAGAATTCTTCCCTTATTATTGTCTCCATAAGTGACAAAACCCTTGGCCTTTAGAACTAGATTTGAAAATTGGTTTAAGCCTCCCGTCATATGATTTGAACAACCACTATCAAGATACCAAAGATTGCATGTGGTCTTCAAGCATACCTGCAAAAAAAATTAGGTTTTGTTAGGTACCCAAGTTGCTTTGGGTCCTTCATAATTAGTACCTTTCTTTACCCATACATAATTCCCACCTGCCACACTAAAGTTTCTAACATAGCAAGCATTAGGTGTATGGCCTTTAATACCACAATAAAAACAAGTAGGTTCAAAGTTACTTCTATATCTAGAAGGATAAGATTTCTTCTTAGTAAATGCTTTCTTTTTAGGATAGTGATGAACCACTTTAGGTTTGTTCACTTTCTCTTTGGATGATTGATCACTAGCCTTAACAAAGATAGTTTTATTAGAACTTGGTTTTGAAAACTTTGAATATCCAAGTCTACTTTTATCATTGGAATATCTTTGTTGGCTAAGAACACCTTCCAATCCAATTTGACCTTTTTCATATCTTTCAATAAATCTTTTTAATTGGACAATTTGGAAAGAGAGTGATTCACACTTTTTGCAAACAAAATTCTGTTTTTTATCATCACTTAATTTTTGTTTTTCTTCTTTGAAATATTTTTCCATAGTTTCACATTTTTCTTCTAAAGATAAAATTTGTTTCTTTTGAGATGAAATAGTTTTATACAAAATTTTGCATTCATTTAATAGTTCATCTATAGCACCTTGTGCATAACTATCAAAAAGAGAAAATTCATTACTAACCTCATCATCTTCATTATCTGAATGGTGTGAGGCCATCAATGCTATATTTGCACTTTCATCACTATCAAAACCGGACGAAGAAATTATTTCATTATCCTTCCATGCAACATAGGCCTTTTTGTTCATGAATCCCCTTTTGCTTTTGTAGCCACCTTTCTTGGAGAGTTTCAGACAATCCGGATTTAAATGACCTTGCTTACCGCATTCATAACATGTGACTTCTTGTGTTAATTTTGAAGCTTCATTTTTCTTGAATTGTTTATTTCCTTTTGAATTAGAAAAGGATTTTTCATTTCTAGCAAAGAACTTACCAAGCCTTTTAACAAGAAGCATGAAATTTTCATCTTCTTCCGGATTGTCTTCCTTTTCAACTTCCTTGGAATCTATCTTTAAAGCAATATTCTTGGATTTCTTCTCTTGATTTTCATGCTTTTCAAGTCTTCCGAGTTCCGTCTCATATTCTTGAAGTTTTCCAAACAACGTTGCGGAAGTCATGAAGGAGAGACTTTTCTTTTCTCAAATTGCTGTTACCTTTGGTTGCCATTCCCTAGTTAAGGACCTAAGTACTTTCAGACTTAGTTCATCATTCGTCAAAGTCTTACCAAGAGCACTTAGATGATTTGTCAAGTGCACGAATCTATTTTGCAAGTAAAGGATGGTTTCTTCGAGCTTCATTCGAAATAATTCGTATTCTTGAGTCAAGGTATTTAGTCTTGATCTTTTAACTTCAACAATTTCTTCATGAGTTTGTACCAAGGTATCCCATATTTCTTTCGCTGTTTTGCATGCCGAGACACGGAAGAATTCATCCATGCTAAGTGCACCTTGAAGAAGATTTATTTCCTTTTTATCATGAGAACCATCTTCTTATCATCTTCGTCCCATGCAGCTTTAGGTTTTGATGAGCCAGCACCATTGATTACCGTTATAGGGATAAATGGACCATTCTCGACGGCATCCCATATTTCTTCTCCTTGTGCTTTTAGATGTGCCTTCATGCCTATTTTCTAGAAGTCAAAATATTCACCACAAAACAGAGGAGGCTTGTTGTTACTACCACCATCTCTAAAAATGGGATTTTGATTTGCGGAAGCCATTTTGGATCTTTTAGGAACATGTTACCTATAACCTGCTCTGATGCCAATTGTAAGTACGAAGTTTGCCTAAGAGGGGGGTGGGGGTGAATTAGGTACTTTAAATTTTTTCTGGTTTTAGTGATGATGGGTATTATTTTTCTGGTTTATGGTGAGTTTATGAAAGAGTAAAGTGCAGAAAAATAAAGAGATACAAGTGACATATCCTGGTTCCCCTAACAGTCCGAGAGTACTCAAGTCCCCTTTCAACATGAAAGAGATTTCCTTATTGTGGAAAACTTAAACAAGAACTACCTACAACCAAGAACAATCCTCTTGGATTTTCACTATGTCAACAATGAGAACAATCCTCTCAAAGTGACTTTACTTGTATCCAACAATCCTGGAAAAACAAGATTTATAAAACCACTTAAATTTATGTCCAACAATCCTGAAAAATAAGCAAATATATAGCAATATTTAATTTGAGTGAGTTTGAGTAGTAATGATCACATTGAGTGGTTTTATCAATGAATTGATCTTCTCTTCCAATGATATATAGCAATATTTCATGCTCAAAGTTTTCTGGTTAACAATATGTGAAAGTGTACAGAAAACTTGTGTATGAAAATGTATAACAGCTTGAGTTTGATTTTTGAAAATTCAGAAAATATGATTGGAAGAGGTACTTAAAATGATTTTGAAAATGAGTATTTATATGTTCATAGCACCCTTTTGAAACAACATAAAATTCTGTAAATGAATCATGAACAATTGCCAAGATTGAGTGAAAGGTTTCCAAGAATTGGTGTTATGAACGGGCATGAGTAAAGCTGTTGTTTTTTAAAATCGTTCAGCATGCAATCGATTGCACCCTTATGTAAATCGATTGCACGGGGTTTTAACAGCTAAAAATTCAAATATTTTGAGTGTGCAATCGATTGCACAAGTCTGTAAATTGATTGCACTTGAAGTCAGTAGAAAAAATTGATTGAGAGCAATTGATTGCACAAACATGCAAATCGATTGCACTTAGAAACAGTAGCAAATGTTTTGAAAATTCAAGCATGCAATCGATTGCACTAATATGCAAATCGATTGCACACAAGTGAAAATTGAATTTTTTTTCTTAGAAAAACTAGAGTAAATATTTGGATAATATAAAATATTTCTTTTGACCATTGAGCATTTATGTCTTAAGTTCAAAGTAAGTAGTATCATTATACCTTGAAATTTGCTAAGTGCTTGAACCAAAGACTTTATCCACAGAAGATTTTAGCCTGATCCATAATATTTTCCTTCTTGTTAACAAGGTTTGTCTTCATCAAAACAAAAGTGCATTTGAGAAGCTTGATTTTACATTTATGACACCACACAGCAGCCCCGTATTCTCCTCGATTTAACACAAGGGATACCGGTACCAACAAATGTGTCACACTAACGCATCCATCACTTCAACCATATCGGTCTACACTGTACAATCTCCACGAGCTATTGCTTCTTACCTAAAATAGGTTCCCCAGATCTGGGTGTAGGATCTTTTAACAACAACCCAAACAAACCCTCTAAAGTAAAGCATACAAAACACATAATGTAAAGCAATTTAAAAATAAACTAAGCTCTAAGGTAACCCCACTTTTTAAGTAATATCCCCAGCAGAGTCGCCAGTTCTGTAATACGGTGGGAGAACTGACTATTGTACTGTTTTCGCATTTGTATTCTCAAATGTTGTGGTAAGCAAGAGTCGCCACCGATTTTTTTATTTATCCATCAAAGGAAAGGGTGAAAAGAATATAAAAAGACCTTTCGAGAGTTTTTTGAGTAAGGGGGTAGATTATGGAAAGGGAAGGTGTTAGCACCTTTTCCATCCGTAGTTATCTACGAGCTCTTAGATGCATACCTCATTTTGAAATACCTTGTGCTTTGTGTTTTTGAAAAAATATTTGAAATTCCAATAGTAAGGCAACTTGCTTTATGATAAATCTTGTATCAGTCCTCAAGAGTGTTGATAAATCGTTTTTAAAATGTTTTTGAAAGAAGTTTTGTGTAACTGTTAAAATTGTTTGAGCAAGCATCTAACAACTATCTACTTTACTCGAAAGGGTTGTTCTTTTCCTCTTTTCCTTTAGATAGTGCTATCCTACTATTAGTGAGTAGGTAGCCCTAATCGTTTGGATGTTTGAGGTACATTCGAAGGGACGTTTATACAGTCACAAAGGCAACTGGACAAGAAATCTTAGTAACTTCCCTAGGGTTTTAAGATCATTTTTATCGAGGCAACATCGAGAGGGTTATCGAGGGACTTATAATCTTTAAACAAAGGGTAGCCACTAAAATCTCTTACATTTTGAGAGTTGTGACTGTTTTTCCGAAGGAATCCAAAGTGTGGTAACCTAGAGGTGCGCATGTGAAATAGTGTTATATTCAGTTATTTATCTTTTGTATTTAAGTTTGCTATCATTTGTTTGTTATTCTTGCCATACAATCCTATTATGAAAACATCTAACAATTAATAGTTTGCAGAAATTAAAGGTGCGGAAATGTAAATCCTAAACTATTACAAGGCTTTGGGGAGGGGGATTAATTACATGTGCAAAACTAGGAGGGAAATAAAGCAGTAAATGTAAAAGCCTACTTTACACTATTACAACCAGGAAGCAGGTACAATAATGTGAAAAAAAGTGTGAAAGGAAATAACACTCACGAAATGAAAATAACGTCTAAAACTTAAAAAGGAAAAATATTTTTGTTTGTTTTTGATCATGGAAAGAAATTTAATTTAAAAACCTAAGTCCATTAAGTTTTAAATTAAAAAAAAAGTTAAAATAATTAATCAATTAATTTACAAAAATAGTTTAACAAAAAAACCTAAAACTATATTTTTTATGATTTTTTTGGATGATTTTTATAATGTTATTTAAAAAAATAAAACAATTAAAAGAAAATAAATAAAACAAAATAAAAAAAGTAAATGGGCCAGGAGAGTAAAAGTAACAGGGAGTGGGAGATCTGGAATTTGTTTGGGCCCAAAAAAATAGAACCCGGGAGCTGCGTTGGATCCTATGTTGCTAGCCCTTGAGAGTCCATCATGAAGCTGCATGTTTGAAGATGCTGGATCTAACACTGTATGGATCTGATGGTGCTGATCTAATGGTACATGGTGCACCCATAGGATCACAACATGCTGGATCTGCAAGAAACATGTTAGAAAAATAAAATGCACGACTTGGGTATCGAACCCAAGTCCTTCTCATTACAGAGCATCTTCCTCACCAACTGCGCAAGCTATCCATTCGTTGATAAAAATAAAATGATAACATTATATTAGGAACAATACAGTATTGATATAAAAATAAAATTTGCATGCTCCCTCGCCTGAGTTAACGAACAGAGAGATGCCGGAGTCAAACTCCGATTGTCTTCTCCGGTGCACCAAAACCTGCAAACTCAACCAAACGTTAATTTAAAACAATGCAAAGGACCCTATCCAACGTAAAATCATCTCCTGAATCCAAATCAGGGGTCTATTTGGCTTGAAACTGCATGTATCGTGAGCTTAGAAGGAAAATTCAGATCATGCCCTAACGATGGAACGATCTTATTCCTACATGTTATCTTACATGTGATACGTTCATACAAACAAAAACAACATTATCAGCGCAAATATGCAAGCAATATCTATTTAAATGGCCTGGAAATACAGTTTTGATTTTGTAAATCCTTACCAATCGGAGATGCTTCGATCTGTAACCCTGGGCGTGGGACAACTCGTGTAAGGGCCTGGGTGGCTTCCTGGAAGTCTCAAGAGAATGATTTGGGTGTTAGTTTGGATTGACAAGGCCTGTAATGCAGGTTTTGAATTTTGACAGCTTTATGCAATTTTGAGAATTTTGATATGGTTTTCTGAGGTAGTGTGTGGTGATTTGAGGTACCGCCTGCCTGTGGCTCTTTGAGGCAATTCCGTGTGTGTCCCCTACTTCTGATTTGGTCTTGTATTTATATAGGGGTGTAGTCGTGAACAAATATGGCATGAATCAGCCATTAACCATGGCTTTGAAAGCAAAATCGAAAGATTTGAAAAGTTTCCATTTTGAGATATTTCATGCCATTTTGAACTTTGAGTGAACCTGGACAGGTTATGGTTGGTGTCTTGCACGAATTTGGGTTAGATCTAATCAGTCCAAGCCCAACAAGCTTCATCCTATTAGGTTTTCATCTCGACTTGAATCTCTATTTCACATCAAATGATTCTTTCGACAAGCTCCCAAGCATTGTTCTTTTCGATGGCTCTGAGTCCCAATTCAAATTGTTCAAGGCTTTATCATCATGGCTTCTTCGACTTAGTCACCATATGCATCGATTGTGTAATCTAGAAACCCCTGATATCTAATCAGCCTAGTAGAACTTAATTCTTGTTCCTTTCGATCTCCTTTCCTTCAATTCGAGTAATCGAAGTATCACCTCTTCATCTTAACTTGACGAAGCTTCATTCTGTTCATCTCCTTCGAACACAGTTGCACAGGTGGTTCTTCGATTTGAGAAGTCGAAGTATCAACTTGTTCACTTTGACTTGTCGAAGCTTCATTATGTCCATCTCCTTCGAACACAGTTGTGACTGTGTCTGATTCTTGTCGAACATAACTTTGACTCAAATCCCACCTTTTGCTTTCGTCCTCAAGCACATCTCTACAGATCACTAGTTTATCTTCAGTCAGTGAATACAACTTGTATGCACCAGTCGAAGGATAACTTATGAGCACCAATGACTTCACTTCGACCATCCAACTTCTTTCTCACTTGTTCAGGTACATACCTAAAACACATTGATCCAAAGACCTTAAGATGACTTATATTTGGTTTATTCGACCCTAACAGTCCTTCTATGAAATCACGCCACGTTTGAAGATTACATGTCCTTTGAACCATTAGAATTCCACGTGCTTCTTTGGATAAGATCAAAGCTTTTGAATTCAAAATCTTATTCTTTTTGAAGCGCCAATTCAATCAACATGACAATCTAAATGTATTTCCTTGTAATGCTTCGAATAGCTTATATTTCAATAGTTAGAAAACGAACCCTTTGATAACCGTTCAACATAGTGAAGCTCTTTACTATATCTTCATAAATCAAAGACTTCATAAAAGCCTCCTCACACTTTCTTTCGAACTATTCCTTCTTTGATTATAGTGTCAATTATTCAAAACTTGTGTAATTGAAATTCCCAGCCAACACTGCTTCGTTGGGCATCTAATTAGAATGCATATTGCTGTTGAAGCTGCTTCAGCCTAAAATCTCTTGGACATATTCTTAGATTTTGACATACACCTCGTCATGTTCCGTACACTTCTTTTCTTTCTTTCAGCTATGCCATTATGCTGAGGCATATAGGGTGCCATGGAAATCATTTGAAGCTTTTGCAAACAAAAATTCTTTGTGAGAAATGAAACCCTAGATGGAAATCCATTGCTTAGGAGGAGAATTTGTCTGGTCAATTCTTGGTCAACCTTGAGCAATTGAAGACGTCAATGAGCATGTCTTGAGTAAAAATGGGAGGGAAAATTTTGGGGTACAACACATATGTTCATTTAATTTTAGTTATTGGACACTTTTGCCCTCAAAACAGAAAAAAATAGAAAGTTTGCACTTCAAAGTATATTTGTATTGATGTTTTTCCCATGAATAGGCGTTTTTATACAAAGAGAATGAGATCCGATTAGGAGGAAATCGTCGAAAGAATGGAAAGAATACAAAATGAAAACAAAAAATAATAGCCATGTAAAAGCGATCTCATTGTGTTCCAACCCCACTATTGCCACTATGTCATCGAACTTTATCCCTTGCCGTTAAATATAAGTTGATTGGATTAATCTTGGACCTTTTGAACTTTGACTTTGGTAATAAGGCTGGCTGTAAAGACTTTATGGGACATAATCACACCCTTTAATCCATAACTTTTTCCTGGACCTCCCTTTCGGGTTTTCAGCCGACCAGGATACCCATTTTTTCCCAAGCCGCCCTTTCAGGTTGTCGACTTGCCGGGTGTACCATTTTTTTCATATATCCCTAATTTTTGTCCGAAACTCTTAGGTTATTCGGGATGCTCTTTTTTTTCCTAGGTATGTCAACCTAGCGGGTCATTTTTTGCATAGTATTTTTTAACTATGTTTGTGTTCCCATGATGTGGGAAGTCTTCGCCATCCATAGTAGTCAGCATCATGGCACCACCAGAGAAAACTTTTTTTACTATAAATGGTCCTTCGTAAGTGGGAGTCCATTTTCCCTTGGGGTCGCCTTGTGGAAGAATGATGCGCTTTATTACCAAGTCACCAGTCTGATACACTTGAGGCTTGATCTTTTTGTTGAAAGCCTTGACCATATGTTTTTGGTACATCTGACCATGACAAACAGCAGCTATTCGCTTCTCGTCAATCAAGTTCAACTGATCCAACCTAATCCGAATCCATTCGTCTTCACCTAAATCTGCTTCCTTCATTATCCTTAGAGAGGGAATCGGAACTTCGACAGGGAGGACAACTTCCATGCTATAGACCAAGGAGAACGGGGTTTCCCCAGTTGATGGTCAAGCTGATGTACGGTAGCCATGGAGAGCAAACGGTAACATCTCATGCTAATCTTTATACATCACCACCATCTTTTGCACAATCTTCTTGATATTTTTATTGGCAGCTTCCACTGTGCCATTCATGTTGGGACTGTACGGAGAATAATTGTGATGCTTGATTTTGAACTGCATGCAGAGTTCAGTAATCATAGCATTGTTAAGATTGTTCCCATTGTCGGTGATGATCCTTTCAGGGATACCGTAACTGTAGATGAGGTTATGCTTGATAAACCTAACTACAACGTCCTTGGTAACTGAGGCATATGAGGCAGCTTCGACCCACTTGGCAATGTAATCAATGGCAACAAGGATGAAATGGTATCCATTAGAAGCAGTAGGTTTATCTCTCCAATCATGTCAATGCCCCACATTGCAAACATCCATAGAGCGGTCATGACATTTAGAGGAATATGAGGTACACGGACCTTGTCAGCATATATTTGACACTTATGACAAGTCCTTGAGTGATGATGACAATCAGTTTCCATTGTGGAACAATAGTAACCGGCCCTCAGGATTTTCTTGGCCATAGTGTGTCCACTAGAGTGGGTCCCTAAGAGGCCATCATGCATGTCTTCCATAAATTTCTCAGCCTCCTTCTTGTCCATGCATCGGAGTAGAGTAGAATCATGGTTGCGCTTGTATAGGATTTTGTTGCTTAGAAAGAATTTGGCTGAAAGTATTCATAAGAATTTATTATCATTGATGGAAGTTCCTTCAGGATATTCTTGTGCCTCAATATATCTCCTCACCTCAAGGTACCATGGTTTCTCTTTGTCAGTGTCAAGCTCATAGAACTGTGCAGGTTCATCAAATCTTTCGATTGTAATCACTTCGTTGTCCCATTTGACCTTGAACATGGAAGATATTATTGCCAAGGCGTCAGCCAACTAAGTTTCTTCTCTAGGGAAATGTTCAAAAGTGATTTCCTCGAAGTAGGGTATCAGATTCAACACAAGCTCCTTGTAAGGAATCAAGTTAGGATGCTTAGTGTCCCATTCTCCCTTTACTTGGCTAATCACTAGAGCAGAGTCTCTGAATACATCCAAATGCTTGATCGTTAATTCTATGGCAGACTTCAAACCCAAGATGCACGCCTCGTACTCAGCCATGTTATTCGTACAATCGAAGCACAGTCGAGCAGTGAAAGGAATGTGACAACCTTTGGGAGAAATTATCACAGCACAAATTCCATTGCTCTGAGTGTTGGAAGCTCTGTCAAAAACCATAGTCCATCGGGATCCTTGTTTAGGTCCGTCATACGGTTCAGGTTTTGCACAGTCAGTTACTAACATGATATTCTCATATGGGAAGTCAAAGTTCATAGATTGATAATCATCAACAACTTGATGGGCCAAATGATCTGCCAATACACTTCCTTTGATGGCCTTTTATGTTGTATGTTGAATGTCGTATTCAGTCAGAATCATTTGCCATCTAGATATCCATCCGGAGAGAGAGGGTTTCTCTAATATGTACTTGATATGGTCCATCTTATAAATCAATAAAGTGGTATGAGTCAACATATACTGTCTTAGCCGGCGAGCATCCCATGCCAGAGCGCAACAAGTTTTCTCAAGCAGTGAATATCTAGTTTCATAGTCAGTAAACTTTTTGCTCAGGTAGTATTCTGCATGCTCTTTTCGGCCAGACTCGTCATGTTGGCCCAACACACACCCCATAGAATTCTCAAACACAGTCAAGTACATGATCAATGGTGTTCCTTACACTGGAGGCATAAGGATAAGAGGTTCTTAAAAATATTCCTTGATCTTATCAAAGGCAGCTTGGCAGTCATCGTTCCATTTGACTACTTAATCTTTCTTCAGGAGTTTGAAGATTGGCTCACAAGTAGCAGTTAGATGAGATATGAAACGGGAAATGTAGTTAAGACGACCCAAGAATCCTCTAACCTCCTTTTCAGAACGGGGAACTTACATTTCTTGAATGGCTTTACCTTTGCAGGATCAACTATGATGCATTTACTACTAACAACAAAACCTAGAAGCTTTCCAGACCTTACTTCGAATATGCACTTATTGGGGTTCAACCTCAACTTGTACTTCTTCAGCCTCTGAAATAGCTTGTGCAGGTGATCGAGATGCTCTTATTCAGTTTGCAACCTTGCAATCATATCATCCACATAGACCTCTATCTTATGATGGATCATATCATGAATTAAAGATACCATAACTCTTTGATATGTTTCCCCTGCATTATTTAATCCGAATGGCATGACCTTGTAACAAAAGGTGCCCCATTATGTAACGAAAGTGGTATTTTCCATGTCTTCGGGAGCCATCTTGATTTGGTTGTATCTAGAAAATCCATCCATGAAGGAGAAGACTTTATGTTGAGCGGTGTTATCAACCAAGACAATGATATGAGGCAGAGGGAAATCATCTTTGGGGCTTGCCCTATTCAGATCCCTATAATATACACACATATGAACCTTTCCATATTTCTTTGGCATGGGAACCACGTTCGCGACCCATTGAGGATAAGATGACACAACTAGGAACCTG
The DNA here is from genome assembly GCA_948472305.1 of Vicia faba. Lineage (NCBI taxonomy): Eukaryota > Viridiplantae > Streptophyta > Magnoliopsida > Fabales > Fabaceae > Vicia > Vicia faba. The sequence goes on along the minus strand of OX451741.1, from coordinate 1,134,218,525 downwards.
CATCAAATTGTTTCATCACTTCAGCTTTTATCTTTTCAGACATGTCAGGCCGTATGCGACAAACCTTTTGCTTAACAGGAGGACAATCTTCCTTTATTGGCAGACGATGAACCATAATGTTGGTATCCAACCCTAGCATATCTTCATATGACCAAGCAAACACTTCAACATAGTCATGTAACATCTGAACCAATCTTCTCTTGATACCATCTTCTAGGTTGCCGCCAATCTTGACTTCGTTCTTGTCACTCTCGGTTCCTAGGTTGATAATTTTGACTAGCTCTTCATGAATTTGAATAACTTTATCCTGTTGCATCAATAACCTGGCTAGTTCTCCTGGTATTTCACAATCTTCCTCGCCTTCGTCTTCGACTTGGTTAATTGGATGTTCGAAGTCATAATTGGCAATAGTAGAGTTGTTGGCAATGAGATCCAGAGTGGATGGGGATCTGCAAGTGTGTGTGCGTGCATGTAAGACACATGGCTATTGTAAAATGCAATAAAGAAAAAGAAAGACAGTGAACACAAAATTTTAATGCAAAAGGTCCAATGGTTTATATTAAATGATCGTATGATAAATGAACAAAACCCTTAATAAATGGACCATAGTGCACCGGGAAAGGCACATGGATTAAAAGTCATTGCTTGGAATTTAAGCTTACAGACAAAAGTTCTTGAATTGACAGAGAACCCTAATCCATTGTTAGTCGTTAACCTTTCTACACAGTTCTCAAACTAGTCGGCTGTGGTTTCTTGGGGCACGTGGGATTTCTTCAAGAACTTGATTAGAGCTTGGGCATGAGCGTTCGAACAGAGTAACAATGACAACATGGAGATTTTGGAGAGGGTTTTCCCCAGTTGCTCCACTATTTAGAACTTGCTCTTCTTTATGATTTTCAAGATTTCCTCCATCTCTTGAGTGGAGGGCTCTTCAGTATCAATATCTTTGGTAGGTGCCTCTATCCCAGCAGGCTTGCCTTCTTTTTCTTTACCTTTAGTGTTGGAACTAGACTTGTCATTGGTTATGCAGACGTGAGTTGTTGTAGTAATGAGTGGTGAAATATCAGGGGAAAAGATCCTCCCTGTTCTTTTTACTTTACTAGAACCTGCAATATTAGCAACATTAACTTTATTTTCGTTGATCCAAGAATCTTTTTTTATCCCATGATAATAAACCTCGTCACCATAGTTCCATGGAACTACTTTGTCAGAGGAGTAGGGAATAGGCCCAACGGCATTGATTATTAAAGGAGCAATGGTTGGTTCATTTGAAATTATAATAGGACCCTTTGAGGGGATCCTAAGAGGCCTATTGGAAATGGTTATTATGGATAGGTCTTCAGTTTTGTTAGTTAAACTTTTGATGGTAGGAATCTTCTCAAACAGAATCTCGCAGCTATTTATCAAGCGTTGCACACCTTCCTTCAGCCGCTTGCACCTATTTACTTGTTGATCATAGCAAACACAATCTTTAGAACAACCAGGGAATGCCCCGGCTCTCAGAAAATTACCCTTCACAGTAGTTAACGGAGTTGTTAAATCCTTAATGGAGGAAACAAAAGTAGTATCATCAAATACATTAACACCTTTGCCATGGTTTGACATTGGTGCGGTTATCACATTTGGAGTAGCAGGTGGATCAAATTCATTTATTTTATTATCTATCAAATCTTGAATCCAATTCTTCAGAGCCCAACATTGATCAGTTTCATGCCCAGGGCTATTGGAATGATACACGCACTTGGCATTTAGATTGTACTTAGGTGATGAAATGTCAGGATTGGATGATGGATTGTGCAATGTCACTAAGTTGGCCTTCAACAGATGTTGTAAGGCTTGGGACAATGACATGCTTATTCTCGTGAACTCTCTTCGAGGAACTTCGGATCGTTGATTATTGGATGAATGTCTTTGTGCACATGAAGGGTTGGATATTAACACAACATTAACAGAGGATCGGGGATCCTTCTTGGTACAGTTCCTTGCCCCATACACAACATTTGTTTCCTTCTTTCCAGTGAAGGGCTTCTTTATAATATTGGATGCGAAAGCAAATGTCATGGGAATTTTCCCACTCTTAATGCCACTTTCTACCCTTTCACCAGTTAGGATCAACTCGGTGAAACCAGATAAAGAACTGCCAATCAATCGGATGAAAAATAGGCCAGTTAATGTAACCATGAACATGTCAACTAGTTCTCTATCAGTTAGCGATGGTTAGACCCTACCAGCAAGATCCCTCAATTTTTGTGCGTACTCTTTAAACCCCTCATTAGTACCCATTGTCATTCCTTGAAGTTGGACTCTGGTTGGTGCCAGATCGGCATTATATTGATACTGATGATAAAGAGAGGTGGCTAGATCTTCCCATGTGTGGATGCAGGAACCCTCCAATTGATAGAACCATTCTAGTTGAGTCCCAACCATACTCTCTTGGAAGAAATGGACCCATAGCTTTTTATCAGTAGTGTGCGGCTGTATCTTGCGCACGTAAGACCTTAGATGAAGTTTCAGGCAGGAAACCCCGTCATACTTGGCAAAGACTGGTATTTTGAACTTATGGGGAATGACGACTCCAGGTACTAAGCCCAACTCACCAAAATCCAAACCAGGCACAGCTTCAATTTCAACAGCCTTTAGTCTATCCTCCAACTGCTGATATTTATCCTCAACTGGAGGTACTTCTCATCAAAGTAACATTTGTATTCGGAATCTTGATTATTGGCACCCCCAACACGGGTTCTACTTGCCTTTTCGTCTTGATTTTTGTCCTCCTTAGACGACTCTTCGACTATCTGTACCTGATAAGCCAGACCTTTGAATCTCTTACCCATGTTGATGAATGCCTTCTTTTTTGTTTTCTTCTTGGCTACTAGCATAGTCATCAGCTCTTGTTGCCCCTTATCCAGGGTCAACAAGGTCTCTTGGAATTGAAAATTGTACGCTTGCAAGTCCTTCACTGTTTTTTTGATATCCATCTTACTAAAATAAACAGTAGAAAGATAAGGAAACATGTTGTGGAAAACATGTTTATGTTATGATGCAGGAAAGTGCATATGCAAATGATTTTAAGGACTTATAAGATTTAAATTTGTTTAGACAAAAGGGAACAAACATTAATTGTATTAATAAGTTCAAATTGATTACAACATGCCTCTTGGGCTTACATTGAAACAAAAGAAACAAAATGAACTAAAATACAATAACAATGGCTCAAATTTCCTATGGATGCTTCTTCTTTGGAGGGATATAGGCATTCAGGCTCCTCTCCTCATAAAGTTGTCTCATGAGCTCCAATGTCCTCTTCTCTCTTGCATAAAATTGGGCTTCAAAGGTGTCTCGCTCCCTCTGTAGCTGAATCCAAGCTATTTGCAAATCTTCAAGAGAAGTAGGAATATCAAGATAAAGGACAATAGATGGAACATCTCCTTCGGCAACAGGCTCCATGATGATTGGTAAGATGGAGAGATAAGGCATCACGAGACTTTGAGCATGATTTCGTACCCACTTATGCTAAGGCTCAAGGGGGGGTGGAATTCTTATGTCCCAATATCTTACTATCCACTTTGTTTATCATTCTCCAAGCTCATATGAACCTTTGACGATAGCCTTGGTCGTCACCCTCATAATCAAATACCAAACCTTGGATGAGTACATCAGGGGGACCATCTCTTCGTGCGTACCCAAACTTTTGTAATGCAAGAGAAGGGTTATAGGTGATACCACCCATAATTCCTAAGAGTGGGACATTATGGACTTCCCCACAACGGTCAATCATGGCAATATCCTCCAAGGATCGAGAACACCAATGAATATTAGAATGTGTTAGTAACATTAAGCTTTGAGACCATGCCAAGCCTTGCTCATTCATCAACGTTGATCGAGGTAGGTGCGAAATAAACCACTTAGAGAGTAATGGAATGCAACACGAAAGAGTACCCCTTTTCTTCATGGTGCAAGTGGGGAAATAATGTAGAATGTCTCCAAGCAAAGTAGGTACGAGATTACGAGAGAGAGAAAAACCATGATGGATTTCACATCTATGAGTTGGTCCAGATTGAGAAATAGAACCAAACCATAGATTAGAAGGGCCAAGACATCCTCAAAAGCTTGAAAATCCATATCTTCCCAGAACAAACAAGTCTTCTCCAACAGAAATTTGGCTAAGAAACCCTTAACTCCACTTCTCGTATCCCAATTTTCCATAATATCAGATCTGCTCAAATGCAAGGCTTTGGCAATCACTTCAGGATTTGGAGTATCTTCTAAAACGGTGAATGGTATTTGATCCAACACTGGCACTCCTAATAATTGAGAGAATTCTTCTAATGTAGGCACCAATTGGTAGTCAAGAAAGGTGAAGCAATGATGCATAGGATCAAAGAATTGGAAAAGCACACACATCATTTCTTCTTGGAAGTTTGAGGTAGCCAAGTTGAGAAGTCAACCATATTTCTTGGTGAAGGGAGAATCTCCAGGCAATCTTGATGCTAATTCTTGAAATTGAGGATGCACTTTCACAAAGTTAATTTGGATGGTATTCCTACGAGTGGGAGATATGACCTACAAAACAGAACAAAGATAAATTCCTAAATCCTTGAAATGGTTAGTGAGAATGCTTATGATGTTATGATGTTTATAATGCCATGAATAATAAAAATAAACAAAGCACACAAAAACCTTAGGTTTAGGCTTGCATGTGTTTCATAGGTAAATACCCTCTTGAAGATTAGTTGGTTCAACCTTTCCTACAAAGTAATTGGATTCTAGGGAATCTCAATATCATTGATCTTTCTTCATTAGGAATTGTTTTAGCACAATGAATCTTTTCTTGCGGCCAAAAAATCCCAAAAGTCCGATCTCAATGAGTGTAGTATCGAGTATCAACCAATTTTCATCTTTCCACCTGTGATATGGTGGAAGAGCCGTCTGTTTAATACTGGTTTGCATTTTGTATTCGCAAATGTGCAGTAAGAAAGAGTCTCCATCGACATTTCTTTTATCCAACAAAAGAAAGGGTGAAAAGAACAAAAAAAGACCTTTTTTGAGAGTTTCTGAGTAATGGGGTAGATTATGGAAATGGAAGTTCTTAGCACCCTTTCCATCCGTAGTTTTCTACAGGCTCTTAGGTACTTGCTCATTCTTGATAATTGCTTTCGTGTTTGTGTGTTTTGAAAAGTTTGTTTGCTTTATGCTAACTCTTGTATCAGTCCTCAAGAGTGTTGATAAAGCGTTTTTGAAAAAGGTTTTGAAAGTGTAGTGTGAAAAAGGTTGTTTTTGAACAAGTACCTAACAGTTATCTACCTACTCAAAAAAGGTGTTCTTTTCCTCCTTTCCTTTAGATAGTGATATCCTACTATCAGTGAGTAGGTAGACCTATCGTTGGATGTTGAGGGACTATTGAAGGGACGCTTACAGTCACTAAGGCAATTGGGCAAGAACTTTTAGTAATTATCCTAAAGTTCCAAGATCACTTTTTAACCGAGGCGGCGTCGAATGGGTCATCGAGGGACTTGTGATCTCTTGAACTAAAGGACAGCCACTAAAAATTCTCATGTTTCGAGAATTGTGACCATTTTCGAAGTCAACCGAAGTGGGGGTACCCTAGAGGTGAGCATGTGCAAGTGATTCGATTCAGTTATTTATCTTTTGCATTAAGGTTTGCTAACATTTATTTTCAATCTTTCCATGCAATCCTAGTTACTAACAATAATATTGTATAGAAAATGTAAAGTGTGGGAATTATAAAACCTATGCTATTACAATGCTTTGGAACAGTTACATAAAAATAGTTCAAGAAATAAAGTGCGTAATTTTAAACCTAGACTATTATATCCCATAATCAGTTACATTATTTATATAAAATGCAAGAAAATAATAACGCGCAAAAGGTTAGAAAATACTTCTAAGAACCTAAGGCAATAAGAAATCTTTTTTTGCTTATTTTTGATTTAAGAGAAAAATTAAATTAGTTTTTCTAAAGTCTATTTAGAAAATAAACTAAACTTTTTGTGGGTGTTTTATATTTATGAAAAGAAATATTAAAATTAAAGCAGGTCCTAAATTCTAGTTTATTTAAAATTAAGATAATAATTAAAATTCGATTAATTAACTAATTAAGAAATTAACTATTTAATCAAAATATCTAAACCTATTTTTTTGTGAGTTTTGACTTTTAATGTTGATTAAAAACTAGAAGAAACAAAATAGTGAAAAAGATAAACTAAATGGGCCAAGTAGTCAGAAAGAAAAAAAGTAATATGCAGGGTGTAGGTCTGGATCGAAAGGCCTAAGGTTGCCTTTCAATCCAAGCAAAAAGGTTGATCGAAGATGCCTGAGAGACTGCACCTCTGGGGTGTTCGATCTGGATGTGTCATCCTTCGCTCAGGGATACTGGATCTGCAAGGAATTCCTTAGAAAAAGAAAACAAAACAACATTTTGGACTTGAATTGAATCTGGTCCTGAACTCCATATCCTGGCAGTGTCACCTTGAATCAAATCGCCAGAGTCTGAATCGAAGGCCATTGGAAAACGGTTCCTGCCACCTAGTTCGAAGCATGCTGCTTCGAAGCCCTAAATAGTATTCCTGCAAAATGAACAAACGTTAGAGATCCATGGGGGACTTTACCCCCCTGATTCAAATCCCTCCCTAATTCGAATCTCTCTCTAACTCGAATCTGGGTTTGTTTGGCCTGGAACGTCCCAGGTGTGATTCAAAGAAAAACTCAGATTGTGCCCTAGCGATGGCATGGTCTTATCCTTGCATTTTAGCTTGCACGCAACATAAATATTGTATATAACAAAAGTATACGTGCAATGTATACCTAAATGGTATGAAGATACAGTTTTGGTTATGCAAACCCTTACCAATTGAAGGTGGCTCTGAGCATGGAAATGTTTGTTGGGTAGTTGGTGTGGACTCCTGGAGAGGGGACCTGCAAAGGCGTTTCGATTGGGAGGCTTTTGGGATTTTTGAGCAATGTGGTGTGTGTAATCTCTTCTTGTGCAATGTCCGCCCCTGTGATACAGTATGTGTCTTTTATTTATAGGAGGTGGAGGAGACAAGGAAATGGGGAAAGAATCATGGCATTAAAGACCAACCATTAAACATGGCATTGAAAATATAATTAGGAAAATTGAAAGATTGCCATTTTGAGATATATCATGCCATTTTGAAATTTTGAGTGAATATGGACAAGTCAACATGGCGCCTTGTTCGAATTTGAAAATATTCAAAGTTTCCCTCTCCAAAGCCCCTTCGACCAGCCTTTGTTTCCTTCTATGGTTATGAGTTCTGATTCAAAGTATTCAGAACTTCCCTCATCAGACATTTTAGCTTAAGACATCTCTGCACTGACATGCCAATCGAAGGCAATTCTGATGTTCCAATTGAAGGACCCTCTGATGCTCCAATCGAAGGACACCCTGATGCTCCAATCGAAGGAAGCTCTGATTCTCCAATCGAAGGAAGCTCTGATGCTCCAATCAAAGGAAGCTTTGATGCTCCAATTGAAGGAAGTTTTGATGCTCCAATCGAAGGAAGCTCTGATGCTCCAATCGATGGAAGCTCTAATGCTCCAATCGAAGGAAGCTATGATGCTCCAATCAAAGGAAGTTTTCATGCTCCAATCAAAGGAAGCTCTGATGCTCCAATCGAAGGAAGCTATGATGTTCTGATCAAAATACATTTTGTTCATCTTCAAATTTTACTTTCCTCAAGCAGATGTTTGCAACCAACCATGTAAAAGAAAATTTTGAAAGGAAATGAGAGGGAAAATTTGGGGTACAACACCACTAAAACCGGCTATCTCACTACTTCCTAATGGAAAATTTGTTCAATTAAAGGTTCTAAGGTCAGTTAGTGCTTTATGACACCGCTTAGTGGCCCCGTATTCTCCTCGATTCAACCCAAGGGATATCGGTAACAACTGAAGAAGTGAAAAACACAAGAAATAGGGGTTGAATTGAAAACTTAAGATCAAAAGCGCAGTAGACACGATATTTTTATCCTGGTTCGTTTGATCTCAAACTACTCCAGTCCACCCGTCAAAGGTGATTTGGCCTCTCTCCAACGAGGACTTAATTCACTAATAAAAAACTGATTACAATCACTACTTTGACAACTGCCAAAGTCTTCTTGAGTATAACCACAACCCGGTTAATCTCAAGAAAAAACTAGCTTAATCAAGATGAAAGAGTATTCTGTGTATGATTGTTTTTCTTTACAAAAACAGTATCACAATTGTGATATTTTACACAATTTTGAGCGTAGAAAAGAATATGTAAGCTTGCAGCGTTTTTAGAGATATCTTTCCGTCGTTTTCAAAATCATAAATGATTTGTCCTCTTAGCTTGTTTATATAGACATAAAAATCCTGTCCAACATAAAGCATTATAATGGACATTCAATGTTGTTTCCATATTGAGAAGATTCTTGTCTAAATGAAGTCGTTGCATGTGATGTTGTCTTGATTGAATAGTAACGCTTCAGAATCTTAGAATCTTGCATGCTGCAATTGCTTCAGAACACTGATGACTCAGAGATGTAAGGATCTGATGGTACATGAAACTTCTGTTCAGAATCATAGTATTCTTCACTTCAGCGCAAGTTCTGATCATAATTCTTTAACGCAGATTCTGATTACCTCAGCATGAAAGCTTCTATAGCTTAACTTCTGATGTTGCTTTTGTCATATTTTCTGCATACAAAATAACACAAATTTAGAGTGCATATTTGTTCTTTGTGTTTGTTATCATCAAAACTCTAATTAAGGGTTGTAGAATCAAACTATGTTCTAACAATCTCCCCCTTTTTGATGATGACAAAAACTAGGATTTTCAATGAAAGATATAGAACAAAATGCTTAAGAGATACTCCCCCTGAGTTGATTACTTCCCTGAAGTTCCTTCTCGTCAGAGCTTTTGATGCATCTCCTTTTGTCCTTATCAGAATGTGTTCCTGTTCAAGCTTTTCAGAAAATATAGAGGTTAAGATATTCAGAATGTTTGAGACTTTGTCCCGGTATACTGTTATTGAAAATATCTTACTTTCTACCCCTTTTTGTCAGGTATCAAAAAGCAATATAATCATAGTAAAAAAGGATGAATTATATTGAAAACTGAATGCAATGATAATTTTTAGAAACAAGGAGGATAAGAAAAAAAAATTACAGATAAACAGTTTGAAGAAAATCTATGAAGGAGGGGGAAGACGTGTGAACAACGCTTCCAACAAGCTCTTGATCTGAGTGCTTGATTCTTCCTGCTTTCCCAGAATGTATTTGATTTTTTTTATTGTATCTTCTTGTTTATCCAAAATACCCTTGATCTCTTTGTTTGTATCCTCTTGCTTATCCAGTCTGGCATGGATTAAGGCATTCTCCTTCTTCAACTCTTCCAGAGTTTGCATGACTAGAGACGAAGCTGGTGTGTCTTCAGGGGTTGCATGTTGTTCAGAACATTCTGCAGGCTCTTCTGATTGAACAACTTCTTCTCTTGTAGTCATGTTTTCTAGAGTAGTAGTCAGAGAGTGACTATCGGAATCTGGTTCAGAGACTTCTGAAGGATGGTGCTCTTTCCAGGGAGCATTATCCAGCGGAAGAATTTCTTTCTTGTACCATTGGCTCAAAACTTGATCTAGGAAGGCTTTCAACTGATCACTGAAGTTCTGCTGAGCCCTTTCATAGCCCAATTCTTTCAGCTTCTGAGTTTCAGAGTTGAGCCATTTTCTGAATCTTTCCCACAGAGAATCAGAAGCAGCAGGATTAGAAATCTCTTGACTTGCTTGCTTCAAAGAATTAATCCATTCCTGCATTTCTGTTTCAAAAATCAATAGATTCTTACCAACATATGATTTGGTTGAGGTTGGTTTAGGTTTGGGAGTGGAAATTTTGTTTGAGGTGGAAGCTAGTTGGTTCAACACTAGTGGATCAATGACAAGTCTGAGGTTATCAGCTGGACGGTTGATGGGTGATGGAGTGGAAGAGTCAGAAATCAGGATTGGTGAGTTAGGGGTGTTTGGTGGTGTAGATTCATATGGTGAAGGGATTTCTGGAATATCATGAATAGTGAGAGGTAAGCGAACCGTAAGGAGTTCTGTTATTCCAGGGATTGGGATAGTGGTATCAGAATCTGAATGGGAGTCTTCAGATTGGTTTGCGGTAGAGTGTTGAATTTCTGGTTCAAGAATTTCATATGATGGGTTTTCAGAAGAAGGAGTGAGTGAGTTTCCATTCTCTGGTTGAGGTGAGTTGAGGTTCAGATGTTCTGGTTGAGGAGAGTGTGGTTGTGGATTTTCTGGTTGAGGAGAGTGTGATTGTGGATTTGCTGGTTGAGGAGAGTGTGGTTGTGGATTTTCTAGTTGTTGTTGAGTGTTTGGATTTTCTGGGAGTGGAGATTGAGTGTTTGGATTTTCTGGTATTGGTGAGGAAAAGTCTTGATCAAACAGTTCAATGTTAGATAGAACTTTAGCAAGTTCTGGTTGATGATGTTCTGGATTTGGATTTGGATTTGGGGAGTGAGTTTCATTCTAAAAGGTTCCAAGAGTTATAGATGGGTCAAACTCTATGTCAAAATTCTCAAATGTTTGGGGTGAAGGATTTTCTGTTGGTTGAGGGGGAATGGTTTCAGATGTTGTAATAGGTATTGATTCTACAACAGAAACAGAAGATGTGTTACCTTTCTTTTCGCAGCTTTAGGTGTCTTCAGAGAGGATCCTTCTCCCGCTGCCTTCCTCTTTTTGGATTTCTTTAGCACAACCTCTGGAGCTGGCTTGTGCAAATCTTGAATGTTGATTTCTGGAATAGTCCCATCAGCCTTGCAAGCTTCAGGGTATCTGACTATGATTTCTGGAGAGGCATCTATCTCAGAAAATAGTGGAAAATCCTTTAGAGGGATTCTCCTATAAGTGATGACCTCATGAGAAGCAATTGTTGGTTCCTTCTTAATGTTCTCAATAATCTTCATTTTCTTCAGATTCTTGGCATTCAAAGGTTTCCCAGCGGTTGCTTCCAGAGTACTGATTTCTTGAGCCTCTGTCAGATGTTCTATCAGCCTATTTTCTATTAGAATATCTGAAATTAGTCTTCCTAGAGGAATACAATCCCTCTTAGTTCTTTCGTCTTCTCTTCTCTCTTTCACACTTGTTCTGAGATGGTTGAAGAGCAAGTGTGGAAGGTTTATCTTGGTCTTCTTTGCAATGAAGTAAATCAGGAACTGCTGATCAATGTTGATGTAATCAGGAGAGCTTGTAGGCTTCTTGTGATTGATACATCCCAAAATTATTCTAGCCCAAATTCTATGATGATCCTTCAAGTCTCTGATCTTGCTGGATGACTGTCCAGACGTGAAGATTTCCCTAGCAATAAATTTTAGGTCAGAACACCTATCAGCCATATCAATGCATCTGACTCCACCGCCATTGTATCTAATGAGTTTCCCAATTAAATCTTATGTTATCATTATCTTCTTCCCCATAACATATGATGTAACCTGGTGGTTAGATGAGGTAGCATGAATCCAGAACTCTTTGACGAGAATGGGAAAAGTTGGACCCAACAGATGGTCAAAATATTTGTTCCACCCCTGTGCAGTTACGTCTTCATATAGATTAAACCCATTTTCTTGTAAGCTTTCAAAATCAATGATCAATTCAGAGAGAACTTCCAGGTTGTCAACAAGAGTGAGTAGCGTTCTAATGGGTTCTTCATATTGTTCCATTGATGAAGATTCAAGAGCACTGAGATTCTTGAGACTTGATGATGATGCCATTGTTCACACGGGTTCTTTGAAGTAAATTAATGGAAAGGGTTTTTGAAAAAGAAACTAGAACAAGAGAGAATATAGAAGAGGGTAAAGCGTGAATGAATGAAATAGTAAATTGAGTTTATATAGGTTTTTAGAAAACGTAAACAATAAGCAAGAAAATAAGTAATGATTATATGCATTAATGAAACCTGAATTTAGGGGATTTAGAGAGATATTAAATAGTTACCACTGACAAGTGTCTCAATGCATCCAATCAGAGCCTTGGACCCTTCAGAATTTGAACGTGTGTTCAGCCTCAGAAGGTATCTTGTGATATGATGACATATGTTTGATGATGTGAAATGCACGCCTCTATCCTTGAAATGAAACATTCAGATCTTCATAGATAGATTCTGAGGCAACTGTACTTCTAACTTCTGAAGACAAGTTGATCAGATGTTCACAGAAAACAATAAAGTTTTGAGGGTTAAGATATGTAAATAAAACATTTCATTATGGGTATAACTTCATGTTGAGATGTTTTAGAATGAAATTGAATCTATCTTCAGAAAGGGGTTTTGTAAATACATCAGCCCATTGATGGTCTATGTCAATAAATTTTAAAGTAAGAATTCCTTTCTGAATATAGTCCCTAATAAAGTGATTTTTTATTTCTATATGCTTAGCCCTAGAATGCAAAATGGGATTTCTATTGAGACATATGGCAGAAGTGTTATCACAGAAGATAGGAATGTTACTCTCAAATATGTTGAAGTCTTCAAGTTGACTTTTCATCCAGAGCATTTGAGTGCTACATCCAGCAGCTGCTATGTATTCAACTTCTGCTGTTGACAATGCTATTGTGGACTGTCTCTTGCTGGTTCATGAGATCAGATTATCTCCCAGAAACTGGCAGCTTCCAGAAGTGCTTTTACGCTCTACTCTGTCTCCAGCAAAGTCAGCATCACAGTATCCTACTAAGCTGTATTCATTGGATTTTCTATAAAACAAATCCAGATTAGTAGTACCTTTCAAATACATGAAAATTCGCTTAACTACTTTTAAGTGAGATTCTCTAGGATCTGATTGGAATCTAGCACATAAGCAAACACTGAATAAAATATCAGGCCTTGAAGCCTTCAGATAAAGGAGAGAGCCAATCATACCTCTATAGATTTTCTGTTCTACCTTTTTACTCACCTCTTCCTTTTCCAGAATGCACGTGGGATGCATTGGAGTCTTAGAGGGCTTACATTCTGAGAGGTCAAATTTCTTCAGAAGTTCTCTGACATATTTTCTCTGATGAATGTAAGTTCCTTCTGGAGTTTGGTTTATCTGAATTCCTAGAAAGAATTTGAGTTTCCCCATTAAGCTCATCTCAAACTCTTCCTGCATTTACTTAGCAAATTCTCATCCTAGAGAAGGTTTAGTGGATCCAAAAATGATATCATCTACATAAATCTGACAAACTAAAATGTCATTCTTAAATGTCTTACAGAACAAGGTTGATTCCACTTTCCCTCTGGTGAATTCCTTTTCTAATAGGAAGTTACTTAGTCTTTCATACCAAGCTGTGGGAGCTTGTTTCAGACCATATAGTGACTTCTTTAGTTTGAAAACATATTTTGGGTGTTTGGAATTCTCAAACCCAGAGGGTTAGTGCACATATACCTCTTCATCTATGTAGCCATTTAGGAATGCACTTTTGACATCCATCTAATACAGAGTGATGCCATAGTTTACAACAAATGAGATTAAGAGTCTGATAGATTCTAAACTGGCGATTGGAGCAAAGGTTTCTGTATAGTATATCCCTTCTTGCTGACTATAACCTTGTGCCACCAGTCGTGCTTTGTTTTTGATGACTTCTCCTTTCTCGTTCAGTTTGTTTCTGAAAACCCACTTTGTTCTAATGACGTTGAATCCTTTTGGTTTAGGAACCAGACCCCATACATCATTTCTGGTGAACTGATTTAATTCCTCCTGCATTTCCAGAATCTAGTCATTGTCCAGAAGAGCTTCATCAATTGTTGTTGGTTCAATCAGAGAGACCAGTCCCATGAGGGATTCTTCAGAGTTTCTGAAAGTTGATCTTGTTCTAATTGGATCATCCTTCTTTCCCAGGATCTTTATCTTCTGGGTGAGCTATGCTTCTTCTAGATAAACTTTTCTGGAGTTAATTAATAGAAGGTATTGGATCACTTATAACATTTCTTTATGAAGTTGTTGGAGCGTCTCTGTTGAGAACTTCTGATGAGTTGTCTTCAATACCTGTGAATTCAACTTCTATATCTACAAAGAATTCATTCTGCTTTGACTTTTAAGGGTCAAGCTTATCATCAAATCTAACACTGATTTACTCGTCAACAATTTGTATTTATGTATTGTATACTCTTTACCCTCTTAAGCATTCAGAGTATCCTAACATAATACACTTTTGTGCTTTAGAGTCAAACTTGTTCAGATAATCTTTAGTATTTAGAATGAAACAGGTGCATCCAAAAGGATGGAAATAAGAAATGTTGGGCTTTCTGTTCTTCCAAAATTCATATGGAGTCTTTTCCAGAATAGGTCTTATAGAGATTCTATTCTGAATGTAACATGCTGTGTTAATTGCTTCTTCCCAGAAGATCTTAGCAATGTTAGTCTCATTGATCATGGTTCTGCCCATTTCTTGCAGTGTTCTATTCTTTCGTTCTACAACTCCATTTTGTTGGGGAGTTCTAGGACAAGAGAAGTCATGCAATATGCCTTTTTCATTAAAAAATGATTCAAAAATTTTATTTTCAAATTCTCCACCATGATCATTTCTGAATTTGACAATTCTAAGATCCTTTTCATTCTGAACTTGGTTACAGAATGCAACAAACATAGAGTGTGACTCGTCCTTGTGTCTTAAGAACTTTACCCATGTCCATCTGCTATAGTCATCTACAATCACTAACCCATACTTCTTGCCACTAACAGACACGGTTTTTACTGGTCCAAATAAGTCTATGTGCAGAAGTTCTAATGGCTTAGAGGTGGAAACAAGATTTCTAGATTTAAAAGCAGGTTCTGCAAATTTTCCTTTTTGACATGCTTCACACAAAGCATCTGAGCTGAACTTCAGATCAGGAAGTCCTCTGACCAGATTGAGTTTGTTAATCTGAGATATTCTTCTCATACTAACATGCCCCAATCTTCTGTGCCAGACCCATTACTCGTTGTTAATAGAGAGAAAACATTTTATATTCTGACTCTTTAGTTCAGAAAGTTTTATCTTATAAATGTTGTTTTTCCTCTTTCCATTAAAAAGGATAGTTCCATCTTTCTGACTAACAGCTTTGCATGAATTTTGATTAAAGATTATATCATAACCTTTATCACTTAATTGACTTATGGATAACAGGTTATGAATTAATCTATCAACTAAGAGCACATTATTTATAGAAGGAAGATTTCCATTACCTACTGTTCCAGAGCCAATGATCTTCCCTCTTTGGTTGCCTCCAAAGCCCACTTAGCCTCCAGGTTTAAGTTCCAGGCTTTGGAACATATACTTTCTTCCTGTCATGTGTTGAGAGCATCTAGAGTCCAGGTACCATGACTGGTGTTTTAGCCTTGCTGCTAAAGATATCTGCTACATAAATAATTTTGTCCTTAGGTACCCATATCTTCTTGGGTCCTGGTTTGTTAGTTTTACCAAAATTCTGGTTGAATTTTGGTTTGATAGAGTAATCATTACTAGTGTATTTTAGGTCATGTGTGTGCCCATATGTGAAGTGTGATTTTAATGGTGTGCGTTTTATGACAAGGTCCATGACTTTCTTAGGTGTAGATACCTTACCTTGGTATCCTATTCCTTTTCTGCCATTCCTGCTAACTCCATAGATAAATGAAGCCATCTTCCTTCTATCTATGTTTTTAGCCAGAAATTTCTGAAAGTTGTGATCATACTCTTTGATGATCTCATCAGCATTACTGGGAGTCTCTGAGATTATTTCTTTCTAAGAGTTTTGTAAGCCGTTTTCTAATTTTGGAACCTTTTCTTTTAACTCAGAATTCTCTAATCTAAGACTCTCTGTCTTTTCAGAGTCAGAGACAAGATCCCTTTTCAGGTTCTTGAATTTGACTCGGATTTGCTGATACCTTTCCAGAATTTCATTCAGACTTTCTGTAAGTTCAGCCTTAGTAAAATTAATAGTGAAGTCAGGGAATACCTCTTCAGTGTCTGATTCTGAGTCTGAACCAGAAGCTTCACTGTCTTCTGACACGTTTTCCATGAGAGGTATGTTGGCTCTTTCATCATCTGTCTTTGAGTCAGCATCAGAAGTGTCTGAATCGTCCCATGTTGCCATGAGGCTTTTCTTCTTCTCCTTGAAGAACTTCTTTTTGGGCTTCTCCTTCTGAAGCCTTAGACAGTCACTTTTGTAGTACCCTTGTTCATTGCACTCATAGCAGATGATGTCCTTGTTATTTGACTTTCTGTGTCTTGAAGAACCTTCAGATCTTATGTGTCCAGAGGAGGACTCAGACTTTATGTATCTAGAGGAGGATTCATTTTAATTCTCTGATCTTCTAGGATTTCTGAACTTCCTTTGTCTCTGCTTCCACAGTTAATTGACCCTTCTGGAGAGGAGATACAATTCATCTTCTTCCGATGAGGATCCATCAGAGGTTTCTTCCATAGCCTGCAAAACCTTAGAATCAGATTTTTTGTTAGATTTTAATGCTAGTGGCTTACCTTGCTTTTGAGGCTTATCTTCTTCTAGCTCTATCTCGTGACTTCTGACGGAGCTGACAAGTTCCTCCAGAGATATCTTGTTGGGATCTTTAGCTAGCTTTAGTGCTGTAACCATTGGCCTCCATTGCTTGGGTAGACTTTTGATGATCTTCTTTACGTGATCAGCAGTAGAATATCCTCTATCAAGAACCTTCAGCCCAACAACAAGAATCTGGAATCTTGAGAACATTGTTTCTATAGATTCACTGTCTTCCATCTTGAATGCTTCATATTTCTGAATGAGCGCAAGGGCCTTGGTTTCTTTGACTTTGATGTTGCCTTCATGCTTCATTCTCAGAGATTCAAACATGTATTTGGTTGTCTCTCTGTTTGAGATCTTCTCATATTCTAAGTATGAGATAGCACTGAGAAGTATTGTTCTGGCTTTATGACGGTTTCTGAAATCACATTTTTGCTGGTCAGAAATCCTTTTTCTGTCTATCTTCTGACCACTTTCATCCACTGGCTGTGTGTATCCATCAATTACCATGTCCCATATATCAGCATCATGGGCCAGAAAGAAGCTCTCAATTTTGTCTTTCTAGTAGTCAAAATTTTCTCCATCAAAGACTGGAGGTTTGCCACTGATTCTGTCCTTGTCCTCATGATAATCATTGCTAATGTTTTGGCTTAGTCCCACCATAGTGTTTTTCTAAAGCTTGGATCTTGTACTGACACGGTTAAGTGTATGAACTCAGAACCAGGCGCTCTGATGCCAATTGAAGAAGTGAAAAACACAAGAAGGGGGAGTTGAATTGAAAACTTAAGATCAAAAGCGCAGTAGACACGATATTTTTATCCTGGTTCATTTGATCTCAAACTACTTCAGTCCACCCGTCAAGGTGATTTCGCCTCTCTCTAACGAGGACTTAATTCACTAATCAAAAACTGATTACAATCACTACTTTGACAACTGCCAAAGTCTTCTTGAGTACAACCACAACTCGGTTAATCTCAAGGAAAAACTAGCTTAATCAAGATGAAAGAGTATTCTGTGTATGATTGTTTTTCTTTACAAAAACAGTATCACAACTGTGATATTTTACATAATTTTGAGCGTAGAAAAGAATATGTAAGCTTGTAGCGTTTTTAGAGATATCTTTCAGTCGTGTTCAAAATCATAAATGATTTGTCCTCTTAGCTTGTTTATATAGACATAGAAATCCTGTCCAACATAAAGCGTGATAATGGGCATTCAATGTTGTTTCCATATTGATAAGATTCTTGTCTGAATGAAGTCGTTGCATGTGATGCTGTCTTGATTGAATAGTAACGCTTCAGAATCTTAGAATTTCGCATGCTTCAATTGCTTCAGAACATTGATGACTCAGAGATGTGAGGATCTGATGGTACATGAAACTTCTGTTCAGAATCAGAGTATTCTTCACTTCAGGCAGGTTCTGATCATCATTCTTCAATGCAGATTCTGATTACCTCAACTTGAAAGCTTTTATAGCTTAACTTCTGATGTTGCTTTGGTCAGAATTTCTGAATACAAAATAACACAAATTTAGAGTTCATATTTTTTCTTTGTGTTTGTTATCATCAAAACTCTAATTAAGGCTTGTAGAATCAAACTATGTTCCAACACCAACAAATGCGTCACACTAATGTAGCCATTGCTTCAGCCATATGGGTCTACTCCGTACAGTTTCCACAATATATTGCTACTTACCTAATGATGTTCCCCCAATCCGGATAGAGGATCAATACAAACCCAAACAAGGACCCATAAATATAAAGCAAGCAAATCAAACAATGAAATCAATTTAAAGGTGATCTAGCTCTAATGTAACCCCACTTTTAAATAGTCCCTAACAGAGTCTCCAGTTCTATAATACGATAGGAGAACTGACTTGGATGTTTTGCTTTTTATCGCAATTGTTAAGGATAGCAAGATTCACTGTCGACTTTTCTTTTATCTAATAAGGAAAGGATTAAAATAATAGGAAAGACCTTTGATATATTTTCTTGAGTTCGGGGGGTAGATTATAAAAAGGGAAGGTGTTAGCACCCTTTTCATCCATAGTTATCTATGGGCTCTTAGTTGCTTGATAGATCATTTTTGAAATTGTTTTGTTTGAAATGTGTTTGTGGTGGGTTTTGAAAGTATTTTTGAAAAGCGCCATCGTTTAGGCAAACCTTTTAATGATTCTCGTCTCTATAAGAATGCATACAAAGTGTTGGACTTTTTGAAAATATTTCATGTTTTTGAAAGTGTTTGGTGTGTTTAAAAAGATGTTTGTTTTTTGAAGATGGATTGTGAGCAAGCAACTAAGAACGTTCTACCTACTCAGAAGTCTTTTGTTCATTTATCTCTTCCTTTGATATTGTTATCTCACCATCGATTGGTAAGTAACCCTATCTTTGGATGTAAAGGGACGGTATGGGTCATCGTATAGTCATAGATAGCAATATTATGAGATACCTTAGCATTTCCTTAAGGGTCTAAGATCATTTATAAGGCAACATTTGAAGCGTCATCGAGGGGCTATGATCTTGTAGTTTTTTTATTGTTTTTACTAAGGCATCTCACATGCATATCATGACCATTTATTTAAGGCAACAAAGTGGAGTTAACCTTAGAGGTGCAAAGTGTGCAAGTGTTTTATATTTCATGCTTGATTTATCTTGGATTAGGGTTTTCTAGTATTGATTTTATCTTTCCATACAAACCCTAATTACTAGCATTTATATTTGAAAGCGTTAAATCGTAGAAAGTAAATATCCTACGCTATTACATCTTTTAGGTGATGGGGATACACGTCTATGAATGGGGAATGAAAGCAATTAAAACCTAATTACTATTACAACCAAGTTGAATAAAAATAATAGCAAAAAAGTCTCAAAAAATCAAGATTTTTTGTGTTGAAGCTGACACAAGCCATGTCTTGTAACACGGGCACCCATGTCAGAACCCTGTAATAATTATGCATGTCTTTTTTTGTCCCAGCTGTGCTAACACGGGCATTGTCACGTGACACGGGCACCCATGTAAGGACCATGTGCTGCCATTTTTTCAAGTTTTAATTCAAGTAAGTGGGACACGGGCAGTGTCCTATGATACGGGCACCCATGTCAGAGCCCTATCTTGCCATTTTTTCTGTTTTCTTCCTGACATGTTCCGTGTCAGGTGACACAGTCGACCGTGTTAGACTTCCAAAAGCATTTTTTTTGTGATTTTTCGTGTTTTTAATTCTTCTACTTTGATTTTCCTTATTTTATTCTTTTGGAAACAAAAGTAAAATGATGTACGAACAAGGATATCCCAGTTTGAGAAAACTTACCTCTTGAAGTGAAAACTCAAAATGTGTATGGATGTTTCTAGTTGCAATGTGATAATTGATTGAGCTTCCTTAGACCTCCTTGAAGTTGTTTGAATCTTTACTTTATACTGAAAGTGTTTGAATCTTTCCAACCAAGTCAAATTGCAAGACAATGCTTTTGAGTTTAGAAAGTGGAGATGATGATGTTACAGAAATTGTTCTTATGTTTGAACAACTTCTATATGATGTATATGAAGTATGTGGATGGTTTGTTTGGACATAAATGCAAGGTTTGAGAGATTTGAATATTTTGGTTTCTAAGCTCAAGGAAAGAGATTCTTGTGGACAATTCTGGTTTTTAGAGTAAGGGGGGTTTGAGGATTTTAATACACAAGAAGCTCTCTATATTTTCTGAACTCTTTCCCTTGCAAATTCTCCCTCTATTTATAGGCCAAAGGTTTGTGAACAAGGGCTGAATAGGTTTATAAGACAGCATGTTATGGTTTGGTTGGGATGCATATATC
Source organism: Vicia faba (assembly GCA_948472305.1). NCBI lineage: Eukaryota > Viridiplantae > Streptophyta > Magnoliopsida > Fabales > Fabaceae > Vicia > Vicia faba. The sequence goes on along the minus strand of OX451741.1, from coordinate 1,134,198,224 downwards.
AAACTATGTCACATACTCCATGGTTCCAAGATGAAGTACCAAAGTTGTTGTTATAGAGGGACTTCTTTCCATGATTTATAGTGGAGTAAAATCATAAGCAAACAAGGTATGGGCTCAAGATAAGTTTTGTGCCAACAAGCTTGCTTTTCTAGAATGGCAATGGTGCCTTTATGCCATAAATGGAAAGATCTTTTAGACAATGGCTAAAACACTTGGGTAATAGCTCAAGAGTGGGTGTAAGTATTAAATTATGATCATATTTGCAAGAAAGAAGGCCTGCAACACAAGATTATGCAGCATAGCGTAAGGGTTTTGTTATGTGTTCTTCACTAAAATGACTTGCAATTCAAGAATGGATGCCCAACTTCATGCCCTTGAATCTCCTAGATCAAGTATGATAAATTCATGCTCTTGGATGTTTTGTAAAGCTTAAAACATCCTCTTTAACTTTCATGTTGTCCATTTTGACAAAATCATCTTGGAACTATGTGAAAAAAACCAAGAAGTTGGGATAAAATCCTGACCAAAACTGCTGTAAATTTCTCTAAGTGTTTATTAAAAAATGCCATGAATTTATAACTCAAAATCCAAGAATTTCTAGAAAAAGTTATGCCCTACAAAGTTTTAGATCTCATTGAGATCTACAACTTTCATGTTGGATGTTTTCCTTGAATCGTCTTGCATCATGGTGAAAAATTGGCATGAAGAAATGAAATTATCATATATAAAAACACTTGGAAAAATTTCTAAGTCTTGAAGAGTTTGACTTTTCACATTGAATTTTGACTTTCTTGATTTCTTGATGATCAAGTTTCATATTTTTTAATGTCTTGAGGAATTTTGAACTTTGAAGCTTAAAGTTGACTAAAAAGTCAAAGTTTGACTTTTGGTGCTATAGTTGACTTTTTCATCAATACAACTGATTTTTGGTCGTTTGGTCAATTGACCGAGCAGAATTTGTGATACAAAAATTGAAACTTGACATGAGCATTATTGAAGGTCCATAATGATCCATGAACCTCATTTTAAGTATTAGAAGTCCAGTTGTTCTTGTGCAAGCTTAAACCCTAATTTTGAGGTATTAGTGTTGAGGAGATGGCTTGACCTAGTCAATACTTGTGCAAGCTTGAGCTTTTACAGATCTTTGTGATAAATGTCTTGAAAAATGAGTGGGCAAATATTGGGGTACAAAAAACCCCTTTTCTTGACCTAATTGCAGTTGTGGGGGATCGGATCGTAATCTGTCCTACCAAGTCCAGCACCAGATACCTCTGGACCAACCAACAATGGGAAAACTTTTTCTCATTATTATTTTTTTTGCAAGTTTTTACAACATTTTGGGTTAAATGACTGTGTGAGGGCCGCCTAGCCCGATTCTGCAGTTTTCCTTTTCAAAAGCACAAAAAAGAAGGATCATTCACTTATTTTCATCGGTCCCCTACATAGAGCATGCTTAAGCCGGAGCAGACTGCTTGGATAAACTACTAAAGGACTTATTATGGGATGATAATTAAGGCCATGCCATATGGGGTATAGGGATTGATTCCTATAATCATGAAGCTTATGGTGTTAAGACGATACCGATGTTTCAAAAAGATTTACCAAGTCACCCACATCCTACCTCAAACTTATTTTAAAGCCCAAAATTTTCAAAACATACTATTTTCTTTTGTCAAAAAAAAATTGGTAAGGCTAAAGAGATGGGGAAGTAAAGATACATCACACAGATGACTCGTCAAACACATGAATTTATTAAGATCTAACTAACAAAAAAAAGATAAATAAACTAGAAAGCAGAAAAAAGTAAAAATAAAGAAAAAGAAAAGCAATAAAATCTCCTCCCACCCTTAAATTAAACATTGTCCCTAATGTTTCGAAATAAGATAAGAAAAGAGTAACTTGGATAAACTATGTCTGGCGACGGGTACCCTCGCCTCCCTGGTCTAAATGCCTAGGATGACTGGATCTGCTGCAGTGACGACCATTATCACTCTGCAACTGCCGAACATTACCTAGCATAGAGCCTTGAGTGGCTTCCATTAAGGTAAAGTGTCTCTAGAAGTAAACTTATTGACGCTGCTGCTCAGCAGAGATAGCAGCCTGGGAATCCATTATAGTCGGGATAGAGCGATCGGTCTACTATTGTGATGTATGCATGACCTTCATGCCATCGGCCATCTACTGATGCATAACTGAAATAAGGCCATCTCGATGTTCTTCTCGAGCTAGATACTCTCGCCACATGTCCTCAGTGAAAAGGAAACCAGAAGCTATACATGCAGGAAAGTGAGAAAAAGATGGTGTTGTGTATGCAGGTGAAACATGGTGTGTGGATACAGGATGATTGGGGGACTGGTTAGGTGGAGCATTTCAATCGTAGGTCTAGTTCCTCTCTTCTCGTACATCAGTATGCCTAGTGCATGGTAAAACAACAGATGGGATAGCTATTCCATGAACCATGAGATCAAAACCTCCCTTTTTCCTTACTTTGCATAATTTCATGTCTTTCAGAAATTTTAAGTTTATTGTGCAGAGAGGTAGAGGTGTCAAGGTAGATATCTTAGTGTCAAGATTCAGAGCTCTAGCAATAGACATAATCAAACCTCCAAAAGCAATGGTCCCTATTTTCTTTAGAACAACAGTCATGTGAGAAAGCATAAAAGGAACCGAATTAATCGTCCTATTTGTGAGGCACCCATGCAAAAACAGAAGTTATTTTGAATTTACTTTGTTCGAATTCTCCCGGCCAAAAATGGTACAAGCCAACATATAGCGAAAAACTCGAATGGTCGGGTTATGGATCGTTGAGGCAAGAATTCCTTCAAAAGAAGTAATTGTAGAATTCGACAGTCTATACCAGAAGGAAAATGCCTCAATCGACCAATCAGAGTCTAATGGTATTTCACAAATAGCGCCATCCCCATGAGGTATTACTAACCTATCTGCTAGTTCACCGGTGGTGTATTCATATTCAACATTAAACATTTGAAACTTCACCGTACCGACTGCGCTGGCAGTGTTAGGATTTACAATATAGATCAAGGAAATTAAAAATTCCCGTGTCAACCTCTCAAAGGTAGGATCTTTCATAGTAAAGATATCATGAAGTCCTAAAATATCTAACATGTGAAAAATACTATGGTATAATTCTAGAGTATACAGACAGTCCTTGTCAACATACCTAGTCGAGACAATATCTCGTCCATGCAATCTCTCGAGGATCTTCTGTTGCCTTTCCCCAGGTTTGCCTTCGCGAAGGATATAGGCATCATACTCCATTATTGCTCTTTGAGGTTGAAGAAAGAAAGTGAAAATGAGTTTTTATAGAGTGGTAAAAAAAATGGGTTTTAGTGGATTTTAATGGAGGATTTTGAAAATGGAAGTTGGAATGGTTAGTGGGATGGTGGGTAAATGAGAAATTTATGGACTTGAGTGGGTTTTAATGGAGACTTGGAATGGGTAAAAATGGAGGTTTAGAGGTTAAAAGAGGCAAAAATGGAGTTTTGGAGCATTCTGCCCCGAGTAATACCCAGACCCCAGGGCAAACGCCTAGATCTAGGTGGCAGGCGCCATGTGTGTAATTCGGCTGGGCCTACAAAATTTCTTATTTGTTTGGGCCTCTTACTCCTTTCTTGGGTGGTGCAGATAGTATTTCTTCATGTTTTTCTTAAAGTGTTGGTACAAGCATGATATTTTGTTAGACCATAACAATTAAATACATAAAATAAATAAATAAAATAAAATGACATAAAATGCATGTGCATATATATATATATATATATATATATATATATATATATATATATATATATATATATATATATATATATATATATATATATATATATATATATATATATCTTAAAACAGAAACAAAAATAGTAAGGAATGCATAAAATGAGAACAGCGACATCAGGGAGCTAGAGGCTCCTCGGTCTGATCAGAACCTCGTGTTGCAGTTAACTCACGGCAAAGATCTGTGATCTCCTGATACAAGAAGCCAGCCTCTCTCGCGTGAGTCAAATTGGATACCTGGACCTGCAAGGTAAGGTCATCAACCTCCTGTCAAAGTCTGGCAGTCGCCATACGTAGCTCAGCTTATTGTGTGTAAACGTATGGGTGTTGTAGATAAAGATTATTCGAAAACAATGTCGTCCTGGGTGAAGGTGGTGAAGGGGTATAGTCTTCCACCGAAGGAGATCTAGGCTAATCAACTGTCTCTCCAAGGCTCTCCAAAGCATAAGTCCAATTAGAAGGATCATGGACACTAGTCATCTTAGGATCAGGTAAAGTGAAGAAATGGATGGTCTCATTGTTGATCAAGATCCTGAACTGTTTAGGGTTGAAGGAAACCCTCCTAATCTGTCAACGGTATAAGTAGAAGTCGATATCCATCATGGTATACCCGTAGTAGGAAGTCAGGTAATGCAGCTTACTAGTAAGACCCAAGGCAGAAGCAATCTGAGTGACCGTTCCTCCCACATGGATGATGCATTCAGAGGACTTGGCGGTGAGGCTAAGATTTCAAAGTAGAAAGTTCCCACAAGCCACAGAATGTGATTGGTTCGCACAGAAAAGGAAGAATATCTCCTCCTCACTAACATGGACATAAACATCAGCCTTTCCAAGGAAATTATGGGCAAGGATCATCTGGAAATACCTGAGAGTTGGGTTATGAATAATGTGGGACAGTTGGGTGGAAGGATTAGGGCCTCCTCCACCTATAATATCACTCCAGAACTTCTTGATATCTCTACTCATAAAGTAACCCATAGGTAGCTCAGGAATGGCATCAGGGGTGGTCTGGAAGCCTAGCAAATCGCCAAACCCCTTCTGGGTAAAAGAGTACTTTGTCCTAAACAATCTGAAGATGATGTAGCCGTCCTAACCAACATATGGCTCAAAGTGAAATGAACTGATGAATTCCAGGGTGAGGTTTTTGTAGGTCATATTGAAGTCAACAAGATACTCATCCCACTAGAGCAGGCCACACAGAAACTTTATACTAGGCTCAAGGCGTAAAGCTTCCATACAAGCCTGGTCAGTGTAACGGGTAGGTTCCACAGAGAACTGAGAAAGGACCGCATAACTATGCCTCTGTGTATGATATCTGGAAGTGACGTGCATGTCGTTGAAGCTTTGCATCCTGAAGAAAAAAAGGTTAAAGAGGAATGCTATCGAGGTGGAACCTAAAAACAAGAACATTGTAAAAGTTAGTCTAAATAAGTAAAACTAAAATTCAATTTAAAAATAAATAAATGCAATGAATGAAAATATAAACCCATGGGTTGCCTCCCATGTATTGCTTGTTTAACGTCATTAGCTTGACGAGTAGAACTCATATATCTGAAGTAGGTACCGGTGAATCGATCAGAGTATGGCTGGAGTAGTCGATGGGAATGTCACCTCCTTCGTAGTGTTTTAACCTCTTCCCATTGACAGTGAATGGATTACAAGAGTTGTTCTTTATCTCAATTGCTCCGAATTTTAGGATTTTAGAAACCTCAAAAGGACCAGTCCATCTTGAACGAAACTTGCCAGGAAAAAGTCGCAACCTGAAATTAAAAAGGAGAACATGAGCGCCTACATTGAAATCTTTCTTTATAATTCTTTTATCATGCCAAGCTTTGGTTATTTATTTATATATTATGGCATTTTCATAGGCAGACTGACGGAGTTCTTCTAGTTTATTAATGTCTAGGATGCGCTTTTCACCAGTAGTCAAATAATCTAGGTTTAAGGTTTTAATGGCCCAATAGGCTTTGTATTCTAGTTCAAAGGGTAAGTGACAGGACTTTCCATAGACCAATTGGTAAGGAGTTGTTCCGATAGGGGTTTTAAAAGTAATTATGTAGGCCCATAGTTCTTCTTGTAGCTTCTGAGACCAATCTTTTCTAGATATTGAAACAGTTTTTTCTAAGATCTATTTAATCTCCCTATTAGATGCTTTTACTTGGCCACTAGTCTGCGGATGGTAGGGTGTTGCTACTATATGATTAACTCCATATTTACGTAAAATTTTGTCAAAAATCCTTGATATTAAGTGTGATCCACCATCTCTTATAACAAGACGGGGGTATTCCGAATCTAGGGAATATATAATTCTTAAATAGCTTTATCACTACTCGTGTCTCGTTTGTGGGAGAGGTTATAGCTTTAATCCATTTAGACACATATTCAACAACTACTAAGATATATTTATTTCCTAGGGAGGATGGAAATAGCCCCATAAAATCAATACCCCATACATCGAAAAGTTATACTTCCTGAATGTTCCTTAAAGGCATTTCGTCACGTCTTGATATGGTTCCAGTTTGCTGACATCTCTCACATCTGAAAATGTAAGCATGAACATCACGCGATATCGTAGGCCAGAAGAGGCCAACTTCGAGAATTTTAGCATATGTTTTAGAAGTGCTTGCATGTCCTCCATGGGGTGCAGAGTGACAATGTTCTATGATATTTCTTACCTCTTCTTCCAGAACACAATGACGAAAAATACCGTCAGTACCTCTTTTAAAAAGAAGTGGCTCCTCCCAATAAAAATTTCCTACATCATTGAAGAACTTCTTTTTCTGTTGATAGTTTAGGTCAGGAGGTGCTATATCAACAACTAGGTAGTTAACAAAGTCAGTGTACAAGGTACATTGCTCACTATTAAAGCTTTCTCATAGTTCTTATAAGGATCCAAGTTATCTTCTCCAATTGTGTCTATTTTAGCTATTGGTTTTTCATAGGAGAAATCATCATTTATGGGTACTAAATCTGGTTTTAGGTATTCAAGCCTAGAAAGGTGATCAGCAACTACGGTTTCTGTGCCTTTCTTGTCTCGAATATATAGATCAAACTCTTGTAGTAAAAGGATCCATCGAAGTAACCTAGGCTTAGTGTCCTTTTTGATTAATAGTTAACGAATAGCTGTATGATCTGTATAGACTATAATTTTAGCTCCTACCAGATAGGTTCGAAATTTATCAATGGCAAAAACTACAACTAGGAGTTCCTTTTCAGTTGTTGCATAATTAAGTTGGGAAACATCTAGGGTTATATTTTCATAGTTAATTACATGTAATTTCTTATCTTTTCTTTGACCTAGAACAGCTCCCACAGCGAAATCGCTAGCATCGAACATGATTTCAAAAGGTTCGGTCCAATCTGGGGGTTGCATAACAGGTGCTGAAATTAGTGCTTGTTTCAAAAGGTTAAAGGCCTCAATACACTTTTCATCGAAGATAAATTCAACGTCTTTCATCAAAAGACCAGTTAGAGGTTTGGTTATTTTAGAGAAGTCCTTGATAAAGCGTCGGTAAAAAACGGCATGTCCAAGAAAACTCCAGACTTCTCTAATGGTCTTAGGTGGTTTTAGGTTTTCTATGACTTCTATTTTTTCTCTATCAAATTCAATACCTTTTTCAGAGGCTATGTGTCCTAAAACTATACCTTCAGTAATCATGAAATGATACTTCTCCTAGTTTAACAAAAGGTTTACTTCTACGCATCTCTCTAGAATTTTCTCAAGGTTAACGAGACAGTTATTAAAATCGAATCCGCATACCAAGAAGTCATCCATAAATACTTCCATAATCCCATCAAGATAATTTGTGAAGATTGACATCATGCAACACTGTAAAGTAGTTGGAGCATTACAGAGTCCGAATGGCATTCGTCTATAGGCAAAGGTTCCGTAAGGGCATGTAAAGGTTACTTTTTCTTTATCTTCAGGGTGAATAAGTATTTGGAAGAATCTCGAATACCCATCTAGATAAAAAAAGTTAGAATGTCTAGCTAGACATTCCATCATTTGGTCTATAAATGGTAAGGGAAAATGATCCTTCCTAATTGCCTTGTTTAGCTTTCTGTAATCTATGCACATATGCCAACCTCCTTCTATTCGTTTTTCTACATGTTCGCCTTTCTCGTTTAGCACGACTGTGATGCCTCCCTTTTTAGGTACTACGTGCACAAGGCTCACCCACTTACTATTAGAGATTTGATAAATTATACCCGCCTCTAGCAACTTAAGAACTTCTTTCTTAACAACATCACTCATTATAGGATTTATCCTTCTCTGATGTTCTCTGGAGGGTTTTGAATCTCCCTTAAGTAAAATTCGATGCATACATACGAATGGACTTATACCTTTTAGATCAAAGATATTATATCCTAAAGTTGAGGGATATTTTCGTAAAACATCTAAGAGTTGGTTTGTTTCTTCTTGGTTTAAGGTAGCATTGATTATAACTGGACATTTCATTCCTTCATCTAGAAACTCATATCTTAGATTCTTGGGTAGTTCTTTAAGTAATAAAAGTTGGTTTATTAGGGCATGGTATATGATATGGAGTAAGGGATAAACATTCTTGAAGGTTATCATCAATGTAGGATTCCATCTTTTCAAATCCATCATCTCCCCTTATGAGGATTGAAGGTTGCTTGATTGTTTTTGTGGGTTATTCTTAATCTAGTTCCCTAACGCATTCATCAATCATGTTTATGGCATAACATGCATTTCCTATTACCGGTGCCATAAGAAATTTTGAAAGAATAAATTCTATCTTTTCATCACCTACTTCAAAAGTCAACTTTCCTCTCTTGACATCTATTATGGCTCCTGCAGTTGATAAGAACGGTCTACCTAAGAGGATTGGGATTTCGTCATCTTCTTTTATTTCCATGACAACTAAATCAGTGGGGATATACAATTTGCCGATCCAAAACGGGACGTCTTCTAATATACTGATTGGATATTTAACAGATCTATCAGCTAATTGAAGAGGCATCTTCGTAGGTTGCAATTCTCCTAAGTTTAATCTCTCACAAACTGCCAGAGGCATTAAGCTCACACTAGCTCCTAAGTCCAGGAATGCTTTGTCGACCATGTGATTTCCTAAAATACAAGGTATGGAAAAGTTTCCAGGGTATTTCTCTTTCTTAGCAAGGTTGTTTTCAGAAATATAATTGCATTACAAGGGTTTGGGATCGTCAAGCCTACGTTTGTTAGTTAGGATGTCTTTGAGGAATTTAGCATATGATGGTATCTGGGTGATGGCTTCGGTGAAAGGAATCTCTACATGGAGTTTCTATATTATTTTTATGAATTTTTTATATTGGTTGTTAATTTTATTTTTCTTAAGTCTTTGCGGATATGGTATTGGTGGTTTGTATGGTGGGGGTGGTACATAAGTTTTATCTATGGCTTCTCCTTTATCTTTATCTTTCTGTTTTTCAAATTCCACTGGTTCCTCTACTTTGTTTTTAGGCACAACACATTTCTTAGAAGTTTTGGATTCATTCAATGCTGGGTTGACAGGTTCATCGTAAGCAGTCCCACTTGGTAAGGTAATGGCATTGGCTTGTCCTTGAGGGTTTGATTGAGTTTTTCCAGGAAATCGCCCTTCAAGCGTAGTTTGGAGGGTTTTTTCGAGAGCTACCTGAGAGATATGGGTTTCAAGAATTTTATTGTGGGTGACTATTTCGTCAACCTTGGTTCCTAATTGTATGATTAATTCATTTACATGAATATTTTGGTTTAGGAATTCTTTGTTTTGATGGGTTTGAGCCGAAATGAAATTTTCCATAATTTTATCTAGGTTCGGCTTTGGGGGTACAACTTGCATAGGTTGGTTTTGTCTATAGGCTTGAAAACCCGATGGTCTTGGAGGTGCTGAATTTTGGATAGGATTATTGTTTTTATAGGAGAAGTTTGGGTGATTCCTCTATCCAGGGTTGTAAGTATTTGGAAATGGGTTTCCTTGGGCATAGTTGACTTGTTCTGTGCTTGTTTCATTTAACAGATTGCATTCAGCTGATTGGTGCCCTTCGGTTCCACATATTTCACATTTCGGGTGGTCTGTTGCTACAGTAGCTGGGTTTGAAGACATATGTTCAACTTTAAGGTCTAAAGCATCCATTTTGGCTTGCATCATGTCTATAGAACTTATCTCATGTATTCCTCCTTGGGTCTTTCTCTTCTCTACCGATGCTCGTTCAGTTCCCCATTGATAATGACTTTGGGCCATATCTTCGATGAGAGCGCAAGCATCAGGGTAGGGTTTATTCATCAATGCACCGCCAGCGGCAGCGTCGATGGTCATCTTAGTGTTATAAATGAGTGCATTATATAAGGTATGAATGATTAACCATTGTTCTAGGCCATGGTGTGGACAAGCTTTTAATAGGTCTTTATATCTCTCCCAAGCTTAAAAAAGTGATTCTCCTTGGTTTTGAGTAAATCTGGTGATCTGATTTCTATGGATAGCAGTCTTACTCGGGGGAAATTATCTGGCAAGGAACACTCTCCTAAGGTATTCCCAGGTTGTTATGGAATTGGATGGAAGGGAATCTAACCAAGAACGTGCTTTATCGCTGAGGGAGAAAGGGAATAGTCTTAAACGAATTGCCTCAGGTGTAGCTCTGCTGGTTTTAAAAGAGTCAGCTAATTGGATAAAGACTTTTAAGTGCTGATTTGGGTTCTCTGTAGCGAGACCCGCGAATTGGTTTTGTTGTACTAACTGTAATAGAGAAGGTTTCAGTTCGAAATTATTAGCAGGAATAAAAGGGTTTAATATACTATAACTGGGCGGGCGTAGCTTCTCTAAACTCTTTTGAGTAAGAGACGTGCGCGGGTGTAACATTCGAGTTCCGTTAAAGGATCTAATTAACTTCTGGTGCTGCAATTTCTTCGCATTTACCGGGTTAATAAAGCCTTAGTCTAGACGGTGTAACAACAGGGTACGAAATTTGACGTAATTGATCCCCGGAAGCGGCGCCAAAAACTTGATGCGGTATTTTCATAAGTACACGAAACGCGTCAGAGTAATATAAAAGATTATCGATCCCATAAAGACCAAATGTCAATATATCGATTTCTGTTGTTACGATGTTTATCTAAGGTAAAACAATTCAGGGGTTTATGAGTACACAGTGAAAGTAAAGTACGAAGATATAAATCCAGATAAAAACAACAGGCTTGAATGTAATTCACACAGTATAATAATATTCCAAATGATTCTAAATAGAACTACTTATAGGGCAATATTTTCTACTCATGAAAAGAACTAATTTAACAGGAACTGTCACTTTCGCGTATTCAGAATCGAGTTTATTCTTTAATCAATCCCTCTTATTGTCACTTACAAAAAGGTGTGCATTGTATTAAAGTAATAACCCTATTTTTAAGAAATATAGTTTCTTGACTTAGTTGAAAAGTAATTTTCAATTGGAACTTCTAACCAAAAGAGGACTAGACCTTTAAACCCATAAACGCGTCCGAAAAGAGTTTTGAAATAGTTTTTCTAAAAGTGTTAAAATATTACTACTTAATTGAACAAAGCGCTTTCGCTTCCTTTGAACAACTAAGAATACCCAAGTTTAACTAAAGGTTGGACGACTTTCGATCTTACCCAACAAAAATAAAGTGCAGAAAACTTGTTAAAAACCAAAACAGCCCTTAAGTATTTCTAAAGACACATTATATGGAACATCACTTTAACTATGATCCTTAAATTCTAACCTTTAAATTTTAGCCAGACATGGAAGTGTAAACAGTCATGTTAAAATAGATCATGTTAAACTAGATTCTTAAAGTAAAAGGCTTTAAAAGACAATTAAATAAAGTAATTAAATAAGTGCAAGACAAGGAAATAAACAAAGTAAAGCGAGTGCGATGAAATAAATTAAGTAAATTGAGTTTGATGAAATAAATAAAGTAAAGAAAGACTTGTAAATAAAAACCTGCTCCAAATCGGAGGCTTTAAATCAGGTACAACTGGAAATAAATGTGACTGAAAATGAAAATGGCGGCAGGATTAACTTCTACCAAAGTGCTCGAAACTCGATTACAGACTCTATCAATAGTGTGATAAGTCTTCGATGTGAAGGGATTATAACTTACAAAATCTGACAGTATATGGCTTAAGTTTGTAACTAAGCTTGGATGAAAAGAAAATGAAACTAGAACCTCCTATTTATAGAAGAACAATACTCCATGGAATTACCAAGGTGTCCCCTAACTCCTTTTGGGAGGGACACCATTTAACAAGCGTGGCGCCCTCCATGGCCCCTATGGCACCGTCCATGTGTACAAGGGTTGGAAGTTGAGGAGAACATGGCAGTTGAAGGAAGTTGGAACCAATCCATGTCATGGCCTACCCTATGGCGGGCACCATGCTAGATGCCATGTGTACAATTTGCTCAAAAACTTGATTTCTTACTCGTTTTTCTTCATTTCTTCAAAAGGGGCTCTAGATAATCAAAGTACATGGAAAAAAAACAAAAACATAACACAAGAAAATGACAATAAAAAATCTAACAAACATGTGCAATTTGAGTCAAATATGCAATGTGTTTTAGTGTTATCAGGATCCCGTGGAGTACCACGGACGTGAGGGGTGTTAATAGCTTCCCCATTCGTAATCAACTCCCTTACCTAGACTTGGTAACAATACCATGTTTTTTGTACTTTTCCTGAGGTTTTCTTTGATGTTTTCCATTCCATTCTTTAGGATAAATAAATATTCGATGGAGAGTTTATTGTTTCTTTTAGACAGTCCCAGTTGCTAGTATATATTTTGCGAGGTAGCGACAACTTTCGACTCTGCTGGGGAAGAACTAAGCAACTCAGTCCTAGCTCTTGGTTTTTTTCTTTTCTTTGGGTGTTTATTTATTCACTTTACTTGATTTATTTATTGAATTCATTCATTACATTTTATTGCACTTGGATATTCTGGATTTGGTTGCTCTGTTTCTTTGTTGGGTGGGTTGCTACTTGTGATATAATCCCATTACAAAGGCTTGAGCATACACATAGGATTAGAGTGTATAGTATTGTTTCCTAGGGGGTGGAGGTCCTACTAGTGCATCATGAGAGCCACACCTAGATTAGGTTCACTTGGGAGTATTGTTGTTATACGTGGATGCATTACGACACTGTACTTTCACTTGGACTATCGACTCTGGAAAACCTTTAGGAACCTATATCCAAGATTAGAACCCATCTGTGAGAAGGGTTTGGGCCTCTTGACAGGAAACCTTAACCTTCATCATACCTTGGTTTTCTTACAAAGGGGAACTTTTGAACCTGTGTTATTCGCACTGTTCAAAGATTTAGTAGAACAGTTATCCAGATTGAGCCAAGTTTTGATCCCATGCTTTTGGATTCATAAATATCATGACATACTTATGACATACATGTTCATTTCATTTCCATGGAACCTTGTCTTTGATCCTTCTACCAATCTCATTCCTCAGAGATGGACACTAGAAAGAAGGATACCATCAGCTACAATGTTCAGACGCTAGTTCAAGCTGAGGTCAAGAAGTCTATAGATGAAGCTCAGAAAGAAGATTTTTACAACCTTAAGCTTCAAGAAGAGATTCATAATCTGGAAAATGTTATCAACATAAGAGATAAACTCATCAAAGAGCTGACTGAGAAGCCAAAAACAAAGCAACAAATAAGCTCTTCAAAGAAGCCCAGGAGTGGAGTAATGAGAATCTAGGTATGGGTACCCTTGCTAATGTAGAGTTTAGGGAAACATCTTAGGTTTTCTGCTTTGTATTTTTTATGATCACCATTAGACTTGTTGATTGGGATCCCTTTGCTTTGTATTTTGTAGCCTTTAGACTCTTGACTTTGTACTAAACTCATTATGGTAATCTTAAATGTCACCTTTTGTTGTGTTAATTATCTCTCGCTTAAAACTTGAATCCAAGTTCGGGGTCCTTAGAAATGAACTGAACATGCCATTTTCATATACATTCATACATTTCATGCACACATTCATAACGCGTGGAGTTATATTATGATCTTGGGTTTTCTCTCCAGAATCGCAAACCTGACTTCTCGCCACAATTTAAGATTAGCTATGGAGAAACTACATGGGGAATTGTCTGAGGTAAGGACCCAGTTAGGTTATTTTATGGTAGACATACAAGCTATGGCTCGTGGTCAGGATTTTCTTAAGGAGAAAGTCAACCAGTTGAAGACTCAGATGAGCATGGTCATGGAAATTCTGAGGACAGTGTTGAAGAAGGAAGGTAATCCTATACTTGATGATGCAACATAAGTTGTTGCTTCTCAGCATCCCTTGGGATCTCCTTCAGATCAAAGACGACATCGTGGATCTCTTATGCAACCTTGGGTTCCAGAACTTCCTCATCAGCAGCCAATTCTTGTTCCCCAAGTGGATCCAAGGGGAAAGACATATCGACAAAAACATAAGAAGCTTGAGAAGCAGTTTGATCCTATCCCTATGTCATATGCTCATATGCTTCCACATTTGCTCAAGCTTCATTTGGTTGAGCTCTGGACTCTTGCATCAATTCCACCAGCAAAATGGTCTTCTGGTTATGTTGTCAATGCCATGTGTAAATTTCACTATGGGGGACCTGGGCATAATATTGAGAATTGCACAACTTTGAAGTACAAAGTCTAGAAGGTAATTGATTCAAAGGCAATTGAGTTCACGCCCAAAGACATGCAAAGAAACCCTACTCTAATTGTTGTAGGAGAAAGGTTTAATTTTATCTTCTATCCAGGGTCCACCTTAGATCATGCTCCACAGTCTTGGGTTCCAGAGACTCCACACTATCAACCTCTTCTTATATCTCACCCAAATCAAAAGAGGAAGGCGCGTGAAAAAAATTGCTCTCAGAAGAAACAACATATGCCAAGGAAGATGGAAAGAAAGTTGGATCCAGTTCCAATGACTACCAACAATGAATTCCTCATTTTCTCCATAATTAGTTCATTGAGATAAGGGAATTTTTTCCTCCTCCAACACCTCTTCCTTTGTGATACGACATTAACGTCGGATGTGAGTTCCATTATGGGATATCTGGACACTCAATTGATGATTGTAGAGCATTCAGAGACAAAGTTCAAGGCCTCATTAATTCCAAGGCAATCACTTTTACTGCAGGTGGTTTGCATATAAACTGAATCCCTTGCCCAAGTGAGCCCTAAGACTGAACAAGTCAAGACAAAGTCAATACTCCTCAACATTGATTATATTTTCATTTATGTATTTTATGTGTAATTTTTCTTGTTTGTTTTTTACTGTTCTCCTGTGGAAACCTGTTTGTTTTGAAATGAAAATCGCAATTCAATGAGTATGCTTGTCTTGAAGTAATCCATTCATTTCACTCATAATTGTTTTGTTTTCCCGCATTACGATACCAAACTTTATTTAAAATCTCTTGCTAAGGCAAATATTTG
Organism: Vicia faba; assembly: GCA_948472305.1. Taxonomy (NCBI): domain Eukaryota; kingdom Viridiplantae; phylum Streptophyta; class Magnoliopsida; order Fabales; family Fabaceae; genus Vicia; species Vicia faba. Next base: position 1,134,183,007 of record OX451741.1, on the reverse strand, counting down.
AGGGAGGATGGTGACAAAGAAAATTCAAAATCTCTGAAGCAGGTTTTATTTCGAAAGCATGCTACAAGGAGATAATATTTAACTGACTCCCAGGATATGTGCTAAAATGTTTGTGTCGGTATCATATACTCACTTTATCTTTCATACAAAAACCGATGTTGCACTCTAACTAGTGTTTCGTTCACAAGAAGTGTCGCGACATATTTTCAATAAAAACTTCAAGACTTACATAAGTGTTGCATTAGAATCATCATTCTCAGGATAAACAATTTTCTGTTTGCAAACATTTTCTTAATGACAATGGAGCTTACATAATGAACATCAATTGAAAAGCATGGTTCTGTTGAGTAGAGAGCCAATCACAAAAATGAGTCATGTTTCCTGGGGACCCCGTTGAGAATGAGAAAGTTGCTTTCACGGACTGATTACCGTAAAAGGGGAGGAGTTTGAAGTCTCCATTAAGGAAAGGATATGCCAAGTTCAGCTAATCTGGGGCAATCAAGTCGAGATTCAAATCTCTTGATCTAGGGAAGTTAAGTTGAGATTCAAATCTCTTGATATGGGGAAGTTAAGTTGAGATTCAGTGAATCTCTCCAAGAGCCAGGTAATTAGAAGAAGTCACTTCAGAATTGGTAAAAACACTCTAGGTATCATATGCTCATAGGCACTTTTTCAAAGATCCGCCAATCAGAGGAATTATTTCGAAGCTAGAAGATACTGAGGTAGACTATTGCAGGTCACTATGATACGAGAGATTCTCTTGAGGCAAATATATTCATAGACCACATAGTCTAGGGCATAAGTTGTGAATTAGAGGAGTTATAGTTTATCGGTATACTGTTACTAGGAAGCTTTTCTGGTTTCATTTATCCAGCAAGGTGTTATTAGAAGCATTTCTCCCTTTGCCAAAGTTCTCTTAAAAGGTTTTATTATCCCCAACAACAGGCTAGGATGAAGTTGTTCCCCAAGCAGTTTGAAGATGGTGAGAAGTCAGAGGTCTCATCTTTCCCCCTCAATGTTTGTAATATATTTTGCTGGTCCCCAATAGAAATTACAGCTTGATGGTTATTAATAATTCAGTTTGTTACTCCCCACATGGATATGATCACCATGCTTTTTCCCGAAGGAGTTTTTCCTGTCATACATTCTTTCATATAGTAATCAATGTATCACATTACTTCCTTAAAATGAGTAGTATATCCCGTAAAAGGGTCATTACACCATGGAAAAATTCAAACATGCATCAGAAGCATAAGTCAATTTATTCCTCCCTACAGAATACAACTTGCAAACATCCTTTCAAAACCAATCAGCGGAAGTTTCATTTCCCCCAACGAAGTCTTGTGCACTCTCATCTTCATTACCCCAGTCGAATCTTGAGTATTATCATTATCACTCCCCAGTATTATCATTACCTTCTTCTCTATAAGTCCATACCAGATGACATTTGATATTTGTCCCTTTTATAAGGCCACATTAGTTGACGTCTAGGATACCTCCTTCTCTATAAGTCCATACCAGATGGCGTTTGATATTTGTCCATTTTATAAGTCCACATTAGGTTGTATCTAAGATACCTCCTACTCTATAAGTACATACCAGATGGTGTTTGATATTTGTCCATTTTATAAGTCGACATTAGTTGACGTCTAGGATACCTCATGCTCTATAAGTTCATACCAGATGGGGTTTGATATTTGTCTGTTTTATAAGTCCACATTAGTGCGCGTCTGTTATTTCTCTTGCTTTGTAAGTCCACACCAGTTGGCGTTTGATTTTTTTCTTTGCTCTATAAGTCTTTTTCAGTTGGCGTTTGATTATTCTTAATTTTGTAAGTCCACACCAGTTGGCTTCTTTTATGTTTTTAAGTCCACCTTCGGTTTAGACCTCTCTCAAAATTATCACCCATCTAGATCCTAACATTGAGCTCAGATCACTTGGATATCACCATACACCATTATTAAACCCCAGATTGAAAATTGTATGGTTCTTTTTAGTATTTAAACTCCTTACACCTAGAATGTTCGAAAGGAGAGAGCCAATCTCACTTTCAGGTTTAAGATGATTAAATAGGGGAACTTGTTGCACCCTAAAATTTTCCATATTGATTTCAATCATAATTGACTTATGCTTTACATTCATATGCATCTATTCATTAGGTCAACAATATCACAATCATGCACATAAGTTATGGGATAACATATTTTTTGGTTATTTGGGTTTTCCTTTTAAAATAAGAATAGTTATCTCCCAAAGTTTATATGATAATCATGATCATCAAAGCACAAGGATCAATATTTCCTCAGTGCCAGGTTTTCACTAATTGGTTCATTAGATGATTATATGGAACTAGGGTTTGACTTCATCAAGGCATCAAACCATTATTATTGATATTATTGTCTTTAAGCTCCTCAATATGTTTATTGCTCAAGTCATTTGATCATCAAGACTTTTGTGTGTGGAGATTAGGGTTTTGACCATTCATCAGATAAAATCAGGATTATGGTTTGAGACATCAAGATAAAACACTCAATGGAATCACCAAGGTCATCATTTTATGCTTTTAAAATGTCTCAATATGTTCAACATTACCTTATGATCACAAAGTTTCAATTGGTTGAAATTTATTGGATTCAACTACAAGAACTCAACTGAATGGCCAAAAGTCAACCTTTGACTTTTGAGGTTTTTGGTAAACCATGATCATATCAAGTCAAATTTCATGAAAATATAGAAGATGAATGAATTTGATCAATTTAAATCAAGATAATCAAGAAATGGATCAAAATTGTAAAATTGGGGTTTTAGAAATTTTTCTAAGTACCAAAATTTCATGTTCAAGTAGGTGACTTTTCATGGTTGTAACTTCTTCGTCAAGAATCCATTTTGAGCAAACAAGGGTTAAAATTCAATATTTCGTATGATACTACATCATGGTGAAAATTTTAGATTCAAAGGCATCCCTCAATTTCTTATAGAAATAGGGAAAAATTGGATGTCAAATTGTGAAAAAACTGCCAAAACACTTAGAAAATTTTCTAAGTGTCAAACTGTCTAAACATTGATTTTTGTTGGAAAATTTTCTCCATGATCCAAGATTATTCAATTCAAGTGACCAAAATCAAAGATGAATTTCATGATCCCATCTTTCCATTGATACATAGAGCAAAGAATTTGGTTGCTTGAGCATGAAGTTATGATGGAGCACAGTGTACATGGAAGAGTTGTTTTGTAGGATATATTTGTATGCCAGTTTTCATGCCAAACCACAAGCTTATCCTCTTGATCCACAAAATCCTCGAGTTGCACCTATAATACTCATAATTTTCCATTGTTTAGTAAAATTCTAGTATATCAGACTTCATATGTCCTATGACATGTCGAGACATCTAATCTGAACAAACAACATGACAAGGTATAAACATACATAAAAATAGTACTAAAAAGCATAAACAACACACAGGAATTGTTAACTCGGTTCAAAGCAAATCTCATACTCTGGGGGCATACCAAGCTAGGGATAAAGTCCACTATAATAATATCAATTCGAGGCTAAAATCTCCCGTTTACAACTTCTCACTTAATCACTACTCGTGTTAACTTTCTATCTAAGACTCACCTAGATATGAGATCCTCCTCAACTCTATCATCAACCACAGACACACTTCCATGACTCAAAACTAGAAGACCCACTTCTATGACAATATTAGAAGACTCACTTCTAAAATGATACCTAGCCAAGAACAAGAGTTCATACCACCTTCAGAACTCTTTATATCAACCATATTTTGCCGTGCCTTTATGAGTGGACTTGAGAGAAATCTTCAAGTATCTTTGGAAACTTTACAAATTTGGTTGAAATAACCCTCCAAGTATCAGCACACCATGAGATACACCTTCAGAGGATAACAGATGGCTACAACTTCGACATCAAAAGCTCACAGCACCACCAAGAGTTTTCTATCATATACATATGAAGTAAAGCACAAACCAAAAAACTCCTCAACAACCTTTAGGCACAACATAAAAACCTTGCACACAAACACCACAATCCTTGTGCAAACAAAACAACCTAGGTTTAAAACTAAATCAAACCCAACACAACAGCTTACCATCAAAGATACATGCCTTATAACAACAGACAAGTGAATACACACCCTATCACAAATAGTCCATCCTCCACTTCAAGGGACCATTAAAATAAAAATATGAAATATCCAAGTTAAAACAACTTTTCAGTAGATACCTCCTTCCTTTCCCATGACCAGAAAGTATCATCCCAGGATCTCACCCAGAAACAGAACAAAATGCTTTCTCTGACACCAATTGAAATTATGGTATATTAGACATCAGATGTCCTAAGACATGTCAAGACATCGGATCTGAATAAAAAACATGGCAAGGTATAAACATCAATAAAAACAGTAATGAAAAGCATAAACAACACACATAAATTTTTAACCCAGTTTGAAGCAACTCTCCTACTCTGGGGGCATACCAAGCCAAGGATAAAGTCCACTATAATAGTATCAATTTGAAGCTAAACTCATATGTTTACAACTTCTTACTTAATCACTACCTGTGCTAACTTTCTATCTAAGACTCACCTAGATATGAGGCCCTCCTTAACTCCTTCAGCAATCACCGGCAACAATTAGATCAAAACAGTAAGATACACTTCCATGACGCGAAACCAGAAGGCACACTTCCATGAAAATATTAGAAGACTCATTTCTAAAACAATACCTAGCCATGACTCTTGACTAAGAAAAATAACTTGGAGTTACTTACAATCTTCCTCCAAGAATAATACTTACTCTTTCTTCACAACTTCTAAGAGAACAGGACCTTACAACTCAAGGAACACAGTCCAACTCACATGTCGAGTGGATCACACAACCAACTCTCCTAGAGAGTGGTACATACTCAGCCCTAATAACTACATCTTTTCATTCACGGTTGGTGGTTTTACCTAGGTTAGAATGCTTTTATTTATAACTTATCTCCCAACTGGATTTGGGCTTAAAATCATAACATATCAGCTGTTACAAATCTGCAGAAGATTTTACAACAAAATAGGTCTTCAATAAAATCTTTCCTAAAAAGTTTCCTTATTTGGAAAGTATATTTTCCTCTAGAATTCTGATTGAAACTTCCAGACCTATAAGTCAGCGCCATAAAGAATTGAATAATATTCCTAGAATATTCTACATCTGTTAAATCATAACAGGATTCAACATTCCATCCCAGCTCATGCGCGATGTCGTATGACCCTGCATAGGACATCTTATCCGACATGTTGCTCTAGATGTTGAAACATTTCAACTCAACATGTTCTTCATAAAATAGGACTTCTTGCTCAACATGTTCTTCATAACAAGTAATCACATCCTATTTAACATATTTCTACTATTTTTTTTTTTACTAAAATTAATTCCAATCCTAAAAATAGAGAACTAACATTTAGTATGCTCAACATTGCATTACATGAAGAAACCATCCTTTTCCCAATTTGCATACCATTAATGGATCAAAAGTGAAAAGTTAATTTTGCCAAAATTCCAAAAGGCCACTTTATGATTCTTGAACCTTGTGAACACAATTTTCTTCTGATCTTACTCCATCTAGACAATCAGAAACAATCCAAGCAATGGCATATCAACAAGTCTTCCCAAATATGTTCATCCAAACCTAAGGCATAAGGCAACTTTTTGGCCATTTTTGTTTGAATTGCACCAATGAGAAGCTATCACCTCTTGCTTAGGATCCAAACCTCTTCTATGATACAAATTCAAGCTCTATAAAAGACAACTCATGCTCATTCATTCAACACACTTGAGTTACACATAGAAACTCCATTAAAACTCCACTTTTCCACTAAAAAAACCTTATCTTTGAAATTGCTAATTCCTTCAAGTTTCTTGCAATTTTTCCACTCATTCACCATACATACACTTCATACAACCTTCTGTGTGCAATAGATTGATGTTGTAACACCATATCTGAGCCATCCAACTTTCACTTTTTCAACTTGCAAGTTGATTTGGTTGGAAAGATTCAGACAGTCTCAAAGCAAAGTAAGAGTTGCAATACACTCTTGGAGGTTAAAGGAAGCTATCCATATTGTTTTCCATCTTTAAAAGTACTTGTAAAGGAGTGACAGACTCCCTCTGTTAGGTAAGTTTTTGCTAACTTGGAACTCATACATACGTGCATCATTTTTAAATTTTTTTGACATAGTTGTGTTAGTTTTAATGTGAGGAGTGAAAGACCTGTGATTTTGGACATTGGTTATGAATGTTCATGATTTAATTTCGCTTTAATTTTTTAGAGTTTCCACGATTTCCCCCAAAATTCATGTTGTTCTTTGATTTTCAATAAAAGTTAAACATATTCATAATCCTCAGGAAATTATAAGGGGAATGGTATATTTATTAGTCTTTTTTGGTGCTTAAATGATAAAACACAAAATTCTCATGTGTAATACAGTGGGAGAACTGACTTTAGGTTTTGCATTTTATCGCAAGTGTTGCGGATAGCAAGAGTCACCACCGACTTTTCTTTTATCCAATAAAGGAAAGGGTGAAAAGAACAGGAAAAACCTTTTGAGAATTTTTTGAGTAAGGGGGTATGTTATGAAAAGGGAAGGTGTTAGAACCCTTTTCATCCGTAGTTATCTACGGGATCTTAATCGCTAGCTCACTTTTTGAAATGCTTTGTGTTTGTGTATGTTTGAAAATATTTTGAAAATGCCTAAGTACGACAATTTTGTAATGATTATCGTATCATTGAGAATGTATACAAAATGTTTGTTCTGAAAATATTTATTGAAAGAAAGTGTTGTTTTTGAAAGTGTTTTTGAAAATGCCAATGTAAGGAAAAAAAATTTATAATAACCCTTGTATCAGTCTTCAAGAGTGTTTATATAGCATTTTTGAAGGTGGTTGTTTTTTGAAAGTGTGAGGTGCAAAAATTCTTTTAGTTTGTGAGCAAGTGATTACGAGTGATCTACCTACTCAGTAAGCCTTTGTTCTTTTCCTCCTCCTTTAGATAGTGCTACCTTATTGTTACTTGGTAGGAAGCCCTATCGTTGGATGTGAGGGACAGACGTGGGTCATCGTACAGTCATATAAGGCAACTTGTAGGAAGCTTTAGCAATTTTCGTAAGGGACTAAGATCATTTCCCAAAGGAAGCATCGAAGGGTCCTCGAGGGACTATGATATTTTAATAGAGGGTATTTTCTAAAGCATCCCACATTCGAGGGACATGACTGTTTTATCCGAAGGAAACAAGTGAGGTTATCCTAGAGGTGCGTGTTTGAGAAGTTATTTGTTTTTAGTTAATTTATCTTGGATTATGAATGTTTATATACTGTGAAATTCTCTAGGGTTTTTCTGTTGATGGACTTAATGATTTGGATAGTAGGTCTGTCAGAATTTCATTCCCATATTGGGCTTCTGACTTTCTGTTTTTCTATTTTTCTGATATTTGTTTCTGTTTGTGGCCTCTATTGAAATTTGTTAATGCAGCCTTGTTTGTACTTGATTTTGCTGAGCTGTAATGTTTTACTACTTTTTCTTACTGTGAACCAAATGAACCACCCCTTTTGTGTGTTTGTTGGAGATTTGTAGTAAACATAATTGTTGGCCCATGATTAATCATTGAAACTCTGATTTTATTGTGAAACAAAAAATATACGAGGCTTATTGTTGGGCTCATTTGCCATTCTGACTTTACTGGTTTTCTGTGAACTCTGTGCTATTGGGTTGAAGCTGTGATTCTGTTATGCTTGTTTTTGGGCTGGAACTGTGATGGAATTCTGAGTTTAATCTTTGTCTCTTATTGATTTGTCTCTTGTGAACAAATATTCATTTTTGATTTGCAATAGATGAATTGTTGCCCATGATTAAACCTTGAAATTCTGATTTTATGAGGCTTTAATGTATGCTTAAACATGACTGAGAAACAACCCTTTTTCTGATTCCTTGAACAGAACCCTAATGATGAAATTGTGAAAATACTCTTTGAAAGTTTCAAGTTTATGTTCATGTATTTTATTATTTTGTACTAACATGTCTTCTTTCCTTGTTTCATGTATGGTTGATGAGAAAAAGATGGAGCTTTGGAAAAGATTAAGAAGAAAACCGTGGTAGCTATGGAAGCGATTGGAAGAAAAACAAGAGATGAAGAATTGAATCTTGGCCAATAGAATCTAATAGGATATCTTAGGATTTATAATTCTCTTTGGTTTGGTCTTGTAAAAGAAAGACTTGATATTGTAATTGTTATGAACTTATAAGTTTAAACTGGAATAATGATGAATGAGTGTATCTTTTTACCACTTGGACTTGTAATTCTCAACCTTTTTTGTTTTAAGTCTTGTAATGAAACAAACTTAGAAACAATGTAACTTTATTGTAACAACTTGAAAATTATTTGAAGTTTTTAATGAATCCCTTTACTATTGTTTTATGTATGGAGTGTTGTAACTTTGAACCATGAATGTAATTGAATAGACTTGGAGGGAATTTGAATTCCACGACTGAGTAACTTTTCACATTAAGAATTTGAAAGAATACTTTCCATATGAACACTTAAATTACGGGAAAAAGAAATTGAAAACAAAAAGTGCCTTATAAACTTGAATTAAATGGAGTTGAATAGTGATGAATGACACTTGAAATTGAACTTGATGAACATATAAACCAAAGGTTGAACTCCCATGATAATCCCAAAAGATCTCTTCACTTGAACTTGCATCATAACTTCACCATTTGAACTCAAAAATTGAACCAACAAATACCCAAAAATCCACTTGATTTTTAGAAACCAAATAGAATCTTTCTAATTAAAATCCACATAGAATCTCTCCTTAATCACTGAGCTTAAGAATTATATCTTTCCTTTGAAGAATCTTTGAAATAGATAAGAATGGAATCAATTAATAAAACCTCTAGTGAACCTCATTTGATGATTGAAGGTGTACTTAGGTGATACTCATGATGATGATGCTTCCGAGATTTTTCTAAGAAAGCTATCACAGATTCAATAATCAAAAACCATAGCACAAGAACCAATACATGGGAGAAACATGATTCACTTTTTTGAAACACTTGCAACCCTAAACCCTTGATGAAACAAAAAAAATTAGTTGGCATGTCTTGAAGCCTGGGAAGCGTTAGTAGCCTTGAGTAGTTGAAAACCCTATGAGAATGTCTTGAAGAAAAGGGAGGGAAAATTTTGGGGTACAACACCATGAAAGCTTGAAATATGTTTGTCACGAATGAAGAAGATGAATAATGTTTGTTGGCGCGCACTTTTTTCAATTTAAAACAAAAATCTAATTTATAATATATTTAATACAATGTGTTTTATTCATGAATGATTAGCATGGTATGGTGGATAGGTGAGTTGTGTGAAAGTGAAAGGTTTAGGGTTCGAATCTCCCTCGCTCCATACCTTTTACTTTAATTCTCTTTTTCCCTTTGTCTTGTTTTAGTGCTATTTTTTTATGGGCTTTTCTACTCTAGGCCTGAAGCATTTCATGAACTTACAACCTTATTTTTTAAAATATCAAAAAATGTGTTTTCCTTTAACTTTAACTTAGGGTTTCATTTTGATGCCATGTTTTGATGATTTGTTTTCTTTTAGTACGTCTTGATGTCACTCTTTGATGATAGACGTTTTGTCTTGATAATTTGATAGTGATGATGTTTTTTGCTTGATGCATACTTGTTGCTTAATTAAGGTTTAACATGATACCATGATCTAATGTTTGTTCTTGATAATTATGTCATTACTTTTTTATGATACTTTGAGACCTTGATTTATGAAGTGTTTATTAATTTTGGTTTGTACATGTGTTTGAAAACCCTAGCTTTAGGAGAACCTAAATGTCATGTTTCTTTGAATGTCTGTTTTGATGCCATGAGATTTTGTTAACTACTTGCTAGACTTGCTTGTATGTTTGTTAGTAGTTGTATTAGGTTTACAACACTTGTATTTATTGTTTGATCCATGATTATTTGGTTGATGACCTAATGAATTCTTAGATGCCTTGCCATGTTGTGATGATATCCTTAATGTTTGAAACCCTAATTATCCAAAGTTGCTTCCATACATGATTATTTGATGCCATGCCTTGATTGATGTTTGATAACATGTCCACATGCTTGCTTAATCTACATGTTCTTGAATATACTTTCATCATTATACTTGTTCAACCTCAATGATTTATCTTTGACTTGCCTTGGCATGAGTTCTTTCTTAATACATTCCCATTCTTGATTCATATATGTTGATCTTCTTTAGGGTTTTATCTTAATTTCATCATGCTTAGATGATTGATGATTTACCTTGAGTATTTATTGATTAATTTTAGTCTCCCTTTATTTAACTTGTCTTAGCACGTTTAAATGTTTGAATTTTGGTTTATACTTGATTACTTCTTTTGCTTAGAGCTTAATGAAAATCTTTGTATTGTTTAGTCAACTTTTACCTTTGTCTTGATGATTGTTCATTTTTCATGTTGTTGATCATTACATATTTGTGTTCACATGTTCCCTTATGACTTCTTATTTCAAACTTAATCTTTAATTAAGATTGAACTAATATAGGCGTTAGGATTCTATCCAAGTATTCCAACTTCAAATAGGGTTCCCCATTTCAATCCAAACTTTAAGTTCATCATGGCATGGCAACATTATGTTAGATCCCCTTCAATATCAACCTTAGGTCCACTTTTCATGCTCACATTAGGGTTCCAAGTTTCTCTTTTATATTTTTGCTTTCTTATTTTTTCATTGCATAAATTAAAACAAAAATTTATTTTATTAATCAAAAATCCAAAAACAAAAACACTTAATCATTATCATAACCCTTTTCAAAACTAAAGGTGTGAAAGTAGCTAAGTGAACTCGGATGGGGACCACTTACTATTCTCCACTAACAAAAGCACTCCAACAAATCCAAATCATTTTTTTCTTAGGGCCTTTTCTCTTTAAAATATTTTCGAAAAGGATATGTTAATTCCATCCTACATAATACAATAATGCGTAAGTATCCAAAGGTCAAGAGGCAAATGTTAACTGTTAGAATGCGAACTTGGCATCATCTATAAAAAACACACAACAAACAAACATTTTCAAGAAGAACTACAGGTTCTGATTCCTTAGGGATACATAGGCACGAGGTTTTACGACTGAGGCAAACCCACTAATAAAATCCTTTTATTTTTCCTTAATAAAACTCTTTTCCTTTTATTAAGTTTATCCATGCATTTTCCCTTAGAAAGTAAGTTTTCAAATATGTACACCCTTTGATTAGCACAACAAGAGTGGATCTTGTGGAGTACCACAAACGCGAGGGGTGCCAATACCCCCCTTGTCTAATCGAATCCCTTACCTAGACTTGGTTACAAGACCATGTTCTTTTCCCACTTCTTGAGGATTATTTTGATGTTTTCCTTTCCCTTCTTTAAGATAAATAAATATTCGATGGCGACTCTGTTGTTTCTTTTAGACGGTCTTAATTGTTAGTATTTTTGTGAGGTCCAAGTTCCATAAAATCAAGGGGCACCACACTGAGGGTTACTACCAACTCAAGAATGAGATAGAGTGTCTGATCAAAGTGGGTCACCTAATGAGTATGTCAAAGGATACTCTTCCAAAATTCCATGTGGATATAACTCCCAGGGGCGAGTTGCCTCGCGGAGTCCCGGGTCCAAAAAGGGAGACGGCGACTGATCTGTATGCCACACTCTCAATACCACCACACGAGGATTCGTCGAAGTAGAAGAGACCTGTTCTTCTTAAAAAAAGATATGCTCTTCAAATCTTAAACATCAAATTCTTTCTCACCAACTCTGATTTAGGCGTGCTAGAAGTCCTACTAATTGAAATTGTTTTTTAAGAAGGATGTTGCAGACATTCATCCACATAATTATAATCCCATGGTCATCACTGTGAGATGTAATGATTGGGAGATTAAGAGGATACTAATTGATCAAGGAATATTTATAGACATCATCTACTAGGACGTTCTTGAGAGACTTGTCTTGGACTTAGAGGACCTTAAAGCCTTCCAAGGATCATTGGTGAGATTTTTGGGTGAGCAAGTGCATGCGAAGGGTTATATAACATTGAAGACCACCTTGGGATTAGAAAAAAATGCCGAGCAGATTAAGGTAAGGTATCTTGTCATATATGTACCTTCCTCATATAAATGATTATAAAGAAGCCTACATTAAACCAACTGGAGGCCACCCGTTCTACCTTATATCTATGCATAAACTACCCACTCCCAAGTGGGTGATTCAGGGTCATCCAAGAGGATAGAAGATCAGAAATAAGAGCTAAATATAAATCCTGGAGATGAAGAAGATTAAGATTGTAGGTGTGATCATTATAGGTGTACAATTGGAGGGACAAACCATGAGGATAAGCCCCCTAAGATGGATACCTAATATCTTTATTCTGCGAAAACATAAAGGCAGAGGAAAAGATCTTTATTTAAAGCTTTTAATTGTTTATGTGTCAAGCCATGTTTTAGATTAGTTTAATTTACTATTTTGTTTTATTTAGGTGAGTTACAATCTTTGCCACTTTTTAAGTTAAATTCATGACATTCTTTGTTTTGTAGAGTGCATTATTTTCCTTGCGTTGGTGACAAGGTGCATGGGATTTTAATGAGATCCATTACGTTATTATGTGGATTGAGATTATTGTTGCTTTATTTACAGGGAACTCAGGAGTGAGAGATATTTTATCAAAACCATCCTATGAGGAAACCACATATGTTGGATCCTCATGTAGAAATATTTTTCACCCTTTACGATGATTACATGTGTTGTATCATCATGAAGGAATCCTTTCCGCCCCTCGAGGAGATCACACATGTTGAATCCTTATGCCCGAATCCTTTCCACTCATAAGGAATATCAAGATCCTCAGGGGAAATCCCTTTCTCTCCAAGATAATGGCTAATTCCATGTTTCAAAGTAATCCACATAAATAAAAGGAAAGTAGACGAACACGTCATTTAAATTAAGAGCCGAGGGGGCTCTTGGGAAAAATAATTACATAGACCCTTTATAGGACACCATTACAAAATGGATGCTACAATTAGTAATAAGGAAGACCTAAACTCATTGATGCTCCAAATAATTCCCAAGGTGAACGATATCTTTGGTATCCTGATGATTAGTTAAGGTGTCCTACCCAACAGGTGGGACATCCTCCTCATCCACTAACTGTTTATTGCAAACCACCTTGAGCAAGACCATTTGACTCAAGCTAATCCCAGATAAAGGAAAGTTATATGATCCTTAAATTGCTCAAAATACCGATCAAAAGTTTCCACCAGGTCACCTTTTAATGCAAATAGTTCTCCTTGAGTTTTTTCAAAGAGTTGAGAACCCCCTCGAGAGATCCCTTAAATCTCTTTTATGTGGCGGCGTGAGCCTATGCCGTCAGCGCCACCATTTTGAGTAATATATTAAAAAAAATTACCTTTCATCAAGGCCTTCACTATATCTTGACATTGGGTGATGTGCCATTAGGCCATTGCAAGCTTGGATTTCGATTCACCAACAGCTTGAGTATACTTCTCCCATTGGACCCATTCCATCAAAAGGCCTCTTAACAAGTGGCTTACAGCGATCCTCCGCAGCTTGAGCGATGACTTACCATGAAGGACTTTGTAATTAGTGGGAAAATCCTTGGTAAAAATAAGGTGACTACGGTGAACTTGAAGCATCACTCCATAAAAAGGCCGAGGGAGAGAACCATCCTTCATTGGCAAGGACTCCCCATCAGTCCTACCTTCTCCAACAACCATTAGCTGATCTCCCTTCAAAAAATAAGAAGAAATCTCTCATTGATTTTGGATTTTATGAAGATACCTCACCGCACCTTTTTCCCTCCATTATCATTCAGCCACCTGGTTGACTCTAGGAACTCTCTATTGATTGAAGCTCGAACTTCTTCCTAGCCAGACGCTCCTTCCTCTCAGGCAGTGGAATTTACACAATTTCCTGCAAGAAAGTCATTCAAAAATATAAGATTGTGTAATGCACAAACAACCTCAAAGAAATTTTTTCCCGACCACAAACTTACCCAAGTATTCATCTATCCTACTATTACCAAAATGCCAATTTACATCAGTGAAAAGGTTGATCCAAGCCTGAAGTTCCAAATTTTTAAATTGCTCAAAGAGTTTAAAGATGGTTTTGCATGAGACTACAATGAAATGTCGGGACTTGGTAGAGATCTGGTGGATTTGAAGATGCTGATTCGACCAGATAAGAGGCCAGTGAAGCAGATGTCGAGCAGCTTTGCAGCAAAAGTAATGTCAAAGATCAAAGAAGAAATTGAAAGGCTTTTTGAGAAACGAGTTCATAAACACTGCTGATATGTCAAATGGTTGGAAAATATAGTTCATATTATTAAGAAAAATGAAACTCTTAGAGTTTGTATAAATTTTAGAGATCTTAATATTTCTACTCTAAAATAAGAATATACAATACATGTAGTAGAAATATTAGTTGATTTAACAACAAGTTTTGAGTATTTAATTATTTTAGATGGTTATTATGGATATAACCAAATCTTCATTGAATAAGAAGATATACTGAAAAATGGAATTTTGATGTCCTGGGGCCTTGGAAACCTATGAATGGGTAGTGGTGACTTTTGGCCTGTAGAATATTTGGGTTATTAAAGCAGCGTTACAACTTTTTGCATTGGTGACCAGTTTAAAGATAAAATTTCATAAGAGCTTGTTACTCGACATTAATATATCCTAATTTTGGTTGGAGGAAGTAGCATATATTTTGTAGTGTCGAATTGGTGATTTTCCTTTCAAGTACTTGTAATTACCAATTGCTGGAGACCCATGAAGGGAGGGTTTTGGAAACCGATACTAGACGCGGTCAGGAGGAGGCTGTTTGGGTGGATCCAGAAGCACCTATCTATTGGTCGTAGAATTGTCTGGTTGAAATCTTTCCTATACACATTACTAGTGTACTTTCTTACTGGGTGGGGTCATGGACACTAAGAAAATAAATTGAGTCCAGTGGGAGAAAGTAAGTCTTAAAAAGGAAGATGGGGGCCTTGGAATTAAAATTCTGAAGGCCTTTAACTTGGCCCTACAAGGTAAAGGGGAATGGAGGATGCAAATAGGAAAAAATAGTCTTTGGTTCAGCGTGTTAGCGAGTAAATATGAAGAGTCAAACAGTAGAATCAATAGAGAGATGGATACTATTCTAAGTGGTGGAAATACTTCAGAAGATTGAAAATAGTTTGTGGGTGTTCCAACTTTAACTAGTTCTCAAGGAAATTGAGATTAAAAGATAGAAATGGAAAAAATGCTTGGTTCTGGGGTAGACATAAGTACTCAATAAAAGAAGCTTATGATTTAATAATGGATGTAATATCTCTTGAAAATCATGAGAACTTTATTGTTGTTTGGAAAAACCTTACCCCATTTAAGATTGCGGTGTTGGCTTGGAGACTTTTGCAGAACAGGAACCCCTTGAAGGATAATCTTTTTAAGAGAGGTATATTTTGTGAGTCTCACTCTGAGTGCTCATCACAATTTGAAATAGATGAAAGTGCCTCTCAATTATTTTCTGATTGTCCATTTTACTTTGTGGTGTGGCTTAAAATCCTTTCTTGGCTGAATATTTCAATTGCTATGCATAATTATGCTCTATCACACCTATATTAATTTTGTAGGGCTGCTAGGCAGAGGTAGAGTGAGGGGTCATATGTTTTCAATTTTATTGTTGTCGTGCATTTGGGTTTTGTGGAAAATGTGTAATGAGAAGATATTTAGAAACTCGAGTGGATCAATAAATGGATGGATTGAAGAAATTAAAGTGTTGGCTTGGAAATGGCTAAAGTCTAAGTTGAAAGGTTTCAACTACTCCTTAAGCCAATGGATCTTGAATCCATTGGAATGTTTCTAACATCTTAGTCTAAGTGTTTTGGCTAATTCGGGCGATATAGTTTTTGTGATTTCTCGTTCTCCATTTCTCTTTTTCTTTGTATTTTTGTCTTTCCTTCTTTGTATTTTAGCATATTTGCTTCAATTATTGGTGTGGCAGCTTAGTTCAGATTTTGCTCAACCTGGAGAAATTTTTGCTCTATCTGAATTGTCATTGTTGTGATAGCAAACAATCTAGTCTCATTTGTAAGTGTTTGTTGGCAGAAAGTTTGGTAAAACACTGACTTGATAATGTTTTTCTGAATGTCTTGACATTTGAAGCAAACTGGTTTTGAATGATGTCAAAGTAGATGTCTTGACATCTGCCTCTTGATCTGAATGTGACTTCATATTTGTTTCCTGTTTTTATGCGCGCCATTATTCAGGATTTGTGACTCATAGTTTGTGAAAAATATGGAGGAATATTTTTCTATTTGCATTATCCTTATGGATTATATCTTGGCCTATTTTCATGGAAATATTCAAGGGATTGGAATATTTGTTTTTCAGCCCAAGCCCAGTGTTGCGCCTTAATAAGGACTTGCATCCTTATTCATCAAGCTGCAACTTTTAAAAAGAAGAACATATTCTTTTTGTTTTAGAAGTCTAAGTCTTTTTAATTGTAATACACTCTAAGTATTGGTTTAATACTTAAGTTTTAATTTGAGTTGTTAATTATGGATCATTCATAAGCTTTTAAGTATTGAATGATTGAAGTCCTCAAAGCTTAATATTTCTGTTGTTCTTCACTGTTAGTGATTGAAGGGATTTGAGGTGGGCCTCATACCTAGGTGTGTCTTAGGTAGAAGTATAGCACAGGTAGTGATTAAGTGATTAGATCGTAAAATGGTTGTTTACTGAGGGTCTATGAAATGATGCTATTTAGTGGACTTGTCCCTGACTTGGTAGCCCCTAGAGTAGGTGTTGTTGTACACCAAACTGGGTTAACAATCCCTTGTTTTTTTACTGCTTTTAATATTGTTGCATTTTATACTGTCCTCAGATATTTGTGTCCTGACATCTCCTTCAACATCTCATATTTGATACCAGAATTTCAATTGGTATCAGAGCAGGCATCCTGCTCTATATCTGGGTGAGATCTAGGGAAGATACTTTCTGGTACTATGGACAAGGAAGGAAGATTTGTAAGCAGACCACCCATTCTGGATGGAAGCAATTATGACTATTGGAAACCACGTATGGTGGCCTTTCTAAAGTATCTGGACAGAAGGACTTGGGAAACTTTCCTAAAAGGACGGAAACATTCTATTAATGTGGGAGAAAATGGAGAACCTACTTCTGAGTTAAAGCCAGAAGAATATTGGTCTAAAGAAGAGGATGAAATTGCTCTTGGAAATTCTAAAGACTTGAATGCTATATTCAATGGAATTGACAAGAACATTTTTAGATTAGTAAGCACATGTGAAGTAGCTAAGGATGCCTGGGGGATTCTTCAATCTACCCATGAAGGCACATCCAAAGTGAAGATGTCAAGACTTCAGTTGCTCACCACCAGATTTGAAAATCTGAGAATGAAGGATGATTAAAGTATTAATGACTTTCATATGAACATTCTTGAGATTGATAATGATGCTAGTGCTTTAGGAGAAAAACTTTCGGAAGACAAATTGGTGAGAAATATGCTTAGGTCTCTTCCCAAGAGATTTGATATGAAAGTGTCCGCCATAGAAGAAGCACAACACATTTACAAGATGAAAGTGATTGAACTTGTTATATCACTTCAGACATTTGAATTAAGCATCAATGAAAGATTTGAAAAGAAGAACAAAAGCATAACTTTTATTACCAATACTGAAGATGAAGAGGAGGACTGTGATCTAGATACAAATGAAGGAATATCAAATGCCTTAGTTATGCTTGGAATATAGTTTAAAAAGTGATAAAAAGGATGGATAGGAACCCAAGATCAAATGTCAAGAACATTTTATCTGACATCCTTAAGTCACGTGAGTTTGGAAGAAAAAGGGATGAAGAAAAATCCACTCAAGGGAAAGGAATACAATGTCATGGATGTGAAGGTTTTGGTCACATTAGAGCTGAATGTCCTACATATCTTGAAAAACAGAAGAAGAATCTATTTGTTACTTGGTCTGAAGAGGATTCTTAGAGTGATCTTGAAGAGGAATCTGCAAAGTATGTTAAAGCATTAACAGTCAAATATGTGTCTGATTAAGATTCTAGTGATGGAGAACTAACCTTTGATGCGCTAGATATGTCGTATAAAGAACTGGGTCTCAGAAGTGTAGAAGTTTTCCTAGAAGGGGAGAAACAGAAAGCACTCATAACCTAGCTGAAGGCAGAAAAGAAAGATCATCTGAAAACTATTTCCAATCTGGACAGTGAAGTGACTTATCTGAATTCAAATCTTGATAGAATGGTCAAATATTACAAGATGTAGAATAATGGGTCTGACACATTAGATGAAATTCTTCAAGTGGGAAGAGTGACAGGAGACAAGAATGGTATAGGGTTTAATGAGAAAAAGGAACCTATTTCAGAAGAATCTTCATCAAATTCCACTCATGTCAAGTTTAAACCAAAGATGTCGAATCAAATGTCTAAACATCATGGCAAGAAAAGACATCATGGCAAAAGTCAGGGTAAGAAAAAATTTACTTACATCAGAGAGAAATCCCAGCCCTGGAGGTGTCATCACTGTGGAAGGTTTGGTCACATAAGACCTTTCTATTTCAAGTTGTATGGGTATCCTAAAACTACTCCTCTTCCCAAGACTGTTTAGATCTCTCCAAATAGCAAAAATAAGAAACAATGGGTTCCCAAGTCTAATGTTGCTAGTTTCATAGCTCATACCTCTCTCAGAGTATCAACCAAAGATGACTGGTACTTTGACAGTGGTTATTCTAGACACATGACAGGTGTCAAGAATCTATTGGTAGATATCAAATCTCATTCTACCAGTTATGTGACTTTTGGTGATGGAGCCAAAGGTGAAATCAAAGGAGTTGGAAAGCTAGAATGTTCAGGAGTCCTAAAACTTGACAATGTATTACTTGTTAAAGGGTTAACAGCTAACCTAATAAGTATAAGCCAAATATGTGATCAAGGATTAAAAGTTAACTTCACCAAGGCAAATGTCTAGTTTTCAATGAGAAGAATGAAGTTATTATAAAAGGAATCAGATCTAAAGACAACTGTTATTTATGGGTTCCCCAAGAGTTGAGCCTCTCCTCAACATGTGCTTTAGCCAAAGAAAATGAAGTTAAACCTTGGCATCAAAAACTGGGACACTTGCATCTAAAAGGAATGAAAAGAATCATATCTATTGAAGCCTTGAGAGGGATTCCTAAGCTCAAAATAGAAGAAGGGAGAGTTTGTGGTGACTGCCAGATTGGAAATCAAACTAAGATGTCACATCAGAAGATCCAACATCTTACTACATCAAAAGTTTTGGAACTTCTTCACATGGACTTGATGGGACCTATGCAAGTTGAAAGTCTTGATGGAAATAAGTATGCCTATGTTGTTGTAGATGACTTCTCTAGGTACACATGGATAAGTTTTATTAGAGAAAAAACAGAAACTTTTAAAGTGTTTAAAGATCTATGTGAAAAACTTCAAAGGGAAAAATATAGTCATGTCATCAGAATCAGAAGTGATCATGGAAAGGTATTTGAGAACAATAAATTTGCTTTTTTTTTATCTTCTGAAGGAATCAATCATGAATTTTCCTCTCCTATTACTCCTAAGCAAAATAGGATTATGGAACGCAAAAACAGAACCCTTCAAGAATCTTCCAGAGCTATGATTCATGCTAAGAAGTTACATTACCACTTTTGGGCTGAAGCTATGAATATTGCGTGTTATATCCATAACAAAGTCACTCTAAGGAAAGAAACCTCAGCCGCATTGTATGAAATATGGAAGGGAAGAAAACCTACTGTCAAACACTTTCAGGTTTTTGGAAGTAAATGTTACATCTTAGCTGATCGTGAACAAAGGAGGAAGATGGATCCCAAGAGTGATGAAGGAATATTCCTGGGTTACTCTATAAATAGAAGAGCTTACAGAGTCTTTAACTCCAGAACCAAGGTTATCATGGAATCCATAAATGTTATTATTGATGATAGAGGATAGAATGATGAAGAAGATGTCTTAGAAGATGTTGGAACATCTTTGTCTAATATTCCAACAGAATTAAATGACAGAAGTATTGATTCTAATCCACCTTAAGAAGAGCCTGAGCCTAGTCATCTCAATAAAAGGCCTTCAATTAGAACTTGGAGAGATCATCCTAAGGAGCTTATCATAGGATATCTAAATAAAGGAGTTACTATTAGAGCAAGAGAAGGGATATAAAAGTCTTGCTTTGTTTCAAAAATTGAGCCTAAGAATGTCAAAGAGGCTTCAACTGATGAGTTATGAATTAATGTTATGCAATAAGAGCTAGAACAAATTAGTAGAAATGAAGTTTGGGATCTAGTTCCAAGGCTTGAAGGGACAAATGTGATTGGCATTAAATGGGTGTACAAGAATAAATCTGATGAAAAAGGGATAGTCACTAGAAATAAGGTAATATTAGTTGCACAAGGATACACTCAAATTGAAGGAGTTGACTTTGATGAAACATTTGTCCCTATGGCCAGACTTAAATCAATCAGACTACTCTTGGGAGTTGCATGCATTCTGAAATTTAAATTGTTTCAAATGGATGTAAAAAGTGCCTTTTTAAATGGCTATCTGAATGTGGAAGTTTATGTAGAACAACCTAAGGGATTTTTTTATCCAAGTTTTCCTAAACATGTTTACAAACTGAAGAAAGCTCTGTATGAATTAAAGCAGATTCCAAAAGCTTGGTATGAGAGATTGACAGAATTTCTTGGTGAGAATGGATATAGTAAAGGTGGCATAGACAAAACTCTTTTTGTCAAGGAAGAAGAAGGGATGATCATGATTGCACAGATTTATGTTGATGATATTGTGTTTGGTGGAATGTCAAATGAGATGGTTCAACATTTTGTCAAGCAAATGTAGTCTGAATTCGAGATGAGCCTTGTTGGTGAGTTAACCTACTTTCTTGGTCTACAAGTTAAACAAATGGAAGATTCCATATTTTTATCTCAGAGTAAGTATTTTAAGATTATAGTAAAAAAAATTGGGATGGAAAATTCCAGTCACAAAAGAACTCTTGCTCCCACGCATATGAAGTTGTCTAAAGATGAAAAAGGAGTAAGTGTGGATCAAAGTCTTTACAGAAGTATGATAGGAAGTCTTCTATACCTCACAACTAGCAGACTTGACATTGCCTTTACTGTAGGGGTATGTGCTAGATATGAAGTTGATCCTAAAGTTAGTCATGCCAACCATGTGAAAAGAATTCTTAAATATGTGAATGGGACAAGTGACTATGGTATACTATATTCTCATGGATCTAGTTCTGCTTTAACTTGTTATTGTGATGTTGATTGGGCAGGAAGTGATGATGATAGAAAAAGTACATCAAGAGGATGTTTATTTCTGGGAAATAATCCCATATCTTGGTTCAGTAAGAAGAAAAATTGTGTGTCTCTGTCCACTACTGAGGCTGAGTATATTGCTGCAGGAAGCAGTTGTTCTCAGTTGGTTTGGATGAAATAAATGTTGATAGAATATAATGTCAAACAAGATGTCATGACATTATTCCGTGACAATCTAAGTGACATAAATATATCAAAAAATCCTATTCAACACAGCAGGACCAAACACATTGATACCCATCATCACTTCATAAGTGAGTTTGTTGAAGAAAAGATTGTTGCCTTAGAACATGTAGCTACTGAATTACAACTGGCTGACATTTTCACTAAGGCTTTAGATGTAAACCAGTTTGAGAACTCAAGAGAAAAACTAGGGTCTGCATATATGAGGGTTTGTAGCAATTAAGGGCGTGAGGGAATATCATTAAAGTGATATAATATTATTTATATTTCTAACAAATCAAATTTCGAAAGCAATCATTTCAAGAATGTCTCCAAGTTTTTCCCATATGCTACGAAATCACTTCCTTCTATTTTCACAAACTCTTCATTTTCCTTTACAGAAAAAGAACCCTTCTAATTCTTTATATCTTTGCTCAAAAATATTCAAAGATGTCTCAACATCATGCATCGTCTCCTTCAAAATCTGTCAACCATCCTGAGGAGCTCTCCCTCGACAGAGTACTTGACATTACTCCTATAACAACAATTCCACCTCTTGAGAAGAAGGTCAAGAAACCTAAATCGTCACTTGCAAAGAAATCCAAAGACGAGTTTGACACTTCTAAAGGTAATCCTTCTACTGCTACTGGTCATAGGACATAAGAAGATATTGTTAATGTTGATAGAAGTATTAGAAGGATAGTATATAGGGTGTTAAATGAAGGTTTTTATGTGTATGGAATTTCAACTCCTCTTGCCCGAATTCCTGCTCCGGCTAACAAAGGAAATGATCCTAAAAATGTTGTTGAATCATCCACCTTCAAGAAAGATGCTGCTGAAAGCAAACTTGGCAAGCTTGCTACTTCTGCTCTAGAAGAAGTGGAAGCTGATGTTAAACAAGATGTTGATAAGGACTCTCCTGCTAAGGAAGATGCCGCTGGCTCAAAAGCTGCAGAGAATCAAAATACTAAGAATGTTGTTAATGTTGATGAGCTGTCTGACAATGAGTTCATTTCTAATGTGGTGTCTGGAATTGCTAAAAGGCTCAAGACTAGAAAAATAAAAAAAAAATGTTAATGTCACACCCCCTGTCAAGAGCATCAAGAAGAAGACTATGTATGGTGTAATGCCCGTAATTTAATTAATTATTTAATTAAATTATTTTTGTAATATTTGTGAAGTTGTGTTATGATGATAGTTGATGTGTTATGATTAGTTGGATTTATTTATTTTATTAAGTTATGGAATAATATTAGAATGATAATATTATTTTATGTGGGATTGTTTTAAAGGAATAGAAGTAGTAAAAAGGGGGTGTAATAGTTTTAAGCCCATTAAGGCATAAAGAGAATAATAGGGTTATTTTATTATTGTTAGAAAGAATAAGAAAAGAAGAAGTAGTAAGAGAGAAAGAAATAAGGGTTGGAAGAAGAGAAAGAGAACGTGAAAGTTGCAGGAAAGGAGGAAAAGAGGCAGAACGAAATTCAATCGGAAACGTTATAGAGCGACCTTCAATCCAAAGTAAGGGTGGGGTTCTGACTCTATAATAGGGTTTATGATGATTGGTATGTAGGATTAGATGTGAAAGATTGTTTGGTTTATGATTGAATTATATACATTGTTGTATGATGAAAATCAATGATTTAAGGATGAATAATGATGCCCCAGTGCGGTATAAATGATGTAGAATTATAGGATATTTATAATTGATGATTATCTATAATTAGAGGATGTTTTTAGGGCCCAAAGTATGGAAACTGTAGTGAAAACACAGTGAAATCATAGAAAATATCCGTGACAGAACACTATGTGTCGACCCCAAAAGCAATGCGTCGATGCATGAAGGCTTTTAGACTCAGGATGAGTCGATACAAAGAAGCCATGCATCGATACATGCAAGCTTTTAGACTCAGGATGAGTCGATACATAGGAGCATGTGTCGATACATGCAGTGTTGCAGACTCAGTATGAGTCGATACAAAGGGAGTATGCGTCGACTCATGTAGCGTGTTAAGTCCAGTACACGTAGACCCAAGACATTACGCGTCGATCCATATTGTCTAGTTTTTGACAGAATCATTTTGAAAAGGATGTAACTTGAGTTTTTGGACTCTGTTTGAGGTGTTGTTCGAAGCGTTGGATAGCTAATGCGATGAACTACATTCTTAAGGATTAAAATGAAGGATAGGAAGGATAATCCTAGTAACCCGATTGAGGACTAGAGTTAGCTTCCCGCGTTAATCGATATGATGATTTTGTGAAGAATGACGAGGATGAGATGATTATAGATTACTGTTTGGTTCGTAACAGCAAGATTAATGAGGATAATAATGTAGTATTACAGAATGAATAATATGTAGAGGTTTGGTAATTTAGAAGTAAGCCTTAGATGATTAATTAATTATAGGCAATAACATGTTGTAGGCCTATTACCAACGTTTCGAGATTGACGATTTACTGCTGTATTGTTGTATGGTTGAGTTGCTGTGAATTATGTTGATAAATGACGTTGATGAATTATGCGATGATAAATGGTGTTTGATGAATTATGCGATGATAAATGATGTTTGATGAATTATGCGATGATAAATGGTTTTTGATGAATTATGTTGATAAATGATGTTTGATGAATTATGTTGATCAATGATATTGATGAATGATGTTGATGAAATATGTTAAGATGCCTCTAATAATTGGCAGCTATTAAGATGTAGGATTCTAGCCAACAATGATGTTGTGTTGAGATGTTGTTAATTATGGTGTTGTCATTACATTCATGATTGTGTCGCATACATTTCATTTCAAGATAGAGCTGATGCTCGTTAAGATGTCCTGTATTGGCGAATATTAAGATGAAGGCTTATGCCTTGTTGATGCCTCTATTTATTGGCAATTATTTGAAATGGGAGTTCTGCTCCAATGGTACTACATGCATTTGCATAGTATTGAGTCGCATTATATGATTGCATAGAGAAGTTGTGTATTGATGTGGGGAATGTGTATTATTGTTGGTATTCTGTTGCGATTATTGTTGTTTATGAGATGAGAAGTGGTGACGTTATGTGATCTAATTTAATATATTATTTAT
Organism: Vicia faba; assembly: GCA_948472305.1. Classification (NCBI taxonomy): domain Eukaryota; kingdom Viridiplantae; phylum Streptophyta; class Magnoliopsida; order Fabales; family Fabaceae; genus Vicia; species Vicia faba. The sequence goes on along the minus strand of OX451741.1, from coordinate 1,134,158,277 downwards.
CATACGTTTTATTATATTGTTAGATATCTCACCCCTTTTGTTTGAATGTTACCCTTACGTTGGTAACGTGTAGGTAATCTAGAGTGAAGGTTGTATACCTTCAGTAGTTCGAGTCGGTATCATTACTCTGATATGTAACACTCGAGGGGGTGAACGCTTGTTGCTTTTAATTATTGAGTATTTCAGTTGTTGAACTTTAATTTGATCGTTACTAAGTATGTGTTGTTTTGAAGTTGCTGTAACGATGGACAAAGATGTTATTAAGAATTCTGCTGCGTAGATGTTAAATTGTTGAATTAAGAGATTAAATTATTATGCTGATAGTTCATCCGAAGTTTTAAAGTGTTATGTATCCACGTCGAATGCAATGTGTTTTTAAAGTTGAATTTGTGGCATCCTGATTAAGTTGTGTGAATTTTATAACTCTGTTATGCATATATAATTGCAAGGTAGAATTGGGGTGTTACATATGGTCCCCCAAAGCCCTGGAGTAAAGTGGTTCCTCCCTCTGAAAAAAGAAAAGCTAGACCCGATAGCTCCATAAATGATGATGATGATGATGATGTCCAAAACATCTCACCAGTGAAGAGATCCATAAGTAATAAGAAAGCTGCATTAGTAGAAGAAGTTGACTCTGATTATGATGTCGAGAAAGTTGTCCAGGAAATCTCTCTTGTGAAGAAATTTGCAAGCAAGAAGCTTTCTGTTAGGGTGTCTGATGCTCCTCTTGACAACATTTACTTTCATTCTGTTGGAAATGCTTAAAAGTGGAAATATGTATTTCAAAGAAGAATTGCCCTTGAAAGAGAGTTGGGAGCTGGTGCACTGGAGTGCAAAGAGATTATGGAGATGATTTCTTCTGCTGGATTGATGAAGAATGTCATCAGGTTTGTAAAATGTTATGAGACTCTTGTTAATAAATTTATTGTTAATATTCCTATTGACTGTGCTGATCACTAAAGTAAGGAGTATAGGAAGGTGTTTATTAGAGGTAGGTTTGTAGAATTTTCCCCTGTTGTCATCAACAAATTTATGGATAGGTATGAAGATGATTATTGTGAGCTGAAAGTATCTGATAATCAAGTGTGCAAAGCCATCACTGCAAACCAAGTGAGTGAGTGGCCATGAAAAATAAGCGTCATGTTAGCAAGCTAAGTGTGAAATATGCTATCTTGCATATAATTGGAGCTGCTAACTGGTTCCTACCAATCATACCTCAACCATTACAATTGGCTTATGAAAGTTTATCTATGTTGTTGGAAATAAGAAACTGTTTGATTATGGTGCTTACATTTTTTATCAGACAATTAAGCATGCAAGAACATGTGCTATCAAAATTCCTATTGCCTTTCCATCTCTTATTTGTGGAATTATTCTTAATCAACATCCTGGAATTCTAAGTGGTAATGATGTAGTTTGCAAGAAGGAGACTTCTATGACCCTTCACTTCAAACTATTTTCAGGAAAACATGTCCCAGACATTGTTTTAACATATGCATCTTCTAAAAACAAGACCTCAACCAAGGATGACATGATTATTGAATTAAGAGAATCCTGCAAAGAACTTGAAGATGTGATCAGAGTTAGCTCAGCAAGAAAGCTAATTTTTGAAAAGATGATCAAGGAGCTGTAGAAGGACAATAGTTTTGATGATAGAGTGAGCACTGAAGGAGGAGATTCTGATAAAGAAGGAAGTTCTAACTCTGCCAAGTCTACTAGTCCTAAAGACAGTTAGACCATTTTCTATTTATTTGTTTTGAGCCCTTTGTTCCTTTTTGGCACTTGTATGTGCTTGACTCTTGGATTCTATGGTTTGTACTTATTTGGCATATTCTATTACTGCTATTCTCCTGAATGAATGTTTTATTTGGCATATTATGTCTAAAAAGGGGGAGAAAAACTGACTGACCACTGACTGAGGGGGAGCTTAATGTTTGAGGAGACCCTCATGTCTCTGAAGATGTTCTTACATCTTCCTCTGCTAATAGCTAACTTAGTTACTTTTGCTAACTGCTAACTGATTTTTTTTGCTTGTGCTTCTGCTCTGATAATGTGCTCAAATAATGTTTTAGCCAATATTTTCCAAAGGGGGGAGTGTGTAAGCGTTTGTTGGAAGCAATTTTGGTAAAACACTGACTTGATAATGTTTTGCTAAATGTCTTGACATTTGAAGCAAACTGGTTTTGAATGATGTCAAAGTAAATGCCTTGACATCGGCCTCCTGATCTGAACGTGAATTCATATTTGTTTCTTATTTTTATGTGCGCCATTATTTAGGATTTGTGACTCATAGTTTGCAAAAAATACGGAGTCCAAGCCCATGCCCACTGTTGCGCCTTTATAAGGACTTGCATCCTTATTCATCAAGCTGCAACTTTTAAAAAGAAGAACATATTCTTTTTGTTTTAGAAGTATAAGTATTTTTAATTGTAATACACTCTAAGTATTGGTTTAATACCTAAGTTGTAATTTGAGTTGTTAATTGTGGATCATTCATAAACTTTTAAGTATTGAATGATTGAAGTCCTTAAAACTTGATATTTCTGTTATTTTTCACTGTTAGTAATTGAAGGAATTTGAGGAGGGCCTCATACCTCGGTGTGTCTTAGGTAGATGTATAGTACGGGCAGTGATTAAATGATTAGATCGTAAACTGGCTGTTTACTGAGGATCTATGAATTAATATTATTTAGTGGACTTGTCCCTGGCTTGGTAGCCCCCAAAGTAGGTGTTGTTGTACACCAAACTGGGTTAACAATCCCTTGTCTTTTTACTGCTTTTAATATTGTTGCATTTTATATTGTCGTCATATATTTGTGTCGTGACATATCCTTCAACATCTCATATCTGATACCAGAATTTCATCATTGAATATTTTCGAATCAGGAGCTACTAATCAATTTAGTATGATTCATCAATTTTTTTACATAGTCAGTGCTACTGTGTTGAATTTCTTGACAATAGTCTAATTGATTGTGGCATTATCTTTAATTATTAGTTTTAACTGGTTTGAGTTTAGTCCTGCTTGCAGTAGTTCTTGGAGAGAAAAGAGTGCGGTTGAGGAGAGTATTGTTAGTCTTTTTTGCTTTATTATTTTTTTTTACAAAATACCAAACATGCCTATATATTATAATTGTTAAGAATTACATATATACAATGAGAATTTACCTGTCACCCCCATATGTATACGTGAAACCTCCATTTTTGACACTTTTACGGTAATAACCTCAATTATTACTAGAAATTGTGAAATTTACTGGAAATTACCAAAAAATTTGTCAAATACCAGAAATTTCATTAAAGTTACTAGTTTTTACCGTGGGCGAAACCAGGAATTTAAATTTCCGATACCAGAAATTCCAAATTTTTGGTGATCAGTTACATTACACCAGAAATTTTGGAATTTCTTGTAAGCACAAAAGATTCTGAAATTTTGAAATTTCCGGTAATACTGTAATTTAATTTCCCCCCCTTTTTTCATGAGTTTTTCTTTGAAAATAGAATCGGTAAAATAGCTACCCGACTTTATATATATATATATATATATATATATATATATATATATATATATATATATATATATATATATATATATATATATATATATATATATATATATATATATATATATATGATAGATCCTTAAAAAACAAACTAAAATGACTCGCTACATATTTCTTCCCAGTGTTTAAAGTGACCTGCTAAAGGTAGAGAAAAACACAAGAAAGGGGGTTTGAATTGGGTTTTAAAAAAAAATTTCCCTCTTTGAAAACTATTTAATAAAACTATGAAAGAATATAAAATGCTACAAATAAAAAGAGACACATTTAGTTTATCCAAGTTCACCATTAACTAGGCTACATCTTGTCCACCCGCCTCAGGTGATTTTGCCTTCAACAAGGACTTAATCCACTATAACCAAATCTGATTAAAATTCACAATAATAAGTTTTATAAACCTTGACGACAACCCCAACAAGTTCAACTGATCCTTCTTGCCAATTCTGCAAAGACCGCAACCTATTCCTTCTTGAGAATCCAGACTCAACCGAGTCTCTTAAGGAACAATACAATGATACGTTCAGTGATCTCCACGAGATATAATGATCATTGACCCCTTAAGAAATCTGACCAACTGGCTCTTTTTTAATAGGATTTCATCCATGATTACTGCATCCATAGTCTTCCCAATTACCAGATCTTCACTAAATCACTTGAGGCAACACCAATTCTAAACAAAATTGTTTTTCTGGAGATTACATGAGTGCTTCTTAACAAGAAGATTACTCCTAATTTAAGTAATATTATTTAAACCAATTCTGAGCAACAACTCTTGTGTTTAAACAATTTACATGAAGAACTTAATATATAACACAATTTGAGCAACAACTCTTGTGTTTACATGATTATACAAAGATGAATTTAATCTAAGTTTGAGTGCAACATCTTGTAGTCTTCTTGTCTTCATCTTCTTTGTTGAGCAAGTTATGAGCAACAACTCCTTGCTTCTTCATATTTATACCAAGATGTATTTGATAATAATTTGAGTATCATGTTGTAGACTTCTTCTTCTTCATCTTATTTCTTTCTTTTTGGTTAGCTTCAGCATCTTCAGTGTAACAGCTCCAACAACATCTCCATCTATGGCTTTTTAACAACTTTTCTTCATTTCACTTATCTCCTTTTATAGCCTTCAAAAAGAGTCATTGTAAGGATATAACGGTCTTTTCTCCTTCCAACAGTTGATTTCCAACAAATATATTCAAGAGAGGTTTGGAACAGTACGAAATGTCACTTTCCTTAGCCTGCTTCTTGCAGTAGTTAGCATAAAACATGGGAGACAATTTCTTTGAATAGTACAACCAATACCATAATAGTGGAATTTATGTTGTAATGTCTGTAATGTATTCTTATTGACTAAGTTTCTTGATCTTTATCTTATGATGATGTACTTTTGATTCTGAAGTATTAAGCTTGGAAGAGATCAATTACTTTGTCTTTGTTCTTCTGATGATTGACTTATGAGTAGTTCAGAAACTACTTTATTGTTGTAGCATAGAAACGTCAGAGTTATCAGAACCGTGACCTGTCTTGAGAAATAATAGCAACAACCTTTCTGAAACACGAAGCTTGACTTCTAATCTTAGAACTAATATTGAAGGCGTATTTCTGATCTGATCCGAGAGACGAAGATTATGTGAGAAGATGATTCATTTCAGAATCTTTCAATAGTGGATTATTGTCTTCAGATATTTAAGCAACAACTTATCTGAGAAACAAGTCTTATCATTGTAGGCAAAAGCTTTTCCAATTTTGATATCAAAGGATTTTCTAATGTTTAGATCTTGAAATTTAATATTGTGGCAATAGCCTTTCTGATTCTCAAGTATTTGAGTTCTTGAGCTTTGATTCTTTTCTTGCTGGATTGATTTCTGATTGAGGAATGATAATGATCCAGATGATTCTTCTTTGCTGTAGAGTCAGAGTCTTCAGATATTTGAACATTATTTTCAGATATACAAGCAAGAGCTAATTTGAGGAACAACTTCTTTGAGTGAAAGCTTTTCTGATCCACTTCGTCTTGGTCTTATATTGATCTTTGATAATCAGCTTTTCTGAACTGCATATCTTATGTATGATTTTTGAAGCATAAGCTTATATCAGTACATCTGATTTTGATGTTGAATTATTTTCTTTCTAATCTTCTTGAATTCTTATATTTGGATTGAGCTAAAAACAACAGCTTATGTCAGCTACATTTTGGTGTCTGGTCATGAATTTTTTCTCTTGATATCTGAGAGTGGTCCTTGTTGTACCCTAATTTTCCCCCTAAGATCCCTTCATCATACCATATTGTGTCAATCACCACAAAATAACATTAGAGCTTTTGGTTCTTCTCCCTATCTTTAGCTTTGCTCTTTGAGGAGTTACCAAGTACCTTGACTATTTTTCTTTGGTGATCCTGGATATTTTGCTTTGATTCTCTTTCTAAATTAACAAATACAATATTGGTTTGTCTTACTTGTTAATAATGTAGGTAAAGGCAATGAAGTTTAGCAATTTACATCATGGGTTCATGAGTTTATTTCCATGCCCTAGTCAAAAGCTTGAGAGATCCAAACCTCACCATTGAAGTTGTTTAGAAGTTGGTATGGGAGTAGTTTTGGTGGCCATGAGTCCTCATCATCATCCTCAACAAATCCTATTCACAAAGGAAGAATATTGGCACAAAAAGTTTGTTCAAACTTGGCAAAGTTCCACCAAGCATTCTCTTAATCTAGAGGCTAGGATTTTGGACTTCAAAGGGGCATATCTTGCTCATCTTTTGGTATTTTTGAGTGATTCCAAAAACATTCTTCTCTTCAAGTAGTTACCAACAAATCACTTAAAAATTTCTAAGGAGTTTTCATGTGGAAGGAACTTGGTGAAGAAGAGAGATTGCAAGTCATCCAGATGAATCCCTCATTTTTCATATGTGATTTCAAATGAACATAACTTGGTCAATTTTTATCACCTTGAGCCCATTATTTTTTCATGATGACCCTAGGAATGTGTAATTCATGCCTTCTTTTATGTGCAAAGTAAGAAAATGAATGGAAGTTGCCTTAAGAATGCAAGAGATTATAGGTCATTTCATGATTTTTGGCCAACTTCAACAAGTCATAACTTGCTCAATATTTGGAGATTTTGAGTGGTTAAAATTGCAAAGTGTCATTCAAAAGATCTAATTCATTCCATCTTTTTTGGTCAAGAGCAAATTCTAAGTGGAAGGCCATGTTAGGATGCAAGAGATTATATGTCATTTTTAAAGAAGAGTTTGAAATTTCTCTAAGTATGGAAAGTCAACTCTTTTTCTTCAACTTTGACTCCATGTAACTTTCATCTCAAGCATCCATTTGATTCCATTCTTTTTCCATTGCAAAGCTTGTAACCACATATTTCCAAAGCATCAATAATTATGCCCTAAGACCCCTTGAGGTGGAAATTCCATGGATTTGAATTTGGTAATTTGAAACTGAATTTTGCACAAAGTCAGAATTTTGAAATCTTTGTTTTGGCTTCTAATCACAGGATTTCCACACGTTTTCATTTCTAATCATGTTTAGCGACTTGCCTGAAGTGATTAGTATCATGAAATGCACGATTTGGCTGAGTTTTGATCAAGTTTGAGTCACACTTTCTTCATGATGAAGACCCACATGAATTCCCTCCAAAATGCATCATTTTCTATTCCTTTTGATCCCATTTGCTTCCCTATAAATAGAGGGTCATCCCCCATTCAATTTCCCAAGCTTAGAGAGCCAAGAACACCCTGCCAAAACTTTACACGAACCCACTTTTGTTGAATCCAGTTTTTGAAATTTAAGCTTCCTTTTCCAAAATTCTTTGCGCATTCATCATCCTTGAACTTCATACAAACTCTCCAGCACTTAAACCAATCAAAATGACCCATAATCTAAGCTACAGAAGTCCAGTTTCAGAGCTTCTTACTTGAACTTCGAAAAGGTAGAATTCTCCACCAATTGGATCCAAATCAAACACTAATATGTTCTACTCCTTTGTCTGATTCTAATGCTGCTTACAATTTTTAAATCCACTGAGAATTGAGAGAGAAATCTCAAACTGAAGGTGCTCGCTATTTTTCTGTGTTTTGATTCATATCTCTCTCCATACTTTACATAAATTTTGCGCGATGGTTGTGTTAGAATCGTCTTGAAGAGACGAGTTCAATGATGCTAGCCAGGGATCCTAATTTTTCCATTTGAAGGATCTCACAACTCTCCATTGCAGGGTGTCATGAGGTTGAAGATGATGACATGTCTCGTCTCAGCCAATGATAGTGTGCCAAGCGTTTTAATTTCATTGGTTACCTTTTTTTATCACATGTGTGTTTCACTAAGGTCCATATCAAGCACATCGCGTCTGGTCTATTGGATTAGCTTACTAACATGTTTTGACTTTGATCTAATGGTCCACATCTTTTTAGTTTTATTTTATTTTCTAATTTTATATTTTATTTGATTAAATTTTCAAAAATTCGTAATTCTTTAATATTTTATCCAAAAATTATGAAAAATTCACAAAAAATACTTTGAATTATTTCTGATCTCATGAATATTTTTTTACATTTTTATTTTAATATTTTGGTATTTTTTTGTATTATTTTCTTTCTTTTAATTACTTAAAAAATACTTTCTAACATTTTTTAATTCTGAAAAAATTCTTAAATATTATTTTGCATATTTTTTTACTTTCTGAAAATTTTATGGAATTTTATGTTGAGGTTTACTATTTTTGATCTATTTTATGTTTGTTTAGAAATTTTAAATGGTTTAAAAATAGTTTCTGACTTTTAAAAATTACTAAAACTTTTATAAAAATACTTGGATCCATTTCTGATTTTTCTATGGCTTAATTTTTCATTTTTTGAATAATTTGAACATAATTGATAATTTCTTCATTATTTTCTTGTTTATTTTAACATATATATATAAAATGTTATATCATTTTGTGAATATTTACTGGCTGTCTTGGGTTGATTTTTTGGTCATGGCTTTATTAACATCATTGGATCCATGGTGTTGAGTTTAACTCCACAAAAAATGGATGAATGATTTTAATAATAGTTTGATTAAATATTAATTCAAATGTGGTTTTTCTTTTTACCCTAAATTCCCTTCATCTCATCCCCTTCTCATTGCACTAAATGTTGTTGGAGCATGATCTGTATATCATGTCTCAAAACAAATGGTGCATAGATTGCTATTGACCGGTCTCAAAATAGGTGCGACTTCTATATAAGTTCACTTACGATTGCTTAACATAGCACTAAATTTTATCCCGATTTGAATAAATGATCATTCGTGGCCCAAACTTATGATTGCAAGCCCAAGTATGTTAATTTGATCTCTTTGATCCAATAACCTTGAGATTCATTAAGTGGAGACTTTGGTTCTACGAATCCTCTAATGGATCTACAACACCTTTGGTCAACGCGGATCACTTAAACATCGTTGATCATTAACTGATACTTGTGAGAATTCCAAATGGATGATATACTTGACAAAAAGCAAATGCAACTTGTTGTGTGGAGGCTTTGGTTCTACCAACCCTCTAATGAGTTCCAAATGCAATTTTCAAGATGGTCATCCAACTAACCACTAATTAATGACTTGTTTTATTTTATGCTTTTATTTTTTATGCTTTATGCACTATTTATTTTTTAGCATTTTACATTTCATGCCATTTTCACCTTTGCTCATTTGAGCATTTATTTTCTTGTCATTTTTACTTTGCTCACTTGAGCTTTTCTTTTTCCTTTTCCTAAGATACTCAATAACCAACTTAAACCTTAAAAAACTCTTTAATGGCACTTGGACTATTTGGTTACTATCCTTGGCATTATGGAGCAGTGGACTTTTTCTTGGACTTAGGATTAGAAACCTTGGCCTATCTTGGAGACCTTGTGATCTTATCTGATTATTTTGTCTGGAGCTCTTAAGGTTTACCTCAAGACATTGGGTTGCTTGTTTGTTTTTGTATGTTGGTTTTTGTGATTACCCCCTTTGTTTGTAATCCGGAATTCACCCGCATACAGCCGTTACTCTACCCAATTTTTGTGAAGACTTAATGCATTTGAAGACGTCTAGTATCTTTGCTTGCTAGGTTACACTCCAAAGAATGGGAATTCTATCTTGGCTCATAATTTCAAGTTTTGGCTTCTTGTTGGTTAGATTGGTCCTTATCCTTAGCTTTTACCTTATGCTTTAGGATAGCCTTTTCTTCTCCTCCCATCTTCTTTAATTTCAAAAATCTTCTCCCTCCTTTTGAAAACCCTTCTTGTTTTGAAACTTAAACACTTTCATAATAAACTTGGACTTAGGTTCATGCATTTTCAAAAATCTTTTCATAAATAAACTTAAATCAATTTAATAATACTTTGGAACTTTTTGTGAGTAGACTAAAAGTCAATGAAATTCTGGTGTATGCCAGTCTTCAGATGTTATACTCAATGTCTAGACATCTGATATGACATAATAAATACACTGCAAGGTAGATACCCAATTTTTCGTGATTCAGTACTAAAGAATAACAGAAGCACGGTTTTATCCAAGCTGCACCAGATATACTTTGAAGGTGCAGAGGATAGAACACACGATGTACCTAGTTCTGTTCATCTGTTGCACATGATCAGCAGAGAGCAAACAACCTTCACAATTCTGTTTCTCCTGCACAGATATCAGCATGATGGCTTAACATGTTCTGAGACATCATCTGTTACAACATTACAGTTTTACCTTGATATATAACAGACAGAATTATAAAGTGTTGAAGGTAAAAACACAAATCAGTTGTTGACCCAGTTCGGTGAAACACACCTACTCTGGGGGCATACCAAGCCAGGAAGAAGATCCACTATCAGCAATATTAATTCAGGTCTAAACTTCACAAGTTCCCATCCCTCACTTAATCATTTACCCAGTGCAACCTATACCTAGGAACTCCTAGATAGAAACCTACCAGTTTCCATCCCTATTGTCGCAACAACAGAAGTCTTACTCCTACTCAAGAAGTAGTGCCCTCCCACTTGGTTTCCTACATTACAATGAGTATGAAGTAATGCAAAAATACTTAGACTTGCTTCACAGCTTCGTCCAAGAACACTCAAACTCTTACCTACAGGTATCAAGTTATACACATGGTAACCTTGCCACAGACCGACAGGTTTACCTAACAGAACACCCCCAATATTACATTATGTGAGGCTTACAAACCCTAGGTTACAATCTGCTATTTATAACCTATTACCCAACTGGATTTGAGCCTTCAAAATCACAGCAAGATTTTCTCCTTGCTGTTACAAAACAGCAACAAACTTCTGCTACAATCAAGGTCTTCAATCTTCTAGTTCCTAAAATATCTCCATATTTAGAAACAACATTTTCTTCAAATATTCTGATTGATTCTTGATTGATCTTCAGATTCTCCATAAGAAACGCCACATATATTCTCAGAATATTTAAGTACCAGAACTGTAACTGAATTACCAATTCCGTTGGCGTGATGTCTAGTCAAATGTCATGACATTACATCTAACATGTTGTCCCAGATGTTGAACTTCTTCAATACAGCATGTTTAGGAGAACCACGCTCATTTGCTGATAACCTCTTTCATAAATTAGATCACTTAAAACAATTAGGTTACAAGTCACAGCTGTTACAAACATTCAACATATAACATAGTTAACTAATATTAACTTAATTTCAGGCTCGATGTCATATGTTGATGTTGTGACATCTTACATAACATGTTGGTCCAGATGTTGAACTTCTTCAACCCAACATATTAAAACAACAGAGGGAATATGGGTAAACTTGCTTTCTTATTTGTTTTACAAATGAAGCCAACTCTCCAGCCAGGGCACTTACAATCGCCCCCTTTGGTAAATTTTGGCTAAAACAAATAAGTGCAAGTTGCATATTGGGACCAGGCCACATCACAGTTGAGATGTTACAACATCTTGTCCAACATCTTCTTTGCAGAGACTGATGTCCTTTGAGAAAACAACAAGCCTCTATCCCTCATCTGTGAGCCACTCCAAGCCATCGATGGCCCAAGAGGATTTCTTTTCTCTCAATTATTATTGATAATCTTGATACTGATTACATAGATCATGTAACTCAGATCACAAGTCACAACTATCCTCTTAACTTAGAACACAAGACACAAAAAAAGACACTTAGTTAGAGCGTTCCATTCAGCATGTTGGACATTGCCGTCTGTTGCTTTCACCTGAGTCTCGCCTGAGTCTGGGTCTGGGTCCCTATCTTTCTCCCCCTTTTTGGCCAGAATTTGACAAAGACTGCCCATACAGATCCATACCCATGCACAATTTTCCCAGATGCTAACAAACTTCATATTGCTGAAACCCTCTGATGAAGAGAAGGAATAGAGAGAGTCTTCATAAATAATGCAACTTTGGCATAGATAGTAACGACCTTGGTACTTTACTCTGACAGTTTCAGTACCCTAGGACTGGTTTTGATGCAGGTACCTACCCTTGGGTTTGACCCTTTGACCATGTCAGGATGAAGTATGTCTTGCCCTTTTAAAACAGACATTTGTCTTTTAGAACAGACTACTCCCTTTATGTACTTGTCTTATGATCCCCTTTCCAAGAAACATCGTTGGCATATTACACTCTGCCTCAGTTATATAATACCTTTATTAGATGACAAGTTATCACCTAAACATTCCAGCTCACTAAACTGCTTCATAATGAGACACAACCGCCCTGTTTTCTTAGCAGATGAAAACATGCTCAAATCCTATGTCGTCATACATTCTGCTATTTTCATATTAGCAGCTTGAAACCATTCCATTTTCACAAAGAGGATGGTTACTCCCTCTGAGTCATACAACTGTACACACATGGGTTTATTAATAATAATCCACACTTCATCCAATTTTCCTCCTGTCTGTAGTTTTAGAGGAAATTAGGAACAATGTCATTAGGCAATGTGATGACATTCGGTCAGACATAGTCCTCTTCAGTCTTGAACACATCATCCCAATAGTTAATAAAGTGCCACACTTTATATCCTACGAGTTTGATGAAGACTTTTCGTACAAACCAATACTCCCCCTGTTAGGGACAATCACTTCTCCTCATGGAAACAAGTAGGTCACATTCAATACTCAGATGGACCTTCAAGACAACTTCTGATTCAAAGTAAATAAGACCCCTTGATGAATGGAAAACATAAGACGCATCTTCATGTCTTCAAGAGCGCACCCTCTGTTCAACAATATTGGTTGAACGCATTCATACTCTGAATCAAACTTTCTCGATAATAATCAGCTGCCACATGTTGATTATCTTGATTCTCTGAATCCACTGCTGAGATAGACCAAATGCCACAGTTTGATTATCTCCTTCATGAATCCTAAAAAAATCAAATGCCACCTTTTGACTTCTCCATGTTTATCAGACTTCTCCCAAAGATATTCTGATCTTCCAATTGAAATTTGAACTTCAAGCTACAAGTTATCACAAAAGGCTTAGATACACTAAGACAGGAACATGTAACATCTTCTCCACCCAACAACTCCAAAGAGCTGCAAAGAGACGATCTTTTTGAAGTATCCAATCTTCAACTTCGTAGATCATTCTATCTTAAGTTGATGTGCCACTTCACCAACCAAGAATCTGATGTTGAACCAAATGTCACAACATTATGTTATAACATCTAGTTGTTGAATTCAGCACCTTCTCTAATTTACTTCCTTACCTAGATTAGAACCAGACTGATCCAAGTAACCATCATCAAGATTATGATGTCTTCTTCTTCTTGTAGCTTTAAGTCTGAACACGTTTCCAGGAAACCTTTTCAAGGATCAAATGATTTTGCTGTCACCAAAGAGATAGCTCTAAAGCATCACTCTTCCTGTGATTCTTCACAGGGTCTAGAAGAAGGAATGTTCCCACATCTTTAAGAACATCAGTTATCTTGAACTCCAAGGATAATCAATTAAATACTTGTACTTGTCACAAATAGCAATTGATCATAAATCCTTCCCATTATCCTGTAAGATACTTTCACCATTTGAATACTTTGACATACTCTTCGTGTGTTAATATCTTCTTTTTGCAAGCACTTTCTTTGAGAGACCAAAGAGTTGAGATATCTAGGTTGCCACCCTTGACTCAAGTAAATAGAATTTTCTCTGAACAAACTCTACTCACCTCAACAGATTTGAAACTCCTACCAGATCAGATTCATCCTTAGGAATGAGAGAGATGAATCCTTCCTTGCAAATATGTCACACAACACCCAGAACCCATGTGACATAGGTCAACAGCCAGCTAAACACCAAGCTGAACTAATGTGAGGAGGTTAACCAAATCTCCCCCTCAAACTACCAATCATGGAAGCTCCACACAAAATATCCATGCATTGTACACAAATGTCTCGACATGACATATGACATCCCTACCAGATTCAAGTAACTCCAAGAGTTATACCTGTTCATACTCCAATCACACCAATCAGACTTCAGCTGACCTTAAGTCCTTCAGAGAAGATAACAACACCAATCATCAGCAGATATGTATTGCCAGAACATACTACCTTAACAAAATTCTGAGTCTTCAAATTCTCACATCTTGAAAGATCTTCCACTTCTAATCATGATGTTTAAATGACAAGACTCATGATCCCAATCTACTTCTATGAAGGAGCAATAATGCTGCACCATCATTGGCTTTTATTAACCAATGAGCTTGTCTTTCTTCACACCATAGTACTCCAGGGAACAACTGCTCAGCCCTGATCAATGTCACATCTCAACCAGCTTCACTTCTAGAGTTCTGACTCCTAAAAGTAACCTTCGGGAGCACACAGACATAGTTGACTCTACCATTGTCGACTTTGCACACACAGATGTCTCCTCTTCCAAGTCAGGAGTAGGTTCCAAACAAAAGTATCCCTTTGTTTGACACCCAAAACATATGCTCTTCAACTAGTAGCTGCATACTTGTTCCACCATCACATAGAACATCAGTTCCATCACCTTGGAACAAGGCCCTCCTTGAAATTCTTCAAGGTCTTCGTATAACACTAATCCGTGATTATGTGATTCTTACCATCCTGAACGAAGAACGTCTTCATGAGTGGACTTGAGAGGACTCAAGTATCTGTGACATCTTCAATAGCTTATGTTGAATTCTTGAATACAGTAGCCTTCAATCCACAAGAGGGGAAACACATCAGAGCTTGAGTTTTGCCAAGTATTACACAGCGGAAGAACATAATACAACTCAATCTTTGCACACACACTTTAAGCGTACACAAATCCTAGGTTTGAAAATAAATCAAACCTAGAGCAGCTACCACACAACCAGGCCAAATGCCAATCACCAAAGACAGGTACACACAGTTCCTGTCATGAATAGTCCATCCTCTCACTTTAAGGGACCATTCAGGGAAATAACAAACCTTTCCAGGTTACAATCTCCAGTACTAAGATTGACCTTGCAGATACCAGAAAGTATCACCCATGGATCTCATCCAGAAACAGAACAGGATGCCTGCTCTGATACCAATTGAAATTCTGGTGTATGCCAGTCTTCAGATGTTATACTCAATGTCTAGACATCTGATATGACATAATAAATACACTGCAAGGTAGATACCCAATTTTTCGTGATTCAGTACTAAAGAATAACAGAAGCACGGTTTTATCCAAGCTGCACCAGATATACTTTGAAGGTGCAGAGGATAGAACACACGATGTACCTAGTTCTGTTCATCTGTTGCACATGATCAGCAGAGAGCAAACAACCTTCACAGTTCTGTTTCTCCTGCACAGATATCAGCATGATGGCTTAACATGTTCTGAGACATCATCTGTTACAACATTACAGTTTTACCTTGATATATAACAGACAGAATTATAAAGTGTTGAAGGTAAAAACACAAATCAGTTGTTGACCCAGTTCGGTGAAACACACCTACTATGGGGGCATACCAAGCCAGGAAGAAGATCCACTATCAGCAATATTAATTCAGGTCTAAACTTCACAAGTTCCCATCCCTCACTTAATCATTTACCCAGTGCAACCTATACCTAGGAACTCCTAGATAGAAACCTACCAGTTTCCATTCCTATTGTCGCAACAACAGAAGTCTTACTCCTACTCAAGAAGTAGTGCCCTCCCACTTGGTTTCCTACATTACAATGAGTATGAAGTAATGCAAAAATACTTAGACTTGCTTCACAGCTTCGTCCAAGAACACTCAAACTCTTACCTACAGGTATCGAGTTATACACATGGTAACCTTGCCACAGACCGACAGGTTTACCTAACAGAACACCCCCAATATTACATTATGTGAGGCTTACAAACCCTAGGTTACAATCTGCTATTTATAACCTATTACCCAACTGGATTTGGGCCTTCAAAATCGCAGCAAGCTTTTCTCCTTGCTGTTACAAAACAGCAACAAACTTCTGCTACAATCAAGGTCTTCAATCTTCTAGTTCCTAAAATATCTCCATATTTAGAAACAACATTTTCTTCAAATATTCTGATTGATTCTTGATTGATCTTCAGATTCTCCATAAGAAACGCCACATATATTCTCAGAATATTTAAGTACCAGAACTGTAACTGAATTACCAATTTCGTTGGCGTGATGTCTAGTCAGATGTCATGACATTACATCTAACATGTTGTCCCAGATGTTGAACTTCTTCAATACAGCATGTTTAGGAGAACCACGCTCATTTGCTGATAACCTCTTTCATAAATTAGATCACTTAAAACAATTAGGTTACAAGTCACAGCTGTTACAAACATTCAACATATAACATAGTTAACTAATATTAACTTAATTTCAGGCTCGATGTCATATGCTGATGTTGTGACATCTTACATAACATGTTGGTCCAGATGTTGAACTTCTTCAACCCAACATATTAAAACAACAGAGGGAATATGGGTAAACTTGCTTTCTTATTTGTTTTACAAATGAAGCCAACTCTCCAGCCAGGGCACTTACAGTCAACCAATCTCATTTCAAACCATTTTGCCACTTTGGCTTTTACCTTTAAAATTTTTCTCAAAAGGTTAGACTCTTGTCAATCCTTGTAGTGATGCAAACAACTATACTTCTACAATATGTAGTAAAGTGAGATATTTTTCCACTTGGGTGTTGAGTGAGGCATTGTCGATTTTAAAATCCAAGCCATATCCTTTGCTTTGAGATGATGCAAATTCTCCTTTCTCATGATTGTGGGTAGTAAGTATGTTTTCCACACAGACAATGACGATGATGTATTATCTCTTAAAATTAACCAACACACTTGTGTTTCAAATTTTTAAAAGAGGAACTACGTGTACCCTGATCCTCTATTGCACGAAAGTTGTACGTAGGCACTAAAGGTTCGCAACCGCGGCAGGTGCAAAAAATCATAAAAAATACTTATTTTCTCACCTCCACCATCCATTTTATATACAACACATTTTTATAGCCAAAATATACAAATTTTACAAAGAGGTTCCTGCGGAGTACCGTAGATGTTTAGGGTGCTAATACCTTCCCTTTGCATAACCAACCCCCTTACCTTGAATCTTTCCACCTTTTTTGGGTTATTCGCTCTTTTCCCATTCCTTTGGAAACAATAAAGTGCGGTGGCGATTTTTATTTTGATTTGTATAAAGGCTAGTCAATCCAATGGCTTAGTATTGAACATTGCTACGGCTACAGAAAAATGGTGACTTCACTGGGGACAGATTGACCTCTTGTTGGTCCATCCATAAGTGGGTTAAGCTTATCTTTGTTTATATCTGTATATGTGCTATTGTTGTTTATGTGTTATATTTTGTATATATGTTTGTTTGGATTTTCCTGGTTTTCAGGGTGCTTGGTGATTACTCATAAGTCCTATACCCAGACTTGGGCAAACTTTAAGATAGGACGGGCGGTATAGTCATGTTAACTTTGAGGGAGTAATCCCAAAAAAGGAGGCATGAGATCCCCCACTCAGTGGAGGCCCCTTTGACTGTAGTGTCGTTTACCGAGTAATCGGGAAGACATACTGCTTTCGACCTGGGAGCCTGCAGAAACTGAGGACCGTAGAATACCAAACCCATCTTGGCCTTTTAGGTGTAGTGCGGAAGCTATGATGGAGTAATCCGGAAATAGTTATCACGCGATACTACGCTCGGACGAGTCTTTCTTGAGAATATTACTAATTACCGAGTTAATCGGGAAGTTGGTAATATCTGAAGGAAGGATGTAGACTCTGGGAACCTATAGAACCTTGTTCGCCAGGTGATAACTTTTAGACCAATACCTTATGGGTAGCACCTTCGACCTCATGCTCATGACGTTGAACCTATAAACCCTATATGTGTGATCTTGTGTGTGATTGTTGCATCATGCATCCATGCACTCATAAGCATCTTTTGAAGAAAATAATATTTCAAGGGATTTAAAGGTTGCCTATTCGTGAATATCTCAGGTACTTTTTAACCATGGATTCTGGAAAGATAAAGACCGGGAAATATTGTTTCAAGGATCCCAAGATAGATGAGTTTGTCAATCTAATTCCAGAGATTGAGTGTCCTGCCGACTTTCAGAAAAAGTATGGATCCATCATTCCTCTCATGAAGCTGAAGATGAAGGAGGGTATTCTCTCGACCTTGGTCCAGTTCTATGATCCGGTGTATCACTGCTTTACTTTTCCCGATTATCAGTTGATGCCTACACTGGAGGAGTATTCCTATCTATTGGATTTACCCGTTACCGATCGTGTTCCTTTTACTGGTTTGGAGGGTGAGCCAAAACCACATGAGATTGCTGCTTTGATTCATCTGGGGAAGTCTGAGGTGGAAGCCCATATGACTACTAAAGGAGGGATTAGAGGATTACCAACCCAGTTCTTATTGGAGAAAGCTCGTTACTTTTCCATAATGAAGAGTATGGTTTCTTTTGAGGCCATCTTTGCTCTGCTTGCTTATGGATTATTCTTATTTCCTAATGTGGACAAGTTTGTCGACATTAACGCCATTAGGATTTTCATGATTGGAAACCCAGTTCCTACACTGTTGGGTGATGCTTATTACTCTGTTCATCTTCGGAGTTCATATCATGGGGGGATGAGTATCCATTGCACGCCTTTGTTGTACCGGTGGTTCATCTCTCATATGCCTCAGTCTGATGCTTTTTGGGATGTCAAGAAGGAACCTCGTTGGGATCCTAAGATCATGGCACTTAATCACTCAGATATTGATTGGTACCATCGAGCTTATCAGGATGTAGAGATTATTGACAGTTGTGGTAGTTTCCCCAATGTACCTCTTCTTGGTACAAAGGAAGGAATTAACTATAACCCTGTCCTTGCACGGTGACAGCTTGGTTATCCGATGAGGGATAAACCGAATAGCATTCATTTGAGTAGCAAATTGCAAAGGCCTGACGTCACATTCATGAGAAAAGAAGGAAAGATTTGGGACCTAGGGGTGCTGTTTCTTTGGATCCATATCTTCAGTGGGTCCGATCGAGAGCCATCCAGTTGAAGATGTCGTATACTCGAGAGACACCCATGCCTGATCTGTTTGTGAAGACCACTCATCCTTTATTAGATGATCTAGAAGAGTTGCAGCTTGGTTTAGTTAGGATGCAACAAGAAAGAGATGCTTGGAAGAACAAGTTCCAGACTTTAGAGAGTTCCTATAAAACAGACTTGAAGGAGAAAGATGATTTGATCGAGATCCTTGAGAGTCGAGCGGTAGAGTCTATGGAGAGGCAAGGTGATTTATTTTCCCCTAAGCCTCAAACAGGTGCTGATTACTCAATTCCTGCTTCAGAGGATTGGAAGGAGGTTGCCATCAGACATGTGGAAGAAAACCAGAGGTTGGGAGCTCAGATTGTCAGGCTCACGGGGAAGCGCCAACGTACAGATTGATCTCTATCAGTTTCTTTTTCTCAGGATTTTTTTTTAGATTGTATTTTCATCTTGTACTTGGGATCATTGAAACTTGTAAACCATTTTGAGGTTATTATAATAAAAATTTTCAGTATTTCAAATGCATTATTATTTTTATGTTTGCAATATGTCTATAAACGTTAAATCCCTTGAAATATTAAATGATAAAGTAAAAATAATCATATGCATTGCATATCATGCATCATATTGCACATATTTCTTGCATTTACTATGCATACACAGGTGCCTTACCGAGCTTTTTGCTTCGAAAACCAAGCTGACTCATCACTACAACACTCAAGCTAACTTCAAAAAGGGGATGGACAACTTGGAACAGGAGAATCGCGAGCTACGCGAAGAAGTTTCTGCTTTGAAGGCTGGCTTGGCCAACTTGACTATATTGATGGAAGCTCTGGTGGTTGTTCAGAATCAGCCACTGAGTATTCAACCTCAACCAACAAGGGCAAATGTTGAAGTTCCTACTATTCCTGTATCCGCTACTCCGACTGTTGTTCAAAACTGCATGCCTCAGGGTTATCCGTGGGGAATGCTAGAGAATTTTGCACCTGAAGGTTTCAATTTGGGCCCCCAAGACGCTCCAGTGGTTCCAAATGTTGTTACTCTAGCACCTCCTGTGGTGCAGACTGTTCCTACTGCACCTCCTTCGGTGAATTTGGTTCTGTTTGTTAATGAAGATGTGTGTCGTCCTTTCCCTCCGCCGTGTGAAGACTTGGGTATTTATGACATAATGGATGATTTCCAAGAGAAGTTTGATAGAATGCAAAGAGAGATGAAGGCTCTTAGGGGAAAAGAGTTATTTGGGCAGAATGTGAATGAGCTGTGTTTGGTCCCGAATGTTAAAGTGCCTGCTAAGTTCAAGGTTCCGGAGTTTGAGAAGTACAAGGGCAACACTTGCCCCCGTGCTCACTTGGTGATGTATGTAAGGAGAATGTCTACCCACCCCGATGATTAGCATCTGCTGATTCACTTTTTCTAGGATAGTCTGACTGGCGCAACGATGAAATGGTACATGAGTTTAGAAAGCGCCAACATCCATACCTTTAATGATTTGGGAGAAGAATTTATAAAAAAATACAAGTACAATGTGGACATGGCGCCTGACCGTGACCAGCTTAGGGCCATGGTTCAGAAAGACAGAGAATCGTTCAAAGAGTATGCACAGAGATGGCGCGAAGTGGCTGCACAAGTTATTCCTCCTATGGAGGAGAAGGAAATGACTAAAAATTTTCTGAAGACGCTAAGCGCTTTCTACTATGAAAGAATGGTAGCAAGTGCCCCAAGTGATTTTACAGAGATGGTAGGAATGGGTGTCCGCCTAGAAGAGGCAGTAAGAGAAGGTCGTTTGACGAAGGGTGAAGGATCCAGAGGTGTGAAAAAACCAGCTTATGGATTTACAAAGAAGAAAGGGGGGGTTACCAATGCTGTCATACAAGAGAGGAGAGTGAATGCTCCTAGAAGGAATTATCAGCGTCATCAGCAAGTTGCTTCAGTGACTCCTGTTATGAATGCTACTCCAACTACCGTTGCTTATCAAAGACAGTCCCAGCAGGGGAACCAAGGGAATAATCAGAGAAGGGAGAACTATGACCCTATTCCCATGAGTTATGCAGAGCTACTACCAACACTGATTTAGAAGAAGTTGGTCAAGACACGACCACCTCCAGCAGTACCATCACAATTGCCTTGGTATTACAAAGCAAACCAGACGTGTGCCTTTCATCAGGGAGCACCAGGGCATAGTGTTGAAAATTGTTATCCTTTGAGGACTGAAGTGCAAAGGTTGGTGAAGTATGGAATTTTATCTTTCAAAGATATGGGACCTAATGTGAAAGACAATCCTCTACCCAAGCACGGTGGGGTGAATGCTGGGAATATGGTGGCCGGTTGTCTAGGTGACTTCTGGATTTTTGACATTAATCTAGTTAGAGGGGATTTGGTGAAAATGCACGCAGACCTCTATGAATTTTGTTATTATACGCATGACCACGCCGGTTGTGCTATTTGTAGTGCAAACATACAGGGTTGCGAGAAGATAAAAGCTGATCTAGAAGAGATGATGGATGAAGGTCTAATTCATATAATCAGGCCTAGGGTAGAATATGAAGAGGAAGTTAATATGGTTTCTGGATGTCCGGGTGAATTCAGAATTTTTGATGTGGAGTATTTGAATGAAGATCTCGTGCAGTTGCATGCTACTTTCTGTCGTACTACTGGTCAGGTGGAACACCAATATGGATCTTGCATAGTTTGCTGTCGAGACCCCCGAGGATGTGCTATTATGAGAGAGGGTGTTCAATTGCTATTAGACAATGGAACTATCAAGATCACAGGTCAGAGAGATGATTATCACGAGGTTGACATGGTTAAAGTTTGTTTGATGGGAAAAGAGTCAGAAGAAGAATATGCCTCTGCGAATGAGTATTTCTCTTCAGATGAAGATTTGTTTGCCGAAAATGGTCTTTTGAGGGCTGATTGTGTCGAGGAAGGTGTAAATGTCATTGTACCTTGTTTTGGTGCACCCGCTCACCTTGAGGTAGAGTACCATAGCAAACCAGCTATTACCCCATTGGTAATTAGTCTTCCAGGACCTATTCCCTATAAATTAGATAAGGTTGTGCCTTACAAATATAACGCTACAATATTAGAAGATGGGGTGGAAATTCCCATCCAGCCAATGCCAGATGTTGGAAATATAGCCGATAAAAGCAGGGTGACCCGTAGTGGTCGTGTGTTTGCGTCGGTTATTCGAAGAGACGTTGTTGCTGGAAAGAAAATTGTTGAGAATGATGAGCCTAAGAAGGCAGCAGGAGAGACTAGTGGAGCTACATTGGAGAAAGAAGTGGACGATATCTTGAAGATAATTAAAATGAGTGACTACAAAATTATGGACCAGCTATTGCAGACTCCTTCAAAGATATCCATCCTAGCTTTATTGATGAATTCCTCTGCTCATAGAGAATAATTGATGAGAGTACTAGACCAAGCTTTTATAGAGAATGACATGTCGTTATATCAATTCAGCAGCGTAATTGGAAACATTACATCATGTAACAACTTAAGTTTCTGCGATAATGAGTTACTAGATGAAGGGAGGAATCACAACCTAGCGCTCCATATATCTATGAACTGCAAGAATGATTTGCTATCCAATGTTCTAATTGATAACGAATCCGCATTGAATGTTATACCAAGAAGTACCCTCATGAAGTTAAAGTATTAGGGAACACCTATGCGCCCGAGTGGCATCATTGTGAAGGCTTTCGATGGGTCAAGGAAATATGTCATCGGTGAAGTGGACTTGCCCATCCATATAGGACCATATTTGTTCTTGATAACCTTCCAAGTAATGGACAATATTCCCGCGTATAGCTGTTTGCTAGGACGGCCATGGATACACGAAGCAGGGGCTGTCACTTCAACTCTGCATCAGAAGCTAAAATTTGTGTGTGAAGGGAAGGTAGTGATCATAAATGGGGAGCATGTATTGTTGATATCCCATCTATCCTCTTTCAGTATTGTAGAAGCGGATGAGGCTGCTGTTGGAACCCAGTTCCAAGCCCTATCCATTGATAACATAAGTAATAATGAGAATTCTGTGATTTCCCTGAAGGACGCACAACAGGTTGTACGCAATGGTCATAATGAAGTTTTGGGACGACTTGTGGATCCACCTGTGAACAAGAGCAGAGCTGGTTTGGGTTTCTCTTCGAAGAATGGCAAAGGCGAAAGTTTGAAGTTAAAATCTTCTGTGAACAATTATCATGATGTTTTCCGCAGCGGAGGCTACCTCCATCCGATCGGTTATGGAATTAATGTTGTTGAAAAGAATGAAGCAGAGCAGGAAGCACCGAATTATGTGACGCATGGAGTTCGAGTTCAGAACTGGGTCACCATTGATGTTCCTTCTTGCATACATATTTCAAAGTAATTTGTTTTGTTAATCTGCTTCTTTCTTTTGAAAAGCTTTCACTTTGCCCAAGCTGGAAGTATTAATGTTGTAGGGCTTATATGTTTGCTATAACTTTTAAGATCATTAATAAAAGTTGTCTTTGCTTCCAAAATTATGTCTTTTATTTTCTGCTTTTTCTTGGGAAATGGTAAAAAAAAACCTTTCAAAATAAACAACAACTGAAAATTAATTTGCATGATCACTTGTTATATGTGTCAGTTTCTAAAAACAATCATATATCATATGTGCAGATTAATTAAAAAACTCGTTGAATACAATGACCCTGCACTCTCTCCCAACTTTGAATGTCCTGTGTTTGGGGTTGAAGAAGAAGATTATGATGAGATTCCAGAAGAGGTCTCACGGTTGCTTGAGCATGAGGAAAATACTATTCAGCCATATAAAGAGCCTCTGGAAGTGGTTAATTTGGGTTCAGAAGAAGATCCGAAGGAGGTTAAGATTGGAGCATCGTTGCATCCTGATGTAAAGAGTGGGTTGATTGAGCGGTTGAAAGAATATGTGGATATTTTTGCTTGGTCTTATCAAGATATGCCTGGTCTAGATACAGACATTGTCGAACATCATTTGCCGTTAAAGCCAGAGTGTCCGCCAGTTAAACAAAACTTGAGAAGAACCCACCCGGATATGGCAGTAAAGATCAAAGAGGAGGTCCTAAAGCAGATTAATGCTGGTTTTCTTGTGACGGCAGTGTATCCTCAGTGGATTTCCAATATTTTCCCTGTATCGAAAAAAGATGGAAAAGTCTGCATGTGCGTAGATTACAGAGATCTAAATAAAGCTAGTCCAAAAGATGATTTTCCATTGCCTCACATTGACATGTTAGTGGATAGCACAGCAAAATTCAAAGTATTCTCGTTCATGGACAGATTTTCCGGGTATAATCAAATAAGAATGGCTCCAGAGGACATGGAAAAAACAACATTTATCACACCCTGGGGAACATTCTGTTACAGAGTGATGCCCTTCGGGTTGAAGAACGCTGGTGCAACGTACCAGAGGGCTATGACAACCCTCTTCCATGATCTGATGCACAAAGAAATCGAAGTATATGTTGATGATATGATTTCCAAATCCCAAACTGAAGAAGGGCATATCGAAGATTTGTTGAAGTTATTTCAGTGTTTGAGGAAGTATCGTCTCCGCTTGAATCCAAATAAATGCACCTTCGGAGTTAGATCGGGGAAATTGTTGGGTTTTATTATTAGCCATAAAGGAATTGAAGTTGACCCTGATAAAGTCAAAGTAATTCAAGAAATGCCAGCACCAAGAACTGAAAAGCAATTCAGGGGTTTCCTCGGGCGTTTGAATTATATCTCCAGATTTATCTCCCACATGACTGCAACGTGTGAACCGATCTCTAAGTTGTTAAAGAAAGATCAAGGTTGTGTGTGGACAGATGATTGCCAAAGGGAATTTGAAAGTATTAAAGAATATATGCTTGAACCTCCTATCTTGCTCCCTCTCGTTGAAGGAAGACCGTTGATTATGTATCTAACAGTGTTGGATAAATCCATGGGTTATATTCTGGGACAACAGGATGAAATGGGAAAGAAAGAGTTCTCCATTTATTATCTCAGCAAAAGTTCACTGATTGTGAGTCGCGGTATTCTATGCTATAAAAAACATGTTGTGCTTTGGCCTGGGCAGAAAAGCGTTTGTGGCAGTATATGTTGAATCATACTACTTGGTTGATCTCCAAAATGGATCCAATCAAGTATATTTTTGAAAAGCCTGCTCTTACTGGGCGAATTGCCCGCTGGTAGATGTTGTTATCTGAATATGATATCGAGTACCGCACTCAAAAGGCTATCAAAAGTAGTGTGTTGGCAGATTACCTTGCTCACCAGCCGGTGGAGGATCATCAGTCTGCAGAGTATGAATTCCCCGATGAAGATATGATGTTCTTGAAAGTGAAAGATTGTGATGAACCATTGCCTGAGGAGGGCCCCAATCCTGAATCTCGTTGGAGTATGATATTTGATGGAGCTGTGATTGCTTATGGTAAAGGAATTGGTGTTGTGATTGTTACTCCTCATGGATCACACATTCCTTTTACTGCAAGGTTAACATTTGATTGCACTAATAATATGGCGGAATATGAGGCTTGCATCATGGGTCTTGAGGAAGCTATTGATCTCAGAATAAAAATTCTAGATGTTTATGGTGATTCAGCTTTGGTAATAAATCAGATTAAAGGAGAATGGGACACTCGTCACCCTGGCTTGATCCCTTACAAATATTATGCTAGAAGATTACTACCCTTCTTCAATAAAGTTGAATTCCATCACATTCCTAGAGATGAAAATCAAATGGAGGATGCTCTGGAAACTCTTGCTTCCATGTACCAAGTGAATACTTGGAATGATATACCCCGAATTACGGTTCTACGGCTGGATAGGCCCGCTCATGTGTTTGCGACAGAGGAGGTAGCAGATGAAAAACCTTGGTATTATGATATCAAGCATTTTCTTCAGACTCAAGAATACCCTTTTGGTGCGCCAAAGAAAGATAGAAAGACATTGAGAAGATTGGCAGGCATTTTCTTCCTCAGTGAAAATGTGTTATACAAGAGGAATTATGACATGATCTTGCTCAGATGTGGATAGACACGAAGCAGACATGTTGATGCATGATATTCATGATGGTTCATTTGGCACTCATGCTAATGGACATTCAATGGCTAAAAGGATGCTAAGGGCGGGTTATTATTGGTTGACAATGGAATCGGATTGTTACAAATTTGCAAAGAAGTGCCATAAATTCCAGATATACGCAGATAAGATCCATGTACCCTCGACACTTCTCAATGTGATTTCCTCCCCGTGGCCTTTCTCTATGTGGGGTATTGACATGATCGGGATGATAGAACCCAAAGCTTCGAATGGACAATGTTTCATCTTGGTAGCAATTGACTACTTTACCAAATGGGTAGAGGCTGCTTCGTATGCCAATGTTACCAAGCAGGTGGTTGTGCGTTTCATCAAAAACAATCTTATATGCCGGTATGGTGTGCCGAGCAGAATCATCACTGACAATGGCTCGAATTTGAACAACAAAATGATGACTGACCTGTGCGAAGAATTCAAGATTGTCCATCACAATTCATCTTCATACAGGCCAAAGATGAATGGGGCTGTTGAAGCTGCTAATAAGAATATCAAAAGAATTATCCAGAAAATTGTTGTTACTTATAAGGATTGGCATGAAATGCTCCCTTTTGCTCTACATGGATATCGAACATATGTTCGCACTTCAACAGGAGCAACCCCGTTTTCTCTAGTGTATGGAATGGAAGTTGTACTCCCTGTCGAGGTAGAGATTCCCTCGTTGCGTGTGATAATGGAAGCCAAATTGACAGAGGCTGAATGGGTTCAGAACAGGTTTGACCAATTGAATTTGATTGAAGAGAAGAGAATGACAACTTTATGTCATGGGTATTTATATCAGAGAAGAATGAAGAAAGCATTTGATGAAAAGGTCAAACCTCGTGAATTCAGAGAAGGCGACCTCGTGCTCAGGAAGATCATGTCTTTCAACACTAATTCTAGGGGCAAGTGGACTCCCAATTTTGAAGGCCCGTATATTGTCAAGAAAGCCTTCTCTGGTGGTGCACTAATTCTTGAAACTGTGGATGGCGAGGAGTTCCCACATCCCATGAATGCTGACGCAGTCAAGAAATACTTTTCCTAAAGAAATAAAAGAACAGCTCGCTAAGTTGAAAACCCGAAGGGGTGGCTTAGGCAAAAAAGACCGTCTCGGTAGGCCGAAAACCCGAAAGGGCGGTCTAGGAAAAAATTAGAGACATAAACAAAATAAATTTCCTGCTAAGTTGAAAACCCGCAAGGGCTGCTTAGGAAAAAGTTAGGGACTTTCTTGGCAAGTAACTGCATCAGACGAGACTTGATCGTTGAAGCAACAATCTTCTCAGATCCTCACCATACTTCAACAAAAGCTGCTGCTCAGGATTTCAAAAGTTGTTAAAGGGGATAGTGGTCATTATATCTCAATGTATCTTTTCCATTATGTATTACCATTTCCCAAACTTTGTAATCATCCATGGAGTCTCGCCATTCGCAGACTACCATTCTATTAATGAAATTCAAGCTTTTGCCCAACTTTTTGTGTTCTTATTTTTATTTAGCTTGCAAAGACATCATTTATTACTGATAATAACTGTTAAAACAAAAGGGTTAAAAAGAAAATTTAACTTTTCAAAAAGAAGAGAGATCTTTACAATTCAATTTACTTTGGGATTTATTATGAAATAATGACAACAAGAATGGTGATCCCAAGAATGAACAAACTCCGGTTGTTTTAAGAATATTTACTCCCTTCATGAAAGTTTTCTCAGGTCATTTTGCTGGTAGGTGCGCAATATTTGTGTGTTTCTCAGATAGTTAAATACGATATCAATGGGTGCAAGGTACAGTATTTGGTTTATGATCCCATTATCACCAGTCAGGTCTTGATTCGTTTTTTGGGGTGTGCATGGTCAGAAGTCTCCGTCTCAGATTCCCCAACAGGTTTTCCCTCATATGATGAAAGTTTTGGCATTAATATTAACTTCTTGATTTCCCAGGAAGGTTATCCCAGGGCATCTCTTATTTGGAATGAGTATTCGTGATGAAATTTTTCTCCAGGGAGGTAGGCTTGAATCCCCCAATGAGGTTTGGTTGTGTCGGCGTCAGTCTGCTTTATTTGAAGCTGGTCTCGTAATCTCCAATAGGCATGTTACTTTTGGAAAACTATTTTCTCCGATGAAACTGGAAGAAGGATGTTCTATCCTGATATTTGTGTGATTTAGCTACATTCGGGTTATGTTTCTCCTCAGTAAAGTTAAGGCAGGCAATGGGTTTGGATTCCGCAGTTGCTTTTACTTTCCTTGGATTGATCTTTCTGGTTGAAGTTTAGCCCAGTATTATTAGTACCTGAGGCAGTTTTGTTTGTTTGTACTGATTATGTATCCTTTTACCAGCATTGCACGATAGCACTCATACATTCATACATACATCATGCATTGCTAAAAACCATCCTTCATTAAATTGATGTTCTGACCTTTCCTGCAACGCTCTTTGCTTAGTTGAATTTGGTTTTCCCTCTTGAGGTTATTTCTCAAAAGATATATCTGCACTGGCCGTCTTGCTCCAGTTTATTTCTGAATTGGATTTATGGATCTCTGAAAATTTTTAGTCTTGGTTTGTGCATTTATTTTGCACAGGAAGACTTTATCTCCTCAGTAGGAATATCGTGGCATGTCCCCGAGAAGTCATATTGTTATTCCCAGAAAGTCATTTCTATTTGCAATTCCCCTAGACAATAAGAGGAAGTCTCTTTATTTGAGACAGATTACGTATTACCCTTTCCAGGAAGATTTCCTTGGTTAAAGAAGAAGTTGAGACCCGTTCTTGGCAAAACACCAGAATCTTGGGGAAACATGATATATTTTCTCTTTCTACCTTCAGTGAACGTTGGTAGTACATCGGCAGTGAACGTTGGTGTTTGTTATCTTTTTGCTATCTTTAGTGAACGTTGATAGTTCATTGTCAGTGAACGACGGTGATATGATATATTTTCTCTTTCTACCTTCAGTGAATGTTGGTAGTACATCGGCAGTGAACGTCGGTGTTTGTTATCTTTTTGTTATCTTCAGTGAACGTTGATAGTTCATCGTCAGTGAACGGTGGTGGTATGATATATTTTATCTTTCTACCTTCATTGAACGTTGGTAGTACATCGGCAATGAACGTCGGTGTTTGTTATCTTTTTGCTATCTTCAGTGAACGTTGATAGTTCATCATCAGTGAACGGCGTTGATATGATATATTTTCTCTTTCTACCTTCAGTGAACATTGGTAGTACATCGGCAGTGAACGTTGGTGTTTGTTATCTTTTTGCTATCTCCAGTGAACGTTGATAGTTCATCGTCAGTGAACGGCGGTGGTATGATATATTTTCTCTTTCTAGCTTCAGTGAATGTTGGTAGTACATCGGTAGAGAACGTCAGTGTTTGTTATCTTTTTTCTATCTTCAGTGAATGTTGATAGTTCATCATCAGTGAACGGCGGTGATATGATATATTTTCTATTTCTACCTTTAGTGAATGTCGATGCTTGTTATCCTCCTCTCTGATTCTTTTCTTGTGGCTTACCAGTGATTTATTTTCCTGGTGGGATTGCTCTTTTGTTTCTGCATTTCATTTTGCATCCCCAATGCTACTTTGTGTCTCTTTTGTTCCATTCATGTGCATTCATATGCATAAATGTTTGCATGGCATCTTAGGGCCAAAAACAGGGTTTGTTTTATATTTAAGTGTCTTCAATCACGTCGACACGAAGATTTTTAACCTTTGTATCTCCAGATAGAAGAAACTTAAATAAGGGCAGTTGTTGTACCCCAATTTTTGCCCCTAAGATCACTTCATCATATCATATTGTTTCAATCACCACAAAATCACATTAGGGATTTTGGTTCTTCTCCCTATCTTTAGCTTTGCTCTTTGAAGAGTTACCAAGCATCTTGACTTGTTTTCTTTGGTGATCAAGGATATTTTTCTTTGATTCTCTTTCTAAATTAACAAATACAATATTGGTTTGTCTTACTTTTTAATAATGTAGGTAAAGGCAATGAGGTTTAGCAAGTTACATCATGGGTTCATGAGTTTATTTCCATGCCCTAGTCAAAAGCTTGAGAGATCCAAACCTCACCATTGGAGTTGTTTTGAAGTTGGTATGGGAGTAGTTTTGGTGGCCATGAGTCCTCATCATCATCCTCAACAAATCCTATTCACAAAGGAAGAATATTGGCTCAAAAAGTTTGTTCAAACTTGGCAAAGTTCCACCAAGCATTCTCTTGATCTAGAGGCTAGGGTTTTGGACTTCAAAGGGGAATATCTTGCTCATCTTTTGGGATTTTTGTGTGATTCCAAAAACATTCTTATCTTCAAAGAGTTACCAATAAATAACTTCAAAAGTTCCAAGGAGTTTTCATGTGGAAGGAACTTGGTGAAGAAGAAAGATTACAAGTCATCCAGATGAATCCCTCATTTTTCATATGTGATTTCAAATGATCATAACTTGGTCAATTTTTATCACCTTGAGCCCATTAATTTTTCATGATGACCCTAAGGAAGTGTACTTCATTCCTTCTTTTATGTGCAAAGTAAGAAAATGGATGGAAGTTGCCTTAAGAATGCAAGAGATTATAGGTCATTTCATGATTTTTGGCCAACTTCAACAAGTCATAACTTGCTCAATTTTTTGAGATTTTGAGTGGTTAAAATTGCAAAGTGTCTTTCAAAAGTTCTACTTAATTCCATCTAAATTGGGAAAGAGCAAATTATAAGTGGAAGGCCATGTTTGGATGCAAGAGATTATAGGTCATTTTTAAAGAAGAGTTTGAAATTTTTCAAAGTATGGAAAGTCAACTCTTTTTATTCAACTTTGACTCCATGTAACTTTCAGCTCAAGCATCCATTTGATTCCATTATTTTTCCATTGCAAAGCTTGTAACCTCATCTTTCCAAAGCATCAAGAATTATGCCCTAAGACCCCTTGAGGTGGAAATGCCGTGGATTTGAATTTGGTAATTTGAAACTGAATTTTGCACAAAGTCAGAATTTTGAAATCTTTGCTTTGGCTTCTAATCACTGGATTTCCATGCATTTTCATTTCTAATCATGTTTAGCAACTTGAAAGATGTTATTAGCATCTTGAAATGCACGATTTGGCTAAGTTTTGATCAAGTTTGAGTCACACTTTCTTCATGATGCAGACCCACACGAATTCCCTCCAAAACGCATCATTTGTTATTCCTTTTGATCCCATTTGCTTCTTTATAAATAGAGGGTCATCCCCCATTCAATTTCCCAAGCTTAGAGAGCCAAGAACACCCTACCAAAACTTCACACGAACCCACTTTTGTTGAATCCATTTTTTGAAATTTAAGCTTATTTTTCCAAAATTCTTTGTGCATTCATCATCCTTGAAATTCATACAAACTCTCTAGCACTTAAACCAATCAAAATGACCCATAATCCAAGCTACAGAAGTCCAGTTTCAGAGCTTCTTACTTGAACTTCGAAAAGGTAGAATTCTCCACCAATTGGATCCAAATCAAACACTAATTTGTTCTACTCCTTTGTTTGATTCTAATGCTTCTTACAATTTTTAAATCCATTGAGAATTGAGAGAGAAATCTCAAACTGAAGGTGCTCGCTATTTTTCTGTGTTTTGATTCATATCTCTCTCCATACTTTACATAAATTTGGTGCGATGGTTGTGTTAGAATCGTCTTGAAGAGACGAGTTCAATGATGCTAGCCAGGGATCCTAATTTTTCTATTTGAAGGATCTCACAAAATCCCCATTGCAGGGTGTCTGGAGGTTGAAGATATTGACATGTCTCGTCTCAGCCAATGATAGTGTGCCAAGCGTTTTAATTTCATTGGTTGCCCTTTTTCTGATCACATGTGTGTTTCACTAAGGTCCATATCAAGCACAGCGCGTCTGGTCCATTGGATTAGCCTACTAACGCGTTTTAACTTTGATCTGATGGTCCACATCTTTTTGGTGTTATTTTATTTTCTGATTTTATATTTTATTTGATTAAATTTTCAAAAATTCATAACTCTTTTATTTTTTATCCAAAAATTATGAAAAATTCACAAAAAATACTTTGAATTATTTATGATCTCATGAATATTTTTTTACATTTTTATTTTTAAATTTGGTATTTTTAATTTTTTTTTGTATTATTTGCTTTCTCTTAATTACTTAAAAAATAATTTCTAACATTTTTTAATTCTGAAAAATTTCTTAAATATTATATTGCATATTTTTTGAATTTCTGAAAATTTTATGGAATTGTATGTTGAGGTTTACTATTTTTTATCTATTTTATGTTTTTTAGCAATTTTAAAGGGTTTAAAAATAGTTTTTGACTTTTAAAAATTACTAAAATTTTATAAAAATATTTGGATCCATTTCTGATTTTTCTATGGCTTAATTTTTCATTTTTTTGAATAATTTGAACATAATTTATATTTTCCTAATTATTTTCTAGTTTATTTTAACATTTTTAATCCTTTAATATATATATTAAATGTTATATCATTTTGTGAATATTTTCTGGCTGTCTTGGGTTGATTTTTTGGTCATGGATTTATTAACATCATTGGATCCATGGTGTTGAGTTTAACTCCACAAAAAATGGATGAATGATTTTAATAATAGTTTGATTAAATATTAATTCAAATGTGGTTTTTCTTTTTACCCTAAATTCCCTTCATCTTATCCCCTTCTCATTTCACTAAATGTTGTTGGAGCATGATCTCTATATCATGTCTCAAAACAAATGGTGCATAGATTGCTATTGCCAGACCTCAAAATAGGTGTGACTTCTATATAAGTCTACTTACAATTGCTTAACATAGCGCTAAATTTTGTCCCGATTCGAATAAATGATCATTCGTGGCCCAAACTTATGATTGCAAGCCCAAGTATGTTAATTTGATCTCTTTGATCCAATAACCTTGAGATTCATTGTGTGGAGGCTTTGGTTCTACCAATCCTCCAATGGATCTATAACACCATTAGTCAACGAGGATCACTTAAACATCGTTAATCATTAAATGATACTTGTGAGAATTCCAAATGGATGATATACTTGGCAAAAAGAAAATGCAACTTGTTGTGTGGTAGCTTTGGTTCTACCAATCCTCTATTGAGTTCCAAATGCAAGTTTCAAGATGGTCATCCAACTAACCACTAATTATTGACTTGTTTTATTTTATGCTTTTATTTTTTATGCTTTATGCACTATTTATTTTTTAGCATTTTACATTTCATGCCATTTTCATCTTTGCTCATTTGAGCATTTATTTTCTTGTCATTTTTACTTTGCTCACTTGAGCTTTTCTTTTTCCTTTTCCTAAGATACTTAATAACCAACTTAAACCCTAAAAAACTCTTTAATGACACTTGGACTATTTGGTTACTATCCTTGGCGTTATGGAGCAGTGGACTTTTTCTTGGACTTAGGATTAGAAACCTTGGCCTATCTTGGAGACCTTGTGATCTTATCTGATTATTTTGTCTGGAGCTCTTGAGGTTTACCTCAAGACATTGGGTTGCTTGTTTGTTTTTGTGTGCAAGTTTTTTTGATTACACCCTTTGTTTGTAATCTGGAATTCACCTGCATATAGCCGTTACTCTGCCCAATTTTTGTGAAGACTTAATACATTTGAAAAGGTCTAGTATCTTTGCTTGCTTGGTTTCACTCCAAAGAATGGGAATTCTATCTTGGCTCATAATGTCAAGTTTTGGCTTCTTGTTGGTTAGATTGGTCCTTATCCTTAGCTTTTACCTTATGCTTTAGGATAGCCTCTTCTTCTCCTCCCATCTTCTTTAATTTCAAAAATCTTCTCCCTCCTTTTGAAAACCCTTCTTGTTTTGAAACTTTCACACTTTCATAATAAAATCTGACTTAGGTCCATGCATTTTCAAAAATCTTTTCATAAATAAACTTCAATCAATTTAATAATAGTTTGGCACTTTTTGTGAGAAGACTAAAAATCAACCAATCTCATTTCAAACCATTTTGCCACTTTGGCTTTTACCTTTAAAACTTTTCTCAAAAGGTTAGACTCTTGTCAATCCTTGTAGTGATGCAAACAACTATACTTCTATAATATGTAGTGAAGTGAGATATTTTCCACTTGGATGTTGAGTGAGGCATTGTTGATTTTAAAATCCAAGCCATATCCTCTGCTTTGAGATGATACAAATTCTCCTTTCTCATGATTGTGGATAGTAAGTATGTTTTCCACACGGACAATGACGATGATGTATTATCTCTTAAAATCAACCAACACACTTGTGTTTCAAATTTTTAAAAGAGGAACTACGTGTACCCTGATCCCCTATTTCACGAAAGGTGGTACGTAGGCACTAAAGGTTTGCAACCGCGGCGGGTGCAAAAAATCATAAAAAAATATTTCTTTTCTCACCTCCACCATCCATTTTATATACAACACATTTTTATATCCAAAATATACAGATTTTACAAAGAGGTTCATGTGGAGTACCGTAGATGTTTAGGGTGCTAATACCTTCCCTTTGCATAACCAACCCCCTTACCTTGAATCTTTCCCCCTTTTATTGGGTTATTCGCTCTTTTCCCATTCCTTTGGAAACAATAAAGCGCGGTGGCGATTTTTATTTTGATTTTTATAAAGGATAGTCAATCCAATGGCTTAGTCTTGAACATTTCTACTGCTACAGTCCTTTCCTAAGAACACACTTGATTCCCTTTCTGATGAACATTCAACATTCCTTAGAATTGATGATGTTTCTTTAGAAACAATCACAATAGTTCTTTTGTTGAGTAGATTGACTTGATATGATATCATCCTTTTATTTTTCCTTCCAATGGACTATACGATGTTGATTTGAAGTGAGTCCATAAGGTCTTTCTTTCTTTGGTCCTTTCTTTTGATGGAATACTTCTGATGTTAAATAGGAGTGTGTATTCCATGAACTATCTGAGTCTTCAGAATCATGACTTTGTCTTCAGAGATATGAGAAGCAACTCTTCTGATGAACAAATCTTGAATTCTAAACTTTGCGTTGGAAGCTTGGGTTCTTCTTAGAAACTCATCGAGATTATTTTCTTGTCGAACATTCAACATTCAACAGAACTATTGATGTTTCATTAGAAACAAACTCAACGATTCTTCTTTTGGGTGATAAGGTGATTCTGATGATATTTTGATTAAGACTATCTTGAATTCTAATATCTGCACACTCAATGAAATCATTAGAACTAAAAAATTTCTTCAAAATATATGCATTGTTATCATCAAAACACAGAGATTTAAACACATATCCAAATCTTGTTCTAACACCTGCATATGCTAATTCCCATACTTTTGCATTATCAGTACAATTTTGTCTCCAACGGTCAGTGATGGGAGACAAGGGGAAATTAGATTTCAACTTTATCTGAACCCAATGATTACAATTGAAAAAATCAACAACAATTATTGTATGCCTATAAATGGGCGGAGCTATGACAAGAGGAAAAATGTGACGTTAAGTGTCATGGAAAGAGAAACAAATATGACAATGTATCTTGAAGCAATAGGGTAACCCATATCAGAAATTAACATCCATTTCCCTACCCTGCACACCCAAGTGTTCTACTTGTAACGCATTCCTAATTGTAGAGATAGTGTCATAGAACAACTTGGAAAACAATTGAGTGTTGATGAACTTGAGAATCTAACTGTGTTAGAACCAAAGACCATAACTCTTTGTCCCATCCTAATAAATATAAAATACAACAGAAACCACAATTTCAATCGTTATCAACATCAATAATGTCATTGATGTATGGATTAAAGAAAGCAGGAAAGTGTGACAAGTAAATATCTCTTGAAAATTTGGTGGACGGTTGGCTACTAATCGAAATACTTGACGGTTGACTTCCAGTTGGTTTTGCGCATGATCTCTTTATAGTCTGACTCCTGTGTGAAGCCTCAACATACTCCCACTAGCTAGGATCACGATGCACATCACTCTATTGACCTTTTCTTCTCTTCTTAACTCCCCTCTTTGGCTTGTACTTCACGGGTGATGGACACATTGAGGTTGTGAATGGATATGCTATATTACAGCCTAAAAGGACATTTAACTTTCATACTATAAATGCCATCAGAATAATTAGTGGTTTCAGATGCATTTTTCCTTTTGTAATTTCCTCCTCTCTCACAACCCATAATTAATATATCCTTCCTCCCTCATATTCCATTAGTAGAATCGAAACGAACAGTGACAACAATAATACCATACTATTTATCATAGATTGTGCCCATGCTAAAACTTCAGCTGAGGTGTTAAAAATATGTCAATTACAACATATAATTATTAAACTTTATCAATTTTATATATGATGAAAAACAAATAAAACTGCATTAATTAAAGAGGAAACATACGGTAGAGGTGGTTAAGATCTCCGTATAATTTGCACACGAATCCGTAGAAGAAGTTGTCGGCTCTGGACTACATAGATACAAAATCCCATTTGCAGACATACCGGTAATTTCAATGTAATTGTAAATTTTCGATATATACCAGAAATATGGAATTTTCGGTATTACGTTTCGTACCTGATATTTTGAATATTTCTGGTATATTGCCTAGGTTTCTTGGAATTCCTTGGAAAATTTGAAATTTTTCGGTAAATCTCCCCAGAAATTTTGAAACTTCTGGTAGATTGCTACTGGAAATTTCGAAAATGCAAACAATTTCTAATGAAGTGCAAAATTTTAGTATCGGATATTTCGTTGTGCGTACCAAAAATTTAGTTTTTCACCCTTCTCCAATAGTAAATTTTTTTGACAAATATAATTTTTGAGATAAATAGTGCTAGGGGTAATTTTGGAATATTAAAATGGATGGGGGGTTTCCCAGGTATAATATGAGGGGGGCAGGTAAGATACTCATATACAATGAAGGCCTTGGCCTTGCCTCGACCCAATCTTATCTATAACTAAGGTAGTTGATGTCCTAGCTATGTCATGAGCAGTTGTATTGTTATCTCTCAGAACGTAATCAAATTACGTACAAACTAAGTGGTGCTTCAACTTCTTCATAAACCTAACAAGCATCCCAAACCCATTCCTAGGTAAATCAATTTTCTCATTGTTCATGAAACTGATCACCGTTTGGTTGTCAGACCAAAATCTAGTCCTACTATAACCAGCTTCCACAACTTTATTCATAGTTAAATTCATCTTCGGAGCTTCCACTTTTGTAGCATCGTTTTTATCGAAGGAAGGTTGTGTCGGAATAGTCTAGCCTAGTGCGAGTTGAAATATCGAAGGAGTAGCCTCGACAAGTATTTCTACTTAGGCCTAATTTTGTAGTGTTAATAGAATTAGGTATTTTGGACTTTTGTATTTTGTCTTTTGACTTAAGGAGCAAACAAGCTCATAATAAATAGAGAGAGTAACCCCTACTTTGTAATTGCTCATAACTTGTATTAACAAAATTTTGCAGTTGCAAAGTGAATACAAATTTTCTACAGTTTATGGACAGAGAGAAACTCTGCAGAAAATCATCATCATCTTCTTCCTTTGTTCAAATCTTAATTATTTCTTTCATTATTATTGTTTATTGATAATAATCTTATTCATCAAAGTTAATAGAAATTCTCCATAAATTTTAGAGGATTTCCAATAAAATACCTTCAAATTTATCAGTTTTATTATCTTTGGGGCTTATCTTTCCATTTCCTTACAATCTTATGCTTTTATGTTGGTGTGTTTTGAACTGTTGTAATTTGACATATTTTATAACATGCTCTTCCAAAAAAAGAAATATCCAAAAACTACAAAAAGTGAAGTTTTTAATGTCATAATTATAATAAAGTTTAAATTTACTACCAACCACAAAATTCATCACCTTAAAAAAAAACAAAATCTAAACTACCAATTGATATATACTATACTACCATCACATACATGTATATTTCATTTTAAAGAGTAGTTATTACGTATGTTTTATTATAAATACTATTATTATAGATATCTATCAATTGAGAGATTTTATATGGACTTTCTATTTATTATATACGTCTTATAAATAGGACTCATATTGTACATGAAACATGAACTCAATATAAATAATAGAATATACTCTCTTATTCTCTTTCTCTCTTCTATTGTTTTATTTAGTTTCATAACATGTTATCATCACAAAGCTCTCATGTATATTTTTCTCTGTTTGTTTTTATTTTCATAAAATATATTAGTTATTCTACCTATGATATCTTATTTCATTAAGATAACATCAATTGTGATTTCCATGCATCCCGAAAAGATTGAAAGAATAATATTGAAATATTTCAAAAAAGATTTCGTAAATATTTTTTCATTATATCGATCTAAAAATTTGTAATACGCTCATAAAATGATTGTCATTCCAGAAGAATGACACAAATAATTTTAATGCATCCCGAAAGGATGATTATATCTTTTAGATCATTGTTTGTAAATAATAATTTTAATGCATTCCAGAAAGATGGTTATATTTTTTTAGATTATTGTTTACAACAAATAACTTTAACGAATCCTAGAAGTATGATTATATTTTTTAGATCATTGTTTATAACAAATAATTTTAACGCATCCTAGAAGGAGAGTTATATTTTTTTAGATCATTATTTATAACAAATAATTTTAACGCATCCCAGAAGGATGTTTATATTTTTTTAGATCATCATTTATAAGCTAATAACTTTAACGCATCCCAAAAGGATGATTATATTTATTTTAGATCTTTGTTTATAAATATTTATATTATTCCTAAAAAAATTCTCTAACATTTGACTGTGTTAGAAACTTCTTCAAATTGTTAGAATATAATTTGTTACATGTTTGAGATTATAAATCTATATATTTCATCTTATTAAATTTATTTAGTTTATACAAACATATTTGATCTAATATATCTCAATTGAAAATGATTAGCACATAGAAATTTATAAATTTGTTCCTAGAAGGAACCGAACCCAAAGAGCTTTAATCTTTACATTTGTTTAAATGTATGTAATATATTTTTTGAAGGAAAAAAATCACAACTTCCTTGAAGAATTGTTCAAAGAATGTATTTTTTTCATCATTTGTTATATCGTTCATTAAGAGCTTTATATTTTACTAAAGGATTGTGTAATACAGTGGGAGAACTGACTTGGTATTTTGTGTTTTGTCGCAAATGTTGCGGATAGCAAGAGTCTCCATCGACTTTTCTTTTATCCAATAAAGGAAAGGGTGAAAAGAACAGGAAAAAGCTTTTGAGAACTTTCTTGAGTTCAGAGGGTAGGTTATGAAAAGGGAAGGTGTTAGCACCCTTTTTATTCGTAGTTATCTACGAATTCTTAATTGCTAGCTCACTTTGAAATTCTTTTTATTTGTGTATGTTTGAAAATATTTTGAAAACGCTTAAGTTTGGCAAACTTTGTAATGATTCTCGTATCGTTGAGAATGTATAAAAGTGTTGGTTTTGAAAATATTTGTTAAAAGGGAGTGTTTGGAAAGATGTTTTGAAGATGCCAATGTAAGGAAATTTTGTAATGATTCTCGCATCATTGAGAATGTATATAAAATATTTGTTTGAAAAGTGTTTTGAAAGTCTGAGGTGTAGAAATTGTTTTAGTTAATGAGCAAGCAATTACGAGCAATCTACTTACTCAAAAGTTTTTGTTTTTTTCCTCCTCCTTTAGATAGTGTTATTTTACCATTGATTAGTAGAGAGCCGTATCATTGGATATGATGGACGGGCGCGGGTCATCGTATAGTCATAGAAGGAAATTTGTAGAATATTCTAGCAGTTGTCATAAGAGACTAAGATCTTTTATCGAAGGCAACATCGAAGGGTCATCGAGGGACTATGATCTTTTTAACCAAGGGTCTTTTGCTAAAGCATCCCACGTTTGAAGGACATGACTGTTTATATTCGAGGCAACAAGTGTGGGCTACCCTAGAGGTGCATGTGTGCAAAGTGTTTTATTTTCA
Source organism: Vicia faba (assembly GCA_948472305.1). Taxonomy (NCBI): domain Eukaryota; kingdom Viridiplantae; phylum Streptophyta; class Magnoliopsida; order Fabales; family Fabaceae; genus Vicia; species Vicia faba. The sequence goes on along the minus strand of OX451741.1, from coordinate 1,134,118,217 downwards.
TGTATATTGTCTTGGATTTAGGGTTTTCTATGGTTTGATTTTAATCTTGTCATGCAAACCCTAATTACTAGCAATAATAAGGAAAGTGATAAATTGCGGAGTTCAAATGTCCTAAGCTATTATAATATTTTGGGAATGGGGGTGGGGGTAAAAGTTTGTGAATAGGGGGGAGGAAATAAATCCCTAATTATATATTATAAACCATTGAATATGAATAATAATAGAATGTACAAAAAAATATAAAGATGAAGAAAGAAATTGTTTTTAGGGTTTTTGATGGAGAAAAAATATTTTTATAGTTAACCTAATTAGACTAACTAAATTTATTTATAAAAGAAGTTAATTAATTATTTAATCAAAACCTAAAATCTAAGTTAATTGAAATAAAAATAAGTCTAACTTACTTGTTTAAAAAATAGTAATTTTTGTTGTCTTATTTGTTTTAAAAATGATGTGAAATAAATGAAATAAAATAAAAAGAATTGAATTAAAATATTTTAAATCTAATTATTCAAGAAAAATATATTTTTAAATTTTGGGGTTAAAAATAAAAATAAATGAAGAAATAAAAATAAAAGTATTGGGGTCTGGGTGTTTAAAAAAGTAAAAAGGGTGTCTAAAGTAGAAAAAAAGCCCAAATAATATTTTTGTTTTGAAACAGAAAGGAAATTAAAAAAAATGGAAAATGGGCTTGAGATAAGTAAATCTGGGGGGTGGGAATAGATTTTTGTCCAGGCCCAATGTAACACGGTGGGAGAACTGACTTGAATGTTTTGCCTTTGATCGCAATTATTGCGATAGCAAGAGTCGCCACCAACTTTTCCTTTATCCAATAAGGAAAGGTTGAAAAGAACAGGAAAGAAATTTCGAGATTATTTCTTGAGTTCAGGGGATAGGTTATGAAAAGGGAAGGTATTAGCACCCTTTTCATCCGTAGTTATCTACGGGTTCTTAGTTTCTTGCTAGATCACTTGCTTTTGTTTGAAAAATGTGCTTGTGGTGTGAGTTTTAAAAGTATTTTGAAAAGCGTCTTTGTAATAGTTCTCTTTTCTATAAGAACGCGTACAAAGTGTTATTTTGAAAATAGTTCAAAGAGGTGTTTGTGGAATGTGTTTTTGAAAGTGATTTTGAAAAGGTGTCTTTGTAATGGTTCTCGTTTCTATAAGAATGCTTACAAAGTGTTTTAACTTTTGAAAATATTTCAAATGAAAGTGTGGGTGTATAAAAAAAATTTGTTGTGAGCAAGCGAGCAACTAGGAGAAACCTACCTACTCAAAAGGTCTTAAATATTCTTTTCCTCCTCCTTTAGATGTTGCTATCTTACCATTGATTTGGTAAGAAGCCCCATCATTGGATGTGAAGGGACAGGCATGGGACGTTTTTATGGTCATAGAAGGCAACCTATGGGACGTTTTAGCAATGTCGTTTAGGGACTAGATCGTTTACCGAAGGCAACATTGAGGGTTATCGAGGGACTTCGATCTTTTATCGAGGGTCTTTGATAAAACGCCCATATTCGAGGGACATGACTATTTCTCCGAGGCAACAAGTGAGATTACCCTAAGGGTGCATGTGTGAATAGTGTGTTTGATTTGCCTGCATTTAGTCTTTTATTAGGGGTTGTGTACTTGTTATTTTTATCTTGCCATACATACCCTATTTTACTAGCAATCATACAAAAGTAATAAAATGAAGAAATATAAAATCCTACACTATTACAACCATATTGAATTGCATGAAAATATAAAGGCAAAATAAAATAAAAGCAAAAAAAATGGGTCTTTCGATTTAGGCAGAAACACCCTTCGATTCTGTACTTTCTAGATCTCTTCGATTTTCCCTGAAAGGGGTGAAGGCATGACTTTCGATTGGGGCCTAGAAGCCAGTGTGGGCATGCCTTTCGACTGGGCCTGGAATCAGTGCAAAATGCAATCTTCCTTTCTGCCTCCTTCGACTGGGGGTTGAAAGCAGTGAGGGAGTGCCTTTCGTCTGGGCCTGGAAGTCAGCATGGTGTGCCTTCCGGCTGCCTCTTTCATTTGACCTGGAGGTTAGTGTGGAAGCCAAAGGCTTCGTTTTCTACTTCTTGTTTCCTTTTTCTTTCGTTTGAACTCTTGAATAACAACATGGCCTAAGGCCATGTTAATATTTCCTTACGGTCAGGTTAGTACTTAAAGCATGTTTAGGTAAACAAGAAGCAAAAACAAAAGGATTAGCTCTAATAAAATATTAAAAGGATGGAAACGAAAAGAAGAACAATGGTATGTACATGTTTGAAACGAAAAAAAAATTATTTACATCTTATACAAGAAATGAAAAGTTCAAGGTTCAGAACAACTTACCTTGCTGAAGGCTGGAGCGTGTGCTTTACCTTGAAGTGGTTACCTTGAATGCTTCTGGATTCTAAGGGAGGGACCAGAGGTTAGGCCTTTGATACTGGATTCAAAAGAGGAGAACAAGCGTGAGGTTCTTCCTACTGGATTCTAAGGGTAACAAGGTATGGGGATCTTTCAGATTCGAAGGGGACAAGTGTTTGGATTTTGGGTTTGTGTTTGATGAGTGTTTAAGTGTTTAAGTGTTTAAGTGTTTAAGTATTTGAGAGCTTTATGGTAATTGAGAATTTTTTGAAGATTCGTTCCTCTGGCCAAAAAGTCCTCCTAAACATGTTGTGAAGCCTCTTATTTATAGGCAAAGCTGCCTAAAGCTTTTGGAGGTAAAACAAAAGGTTTGAACAATTTGAGTAACCTGCCCTTTGTAGCTTTCGAGAGACAGTGCCTTGTATGCTATTTTGGTGCAAGAATGAGGAAGTGTTTCAGGACTGTTGTGCAGCATTTTTTGCCAGTGTACCAGGCCTGAACTTGGCAGCAAGCATCTTTGAATATTTCACCCGTCCGTTTCAACCCTTCTTCGACCAGATTCTTCTCCCAACAATATTATTTGGTTTTCCTCCAACAAGTGCCTTTCGAATTAGTCACTTTTGTGCACCTTCGAAGGAGCCAAAAGTGTGACCCTTGGATGGGTCACCAAAACATGCTTTAAAGTGGGCTCTGTAAATCCTTTGAATGGGCCATCCAGCCTGTTATTCGAATGGGATGCCTAGACATGTCCCTTGAATGGGTCATGTATGATTCTTTGAAAGGGCCAAATGTGTCCTTCGAGTGGACTAGTAAGGTATACCTTTCGATAGGGACTCAATGTATGCCCTTCAAATCCAACACTATATGTCTTTTGAAGGGGCCATCAACCCTGTGAGCTGAAGTTTGTAAAGGATGGAAATGCAGCATACTAAAGAGAAATGTTGCCCAGTCGAAGCTAGTACAAACACAGCCAATGTCCTGTCGAAGCCTGCATGCAGGAGGTTTAAACTTTATGACTCCGTGCATGCACACAAAGCTCAATGTCCAAACGAAGACTTGCATGGAGGGATCCACATGCCCAAACGGAAGAGGGATGCAGGAGGAAAAAAGTGCAAATCGAAGGATGCCAAAAGGGAGCCTTTTGCCTTAGAATCAAAGGAGGCTATAAGAAGCTTTATGCCTTGTGCATGCTAGTATGGGGGAAGCCTTTTTGCATGCAAGAAGGAAGTTGTAGCCCAAATGAAAGCTTGTATGTGACTAGTCATTACTTTGTGAGTCAAGGCAAGCATGGAGGAAAGTTTGTATAGGCATGCAAGCATCAAACATCCAAACGAAATAGACATATAGGCAGTCATGGCATTGTGAACCCAGTAAGGCCAAAGGTGCAATCAAAGGTGGCATGCAAGAAGCTCCTGCCTTGTGAACCAAAACCAACGTGCCAGAGGCCCATGCCCAGTCGAAGGATGCAAGCCAAGCTTGCATCAAAATAGGCCAAAAGGCCAATCGAAGGAGCTGAAACGAAAGGACTTATTTTTCTCCAATTTTATCAAAAGATTATTTTTATATGTTTTCTTCCTTTTTGACAATTTTCCTTTTAATCTTGGTATTGGAAAATCCCAATGTACATGTGAAAGCTTGAACCTTGATAATCCTTGTGAGAAATGCCTTGAAAATGAGAGGGAAAATTTTGGGGTACAACACCCAACAAGAGATTTTTTTTGTTTGATGCTGAAAATTAAAGAAACAATGGAATGGGCCTACATTTGATTTTAGTAAAAGGAGGGTGTAAAAAGAAAAATTGCTTGGCTCAATAAGCTTCTAATGATGGATCTTGTGCGTCTGGGTTGTGGTGGTGCATCGTGTTGACACACTTATGGGGCGATTGATGATGACCATGTGATGTTGAGTAAAGGCGCATGGTAGCTATGATGGGTGTACCTGTGTGGGATTAAAGAAATAACAAAACAGGCGGTGACAAATGTTACAATCTGGGTGAGCCATTGGAATAACAAGGAATAAGATGAAATGTTTAATAAAACAATAATCGAAATGACAAAATCAAGAAATGTTTTTCTTCCCTTCGTTCTCTCTATATTTCGTTGGAATGCTCTGATAGGTCTCCGTCGGAGACAAGGGGTTGGCCGCACCGGAAATCATCTCCACAGCAGAGACGGCAGCGGCGAAGCTCCAATCCTAAATTTTTTTACATCGTTTTGTTCGTATTTCTCTCCTCTGTCTTAATATGTGGCTTGATTTTTGCAGGGGATCAATGATTTTTCCTATATCTAAAAGGGGGTGACCGGAACCCTAGGTTCAAAAATGATGATCTATCGGTGATGATGGTTAGATGTACAATGAAAGGAAGGTAGAAAGGGTCGCGATGAACGGATCTGTGATTTCATCATTCTTCTGAGATCTCCGCTAATATATTTCTGATTTTTGCTTTGTTTTCTCTTCTCTGTGATTCAGACCTTTCCCTCTTCGTCTTTCTCAAAATCGTTTTTGAAGGGTTTTGTTAGAGTAGGAAAATGATGATAGTTTATGGGTTAGGGTTTTGGTTTGGCTTTGTTTACGTATATTTGTTCACTGTGTGTTTGGCTTGAACGATTTTGAAGGATTTGTTTATGATGGAAAATGATGATGGAAACTAGGGTTTGGGAGTTGTTCTTGTTGCGGCCACCATTTATGTCCCCCTTTTGAACTATGGCCTTCATTCTTTATATGTTGTGAGCTTAGGGTTTAATGTTGAAATTGTCTTGTGATAACAGGCCTGAGCCATTGCTTTTCGTCTTAGACTTGTGATTTTCTGATATCTGATTTTTCTGATATGTCAACTTTGTTGTACATTGTGACTGCACTTTTGCTATGGTATGCCTATTAAATGTTGGCCTTGTTGCTTTCTTTTTAAAGTAAGATTTTACTTGTTGCTTGCTGGCTTTGTGAATTGTGGTTTTCTGTGATGCTTTTTCAACTGAGTTTGTACTTGTTGCTTGCTGGCTTTGTGAATTTTTTAACTTTACTGTGAATCAAACAAATCTTTTTATTCATTTGTTTGAGATTTGTAGTAAAGGGCTAGGTCTATAATTGTAGCTCTGAATTTTGTTTGAAACACAGTAGTATGAGGCCTTTGATTGTTGCTTTGAAACATGATGTTGGACTTTTAATGAGTTTGCAGTTCTGATTTGTGATTCTTCTTGTTGGGCTTGACAGTGAATTCTTGGTTGGGATGTTTCAGAGAACTGAATTATGAACTTTGTCTATTTGGGCCTTGAACCTATAATTCTGACTTGCTATAACTGGGCTGGTCTTGTGATTTTTTTACTTTGCTATTGGGCTGGAACCGTGAAGAAATTCTGTTTTGAACCTCTTTGAATTTGTCTTTTGTGAACCAAATTTATTTGTGATTTGCAATAGACATAGGCCTATGATTAAATCTACTTTTGCATGAGGCTTTTTAGCACATGAACATGATTGAGAAACACCCCCCCTATATTCTGATTCCTCACTCATACCCTCATGATGAAATTGAAGAGAAAATTTCTTGAAACTTTTCTTTGTTCATCATTCAAGTCTTGATTATTTTACTAACCATTTCCTTCCATGTTCTTGTTTTCATGTGATGATTGATGATGGAAATGGCAAGGAAAGTTGATGATCGATGATGGATAGTTGACAAGGGTGGAAGGAAACCGTGGCTAGCATGAAGGTGGAATCATGTTGAAAGGAAGCTTTGAAGCGTGAAGGCATTTGAAGTCTCGCCTTAGAATCTTATAGGATATATTAGAATGAGTTTTGAAACTCTCTTCATTTTCCTTTGTCTTGTAATTTGAAGTGATTTAGGAACAAAAACTATTCAACCTTGTAGTTATTTTCAAAATGAAATTTGTAATACAAACTTTTGACAAAGTGCTTGTAAAACAAGTTAAATCTTGAATGCAATATTTGAATGATTTTGAGAATAATTTGAATAAAACTTGCCATATTGAATGAATAGAACAAGTCCTTTTGTAATAATTCCTTTAAAACCTCCCTTTGAGAAGTCCAAGAAAACCTTGAATCATACTTCCAAAATAATGACCAAGTGATAAGGAATATTGTGATAAAAATGGATAGAAAGAGGAATATGTAACGTGACGAAGAAATAAACTTCATCAAATTGATTCTAAACTCAAGCTAAAATCAACTTCAAGTTTGTATTTTTTAATAACCACAAAAAGGATTAACTTGAAATTAAAACTTTATTTCAAGTCTTATAAGACCAAAATATCCATAGTTGAGTGACCAACTTATATCAATAGAAAATTTGAATTGTCTGGTTAAGCCAAATGTAGGTCTGCCTTGATCCACAGTAAAGAAAGGTACCTTCATGAACAAGTTAGCTTCAAAATCTTTCTCTTGCATTTCTTTAACCATAGGCCATATGATGTTGAAACATGATCATTGTCCTCAATTTTGACCAAAAGCCCACTTGGTCAACAATTGACTTTTGTTGACTTTTGCTAAGATGATCTAAATCATCAAGATCAAGTAAATGAACTTCAACTAATGCCATCCAAGAATCCATAATCCATATGAGCATGCTTTAGGACATATTTGATTCATAGAGAATCAAGAGCTTGAAAGGGGCCATAATCCTGATTTCTGATTGAATATCTTAGGAGATGGTAACTGAAGATCAAACCCTAATATCTCAAAGATTCTTGAGAAACCCAAAGAGCCAATGATCTTGAAATAAACTCATGAACATGAGATCCCACCAACTTTCCTTGAGAAGATCAATCTCTTGCTTGGTGGATAATCTTGAGCCCATCACAATGTATGAAGTGCATATAATGAAACATAAGCCACTAAAGGTAAATATGAAGAGGGAAAATTTTGGGGTACAACAGCTGCCCCTGTTTAATCTTATTGAACCTGAAGAGTTAGATTGAGATCTTATCCATTCATGAATTGAAGGTAAAAGATGATTGAACACTTAAGTGCCAAGAAATTTACACTCCCTTGTGCAAGAAGTAACATTGTTGGTTGATCATACCGGGAATGGGCTTAAAGATGCCATTTGGAGAGTGACAAAATATTATCGGAGATGAGCTTATAGATGCCATCCTTGATAACTGTTGATAGAAATTAGACTAAGTATAAGCTTGACTTCAACTGGAAGAAGTATCAGAATAAATCTACGCTTGATTTATTCTGAGCCAGGAGAAGTATCTATTGAAAGAAGTCTCAGACTAAAACTTTGGTCGATTTAAACAGAATCAGAAAATGTCTGCATCGTCTTTAACTGGAAAATAATCAGAATAAATCTTTGGTCGATTTAATATGAACCAGAAAAAATGTCTACTGGAAGAAGTATCAGAATGAATCTTTGAGCTAGGAGATTCGAAGACTTGAAGTTGGCATGATAAACTTGAATTATAGACCATTTTGATGATGAACACATAACCAAATATCTATGCCATGTTGTATAATCTTTCTTTGCAGGCCTCTTAACTTGTGAATCTACCTCTAATTAAATGTTTACACAAACTTTTGAGCTAAGATCCAAGTGGTTAAGGCATTATCCAATCCATTTTGCCATTTTGGAAGAAAGGATCATTGCCATTCACATAAAAGCAAGCTTTATACACAATGTCAACTTCTTGAGCCTCTCACTTGCTCCCTCTACACACACTCAACATGTATGCTCAAAAGAAACATGTATACATCTCTTAACCACCCTATGAGCCTTTTTGTACCATTGCATTAGAACCATGTCTTGGCAAGTTGCTTCAAAACCAAGTCTCAAAACCATAACATGCTATCTTGATTTTCTTATTACTTCAAGCTCTCAAACCTTTTCTATATAAATAGAGGCATTATTTTGTAAGAAAAGGCCGAGTTCACAAGCCCTATAACTCTCTCAAACTCCCTGAAATCAGAATTTGCACATAAATCCTCCATTGTTGCAACTTCTGACCTTAAAGTCCAAACACCCAATCCACCTGTGCGTTTTCACTCTAAATCATTCACAAAACTTCTATGACTCTTATAGAGGCTATCCAAATACCTGTTATACCACTGTAACATCATTTTCCTCGTCTTCCATTTTCAAAAATAGAGCCCTGCAACTTGACTTCTCCAGAAGAATCTAGGCACTCTCAATCCAAAGTAAGCATTGCAATAGCTTACTGGGAGTTCAGTGAAGCTATCAAGATCATCACAACATCTCCAGGAGTGCTCAAACTTCAAACACGATTCTCACTTTTGAGGTAAGTTTTCTAAACTTTGAAATTCCTGTACAAGCACCATTAATGTTTGCTTTGTGAATAAAAAATGTAGACATCAATGCCCTGAAGCTAACCATGTGCTTACATTTCATTTATCTTGCCTGAGTGATGAGAATATTGGAACTGAAAATTCTGAGATTTTAGGGTTCAATTTGGTACCAAGATAAATTCATGTTCATATTTGAGTGTTAGTTTAAGTTATTTATATGGTTGGATTCGTGTTAAAAAAACAAGCAACTTTCATGTTTACATTTTAAAAAATGATTGAGAAATGGAAGAGTTGGAAAATTCAAAAATGTTGTTGAAGTTACTGGCGCGAGGAAGAACATGAAGTCATACGCAGAAATTGGTTTGTAATATATTTAATAGTTTTTGTTTTATCTACCGGATGTAACAACCACCCTAGTGGCAAGCGCGCGTATACTAAGTCACTTCTTCTCCCCAAGGGCGAGGGTACGAACCAATGTGAACCCTCATTTTGTAGTTTTGTGATTTATTTTGACTTTGTGATTTCAGACGGCAGGTTTCACATATAAAATCATTCCAGCACATACTTGACAAGCACACGCACACGACCTGGTGGTAAGCTTTTCGGTCAGCAACGTGGAGTTCTTGAGTTCAAACCTTGGCAGGACCAAAACTTATTTTTTATCACTTGTTTTCTTTATTTTTTTAACGAACTTCAACCAATTTTTTAACCAATCAAAACTAACTCTTTTAATATGATTTTTTGTACACTCTTATTTTATCACCTCTATTTTATGAATATAAAAAAATATCACAAAAATATTTTTTATTTCATTATTTTTCAATTAAATCAAAACCATAACTTTTTAGGTTTTTTTTAAAAGGACTTTTGGAGATCTTTTGATTAAATTTTCAACTTTGATCACAAAACTTGATTTCCCCATGATGAATCTTGATCTCACAAGACATTTTAATACTTGTGTAAATATTTTCATAATAAGTTGATCTTTTTAGGGCCTTTCTCAACCAAAAATCACATTAAGAACATGAACTTAATCTCTTTGCACATATAAACATTTTTTTAATTACTTTTCTTATTTTATCTTTATACCTTATTAGAATAATTGTATGGGATGCAACTATTTGGTTTGTAATAAGATCATTAGGATTTATTACTTTCCTCCCCCATTCACAAAATTATCCCCCCCCCCCCCCCATTCCCAAAGCATTGTAATAGTGTAGGACATTTAAATTCCTCAATTTACCACTTTCCTTATTATTGTTAGTAATTAGGGTTTGTATGACAAGACTAAAAGCAAACATAGCAAAACCCTAATTTAAGATAAAATACTTAAATCAAACACACTTTGCACACATGCACTTCTAGGGTAAACCTCACTTGTTGCCTCAAATAAAAAACAGTCATGTCCCTCGAACATGGGATACTTTAGAAAAGACCCTCGAATAAAAGATCGTAGTCCCTCGATGACCCTTCAATGTTGCCTTAGATAAACGATCTTAGTCCCTTACGACAAATTTATAAATCCTCTTACAAGTTGCCTTCTATGACTGTACAATGACCCACGTCTGTCCCTCACATCATTTGATGGGGCTTCCAACTAACTATTAATAGGATAGCACTATCTAAAGGAGGAGGAAAAGAAAAAAGACTTTTTTGAGTAGGTAGACCGCTCGTAATCGCTTGCTCACAAACTAAAACAATTTCCACATTCCACATTTTCAAAACAACTATTCTCAAAACACTTTTCAAAATAAACATTTTGTATGCATTCTAAATGATACGAGAATCATTACAAAATTGCCTTACATTGGCATCTTCAAAACAACATTTCCTTTCAACAAATATTTTCAAAACAAACATTTTGTATACATTCTCAATGATACGAGAATCATTACAAAATTGTCGCACTTAGGCGTTTTCAAAATATTTTCAAACATACACAAACACAAAGCATATTTTCAAAGTGATCAAGCGATTAAGAGCCCATAGATAACTACGGATAAAAAGGGTGCTAACACCTTCCCTTTTCATAACCTACCCCCCTGAACTCAAGAAAATTCTCAAAAGGTCTTTCATGTTCTTGTCACCCTTTCCTTTATTGGATAAAAGAAAAGTCGGTGGCGACTCTTGATATCTACAACATTTGCGATAAAACACAAAACACCAAGTCAGTTCTCCAACCTGTTACAGTATGCATATGATGATGAGAAATTAGCCAATTAAGGTTAGAATGAAGAGGGGAAATTTTGGGGTACAACAGCTGACAACCCCTATTCAATCCTCTTAAACCTGATAAGTGATAAAAAGTGACAACTTTCGAGCGTTCATGGTGGAAGAGGATTGAATACTAAAAGAACCCAAAAATTTGTGTTCTGGGCATAAAAAAGGCGTAACACACTGGTAACTGTATTCTGGAATGGTATTTACAATCTGGATAGTTTGCTGGTATTGAGGATAAATCAGAGAAACCTAGGAACGACCTAGATTTTTCAGCGGGTTCCATTAGAAATTGGATTCAACACATAAAACGTTGGCGGAATGCTGGGGGACCAAGGAAAAAGGTAGCGATTAGTGAACTCGGCCATAAGAGTACTTTGTAGGTCATGTCGGGAAAGAACCAGTATGCCAACAACTGAAAATAATAGAGACTTAACTCGAGATAGGTTTAGTGAAAGCTACATGTTAAAGATAACGACAAAACTTGTATCTGACAGATAACACCAAAAAAAACTGGTCTCGATCACCATAGCCCATTGGCAGGCTATTGGAACGCTAGTGGGGATCAAGGAAGGTAATGAGTTGCAACCTCGACCTTAAAGTGAGTACTATAGAGTGTGCCATAAACAAACTGGTACACAAACAAAGTGAAGAGTAGCGAACTCGACCCAACAGTACTTGATAGGACAAAAAATGGAATTGGGTCCTATAGGAAGGTGTCAAAAAGTACGTGTTTTCAAAAGACACCTGCGGGTATCAACAAAGGATTTACAAACGATTTATAGATGATCTGAGGTTACCAAGGTGTAGAAAAGAGACGTATAACGAGTGGAGGACTCAACTTAAAAGGGGGTTAGGGATAGACTAACCCATCATTAAGACTTTAAAAATGAGCAGCAGACTCAACTCTAGACGACTAGAGGTAGAAACTAGGATGAGTACCAGGATAAAACTGGATTTCACGCATAAGGGGTTCGATCACCATATCCCATCGGCATGTTATAAGAACGCTGGTGGAAATTGAAACAAGGTAATGATTGCCGCCCTCGACCTAAAGGAGGTGACACAGCTCCAAAGGAATACCAGGGATAGAACTAGATTCCAAAAGGTATAATAACAACATTGGCGATCTAAGAATGAGTAATAGAAGCCAGAACGAAATTGTTCTAGGAAGAAACTGGGCCTTAGTTGAAAATGACGACAAACATTGATCAATCTAACGGTAATATCCAAGGGGTACTTACAGGGATGATAATTTGGGATACCGAGAATATAGTAACCTCGCCGGAGAATATTTCAAAAAAAATTGTAATTCTGCTAGGGAGAAGGAAAATAACCATGGCTTATGTTTTGATGCATGTTTGAATTATTTTTCTATGGAACATTGCTCCAAAGTGAATGGAAACAATACACTTTGAGGATGCAATGTGATGACGCGTGATTTTTCTTAAAAAGATACAAGGGATTTCTGGAGGGGAACCCTTGAGAAGCTGAAACTCTTTCAGGAGTAACTGATTGAGTAATCGGTGAATACGGGCTACAAGCTCTGAATGAATTTATAAAAATAAATTTCAAGCTCGATGGAGAAGATCAGATCTAGACTTCTGAGGTGATACACCATTGGAGGTTGGGCATTGTTGGGGAGACACCAATAGATAATGGGCCTGCTGGGAATTAATATTCACCTATGTTTGTAAGTAATTTGTCAACCTCTCGCTGGGGATGATAAGAACTGCATTGTTGGGGAATAATCATCCTTTCCCCGGGGATGACAATAATCTATATTGCGGGGGATATGAGAATCCATGCTAGAGATAATAGAATCTTAAGGGTAGGACTCTTGCTGAATACGAGATAACCTTCACATAATAGGCCCAACTATGGATTTTATCAATGACATTCGGTAAAAACGGGCTCTGTCGCATCCTCAGGTTGGAAACCAACGTAACGTACTCCACTGGGGACATGACATTTAGCAACAACCAGGATTAAAATCTATTGGGGATAAGGGAGGATCCTTTCATGAGGAGTTTCTGGCTCCACTGGAGAAGTGTGAACTTCTGAATAAATGACCTCATGAAGGTCACTCTGTCGGGGAGATAAAATCTAGAGTAATAAATTTATGATATTATAGCTTTATTGGGATCCTGAGCAAGAGGTCTCAGATAGGCAAATCTACTAGTAAAACTGAATGAGATCTCAATATTCTCTCTCTTTTGGGGAATAAGGTGTGTGGAAAGAAACCTTAAGATAAGGCGCCTTTTTCTGAGATCCCGAGCGAGAGATCTCGGAGAGGCAACTCCATCGGGGAAAGGAGAAACCTTGATCAAGAGATCTTCATAAGGCAACCTTGTTGGGTCAATGAGAGATCTGGGGCACGAGCTCTTCATAAACAACCTCTTATTAAAGGTGAGATGACCCTCACATGACTCTGTAGGGAAAACAAAAACGATCTCAAACTGACTCGACTGGTGGAAGAGAAAAGAGTTTCACTACAAAGAATTTTAAACCAGGCTTCGGTTGGGAAGCAGAAAGAATCTTCGAACGAGAAATCTTCATGCACTGACTTTGCCAGGGAATAAGAGGAAATTTCAACTCGAACCATGTGCTAGCTAAAGAAGCTCTATTTTAGGGGGTAGACATTCTCTCAATGAATGCAATTTGATACTCACTTCTACCGATGAAATGATATCCTCAAAATGGGTATGACTATGTACCAACGTACGCTGAGGAATGGAGATCCTCTCGATAAATGCAACCGAGCAATATCATTAGCCACGACTCAACAAATAGGTGTTCTCGGATTCACAATGCTTGAATATGGAAATTTCCAATGTTGTTGGGAAATATTATCTGAATGCTTCTGGATCAATCACACCCTCTGCTTAGGGGCCTCCGTGGGGAAATAGAGATTCTATCTCTTAACCATGACTTTCTATCAAAGGATTTCCTGTTTAAAGATGTTGGGAGAAGAAAACTTTGCAAATCAGTCGCCCTTTCTGCTTGAGGAGACTCACTGGGGAGACGTACAACTTGCAGTGATAATGTGGATAAGACCCATACTTAGGATATTGTACTCATTTTGAAAGTCATGAATCTGGTATTGACAAAATTTACTCGTAATCGCGAGCAAACGACAGTTCCTGCGAAACTAATCATTAATCATGCCAGGTATAATATGACGACCATATCTATTAACCAAGGTGGAAACAAGTTAAGAGCAATATCTTGGACTTGTTTATCAAGTTTGTGCAAAGCCATCAAACTTTCATGTGAAAATGTTTATAAAAAAATATCAGACGTTTTTGTAAACGAAACAGTAAAAGAAAATTATAAGCACATTTTTCAGACAAAAAGAAATATTTTATTGATTGACATTGGCCTTTAAATAGCCATTTACATCGGGAAGAAATTCCTAGAAAGAGGTAATTGCAAAACAAAACAAATAGATTGTTTTACAAATGGCAATGTGGAAACGGATATCCATCAGTTTCTGATTCTGCTATATCTCTTATGACCTTGAAGCTCTCATCCCCTTACTTTTTGAAGAAGAATACTTGGACTGATTCCTACCCTTACCAAGTGACCAAAAGTAGTAGATGAAATTGTGTAATCTGGGATCCGATGTTGGATGTAGTCATTCGCTTTAAATCCCTAACTTCTGCATGGATCGCCTTTTCAGTTTTTTGATCCACCGGGATACCCTTTTTTGCCTAAGCCACCCTTTTCGAGTTTTCATCTTAGCGGGTGTACTTATTCTTTTAATTCTTTTTTACTTCTTTTTTATCCCTAATTTTTTCCTGAACCTTTTATTCATTTTTTATGGTTTGTCGGGATGCCCTTTTTTCCTGAGCCAATCAACTCGGCGGGTCTTTTCATATGAAGTATTTTTTGACTATATCCTCATTCATAGGGAGCGGGAAATATTCACCGTCCATGGTCGCGAGCATCATAACTCCATCGGAGAAAACTTTCTTAACAACAAATGGTCCTTCATAGGTCGGAGTCCATTTGCCCCTGGTACCACCCGAGGAAGAACTATCCTCTTTAACACAAGATCACATGGTTTGTAATACTGATGCTGCACCCTCTTGTAAAATTCTTTTCTCATTCTCTTTTGGTACACCTGACCATGACACACAGTCATTAGTCTTTTGTCATCGATGAGGTTCAAATGATCCAGCCAATTCTGTACTCACTCATCTTCATCAAGCTCAGCATCTCTCATGATCCTTCGAGAGGGAATCTCAACTTCCACAGGAAAAACTGCTTCCATCCCATAAACAAACGAGTAATGGGTTGCTCCAATAGAAGTGTGCATTGTAGTATGGTATCCATGCAAAGCAAAAGGTATCATTTCGTGCCAATCCATGCATGTCACCACCATCTTTTGCACAATCTTCTTCATATTCTTATTGGAAGCCTCGACAACACCATTCATCTTCGGGCGATACAGAGAAGAATTGTGATGTTTAATCTTGAAGGACTCACAAAGCTTCATGATCGTCTTGCTATTGAGATTACATCCATTATCAGTGATGATATTTTCAGAAATCCCATAACGGCAGATGATATTATGCTTTATAAAACGAGCAATCACTTTCTTGGTGACGTTTGCATATGACGCAACTTCGACCCACTTGGTGAAGTAGTCAATGGCAACCAGGATGAAATGATGCCCATTGGAAGCAGTTTGCTCAATGCGACCGATCATATCAATGCCCCACATTGTGAAGGGCCAGGAAGAAGTTAAGACATTCAGAGGCAAGGACGGTACATGCATCTTGTCTGTATAAATCTAGCATTTCTAACAATTCTTGCATGGTTATAACAATCAATTTCCATGGTGGACTAATAGTAACTAGCTCGTAATATCTTTTTGGCCATGGTATGCCCACTGGAGTGAGTTCCAAACAAATCCTCATGCATTTCCTCAATAAGTTTGGCTACTTTATTCTTGTCAACACATCTGAGCAACAAAGCATCGGGATGCCTCTTGTATAATACACCACCATTGAGGAAGAACTTGGGTGGAAATCTTCTTAGAAATTTATTGCCTGTGATAGATGCCTCTTTGGGGTACTCATGAGTCTCAAGGAACCTTTTGATATCGCAATATCATGGTTTACCGTCTGACACGACCTCTGTTTCATAGCAAAATGTTGGCTCGTCAATCTCATAATGGTAATTGAGGGTGCTTCATTAGCCTAATTGACCTTGAAAATGGATGCTAGAGTGGCTAATGCATCAACTAGATTGTTCTCTTCCCTTGAAATATGTTCAAACTGTTAGAACAAAGTTTGGTTCTACATTTGTGTAAGAGTTTTGATGATAACAAACACATGATATATATATATATATATATATATATATATATATATATATATATATATATATATATATATATATATATATATATATATATATATATATATATATATATATATAAAGAACATATATGCTCTCTAATAAAGTACTTTAATATGCAGAGAAGTTTTGGTGTAAGAAGCATAAAGATGAGAAAAGATCTACTAGAACATAATAGAAGTTCTGATGGAAGAAGCATAGAAGATCTGCTAGAACATGTCGAAGTTCTGATGTAAGAAGATGAGAGAGTTTCGTTTTGAAGATCTGTTCTGACAAAACATACTTAGAACAAATCTGTGTAATACGCTAAATGAAGAAGTTCTATGTTACAACTTCTGAATGCACCAACACTGTGAAACAAGAGCTTTGATATTATAATGTGTAAAGTTTTGGAAATAAAAAAGAGTCTCAACGGTAACATTCATCTTCTGATGTGAGCATGTTCTGGAGCGTTAGATTTTATTAATGGAAAATCAAACGTAACGATTGAATCAAGACAGGATCTTCACTTTTGGAAAGAACATTAACTACACTTCATCAACCTTCCAAAAGCATCTTCTTATGTCTTTCATGTATTGCCTATTTAAAGAAGACGTGAAGAAGATATTAAATGATGACTGCGCACGAAAAAGATAAATATTTACCCAGTTCTACCTTGTGCTCTTCAACTGTGTAATACATCACTTTAGTGATATTGTTTTTGTTAGAAAACATATTTGTACACGCCTTTCAATATTGTATTTTATAATTCCTTGAGAAAACCGAGTTGTGGTTTAAACTCAAGAAGACTTTTACGATTGTCATAGTAGTTGTGTAATCAAGTTTGATTAGTGGACTAAGACCTCGCTTGAGAGAGGCGAAATCACCTTGGCGGGTGGACTGGAGTAGTTTAAGTTCAAACGAACTAGGATAACCAACGTGTTCTTTTCTTTAAGTTTTAAAAACCCTAATTCAAACCCCTTTCTTGTGTTTTTCAATTATTCAATTGGTATCAGAGCGCCTGGTTTTGAGTACAAGCACTTAACCATGTCAAAAAAAGATCCAAGCTAGAAAAACACTATGGTGGGACCAAGTCAGAACATCAATAATGATTATCATGATGAGAAAGACGAAATCAGCTGCAGACCCCCAATATTTGACAGTGAAAAGTTTGATTACTAGAAAGACAGAATCAGGAGTTTCTTTCTAGATCATGATGTTGATCTATGGGGTATGGTGACTGATGGCTATATTCATCCTAGTGATGAAAACAGTCAGAAGATTGATTGTAAAAGAATGAAAGATCATCAAAAGAGAGAATTCAGAAATCATCACAAGGCCAGAACTATTCTCTTGAGTGCTATCTCATGCACAGAGTATGAGAAGATCACAAACAGAGAATCAGCAAAAGACATGTTTGACTCCTTGAGAATGACGCATGAAGGCAACACGCAAGTCAAAGAAACCAAAGCTCTTGCGCTCATTCAGAAGTATGAAGCCTTCAAAATGGAAGAAGATGAAACCATTGAAACAATGTTCTCAAGATTTTATGTTCGGATTGTTGGGTTAAAAGTTCTGGATAAAGGGTACTCAACTGCTGATCATGTAAAGAAGATCATCAGAAGTTTACCCAAGAAATGGAGACCCGTGGTCACAGCTCTTAAACCGGGCAAAGATCTTAACAAAATCTCTCTCTAAGAACTTGTCAGCTCCCTGAGAAGTCATGAGATAGAGTTAGAAGAAGATGAGCCCTAGAAGCAAGGTAAGTCTTTCGCTCTTAAATACAATAAAAAATATGAAACTAAAGCTTTTCAGGCAGAAGAAGAATGTTCTGGAGGATATGCATCAGAAGAAGACGAATTATCTCTTCTCTCCAGAAGGGTACAATAATTATGGAAACACAGACAAAATTTCAGAAATCCCAGAAGATCAAATAGTCATTCTGAATCAAACTCTGGGTACAAAAAGTCTAGAAGAAAAGACATCATCTGCTACAAATGCAACAAAGCAGGCCATTACAAAAGCGATTATCCAAATCTACAAAAAGAAATGCCTAAAAATAAGTTCTCCAAAGATAAGAAGAAAAGTCTTATGGCAACGTGGGATAACTCAGAATCTTATGAAGCTAAAACAGAATCAGAAGATGAACGAGCCAATATAGCCCAAATGGCCAACTTATCATATGACTCTGGATCATCTGAATCAGAATAAGACTCAGAGGTAGAAGAGGTATTCTCTAACTTTTCTAGATCTTAATTAGAAGAAATTCTGTCAGAAATTATTGAAGGATATCAGCAACTTCGAGTCATAAACAAGAACCTGAAAAAGAATCTAGTTTATAACTCTGAAGAAACTAAGAAAATGAGGTCAGAAAACTCTGAGCTGAAAGAAACAATTTCTAAAACAGAAAATAATTTACAAAAAGCTGAGAAAGAAACTGTCTCATAAGTTCCTAGTAACTCTGATACGATCATAAAGGAATATGATCATAGATTTCAAATATTTCTTGCTAAAAACATAAATAGAATCAAGATGGCTTCAATGATCTATGGAGTTAGCAGAAATGGCAGAAAAGGAAGATACAAGGGTAAAGTATCTCAACATAAGAAAGTTAAGGATATGGTCATAAAACACACACCTCTTTATTCTCACTACACCTATGGGCATACACATGATAGTAAGGCGTTTTCTGCTAAACCAAAATTCAAACAGAATTTTGGAAACACTAACAATCATGGACTCAAAAAGATATGGGTACCAAAGGATAAAATCATCTATGTTGTAGATATTTTTAACAGCAAGGTTGAAACACCAGTTTTAAAAACTAGACTCTGGATGCTCTCTACACATGACGGGAAGAAAGCATATATTCCAAAGCCTGAAATTTAAATCTGGAGGATTCGCAGGTTTCAGAGGCAATCAGAAAGGAAAGATTATTGGCTCTGGAACTATTGGTTACAGTAATGAGGACACAACATCAGAAGAATCTCAATCAAATACAGAAGATGATGTCACAAACATTACAGAAACATCTGAAGATCCCATCCAGAAAAGACAACTCAGAAGATTTGAAAATTGATTTGCTTCTTCTTGTTGCTTCATCTTAATCTTCTATTTTTCCGGTGTTATTCCTACTTTTTTATTCTTCACAAAAAGGGGAGAATGTACGATATTTTGACTCCTTCTCAAAGCTCTGATAAAAAATCTTCAAGGAAGTATTTTTTCTTCATCTGAGTATCCAACTCAGGGGGAGACTTTTATGCTTTATGTTCTTTAAGTCTTCTATCAAAATATAAAAATTTTTGTCATCATCAAAAATGGGGAGATTGTTAGAACATAGTTTGGTTCTACAATCCTGTAAGAGTTTTGATGATAACAAACAGATGATATATATATATATATATATATATATATATATATATATATATATATATATATATATATATATATATATATATATATATATATATATATATAAAGAACATATATGCTCTCTAATAAAGTATTTTAATATGTAGAGAAGTTCTGATGTAAGAAGCATAGAAGATGAGAAAAGATCTACTAGAACATAATAGAAGTTCTGATGGAAGAAGCCTAGAAGATCTGCTAGAACATCTGGAAGTTCTGATGTAAGAAGATGAGAGAGTTTCGTTTTGAAGATCTGTTCGGACACAACATACTTAGAAACAAATATGTGTAATATGCTAAATGAAGAAGTTCTATGTTACAACTTCTGAATGCACCAACGCTGTGAAACAAGAACTTTGATATTCGGATGTGTAAAGTTCTGGAAAGAAAAAAGAGTCTCAACGGTAACATTCATCTTCTGATGTGAGCATGTTCTGAAGCGTTACATTTTATTAATGGCAAATCAAAAGTAACGGTTGAATCAAGACAAGATCTTCACTTTTGGAAAGAACATTAACTACACTTCATCAATCTTCCAAAAGCATCTTCTTATGTCTTTCATGAATTGCCTATTTAAAGAAGACATGAAGAAGATATCAAATGATGATTGCGCATGAAAAAGAGAAGTATTTACGCATTTCTACCTTATGCTCTTCAATTATGTAATACATCACTTTAGTGATATTGTTTTTGTTAGAAAACATATTTGTACACGCCTTTCAATATTGTATTTTGTAATTCCTTGAGAAAATCGGGCTGTGGTTTAAACTCAAGAAGACTTTGACGGTCGTCATAGTAGATGTGTAATCAAGTTTGATTAGCGGATTAAGACCTCTCTTGAGAAAGGAGAAATCACCTTGGCAGGTGGACTGGAGTCGTTTGAGTTCAAACGAACCAGGATAACCAACGTGTTATTTTCTTTAAGTTTTAAAAACCCCAATCCAAACCCATCATTCTTGTGTTTTTCAATTCTTCACAAACGTGACCTCTTCTAAGTATGGAATCAACTTTATCACATGTTCATGACAGGGAATCAAATTCTGGTGGCGAGTTTCCCCATCTCCATTAATTTGGCTAATAACAAGATTGGAATCCCCATAGACTTTTAAGTGTCTGATTCAAAAATCAATCGCAGCTTAAGGCCTTATACACAAGCTTCATATTCGGCCATATTGTTGGTGCAGTCAAAATAGATTCTGGCTATGAAGGGAACATGAAAACCCGCAGGGGAAGTAATGACAACATCAATACCATTTCCCAAAGTATTTGAGGAACCATCGAACACGAGCGTCCATAGAGATCCTGGTTCGGGTCCTTCATCTGGGCCAAGAATGTAGTAATCCCTGATATACATGATGTCTTCATCCAGAAATTCAAATTTCATGGGTTCATAGTCATCCATGGGTTGATGAGTAAGATAGTCAGCTAACACACTACCCTTGATTGCTTTTTGTATAGTGTATTGGATATCATATTAAGTCAGTATCATATGCCAACAGGCTACCCTACCTGTGAGGGTTGGCTTCTCAAAAATGTACTTGATATGATCTATCTTGGATATCAAGTAAGTAGTATGCATCAGCATATATTGTCTTAGGCGTTTGGCAGCCCATGCAAGTGCACAACAAGTTTTTTCAAGCAGAGAGTACCTCGATTCACAATCTGTGAACTTCTTACTCAAGTAATAAATTGCATGTTCTTTCTTTCCAGACTCGTCATGTTGACCAAGAACACAACCCATGAAATTTTCCAGCACTCAAAAGTACATGATTAATGGCTTTTCCTCCACATGAGGCATGAGGATCGGAGGTTCCTGCAAATATTCTTTTATTTTGTCAAATGCTTTTTGACAGCTTTCATTCCACCTGACCACTTGATCTTTCTTTAGCAGTTTAAACAATGGTTCACACGTGGCTGTGAGATGAGAGATAAATCTAGAAATGTAGTTCAATCTCCCTAGAAAACCACAGACTTCTTTTTATGTTTCCGGTTTAGGCATTTCTTGTATTTCTTTTACTTTAGCAGGATCAACCTCGATACCTTTATCGCTTACAATAAATCCAAAAATCTTGCCATATCTCACCCCGAAGGTGCATTTGTTCAAATTCAACCTCAGACGGAATTTCCTCAACATGTCAAATAGTTTCTACAGATGAACCAGGTGCTCTTATTTAGTATGTGACTTTCCAATCATATCATCCACATAGACTTTGATCTCTTTGTGAATCATATCATGAAAAAGAGTTAGCATGGCATGCTGATACGCTGCCCCAACATTTTTCAACTCAAACGGAATCACCTTGTAGCAGAAGGTTCCTCATGGTGTGATAAACGTTGTCTTTTCCATGTCTTCTGGCACCATCTTTATCTGATTGTAGCCAGAAAAATCATCCATGAAGGAGAACACTTTTAATTCTGCAATATTGTTAACCAGAATATCAATGTAGGGAAGAAGGAAATCTTCTTTAGGTTGCTCAGTTCAAGTCCCTATAGTCGACACACATCCTGACTTTTCCATCCTTCTTAGGCATTGGCATGATATTAGCAATCCATAGAGGATAGTTGACAACTTTCAAGAAATTGGCATCCAACTTCTTCTGGACCTCTTCTTTGATTTTCTTAGACATATCAGGCTGAGTTCTTTGGAGCTTTTGCTTAACGGGAGGACAACCTTCTTTGAGAGGTAGACAGTGTATCAAAATATTGGTATCCAACCCTGGCATGTCTTCGTAAGACCAAGCAAAAATACTGGAATATTCTCGAAGCAGCTCTATTAGTCTGGCCTTTACACTTTCTTCCAGATTAGCTCCTATCTTGACTTCTCTTGTTTTTTCCTCAATTTTGAGATTCAAAACCTCTATCGACTCTTGATGTAGCTGTATAACTTTCTCTTCTTGCTTCAACAATCTTGTCAACTCTTTCGGTAGTTAACAATCCTCATACCCTTCCACTTCGACTTGGTAGATCGGATTATCGAAGTCATAGTGAGCGATAGCATAATCGTTATCAATGGAATCCATGGTGGAGTTATATCTGCATGAGTTTTTTATTTTAGGGATAATGTGTAAAATAAAATAAAAACATTCCCATTTAAAGAAAATAAAAATGGAAAGAAAAGGAACTGAATATTTATATGAAAAAACGTCCTTTATTTATGATAAACTTTTGAAAATGTAAACATGGTGGCTCTACACAATGACCCACTACACCTTGGGTAGAGCATAGGAATTATGACATGATAAGAAAGAAATCAAGAAAATTACCCTTGAGCGCTCGTAACTTGAATAACGTCCACATAGGTCCAGTTATTGAGATCTTGGCCTGGAACACTTGGTCTTATCCAATCATCAATATTGTAAGCAACATCTCCATCATCACCAACGTTGTTGGTGTGCCCCTCTTGGGTCGTATCAGCACGAGAAAACTTCATAGGAGTTGATAAGCTTGGAGCTTTCAGAGTCGTACTCTGTTGACCTGGATTGAAACCCCAAACCAAATTTGTCAAACTTCAGAATCACATCCACCATCTAAACCCAAATTTTGGGGTGACTAGTTTCTATCACGGCTTTTGTATCTTTGAGGGAAGACATAGAAGTTCCAGGTTTCTTTTTCGGCATTGATATAAGAATGTTGACTGTCTACACTGTTTCGAACGCCTGGAAGGGAGTTTCATGAACCTCCCCCTCAATCTCAACATACCGGAAGGAAGTCAGATGACTCACAATGTATTCCTCTTCACCACAGACTGTTACCACTTTGCCATCAATGGGATACTTGAGTTTCTGATGGAATGTGGAGGTAACTGCCCCAGCTCTGTGAATCCATGGACGCCCTAGCAGGAAACAGTAGGTCGGCTGTATATCCATTATGAAGAATGTGGTTGTGAAAATTTTGGGACCAACCTTGATGGGTAGGTCCGTTTCTCCAAATACAGATCTCTGGGACCCATCAAATGTTTTCACCACCAGGTCACTGGGATGTAACTCAATGACAGAGTAGTCAATATTCATAAGAGCAGATTTTGGCAGAACATTTAAAAAAGAACCAATACCCACCAACACCGAGATAAAACGATGCCTTTACACTCTATAGAGATGTGAAACGCCTTGTTATGATTATTTCCCTTTGTGAGAAGATCGAAGTTCGTAAAGCCTAATCCATTTCCAGCATAAATATTAGCACATACCATTTCAAACTGATTCACTATTATTTCTTGTGGCACAAACGTATTCTTCAATAGTTTCATCAGAGCATTCCTGTGAGGTTCAGAGTATATTAGCAAAGATAAGATTGATATCTTAGATGATGTACGACTGAGATAATCTATCACGTTGTAATCACTTCTTTTGATTATTCTCATAACTTCTTCAACTTCGTCAAGAGCTGAAGAATTTCCAGGAACCACAATAAGTTTGGGCACATTAGCCTGCAAAACTTTCTGATTATCGGTCATTATCTGTTTACCATTGGCTCTTGACAAGGAATCAATAGTGTCTTGCACATTCTGACCAAACATTCTCCCACTTCTTGTCATCCGACCCTCAGCGGAGAAGTTATTAACATTCGCACTGTCATCTTTGACAAGTTTCTCTTCTGGAGGATTTTCTCCTTTCTTTACTCCATGATAGTAAACATCGGCACCATAATGCCATGGAACAACTTTCTCGCTGATGTATGGCATAGGACCAGGTACTGTAATCACCAAAGGAGTTCTCTTAGAAGAAGTTGGAATAGGTGCTGAAGTATAGGGAATAGAGATCACAACAACATCTCTTTCAGTAACCTTCCTACATCTTGAAATCATGTCGAATTGTAGGGTACCATCATCAATCAACAATTGAACACCAGCCCTCAAATTGTCACAGTCCTTTGGTTGTTCTCTGCATTTGTAACAATCTAGATCACAACCTAGGAAAACGGAATTATCAATCAAGTACCTTTTCATAAACAATAGTGGAGTAGTCACCCGATCTACCTCCATAACCAGATTCAAAAATCACCGTTCTCATCAATAGCATTCACCTCATCCACCCCATGTGGATGCATTGGGCGTTGCACTACATTCGGTTTGTTAACATGAGTGAACTCAATTGCCTTAGGATCCAACTGATCTTTCATCTTATTTTTCAAGGCAAAATTTTTTTCGATATTGTGGCCCACGCCACCAGAATGAAATTCGCACGTGGCATTGGCGTCATAGTTAACTGGGAGCCTTTCAGAAGGTGCCAACATATTTCTCAGGGTAACCAATTTCAACGTAAGAAAATGCTGAAGGGCCTCTACATAGCTTACGGGAAAAGGATTGAAACTTCTTGGTTGTCTTTGTTGTTGATTATTATTGTCCTGACGAGGAGCAGTCTATTGTCTTTACTGCTGAGGAACATTGATAGGGATGGAGACAACGTTTACTTGCTGAGGCTGCTAATTTCTACCTCTTCCCTTCTGGGAGTAGACAACACTTGTATTGCCTTATTTCTTCTTGGGATAAGCAACAAATGGTCTTTTGTTACTTTCGCTTGAAGAACTACCAGAGCTCCCGGTCTAAAATCTGCCCAACTTTAAGCCGACTTCAATTATTTCCCCTGCCATCACCAACTCATAAAATCCAGAAGAAGTACCGCCAATCATTTGATCATAGTAAGATCCTTGTAATGTGTCCATGAACATATCAATAAGCTCTCACTCCATTAATGGAGGTTGAACTCTCGCAGCCAATTTTCACCACTTCTGGGCATATTCTTTGAAGGATTCATTTTGACATTGTTCCAAACTCTACAATTGAGTATGATTTGGTGCCATATATATATATATTGTACTGATAATACTTGAAGAAAGCTTCAGCCAAATCCCTCCAGCTTCGGATGCAAGACATCTCTAATTTCATATACCACTCTAAGGATGCCCTAGCTAGGCTATCCTGAAAGTAGTTAATCAGCAAACCTACATCTTCGGTGTGAACTGAAATTTTACGGTAGTATGTCGTGGCATGAGTCTTTGGACACGTAAACCCATTGTATTTTTCGAGAACAGGGTGTTTGAATTTAAGAGGAACCCTCACCCCTGGTACCAAACCTAGATCATTTGCATCCATCCCAAGGACACCCTTCCCTTCAATAGATTTCAAGCGCTCTTCCAGCATGTGATACTTGTTGTCCTCAGCATGAAAACCTGGTTCGGAATTGTGCACATGATATTATTCCTCATTGTTATCATGAACAAACTCTGACATCTGATAATTTCTCCTACCCTAATGACCCTCTCTTTCAGCAAGGAGATGAGAGTCGGGTGGTAGAGGAAAGCGACTGTGGTTGTCATGCATGCGCCGCTGATGAAACGGGTTATAGCGGTTTGGGTGAGGCTTCCCCTGCACATTTTCATGATAGTTGTTGCCAAGCATGACAGAAACATCTTCGTACAAACCCTAATTTCCAGTATCATCATGGTTCCTTCGAGTATTTTCGACAAGAGCCATAAGCTCGTTCTTCCTTCTGTTAACATTAGTAATGACCTCTATAAACTGGGTCATCTGATTGGCCATTTGGGGCATTACTTCCGCTTGTTCTTCCTATACTTGTTCCACCTTACGTGGTAGGTTGCTTCTGGTAGAATAATGGTGAGTAGTCGTCTTGTAGAATTCTACTAAGAAAACGCATAGCCAAAAGATAAGAATTATGATCTGAATAAACCTGTAATCCATGATATGAATGATATGCATGATCTGTTAGTCATTTCTAGAGTATTCAAGAGTATTTTCATCCATCTGGAATAACAAGCAACATGATAAGAGAAACAAGCAATAATCAAATAGGAGATATAGAAAACAACCTCTTTTCATTCAATAATATACTTCATATCATAAGAGTTCATACAAAATAGTAGTCATCATAGCACATCATGATAAATAAAGACCTCGACCAACAAGCCTGGCGGTGATCATACAATCAAGGGAAAAGAAACAATCATATAGGAGGATCCCTCATCTCTGTATAATACAAGGGTTATTCTTGATTGAATTATTCAACACTCCAGTCTTTGGTTTCTTTGATCAACTCTTTGGTCTTCTCCCAATATTTCCCTCTTGCAAAACTCTCAATAACAACTTCCTTTTTTTACAAATACGCCTGGAGATACTGACATTGCTCAAACAGCTTTTCGCATTCATGGCACTCAGGAAGTGGAACTAGTACTGGAGTGTTTTTCACCTCTCCCAACTGGGCTTGGAAATTATCTTTGTCCAACCTGGCACTCTTGAGTTGCCTTTATAGCTCTTTGATCTTCTCTTACTTGGTTTCAGATGTTCGAAGCTTCACAAATTCTCGTCACTTCTTCTCAGCATTTTCAACAACCTTCTTATAGTCTTCAATAGGAACAAAGGCATAATCCTTTACCCCTGGTCTCTTTTTGGCTTTCTTGACTTCAGAAATCCCCTCGTTGACCCTCTTGATTTTGTTAACCAAGTCCAACTTATCTGCTTTGGCTTCATAAAGCTTCACTCTTAACTTGTGATCTTTCTGGAGAAGTTCTATGTTTTCAACTTGGACTTGCTTATACTCTTCAGTAGGAACAGATTCGGACATAACAATAGGTGGTTGTTCACACAACGAATCCTCCCTTTGAAAAGGAAAAAGAATGGTTCCCACTCTCTCTTTGATCCACTTGACATAAGTAGCTCTGGCAACAACCACCTTCTTCCATATGGAGTCTCTGTATCTTTTGTTAATCTTTTTCCAAGCATTCTCTATTGTTCGCAACAACTCTGGATTCTCTGCCTTCCCAAAATATATAGTTTTGGCAACTTTTATATCTTTGGGTCGATCATTCAAGGCATATCCCAATTTCTAGAAATCTAAAACAAGATTATAGTTGATACACCCATGTGTTCCTATGAGAGGAACATTGGGGAATTCCCCAAAGCTGGTGATGATACCCGGACCTTTGTCTGAGACATAGTACTATCTAATGTCATAGGAAGTAAGTGCAACAAGTATCGTTGACCAAGGAAGAGAGTTCTTAGTATCCATAAACGTCCCTTTCGTAGGAAGATGAAGCATGAACCATATATACAGCATAGGTAAATAGATGTTTACAATCCCCTTCTTCTTATGCCTCGAGTGGATGATATAATAGGTGTCTTCTAATAGTGTCGACATAGGATTCTTGGTCATGAAGACACATATAACAGCTAGATCCATAAACTCATTCTTATTTGGAAAAAGAACAACACGATAGATCATGACAGCTATCAGTGGGTTGAAAGCAACCCAGTTTCCTTTATTAACCACCTCTTGAGCTTTTATTTCCAAGAATGCCAAGGAGAAACCATAAGCATCATCATTCAGTTTCTAGTTATCTTTCACTTCCTTCAAGCTAAAATAAAGAGCACCAGCGATGAGTTCCTCTCTTATCTTCTCAGGCGTACAGATAAAAAGTATGATGTCACTGATCTTTAAATGGAAGAGATATGTGTACTCCTATAGAATGGGAGCCAATTGGTAATCCTAAAATGTAAAACATCTCAAACCAGGATCGTAGGATTGTAAGAGGGTGACCAGAGCTTTCTGATCAACTATGATATCGAGTAACCGTAAAAGACTGTCGTAATTGTTAATGAACTTCTTCAGGTTGTCACCGAGTAGCTGAGTGTTAAACCTATTCAAAAGTGATACTCTGATACTAGAAAACTGGTAGCCATGGGTAGGTCTTATAGCTTCTTTGCCATTATCAGTGTTGTTATCCATCTTTGGTGAAGATAATAACTCTTGTGGTACCCTGGAATGAACATGCATATGCTGGTTAGATAACATACATATTTTCATTTTTTTGTGCAAAAATTATATGATGCAGCATGATGGGATCAAAGCTTCCGCAATACTGGATGGTTGCTAAACTGCCGAAATAAACGCCTACCACAAGGTGAGAAGTCCGGAACAAAAACCAAGAGAACATATAGTCACCAACAGGAACAAAGTAACCAACAGAACCAAAAGTCACCATCGGTACCTGCAATATCAAACCCTCCCCACTCACGGGTGTAGTCTAGGTCAGAGTAAGGCAAAAGTTAATCAGATTCGTGAGTCCGCGTGAAAGTACTATCCTCGTACAACATATGAGGTGATGATATCAACCTATTTGAACCTCGTCTGTAAGTGGCTCTCATAATCAGACTCAATAGAGCATACGCTTATCATCCGTCATGACTCTCCACTCTAATCATATGTGTTCCTAGTGGTATACAACTCTGGCCTATGTATGGAGCCTTTTACCTCAGTATCACCCGCCCACCAAGGAAATACACACATTCTAGCATATCCAGTATATAGGAATATAAGAAAAATACCATGAATATGTAATGCACAAAAGCATGTAAATGGAAGCAGTAAAGAAATAAGCAATCAAACACCCAAAGACACGCAAGAAAACAAAAGCTAGGATCAACTTGCTAAGTTTCCCCAGCAGAGTCGCCAGCTGTCGCGTCTGGGATTTTCATCAAAGTGCAAAGGAGGAGAAAGACAGAAGAGTCATCATCAATGTTATTTATCCCAAGAGAGGGAAAGGAAAAACTGAGTAAACCTGAGGGAAAGAAATGAGCATGGTCATCGTGACCAAGAGAAAAAGGGTAAGAAAGTCGATTATGCGAGGGGAAGGTATTAGACCCCCTCACATCTGTGATACTCCACAGGATCCACTTAAGTTTGTTCTAATATAAGAGTGTATCTAATATATGTCTAAAGCTTCCTACTAAAAGAGAATGCAAGGATGCAAAGTATTATATACAAAAAAAAAGTTTTTATTAGTTGTGCATAACTCGGTTGTGAACCTTCATGCCTATGTACCACCGACCATGCAATGGGGATCAAGGTACTCGTAGTTCACCTCAAATGTTTTAGTGAGTTGCATGTTTTTTATGAACAATGCTAGTGAAGCATGTCCTTTTTGAAAATGTTTTAAAAGAAAAAAGTCTGAAGACCAAAATGAGTTTGCATTGGTTGGTGTTTTTTACCTTGAAAAGGGTTTTTGTAAAGTTAGAGGTGATTTATGAATTTGCCAAAGAAAAGAGTTTTTGTTTTATTCATGCAAAAATGGGAAGATAAAAAGTATAAGGGAGACTAACCTAGTGCCATCCCTATTGTTATCATGCAATGATGGTTCTAAAGTTTGGATTAACAAAGGGAGAATCTACCTAGTGTTGGCATGCATAGGTTCAAGCCTAAGGTCTAATCAGTTCAAACTTAAAAGAGAGTGAACTAAAAATCTTAGGGGAGCATGTGATCATGCAATAGAAATCAAACACACAAAGCTTGAGGAGTATCCACTCACTCAAGTAGCACACACCTAACTGAGGTATCATGTCACCAAGGTAGGAAGGGGAGAGGGATAACATCTAACTATGATATCATGTCATCAAGGTTGGATAAGGGAAATGGGATGCCTAACCATGATATCGTGTCATCAAGGTAGGATGAGGGAAGACTTAACCAATATATTGAGTCATCGAGGCAAGTAGAACTGGGGTAATTAGTAATTCTTAACCGTGATATCATGTCATCAAGCAAGAAGAATAGGGGATGTCAACCCTTAACCAAGATATCATGTCATCTAGGAAATAGAAGAACAAAAGTGAATCATCATAGGCGAATAAACACCAAACCAAGATATCGAGTCATCGAAATAGGATATGGAAAATGTTGTACCCCAAAATTTGCCCTCTAAATTTACTCAAAACATACTCCTAGAAGTCCTCAACTTGCCCAAGGATGCCTAAGGATTGACGAGACAAATCCTCCTCCTAAGACAATGAGCCTCAAATTAGGGTTTCACTCCTCATCAAGATAGGTGAACTCCAAAGGTCCCAAATATTTCCCATGGTCTTAATATGTTCTCAAGACCGTCCATATCAAGTTTCATGCCTTGTACAAGAAGTTTGCTCAGTCAATTGCTCAAATGCCTGAAAATCAATTGTACTAGGTCAAAAGTCAACTGTGACCCTCGTGCATTCAAACTCCAAGATTTTTGGTCAACATCAACATTTTGAAGTAACATCCATCATTTGATTAAGGGTTGATCATGATTTCTCAAGGAATGCCCCAAATTCATCAAAACTCAAAAGTTGCTAAATTAGGATTTCTATAGGAAAAGTCAACCAAACTTTGACCAGGCATAACTTTCTAATACTTCATCAGAAATTTCCCATCCAAGGCTAATTTTGAAGAGGATTCAATTCCCTACAACTCATCTTCATCCCTCAAGTTCAATAAATTCACTCATAAAAAGATATAAATTTAGACATTATAGGTCCTTTTCAAAAGTCAACAAAAACACCTTTTGGGTCAAAGCTCCCTACATGAACATGGAAGATCCATTTGAGTTGAGATCAAAAGGGTTGTTTAGAGGACATCCTAAGCTTTATAAAAAGTCCAATAACACCCTCTTAGGGTTGAAGATGAGAGAAATATGTATTGTCAAAGTTGACTAATTTTTGGAAATGCATATGAAGTCAACACTAATCAAAATGACTTTTTTTCCAAATGGGCCCATGTTTTCTTGTTTGAAACTTGTTCCTAAGAGGACCCACGACCGCTGAGCTTATCCACCTATTATTTTTATTATTTATTTTGATTTTTTATCCATTTAAATCAAAATAAATCAATTTAAATAGTGGAATAGTGAAATAAAATCTAAGATTTGATTATATGAGCATATTATGAGTCAATGAATAGCTAGCAAATCAAGAAAGTTTGTGCAAGGGCTAATTGGATTGAAAAAGATTATAATTTGGCTTATTTTAGAAACAAATCATAAAAGAAACAAATCCAATCTTTTTCACAAATTTGCAAAGATTGAGTCCAATTTTATTGACCTAATTGATCATACTATATATGCACAACATTCCCAGAGCTAAAAAAGAAGGTTTTACCGTGTGGATTGAGAGAAGAAAACTCAACTTTTGACAAAGAAAGAGGCAATTGGATTTTGCGTTAGAGGGAGATTCAAGGTGCTTCAAGGCTAGCAATCAATTCCTGACAATCTTTGAGAGCTATTTGGACAATTATCAAGCCTTAACACGCCCAAAAACGTTCTACGCTAGTATCAAGGTTTGCCACTTTTCTTGAATTTGGTTATGCAAATTTACGCATTATGAATGATTTCTAAGTATACATTCATGTTTGTATCATCATTCAGAACGTGTTTGCATGATTAATTATGTGTTTTGATGCCTGTTTGATGGAATACCATTGTTAGGGTTTAGAGCTTCGTTTTAGGGCTTTTAGATACAAGTACAATTGGGTCCAACGAAGGACACCATCATGTTCAGAGGATCAAACTCAAATGATCCATGGCCTTGAATTTAATTTATCTTGTCTGGTGTTGATTTTTGAGATTTGAAGGGTTATAGTTACAACTTGTGTCCGTAGGTAAAGGTCCTTACCTAAAACGATAGTTTCCTTGAAGAAGATGAAGGCGTGTCAAGGCGTGGTTGGACAGTTTGAATCTCGCGCGCTTTTCTTATAACACTGACTCATTATTGAATATATTACAAGATATTCATTATTATTATCAAAAGGCCAGTTGGCCCAGTGGCAAACAGGAAGGGCTTCAGGACGCACGTGTGTAGGAGGTCAGGGGTTCGATCCATGCCTCCTACAAAATATTTTTCCTAATATTTCATTACAGGTCCCATGATTTCATCATATGCGTGCACACTATAGGGTTTCGAAGTCAATGTCACTGGATCAAGCTGCAACCAGATCCAACACCTCAAACATGCAGGCGCATGGTGGACGCTCCAGGCGCAAAACACCAGATTCAGCGCTATATTAGGCCAACCAGACTGGGCCTTGGCAGAACTTCAACAACATCACCTCCATTTGGGCCCACACCCCCTCAGGCATATTCTTTTTTTTTCTCTTTTGATTCTATTATTTTATTTCGTTTAAATTAGTTTAATTATTTTTATTAATCATTTTTTTATAAAATCATACAATCAAAAAGGTCACAAAAATAGGATTTAATTCTTTTTTTAATAAATTAATTTTTGCAAATAAATTAATTTATTCAACTTTAATTTATTTTTAATTAAAATCAATTAGAAATTAGGTTAAATTAAAATCTTTTTTCACAAAAAAAATCCAAAAATATTTTAATGATCAAATTAGGTTTTTTTTTTTAGGGTTTTAAACTTTTTCCAAGCTTTATTCTCGCGCTGAATTATTTTTTCCATACAATACTTTTTCAATATTGATGTAACTGCATCCAGTTTGTAATAGTCTAATTAGGGTTTTAATTTCCGCATCTTTATTTTCAGTAAAATATTTATGTATCTGCCTGAAGCCTTGTAATAGTTAGGACTTTATTTTCTCGCTTTTATTTTATATGCTTGTATATAATTGTTAGCAGCCTAGGCTTGTATGCTTAATCAATTAAATAGATCATTTTATTACAAGATAAATATCTGAAAACAAACACTGCTGCACACACTTGCACCCTTAGGGTTTACCTCACTTGGTTGCCACGAAAACAATTGTCATGTCCCTCGAACGTAGGGATATCTTAGCAAAGACCCGCAATTCAAAGTCGTCATAGAGATCATACTCCCTTACTGTCCCTCGAGTTTCCTATGAGAAATAATCTTACGATGATAGTCCCTTCAAAATGCTAAGGTATCCTTACTTGTTTCCTTCAATGACCATTTTGTCCCTTTCGATAGTCCCTCAGATTCCAACGATAGGGATACCTACTCCTTAATAGTAGGATAGTGCTGTCTAAAGGAAACGAGAATGAACTGTCTTTTTCGAGTAGGTAGAAAATCTTACGTACTTGCTCAAAACAATAAAAACTCTTTTACACAAACACTTTCAAAACGGTTTTCAAAAACAACTTCATCACACCCTTGAGGACAGATACAAGGGTTATCACGAAGTTAAACAAAAAACTTTTCAAAACACACACAAGTAATTTCAAAGTGTGCAAGTACCTAAGAGCCTGTGGAAAACCACGTATAGTAAGGGTGCTAACACCTTCCCTTTTTATGATCTACCCCCCGTACTCAGAAAATCTCGAAAAAGGTTTTTTCTGTTCTTTTTCCTTTGTTGGATGAAATAAATTTTGGTGGTGACTCTTGCTTATCGCGACATTTGCAAACAAAAAAAGCAAACTAGTATTAACTGTCGGTTCTGCCACCGTATCACAGAACTGGCGACTCTGTTGGGGAGTAAATAAGTGGGGTATACCTAAGGATCTAGGTCATTTTAAAAAAAAATTGCTTTCTTGTTTGCTTTGCCTGTTTTATTTTCGAGTGTTTTGTTTGGGTATTATTAAAGATCCTACACCCAGATCGGGGGAATTCCTTTTAGGTAAGTTGCAATAAACTGTGAGGGAACTGTGAGGGGTATACCGACACGGTTGAAGCAGTAGCTACGTTGATGCGACACTTTGGTTGGTACCGGTAGCCCTTGATTCAATCAAGGAGAATACGCGGCCGCTGCATGGTGTCATAAATCGTCAACTGACCTTAGAACCTTTAATTGCACAACTTGTCCAGTAGGACGTAGCGAGATGGTCGGCTTTGGTGTATTCCCAAGGTCGACAGATACTCGATGCTACACTCATTGAGGTTTGACTCCTGAGTTTTGTTTGATTGCGAGTCAATTTCCTATTGAATAAAGCTTGGGGGAAAGATCGGTGATATTGAGATCCCTTAGAACCCGGTTACTATTTATAGGACAGGTTGAACCAATCCAGCTTCAAGAGGGTATGACCTTAAAACTCATGCAGGTTTTAAACCGAAGGACTTGGTGTGACTTGTTTGTTTCTTCCTATACATGTGATTTCTTAGCATAATCATGACATCATAAACAAGGCATATCATACTAACCATTTCAAGGATTTTCTAGGGCTCATCTTTGCTTTGTTTTGTAGGACATGGCATCCGCCCGCGGAAACACTATCCAGATTAACCTTGTGAAAGTACCTCCTCAACTAAAGGACTTGGAATTAAGGATTCCTCAAAGCTCTCCCTTCACTGAAAAACATTGTCGGCTTCTCAACTTGGTCACTTCAAAACTTGATGAAGAATTGTTAAAAGTGCTATTTCAGTTCTTTGATCCCTTGCACCACTGTTTCACCTTCCCAGATTACCAGCTAGTGCCTACTATGGAGGAATTTTCTCGGTTATTGTGGGTACCTATTCTTGATCAGTTACCTTTCAACGGTACGGAAAGACATCCAAAGCCTGAACAGATTGCTCGAGCTTTGTCCTTACAACGGTCCGATGTAGTGACAAATTGGCAAACTAGGGGAAGTGTCCAAGGAATCCCGGTTAAATTTCTATTCATGAAAGATCATTGTTTTTGGGATACCCTGGATTTACAAGCTTTTGAAGAGGTATTGGCACTCCTCATCTACGGAATGGTACTATTTCCTAACATGGACCAACTCGTAGATGTGAATACGATTATGGTTTTTCTGTCTCATAATTCGGTGCCTACATTACTTAGGGATATTCTACACTCTCTACATGCTCGCAATCTAAGGAGAATGGGGACCCTCCTGTGTTGCACCCCTCCATTGGCTAGGTGGTTTATTTCGCACCTACCCAGGTCTATTTTGAAGAATGAGCAGGGTATGAAATGGTCTCATAGGTTGATATCCCTTACACATTCATACATTCATTGGTGTTCACGGTCCTCGGAAGATGTTACCATCATCGATCGCTGTGGTGAATTCCCTAATGTCCCTCTCTTAGGCATTAGGGGAGGAATCACTTATAACCCTTGTTTGGCACTGCGACAGTTTGGTTACGCAAAAAGGGATGGTCCTCATGATACACTTATCCAAGGAATCGCCTTCGACTATGAGAATGATGCTCAGGGTTACCGTAAAAGGTTCATGCGAGCTTGAGGCATGGTACATAGAGTTGATAGCAAGACACTGTGGAAAAATAGTTCTATCACTTTTGAGCCTTATCTCAAATGGGTACGAGCCCGTGCCCAAAGTATTATGATGCCTTACCCTGCTGTCCTACCAACGATTGTGGAACCAGTTGCTGAAGGAGACACTTCTTATCTTGTTCTCCATCCCGACATGCCAACTGATCATGAGGAGTTACAAAAATCTTGGGTTCAACTTAAAGAGGAGTGGGATACGTTCGAAACTCAATTCTATGCCAGCGAGAAGAAGGTCCTAGAATTCACTAGGCTACTTCATGAAGAAAGGAATATAAACGCATTCATTGCACCAAAGAGGATGCGCTCCTGGGAAACCTAATTTTCTTTTGCTTTAAGATTTGTTTGATTGTAAGCCTAAAGGGCACCCTTTGTAACAATTCGAACTTATTAATACAATTAATGTGTGTTTCTTTTGGTTAAACAAATTTGAGCCTTTAAGAGTCCTTGAAATCATTGCATACGCATATCATCCATGATATTGCATAAACAGGTACCATAACAAGTTTCTCATCTTCTTCGCTGTTTATTTTAGCAATAATATCTTCTAAACAAGGCATCAAGGATCTCCAGGCACAAAATGCCCAATTTCATCAAATTTTCATAGCCTTAGTTAAGGGGCAAAAAGATCTGAAGGCCCTTATTCTGAAAGAGAAAAAGAAGAAGAAGAAGAAGAAGAAGAATAAGAAGAAGACAGTCGGTGTCCTGAATCTGGGTAGAAGATTTAGGGGACCGTTGAAGCAAATGGTTGATCTGACCTCTTCATCCAAAGAAGGGGAGAACCAAGAGGGTGAAATAAGGGAGGAAGACCCTAGTTCGAGAGTTTCTGAGGATGAATCTGACTACAATGATAAATAGTATCCCCCGACTGAGGATAGGTATAAACAGTTAGAGGATCGTCTGAGCGCGATGGAGATCCAAAGAATACCAGGGCTAGATTTTGAAGAGATGGGTTTGATATTTGGGGTTGTCATCCCACAGAAGTTCAAGGCTCTGGTATTTGCGAAGTATGATGGGGTGTCTTGTCCTAAGCTTCACCTTTGTTCCTATGTGAGGAAGATTCAGCCTCACACTGCTGATAGGAACTTGTGGGTCCATTTCTTTCAGGACAGCCTGTCTGGGACTCAGCTTGAGTGGTTTTATCAGCTGGAGGGAACCAATGTCCGCAACTGGGAAGATTTGGATGCTGTTTTTTATAAGCAGTATCAATATAACGCTGACCTTGCCCCTACCCGTACTCAACTCCAGAGTATGTCCATGGGTGCAGGTGAAGGTTTCAAGGACTATACACAAAAATGGAGAGATCTGGCAGGGAGAGTCCAACCCCCTTTGTCTGATAGGGAGTTGGTTGACATGTTTCTTGGGACGTTGTCTGGTCCATTCTTCAATCACTTGATTGGTAGCTCTTCAGCTGGTTTCATTGAGCTGATATTAACTGGAGAAAGGGTAGAAGCTTGGATTCGGAGTGGAAAGATCCTGAAAGACACCTCGTCAGGTGCAGTAAAGAAGCCATTCACGGGTAAGAAGGAAGTAAATGCCATGTATAAATCAAGAGGTCAGAGCAGAGCTGAGCACCGACCAACGGTAGGGGCTGTGATGATACTTAGGCCTACGGCTACTCAACAATGTAAAATTCAGCCAAGGGTGGAAAGACCTCAAAGGCAGTTCACCCAAATCAACATGCCATTTTCACAAGCATTGCAACACATGTTGAAGATGAATCTGATTACGGTGATAAACCCTCATCCGAACCCTAAGACTTCTTCTCCTAACTACAATCTGGATGCAAGGTGTGCTTATCATTCTGACAGCCTGGGGCACGATACTAACGATTGTTGGGCGCTGAAATACAAGATTCAGAATATGATCGACGCCAAGGAGATCGAATTCGACCCTCCTGAGACTCCCAATGTGATCACTGCTCCCTTGCCAAAACATGGCTAGGATTGAAAGCATTTTTGTTCATTTAATTCTCAATTTGTATTTTCTTTGCTTATTCGAACAATTATTGTCATGTCAAAACTTTGTTATTTCATTAATGCATTAGACATGATTGTCTTGAATTAATATGTTTTCACTATGCTTAAACTGCTTTATACTTCCTTTTCGTGATATTCAACTCTCGATTAAAAAACTTTAAGCCTTAGAGGGAGGATGACAAAAATGACACCACAATCTCTACAGTATGCTTTTGAACAGACCCCGTTGACGATGTACAGGCATTGTTTCAAATCCCAAACAGTGGAGTTATAAGGAAGATAATCCCTAGTCAACCCCTTTGAGCCAAAGAAGTAGGAGTTTTTACTTCACACAAATTAAAACCCTTAATCATAACCTGGGGCAGGGTAGTTTTCTCAGGCGCATTCAGTCACAATCTTCCGCTTCACCACAACGAATGGCGTCGAAGAAGTCCTTCCAAATCAATAGACGGTGATGGTTCCGTATAATATTCAAGACAGGAAGTCATCATTTCTCAAAATAAAAGCCCGCTAATTCAAAACCTATGAAGGAGGCTTAAGAAAAAAACTGGGGCATCCCGCTGACTGTAATCACAAAAGAAACAGTTCAGGCAAAAGACATGGATAGTAAAATCAAAAAGAAAGAGGTCCTATAAATCCTCGACAAAAAAGATGACCGCCTATTCAAAATAAACTTTCAGTATCCGAACCATCACCGGAACATCGGGACAATACTCCAGGACTCAACTGGGATTCTAAACGCAGAATTAATTGAGCATAGGACTGAAGGGCATCATGAAGAACGGGTGGGTACAAATAAATTTTGAACCTTTATCCTTTGTTTCTTAAACCGTGAACCAGGCCATATTATAACCCTTAAAAGTCCTAGCTAAAGCATGGGTTAGTTTGAGAGCATACTGTTACAAAGGTATCCTGACTCCTATAGGACTTGTTACGAATCCTGAGTTGATATCACATTTTTGCAAATTTTGTTTCACTACACAAAACACATTTTAAAAAAAAAAATTCAAGACAGACGTGAGTTTTGGATTCTTTAAATGACATTGTTTGCATATGACTAATTGTTTGATAGCCGAGAAATCCTCACAATGGATATTCAATTAACAGACATCCTCTCAATGAACAGAATTACCTCAGCGGGAAAGACACTTCAAATAACAGGTCTTCCATAAGCAAGGGGATTGACATGATGTCTAATACACCTGTGGCAAACTCTCCAAAAGTGCCAAATAACTAGGGGCAAATCTCCATCTAAATCACTAGGGGTATTTCGCACGCACTCCAGCAATAAATTATGTGCCATCAAGAAAACATTTTCGACAGTACTACCACACAACACTATGGGCAGTGACAACTCCCTACATCCTGAGAACATGGACATAGTCGGAAAAGACCACGCATGAAAAAGACCAACTAGGTCGACTGGCCTAGGCAAAAATAAGGGCATCCCGGTGAACCAAGAAAGGTTTGGGCAAAAATTAGGGATAAAAATAAAAATCTATACACGGTAAGTCGAAAACCTGAAAAGGCGACTTGGGCAAAAAAGGGTATCCCGGTGGACTAAAAATCTGAAAAGACAGTCCAGGCAAAAGTTAGAGATCAAAGCGTACTACTATGTCCTGTCATCTTGTCACTTGCCTATCGGTAGAAGGCTTATCATTCCGATCGGCAGCTTCCAAGCACATCATGAATTGCGATAACACTCAATCTACAAAGCCTCCTTAGCCATTTTCTCCAGTAGGTACAGGGGCAGAAAACTCCTGATGCAAACTCATTGCCATATCCTCAGCATGCGACCCCGTGACGTCTATGCCTCCCCACAGAGTAGAGGCAACTAAAGCTTTGACATCGGTTTCCCCAAATAGGAATTACTCTCCCCATCCGGGTCCCTTCAGAAAACTGACATCTATATTCCTCAGCCGAATTTCATAATCGCAAGCGGGTCATAAAGTTTTCTCCCGAACAGAGTTTATTTCTCTGAATACAGAAACTCAATCCCCGATAGATTGTATCCCTTCAATTATGGAAGCTTCTCTCTCAAACAGAGTTATTCCCCCGCAGAGTTATTCTCAAGCAGAGTCTCTCCCCGGCAGAATATCTGTGAACAAGGAGCAAATCTTCAGCATAGTCATCTCCGTTCACCATCCCTAGCGGAAATAGAGGAACCACGGTTTTCTACAACAGTCAGGAATTCTATTTCCAATATTCTCCAGCAGCAGTAAGGGATTTATTTTCCCAGACTCGAATATGGCACAATAGTATCTCGTGTTCATACATCATGACATACGCATACATATCACATACAGCATAATCTCATTTATTTTGAGAACGTCATCATACAACACATTTCATGCATCATATACGATTAATCATGTACCTTTTTAGGAAAGATGGTTATCATCAACAACTTCCAGTAGATTCAAGATTAGCTCCTGAAACTAAACTGAGTAATTATATGCGCG
The DNA here is from genome assembly GCA_948472305.1 of Vicia faba. Taxonomy (NCBI): domain Eukaryota; kingdom Viridiplantae; phylum Streptophyta; class Magnoliopsida; order Fabales; family Fabaceae; genus Vicia; species Vicia faba. The sequence continues at coordinate 1,134,078,252 of OX451741.1, read as the reverse complement.
ATCAAATGCATCTTTACACGGGTTTGTCACGAAGCCATCTTACACGAATTTCTCCCATATACAACTTCACACGGGTTTATCCTGAAAAATCTTGGCGGGTCCCTTCTCATACATTTTCAAATAAAGTTTCACACGAACTCATCACAAAGTAACCTTACCCAGGTTCCTTCCAAAGTTTTACACGGACTTATCCCGAAGTAACCCTACCCAGGTTCCTTCTGAAGTTTTACACAGACTTATCCCGAAGAAACCCTACCCATGTTCCTTCTGAAGTTTTACACAGACTTATCCCGAAATAACCCTACCCAGGTTCCTTCTGCAGTTTTACACGGACTCATCCTGAGGCAACCCTACCCAGGATCCTTCTCTTGAATTTCCAGATGCAGTTTTACACGAACGTATCCCGAAGTAACCTTACCCAGGTTCCTCCTTACAATTTCCCGATGCAGTTTTACACGAACGTATCCCGAAGTAACCTTACCCAGGTTCCTCCTTACAATTTCCCAATGTAGTTTCACCCGGACTCATCCTGAAACAACCTTACCCAGGTTCCTCCTTCAATTTCCCGATGTAGTTTCACCCGGACTCATCCTGAAGCAACCTTGCCTAGGTTACTTCTTGCAATTTCCCGATGTAGTTTTACCCAAAATCAGTGTGAAGCAACCATACCCAGGTTCCTTCTCGGTTTTGATGTAGTCTTACCCAAACTCCTCATGAAGCAACCTTACCCAAGTTCCTTCTTGGTTCAGATGCAGTTTTACCCAAACTCCTCCCGAAGCAACCTTACGCAGGTTCCATCCCATAGCCCTATGATCCAGGCTTTCAACTCGAAGTAACCCTACGACCCAGGTTCCTTCTCATAGCCCTATTACCCATGCTTTCATTTCGAAGTAACACTACTATCCAGGTTCCTTCTCATAGCCCTGCGATCCAGGCTTTCATCTCGAAGTAACCCTACGACCCAGGTTCCTTCTCATAACCCTACTATCCATGCTTTCATCTCAAAGTAACCCTACTATCCAGGTTCCTTATCATAACCTTACTATCCAGGTTTCTTCTCTCTTATCTCCAGACAATGGTTTACAACACTGTAAGACCTGGACCCGACCAGACACGGTCGATTTCACATTTCCCCAGTAAATAGATGTGCAACCTGGACCCTGACCAGATATGCAGTTTACTTCCATCTCTTCAATCAGGAGTTAATTCCCCAGTAGAGTAATGGACAACCGAAGCTCCTATACTCTATTTCCCAGGACATAAATCAACATTCCCCGGTGAAGTCTTCCTCAACGGCATGTACAAGAATTCTCGCAAAGGAATCTCTTATGCAACCGATACCTTTTCTGGATGGCATCTTTAAGCCCATCTCCGAAGAATCTCTGTCATCTTCTCCAAATGGCATTTGTAAGCCCATTCCCGATATCACCAATCAGTGTTACTTCAGGCGAGTGCAAATTTCTAGGCACTCTAGTGTTCAATCATCTTCCACCTTCAGATCACGAAAGGCAGACAAGCCAATCTACATTCTCAGGTCTAAGAAGATTGAACAGGGGCAGATGTTGTACCCCAAAATTTTCCCTCTCATTTTACTCAAAACATACTCCTAGAGGTCCTCAACTTGCCCAAGGATGCCTAAGGATTGACCACACAAATCCTCCTCCTAAGACAATATGCCTTAAATTAAGGTTTCACTCCTCATCAAGATAGGTGAACTCCAAAGGTCCCAAATCTTTTCCATGGTCTTAATATGTTCTCAAGACCATCCATGTCAAGTTTCATTCCTTGCACAAGAAGTTTGCTCAATCAACTGCTCAAATGCCTGAAAATCAACTATATTAGGTCAAAAGTCAACTGTGACCCTCATGCATTCAAACTCCAAGATTTTAGGTCAACATAAACGTTTTGAAGTAACATCCATCATTTGATCAAGGGTTGATCATGATTCCTCAAGGAATGCCCTAAATTCATCAAAACTCAAAAGTTGCTAAATTAGGGTTTCTATAGGAAAAGTCAACCAAACTTTGATTAGGCATAACTTTCTCATACTTTATCAGAAATTTCCCATCCAGGGCTCATTTTAAAGAGGATTCAATACCCTACAACTCATATTCATCCCTCAAGTTCAATAAATGCACTCATGAAATGATATAAATTTAGACATTATAGGTCCTTTTCAAAAGTCAACAAAAACACCTTTTGGGTCAAAGCTCACTACATAAACATGGAAGATCCAATTAAGATGAGATCAAAAGGGTTGTTTAGAGGACATCCTAAGATTTCTAAAATGTCCAAGGACACCCTCTTAGGGTTGAAGATGAGAGAGATATGTATTGTCAAAGTTGACCAATTTTTGGAAATGTGCATGTAGTCAACACTGATCAAAATGACGTTTTTTTTTCCAAATGGGCCCATGTTTTCTTGTTTGAAACTTGTTCCTAAGAGGACCCACGACCCCTGAGCTTATCCACCTATTATTTTATTATTTTTATTATTTATTTTGATTTTTTATCCATTTAAATCAAAATAAATCAATTTAAATAGTGGAATAATGAAATAAAATCCAAGATTTGATTTTATGAGCATATTATGATTCAATGAACAGCTAGCAAATCAAGCAAATTCGTGCAAGGGCTAATTGGATTGTAAAATATCATAATTTGGCTTATTTTTGAAACAAATCATACAAGAAACAAATCCAATATTTTTCACAAATTTACAAAGATTGAGTCCAATTTTATTGACCTAATTGATCATACTATATATGCACAACATTCCCAGAGCTAAAAAAGAAGGTTTTGCCGTGTGGATTGAGAGAAGAAAACTCAACTTTTGACAAAGAAAGAGGCAATCGTATTTTGTGTTAGAGGGAGATTCAAGGTGCTTCAAGGCTAGCAATCAATTCCTGGAAATATTTGGGAGCTATTTGGACCATTATCAAGCCTCAACACGCCCAGAAACGTTCTATGCGAGTATCACGCTTTGCCACTTTTCTTGAATTTGGTTCTGCAAATTTACGCATTATGAATGATTTCTAAGTATACATTCATGTTTGTATCATCATTCAGAATGTGTTTGCATGATTAATTATGTGTTTTGATGCCTATTTGATGGTATTCCATTGTTAAGGTTTAGAGCTTCATTTTAGGGCTTTCAGATACAGGTACAATTGGGTCTAATGAAGGACACCATCATGTTCAGAGGATCAAACTCAATTAATCCATGGCCTTGAATTTAATTTATCTTGCCTGGTGTTGATTTTTGAGATTTGCAGGGTTATAGTTACAACTTGTGTCCGTAGGTAAAGGTCCTTACCTAAAACGACAGTTTCCTTGAAGAAGATGAAGGTGTGTCAAGGCGTGGTTGGACAGTTTGAATCTCGCGCGCTTTTCTTATAACACTGACTCATTATTGAATATATTACATGTTATTCATTATTATTATCAAAAGGCCAGTTGGCCCAGTGGCAAACAGGAAGGGCTTCAGGACGCGCGTGTGTAGGAGGTCAGGGGTTCGATCCCTTCCTGCTACATAATATTTTTCCTAATATTTCATTACAGATCCCATGTTTTCATCATATGCGCACACACCATAGGGCCTCCAAGTCAACGTCATTGGATCAAGCTGCAACCAGATCCAATGCCTCAAGCATGCAGGCGCATGGTGGACACTCTAGGCATAACACACCAGATCCAACGTTGTATTGGGCCATCCAGACTGGGCCTTGGAAGAAATTCAGCAACATCACCTCCATTTGGTCCTACACCCCCCTCAGGCTTATTCTTTTTTTTCTCTTTTAATTCTATTATTTTATTTTGTTTAATTTAGTTTAATTATTTTTAATAATCATTTTTTTATAAAATCAAAAAAGTCACAAAAATAGGATTTAGTTCTTTTTTTATTAAATTAAATTTTGTAAATAAATTAATTTCTTCAACTTTAATTTATTTTTAATTAAAATCAATTAGAAATTAGGTTAAATTCAAATCTTTTTTCACAAAAAAAATCCAAAAATATTTTAATGATCAAATTAGGTTTTTTTTTAGGGTTTTAAACTTTTCCCAAGCTTTATTCTCGCGCTGAATTATTTTTGTCGTACGATACTTTTTCAATATTTATGTAACTGCATCTGGTTTGTAATAGTCTAATTAGGGTTTTAATTTCCGCATCTTTATTTTCAGTCAAATATTTATGTATCTGCCCGAAGCCTTGTAATAGTTAGGACTTTATTTTCTCGCTTTTATTTTATATGCTTGTATATAATTGTTAGCAACCTAGGCTTGTATTCTTAATCAATTAAATAGATTATTTAATTACAAGATAAATATCTGAAAACAAACATTGCTGCATACAATTGCACCCTTAGGGTATACCTCACTTGGTTTGCACATAAACAATGGTCATGTCCCTCAAACGTAGGGATATCTTAGCAAAGACCCGCAATTCAAAGTCGTCATAGAGATCATAGTCTCTTACTGTCCCTCGAGTTGCCTACGAGAAATGATCTTACGATGATAGTCCCTTCGAAATGCTAAGGTAACCTTACATGTTGCCTTCAATGACCATTTCGTCCCTTTCGATAGTCCCTCAAATTCCAACGATAGGGCTACCTACTCCTTAATAGTAGGATAGCGCTGTCTAAAGGAAACGAGAATGAACAGTCTTTTTCGAGTAGGTAGAAAATCTTACGTACTTTCTCAAAACAATAAAAACTATTTTACACAAACACTTTCAAAATGGTTTTTAAAAACAACTTCGTCACACCCTTGAGGACAGATACAAGGGTCATCACGAAGTTAAACAAAAAACTTTTTAAAACACACACAAGCAATTTCAAAGTGAGCAAGTACCTAAGAGCCCATGGAAAAACATGGATAGAAAGGGTGATAACACCTTCCCTTTCTATAATCTACCCCCCGTACTCAGAAAATCTCGAAAAAGGTTTTTTCCTATTCTTTTTCCTTTTCCTTTGTTGGATGAAATAAAAGTCTGTGGCGACTCTTGCTTACCGCGACATTTGCAAACAAAAAACGCAAACCAGTATTAATAGTTGGTTATGCCACCGTATCACAGAAGGCAATAATGAGATCACAAAGCATCAACATTGACCGATGTCAACTTATGACAAAGTGTGGGGGTTGATCATAAACCCTCTGATCCACTTAACCGACTCAATAAGAAGAGTAGAATTATTCATAGCATCGACGTATGACATGAGCTACGAACGACCTAGGGACTAGAAATGGCGGGGTCGATTATGGATCCTCTATTCGCCTTATGCCTTCTTTTGAGGAATTATCAATGGGGAATGGGAATGGGACGCCTTCTTTAAGGTCTTTGGCACAAATGTGAACACACATAATTGCCTTTTTAGAGGACTTTAAAAAAGCAAGCACAAACAGGAATTTCCTTATAAAGGTCCTTTAAAATAGCATTGCCTACCTAAAGTAAGGACTCTCAGTCATACATCTCCATTCCTACTTCTCATGGAAAGGAAAGCGGTAAATGATTATGCATTTCTATTCCTACTTCTCATGGCAAGGAAAGTGGAAAACAATGCAACATGCTATAGACAAGAGCAAATATCGAACATATATCAATCTGTAATAAAGCTCCACGAGTGTAAAAAACCTGGAAAACTATGAGCAAGCTAGCATCAACAACAAAATAGTCAGAATATGCATCGAAGCATCATGTGAAAACAAATCAAAAATGGAATGTGTAGCGGACACATATGAATGTCAATCGATAAACCTCCACAAACACAAGTTCGGACAAATAAACAACAATATATGCATATCATGGAATGAAACTCACAATCAATCGCATCGGAAGCGAAACTGAACCACAAGGAAGTGAAATAACATGTTTCAATCAGATAACCAAGAATCGATTAACCGATTGAAAACTCTCTTAAGAAAACCTTGCACAAGTACACAAGAGGATTTAGTGATAACAAGAAAGCATAATCGAAGCAATCATACCACAACTCAAAATAAGATCACAATATGGAGAAATCTCATTCGAACAAGTATCGGAACATGGAAGTAGAAAACTGATCAGCACCGCACTAGCACATGGAAGCGCATAAAAATTCATCGTGAAAGTGTGAGAAATCAACTATGTAATCGAGCACTTGTGGAATTAAGCTCAAATTTATATTTAGAATGAATTAAAACACAATGTAGATGCAAAATAGATTTCTTGGGCAGCATTGTATTTACACTTTAAATGCACAAAAGGTTGAGTCAAAATCAACAGTACTTGATATCGGTGTCAAGTAAACATGCTAGCAAGCTCAAGTATGTACTTAGTTAAAATTAAATCATGATACATGCCATACTTAGTACTCTGGGCAGCGGTATTGTAACACATGAAATTAGTGCAAAAACTGGATTAAAAGCAATCAAACATGGTACTGGTGTCAAAGAAATGACCGATTAAGCACACAAATGCGTTATTCGAAAATTAAATCTCAATGTTCATGTAAAATTGAATTTCGGAAAGCATTGTTGTAATTTTTGGAGTTATCGAAAAGTTGGAGTAAAATCCACCGAAATTGGTATTGGTATCCATCAAAAGTGCCAACAAGTTTGAAAAAACATCAATCCGGAATTAACTCATATGTTACGGTATCTTTGCAAATTCCAGACAACACTATGCATATATTGATATTCACCAAGAATTGATTGGAAAATCAAGGTTTCAATGTATTAAATTTTAATATCAACATATGGAAGTTCAATCGGAATTTACAAACATAATGCATCCGCAAAAACGGTATTGGAACCATAATGCCAAGCATTAACATCACACACATATTATGCATTGAAAGTGATTAAACAAGTTGTAAATTAATTCTGATTCATGATTTTAAGCATTTATCAAGGAAATAATGAATCAGAATCAATTTACGACACGTAAATCTCAACAATCAAGAACAAAAGCGATTTTTGACGCGTAAGCACTACATGATTCTAAAATAATTGATTAAATCCAAATAATTCACAACATCATCAAGGTTTTGGTTCAACCAATTCCAAAAAGATTCAACATAATTGAAATTCAAGAATTAAATCAATTCACAAGTTACAACTCAACTCATGCAATTCAATTAAGTCACAAGTTTGATTCAAGAACGATTAATCAATTAAGCGTTAAAATCAATTAAGTTTCAAGAATTGTTAATGAAATGCCGTGAAGAGGAGGTTGTCGAAGAAATCAAATCGATAGGAAACGGCGGAGGGAGGCTCTATAGGCGGCATTATCGCGTAGAAGGGGAGGTCGCAGTTGGAGCGCAATCGAACAGCACGGTCGCGAGCGCTGATGGCCGATTCGTCCGGCGAGGAGACCAGTGGAGACCGGTTGTGTGTCCGAGGGAGGGAGGAGATCGGTTGGAGCTTGGCCTGCGATGATGTGTCCGGTTAAGCTTGGTTGATTGAAGGAAGAAGAGATGAAAATTTTGAAGTTTTTTGTGATTTGTTCTTGAGATTGCTATGAATGTTCTTGAGCAATTTGTGAGAAAAGTTGATAGAGTTTTGGTTTGATCTTTGAGAGGATTGAGAGAAAATTGGGAGGAGTTTATAATAATGAGTGTTGTTGTGTGATATTTTTGAATTTCAAAATATATAGGTTTGGCTCCAAACTTGAATTTTCGGCTTATTTCCTGTACGTCGCACAAACAAACCACAAGCTCGTAACTTTCTATGTGAAATCTTGACGCCCAACCTAGAACAAAATTGTAGTAGACAAAATTTGCTACATTGTGCCGAAAGAATCACCTCGATACGATAAAAATAGAAGGATTTATGATTTTTCAATTGGCAAGAAATGGTGGACATTTTTTGTCGTACCGAAACTAATAACTTATTTTCATGCGCACTTTCTAGTGCAAGCCATAAACCAAAGCCTTCGAAGCACAACCCAAACTCGAGACTTGAAGAAAAGTTGTAGCTGATAAAATTGGTGATCTCACGCTTTGAGAATCTTCCCGATACAGTAAAAATTGAGAAAGTTATGAATTTTTCAATATCGAGAAATGGTCTGGTAGAAAACCATTTCTGGTGCAATTTTCTCATGTAATTCAAATTTTCATAGATCTTATGCAAGGAATTAACTTCAGATCTGAACATATGAATCGAGGATAAAATTAAGAAGGATTTTACGCCCAAAGAACCACTCAGAAACCTCGAACCAGGCGAAAGTTATGAATTTTTAACATCTGAAAAATAGCGGTTCGGCACACCATTTTCACTGTATAGCTTCAAAGTACTCGCGTATTCGGAGATCTTCCTCAATGAATTGGCTTCCAAGCCAAACATGAAAATTGATGGAAATAACAAGATAGTTCATATGCTCCAAGATCCACTCAGATATGATTTTTGAGTCACGAGTTATGAATTTTTAAGTAATCCAAAAACCATAGAACCAGCAAACCCGTTGTACCATGATTTTAGTTATTCACGCTTTTGAAAATCTTCCATAGAGAATTGGTTCTTGACCCAAACATACGAAATGTAAAGGGCGTCAAAATGGATTTAATGCTCAAAGAACCATTCAAATATCATCTATCGATCACAAGTTATGATTTTTTAATCGTCCATGAAATAGTGAACTATCACATCCAAACTTCGGCATATTTGTGCATTCGGATATCCTCCTCGAGGAATTGGGTCTAGATCCGAACATATAAACTGTAGAAAATGTAAATATGGTTCTCACGCCTGAAGAATCACCTCAAAATAATTCTCCAGATGGAAGTTGTGAATTTTCAAGTCACACTGTGAAATACTGCTTTTTTGCTCAAATTGTTCTGAATCGATTGAACACTTAATTTTCTCTACAATTCCAAACATGTTAGAAAACCTGAGGGCTCGGATATGATGATGACTTGATTAACTGATGATTGAATAGCTTGTAATTGTGCACAGTTTATTTAAATGCAGGAAACCCTGAATTATGCTTCATTGTATCAACTAATGGAACAGGCGTCCGCTTTTAAATCTTGAGAGATAAACACCATGATCCCTTGGCCACAGTAGTAATGATATGTATGTATTCATATGATGATGAAAAATAAGCCAATTAAGGTTATAATGAAGAGGGGAAATTTTTGGGTACAACACTAGTTTTTATGGTTTCATCTAGCTCCCTGCATGTCTCCTTCAGCTGAGCAATTATTCTTGTCTTGGAAGCGACGGGTCCAGGTACCTGAGAATATGTCACAATAATGTTTGGGACATGTTCACCACCAAAACGTTTATAGTGTAGAGTCAAAGGAGATCCCTTTTCTTCACACTATCAATAACCAATAAGATATCAGGGTGCTGCTTTAGGACTATTCCACAGATGAGGGAGGGAAAACAAATAGGTAGCTTCACAACATATGAGTATGTTTTCTCCAAAACTTGATCAAAAATGTACTTGCCAAAATCAAAAACCCTTTCCTTTCCAATATAAAATATGAACTTCCCAAGACCAGTAGAGATAGTAGAGGTATGATTTATGGGAACCCAATTAATATTAGCCACCCTGTGAAGAATAGCATATTTCACACTAAGCTTCCCATAGGAAAACTTACCTTTTTTTGTCAAGTGCTTCACTTGGCCACCAGTTATCTCCTTACACACTTCATTATCTGAAACCTCTAATTCAGCTTGAGGCTCTTCATACCTGCCTAGAAACTTGTTGATTACAATAGGAGAAAAAGTCACAATATTTCCCCTAATATAAACTTTCATGTACCTCACTTCCCACAACATCACACCCATCAGGCACATTTACCACAAACTCCTTGACCAGTCTTTCATAGCAAGGGATAAATTTTGAGATAGTTTTCATCAGGCCAACCACCTTTATAAGTCCCATAACATCCTTGCACTTTTGAAAGTCCTGGCCTAATTCCCTTTCCAAGGCCAACCTTCTTTGCACAACATACTGCCATTTATCAGCATTCTCCCTGGAATGAAAAATGACCTTGTCAACAAACACCTTGTGAGCATCTGTATATTTCTTCTTAGAAACATGATTTTTGACAGAAATGATGTCCTAGACATCCTCTTCAACATCAAAATTAGAACCACTTGAACTCGCATATTTTCTCTTCCTAGAAGGAACAACAACTTTACTCCATGATTTTGAGGGACCAACATGAGATTTGGCTTTGAAACTTCCATGATCTAATTAGAAGGAGAACCTTCAAACATCACACCCTTTCCTATTCTTCTCTGAAGTCTCTTAGCTATTCTAAGTGCTAAGTTTTTGGTAATGGGTTCCTCATCAGATGTTAGTTCATCAACATTGATAACCACATCTTCCTTCTTCTTGCTCATTCTCTCACGAGCTACATGCTCAGACCCAACATCAACAATCATTCCTCTAGTACTTCTATTAGGGCTAGCATCTTTTGGAAAAGATGATTGAACATCAGCCTCAACATCTGAACTAACTTCCTCCAACACAGTTGCAACAAACTTCCTAAGGTCCTTATCAGCAACATTCTTTCTAGGTTTAGGCAGATTCTCATTAACAGTAGAGGATCCATATGGATTCATCCTCTCAGTCTTATTTAACCTAGGTTCCCTATCAGACTTAATGGGAGAAGCAGATGACTTTCCAGAAGTCTTGACATTCTTAAAAGCAAAAAACCTTCCTTCATTATAGGATGAATGAGGAATAGTGGATAAAGGCACAACATCTAACACAAGATCAGAGAGTTTCATCATTTGAAAAGATTCTTCAGCCCTAGCATTTGACGGAGATGATTTTTGTTCTTTAGATGGTGCATGCATATGGTCGGGTGATGGATGTTGAGACATCTTTGACCTTGTTTTGAGCTGATGAAATGTTGGAACACAAGAGAGAGTGTGACCATAAACTTTTAAGAAAGAAGATGAAAGAGATGTTGGAACACTTGGTTTTGTATAGGTAGCTTGTAATTGTCCAACAAATTAAACCTTGGAGTAGAGGGCTTGGGTAGGAGTGAAAATCGAAAATATAAAATTTGAGATTTTTCTTGACCCACATAATTAGCAGTAATTGCTAAAAATTCTCATAACTACCAATACCAAGCATTCCTCTTAATTTTTCAAATTTTAGATTATTCAAGGCCTTAGTAAAAATATCAGCAAGCTAATTTTCAGTGCTGACATGCTCAAAAGTTATAACTTTGTCTTCAACCAGCCCTCTAATGAAATTATATCTAATGTGCTTAGTCCTACTATGCTGGATTGAATGTTTAGAAGTGTTAACACCAACGTTCAAGTTATCACACAATGATGTCAAGACATCTTGTGTAACATTATACTCAGTCAACATTTGTTCATCAAAATGTTGCACCATTTCTTCTGACATCTCTCCAAATGCAGTGTCATCAACACTCATGAGCTTTCCATTTTTCTTTTTGACACCCAGGATTTCATCAATGTCCTCCTTTACTTCTTCAATCACGTATTTATTCAAGAAGACATTTTTAACATTCATCTTGAAAAGCTTGAATTTCAAGTGACATGCTACACCAAGCAAGAATCTGATAGATTCCAATCTTTCCACAGGGGAAGAAGTTCCATCGTTGCTTACTCCCTCAATTTTAGTGTACCTTTAAACAAAAATATTAGATTTGTTTCTTGTAACCATACCTTGGTTATCAAAGTTACTTTTACATGCCCATTTAGTAACTATTACATTGATGCCTTCTAACCTAGGTACAAGATTCAATACTTCATTTGGATTCCCAGTACGATGCTCCTTTTGAGCTCTGATGGAGGGACCTTTAATTGTTAAATCTTCAGTTGATTTACCACTTGCAGGTTCAGAAACTGTTGCATTTTCAGAAACATCACTTATGAGAATTGATGTTTCAACCTCGTCTATGACATCCTCCTCTTTAGCTGAAGTATAAAAACATAGGATTTTTTCTCCAATACTTTCAACCTACATAGGTCCCATTAACTCCATACGGAGTAACTCTAGAACACAACTTTTGCCTTCTTCAATCTTCAACTTATGAATACCTCTGACAACTTCATTAGACAGACTCTTCTTCATACCCTTCAAATTCAAATATCCCATCTTTGGATGGCACAAATTTACTTCATCGTCTTTAGGAATTAGACATTTTGGGGAAAGGTTTATTTCTTGAGGAGACCATAGGTAACAATTGTCTTTTTCTCTATCTCCCTTCATAATGACTTCATTCTTCTCATTTGTTACCAAACATTCAGATTTAGTAAAGTTAACTTTGATACCTTGGTCACATAGTTGACTAATACTTATCAAATTAGTAGTCAACCCTTTAACAAACAACACCTCATCAAGACTAGGCAGTTATGTACATCCCAGCTTTCCAACACTCTTTATTTCACCTTTTGATCCATCTCCAAAAGTGACATAACTAGTGGAATGTGGCTTAATGTCCATCAAGAATTTCTTGACACCAGTCATGTGCCTAGAACAACCACTATCAAAATATCAATCTTCTCTAGCAGAATCTCTGAGAGAGATCTGACCTATGAGACCAGAAGTACCATTTCTAGGAATCCCTTCCTTCTTAGCTTTAACAAAGGTTTGTTCTCTTTTGGGTTGAGCAACAGGTTTAGGGTAGCCATATAATCTATAGCAGTAGGGTTTTATGTGACCAAACCTTCCACAGTAATGAAATCTCCATCTTTGAGTCTTGTTTCCTGAGTAGATACTTTGATGTCTTTGCTGATGTTGGAACACTTGACTTGACATCTTTTGTTTCTTCTTCCCCTTTTCTTTAACAAACTTTACTTTAGACTTTTTTCTTTGTTCTTCACAGCCTGGTTATCAAAGCCAATCCCTCTAACATTTCCAGCATTCTTTCCAGTTTGAAGAATCTCATCCAGCACATCATAACTTTTGTTAAGCATTCTCACAGATTTAGTCATATAGTCAAGTTAAGATTTTAGCGATATAACTTCACCCTCTAAGCCAAAGATGGTGGCCATGTGCTCCACTTTTTCATATTGTAGTTAAGATATAGTTTTCTTTTGCTTTTCTCCTAATTTACATACCTCTTAACTTCTACGACACATCTCCTTGTAAGAAGCAACAAGTTCTTCAAAGGTCAGTTCCTCATAAACGGAGTCTTCATCAGAGTCACAGATTCCAATTAATACAGTGACTTGTTTGGAGCTTCTTCTTTGGGATCACTTTCATACTCTTCTTCTGACCAAAATGCAGATAAAATCCTCTTCTTCTTCTTGATATAAGTTGGACATTCAGCCCTTATGTGTCCAAAACCTTCACATTCATGACACTGAACTCCTCTTCCTTGGCTGGATTCGTCATCAGTTCTTGTTATTTCTCTGAAATTATGATTGGCCTACATTTTGGTTAAACCACCTTGGCAGTATTTGTGTGTCAATTATCATAAACTTTTAAGCATTGAGGATTGTGTGTCTTGCAAGAGAGACTTCCTGTTTTTGTTCTCTACTGTATTTAGAGTTGCTCCAATCGCTGAGTGTGATTTAAGAGGGATTTGAGGAGGGCCTCATACCTATGTGTTTCAGAGGTATAAGTTAAGCAAAGCATAGTGATTAAGTGCATAGATTGTAAACTGGTATGTTTGTTGTATGGTCTACAAATTGATATTATGTAGTTATTTTGTCCTTGGCTTGGTAGCCCCCAGAGTAGGAGAGCTTCTCCGAACTGGGTAAACATATATGTCTGTTATCTACCTTCTGTACTATTTGTTTTGTTTGTATATCTTGTTGTTGCGTGTAGAAGTCGGATTCGGTGTCTTGACATCTATTAGGACATCTAGGATTTGATATCAGAATTTCAATTGGTATCAAAGCAGGCATCCTGCTCTGACTCTGGGTGTGATTCAGGGAAGTTACTTTCTGGTGAAATGGACAAGGATAATGGAATTGTGGTTAAAATACCTATTTCTGGATTGTACCAATTATGACAGTTGGAAACCTCGTATGGAAATATGCAGAAAATCCTTGGGCAACAAGGCCTAAAATATGTTGTCAAAGGATAGGATCCACCAAAGGTTATGGGTGCGGAGGGAATGGTTATTGATGTGCTGAAGCCTGAAGAAGATTGGAATGTTGATGATGAGTCACATCCTAAGGAAACTCCAAAGCATTGTATTCCATATTCAATGGAGTTGATAAGCATATGTTCAAGCTGATAAAGAACTGTAAGCATGTCAAAGTTTCTTAGGAGACCTTAAGGAAGGTTTATGAAGGAAATCCTAAGGTAAAGATGACAAAATTCAACTTCACTCGACAAAAATTGAGAACCTTAAGATGAAGGAGGATGAAAGTATTCAGGACTTTCACATGACTGTTCTAGACATTGATAATGACACAGAAGACCCAGGAGAGAAGAAATCAGAGGATAAGCTGATCAGGAAGATGCTCAGATCTCTTCCAAAGAGGTTTGACATGAAGGTGATTACCATTGAAGAATCCCATGATGTAAGCACTATGACTTTGGATGAACTTATAAGATCTCTTAATACCTTTGAATATGCTATCAATGAAAGGTCTAAAAGAAGAAGAGTATAGCTTTTGCTTCTAATGTTGAAGACTCGGAGGATAGAGGAAATGTTGACTCAGAAGGAGTATTTGAAGACCTTGTGCTACAAGGAAGATAGTTTAACAGGGGGTTAAGGAAGTCCAGGTTAAATGCCAAGAACATTTCATTCGACATCAACAAAAACCAGGACCTGGGAAGGAAGTCATGATTTAAAAAGAAGCCAAGCCAAGGGAAATGTGTCCAATTCCATGAATGTGAGGGATATGGACACATAATAACTGAATGTGCCACCTATCTTAAAAAGCAAGGGAAGAGCTTATTTGTATCATGATCAGAGGGAGAATCTGAAAGTGATCATGAAGAAGAATCAATCAAGCAAGTGACTGTCTTGACCGGAATCTGTGAGTCTGTGTTGTAACTGGTTTTTAAATCAGAGTCGCCACTCTTAATTTTTATCCTAAGGAAGGGAATATAAAGGATAACCCTAAAAAGTTAGAGATTCTAGGTTGTTGAGTCGGTTCTAGACGAAGGGAAGGTGTTAGGCACCCCTCATCTACCTTGTTCACAAGGATACTAGGTTTAGAAGTGCGAATTTTAGAAATGGGGTTTTAGTGTTTTATTAGGGGGAAAGGGGTTTTAATTATAATTAGAGAGACTCGCCACAATTTTAATCGTATGCCTATGTATCCTCTTAGGAGGAATCAGAGTCTCATTTCATGGTTCGTAGTTGGTTTGAGTTTTTTTATGGATTGTGAAGATATTCGTACTTTCTGCATGTTTAGCCTAGGTGTCGTGAATAGCAGAAATTGTTAGACTAAACATACAGCCAATTTGAATAAGTTTGCAATCCTTTTTGAAAATAGTTTATGATGGATTAATTTGATTTTTGAAAATGAATTGTAATTGGTTAGATATTTTTTAATATATTAATTATTAAAAATCTTTATTTAAATGCATGATAAAAAAATTGAATTTAATGCAATAAACAAAATAAATTTGAATGAGTTTAAAAAAAATAAAAATTTGTGTGATAAATAATAATAGAATATAATATTAAATATATTAAATAAAAAAGTGAGATAAATATTATAATTAATAAAAAAAGTAAATGTAAAATTATAAAGATAATGAAATAGATAAAATAAATGAAATATTAAAAAAATGCAGGGGGTGCAAAGTGTATAAGGGTAGTAAAAAGATGGGGTGCTAATAGAAAGGGTCTGAATTCAGATATTGAATTCAGGCCCAAAGGCCAAGGGGGTGTGTTTTTGAAGGTCATAGTAAAAACATGGGCCAAGCAAAGCAATAGGGCCCTGGTCTAGATTTTGGACTAGGCCCAATAAGCTGGGGGGTATAGAAACATGCACGCTAGCAAAAACAAACAATTAAAAGAGGGGTGTGATTAGTCCTGGGCCAGGCCCAGAATAGTGTAAGTTTGTTCAGACAAGTTATGTGTGGTGTAAGGTAAGGTCAATAATATGTGTGTTTAGGGTCGTATGATCTAGATCATATGATTGTGATTTGAAGGCGCATGGTTATACAATGAACAGACGTATACATGAATATAGGACAAATTATAATTTTGTTTTACGAAAACAAAACATGATTTTTTCGTTTTAACCCTCCTCCTCTTTCAGTCTCGTCCCTCTCCTCTCTTCTTCTCTCCAAACCCTAACCTACCATTGTGGTGGCGCTACTCCTCTCTTCCCTGAGATCCAAACCCCCAACAACCCTTATCGTTGAACCTCAAAAAATCAAATCGCAAAACCAAAAGTTCAACAAAAAAAGCTAAGAGTTTTACCTTTTGCACCGTGATTTTCAAGCTTGTGTTTGCTTCTGAGCTTTTCTAATCTCCCTCTCATATTTCTTTTGCAGGAGCTAAGGGTGACGATATAAGCAGTGATTTGGTCTTCTATTCCTCCTCCCTGCAACCAGTTTCTCCTCTGAATAATTCTTCCTCCATAATCTCTTTTTTTGTGTAATTTCTGCTCTCTCTTCTTCTTTTACTGTCATCGTCCTTCTCTCTATAATTTTAGGTCATTTTATAGTGATTTTAGGATTAGTAGAGTTTAAGAAAGAATTTAATTTTTCTGTAAATTTCAATTGTAGTTAATTAGGGTTTGATTTTGGTTTAGGAAGTTATTCGATTTTGTCTGTATATCATGAACATTTTAAATAATTTATGTGTTTGTATTGATTCTAATTTTGTTTGATTTGAATGCAAAAATGTTGTTTTTGTTTCATTCCAAATTGATACCTGGGTTCTTTGATTGAAAAAACCAGTTTTTAGTTTCTGTTTGATTCAAACAGTAACTGTTTTCTTTTTCTGGAGCGTGAGCCTTTTTTGATTGGGCCTCTATGATTAAATAACAAACACTATCTTAAAAATAATCTTAAGTAAAAATGGTTTTTTCCTTTTAAAAATAAATTAGGCCAAAACTTTTTCTCCGATTTGGGCTTGTAGTGTTTTGGAAGCCTTCTTTGGTTGACAAATCTTTTGAATACAAAAACAGAAATCCAACATACAGTTTTACTTAAAACAAAAACTAATATAATTGTTAAATTTAATGTTTAATAATAGTGAAAAATATGTTGATATTAAACAAATATTCTTTTCAAAACAAATCCTAAAAAACTGAAATGGGCTATGTTGTTCTAATTCATTGGGCTAGCAAAAAAACCTTCTTTGTTCAATACTAATACAAATTTTAATTAAATTATAATGACCTGAAAAAAATCAGTAATAATGATTAGTTTATAATAAAATAATGATAATTAATAATAATAATAATAATAATGTTATATAAAAAAATAGAATAATTCTCAAACCAAAGCAAAATTGAACGGGCCTTACCAAATCAGTTTATCGGGCCTTAACAAACACAACTTAATTTCTTTTAAACATCCCTTCCTCAATATTTTGAAATGGACTAAAAATTTCATGGGTCCTTTCTGATTAAGAAAGACCCATGATTTCTTTAAACCCCCTTTATAAACCTTAAACCTCCCATGGCTATAATGACTTAAAGATAATTCTGGAAATTAAGAAATAGAAACTAGTAGGGCAAATTTGGGGTATGGCAGTCTGATGAAGAAACTCGTGAGTCCGATAAAGAATCATATGTTAGAGAACTCACTGTTAGTGAACAGAATGTTAGGTTCACAGAGATGTTCCTCAAGAATGGAAAAAAATGTGTCAGAGAGTATTAGAGCAAAAGATACTTATTGCTAAACTAGAGACTGAGGAAGAACAACATATATCTATCATTGTTGATCTTAAAGAGGAGGTACTATTGAAAAAATCAAAACTTAACAATATGACCAAATCTGTAAGAATGCTAAATAATGGCTCTATTGTGCTGGGTGAGATTCTTCAAACTGGGAAGAATATTGGGAATGTGAAGGGTCTTGGTTATAATAACCAAGTTATGAAGAACAACAAGCAAGTAGTGGAGTTTGTTCCTCAAAAGATGAAATAAGAGCAGAAGATGTCAAGTCACATGTCCCAACATCAGCCAAGACATCAAAGAAGGCATTATAGTCCCATGTACCAGCCATGGAGATGTCATTATTATGGGTTGTTTGGTCATTTAAAGTCCTCTTGTTACAAACTGTATGGCTATCCCTACCATATGACTCCCTACAGAAGAAAATATGCTAATACTGAGGTAAAATCAAGAGAAACGCCTCACCATGATTTGTATGGACTCATAGCTTACACTTCTCTCAAAGCCTCAACTAGAGAGGATTGGTATTTCGATAGTGGTTGTTCTAGACACATGAATGGTGTTACGAAATTCCTAGTGGACATTAAACCACGTGCCACTAGCTATGTCACTTTTAGAGATGGGTCAAAAAGTGAAATCAAAGGTGTTGGAAATATGGACTATGCAGGACAACCTAGTTTTGAAAATGTGTTATTTGTAAAAGGGCTGACTACAAATATGATAAGTATCAGTCAAATAGGTCTCAAAGTTAACTTTACTCAATCTGAGTGTCTGATTATAAATGATAAGGATGAAGTGGTTATTAATGGAACCAGATCAAAAGACAACCGCTACCTATGGAGCTCCCCAGGAACATAATGTCTCTCAAAATGTTCGATGTCAAAATATGATGAAGTCAACCTATGGAATCAAAAGCTTGGCCATCTACATCTGAAAGGTATGAAGAATGTCTTGTCAAAGGAAGCTATTAGAGATATTCCTAAGCTAAAGATTAATGAAGGAAGAATTTGTAGTGAATATCAAATTGGGAAGCAGACAAAGATGTACCATAAGAAGATCCAACATCTTGCCACCTCAATATTTCTAGAGCTACTTCACATGGACTTTATGGGACCTATGCAGGTTGAAAGTCTTGGGGAAAGAGGTATGCCTATGTTATTATTGATGACTACTCAAGATTCAGTTGGGTGAAGTTCATCAAGAAGAAATCTTAAGTATTTGAAGTCTTAAAAGAATTATGCCACAAGATTCAAAGATAAAAGGATTGTGGTGTTGTCAAAATCAGAATTGACCACGGGAAGGAATTTGAGAACAACGAGTTTGAGGAATTCTGTGCATCTGAAGGGATTAATCATGATTTTTATTCACCTATCACTCCTCAACAAAATGGTGTGGTTGAACACAAGAACAGGACTATTCAAGAATGTGCCAGATTTATGCTTCATGCCAAAAAATTACCCCTTTATTTTTGGGTTCAAGCCATGAACATGGCTTGCTATAATCATAATAGAGTGACTATTAGATCCGGTACCTATGTTACTCTGTATGAATTATGGAGAGGAAGAAAGCCAATTGTGAAATACTTCCATGTATTTGGAAGTAAGTTTTATAACCTGGCATACCGTGAGCCAAGAAGGAAGTTGGATGCTAAAAGTGATGAAGGAATTTTTCTAGGATACTCTACAAATAGTAAAGTATATAGAGTATTCAACTCTAGAACCAAGGTGATGATGGAGTCTTTAAATGTGATTATTGATGACTCAACTAGAGAAGATGATTTCCCAGAAGAAGTTGAGTTAACTATTCCTACAGATGATGTGGTTCTTAAAGAAAATGTCTAAATATCCAACACAGGTGTTGCAGGCTCAAGCGCCAATTTTGAAATTGAAGAACCCCAGGTAGTTGACAGAGGGAAATCACTCAGAATTCAAAAGGTTCATCCTAAGGAAATTATAATAGGAAATCCCATACAGGGAGTTGTCACCTGATCAAGAGAAATTGTGTCAAATGTGTGCTTTGTATCCAAGTTTGAACCAAAGAATATGAAGGAAGCCTTGACTGATGAGTTCTGGATAAATGCTATGCAAGATGAACTTAGTCAATTCAAGAGGAATGAAGTATGGGTCTTGGTGCCAAGACCTAATGGGGTAAATGTTATTGGTACAAAATGGGTGTACAAGAACAAGACGGATGAACAAGGTGGTGTTACCAGAAATAAATTCAGACTTGTTGCACAAGGATACACTCAAACTGAAGGAGTAGAATTTGATGAAATATTTTCTCGTGTGGTTCGTGTAGAGTCTATCAGATTGTTTCTTGGAGTAGTGTGTCATTTAAGGTTCAAGTTGTATCAAATGGATGTCAAAAGTGCCTTTCTAAATGGGTACCTGAATGAAGAAGTCTATGTTAAACAACCAAAAGGTTTTTTGATCCCTCCTTTCCTGATCATGTGTTCAGACTAAAGAAGGCCATGTATGTTTTGAAATAAGCTCCAAGAGCTTGGTACGAGAGGTTGACTAAATTTCTAGTCAATCATGGATATAGAAAGGATGGAATTGGTAAAACATTATTTGTCAAAGATGAAGCTGTAAAATTGTTGATAGCTCGTATCTAGGTGGACGACATTTTTTTGAAGGAATGTTGTATGGAATGGTCCAACATTTTGTCAGGCAGATGCAATCTGACTTTGAGATGAATTTGGTAGGTGAATTAACTTAGTTTCTTGGATTACAAGTCAAGCAGATATAAGAATCCATTTTCCTCTGTCAAAGCAAATATCCAAGGAATATTGTGAAGAAATTTGGATTGGAAAATGCCAGCCATAAGAGAACTCCGGCTCCTACACACTTGAAGTTATCTAAAATGAAAAAGGAGCTAGTGTTGATCAGAGTTTGTAAAGAAGCATGATTGGTAGCATTTTATATCTTACTGCTAGCAGACCAGACATCACCTTTATTGTTGGAGTATACGCAAGGTATCAAGAAGAACCTAAGGTAAGTCACATCAACCAAGTGAAAAGGATTCTGAAGTATGTGAATAGTACATGTGACTATGGTATGTTGTATTCCCATGATACAAATTCCTTGTTGGTGGGATTTTGTGATGTTGATTGGGCTGGAAGTGTTGATGATAGGAAGAATACCTCTGGAGGATGTTTCTTTATGGGAAATAATTTAGTTTCATGGTTCAGCAAGAAATTGTGTTTCTTTTTCTACTGCTGAAGCCAAGTACATAGCAGCAGGAAGCAGCTTGTAACACCCCAATTCTATCCGACAATTATAAATGTAAATCAGAGTTACAAAATTCATACAACTGAATCAGGATGCCACAAATTCAACTTAAAAACACATTGCATTCCCCATGGATACATAACGCTCTTAAAACTTCGGATGAACCAACCACAAAATAATTTAATCTCTTAATTCAACAACTTGAACATCTACGCAGCGGAATCATAATAACATCTTTGTCCAATATTATAGCAACTTCAAAATAACACATACTTATCAACAATCAAATTAAATTTCAACGTCTGGAATAACAATAACTAAAAGCAACAGACGTTCATCCCCCCGAGTGTTACGTATTAGAGCAATAACACTGACTCGAACTACTGATGGTATACTGCCTTCACTCTGGATTACCTGCACGTTACCAACGAAAGGGTAACATTCAAATAGAAGGGGTGAGATATCTAACAATATAATAAAACGTATGATAAATAATATGTTAGGTCAGCTCGTATAATAACACCACTTCACATCTCATAAACAACAATAATCGCAACAGAATACCAATAATATACACAGTTACGGCATCAATACACAACTTCTTTATGCAATCATAAAATGTGACTCAATACTATGCAAATGCATGTGGCACCATTGGAGCAGAACTCCCATCTCATAATAATTTCCAATAAATAGAGGCATCAACAAGGCATAAGCCTTCATCTTAATATTCTCCAATACATGCCATCTTAACGAGCATCAGCTATATCTTGATATGAAATGTATGCAACACAATCATGAATGTAGTAATAAGAACCACAATTAACAACATCTCGACACAACATCATCGTTGGCCAGAAGCCTACATATTAATAGCTGCCAATTATTAGAGGCATCTCAACATCATTCATCAAAATAATTCATCAACATAATTCATCAACATAATTCATCAACATAATTCGTCAACATAATTCATCAACATAATTCCACAACAACTCAGCCATAACAACAATACAACGGCAGATCAACAATCCCTCAATGTTGGCCATAGGCCTACAACATGATAATGCCTATAATTAATTAATCAGCTAAGGCTTATCCCTAATTACCAAACCTCTACATATTATTATTTTGTAATACTACATCATTATCATTATAAATCTTACTGTCATGAACCAAGCGATAATCTAAGATCGTCTTATGCTCATCATACTCCACAAAATCATCATAGCGATTAATGCGGGAAGATAACTCTAATCATAATTTGGGTAATAGTATTCTTCTTCTTATCCTTCATTTTAATCCTTAACAATGAATTTCATCACGTTAGCTATCCAACGCTTCAAACGGCGCCTCAAATGGAGTCCGAAAACTCAAGTTACAGCCTTTGGAAGAATCTGTCAAAAATCAGACTGCATAAGTCGACGAATACTTCTTTGAGTCGATGTTTACTGGGTTGAAATCATGCATGAGTCGATGCATAATCCTCTTGTGTCAACTCAAACTGAGTCTGCAACACTGCATGTATCGACGCATAATCCTATGTATCGACTCATTCTGAGTCTTAAAACCTGCATGTGTCGATGCATGGCCTTTGAGGTTGACTCATATTGATCTGTCATGAATATTTTCTGCGATTTCAATGTGTTTTCACTGTGATTTCCCTGCCTTATGCCCTAAAAACATCCTCTAATCATAGGTAATCATCAATTATAATAATCCTATGTTTCTACATTAATTATACAGAATTAGGGCATCATTATTCATCTCTAAATCATTGATCCTCATCAAACAACAATATATATATATATATATATATATATATATATATATATATATATATATATATATATATATATATATATATATATATATATATATATATATATATATATATATATATATATATATATATATATATATATATATATATATATATATATATATATATATTTGAATCATAAACATAACAACTTTTCAAATCCAATCCCACATACTACTCATCATAAACCCAATTATAGAGTCAGAACCCACCCTTACCTTGGATTAAAGGTTTCTCTATGATTCTTTTCCGATTGAATTATGTTTTGCTCTTTTCCTTCTTTTCTGCAACTTTCACGTTCTCTTCCAACCCTTATTTTCTTCTCTTCTTACCGCTACTTCTTTTTTCTTATTAATTCTAAATAACTAATATAATAACCCTATAATTCTCATTATGTCTTAATAAGCTTAAACTCCTACACCCCACCCCCACCCCACTTTCTACTACTTCTAATCATTAAAAATAAGCCCATATCAAATAATAGCATTATTCTAATATTATTCCACAACTTAATAGAATAATTAAATCCAACTAATCGCAACACAACATCTATCATTATAACATAACTTCACAAGTAAACCAAAAATAATTTAATTAAATTACAGGCGTTACAACTCTCTCCCACTTAAAATATTTTCGTCTTCGAAAATTTACCTTAATCAAACAACTCAGGATAGGAGTCCTGCATCTTGCTTTGCAACTCCCAAGCCATGTTTTCTTCGACAGCTCCTAGCCAAACCACTTCAACCAAAGCAATCTCTTTGACCCTCAGATTCTTTATTTCACGATCCGTGATCCATACAGGCATCGTCTCCACCGTAAGATTATCCCGTACTTGCACATCATCCATATGAATCACATGAGATGGATTTGAAATATACTTCTGGAGTTGCGATACGTGAAACACATCGTGCAAATTCGAAAGATTGGGAAGTAAAGCCACTCTATAAGAAATATTCCCAACTCTCTCTGAAATTTGATATGGTCCAATAAAATGAGAAGTGAGCTTCTTAGACTTTAATGCTCGCCCAACACCAGTCACAGGTGTAAATCTCAAAAACACATGGCAACCCGCTTGAAATTCTAAGTCCTTCCTTCGCTTGTCATGATAACTCTTATGTCTACTTTGGGAAGCTTTCATTTTTTCTCTAATCAACTTCACCTTCTCCGTAGTCTCACGAACAAGTTCAGGTCCAAGTACTACACTTTCTCCAGATTCATGCCAACATAAAGGAGTTCTACATCTTTGACCATACAACGCTTCAAAAGGTGCCATCCTAATACTAGAATGGTAACTGTTATTATAAGTGAACTCCATCAACGGAAGGCAAGTATCCCACAAACCTCCCTGCTCAAGAACACATGCCCTTAACAAATCTTCCAACAATTGAATAGTCCGTTCAGTCTGACCATCTGATTGAGGATGATACGCCAAACTTAACCTCAAATTAGAACCCAACACTTCTTGCAAACTCTTCCAAAAATCATAAGTAAACCTCGGATCTCTATTCGAAACAATTCATAAAGGAACACCATGTAGCTTCACAATTACACTAGTGTAAATCTCAGCCAACTTTGACATTGGAAAACAGATGTTAATAGGAATAAAATGAGCCGACTTTGTAAGCCTATCAACAATCACCCAATTGAATCATGTCCTCTTAAAGTATTAGGTAACCCCGTGACAAAGTCCATCGAAATGCTATCCCATTTCCATTATGGAACTTCTAATGGTTGCATCAACCCTACAGGCTTCTGATGTTCAACTTTCGACTTCTGACAAGTCAAACATGCATACACAAACCGAGCCACATCACTCTTCATCCCAGGCCACCAAAACAAGCCTTTCAAATCTTGATACATCTTTGTAGCTCCTGGATGAATACTCAGCTTACTTCTATGACTCTCTTCAAGTATCACTTTCTTCATCTCTGCATCATTAGGAATACAAATCAGGTTACGAAATCTCAACACACCTTGCGCATCTAACTTAAAATAATTATTCTCAGATTAGTCGATCCCAACCATCGAATATACCAGTTTCACATCAAACTTCTGAGCTTCTCTGATACTATCTAGAAATTCGTTATTAATCTTTATCATACCCAACATAACACTCTGCGGTATCACCTCACAAACTAAGCTCATATCCTTGAACTGTTCAACTAATTCCAACTCTTTAACCATCATTGCTGACATATGTAAAGTCTTCTAACTCAACGCATCAGCTACCATATTCGCTTTTCCTGGATGATAATTCAAACTGAAATCATAATCCTTTAACAATTCCAACCATCTCCATTGTCTCATATTCAGCTCCTTTTGATCAAATAAATACTTTAAGATCTTATGGTCACTAAACACTTCAAATCTAGAACCATAAAGATAATGCCTCCAAATCTTCAACACAAAAACAAATGCAGCAAGCTCTAAATCATGCGTAGGATAGTTCTATTCATGAGTCTTCAACTTCCTTGACGCATAAGCAACTACCTTATCATTCTGCATAAGCACACCTCCTAAACCCATCTTCGAAGCATCACAATATACCACGAAAGGCTCTCCTGGATTAGGTAATGTCAAAATCGGAGCCGACGTCAATCTTTTCTTCAACTCTACAAAACTTTCTTCGCACTGAACATCCCACACAAAAGCTCTACCTTTACAAGTCAACTTAGTCAACGGAAGTGCCAACTTAGAAAAACCTTCGATAAACCTTCTATAGTAACCAACTAATCCCAAAAAGCTCCTACTCTCAGTAGCTGACTTTGGAGTTTCCCATTCCAACACAGCATCAACCTTTGATGGATCTACAGCAATGCCACTACCTGAGATCATATGACCAAGAAAACTAACCTCCTTTAACCAGAACTCACACTTGGACAGCTTTGCATACAACTTCTTCTCTTTCAAAACTTGTAATACTACTCTTATGTGTTCTGCATGCTCTTCTTCTGACTTAGAGTAAATCAAAATGTCATCAATGAACACCACTACAAACTGATCCAAATAAGTATGAAAGATACGATTCATGTATTCCATGAATATTCTCGATGCATTAGTAACACCGAAAGGCATCACTGAATACTCATAATGTCCATAACGCATTCTGAAAGCCATCTTATGGATATCTTCATCCTTTACTTTAATCTGATGGTAACCCGACCTCAAATCAATCTTACTAAACACATGAGCATCCACCAATTGGTACATTAAGTCATCTATTCTTGGAAGCAGATACTTGTTCTTAATCGTCACTTTATTCAACTGTCTATAATCAACACAAAGCCTCATAATTACATCTTTCTTCTTTACTAACAACAATGGAGCTCCCCATGGTGATACACTCGGTCTTACAAACTTCTTTTTAAGCAACTCTTCCAATTGATCCATTAACTCTGACAATTCAGATAAAGACATCTTGTATGGTGCCATAGACACAGGTCTGGTACCAAGTACAAGATCAATAGCAAATTCAACTTCCCTCTCTGGCGGTGCATCAGGAATTTCATCAGGGAAAACTTCAGGAAACTCACGCACCACCTGGAATTCCTCAATTATAGCTTGAGTCTCGACAGATAGCAACGCCATCAATGAGAACATTTGTACTTCTTCTTGCATCAACTTCCTCAACTGTCTAGCAGACAATAGACTATCTTCCTCTTCTTCAGGAGTAGAAAACCTCACAAACTTGTCATGACCGTTAATATGAACATAGTTATGCTCTAACCATTTCATACCCAAAATCACATCCAACCCTCTTAACAGTAAACAAAATAAATCAGCAACAAAGTCTCTGTCTAAAATCGATAAAGGAAACTTTAAAAACATAAAAGAAGTAGTCACCAACCCCTTGGTTGGAGTGTCGATGACCATCTCTCCATTCAAAGAAGACAACATGAGACCCAATCTTTCAACATAATCAACAGCAATAAAGCAATGAGTAGCACCAGTATTAATAATAGTAATTAAAGGAGTACTATTAATGAAACATATACCTCTGATAAGTCTATCCTCAATAGTTTCCTGATCCACAACCAAAGCAAACACTTTACCACTAGTCTGCGCCCTCTTTGGTTTCCGACACTGACTACCAATGTGTCTTCTTCACTATAATTGAAACAAATCACCTCCTTATGCTTGCACTCAGACACAACATGTTCAGTCTTACCACAACAAAAACACCTATTTACCTCAGCAGTACACACATTACTCTTATGCCCTAGTTTTCCATATTTGAAACAAACCACACCAGCAGGAGCATCTCCCCCACTAGTCTTCTGACCCTGAGCAACTTTCTGTTTACCTTTACCAGTTAGGGCATCATAAGGCTTACTACGATTATGTTGGTGCTTACCCCTCTTCTCACTGATACTCTTGTAATGAGCATTATTATCCTCTTCAAAGATCCTGCAACTATCAATCAAATCAGCAAAGACACGGATCTTCTGGTATCCAACTGCCTTCTTGATCTCTGGGCACAACCCGTTATCAAATTTGATGCACTTCAAAAACTCAGCATCTGCCTCACCGTAGTGCAGATAAAACTTAGCCAACTCAGCAAACTTTGCATCATACTCAACAACCGACATACTCCCTTGCTTCAGCTCAAGGAATTCAATCTTATTCTTACCACGAACATCTTCAGGAAAATACATCCTCAGAAACTCCCTACGATACACAACCCAAGTTACATTTTCACCTGCAGCTTCCAACCTCTGACATGTCTCTAGCCACCAGTCATCAGCTTCAACTGCTACCATATGAGTACCATATTGAACCTTCTGCGCTGGAGTGCAGTCTATCACACGGAAGATTCTCTTAATCTCTTTTATCCGATCCAATGCTCCGTCAGGATCATACTTTCCCTTGAAGGTAGGTGGATTCTCTCTCTGGAAAGTCGCCAAACAACGAGATCCACCATTCCCGTCAACATTCGGCTGATTCTTCATCGCATGCGCCATTGCTTCTAAAGAAGCAGCAAGTGCAGCATCATTCCTTCCAGCCATCTCAACTTATCACTACAACATAAACAACAGTTAGAACTCAAATTAATAATACTCGATTGTTAGACAACTACGACTCGACAACTTGGTCGGACGGACCAACCTTTGCTCTGATACCAACTTTGTAACACCCCATTTCTACCCGGAAATTATAAATGTAAACCAAAGTTATAAAATTCATACAACTGAATCAGGATGCCACAAATTCAACTTAAAAACACATTGCATTCACCATGGATACATAACACTCTTAAAAATTCGGATGAACCAACCACAAAATAATTTAATCTCTTAATTCAACAACTTGAGAATCTACGCAGCGGAATCATAATAACATCTTTGTCCAACATTACAGCAACTTCAAAATAACACATTTTTAGCAAGAATCAAATTAAAGTTCAACATCTGGAATAACAATAACTAAAAGCAACAGGCGTTCATCCCCCGAGTGTTACGTATCAGAGCAATGACACCGACTTGAACTACTGAAGGTATACTGCCTTCACTCTGGATTACCTGCATGTTACAAACATAAGGGTAACATTCGAACAGAAGGGGTGAGATATCTAACAATATAATAAAACATATGATAAATAATACGTTAGGTCAGCTCATATAATAACACCACTTCACATCTCATAAACAACAATAATCGCAACAGAATACCAACAATATAGACATTTAGCGCATCAATAAACAACTTCTTTATGCAATCATAAAATATGACTCAATACTATGCAAATGCATATGGCACCATTGGACAGAACTCCCATCACACAATAATTGCCAATAAATAGAGGCAGCAACAAGGCATAAGCCTTCATCTTAATATTCTCCAATACAGGCCATCTTAACGAGCATCAACTCCATCTTGATATGCAATATATGCAACACAATCATGAATGTAGTAATAACAACCACAATTAATAACATCTCAACACAACATCATTATTGGCCAGAAGCCTACATCTTAATAGATGCCAATTATTAGAGGCATCTCAACATCATTTATCAACATAATTCATCAACATAATTCCACAACAACCCAGCCATAACAATAATACAACGGCAGATCGACAATCCCTCAACATTGGCCATAGGCCTACAACATGATAATGCATATAATTAATTAATCATCTAAGGCTTATCCCTAATCACCAAACCTATACATATTATTATTCTATAATACTACATCATTATCATTATAAATCTTACTATCATGAACCAAGCGATAACCTAAGATCGTCTTATCCTCATCATACTTCACAAAATCATCATAGCGATTAACGCAGGAAGCTAACTCTAATCCTAATTTGGGTACGAGGATTATTATTATTATCCTTCATTTTAATCCTTAAGAATGAAGTTCATCGTGTTAGCTATCCAACGCTTTAAACGGCACCTCAAATGGAGTCCGAAAACTCAAGTTACAGCCTTTGGAAGAATCTGTCAGAAATCAGACTGCATGAGTCGACGCATACTTCTTTTAGTCGATGCGTACTGGGTTGAAATCCTGCATGAGTCAACGCGTAATCCTCTTATGTCGACTCATACTGAGTTTGCAACACTGTATGTATCGATGCATAATCCTATGTATCGACTCATCCTGAGTCTTAAAACCTGCATGTGTCAACGCATGTCCTTTGAGGTCGACTCATACTGATCTGTCATGAATATTTTATGTGATTTCACTGCATTTTCACTGCAATTTCCCTACCTTATACCCTAAAAACATCCTCTAATCATAGGTAATCATTAATTATAATAATCCTATGTTTCTACATTAATTATACAGCATAAGGGCATCATTATTCATCTCTAAATCATTGATCCTCATGAAACAACAATTTATATATTTCAATCATAAACAAAACAACTTTTCAAATCCAATCCCACATACTACTCATCATAAACCCAATTATAGAGTCAGAACCCCACCCTTACCTTGGATTGAAGGTTGCTCTACGATTCTTTTCCGATTGAATTTTGTTTTGCTATTTTCCTTCTTTTCCGCAACTTTCACGTTCTCTTCCAACCCTTATTTCCTTCTTTTCTTACTGCTACTTCTTTTTCCATATTAATTATAAATAACTAATATAATAACCCTATAATTCTCATTATGTCTTAATGAGCTTAAACTCCTACACCCCCATTTCTACTACTTCTAATCATTAAAATTAAGCCCACATCAAATAATAGCATTATTCTAATATTATTCCACAACCTAATAGAATAATTAAATCCAACTAATCACAACACAACATCTATCATCATAACACAACTTTACAAATAACCCAAAAATAATTTAATTAAATAATTAATTAAATTATGGGCGTTACACAACTGCTCTCAACTGGTGTGGATAAAGAAAATGTTGTCTGAGTATAATGTCACACAAGATGTCATGACATTATTTTGTGGCAATTTGAGTGCTATTAATATTTCCAGAAATCCTATTCAGCATAGTAGGACCAAACACGTTGACATTAGGCACCACTTCGTTAGGGAACTTGTGAAGGACAAGGTCATAACTCTTGATCATGTTAGCACTGAGAATCACCTTGCATATATCTTTACAAAAGCTCTTGATGAAGTTCAGTTTGAGAACCTAAGGAGGAGACTTCGGATCTGTATCTATGAAGAATTATAGCAATTACTGTTTGTGTTGCACTTGTTGATGAAGATGCTAAGGATGGTACTGCACCTGATGAACATTCTGCCAGTGCTATTAAAGAAGAAGAAGAAGATGTTGATGCATGACATTTAGGCATGTGATTTTGTTTGGGTTTTCCTTATGATCATGTTTATCTTTGTTTATGATTTTGTAAGGGTTAAATGCCCAGGATACTTTTAGTTTATTTTTGCACCTTAACTCTTAAAACCTTAGGTGCTCAAGTTTGCTAATATTGTCTACTTACCTTTGTCATATTATGGCTAAAAGGGGGATTATTATGATACTGAGGGTGTTGGTGTGTTGGTGCCGGTACTACCATTGAGGGTGAGTTATTGAGGGGGAGTCCCTACTCTAGACTGGAGGCTATGAAGAGATATCAGACATGATGTCTTGACATCATGGTATTGAGAACTTATATTCTCTATTGGTTACAGTTGTGTTAGTAGATCAACTAACTAATAGTTGTGTCTCTGTTTTTTTTTTTTGCTTCTCTTAACCTTGCTAATGTGTTTTCTGCTGTTGTGCCACTGATGTGTGTGTTTGATTTACTTTCAAACACATTTTATGGTGTGTTTTTATGTACAAGGGTTATTTGGTTGTTTTAGTCAAAATGTGCCAAAGGGGGGAGATTGTTTTTTCTCTGAAATTATGATTGGCATACATTTTGGTTAAATCAACTTGGTAGCAACATGTTAAACCAATTAGGATATGACATCATGTCTGCAGCAGCTAATAGTTATGGTTCAACTGATATGTTAGTTACTGAATATCCAGGGAATATTTAGTTAACTTATGTGGCTTCCAAGATTGACAAATCAGAGATACTATGTTGGTTTTCGTAGATATAAGTTTCTAAATATGGAGACATTTTAGGAAACTAATGATTGAATACCTATTTTTTTAGAGAAGATTTTGCAGATTTTGTGCAGCCTCACTGTTGTGTTTTTAAATCCAAACCCAGTCCAAAATAATGTTATATATAGACTGGTGTATACCTAGTTTTAGGTGGAACTTATGTGTGTGTGTTTTGTTAGGGTTTTTAGAATCCATATTGTTGAGTTGTAAGTTTTGTCAAGCATCCATAAGCTTTTAAGCATTGGATGTTTGTGTGTCAGATGCTCATAAGCTTTTAAGAATTGAGTATTTATGTGTCAGTTCTCATAAGCTTTTAATCATTGAGGATTATGTGTCTTGGAAGAGTGACTTCCTATTTTTTTTCTCTATTGTGTTTAGAGTTGCTTCAATCGTTGAGTGTGGTTGAATAGGTATTTGAAGAGGGCCTCATACCTAGGTGTGTCTTAGGTAGAAGTTAATAAAAGGGTAGTGATTAAGTGCGTAGACTATAAACTGGTATGTTTATTGTGTGGTCTACAAATTGATACTATCTAGTTAATTTTATCCCTGCCTTGGTAGCCCCCAGAGTAGGAGAGTTGCTCTAAACTAGGTAAACATATTTGTGTGTTATTTAACTTATGCAGTGTTTGTTTTGTTTGTATATCTTGTTGTTGCACGTTGAAGTCGGATCCGATGTCTGGACATCTCTTAGGACATCTGGGATCTGATATCCAGAATTTCATTTCTGGCCCTTTCTTCAAACTCTTGATTTTTGTTGATGTCGAATGACTTGTCAAATGACTTGTTCTTGACATTTGATCTTGAATTTCATTTAAACTTATTAATCACTTTATTGAATTGTCTTCCAAGTAACACAATGGCATTGGATGTCCCTTCTTTTGTATCCAAGTCACACTCATCTTCTACATCATCATTATTAGAGATAAAGGCAATGCTCTTCTTCTTTTTAGACTTTTCACTGATCCTAGTTCAAAGGTCTATATAGATCCCATAAGCTCATCTACCTTCATGTTATTCATATCTTGGGCTTCTTCAATGGAAATCACTTTCATGTTAAACCTCTTTAGAAGAGATCTGATAATTTTTTTCACTAACTTAGCTTCAGACATCTTCTCCCCCAGAGCACTTGAGGCATTTTCTATCTTAATAATACTCATGTGAAATTCATCAATACTCTCATCCCCCTTCATTCTTAAGTTCTCAAACTTGGTAGTTAGAAGTTTAAGTCTTGACATCTTCACCTTAGAGGTTCCTTCATGAGCTCAAAATCTCCCAAGCTTTTCTTTAGCAACAGTACAATTCCTTATCAGTCTGAATATGTAATTGTCCACTCCATTAAATAGAGAATTCAATGCTTTGTAGTTTCCCTCTACTAACTTGTCATCTTAATCATCACAGTCTTTCTCAGCCTTTAGCATATCAGTAGTCTTCCCATCCTTATCTCTAGCCATTGGTGGATCCCATCCTTTGACAACAGATTTCCAAGCTTTGTTGTCCATAGACTTGATGAAAGTCATCATACAAGCTTTCTAATAGTCATAATTGGTTATGTGATACAGTGGAAGAACCGACTGTTATATGGGTTTTTCATTTTGTATTCGTAAATGTTGTGGTGATAAAGATTTGTCACCGGCTTTTCTTTTATCCAACAAAGGAAAGGGTGAAAAGAATATAAAAATACCTTTTTTCGAGATTTTCTGAGTAAGGGGGGTAAATTATGGAAAGGGGAGGTGTTAGCACCCTTTCCATCTGTGGTTTTCCATGGGCTCTTAGGTACTTGCTCATTTTTGAAAATTGGTTTTGTATTTGTGTGTTTTGAAAAGTTTTTTTCTTTATGATAACTCTTGTATCAGTCCTCAAGAGTGTTGATAAAGCGTTTTTGAAAAATGCTTTGAAAGTGTAGTGTGAAAAAGTTGTTTTTGAGCAAGTACCTAACAGTTATCTACCTACTCGAAAAAGGTGTTCTTTTCCTCCTTTCCTTTAGACAGTGCTATCCTACTATTAGTGAGTAGGTAGACCTAGTCATTGGATGTTGAGGGACTATCGAAGGGACGTTTACAATCACTAAGGCAACTGGGCAAGAACTTTTAGTAATTGTCCTAAAACTCTAAGATCACCTTTTTTATCGAGGCAACAGTTGAAAGGGTCATCGAGGGACTTGTGATCTTTCGAATTAGAGGACATCCACTAAAAATTATCACGTTTCGAGAATTGTGACCGTTTTTCGAAGGCAAATGGAGTGCGGAGTACCCTAAAGGTGAGTATGTGCAAGTGTGTTGATTCAGTTCATTTATCTTGCAATTATGGTTATCTAATCGGTTTAATTTTCAGTCTTTTTCATGCAATCATATTAATCTAAGCAATTAACAGTAGTAAAAATGATAAAGCAAACAGAAATATCCTATGCTATTACAGGGCTTCGGGGAGGGGGATACATAACC
Organism: Vicia faba; assembly: GCA_948472305.1. Classification (NCBI taxonomy): domain Eukaryota; kingdom Viridiplantae; phylum Streptophyta; class Magnoliopsida; order Fabales; family Fabaceae; genus Vicia; species Vicia faba. The sequence continues at coordinate 1,134,044,486 of OX451741.1, read as the reverse complement.
AAAACTTTGGGGATAAAAAACAGTAAATGAACCCTAAGTTAAAAGCTATTATAAACTGTGTAGAGATACAATAATTGAAAAGAATAATAAAACGGAGAATAATAAATGCGTGAATATTAAAACAGGAACAAGTTGAAAAACCTAAAAAAATCCAATTGATTTAGAAATATATTTTTGGTATTTTATTGAGAAAAGATTTGAAATTTTTAACCAAATTTCTAATTAATTTTAATTTAAATAAAAAGATTAAAATAATTAAATTAAATTAATTTACAAAAATTAACTTTAATTATGAAAAACCCTAAGTCTGTTTTTTTGTGATTTTTTTATTTTATGATTAAAATAAAAATGAATTTAAAAAATAAAACAATTGAAATAAAGTGAAATAATGAAATTAAATGGGCCTACGGTTTGAAGCAGTTTGGGAGGTGCGAAGCTAAATTTGGTCTAGGCCCAGAACATGTAAAGCCCATTGTCCTACGTAAATCTCATATTGCCTGTTCCTGAGGGTTCACCATGGGCTCTAAGATCTGGGACGTTAGATCTAATGGTGATCACTTAATGACACATAGTGTGTGCGCCTGACCCTGGAGCATTGGATCTGAAAAATACCTGTTAGAAAATTCAAAATAGAGAATTTTGGGATCGAACCCAGACCCCTCCTCTCATATGCCTACGCTTTTACCATTTGAGCTGCCAATTCAATCATTATTATAACAACTTAATAATATTATATGCGAAACAAAGGTAAATTCCAGGTCATCAAAAACACACACGTTCAGTAGACCCACAAGATTTTAAATAAACCAATCAGATTTCGTGAAATGGCCACACATGTTTTCTTTGTGGTCAAAGGAGTCAACGACGCCGGAGCTGTACTCCGGTCGTCTTCTCCGGCCAAGCAAAATGGCCAACCTGCAAATATGTTAGATTCAAAGCCTACCAAGAGGTCTATTCCATGTAAAATCACCCCTGGAGTTCAAAACTGGGCTTAGATTTAATGGATCGTCACTGTATCAAGCATTTCAAGCGCATTTTCAGGTCATGCCCTAGAAACGACAATCTGAGATTAAAGGGTTTAAGCTTGTATGCAATATGTTAAACCTGCCTTATGCAATCTCATGAACACATATATGAAAATTAGATCTGTTAATAACACATATTTAGCAATATTGAAAATCAAGAATAATACACCAAACGGTGATGACTGGTTATGGAGCTTTTAGACGTGGAGGCGCTTGACTACGGGCCTGATTCAACTCCTGGGAATCTTAGGTGAACAAATGTACCCTTTGTTTGCATTGAGAGAGGAGGGAGGTGAGAGTTTTAAATTTTGCAACTTTGTGACTTTTTTCTCAATTTTCTAATGGCCCTTTTAATGTGTTTTCCAGTGTGTCTTTGGCTTGCAATACTGCTGCTTATATAGAGGAGATGGAGGGGACAAGGTTGTATGGAAAGAATCACAACCATAACACATGTTTTCAAACCAAAATCCAATAAATTAAAAAGCTTCCAAACTCGCCAAAACTTGCCCTTTCCATGCTAGCATGTATCTGGACATTTGTGCACGAAAAAATGGGCCTCAAGACTGACCCAAAACACTGGCCCACATGTCCAAAATGTTAACCTATTATTTTATGCATTTATTTGGTATTTATTTATTTTTAAATTAAACAAAAATAAAAATAAATGTAAATAAAATCAAAGGAATACAAAAATGGATTTAAAGGTCCTTCATAAGGTTATGAGATTGTTTTAATTCCAAAAAGTTAGGCCCATTTGGAAAAAATCCAAGTTTGATCAATATTTTCTTCATGCACTTCTTCAAAATTGGTCAACTTTAGCAATGCATATCTCTATTAATTTTAACCCTATGAAGGTGTTCTTGGACTTTTTATAGATCTTAAGATATCCTCTAAACAACCCTTTTGGTTTCATCTCAATTGGATCTTCCATGTTCATGTACCAAGCTTTGACCCAAGAGGTGTTTTTGTTGACTTTTTGAAAGGACCCATAATGTCTGAGCTTGTATCTTTCAAATGGTGCATTTATTTAACTTGATGGGTGAAGAGAAGTTGTAGGTAATTGGATTCTCTTCAAAATGAGCTTTGATGGAAAAATTTCTGATAAAGTATGAGAATGTTATGTTTGGTCAAAGTTCAGTTGACTTTTCTTATAGAAACCCTAATTAGCAATTCTTGACTTTTGATGAATTAGGAGAATTTTTTGAGGAATCATGATCAACCCTAGATCAAATGATAGTTATCACTTCAAAATGTTGATGTTGACAAAAAAATCTTAAAGTTTGAATGTATATAGGCCACAGTTGACTTTTGACCTAGTATAGTTGATTTTCAAGCATTTGAGCAGTTGACTGAGCAAACTTGTAGTGCAAGGCATAAAATTTGTCATGGACAATCTTGAAGCCATATTAGGACCATGGAAAACATTTGAGACCATTGGAGCTCACACATCTTGATGAAAATTGAAACCCTAGTCAGAGCTTCATTGCCTTAGAAGGAGAATTTGGTTGGTCAATTATTAGTCATCCTTGAGCAATTTGAGGACCTCAATGGGCATGCCTTGAGTAAAATCAGAGGGTAAATTTTGGGGTACAACAGCTTCCCCTATTCAATCTTCTTAAACCTGAAGATTTAGATTGGCTTGTCTGCCTTTCGTGATCTGAAGGTGCAAGACAATTGAACACTAGAGTGCCCAGAAACTTGCACTCGTCTGAAGTAACACTGTTGGTGGATAATATCAGGAATGGGCTTACAGATGTCATTTGGAAAAGGTGACATAAGACTGTTGGAGATGGTTTTAAAGATTCCATCCAAATAAAGTGACGAAGAGTCGTCGGCGATGGGCTTAAAGATGCCATCTAGAGAACATGATGATTTCATGAGAGATTCCTTTGTGGGGATTTCTGTTCCTGTCGTTGAGGAGGACTCTGTTGAGGAATGTTGGTCTCTGTTTCAGGAAATAGAGCCTAGGATCTTCAGTTTTCCATTACTCTACTGGGGATTTATCTCTTGACTGAAAAGACAAAAGTGAGATGTTATTTGGTCGGGATCCAGGCTTCACGGTGACTTGCTGAGGATAATGAGGTTGACTGCTATTTGGTCATATTTCAGGCTTCACAGTGACTTACTGGGGAATATGAAATTAACTGCTATCTGGTTGGTTCCAAGCTTTGCGGTAATTTGACGGAGTAAACTGCTATCTGGTTGGATTCCAGGCTTTACAGTATCTTTAACTGGATAAGAATCAGGAAATCTTAGGATCGACCTAACTGAACCAGAGAAAGTATCTCCCGGAAAAGAATCAGGATAAACCATTAGTCGATTTAAAACTGAACCAGCAGAAGCCTTGAATTATCTTTAACTTGAATAAAATCAGATAAATCTTAGGGTCGATTTAACTGAACCAGAGAAAGCATCTACTGAAAAAGAATCAGGATAAACCATTGGTCGATTTAAAACTGAACCAACAGAAGTCTTGAATTATCTTTGACTTTAATAGAATCAGAGAAATCTTAGGGCCGATTTAACTGAACTATAGAAAGTGTCTACCAGAAAAGAATCAGGATAAACCATTAGTAGATTTAAAACTGAACCAGCAGAGGTCTTGAATTATTTTTAACTGGAATAGAATTAGAGAAATCTTAGGGTCGATTTAACTGAACCAGAGAAAGTGTCTACCAAAAAAGAATCATAATAAATCATTGGTCAATTTAAACTGAACCAGCAGAGGTCTTGAATTATCTTTTTGAGGAAAATGCTGAAATAGCCCTTCATCAGATGTAGCCTTTGAGAAGACTGTCAGGCCATGTAAGTAGTTAATGATGTTTGTTGATTGATCTTTCCTGAAAAGGTAAAGAATTAGTTGTATGCAATATCATGATGTATGAAATGCATTGTGTAATGATGTTCCAAAAATAAATGAGATTGTCTTGTATGCAATATGTATGTGTGTGCCATGAAGTATGAACATGGAATGTTGTTGCGACATTTCCTAGTCTGGGAAAATAAGTCCCTGACTGCTGCTGGAGAATACTAGGAAGCTGAATCCCGGACTGTTGTTTTGTAGAAAGTGATTCTTTCATTTCCGCTAGGGATGATGAATGAAGATGATTTTCCCAGGATTTCCTCTTTCTATTCGGGGATACTCTGCCGGGAATCTTTGACTTTTGCTTGAGAATGCTCTGATTGGGAGAAGATGCTTTGTTGGAAGAATTTACCAAATGTAGAGAAATAAACTCCGTTGGGGGATGAACTTCCACAGCTACAGAAATACACTCTACCGAGGATATGGATTTAAAAACTGTTTGAGATTTGTAAAACTCAGCTGGGGAACATTGATTTAACCTCTCTGATGGAACTTTGTTGGAGAAGGTAATTCCTGCTTGGGAAAAAAGGAGGTTAAAACTTTGGTTGTTTTCACTCTGCAGGGATATAGATATCACCAGGATGTATGTTGAGGATGCGGCGACGACATCACATCAGGACATCTCTGCCTCTGTACCTGCTGGAGAAAGTAACTGTGGGGACTACAAATGGCTTTCTAGGCATTGTCCCGTTTCTTAAAGTCATTAGCAATTGTATTTCTGTTTTTATGCAAGTATTTATAAATAGTAATCGTATTCAAATGCATATGTCAAAATAATCACTGGACGTTTTTGCAAAACAAAATAGAAAAATAGAAAACAAATAGCTTTGTACTTTCAAAGAAATGATTTGTATTGACTTTGAAGTTTGCCTATAACTGGCGTTTTTGTACAAAAGAAACTAACATTCTAGTAAGAGAATGTCGTCGTAAAAGTGGAAACTATAGTATAAAGAGAAAATAGCTATGTGTAATAATCCCATTGAGTCTCTATTATGCTATTGCCCTTATGTCCTTGAGCGTCTCATCACTTTGCTACTTGTCCGAAGCTGACTGGATTGATTGGTACCGTTTGAGCTTGATGGTTGATATTGGAGTTTGGTTGCAAGGTGATCCAACGGAACATAGTTGTACGATTTAAATCCCTAACTTTTTCCTGGACCTCCCTTTCGAGTTTTCAGTCCACCGGGATACCCTTTTTTGCCTGTTGCACCCCAAAATTTACCCTCTTGATTTAGGCTTATGTTTCATAATGAATATCATATTGCATTGCATTCATACATTGTGATGGGATCAAAATACTTTGGTTATCAAGTCTTCCTCAAGCTTTGAAGGTTGATTGCATTGACAAGTTGCTCAAGTAGAACCTTATCATCTAAACCTCTGGATCTTTCAAGCTCAAAAGTTATTGTATATCTCAAGATATTTTATCCATCTCTTTGGATCATCAGAGGATTGAAGTTTGTGATTGATTATAATAGGAATCACTCTTTTGATTCACCGGTCAAAATTAGGGTTTTGTTTGATCAAGGCTATTGATCAATGTACATGTCTTGATTTGGAAGCTACAACATCTCATTGGTATTTGAAAAGTCTTTGTACAATAAATTGGTCAAGATGCCCAGAGGTTTTGAAATTTTGGAGATGATTCATCAGTCTCCTAAGGTGTTAACCAAAACTAGGGTTTGGGATTTTATCAAGATTTCTTGATAATTTTGAAGTGAAACTTTGTACATGGCCTCTATATATTTGGGAGATAGTATGTTTGAAGTTTTGACCATCAATTTTGAAGAGAAGTGGACCAATTAACTCAAAGGGGCAAAATGGTCATTTTGGTCAAAATCAGTCAAAGTCAAGGTTGACCAAGTGAACTTTTGGTCAACCATAAATTCAAGGGTATACCTTTCATATTTCAAGTCCATTTTGATCATTGGATCAAAAAGATTGAGGTTTGGGTTGAAACTTGTTCATGAAAAAACCCTAAAAGTTTCTAATTTTGGAAAATGAGGACTTAACTTCAAAAATTCAAATTTTATTCACCTTTGGTCAAAAAAATGCAAATGAAATATGCCTGGAAATATAAGAGGGTGATCTTTCATCTCCTTTTGGTCTCATGTCCAAATTGGGAAAGAGTCAAGAGTTATGGTCTTTGGAAGTTCATGCCTCAAGTTAAAATTATAGGTCATTTTCCAAAATTAGTGAATTTCATGTCAAATTTTGAGGACTTTAATGGATTCAATTGCAAAAACTAAAAACTAAGGGATTGTATATCTTTTGAATACCTTTCCAAATTGTACTCATTTGTGTCCAAATTCAAAAGTATGGGTACGTTATGGTCTTTTGAATTTCATGTCATTTTATTGAACTTTAGCCATGCAAGCAAAATGCCAAAACTTGAGAACTTCATTTTCAGCCATTCTCTTCACTTCTAATCAGGCCCATGACACATTTGTGACCTATGGGTGCCCCTGATGCCAGCCATTTCGTGCCCATGTGATTGTTTTACTTGCTTGAGGCCAAAATTTAAAAACTTGCCCAAAATTGCAAAAACTCCAATACTTTCTGATCATATGGAATCAAGGGCCAAGATTTTAAGGATGATTTTCTGAAGTAATTTGGCCCACAAAATGCATAAAAGGCTAAATAATGCACGAGCAAATGACCTGATCCTATGCACACCTCATTTTCTGCACAAACTTCCAATCCGGCCCTCCAACGGTATTAAGCTTGCATTTCCACCCCTACCCTCCTCTACTCACTCTATATAATGAGTAGCGAGGCTCATTTGATGGGAGAGAGGCCTCCATTACAAGAAATCCAAATCTGAGTTCAACTTCCTTTCTCTGTATTTTTTCTTCGAATCCCTTAATTCCTTGGTCGTTTCTTCAATTTCTTCGCAGAGACACATTCAGTGGAGCAAGAGGATCAAGTTGGAACCATTGATTTTCTTCTTGAGTGAGGGAATCTTGCATTCAGATTTTGATTTGAGGTAAGCTCACTCAACTTTGATTCATGATATATAACTGTTTATTGCTGAATTTGAGCATGGATACTTGCTTGTTGATGTTATGTGACCGATTCTGAAACTGTTTGAGGTTTTGGTTTGGCATATTATGCTTGTTTAAGATCTCTGCAACTCTAATTTTCAGTGAGTTTTTGGTGATTTCATGCTGAGATTTCTAGATCCATGGCTATCTATTTGATGTGATTTAAATTGTGTTTAATACCTTGTCGTGCTAGCTTTGATTTGCACTTGATTTGATGAATTTTTGTGGAGAAATGAGAATGTATGATCGATCTTAATCTGAGGCATAAGCCTGAGTCGCGCGCGTTTTCTGGTATGGCTGGAGGTTAGGGATGATGAGGTGTCATCATCTGAACGGTCCATTTGAAATTTTGAATATTAGTTTATATTTTGATTTTAATTGATTTTCTGATTTTTGTTTCTGGATCAAAACAATTTTAAAAATTCTGAAAAAAATTATCACAAGTCCAAAACAAATTCTACTATCTTGTGTAATTTTATTGGAATTTTTAAAAATGTTTTGATTGGTTTAAAAATTCATAAGTTTAATTAATTGTATGTTCAATGTTTATTTTTATTTTAATAGTTCTTTTAACCTAAAAATTCCACAAAAAATGTTTTGAACTCTTAAAATAATTTAGAAATTGATTCTGATTTTGGTTTAGCATTTTTTCTATTTTTGATTAGGAATTTAATTTGAGAAGTTTATTTGAAATGTTTGCTTCATAATTTTTGTTTTAATATTTCCTTTAATGCAAAAATCCTCAAAAAAATCATATAAGTTTGTTTTTAATCATAGTGTCTGAATATAATTTTGTTTTGACCTTTTTATGAATTTTGGCTAGGGTTTGCATTTTTTTCATTAAATAATTGTTTAATTGTTTAATTGTTTGTTTGATTTTATTTTAATATTTCCTTTAATTCAAAAATTCCACAAAAAATTATGGATGCTGGTATTTAATTCTAATATTTGAATATAATTTTGGTTGGATATATTTCTGACTTTTGATTGGAATTTTATTTTGAGATGTGAATTTTTGTTTAATTGTTTAAAGGTTTGATTTTGGATTTTATTTTTGACTTTTCTTTAATTCTAAAAATTTGAAAAAATAAGTTCTCTGATCTTTGGAGTTTTCTTTATTTTTGTATGATTTTAATTTGATTTGTTTAGAATTGGAACTTGATTAATCAATAATTGAGTTCATTTTCTAAATAATTAGGGTTTTGCTAATTCCCTTGTTTGTTTTGATTCCAAAAAGCAACTAGTCTTGAGTTTCAATTGAATTTGATTCTTGTTTAAGGTTCATAGATGGATTGAGGTCCTAAAAAATATTTTTCTTGAATTAATTAATAAGGTTTGGTATTTTCCACAAAATATTTTGAAAACGTGTCTAGTTTGGTGGTTTTTGCCAACTAGTTTTTGATATTTGGAGTTTGACTGATCCTTTCCTCATCCATCCATGAACTTAAAACATGTTTTCTGACTCTTATACATCTCAAGGATGCTAAGAAAATTTTTTTTTTGAATTATGGAAGCCCTTTTCTTTTTTTTGATGTATTTTTGAAGTGAAGGTACCCAATTAATGTTGCATATCTTGTTGCAATTTGCTTGATGGCCAATGAACTTGAATTAGGCCTATAATTGGGCACCTAATGATCATGTTGGTTCTGTTTATCCACATAAACTCAAGTCATTTCAATTAATGCCCCATGTTTGAATGATTGAACCTTTTGATGCATGTTTTATGACTTTTTGCTTTCTTGTTGATCTTCACTTTGAAACTTGAGCTTTCAATTTGAGTTTGAGGTCATTAGATGGCCAACGATAACATGAAGGGAAATGATACTTAAATGATAGTCTCATGGGGACTTGAGAGTAATTGATCCCTATTACTTAAGTTAGTTCTAATCATGAATAGAGTTTGGCGTCTTTCTTTCATCCTTGTTGAATTTTTGAGGCATTTTGAATGCACTTGTGCAGCATGTTTTAGAATCAACACTTTAACCTTTTGATCATGTCCTAATCATGTTTTGGAAGCTTTACTTCAAATCTTTGATTGTTACAAACTCTCTAATTTTGTCCTTGTTTGACTTTCTTCCCTTTTTAGCTTGAAATCTAAGTCTTTGATGCATTGTGTGGGATTTCTCTTCTATTATGCTTGTGAGCTGTGATGAAGTAATTGAGTATGATTGAATTGTGGTTGCCACTGACCTTCATGGTATTTGATTGTATTCTTATAAAGCTCCCATGATCCTTGATTGATATTCAATTGTCAATTCAATATGGTGATAGAAAGGAGCAACATTCCTCTAACTTTTGACCAAATTGTGTATATGCCTGTTTCTTTTTGTATATCATATCAAATCTTGTGATAGTTGCTATCATGTCTTCTCACTTCATTATGGTGTCATCATCCATCCCTTATGTGATTCATTATTTTATTTATGGGAATACTAACTTGATTGTTGAATGCGCGAGGTACTCTGAGAAAAGTTTTCCACTTTTGACTTGAGGCTATTGTGTTTCACTTTATTTATGGAACGCAATTTATTACATTGGTACTACTCTTGTGCTTGGCATATTTGATAGTCTATGCAAGATATATGTATGTGATTATGAATGTTATACATTGCCCATGGGATCTGTTCATATTTGAAAATCCCAATACTTACATCCTGATGGCGTAATTTCTGACTTGATTTGTCTGTTGATGTCAGTTTGCTTGAAGTTCTCTGGGTTTCTTTTTTTCTTGCTCAGTTGCCACAGATAGTTATCCGTTTGGTATTGCATTATTTCCTTTCTTCTATTTTCATAGTTCTATGTTGCATGATGGGACCTCTATTGCTGATATATGTCAGGAGGCCCTCTGTTTTGTTTGATATGTGTGTTGTGTTTGTGTATGTTTCTTTAACTATTGATCAATGAGTCACTCAATTTAGAAATTGAGATCACGACTTCGCTCTCAGTGCATGTTCCCTATAGGATGTTTATTGTTTTTTTCTTTAACTATTGATCGATGAGTCACTCAATTTAGAAATTGAGATCACGACTTCGCTCTCAGTGCATGTTCCCTATAGGATGTTTATTGTTTTTTCTTTAATTGTTGATCGATGAGTCACTCAATTTAGAAATTGAGATCACGACTTCGCTCTCATTGCATGTTCCCTTTAGGGTAGTTTTGTTAAGCTTCCTTTGACATGTTGGTTAAGGTAGGAATCCATGTATGCTAGCATAGGGTAGGATTTTCCTTCATCCTCAACCTTAGGGTCAATCATTGTATGATAACACTAGGGATAGTGCTAGGCTAGTTTCCCATAGTTGTTTTTCCTTCCTTTGCATCTTGCATCTTAAAACAAAAAATTTTTTCTTGGCAAATCATAAACCACCTCTAATAAACTCAAACCCTTCTTCAAGGTAAAAGATATAAATCAATCTTATTTGCTTGTGCGCCTATTGGTTTTGTTTTTAAACCTAGTTTATTGATGTTTTGCCATCTTTGCCATGTTATTTTGTTATCTTATAGCCGATGTTTCGCCATCGCACATGCTTGTTATCCTACTTTGATTCTCAATATCATTGTTAGGTGTGATGTTTTGTTATCCAGTTTATTAATGTTTCGCCATCTTTGCCATGTTACTTTGTTATCTTATAGCCGATGTTTCACCATCGCACATTTGTTTGAAGCCGGTGTTTCGCCATCGCACATGTTTGTTATCCTACTTTGATTCTTAATATCATTGTTAGGTGTGATGTTTTGTCATCCAGTTTATTGATGTTTTGCCATCTTTGCCATGTTACTTTATTTTCCTATAGCCGATGTTTCGCCATTGCACATTTGTTTGAAGTCGATGTTTCGCTATCGCACATGTTTGTTATCCTTCTTTGATTCTCAATATCATTGTTAGGTGTGATGTTTTTTCATCCGATTTATTGATGTTTTGCCATCTTTGCCATGATACCTTGTTATCTTGTAGTCGATGTTTCGCCATCGCACATTTGTTTGAAGGAGATGTTTCGCCATCGTACATGTTGGTTATCCTACTTTGACTCTCAATGTCATTGTTAGGTGTGATGTCTTATCATTTGGTGTTTCGCTATCTTTGCCATGATACCTTGTTATCTTTTAGCCGATTTTTCACCATCGCATACTTGTTTGAAGCCGGTGTTTCGCCATCGCACATGTTGGTTATCCTACTTTAACTCTCAATGTCATTGTCAGGTGTGATGTTTTATCATTTGGTGTTTCGCCATCTTTGACATGTTACTTTGTTATTATTTAGCCGATGTTTTACCATCTCATTTGTTTGTTGTTTCATTTGATATTTTGCTATTTTGACTGTTTTTGTTGTCTTAACTAAAAAACACATACCAACCAGATATATGAGCCGAACTACGGCTGCTCTGATTCCTAAAAAGGGATACGTAGGCATTGGGGTAGGGCCCAACCGAGCATAACTTTTATTTTCCCTACATTGTTTTCTTTTTTCTCTCTCGCATGCATTCCCTTTTTAGCTTTAAGCCATAGACATAGGTTTTGACCACACCCATTAGATTAGACAACAAGAGTGGATACTGTAGAGTACTACAGGCATGTGGGGTGCTAATACCTTCCCCTCACGTAACAGACTCCCTTACCTGATCTCTCGGTCGAAAGACTATGATTTCTCCCTTTTCAGGTTTTCTCGATGTTTACCTTTCCCTTTTGGCGGGATAAAAGACGTTCGGTGGCAGCTTCATTGATGTTTCATTACAAGATGATGGTTCGGCCAGGTCGTTTCAGCTGGCGACTTCACTGGGGACAGATTGACCTCTTGCTGGTCCATCCCAGAGTCGATCCTAGCTCTTGTTTGTTTTCTTTTTGGGTGTTTATTTTACCGCTTTGCATATTTATCTGTTTGCATTGCATCCTATGTACGCTTTACTTTCTGCATACTGGATTTGGCTGGACTGTTTAGATTCTGGATTTCTTGGTGGGTGGGTTGTTCCATGAGGTAAAAGGCCTCATACCCAGGCTGTGAGTGAATTCCATAGGAACTAGGAATAGAGTGGCCATGGCAGCTATGAGGCGGATGCTTTGTAGACCTGACCATGAGACCCATGACTTCAGAGGTAGTTCGGATAGGTGTTATCGTATGATGATACCAACAGTCGAGCTCTTGTACTCTGATTTGGCTTTTAGCCTTACCTTGACCTAGACTACACCTGTAAGAGGGGCGAGAAAACGTTTCTTACAGGTACAGGTACTGTTGGTGACTTTGTGTTGCGAAGGTGACTCAGGTTCCCATGATAGTTTTGAAGCTTTGGGATTTTCTTTTGGTCTTGAGTGGTGTTGTTCTGTAATGTTCCAGCCATTATCCATTGTGAAACTTTGATCCTGTCATGTTGCATCATAGCATATTTATTTCTTAAATAAAAATGATGTATAAAAAATAACTAGCATGCACATGTCATCTTCCAGGGACATTCGAGAGTCTTCTTTCCATCAGAAATGGACGGCCTCCCATCATATGAGTTTGATTCAATTCGTGTCAAAGAGCCCAACAGGTATACATTCGCTTATCAGATTCCTACTGTTGATGTGTCCGAATTGAAGAGGTTGAGTTCTTATCTGAGGAGTGATGTTCTGAATAATTTCAACAAGAATTATGGCAATTTGTTACTAATCCTTAACACTCCAGTTGACCCAATGGCTTTGGTCACCCTCTTCCAGTTCTATGAAAAGGAATTACGGTGTTTTACTTTTCAAGATTATCAACTGGTTCCCACACTAGAAGAGTACGCGTACCTACTTAATATCAAGTTGTCCAATGAAGTTCCTTTTGTCCAAGTTCCGGAGAAGTTGAAGTTCGAAGTTATTGCTGAAATTCTTCATTTGAATTGGAAAGAGGTGAAAGACAATTGGAAATCAAGTGAGGATACTACAGGGTTTTATTTGGATTTCTTAGTGATGAAAGCTGAAGACTGGTCAAAGAAAGGGAATTGGAGTGACTTCAGCTCTCTGTTTGCTCTCATGATATACGGGATCATCCTCTTCCCTCGCAAGAGAAATTTTGTGGATTTGACGGCTATTTGTGTTTTTAGAAATAAGAACCCGGTAACAACACTCTTGGAAGATACTCTTTACACCATTCATTTCAGGCATGGGAAAGGAGGTAATGTAAGTTTATGTCATTCGATGTTGTATCAATGGTTTAAGCTGCACCTATCGGTAAGTGGCCCTTTCATGGATACCAGACATTCTCTCTGATGGTCATCAAGACTTGTCAACCTTACTTCATTTGATATCTGGTGGAATTATGACATGGGGGAAGTACGAAGTATTATCACTAGCTGCGGAGATTTCCCTAATGTTCCCCTCATAGGGACTAAGGGGTGTATCAACTATAACCTTGTGCTTGCTTATCGTCAATTGGGATATGCAATGGATGGACCGCCAAAGGTTGAGGAGGTGTCTGAATCAGTGTATTTTGTTAGAGGAAGTGATCCTGTGATGTTGAAAAGAGTGACAAGTGCTTAGAAGGGAATTCACAAGAAGGATAGAACTACTTTGGGCAAGAAGGTTCTTATCGCTAGGGTTTCTTACTTGGAATGGATTAGAGACAGGGTTAAGATTTTACATTTACCATTTGCAAGGTCGGCTCCTATATGTGAGCAACCTCCTATTGTTCTGAGTAACACGGTGCCTACCGAGGTGTTCACCCAGGTTCATGTTGAGAACATTCAACTTCATACAAAAGACTGTGAGGCAGGGATGAAACTTTATTGGGTAGATCAAGAAAGGGACAACTTAGGTCGCAAACTCAAAGAAGCTCAAGGGGAAACTTCTGATGCAACCAGTCCGAGGAAGAGGTCTCATGCTGAAATGGAAGAAGAGTTGAGTAAGACCCAGCAAGAGTGCCAGAAGCTTCAGGCATCTGAGAATAGCTACAGGAAGAAGATTCAAAACTTGTAGAAACAACTCAAAGACAAAGATGCTCAGCTTAAGAAGGAAATAGCCCAGAGGCGTGTCGCAGAGGATCAATTTCAAGAAAGTAAAGTAGTCGCATCACAACTTTTGAAGGAGAAAGCCGGGCTTGAAGAGTATTGTCAACACCTTGAAGTGTGTCTTGTTCCATAGATTTAGTTTTGTTACTTACCTTTGGTGTATTTGGTCACCCCCAGGATTGTTGGAAGGGACCATTGTTTGTTTTTATTATTCAGTTTTTGTTAAGTTTACTTTGAAACACGTATTTTGTTGTTTATCGCTACAGTCTTAAATGTTCGAAGTCACTCGAACATCGTTTCTTTTGTTTGTAAATAATTGAAGTGTTTGTCTTTTGTCCTTTTTTTCCTTTGATTGTATGCTTGATTATTGGTTGCACGCTGTGATTGATGAATAAAAGGACTCTTGAATACCGGGAAATGACAAACATATCATGCACATCATGCATTTCATAACATTACAGGTTATCTCAAGATGGTATTCTTATTCTTCTGCTTTTCTTATTCAGAATTCAAGACGACTACTCATCGGTATTCCACCAGAAAAAATTTGCCAAGACAGATGGAACAAGTTCAAGCTGAACACGCTAAAATAAGGGCCCAGATGGCTACTCAAATGACCCAGTTCATGGAGGTCATCACCAATGTGAATCGCCGACAGGAGGAACTGGCTGCCATTGTCAACAACCAGCGCCGCTATCCAGGGGATGGTGGAAATCAAGGGCTCTATCAGGACATTTCTGTAGGATTGGGGGATGTGCAAGATCAGCCTGTTAGAAATTTTCACGGGATGCCCGGAAACCCCTTCGTGCGCAACATAGGGCAGTTTCCCCCGTCTCCGGGACCTCGTCTTGTGGGGAACAGAAGATATAATCAGGGCGGTGTAAGGAACTATCAGGAGCAGGAGTATGACTTTGACCAGGATGAAGATCAGTTTTCTGTTTGGCGTTCAGAGTCGGAAGTTCAGGTTGAGGATAGGAAGTATCGGTTGTTGGAAGAACGTCTGAAGGCTGTGGAAGGGCAAGGAGCCCTTGGTATGGATGCTAATGATCTCGGGTTGGTGTCTGGGGTGAAAGTTACTCCAAATTCCAATCCTCCTGTATTTGAAAAGTACAACGGAACGTCATGTCCTGTTACTCATGCAACTGCTTATTTCCGAAAGATGTCGGTGCATACTGAGGATCAGGGGCTTTTGATTCACTTTTTCCAGGATAGCCTATCTGGGGAATCCCTGGAGTGGTACATGAAGTTGGAGAAAACCCATATTCGTTGCTGGAATGATCTTGCTCGGGCTTTTGTCAAACATTATCAGTACAATATGGATATGGCGCCTAATCGCACTCAGTTACAGAATTTGTCACAAGGACCAAGAGAATCTTTCAAGGAATACGCTCATAAGTGGCGTGAGTTGGCTGCGAGGGTTCAACCTCCACTCATGGAGAGAGAACTCATTGATATGTTTATGAGTACCCTGCAAGGGCCATTCTATGAGCACATGATAGGAAGTACTTCGGCAGGATTTGCAGACTTGGTTATGGCGGGTGAAAGAATTGAGGTAGGTTTGAAATTGGGGAAAATTCATATTGGAGGTTCTAGTGGCTCATCAGGGGCAGTAAGAAACTGTTCAACACTTACCCTAAGAAAAGGGAAGGCGACGCAAGTGCGGTTTACTCTCATAGAGGAAGAGGAGAGGATCGCCAGCACCAACAAGTCAATGTTGTTTCTATTCCTGTTAATGCTCATCCACAGCAGAGACCGAATATAGTGCCTCAACAACAAAGATAGCAAGATGCTCCCCTTCAGTATAATAATCAACCGCATAGACAGTTGAGAAAATTCAATCCCTTTCCAGTATCTCTTACTGAAGCACTCCACCATTTTCTCGATTTGAAGTTGATCGGTTTGAGAAATATGCCACCACCCCCCGCAAGACTTCCTCCTAACTATGATGCTAACGTAAGATGGGAATTCCATTCAGGCAGAGTTGGTCATTCTACTGACAATTTCTTTGCGTTGAAGTGCAAGATACAAGACTTGTTGGATGCTAAGGCAATTGAGTTTACTCCAGTGACTGGTCCGAATGTTACTCAGAACCCAGTGCCTAGGCATGGAGGGGGTGTTGTTAATATGATTGATGATAATGGTGAAGTGTTGAATTTAATCATGAATGTGGAACAAGTAACTACTCCGTTGTGGTATGTTAAGAGGTATTTGCTTGACAATTCTATTTTTCCGGGTTGTACTTCAGAGTGCGCCAAGTGTAGAGAGAAACCGAAGGGCTGTGATGATTTAAAATCTGGTATCCAGTTGATGATAAAGGAGGGTTCCCTGCGGTTCGATAGAAAATAGAGCTACCGTAAGGTTACCGAAGAAGATATTGTTGTGGTATCTATTCCTTACACCCCTGTGCGTATTCCTACCCCATCTAGGGCACCTCCTTTGATGATTACGGTACCTGGTCCCATGTCGTATACCAGTGAGAAGGCCATCCCATGGTATTATGGTGCTGATGTTTATTACCATGGGGTGAAGCAGAAGGTAAGTACTCATTTGTCTGAGGAAGAACGTGCTGAAGATAATGAAGGGGAAGTTCATAATTTTTCTGGTGTGGGTGGAATGACTAGAAGCGGGAGAGTATTTGGTCCTTCCAATGTGCAAGATGCGGAAGATTATTCTGCAAGAGAAAAAGGAAAGTAGCAGGCAATGATTGGTAATCCAAGGGTTACGCCAGCCAATGTGACTCAACCAATTCCGATACCAGAAGCTTCTTCAGTTCCCGATGAGGTTAAAGAGTTAATGCGAATTATCAGAAAGAGTGATTATAGCATAATTGATCATCTGAGCCATACTCCTTCTAAGATGTCTATCTTTTCTCTGTTGATTTATTCAGAACCTCACCTAAATGCTTTGATGAAGTTGTTAAAGAATGCGTCTGTGCCACATGAGATAACAGTCAATCAGTTTGAGAATGTTTGTGCTAACATATCTGCCGGGAACAGTCTGGGCTTCACAGATTTTGATCTTCCTCCGGAGGGGCGAGACCATAACAAAGAGTTTCATATTTCAATGGAGTGCAGGGGCACTACTTTGTCTCGGGTTTTGGTGGACACAGGGTCGTCTTTGAATGTATTTCCTAAGTCAGCATTGACGAAAATTGATTATTCTGGACTGGAGCTGCGCCCTAGTGATTTGATGGTGAAGGCGTTTGATGGGTCTCGAAGGTTAGTGTTTGGGGAGGTGGAGTTACCAATCAAGTTTGGTACTCGCACCTTCACGGCTACATTTTTCGTGATGGATATATAGCCAGCGTATTGTTGTTTGTTGGGGCGGCCATGGATTCATAAAGCAGGGACAGTCACTTCTACTCTTCATCAGAAACTCAAGTATCCTACAGAGGGAAAGGTGATAATTTTGTGCGGCGAGGAAGAGTACATTGTGAGTCATTTGACATCATTCCGCTATGTCGAAGTTGAAGGCGAGATACATGAGACTCCGTTTCATGCGCTTGAGATAGTTCATGCTGTCAATTTTCCTCCTCCAGAGCAGAAAAGGAAACCTGAAACTGTTATGTCTTCTCTCAAGCATGCGAGAGCTGTGGTGGAAAATGGTAACCCTAAAGGTTGAGGTCAGGTGCTGGACGTTACCCCAAAATTTAATAAATTTGGTCTTGGTTTTAGCCCAGGTCAGCAGAGTTCAACTCCCAGAGCATCTAGTTTATCTACTCCTGTGAAGTTTTCCCGTCCTTGTGCTACTCAAGAAGGACATATCATTGCAGTTGGCGACGATAGGGTTGATGGCTACAATATTGAAGATTGGATTCATCCGAGTATTCCAGGCCAAACACTCAACAATTGGACTTCTATGGATGTTATCCAAGTTTCAAGCGCTGAGGAGTAATTTTCTTGTTTTCTTTTATTATCATATCATAATTCCTACGCTCTGCCCAAGGCGTGGTGGATCATTTGTGTAGGGCCACCATGTTTATTTTCAAAAAAGTTTATCATGAAATAAAGGACGTTTTTGCATTCAAAATTTTTCTCCATTTCTTTTTTATTTGAATGGCAATGTTTCTCTTTTCACACACTATCACTAAAAAACGCCAAAATGTCGTTCATGCAGATGCACTTCCACCACCGATTATATTGATAACGACTCTGCTATGGTTCATTATAACTTTGATACTCCTATTTATCAAGCTGAAGAAGAAGCATATGAGGATTGTGATCTTCCTGAGGAATTAGCAAGATTGTTAAAACAAGAGGAGAAGGTTATCCAGCCGAATCAGGATTCGATTGAGGTGGTGAATATTGGCACAGAAGAGGTAAGAAGAGAAGTCAAGGTAGGGGCAGATCTTGAAGAAAGTATAAAGGTCAGATTGATTAAACTACTCCGCGAGTATTCTGATATCTTCGCTTGGTCTTATGAGGATATGCCTGGGTTGGATACAGACATAGTGGTGCATCGACTACCACTCAAAGAAGGTTGTTCTCTTGTCAAGCAAAAGCTCTGAAGAACTCATCCTGAGATGTCCAAGAAGATCAAGGAGGAGGTCCATAAGCAGTTGGACGCGAATTTCTTAAAAGTCATCAATTATCCGCCATGGATTGAAAATATTGTGCCTGTGCCCAAGGAGGATGGTAAGGTCAGGATGTGCGTGGGTTATAGGGATTTGAACAGGGCCAGCCCTAAAGATGACTTCCCTCTTCCGCATATCGATGTGTTGGTCGATAATACTGCTCATTTCAAAGTGTTTTCGTTCATGGATGGTTTTTCGGGTTACAATCAAATTAAGATGGATCTAGAGGATATGGAGAATACAACATTTATCACGCCTTGGGGGACTTTTTGCTATAAAGTGATGTCGTTTGGTTTGAAAAATATCAGGGCAACATATCAGCGCGCCATGGTCACTCTCTTTCATGATTTGATTCACAAAGAGATTGAGGTTTATGTGGACGATATGATTGCTAAGTCTGACACGGAAGAGGAACATCTTGTTCATCTGGAAAAATTGTTCGAGAGACTGAGGCAGTTCTTGCTGAGGTTGAATCCGAATAAGTGCACCTTCGGGGTGAGATCCGACAAGCTGTTGGGTTTTATTGTAAGTGAAAAAGGTATCGAGGTGGACCCGGCCAAGGTAAAAGCGATACAGGAAATGCCTGAACTAAGGACAGAGAAGGAAGTACATGGTTTCTTGGGAAGGTTAAACTACATTTCTAGATTTATCTCTCATCTCATAGCCACCTGTGAACCTTTGTTCAAGTTGTTGAAGAAAAGTCAGACAGTGAAATGGAATGAGGATTGTCAGAAGGCCTTTGACAAAATAAAGGAGTATTTGCAGGAACCTCCGATACTCATGCCGCCAGTGGAAGGAAGACCACTAATCATGTATCTAAATGTGTTAGAGAGCTCAATGGGTTGTGTCCTCGGTCAGCACGACGAGACAGGGAAGAAAGAGCAGGCAATTTACTACTTGAGTAAGAAGTTTACAGAATGCGAGTCAAGGTACTCATTCCTGGAAAAGACTTATTGTGCGCTTGCCTGGGCCTCCAAACGTTTGAGGAAATAAATGTTAACTCACACCACCTACTTGATATCCAAAATGGATCCAATCAAGTACATTTTCGAGAAGCCAGCTCTTACAGGCTGGGTATCCCATTGGCAGATGATACTCACCGAATATGATATCCAATACACTACTCAAAGAGTAATTAAGGCTAGTGTATTGGCCGACCATCTTGCTCATCAGCCCATGAACAATTATGAACCGATGAAGTTTGACTTTACAGATGAGGAAATTGTGTATATTCGGGATTGTAATATGCCAGACCCAGACGAAGGACCTGAGCCGGGATCACGTTGGACGCTTGTTTTTGATGGTGCCTCCAATGCCATGGGCAACGGCGTTGGAGCTATTATCACTTCCCCTGAGGGATACCACATTCCTTTCACGGCTCGTATTTGTTTCGATTGCACTAACAACATGGCCGAATATGAGGCTTGCATTTATGGCATTGAAGCGGCGATCGACCTGCGCATCAAATTTTTGAAAGTTTACGGGGATTCCAATCTTGTTATCAGCCAGATTAATGGAGATTGGGAGACTCGCCATCAGAACCTAATTCCCTATCGTGATCATGTTATGAAGCTGATTCTGTACTTCAAAGAGATCACGTTTGAGCACATTCCCAGAGAAGAAACCAATATAGATGATGCACTGGCAACTTTGTCCTCCATGTTCAAGGTTAAGTGGGCTAATGAGGCACCTTCCATTACCATCAGAAGTTTGAGTGAGCCAGCTTTCTGTTTTGAGGCTAGTTTGGAATCAGATGGTAATCCTTGGTTTTATGATATTAAACGATATCTTGAAACACAAGAGTACCCTAAAGAGGCATTTGTCACAGATAAGAAGTTCTTGAGAAGATTTTCAGCCAAGTTCTTTCTCAGTGGTGGTGTGTTATATAGAAGGCATCATGACGGTTTACTGCTCAGATGTGTCGACAAGAAAGAAGCAGCTAGAATCATTGAGGAGAAACATGAAGGTGATTTCGGGACCCATTCCAGTGGGCATACCATGGCTAAAAAGATTTTTCGAGCAGGTTATTATTGGTCTACCATGGAGATTGACTGTTACAATCATGCACGAGTTTGCCACAAATGTCAAGTCTATGCTGATAAGGTGCATATGCCGCCAGTACCTTTGAATGTCTTGACTTCCCCTTGGTTGTTTGCGATGTGGGGAATTGATATGATCGACAAAATTGAACCGACTGCATCCAACAGGCACCGTTTCATTCTGGTTGCCATCGATTATTTTACAAAATGGGTCGAAGCTTTATCCTATGCCAATGTCACCAAGCAGGTGGTAACTCGGTTCATTAAGCATAATATTATTTGTCGCTACGGAGTTCCTGAAAAGATCATTACCGATAATGGGTCTAATTTGAACAACAAAATGATGAAGGAGCTTTGTGAGTCCTTTAAAATCAAGCATCATAACTCTTCTCCATACCGACCAAAGATGAACGGTGTTGTCTAAGCGGCCAATAAGAATATTAAGAAGATCGTACAGAAGATGGTGGTAACCTATAAAGATTGGCATGAGATGTTGCCTTTCGCTTTGCATGGTTATCGCCCCACTGTGTGTACTTCGACTGGGGCAACCCCATTTTCATTGGTTTACAGCATGGAAGAAGTATTGCCGGTAGAAGTCGAGATTCTTTCTCTTAGGATCATGAGGGATGTTGAGCTGGATGAAAGTGAATGGGTACAGAATCGGTTGGATCAGTTGGAACTTATTGACGAGAAGAGGTTGAAGGCTGTATGTCATGGTCAGGTATATCAGCAAAGGATGAGGAAAGCTTTTGATAAGAGGGTATGGCCTCAGTGTTACAAGCCAGGTGACCTTGTGCTAAAAAGGATAATTCTCCCTCAGGGAGATCCCAGGGGCAAGTGGGTTCCGACTTATGAAGGTCCTTTCGTGGTCAAAAAAGTTTTCTCTAGAGGAGCGATGATGCTCACGACTATGGATGGAGAATACTTCCCTCTCCCTGTGAATGCTGACGTAGTTAAAAAATACTTTGCAAAAAAAAACCCGCTAAACTGAAAACCCGAAAGGGCGGTTTAGGCAAAAAGAGGGTGTCCTGGTGAATCGAAAACCCGAAAGGGCGATTCAGGAAAAAGTTAGGGACTTAAAGCAAATGACTACGCTCGACATGAGTTCCTTTGTTTATTTCCTTTGTTCCGTCACCTGGCATAAGCTCGAAGCTAATCCAAGAATGATCTGTCTGAAAGCAGGAAGATGAAAGCGTAAGAGTCATAAGAGTCATAGCAGAGTCGGGACTTAATGGATATTCACATTCACATTGCCATTTGTAAACACTTGTTTGCTTTGATTTTGTAATTACTTGCTTCCAAATGTAAATTCCTTTTTCACAGGCTGATTTCTCAAAATCAATAGAATATCTTCTTTCAAGTATACATATACGTTTCTTTTCTCCCTTTTTACTATTTTGTTTGCAAAAACGTCCAATATTTTGATAAGCATGTGCATATAAACTTCGTGGGCCTTACACAGAAATGGTAATCTAAGGCATGGTTAGTTGATCGCTTGAAATACGGATAACAAACACAACTACTAATGTGCAATGGGCGTGTTTAATTCTATGGTTGATAATATTCTCATTCACTTTACTGGTGGATGCCTTGCCAATTTGTTTCACGGCTCCATGATGTTGGTAAAGGTCATGGGTCAGGGTAATATCAAGATTACGGAAGGTCGGCGAGATCGACGAACCTAGTTGGAGATTTTTCTTCCCCGTAATGGCTTTTATTATGTTTCTTTGCCGCACTTTCATGTGTTATCTTGATTGATTGTTTTAGAATTGTCTGCATATAGGATTTTGTTTATAGCCGAATGTCAGTCTTGATGCGTTGAATATTTTTGCCTTGAAGAAATTTTTTCATTTTACTTAATCCATCCAGTATCACTCTTTAATCGATTTTTCGGGCATTTTGATACCAACTGTGCCAATTATCTTGCTTAGCCAAGAGTTTGGAGGAAGGAGTTTAGCTAAAAACGATGATTGTAGTGGTATGCTTTTGAGTAGAACCCCGTTGACAATGTACAGGCATTGATTCAATCCCCATACACCGGAGATATAAGGGAGTTAGACCCTCATAAACCCCTCTGAGCCTTCAAAGTAGGAGTTTCTTTTCCGTTCAAAAAAAAACAACTTATTTTTTAACCCAGGGCAGGGTAGATGTTCAGTTAATTTGACCAAGCATTCAAATTTCAGAAGGAATTTCCCATCTGAGGATCACCATACTTTATCTTTCGCATCATGAGATCAGGAAAAATGTCTAAACCACGATGTTCATTTCCTCACAAAGTCCTGAGGTCGAGATCGAATCGATACAATAATGGCTATCCCTCGCCGACTAAGGAATGAGGCATTTGTTTTCTTCAAAAAAGAAAAAAAATGAAAAAGTTCAAATACCTAAAGTCACATTGATTTGTTCAAAGCGGAAAGTATAAATAAGAAAGGAAAAAAAGCCCCGCTAAGTCGAAACTTGAAAAAAAGTCGCTTAGGCAAAAGTTAGGGCGTCCTGCTGGACTCCCAAAATTGAAACTCAAAAGATTTTGTCCAGGAAAAAGTTAGGGATAAGAAGAGCCTAAAAGGCCGAAAAAGATTATCTAATAAAATTTTCATCAAAAGAAGAGGAACAATAATATCAAAAACAAAAGCAGCAAAAGTTAAGTGACAATCATGTTGGAGAATTTGTAGTGATCACTCAACCATTATAAATACTTTTGAAAGATGAATGCTTGTGATAAGTCAGCTGAACTTAGGACAGGAGAATATAACGAATGGGGTGGGCACCAAATAACTTAAGCCTTGAAAAACTTTTTTCTAAAAAACCTCGAACCAGGCCACGTTATAACCTCTAAAAGTTCTAACTGAAACAAGGGTTTAACTCGAAAGCATACTACAACAGGATAACATTTCCTAAACTCCCAAATATGTGTTGCATATTCGTGTTGGTATCTTATCACCCGCATCTTGACTCTTTTTTTTTTAAAAGGGGAAGAAAAGTTTTGAAATTTTTGCACTCTAGCCAGTGATTCATTCACGACAGAGATGCGACACTTTGTTAAGGTTTTTAACTTCAAGGCTTAAATAATCGTCGCATCAGATCTGTCATTCCCAAAATAAACATCTTTCTACATGCAAAACATTTGTTTGACATAAAAAAAAAAGAGTTTACATGTTGAACACCTATAAAGAGCTTAATGATTGTCAGGAAGGGAATATTTGGTTTTTATTCTGTTAGACAGAGCCCATGTAGTGAATAGGACTTTACCTATCCCTAGTGAAGTTTCATTTCCGCAGCGAATTTTTGTTGCCCCGGGAATCTACTTTTAAAGGCTTCATTCTGAGGCTCCGATTTGAGGATATCGCATATCCCCAACAGAGTTGCCAACAGAGATCCCTCTTCATGACCTCTCATTTCCCAGCCGGTCTATTGATTGGGGCATCCTTATGTTAAGATCTTTCCTTATCCCCAGTAAAGTCGATACTGTGTGACTATCTGCATGATCCATCCAATGGTTGCATTCCAAGAAAAATCTCTCTCCAACAAAAATCTTCAACAAAGTTATGTCTCCCCGGTGAAGTCCTGTTTCCTTAGCAGAGCTTTGTTCCCTCAGCAAAGGTTTTCACCTCTCACGTCGGGTTTGTTGTCTTGGTGTCATCCTCAACACGGCCGCGTGCTGTCTTTTCCAGAGATTACAGTCTTTCCCTTATCTTCTCCCTCAATGTCTAATCTTCGGATGGTGTCCCTCTCCAGAAGCTAGTGTCGATCTGATCTTCTCTAGGAGTTTGCGATTCATTTCTGCAGTTCCTCTCAATGTTTGTGGCCCGTTTCTACTGGTTACTCGGTTGTTATTCCCCACGAAGCTTCATCTCTTTGAGGTTCCCTCTCTAGTGGTTCCCCATTTTTTCTCCTCTCCTTTGGATTTTGCAATTTATTTTTGCAAGTCATGTCAGATTCTGACTTCTTGGTTTTTGGCTTCTCAATTGGCCATTCCTCAGTGAAACTTTTAAACATGCATCATTACATTGCATCTGTCAAAACGCGTAGCATTTCCAATATATGGAACATTGCGCTATATAGAAAGAATTCAAACATGCATCGGAACATAAGCCATTTTTGTTTCTGTTGTCCCCAGTGAATTTGCTAATACTTCGGATTAAATCCCCAGCGAGGTCTTCGTCCTCATTATCTCAGTTTCATCCCCATACCAATATCTTTTTGACGTCAATCATTTGTTTGTTTGAGTGTTTACTCTTGGCTGTAGTTCAGTTTCGCCCTGGCGCGGTCTTCTCGGGTTTAGTCTTCACTACCCTCTCCGGTTCATTCCAATGTCTATTTATGCACCTTTTCAAATACCAGTTTCGTCCTGTTATTCGCTTTCAGCAGGTTTTTAGGTGTACGCCCTAATCTCCTTGCTTTGGGTTGAGCTCAGAGTTTCGTCTCCTCACCTTGCGCATGAAATCCAGTTTCGTCCTGGTACTCATCTAGTTTAGTTTTGCCTAACTAGTTATTGAGTCGAGTTTCGTCTCGTTTTTGCTTTCGTACCTTGGACCCTTTAACGGTGTTCATTTATCGAGTGCAGTGTTCATACTGCGTCCCTGGTTTGAAATCAGTCTCTTTTATTCCTTGGATTCTTTTATCAGTTTCCGTCACTGTTTATCCATTGATCTGAGACCAGCAGGTGCTCTGAGAAACATGCACTCTCATCACTCTCGCTTTTGGTCGAGTTTCGCCTCGTCGCCTGTGCATGAAACCCAGTTTCGTCCTGGTACTTATCTAGTTTAGTTTCGCTCAACTAGTTATTGAGTCGAGTTTCGTCTCGTTGTTGCTTTCATACCTTGGACCCTTTGACGGTGTTCGTTTACCGAGTGCAGTGTTTGTACTGCATCCCTGGATTGAAATCAGTATCTTTTGTTCCTTGGATTCTTCTATCAGTTTTCGTCACTGTTTATCCATTGATCTGAGACCAGCAGGTGCTCTGAGAAACATGCACTCTCATCGCTATGCTATGGGTCGAGTTTCGCCTTGTTACCCGTGCGTGAAATCCAGTTTCGTCCTGGTACTCATCTAGTTTAGTTTCGTCTAACTGGTTATCGAGTAGAGTTTCGTCTCGCTTTTGTTCCTCATTTCTGGGATTCTTTCAGTTCCTTCATACTGTCTATCTTAGTTTGAGATTATCAAGTGCTCCTAGAATCACGCACCCTAGCCACTTTGCTTTGGGTCGAGCTCAGAGTTTCGTCTCCTCACCCGCGTACATTTTCTTTTCCAGAGCTTAGTTTCTCCTATACTCTGTGGTTTGAGTTTTATCTCACATCTTCTTTTTGAAGCCCAGTTTTCCCCTGGCACATTTGTCCAGAAGTTTAGTTGCGTCTACTCTTCTTTGTTTTTGTTCTGTTTCAACCTGCGTTACAGCTTCATTCTGACGCATGTCTTCGGGGTTTTCTGCTTCTTTTTCTTTCTTCTTCAAGAGTGTAAATTTTCGGGTTCTTTTGTATTCAGTCATCTTCAACTCTGAATGCTCGAAAGTTGTCACTTTTCTCACTTATCATGTTGAAGATATTTGAATAGGGACAGATGTTGCACCCTAAAATTTACCCTCTTGATTTAGGCTTATGTTTCATCATGAATATCATATTGCATTGCATTCATACATTGTGATGGGATCAAAATACTTTGGTTATCAAGTCTTCCTCAAGCTTTGAAGGTTGATTGCATTGACAAGTTGCTCAAGTAGAACCTTATCATCTAAACCTCTGGATCTTTCAAGCTCAAAAGTTATTGCATATCTCAAGATATTTTGTCCATCTCTTTGGATCATCAGAGGATTGAAGTTTGTGATTGATTATAAGAGGAATCACTCTTTTGATTCACCAGTCAAAATTAGGGTTTTGTTTGATCAAGGTGTGATCGGTGGATCTGGAACTGACTGTTTAACGCTGGTTTCGCGAAATGTCGCGGAAGCAAGAGTCGCCACCGTCTTTTATTTTCTCCAAATGGAAAGGACAAAAGCACAGAAAAATTCCTTATAGAGATTGCTCTCGGTTCGGGAGGTAGGTTATAGAAAGGGAAGGTGTTAGCACCCTTTCTATCCATGGTTATCCATGGGCTCTTAGGTACTTGCTCAATGTGTTTTCAAAATTATTTGTTTGCTTTTCAATGTGGGTTTTAAAAAAGTTTCTTTGAAAAATTTCAGTTCGACTCGTACGTCAGAGTGTTTGAAAAGTTTGCTTTGAAAGCTTTTGAAAATGTGTTGGTGTGAAAAGTATGTTTTGGTTTGTTTGAAATTAGAGCAAGTATCCTTGAGAATCTACCTACCCTAAGGAATTCGTCTGTGTAGATGTCCTTTAAAGTAGTGCCATCCCACCATTGAGAGGTAGGTAGCACCACCGTTGGAGGTGTTCGGGTCAATTCGAGTTTTAGGGACATGGTGATCACCAGAGCAATGGGAAGACACCTTAGAAGCTACCCTCATGCCAGGTTCCCGGATCATGAGGACTTACTAAGACGTCCTCTACTCGACGACCACCT
Organism: Vicia faba; assembly: GCA_948472305.1. Classification (NCBI taxonomy): domain Eukaryota; kingdom Viridiplantae; phylum Streptophyta; class Magnoliopsida; order Fabales; family Fabaceae; genus Vicia; species Vicia faba. The sequence continues at coordinate 1,134,017,469 of OX451741.1, read as the reverse complement.
TTCGAAAGGCAAGGCAACAGTGAGGCGTACCCTAGGGGTGGTGTGTGCGATTCGTGTGTCGTTTTCATTGATATTTGTCTTGTCATGTTAAAGTGATCTACGCTTGATTTTATTTTTAAGGCCATACATTCTTTCATGCTTATTTAACAGTTAAAAGTTGCGGAAAAATAAATCTACAACTATTACAAACGGCGCGGGTCCACATCGCCAAAATTAAACCGGACCCGATTTGACGGAAAATAAATAAAGAAAATAATGGTGCGAAAAGTTAAATTATTACAACGCTTTGGGAGAATTACATAATTATAATAAACGACATAAAATAAATGCGCGAAATTAAATAAATTACGAACACGGGCGTTGGACCCTTTTGCAAAAAATTTAAAGTTAATGAAGGGTTGAAATTAAAATTGAAAAGAAAATGTTTTTTAGTATTTTATGTTTTTTAAGATTTAAAAGAAAAAGAATTTATTAGAATGAAAATTGAAATGTAAACCCTAATTCTAGTGTTTTTTAGATTTATTATGAAAATATTAAAATTTTAACTAATTTAAACCTAAGTTAATTTACATGCATTTTTTTAATTTATGAAAATAAATAAAATAAATATTATTATTGTAAAAAAAAAGGAAATTAAAAGGAATAGAATTAACAATTAAACCTGAATTCTATATTTTTTGTATTTTTAGTTATTAAAAAGAATTAAAATTGTAACCTAATTAAACTAATAATTACATGTCAATTTATTTATGAAAATATTAGGTTGAAATAATTTAACATTTTTTTATCTTTTTCTGGATTTTTTAGGCATTTTTTATGTATTGTATAAATAGTGAATTAAATTAAAACAATAAAACAAATAAAAATAATAATTAAAAAAAGATATAAGAAAAATAAAACAAAACTTGCAAACCAGGGGGGTGGAGGTCCCCAATATGGAGGTGTAATTGTGAATGCTGGCCCAATAAGCAGTGGCCCTTTTTGACTTTTGCATGGCAACGTACAACAATATTGACTCACGTTCATGGTGCTCTCCCAATCTTCGCCCTTGGCTTGATCTCATGGGACGCGTGGCTGCTGATTCTTGAGGGTGCATGGTACGTTTTTATCTTGGACGCTGCATGGGAACACAATTTGCAAAATAATATAGGAAACAAGACAGACCTGGGATTCGAACCCAGGTCTTGGACGTGAATGCCTTCTTCGCTTGCCAACTGAACCATGTTAACGCGTTTGTTATATAATAAACGAATAAATATTATAAAAAAGAAACGAAGGCGTTAGTGGAGGGCGCGCGAAAATTTAAATCAGCGAATCATAGTTTGCCACGCTTCATCATCTTCCCTGTTCCTGCAACGTAAAACATATAGGCGACGGTTTTAGACGCGTTGTATTAGGTTGCTTTAGAGAAAATAGCGAATAGGTTTTAGGCGCTCATAAATTGAGCGCGATGGGTGTTCCTGCTTCATCCAGATGCGCTTGTTCTAATGATCAAGGTCCTATGTCCCAATTTTGCCTGGTTTGGGAAACCCCAATTTTCAAACTCTGTAAACCCTAAAATACAGTTATGGCATAATCGCGTATGACTTGCAAAAATTCAATCAAACACAATGGTTAGTTTCAAAAGCTCATAACAAACATGATTCCATGAATAGAATGCTAAAAAAATGCTTAAAAGATGATATACGATTATCAAATTTTCTCTGTACAGGGAAGGTCCTCGTTACCAATTCTTTGCGTTTGGATGGACGATTTTGATTGGAATGCGTTCAGGGAGGTTTGAGGAAGCTATTGGAAAAGGAATGGTGCTTTGAATCGACCTAGAACCTGCTTTTCAGTTTTGAGTTTTCAAGGAATTTTTTCAAGTTTCTCTATTGTTCTTCTGCGCAGCTTAGAGTGTGTTAGCATTAGGGTTGTGATTCTGATTATGTATGGAAGCTATTAGGTCAACAAAACTTGATCAAATCCATGGCAATAATGATTTTTGATAATTGATTTTCCAAGATCTTTTTGAATCTTTTCCATGTGCATTTTTGTTCAATCATGCCAATCAGCTCCAAATCTTGCCATATTTAGCCTATGCACGAAATCTTGAGTCTAGAATGTGTACAAAAAGATTTTTTAGGTCAAGTTTGATATTTTCCACATATTTATATAATTTAAATGAATTAATATTAATAGAAATTCAAATAAATAAATAAAAAATGAGAAAATACTTCCCTTTGGGCCAAGTGGTCGTGCATATGTTTAGAATGATGAATCTTGGAAGAAAAATGGGCCCATTAGCAATTTTGAATCATTTGAATCAAAGTTGACTTTTCAAAATTCCCAAAAATTTCCCAACTTCCACAAGGCATAACTTGCTCAATTTTTAAGCTTTTCACATGTTCTTGGACATTTTGGAAAGGCCTTAGAGTCCTTTAACCAATGCCTTTGGTCCCATATCATTTTGATTTACCAATCTCAAGTTATGGCCTTTGACTTAAAGTCCCTTTTTGTTGACTTTTGAAAATGACCTGTAATGTTGAAATTGATAACTTTTTGTGAGAGCATTTCTTGGACTTGAAGTATGAAGATGAGTTGTAGGTAATGTCTTTCTCTTCAAAATGAGATTTGGATGGAATTTTTCTGATAATCCATGTGAAAGTTATGCCCTGGTCAATTTCAGTTGACTTTTTCAGCTGTCCAAATATAGTAACTTTTGCATCTTTGATGATTTCTGAGCCAAATTTTGAGAATCATGATCAAGCATTGATCAAATGATGTTTGTGGCTTCAAAATGATATGTTGACCAAAAATTTGAACTTTTGACTGCCAAATGACCATTTTGCCCCTACAGTTGACTGTAGTGCAATTTAGGGTTTTGATTGTGCAATTTTGAGCTGAATGCCTTGAAACTTGATATAAGGATGCTTGACCATATTTGTAGGCGTATGAGACTTGGTTGGGCCTTTGAAAACTTCCTTTTCTTGATCAGAACTCAAACCCTAGTTTTGACTGTATAGGAGACAGTTGGACTGTGCAACCCTTGGGGAATTTTGTGACTTGGCTTGGCAATTTCTTGAAGAATATGGGAGGGCAAATTTTGGGGTACAACAGTTGCCCCTGTTCAATCTTCTTAGACCTGAGGATGCAGATTGGCTGACGTGCCTTTCGTAATCCGAGGGTAGAAGATGATTGAACACTAGAGTGCCCAGAAATTTGCGCTCACATAGTAGCAGTGTGATGATGGGGGAATGGGCTTATAGATGCCATTTTGAGATTGCTGGATAGGATGATGGGCTTATAGATGCCATCTGGACGTTGATCGCGTAGGAGATTCCTTAGTGAGAACCTGCATACCTGCAAAAGAAAAAAATGAGTACCTGACACGTTGCAGGAGTTGGTTTTCAGATGCTTCGCATAGATATGTCCTGACTGGTTACAGGAGCTGAGTCTGGAGCTTCAAATGCTGATGAATGAACCAGGTATGGTTACTGCCTTAGCATGAATGGTAAAAGAACCTTGGGTGATTTTATCTTCAACAACGCTCGTTGAGAAAATCTTGGCGGGGATTACCATCTTTGCAGTATCGGGAAGAGACCCATAGGCAATTATAATCTGAAAGGGAATCACCTCACTCGCCGTCGGAGAGGGGAATCATAGGAAAAGGAATTGTCACCTCACACACCGTCGGAGAGGGAACCATAAGAGACTATCACCTCACACTCATCGTCGGAGAGGGAAACATCTGAAAAGGAATTACCACCTCACGCACTTGTCGGAGAGGGGACCATAGAAAATATCACCTCACACTCATCGTCGGAGAGGGAAACATCTGAAGAAGGAATTACCACCTCACGCACTTGCCGGAGAGGGGACCATAGAAAATATCACCTCACACTCATCGTCGGAGAGGGAAACATCTGAAGAAGGAATTACCACCTCACGCACTTGTCGGAGAGGGGACCATAGAAGACTATCACCTCACACTCATCGTCGGAGAGGGAAACATCTGAAAAAGGAATTACCGCCTCACGCACTTGCCGGAGAGGGGACCATCAGAGACTATCACCTCACACTCATCGTCGGAGAGGGAAACATCTGAAAAGGAATTACCACCTCACGCACTTGTCGGAGAGGGGACCATCACTTCTGCTGAGTCTTTATCAGAAAAAATCTGTTGGGAGTCGATTTAGCTGGACTAGAGAAGACTTTAAAATATGTTTGAGCATTTTAACTGCGTCTTTCCTGAAAGGTAAAGGTCAGTCATATACGATGCATGATATGGATCAAGCAATGATGTTCTCAACATAAATGAGATTTGTATGATATGATGCGTTATGCATGCTATAATGATGTATGTATGAATGTTTTCGTCTAGGAAAGTAGATCCTTGACGGGTGCCGGGAAGTCATATCCTAGGCTGATGTTGGAGAATAAGCTTTTGCTTCCGCTGGGGATAATAGTTGCAAGAATACCGGTAGGAGAAGATGACTCCGTTGCGGAATAAACTTGGCAAATGGACGATTCTGCGGGGAGAAAAGATACTCTGACGACCATGCTGGGAAGCAATACTCTGTGGGGATAGAGATGCTTTGCTGAATTGCTGATAGCTTGTTGAGGATATCCTTGTTATTGGAAGTGTTGAAGGACTTCGCTGGGATAAGAAAACTTTGTCGAGGATGATCTTTCTGTGGCTTTTGGCTGAGGATAACCCAGTTATATCCTGTTAAGGAAATAACTCTTTAAATCAAGCCGGACGACGCGTTCGTGCTCTGCGAGGTGATAAGCTTCCAGAATCTACTGGGGATAAGCTTATTGCTTGGGGATATGAATTCCAACTTTCCTGAGGAAACTGGATTGGACTCTTCTGGGGAGTTTTGATTGCTGGGGAAATGATCCCTTTGAATGCTGAGATACCGCCGGGGAACAATCTTTAGACCAAGACTGCCGGGGATGCTTGTTTAAGAATATATATATTGCTGCTGGGGAAGTATTGAGATCTACGGGAGGATAATCAATTTCCTTGAGATTTGTAATTTTGCTTGGAGAGAAATGTACTGTTTTGCTGAACCACTCTCTGGGGGATTAAGATACACTTAGCCGTGTTCTTTAGCTGACCCTATCTTGGTACCTTAGAGGATAGAACAATTAGACTGCTCAGACAACTCTTTTTATTGCCCCTGTTTCTAAATGTCACCTGCAATTAATTCCTTTGTTTCGTATGCAAGTATTTATGAGTTAGCAAATTATTGTCAATGCATATATCACAAATTGAACCTTGGACGTTCTTCGCAAAACAAAACAGAAAAAGGAAAAATACTTGGCACATTTAACTGAAAAGTATATTTGTATTGATTTTGAATGGCCTGTGAATAGGCGTTTTGTGTACAAGAGGCTGACGTCCTAGTAAGAGGACGCCGCCGATCAAGAGAGTTTATACAAGTTTTGTACAAAAGAAAATAAAACAGCTGTGTGAAATATGAATGATCCACTGGGTTTCAACTCTGCTATTGTCTTTATGACTCTGAGCGTCTCATCACTTGATGACCTTGGTTGAAGGTGAAGCTGACTGATCGATGCCGTCTGAATTTGATGTAGATACTGGATTCTGGATGCCAAGTGATCCAATGAGACATAGTATTACGCTTTTATCCCTAACTTTTGCCTGGACCGCCCTCTCGGGTTTTCAGTCCACCGGGATACCCATTTTTGCCCAAGCCGCCTTTTCAGGTTTTCGACTTGCCGGGTGTACAGATTTTTTCATTTTCATCCCTTCATTTTGCCCGAACCCTTTTGGTCCGACGGGAAGCCCTAATTTTTGCCTAGGCATGTCAGCCTAGCGGGTCTTTTTTCATGCGTAGTATTTTTTAACTATGTCTGCATTGGCGGGGTGAGGAAGGTCGTCACCATCCATGTTGGTCAATATCATTGCTCCTCCTGAGAACACATGCTTAACCACAAATGGCCCTTCGTATGTAGGGGTCCATTTGCCCCTTGGATCACTCTGAGGAAGGATGATTCTCTTGATTACCAGATCCCCGACTTGATATTCCTGTGGTCTGACCTTTTTGTTAAATGCCCTGATCATCCGTTTCTGATACGTCTGACCATGACATATAGCAGCAAGTCTCTTTTCGTCAATGAGATTGAGTTGGTCAAGTCGTGTCTGGATCCAATCATCTTCGTTCAGATTTGCATCCTTCATTATCCGGAGAGAGGGGATTTGTACTTCGATCGGCAAGACTGCCTCCATGCCATAGACCAGAGAGAAAGGAGTTGCCCCGGTTGACGTCCTAGCTGAGGTACGGTACCCATGCAGAGCGAACGGTAACATCTCGTGCCAATCTTTATAAGTCACTGTCATCTTCTGCACGATTTTCTTGATGTTTTTATTTGCTGCTTCTACAGCCCCATTCATCTTCGGTCTGTAAGGAGAAGAATTGTGGTGCTGTATCTTGAACTGTTCGCAGAGCTCAGCGATCATCTTGTTGTTTAGGTTGGTACCGTTGTCTGTAATAATCCGCTCAGGGACGCCGTACCGACAGATCAGGTTGTGCCGAATGAACCGTGCCACAACAGTCTTGGTTACTGTAGCATAGGAGGCTGCCTCGACCCACTTCGTAAAATAATCAATCGCCACTAGGATGAAGCGATGTCCATTGGATGCCGTAGGTTTTATCTCACCGATCATGTCTATGCCCCACATTGCAAACGGCCAAGGCGCAGTCAGAACATTCAGGGGAACCGGAGGAACATGCACCTTATCCGCATAAATCTGACACTTGTGGCATGTCCTGGAGTGTTGGTAGCAGTCGGCTTCCATTGTGGACCAGTAGTATCCTGCCCGTAGGATTTTCTTAGCCATAGTGTGCCCACTGGAATGCGTACCAAAGGTCCCTTCATGTAGCTCTTCCATGATTCTTTCTGCTTCAGTCTTATCCACACAACGCAGTAAGGTTGAATCATGGTTTCGCTTGTACAAGATACCGTTGCTTAGGAAGAACTTGGCCGCAAACCTCCTCAGGAATTTCTTATCATTGACAGAGGCACCTTCAGGGTATTCCTGAGCTTCCAGGTATCTCTTTACCTCATGGTACCAAGGCTTCTTAGTCACCAATTCAGTTTCGAGATCACAACAGTATGCCGGTTCGTCCAGTTTCCAGATGATGATCCGGGGAGCCTCATTATCCCACTTAACCTTGAACATTGAAGACATTGTAGCTAACGCGTCCGCTAACTGATTCTCTTCTCTTGGAAAGTGCTCAAAGGTTATCTCTGTAAAGTGGGGAATCAGGGTCAACACACATTCTCTGTAAGGAATCAAGTTTGGATGTTTCGTATCCCACTCTCCCTTGATCTGATTGATCACAAGAGCAGAATCTCCGAAAACACTTAGAAATTTGATCCTTAGGTCGATCGCAGCTTGGAGACCCATGATACATGCCTCATACTCCGCCATGTTGTTGGTACAGTTGAAACACAGTCGGGCGGTGAGTGGAGTATGAGTACCTTGTGGAGATATGATTATGGCGCCGATACCGTTTCCCAAAGCATTGGAGGCTCCGTCAAAGTGCATAGACCATCGGGATCCCGGCTCAGGTCCTTCATCCGGTCCAGGTACTTCGCAATCAGTTACTATCATAATACTTTCATCCGGAAACTCGAAGTTCATTGATCGGTAGTCATCTACAGCTTGATGAGCTAAGTGGTCTGCCAATACACTCCCCTTGATGGCTTTCTGGGTTGTGTACTGAATGTCGTATTCCGTCAAGATCATTTGCCATCTTGCAATCCTCCCAGACAGAGCAGGCTTTTCGAATATGTACTTTATAGGATCCATCTTTGAGATCAACAAAGTAGTGTGAGTCAGCATATACTGTCTCAGCCGGCGAGCAGCTCATACCAAAGCGCAGCAAGTTTTCTCAAGCAGTGAGTATCGGGTCTCGCAGTCGATAAACTTTTTGCTAAGGTAATAAATGGCATGCTCTTTTCGGCCAGACTCGTCATGCTGCCCCAGCACACACCCCATTGAGTTGTCTAACACTGTCAGGTATAGTATCAGAGGTCTCCCTTCAACCGGTGGCATAAGGATAGGTGGTTCTTGGAGATACTCTTTGATTTTGTCAAAAGCAGCCTGACATTCATCGTTCCAACGCACTACTTGATCTTTCTTCAGCAGCTTGAAGATTGGCTCACAGGTAGCAGTTAGATGTGAGATGAAGCGAGCAATGTAATTCAGGCGTCCTAAAAAGCCTCTGACCTCCTTCTCTGTCTTGGGAACTGGCATCTCTTGAATAGCCTTGACCTTAGCAGGGTCCACTTGAATACCTTTATCACTGACCACGAAGCCTAGCAACTTCCCAGATCTTACCCCGAAGGTGCACTTGTTCGGGTTCAGTCTCAGCTTGTACAGTTTCAACCGGTCAAACAACTTCTGCAGATGATCTAGGTGCTCTTCCTCAGTCTGGGACCTAGCGATCATGTCGTCAACATACACCTCTATCTCGTGGTGGATCATGTCATGAAATAAGGCGACCATGGCACGTTGGTAGGTTGCCCCAGCATTCTTTAATCCAAATGGCATGACCTTGTAACAGAAGGTACCCCACTGAGTAACAAATGTAGTTTTTTCCATGTCTTCAGGTGCCATCTTGATCTGATTGTAACCTGAAAAGCCATCCATGAAAGAGAACACCTTATGCTGAGCTGTATTATCAACAAGGACATCAATGTGAGGTAAGGGGAAGTCATCCTTGGGGCTGGCCCTGTTCAGATCCCTGTAATCGACACACATTCTGACCTTTCCATCCTTTTTAGGTACCGGCACCACATTAGCAACCCACTGAGGGTAAGAGGTTACTGCAAGGAACCCGGCATCAAACTGTTTCATGACCTCGGCTTTAATCTTCTCGGACATTTCTGGACGCATCCGACGGACTTTTTGCTTAACTGGAGGGCAGTCTTCCTTAGTTGGCAAGTGATGGACCACAATGTCGGTATCCAACCCTGGCATGTCCTCGTAGGACCAGGCAAAGATCTCCATATAGTCATGTAACATCTTGGTTAACCGTTGCTTCACGCTGAGCTCTAGGTTGGCACCAATCTTTACCTCTTTTCTGTCTGCCTCAGTACCCAGGTTTATTGTTTCCACTGGCTCTTCATGGGGTTGAATTGCCCTCTCTTCCTGAAGCAACAGTCTTGCAAGCTCGCCAGGCACTTCGCAATCATCTTCACCTTCGTCTTCGGCTAAGTTGATCGGATTTTCGAAGTCATAATTGGCAGTAGCAGAGTTGTTATCAGTGAGATCCAGAGTGGATTGGAACCTGTATGAGTGAGTGTGTGTGTAAATACAGCTGTTTTGAAAATTATGTAAAGGAAAAGGAAGACAGAAAAGGAACACAATATTTGCAATGCGAAAAACGTCCAAGATTTTCATTCATGATGTATAAAATGACAGTTTGTATGCCCTCACAAATAGAACCACGGTGCCTCGGGTAAGACACCGGGCCATAGAGTTTATCATTGTTTATTACAAAAAATAACGAAACAAAGAAACTTATTACTGCGTCACAAAGGTAACAGGAGTATGATCCTTTGCACTCCAATTGTTCAATCCTTTTTCGGCCGTCGGATAGATCCAGCTATTGAATTCAGCTTCGTCCACTTCATGATCTTCCCCAACAGCATTCACTTCTGAACCTTTAATAAATACCGGTGGTCTTCCGATCTTTGCTTTCCTCATAGCTCTCTGACCTTCCGAGGTAAAGCCCAGCCCAAGTTTATCAGTCTTCTGAGTGAAGTCTGGAAGTCTGCCCCAGTCGGCGCATTCACCCTTCTGCACCACAACCCTGGCATCCTTCAGGGAAGCCATCTCCAAAGGACCACTTGCTTCTGTTGTTTCTGCTGCAATTGGAAACACTTCCTCGAAATGCTGAAAGGGGGTCTCAATGAACTCCCCATCCATCTCAATGTATCTGAACGAGTTTAGGTGACTCACCATATATTCTTCCTCTCCTTGCACGGTGACAATCTTCCCTCTGACGGGGTACTTCAGCTTTTGATGCAAGGTAGAGGTCACTGCCCCAGCCTTATGTATCCAGGGTCGACCCAGCAGACAAGAGTAAGATGGACGGATGTCCATCACATAAAAAGTGGAGTCGAACACCTGAGAGCCCACACGAATCGGAATGTCAACCTCCCCATGGACCATCCTCTTTGAACCATCAAAGGCCCTGACGATGATGTTGCTGGGTTTCAATTCCAGGCCTTCACAATCTAGACGATCCAGAGCCTTCTTGGGTAGCACATTCAAAGATGACCCAGTATCAACCAACACATGTGCCAAGGTGGTGCCCCTGCATTCAATTGAGACATGCAGAGCATCATTATGGTCTCTCCCTTTCACGGTCAAGTCAGCATCTGAGAAACCCAAACCATTGTCTGCCGTCAGACTTGCCACGCAATCAGTGAACTGGACCGCAGAGGTTTCATGTGGCACATGGGCCGTCTTGAGGAACGAGATTAGGGCCTTTGCATGGGCCTCGGAGCACAGCAATAAAGAGAGCATGGAGATCTTGGAGGGCGTATGCCCCAGCTGTTCCACAACATTAAAATCGCTCTTCTTTATAATCTTCAGAATCTCCTCCATCTCTTGTGGGGAGGCCTCAGCAGCTATGGGTATGGGTGCCTCCATCTGGGCAGGCTCATCTTCAATTCCCTTGCCCCGAGCACTGGATGACTCGGCAGCAGGAGAAACAATCGGATTAGCAGCAGGAACAACAACTTGATCAGTAACAGGAATAGGTGTACTGGTAGGAATTATCAGGAGCGGTCTTCGGGCAGCAGGCGGTGCAATGTTCGGCGAGAAGAGCCTGCCACTGCGGGTAACTTTGGCTGGGCCTGTGATGTCACAGATGCTGGCGCCAGCGTTGAGCTCTTGTTTGATCCCGTTTATATATACATCTGCCCCATAGTGCCAAGGGACAGCTTTATCAGATACATAGGGCAGGGGCCCTGGAACAGTGATAATAACGGGTGCAACGGTCATAATTTGAACGGGCTTCTTCTGGAGAGCCGGGATCGGATTATTGAAGATAGTCACCACAGAAACTTCTTCTATTGGAACCAACCGAACAACAGACTTCTTGAATAGAATCTCCTTGCTATCCATTAAGCTTTGGATGCCTAACTTTAGCAAGGGACAACCAGATGGGGACACAGCACAGAATAGGCAACCCTCACTACAACCCGGAAATAAACCGGCCCGCAGTAGGTTCTTCTTGACAATCTTTAGAGGAGTGGCTAGATCATCCACAGAAACAGCATAAACGTCTTCATCAACAGCATTTACCCCGTGCTGAGGCATAGGGGCAGTAACTACATTCGGCTTTGCAGGCGCTTCGAATTGTATCTCCTTTGCGTCGATAAGGTCTTGCACCTTATTCTTCAACGCCCAACAGTCATCGGTAGAGTGCCCCGGGCTTTCTGAATGGTAGGCACAACGAGCATTCGGATTGTACTTGGGAGATGTTGTATTAGGGAACTTTGGAGCTTCCCTGACAGTCACCAAGTTGGTGGCTAGCAACTGTGGCAGAATCTGCGATAGGGTCATGTTTAACCGGGTAAACTCCCTCCGGGGTCTTTCAGCCCTTTGAGAATTGTTTGGCCGAGGAGCGGCAGCAGGCTTAGCGATCATCACCGCACTGACAGATTGGCGGTGCTCAGGTCTCTCTGATTTTCGGGAACCATATACGGCACTAGACTCCTTTTTGAATGGTTTCTTTTCTGAACTAGATGATGCACCCTTTGCAATCTTCCCAGACTTCAGCCCAGCTTCAATTCTTTCTACAGTCAAGATCAAATCAGTGAACCCAGCAGAAGAATTCCCAATGAGATGGTTGAAAAACGGCCCAGATAGGGTCCCCAAGAACATGTCAACCAACTCCCGATCAGTCAATGGTGGCTGCACCCTGCCAGCCAGGTCTCTCCACTTCTGGGCGTACTCCTTAAAACCTTCGCTTGCACCTAACGCCATACCCTGGAGTTGGGTACGTGTGGGGGCAAGGTCGGCATTATATTGATACTGCTTATAGAAAGCAGTAGCCAACTCCTCCCAGTTACGAACTTTGGTCCCATCCAGCTGATAGGACCATTCGAGATGAGTCCCTGAAAGACTCTCCTGGAAGAAGTGGATCCATAAATTCTTGTCCGCAGAGTACGGCTGAATTTTCCGAACATAGGACCTCAGATGCAGTTTGGGACAAGACGCCCCGTCATACTTGGAGAAGGTGGGTGCTTTGAATTTGTGCGGGATAATCACACCAGTCGACAAACCCAGATCTCCGAAATCCAGCCCAGGTGCCTGTTGCACCTCCATAGCCTTCAACCTGTCCTCCAGTTGTTTATATCTGTCATCTGAAGGAGGGTACTGCTCTTCATCAAAATCTGTCTCGTTGTCAGAGACGACCGGACTAGGAACCTTTACTTCTGCCTGAGAAGGACTCTTGCCAACAGAAGAACCAGCCTCTTCATGCTGCAGAGTATTGCCAAACCTTCGGCCCGAGTTGAACAGAACAGTTCTTCTCTTCTTCTTCTTCTCCTTCTTCAGGAGCATAGCCTTTAGTTCTTCTTGGCCTTTAGCCAGACCCTTGATTAGTTCTTGAAACTGCGCATTCTGCGCCTGAAGAGCCTTGATTGATGTCTCTGTTGATTCAGATCCGGGATTCATGATGCTGAAATAAACAGCGAAGAACTGTAAGCAACCTGAAAAGGGAAAAACCTGCTATGCACATGATGTATGAAATGCGTATGCAATGCATTCAAGGGTTCGAAAGTTCAAATTTGTTGTAGACAAAAGGGAACACACGTCATCATTAAAGAAATCATTGTTTAATACATCCAAGCCTCATGGGCAAAAAGTACAAAAATCAAATCAATCCCAAAATACACTGCGCATCCTCTTCGGAGCTATGTAGGTGTTGAGATTCCTCTCCTCATGCAACAGGCGAGTGAGCTCCAGGACCTTCTTTTCACTGGCATGCAGACTAGTCTCAAGAGAATTCCTTTCCTCCTTAAGCTGGATCCAACTCTTCTGCATCTCTTCCCAGGATGTGGGCATATCAGGGTGCTGAATAACATGAGACACTTCCCCTTCCAAGACTGGTTCTTTGATCACCGGGAGCATATGGGGATAAGGCATCACTAGCTTCTGGGAGCGAGCTCGTACCCACTTGAGATAAGGTTCCAATGGGATGGAGTTCCTGTGCCCCAGTGTCTTGCTGTCTATCCTACTAGGCATCCTCCAGGCTCTGATAAATCTCTGACGAAGTCCTTGAGTGTCGTTGTCGAAGTCAAAAACTATGTCAGGAATTAACATGTCATGAGGACCATCCCTCCGAGCATAACCAAACTGTCTCCAAGCCAGGCATGGGCTATAAGTAATACCTCCTATGATTCCAAGTAAAGGAACATTAGGGTACTCCCCACAACGATCAATGATGGTGACATCTTCTCTGGACCTAGGACACCAATGTATATCTACATGTGTAAGAGTCATCAACCGTTGTGACCATCTCAAACCCCGCTCATTCTTCAAGACTGATTGGGGAAGGTGCGAAATAAACCACCTTCCCAGGAGAGGAGTGCAACACATAAGGACACCTCTTTTTCTCATGGTTCGAGTGTAACATGAGTGAAGGATGTCCCCCAGCAACGTAGGTATGGGATTCCTGGACATAAAGATCTGGACAGCACTGATATCAATGAGCTGATCTGGGTTAGGGAACAACACCAAACCATAAACAAGGAGGGCCACCACTTCTTCAAAAGCTTGCAAGTCAAGGGAGTTCCAACATTCATGGGCCTTCTCAAACAGAAACCTAGCTAAGAACCCTTTGATACCACTTCTAACTTCCCAATGTCCCTTGAGGTCAGATGACTGTAGGTGCAAGGCTTTAGCAATCTCTTCAAGCTTAGGTTCCTTTTCTGTACCGTTGAAGGGTGGCTGATCAAGGATAGGGATCTTCAGGAGCCGGGAGAACTCCTCCAATGTAGGTACCAACTGATAGTCCAAGAAGGTAAAGCAGTGATGCAGAGGATCAAAGAATTGGAATAGGACCTTTATCATATCTTCCTCAATGTTGGTGTTGACCAAGCTGATGAGGCTTCCATGCCTTTCACTGAATGAAGAGTTCTCAGGAATCCTGGATATAAGCTCCTTAAGCTGAGGAGGTACCCTTACAAGATTGATTTGAATTGTCTTTCTACGAACAGTTTCCATGTCCTACAAAACAAGAACAAAGATGAAAATTCGAACCCCTGAAATGGTTAGTCAATGCATATGATGCTGGATGATGTCATGATGCTATGATTAAACACACCACAGATATTTACAAACATGTAAGGCACACAAGGCACACAAGACAAGCCCTTAAGGTTTAAGGCCAGCATGGGGTCTGGGTAGTACCCTCTTGAAGTTGGTGGGTTCAACCTGTCCTAATCAAAGTAACCGGGTTCTAAGGTTCCCAATATCACGGGATTGCTTTCATTGTTCATCGTTTCGATTTAGCCACTGAACTGGCGACCGAAATATTCCAGGAAAGCAACCCTCAATTGAGCGTAGTATCGAGTATCAACCAACCTTGGACTGCACCAAAGTCAGTTATCTCACTACCCTAAAGAGGCCAAGATAGTTCAATTAAGGTTCCTAAGGTCTGTTGATGCTTCACGACACCACGCGGAGGCCCCGTACTCTCCTTGACTGAACTCAAGGGTTACCGGTACACGCCAAAGTGCCACATCAACGTAGCAGACTGTTTCAACCATGTCGGTATACCCCGCACAGTTCCCTCACAGCCTTGTTGCTACTTTCTAAGAAAGGTATCCCCCAGATCCGGGTTAGGATCTATAGAACTCCCAAGACAGTCCCACAATAATAAATCAAGCAAGTCAATACAATTGAAAACACAGTTATGAACTAACCCTAAGGTACACCTCACTTTAAGTTTGGTCCCCAGCAGAGTCGCCAGTTCTGTGATCGGTGGATCTGGAACTGACTGTTTAACGCTGGTTTCGCGAAATGTCGCGGAAGCAAGAGTCGCCACCGTCTTTTATTTTCTCCAAATGGAAAGGACAAAAGCACAGAAAAATTCCTTATAGAGATTGCTCTCGGTTCGGGAGGTAGGTTATAGAAAGGGAAGGTGTTAGCACCCTTTCTATCCATGGTTATCCATGGGCTCTTAGGTACTTGCTCAATGTGTTTTCAAAATTATTTGTTTGCTTTTCAATGTGGGTTTTAAAAAAGTTTCTTTGAAAAATTTCAGTTCGACTCGTACGTCAGAGTGTTTGAAAAGTTTGCTTTGAAAGCTTTTGAAAATGTGTTGGTGTGAAAAGTATGTTTTGGTTTGTTTGAAATTAGAGCAAGTATCCTTGAGAATCTACCTACCCTAAGGAATTCGTCTGTGTAGATGTCCTTTAAAGTAGTGCCATCCCACCATTGAGAGGTAGGTAGCACCACCGTTGGAGGTGTTCGGGTCAATTCGAGTTTTAGGGACATGGTGATCACCAGAGCAATGGGAAGACACCTTAGAAGCTACCCTCATGCCAGGTTCCCGGATCATGAGGACTTACTAAGACGTCCTCTACTCGACGACCACCTTTCGAAAGGCAAGGCAACAGTGAGGCGTACCCTAGGGGTGGTGTGTGCGATTCGTGTGTCGTTTTCATTGATATTTGTCTTGTCATGTTAAAGTGATCTACGCTTGATTTTATTTTTAAGGCCATACATTCTTTCATGCTTATTTAACAGTTAAAAGTTGCGGAAAAATAAATCTACAACTATTACAAACGGCGCGGGTCCACATCGCCAAAATTAAACCGGACCCGATTTGACGGAAAATAAATAAAGAAAATAATGGTGCGAAAAGTTAAATTATTACAACGCTTTGGGAGAATTACATAATTATAATAAACGACATAAAATAAATGCGCGAAATTAAATAAATTACGAACACGGGCGTTGGACCCTTTTGCAAAAAATTTAAAGTTAATGAAGGGTTGAAATTAAAATTGAAAAGAAAATGTTTTTTAGTATTTTATGTTTTTTAAGATTTAAAAGAAAAAGAATTTATTAGAATGAAAATTGAAATGTAAACCCTAATTCTAGTGTTTTTTAGATTTATTATGAAAATATTAAAATTTTAACTAATTTAAACCTAAGTTAATTTACATGCATTTTTTTAATTTATGAAAATAAATAAAATAAATATTATTATTGTAAAAAAAAAGGAAATTAAAAGGAATAGAATTAACAATTAAACCTGAATTCTATATTTTTTGTATTTTTAGTTATTAAAAAGAATTAAAATTGTAACCTAATTAAACTAATAATTACATGTCAATTTATTTATGAAAATATTAGGTTGAAATAATTTAACATTTTTTTATCTTTTTCTGGATTTTTTAGGCATTTTTTATGTATTGTATAAATAGTGAATTAAATTAAAACAATAAAACAAATAAAAATAATAATTAAAAAAAGATATAAGAAAAATAAAACAAAACTTGCAAACCAGGGGGGTGGAGGTCCCCAATATGGAGGTGTAATTGTGAATGCTGGCCCAATAAGCAGTGGCCCTTTTTGACTTTTGCATGGCAACGTACAACAATATTGACTCACGTTCATGGTGCTCTCCCAATCTTCGCCCTTGGCTTGATCTCATGGGACGCGTGGCTGCTGATTCTTGAGGGTGCATGGTACGTTTTTATCTTGGACGCTGCATGGGAACACAATTTGCAAAATAATATAGGAAACAAGACAGACCTGGGATTCGAACCCAGGTCTTGGACGTGAATGCCTTCTTCGCTTGCCAACTGAACCATGTTAACGCGTTTGTTATATAATAAACGAATAAATATTATAAAAAAGAAACGAAGGCGTTAGTGGAGGGCGCGCGAAAATTTAAATCAGCGAATCATAGTTTGCCACGCTTCATCATCTTCCCTGTTCCTGCAACGTAAAACATATAGGCGACGGTTTTAGACGCGTTGTATTAGGTTGCTTTAGAGAAAATAGCGAATAGGTTTTAGGCGCTCATAAATTGAGCGCGATGGGTGTTCCTGCTTCGTCCAGATGCGCTTGTTCTAATGATCAAGGTCCTATGTCCCAATTTTGCCTGGTTTGGGAAACCCCAATTTTCAAACTCTGTAAACCCTAAAATACAGTTATGGCATAATCGCGTATGACTTGCAAAAATTCAATCAAACACAATGGTTAGTTTCAAAAGCTCATAACAAACATGATTCCATGAATAGAATGCTAAAAAAATGCTTAAAAGATGATATACGATTATCAAATTTTCTCTGTACAGGGAAGGTCCTCGTTACCAATTCTTTGCGTTTGGATGGACGATTTTGATTGGAATGCGTTCAGGGAGGTTTGAGGAAGCTATTGGAAAAGGAATGGTGCTTTGAATCGACCTAGAACCTGCTTTTCAGTTTTGAGTTTTCAAGGAATTTTTTCAAGTTTCTCTATTGTTCTTCTGTGCAGCTTAGAGTGTGTTAGCATTAGGGTTGTGATTCTGATTATGTATGGAAGCTATTAGGTCAACAAAACTTGATCAAATCCATGGCAATAATGATTTTTGATAATTGATTTTCCAAGATCTTTTTGAATCTTTTCCATGTGCATTTTTGTTCAATCATGCCAATCAGCTCCAAATCTTGCCATATTTAGCCTATGCACGAAATCTTGAGTCTAGAATGTGTACAAAAAGATTTTTTAGGTCAAGTTTGATATTTTCCACATATTTATATAATTTAAATGAATTAATATTAATAGAAATTCAAATAAATAAATAAAAAATGAGAAAATACTTCCCTTTGGGCCAAGTGGTCGTGCATATGTTTAGAATGATGAATCTTGGAAGAAAAATGGGCCCATTAGCAATTTTGAATCATTTGAATCAAAGTTGACTTTTCAAAATTCCCAAAAATTTCCCAACTTCCACAAGGCATAACTTGCTCAATTTTTAAGCTTTTCACATGTTATTGGACATTTTGGAAAGGTCTTCGAGTCCTTTAACCAATGCCTTTGGTCCCATGTCATTTTGATTTACCAATCTCAAGTTATGGCCTTTGACTTAAAGTCCCTTTTTGTTGACTTTTGAAAATGACCTGTAATGTTGAAATTGATAACTTTTTGTGAGAGCATTTCTTGGACTTGAAGTATGAAGATGAGTTGTAGGGAATGTCTTTCTCTTCAAAATGAGCTTTGGATGGAATTTTTCTGATAATCCATGTGAAAGTTATGCCCTGGTCAATTTTAGTTGACTTTTTCAACTGTCCAAATATAGTAACTTTTGCATCTTTGATGATTTCTGAGCCAAATTTTGAGAATCATGATCAAGTATTGATCAAATGATGTTTGTGGCTTCAAAATGATATGTTGACCAAAAATTTGAACTTTTGACTGCCAAATGACCATTTTGCCCCTACAGTTGACTGTAGTGCAATTTAGGGTTTTGACTGTGCAATTTTGAGCTGAATGCCTTGAAACTTGATATAAGGATGCTTGACCATATTTGTAGGCGTATGAGACTTGGTTGGGCCTTTGAAAACTTCCTTTTCTTGATCAGAACTCAAACCCTAGTTTTGACTGTATAGGAGACAGTTGGACTGTGCAACCCTTGGGGATTTTTGTGACTTGGCTTGGCAATTTCTTGAAGAATATGGGAGGGCAAATTTTGGGGTACAACACAAGGCTATTGATCAATGTACAAGTCTTGATTTGGAAGCTACAACATCTCATTGGTATTCGAAAAGTCTTTGTACAAGAAATTGGTCAAGATGCCCAAAGGAATTGAAATTTTGGAGATGATTCATCAGTCTCCTAAGGTGTTAACCAAAACTAGGGTTTGGGATTTTATCAAGATTTCTTGATAATTTTGAAGTGAAACTTTGTACATGGCCTCTATATATTTGGGAGATAGTATGTTTGAATTTTTGACCATCAATTTTGAAGAGAAGTGGACCAATTAACTCAAAGGGGCAAAATGGTCATTTTGGTCAAAATCAGTCAAACTCAAGGTTGACCAAGTGAACTTTTGGTTAACCATCAATTCAAGGGTGTACCTTTCATATTTCAAGTCCATTTTGATCATTGGATCAAAAAGATTGAGGTTTGGGTTGAAACTTGTTCATGAAAAAACCCTAAAAGTTTCTAATTTTGGAAAATGAGGACTTAACTTCAAAATTTCATATTTTATTCACCTTTGATCAAACAAATGCAAATGAAATATGCTTGGAAATTTAAGAGGGTGATCTTTCATCTCCTTTTGGTCTCATGTCTAAATTGGCAAAGAGTCAAGAGTTATGGTCTTTGGAAGTTCATGCCTCAAGTTAAAAGTATAGGTCATTTTCCAAAATTAGTGAATTTCATGTCAAATTTTGAGGACCTTAATGGATTAAATTGAAAAAGCTCAAAACTAATGGATTGTAGATATTTTTAATACCTTTTTAAATTGTACTCATTTGTGTCCAAATTCAAAACTATGGGTAAGTTATGGTCTTTTGAATTTCATGCCCTTTTATTGAACTTTAGCCATGCAAGCAAAATGCCAAAACTTGAGAACTTCATTTTCAGACATTCTCTTCACTTATAATCAAGCCCATGAGACATTTGTGACCTATGGGAGCCCCTGATGCCAGCCATTTCGCGCCCATGTGATTGTTGTACTTGCTTGAGGCCAAAATTTCAAAACTTGTCCAAAATTGCAAAAACTCCAATACTTTCTGATCATATGGAATCAAGGGCCAAGATTTTAAGGATGATTTTCTGAAGTAATTTGGCCCACAAAATGCATAAAAGGCTAAAGAATGCACGAGAAAATGACCTGATCCTATGCACACCTCGTTTTCTGCACAAACTTCCAATCCGGCCCTCCAACGGTATTAAGCTTGCATTTCCACCCCTTCCCTCCTCTACTTACTCTATATAATGAGTAGCGAGGCTCATTTGATGGGAAAGAGGCCTCCATTGAAATAAATCCAAATCTGAGTTCAGCTTCCTTTCTCTGCATTTTTATTTTGAATCCCTTAATTCCTTGGTCGTTTCTTCAATTTCTTCGCAGAGACACATTCAGTGGAGCAAGAGGATCAAGTTGGAACCATTGATTTTCTTCTTGAGTGAGGGAATCTTGCATTCAGATTTTGATTTGAGGTAAGCTCACTCAACTTTGATTCATGATATATAACTGTTTATTGCTGAATTTGAGCATGGATACTTGCTTGTTGATGTTATGTGAACGATTCTGAAACTGTTTGAGGTTTTGGTATGGCAAATTATGCTTGTTTAAGATCTCTGCAACTCTAATTTTCAGTGAGTTTTTGGTGATTTCATGCTGATATTTCTAGATCCATGGTTGTCTATTTGATGTGATTTAAATTGTGTTTAATTCCTTGTCGTGCTAGCTTTGATTTGCACTTGATTTGATGAATTTTGGTGGAGAAATGAGAATGTATGATCGATCTTAATCTGAGGCATAAGCCTGAGTCGCGCGCGTTTTCTGGTTTGGCTGGAGGTTAGGGATGATGAGGTGTCATCATCTGAACGGTCCATTTGAAATTTTGAATATTAGTTTATATTTTGATTTTAATTGATTTTCTTATTTTTGTTTCTGGATCAAAACAATTTTAAAAATTCTGAAAAAAATTATCACAAGTCCAAAACAAATTCTACTATCTTGTGTAATTTTATTGGAATTTTTAAAAATGTTTTGATTGGTTTAAAAATTCATAAGTTTAATTAATTGTATGTTCAATGTTTATTTTTATTTTAATAGTTCTTTTAACCTAAAAATTCCACAATAAATGTTTTGGACTCTTAAAATAATTTAGAAATTGATTCTGATTTTGGTTTAGCATTTTTTCTATTTTTGATTAGAAATTTAATTTGAGAAGTTTATTTGAAATGTTTGCTTCATAATTTTTGTTTTAATATTTCCTTTAATGCAAAAATCCTCAAAAAAATCATATAAGTTTGTTTTTAATCATAGTGTCTGAATATAATTTTGTTTTGACCTTTTTATGAATTTTGGCTAGGGTTTGCATTTTTGTCATTAAATAATAGTTTAATTGTTTAATTGTTTGTTTGATTTTATTTTAATATTTCCTTTAATTCGAAAATTCCACAAAAAATCATGGATGCTGGTTTTTAATTCTAATATTTGAATATAATTTTGGTTGGATATATTTATCACTTTTGATTGGAATTTTATTTTGAGATGTGAATTTTTGTTTAATTGTTTAAAGGTTTGATTTTTGATTTTATTTTTGACTTTTCTTTAATTCTAAAAATTTGAAAAAATAAGTTCTCTGATCTTTGGAGTTTTCTTTATTTTTGTATGATTTTACTTTGATTTTTTTATAATTGGAACTTGATTAATCAATAATTGAGTTCATTTTCTAAATAATTAGGGTTTTGCTAATTCCCTTGTTTGTTTTGATTCCAAAAAGCAACTAGTCTTGAGTTTCAATTGAATTTGGTTCTTGTTTAAGGTTCATAGATAGATTGAGGTCCTTAAAAATATTTTTATTGAATTAATTGATAAGGTTTGGTATTTTCCACAAAATATTTTGAAAACTTGTCTAGTTTGGTGGTTTTTGCCAACTAGTTTTTGATATTTGGAGTTTGATTGATCCTTTCCTCATCCATCCATGAACTTAAAACATGTTTGCTGACTCTTATACATCTCAATGATGCTAAGAAAATTTTTGTTTGAATTATGGAAGCCCTTTTCTTTTTTTTTTTTGATGTATTTTTGAAGTGAAGGTACCTAATTAATGTTGCATATCTTGTTGCAATTTGCTTGATGGCCAATGAACTTGAATGAGGCCTATAATTGGGCACCTAATGATCATGTTGTTTCTATTTATCCACATAAACTCAAGTCATTTCACTTAATTCCCCATGTTTGAATGATTGAACCTTTTGATGCATGTTTTATGACTTTTTGCTTTCTTGTTGATCTTCACTTTGAAACTTGAGCTTTCAATTTGAGTTTGAGGTCATTAGATGGCCAATGATAACATGAAGGGAAATGATACTTCAATGATAGTCTCATGGGGACTTGAGAGTAATTGATCCCTATTACTTAAGTTAGTTCTAATCATGAATAGAGTTTGGCTTCTTTCTTTCATCCTTGTTGAATTTTTGAGGCATTTTGAATGCACTTGTGAATCATGTTTTAGAATCAACACTTTAACCTTTTGATCATGTCCTAATCATGTTTTGGAAGCTATACTTCAAATCTTTGATTGTTACAAACTCTCTAATTTTGTCCTTGTTTGACTTTCTTCCCTTTTTAGCTTGAAATCTAAGTCTTTGATGCATTGTGTGGGATTCCTATTCTATTATGCTTGTGAGTTGTGATGAAGTAATTGAAGTATGATTGAATTGTGGTTGCTACTGACCTTCATGGTCTTTGATTGTATTCTTATCAAGCTCCCATGATCCTTGATTGATATTCAATTGTCAATTCAATATGGTGATAGAAAGGAGCAACATTCCTCTAACTTTTGACCAAATTGTGTATATGCCTGTTTCTTTTTGTCTATCATATCTAATGTTGTGATAGTTGCTATCATGTCTTCTCACTTCATTATGGTGTCGTCGTCCATCCCTTATGTGAGTCATTATTTTATTTATGGGAATACTAACTTGGTTGTTGAATGCGCGAGGTACTCTGAGAAAAGTTTTCCACTTTTGACTTGAGGCTATTGTGTTTCACTTTATTTGTGGAACACAATTTATTATATTGGTACTACTCTTGTGCTTGGAATATTTGATAGTCTATGCAGGATAAATGTATGTGATTATAAATGCTATACATTGCCCATGGGATCTGTTCATATCTGAAAATCTCAATACTTACATCTTGATGGCGTAATTTCTGACTTGATTTGTCTGTTGATGCCAGTTTGCTTGAAGTTCTCTGGGTTTCTTTTATTCTTGCTCAGTTGCCACGGATAGTTATCCATTTGGTATTGCATTATTTCCTTTCTTCTATTTTCATAGTTCTATGTTGCATGATGGGACCTCTGTTGCTGATATATGTCAGGAGGCCCTCTGTTTTGTTTGATACGTGTGTTGTGTTTGTGTATGTTTCTTTAACTTTTGATCAATGAGTCACTCAATTTAGAAATTGAGATCACGACTTCACTCTCAGTGCATGTTCCCTATAGGATGTTTATTGTTTTTTTTATTTTACTATTGATCGATGAGTCACTTAATTTAGAAATTGAGATCACGATTTCGCTCTCAGTGCATGTTCCCTATAGGATGTTTATTGTTTTTTTTCTTTAATTGTTGATCGATGAGTCACTCAATTTAGAAATTGAGATCACGACTTCGCTCTCATTGCCTGTTCCCTATAGGATAGTTTTGTTAAGCTTCCTTTGACATGTTGATTAAGGTAGGAATCCATGTATGCTAGCATAGGGTAGGATTTTCCTTCATCCTCAACCTTAGGGTTAATCATTGTATGATAACACTAGGGATAGTGCTAGGCTAGTTTCCCTTAGTTGTTTTTCCTTCCTTTGCATTTTGCATCTTAAAACAAAATTTGTTTTCTTGGCAAATCATAAAACACATCTAATAAACTCAAACCATTCTTCAAGGTAAAAGATATAAATCAATCTTATTTGTTTGTGTGCCTTTTGCTTTTGTTTTTAAACCTAGTTTATTGATGTTTCGCCATCTTTTCCATGTTACTTTGTTATCTTATAGTCGATGTTTCGCCATCGCACATGCTTGTTATCCTACTTTCATTCTCAATATCATTGTTAGGTGTGATGTTTTGCCATCCGGTTTATTGATGTTTCGCCATCTTTGCCATGTTACTTTGTTATCTTATAGCTGATGTTTCACCATCGCACATGTTTGTTATCCTAATTTGATTCTCAATATCATTGTTAGGAGTGATGTTTTGTCATCCGGTTTATTGATGTTTCGCCATCTTTGCCATGTTACTTTGTTATTCTATAGTCCATGTTTCGCATCGCACATGTTTTTTATCCTACTTTGATTCTCAATATCATTGTTAGGTGTGATGTTTTGTCATCCGGTTTATTGATGTTTCGCCATCTTTTCCATGATACCTTGTTATCTTGTAGTCGATGTTTCGCCATCGCACATTTCTTTGAAGCCGATGTTTCGCCATTGCACATGTTGGTTATCCTACTTTGACTCTCAATGTCATTGTTAGGTGTGATGTTTTATCATTTGGTGTTTCGCTATCTTTGCCATGATACCTTGTTATCTTTTAGCTGATGTTTCTCCATCTCATACTTGTTTGAAGCCGATGTTTCGCCATCGCACATGTTGGTTATCCAACTTTGACTCTCAATGTCATTGTCAGGTGTGATGTTTTATCATTTTCTGTTTCGCCATCTTTGACATGTTACTTTGTTATTATTTAGCCGATGTTTTACCATCTCATTTGTTTGTTGTTTCATTTGATGTTTTGCCATTTAGACTGTTTTTGTTGACTTAACTAAAAAACACAAACCAACCAGATATATGAGCCGAACTACGGCTGCTCTAATTCCTAAAAAGGGATACGTAGCCATTGGGGTAGGGCCCAACCGAGCACAACTTTTATTTTCCCTACATTGTTTTCTTTTTTCTCTCTCGCATGAATTCCCTTTTTAGCTTTAAGCCATAAACATAGGTTTTGACCACACCCATTAGATTAGACAACAAGAGTGGATACCGTAGAGTACTACGGGCGTGTGGGGTGCTAATACCTTCCCCTCGCGTAACAGACTCCCTTACCCGATCTCTCGGTCGAAAGACCGTGATTTCTCCCTTTTCAGGTTTTCTCGATGTTTACCTTTCCCTTTTGGCGGGATAAAAGACGTTCGGTGGCGACTTCATTGATGTTTCATTACAAGATGAAGGTTCGGCCAGGTCGTTTCATTGCCCAAGCCTCCTTTTCAGGTTTTCGACTTTCCGGGTGTACAGATTTTTTGTATTTATCCCTAATTTTTGCTCAAACCCTTTTGGTTCGTTGGGATGCCCTTATTTTTTCCTAGGCCATCCAACCTAGAGGGTCTTTATTCATGCGTAGTATCTTTTAACTATGTCCGCATTCACATGGTGAGGAAGGTCGTCACCATCCATAGTGGTTAGGATCATGGCTCCACCAGAAAAGATGCTCTTGATTACAAATGGCCCTCCGTACGTGGGAGTCCATTTACCCCTAGGATCACCTTACGGTAGGATGATGCGCTTGATTACTAGATCACTAACTTGATATACCTGATGTATGACCTTCTTGTTAAAATATTTTATCATTCTCTTCTGGTACATCTAACCATGACAAACAACAGCTAACCTTTTCTTGTCAATCAGGTTCAGTTGGTCAAGTCGAGTCTGAATCCTATTATCTTCGTTCAAACCTGCATCCTTCATGATTCTCAAAGAAGGGATCTGGACCTTAATAGGTAGGACAACCTCCATACCATACACCAGAGAGAAAGGTGTTGCTCTTGTTGACGTACGTGCTGAGGTGCGGTAACCATGAAGAGAAAATGGTAACATCTAATGCCAGTCTTTATATGTCACCATCATCTTCTGTATGATCTTTTTAATGTTCTTATTAGAAACCTCTACGGCGCCATTCATCTTCGGCCGGTAAGGGGAAGAATTATGATGTTGGATCTTGAATTGCTTATAGAGTTCGGTGATCATAGTATTGTTAATATTTGTACCATTATCCATGATGATTCTTTCTGGAACACCATACTGATAGATAAGTTTATGCCTGATGAATTGTGACACAACGTTCTTGGTAACATAAGCAAATGAGGAAGCCTTAACCCACTTATGAAGTAATCAATGACAACCAGGATGAAGCAATGCCCGTTTGAAGCAGTAGGTCTGATTTCTCCGATCATGTCAATGCCCCACATTACAAAGGGCCAGGGAGCAGTTAAGACATTCAAGGGAACCGGAGGCACGTGTACTTTATCAGCGTAGATCGGCCATTTGTGACAAGTTCGAGAATGCTGATAACAGTCTGCTTCCATAGTGGACCAGTAGTATCCTGCCCTTAGAATCTTCTTTGCCATCGTATGTCCACTAGAATGGGTACCAAAGGTGCCTTCATGCACATCTTCCATAATCCTCTCTGCTTCACTCTTGTCTACACACCGAAATAAAGTAGAGTTGTAGTTGTGCTTGTAGAGGATCCTGTTACTGAGAAGGGATTTAGAAGAGAACCTTCTTAGGAACTTTTATCATTGACTGAAGATCCTTCAGGATACTCTTGGCCTTCGAGATATCTTTTGACTTCATGGAACCAAGGTTTGTCCACTACTTCTTCAATATCAATCTCGTGACATTATGTTGGTTCATCCATTCTCTCAATAGTGATCTGAGGAGCCTCATTATCCCACCTGACCTTGAACATGGATAACATAGTGGCTAGCGCATCCGCTAATTGATTTTCCTCTCATGGAAAATGCTCAAAAGTAATTTTTCCAAAGTATGGGATTAATGTCAACCCGTGCTCTTTGTATAGGATGAGATTAGGATGCTTCATGTCCCATTCTCCTTTGATATGGATGATTACCAAAGCCAAGTCTCCGAACACACTTAAGAACTTGATCCTTAGATAAATTGCAGCTTTGAGACCCATGATACATGCTTCATACTCAGCCATGCTGTTGGTACAATTGAAACATAATCGGGCAGTGAAAGGAGTATGCCAGCCTTCAGGAGAGATGATTATGGCACCGATGCCATTGCCAAGTGCGTTGGAAGCTCTGTCAAAAACCATAGTCCATTGGGACCCGTTTTTAGGTCCATCATTCGGTCCAGGTTCTACATAATCAGTTACTAACATGATGTTCTCGTCCGGGAACTCAAAATTCATGTATTGGTAATCGTCCACAGCCTGATGAGCCAAATGATCAGCTAGTACACTTCCCTTGATTGCTTTCTGGGTTGTGTATTGAATGTCGTATTCGGTCAGGATCATTTTCCATCTCGCTATTCTTCCAGAGAGAGCGGGCTTCTCGAAGATGTACTTGATAGGATCCATTTTAGAGATCAACAAGGTAGTGTGAGTCAACATATATTGTCTTAGTCGGCGAGCAGCCCATGCCAAAGCGCAGCAAGTTTTACCAAGCAGTGAGTATCTTGTTTCACAGTCGGTAAACTTTTTTCTAAGGTAGTATATTGCATGCTCTTTTCGACCAGACTCGTCATGCTGCCCCAGCACACACTCCATTGAGTTCTCTAATACCATTAAGTACATGATCAGAGAGGTCTTCCTTCAACTGGAGGCATTAAAATTGGAGGCTCTTGAAGATATTCTTTGATTTTGTAAAAGGCATTCTGACATTCATTATTCCACTTCACTGCTTGATCTTTCTTTAGTAGCTTGAAGATTAGCTCACAAGTAGCGGTCAGATGAGAAATGAACCTAGCAATGTAGTTTAGGCGTCCCAAGAACCCCCTGTCCTCCTTCTCAATGCAAGGAGTTTGCATTTCTTGTATAGCTTTAACCTTTGCGGGGTCTACCTCAATACCTTTGCCGCTGACAACGAAGCCTAAGAGTTTACCAGATCTTACTCCAAAGGTGCACTTATTCGGGTTCAGCCTCAGTTTGTACTTCTTCAGCCTTTCAAATAGCTTTTGTAGGTGTTCAAGGTGCTCTTCTTCGGTCTGAGACCTGGCTATCATATCATCGACATAGACCTCTATCTCGTGATGGTTCATGTCATGAAACAGAGCTACCATGGCACGCTGATAGGTTGCCCCAGCATTCTTCAACCCAAAGGGCATAACCTTTTAGCGGAAAGTGCCCCACTGTGTGATGAAGGTTGCCTTCTCCATGTCCTCAGGTGCCATTTTAATCTGATTATACCCTGAGAAGCCATCCATGAAGGAGAATACCTTATGTTGTGCGGTGTTGTCAACCAGAACATCAATGTGGGGAAGCGTAAAGTCATCCTTGAGGCTTGCCCTATTCAAGTCTCTATAATCCATACACATACGTACCTTACCGTCCTTCTTAGGTACTAGAACAACATTAGCAACCCATTATGGATAAGAAGTGACAGTTAGGAATCCGGCTTTGAACTGTTTCATGACTTTAGCCTTGATCTTTTCTGATATCTCAGGATGCATATGACGAACCTTCTGCTTCACTGGAAGGTAATCTTCTTTAGTTGGAAGACGATGAACCACAATATCAATGTCCAACCCTGGCATGTCTTTAGTCATCCAATTACTGGGTCCACCATTAGTAGTAGGGAAAATCCAACTGTCCATGTCACAATCACCATCACTGTCTTCTAAAGCGTTGACCCCATGATTGCTGATGCATAGGGGAGGTCCTCCGGCACGAGCACGATGAACAACCCTTTGAGCCCCTGAAGTGAAACCTAAACCAGACTTATCAGATTTGTATGGAATGCTAGGGAGTTAGCTCCAAATGGTACACCCACCTTCTTCAATTACTTCTTTGGCATCCTTGAGAGAGGCCATCTTTAATAGAGGTATGGTGATCTTCGGCACACTAGTAACAGTCTCGGTTGCAGCCATTGTCTGGGGGTCCTCTTCAAAGTTCTGACAGGGGGTCTCGATGAACTCGCCATCCATTTCCACATATCTGAAAGAGTTTAGGTGGCTTACCATGTAGTCCTCCTCGCTGTTGTACCCCAATTTTTTCCCCTAAGATCCCTTCATCATACCATGTTGATTCATTCACAACAAGATCACATTAGGATTCTTGGTTCCCCTCCCTATATTTAGCTTTGCTCTTTGAGGAATCACCAAGCACCTTGACTTGTGTTATTTTGTGATCATGAATATATTTGTCTTGATTTTTTCTTTTAATTAAATTCAATGTTGGTTTGTCTTGCTTGTTACTCATGTAGGTAAGGCAATAAGATTCAGCAAGTTGCTCCATGGGTTCATGAGTTTATTTCCACGCCCTAGTCAATAAAGCTTGAGAAGTTCAAACCTCACCATGGGATTTGTTTTGGAAGAAATGGCATGGCAAGGTTATTTTGGTTCACCATATTTCAAGGTTATCAAATTTGGTTGAAAACCACAAGGGATTGATTGGAGAAGTTGTCATGCTTGGACAAGGCTTTGTTCCCATTGGTCACAAATGCATATTTCTCTCAATTATCAAGATATGGAAGTGGTTGTGGTTGCTATGAGTTCTCATTATCATCCTCAACAACTTATATTTACAAAGCATTTGTTTTGTTACAAGAAGTTTGTTCAAAATTTACAAAGTTCCTCAAGGCATGTTTCTTAATCTAGGAGCTAGGGTTTTGAACTTCAAAGGAGTATATCTTGCCCATCTTTTGGTGTTTTT
This sequence comes from Vicia faba, assembly GCA_948472305.1. Taxonomy (NCBI): domain Eukaryota; kingdom Viridiplantae; phylum Streptophyta; class Magnoliopsida; order Fabales; family Fabaceae; genus Vicia; species Vicia faba. Next base: position 1,133,988,091 of record OX451741.1, on the reverse strand, counting down.
GAGTGATTCCAAAGACATCATTCTCTTCAAAGGAGCATTAACAAATCACGTCAAAAGTTCCAAGGATTTTTCATGTGGAAGAAACTTGATGAGGAAGAAAGATTACAAGTCCTCTAGATGAATCCCCAATTTTTCATGTGTGACTTCAAATGAACATAACTGGGTCAATTTTTATCACCTTGAGCCCATTATTTTTCCATAATTATCTTGAAGATGTGAACTTTATATTTTATGTTCAAAGTAATAAAATGGATGGAAGTTTCCTTAATGATACAAAATGTTATAGGTCATTTTATGAAATTTTGCAACTTCAACAAGTCATAACTTTCTCAATTTTTGGATATTTTGAATGGTTCAAGTTTCAAAATGTCATTCAAGAGATCTACTTCATGCCATAGTTTTTAGTCAAGAGCAAATTCCAAGTGGAAGGCTATGTTTGGATGCAAGACATTATAGGTCACTTTTGAAGAAATATTTGAAATATTTCTAAGTATGGAAAGTCAACATTTTTTCTCCAAATTTGACTCAACACAACTTTCAGCTCAAACATCCATTTGATTCCATTCTTTTTCCATTGCAAAGCTTGTAACCTCATCTTTATGAAGCATCAAGAGTCATGCCCTAAGACCCCTTGAGTTGAAAATGCGATTGGTCAGAGGTTGGCACTTTGAAATTGAATTTCTCATCAAGTCAGAATTTTGAAATCCATAATATGGCCTCTAATCAAAAGTTTTCCACGCGTTTTTGCCTCTAAACACGTTTAGTGAAGTTCCAGAATTGTTTAGCACCTCAAAACGCAAGGATTGGATGAGTTTTGGTGAAAATTAGATCACACTTCACTCGTGCATCAGGTTTGCACGAATTCCCTCCAAAATGCATCATTCACTCTTCCTTTTTATCCCATTTTCTTCTCCTATAAATACATGAACTATCCCATTCATTTTCTCAAGCTTGGATAGCCAGAATCACCCTGCCAAACTTGTTCCATAACTCAAAATTCAGCAACCTCGAAACCCATACACAAGCCTTTTTCAATCCAATTTCTTCATCAATTCACCTTTCGTGATCTTCCCTGAAGCTAACCATATAATTACATTGAAGAATCGTGCCCTAGATTGCTCCATAGAAGTTCAGTTTCAGGGCTTTGCAACTCAATTTCAATAGGTAGATTCCTTCATCAATTCTTCAAAACTTTGATATCATTGTGATGCTCTCATTTCCCTGGTTCTAGTTGTAACACTTACCTTTAGCTAGAAACACGTTTTGACCATGAAATTTCAAATCCCTTTTTCAAACTTTCTTTCCAAATTGCTTGAGCTACAGTTTATATAAATTTGGCGCGAGGGTGTGGTTGTTTTCGTCTTGAAGAGACGAAGCGAATGACATAGGTCTGAGCTTATGATTTTACAGTTTGAGAGACCTACAATTCACGTTGGCTGGAGGTTGAAGATGACCAACGTGTCATCTTCCAACCAATGATGGCACGCCACTTGTTATTTTTGAATTCTGATTTTATTTCTGATTCTATAATTTATTCACTAATGACCATGATATGCACAGCGCGCCAGATCCCTTAGATTTGATTACTAACGCGTTTTGACTCTCATCCAATGGTCCACATATTTTTTACTTTTATTTTCTTTTCTGATTTTTATATTTAATTGTTTTAAACTTCAAAAAATCATAGAAAATTCATTTTAAGTCCAAAAAATCTGAAAAAATTATGAAAAATATTTTTGATTATTCTCTTTCTGATTTTTATTTTTTCACAATTTAATTTTGTGTTTTGGTATTTTTTATAAATTTACACTTTATCTGAATTATTTTAAATGTTTAAAAATATTGTTATACATTTTTAAATTCTGAAAAAAATTATGGAATGATCCAATGATATTGTGACAAATATTGGTGACCTCATTTTATATTTGTTTCTGACTTTGCTATTTTTTATCATTTTTGGTTTATTTTACCCATTTCTTTTAATTTTAAAAATAGTTTCTGACTTTAAAAAAAATTACAAAAAAAATTTATAAAATCATTTGAGCCCTTTTCTGATTTTTCTATGGTCTTACCTTTTATTTCTTGATTAATTTGAACATAGTTGATATTTTTTTCTTTATTTCTATTTTTAAACATTATTTTTAAACCTTTTTTGTATATATTAAAATGTAATATTATTTTGTGACTATTTTCTGGCTGATCTTGGGTTAAATTTTTGATCATGAACTTTATTAACATCATTGGATCCATGGTGTTGAGTCTAACTCCACAAAAATAGATGAATGATTTTAATAATAGTTTGATTAAATTTAATCCAAAAGTGGTTTGTATATTCTCTCCCACTCTCTTCATCTCATCCCCTTCTTATTGCACTAAGTGTTATTGGAGCATGATCTCTATATCATGTCTCAAAATAAATGGTGCATAGATTGCTATTGACCGACCTCAAAATAGGTGTGACTTGTATATAAGTCCACTTACGATTGATTAACATAGCGCTAAAGTTTGTCCCGATTCGAATAAATGATCATTCGTGGCCCAAACTTATGTTTGTAAGCCCAAGTATGTTAATTTAATCTCTTCGATCCAATAACCTTGAGATTCATTGTGTGGAGGCTTTGGTTCTACCAATCCTCTAATGGATCTACAATACCTTTGGACAACGCGGATCACTTAAACATCGTTGATCATTAAATGTTACTCATAAGGATTCCAAATGGATGATATACTTGACAAAAAGCAAATGCAACTTGTTGTGTGGAGGCTTTGGTTCTACCAATCCTCTAATGAGTTCCAAATGCAAGTTTCAAGATGATCATCCAGCTAACCACTAATCACTAATAATTGACTTTATCCTTTATTCTCTTATTATATACCCCTTTTATTTTTATGCACTATTTACTTTTAGCATTTACATTTTCATGCCAATTTCATCTTTGCTCATTTGAGCGTTTACTTTCTTGTCATTTTTATTTTGCTCACTTGAGCTTTTCTTTTCTTTTTCTTAAGATAATTAATAATCAACACAAACCCTAAAAATCATTAATGATACTTGGACTATTTGGTTACTATCCTTAGCATTATGGAGCATTGGACTTTTTGGATTTAGGATTAGAAGTCTTGGCCTATGATTGGAGACCTTGTGATCTTATCTGATTATTTTGTCTGGAGCTCTTGAGGTTTACCTCAAGAGATTAGGTTGTTTGTTTTGTGTGCAGGTTATTGTGATTACACGCTTTGTTTGTAATCTGGAATTCACCCGTATATAGCCGTTACTCTGCCCAATTTTTGTGAAGACTTAATACACTTGAAGTTTGATTCTCTCAAGAGGTCTAGTATTTTTGCTTGCTTGGTTTCAATCTAAAGAATGGGAATTCTATCTTGGCTCATAATGTCAAGTTTTGGCTTCTTGTTGGTTAGATTGGTCCTTATCCTTAGCTTTTACCTTATGCTTTAGGATAGCCTTTTCTTCTCCTCCCATCTTCTTTAATTTCAAAAAATTTCTCCCTCCTTTTGAAAACCCTTCTTATTTTGAAACTTAAACACTTTCATAATAAACTTGGACTTAGGTCCATGCATTTTCAAAAATATTTTCATAAATAAACTTAAATCAATTTAATAATACTTTGACATCCTTTTTGTGAGAAGACTAAAAGTCAATCAATCTAATTCAAACCATTTTTCCACCTTGGCTTTCATCTTTAAACTTTTCTCAAAAAGATTGGACTCTTGTCAATCCTTGTAGTGATGAAAACAACTATACTTCTACAATATGTAGTGAATAGAGATATTTTCCACTTGGGTGTTGAGTGAGGCGTTGTTGATTTTAAAATCCAAGTCATATCATCCACTTTGAGATGATGCAAACTCTCCTTTCTCATTATTGTGGGTAGTAGGTATGTTTTCCACACGGACAATGATGATGATATTTTTATCTCATAAAATTAACCAACACGTTTGTGTTTTAAAATTTTTAGAAGAGGAACTACGTGTACCCTAATCCCTTATTGCACAAAAAGGTGGTATATAGGCACTAAAGGTTCGCAACCGCGGCGGGTGCAAAAATCATAAAAAAATATATTTCTTTTCTCACCTCCACCATCTATTTTTATACAACATTTTATAGCCAAAATATACAGATTTTTATAAAGAGGTTCCTGCGGAGTACCATAGATGTTTTGGGTGCTAATACCTTTCCTTGGCATAACCAACCCCTTACCTAGAATCTTTCCCCTTCTTTTTGGGTTATTCGCTCTTTTCCCATTCCTTTGGAAACAATAAAGCGTGGTGGCGATTTTTATTTTGATTTGTATAAGTCTAGTCAATCCAATGGCTTAGTCTTGAACGTTTCTGCCGCTACATAAAAATGGCGACTTCACTGGGGAAAGATTGACCTTTTGTTGGTCTATCCCTAAGTGGGTTGAGCCTATCTTTGTTTATATTTGTATGTGTGTTATTATTGTTTTTTGTGTCATATGTTGTATATATGTTTGTCTGAATTTTCCTGGTTTTCAGGGTGCTTAGTGATTACTCATAAGTCCTATACCCGGACTTGGGAAAACTTTAAGATAGGACGGGTGGTATATTCATGTTAACTTTGAGGGAGTAATCCCAAAAAAGGAGGCATGAGATCCCCCACTCAGTGGAGGCCCCTTTGACTGCAGTGTCATTTACCGACTAATCGAGAAGATGTACTACTTTTGACCTGGGAGCCTGCTGAAGCTGAGGACCGTAGAATACCAAACCCATCTTGGCCTTTTAGGTGTATTGCGGAAGCTATAACAGAGTAATCCGGAAATAGTTGTCACGCGATACTACGCTCGGACGAGTCTTTCTTGAGAATATTATTAATTACCGAGTTAATCAGGAAGTTGGTAATATCCAAAGGAAGGATGTAGACTCTGGGAACCTCTAAAACCTTGTTCGACAGGTGATAACTCTTAAACCAACACCTTATGGGTAGTACCTTCGACCACATGCTCGTGACTTTGAACCTATGAACCCTATATGTGTGATCTTGTGTGTGATTATTGCATCATGCATCCATGCACTCATAAGCATCTCTTGGAGAAATCATATTTCAAGGGATTTAAAGGTTGACCATTTGTGAATATCTCAGGTACTTTTTAACCATGGATTCTGGAAAGAGAAATACCGGAAAGCACAGTTTCAAGGATCCCAAGATAGATGAGTTGACCAGTCTAATTCTCGAGATCGAGTGTTCTGCAAACTTTCGGAAGAAGTACGGATCCATTATTCCTCTCATGAATCTGAAGATGAAGGAGGGTATTCTCTCGACCTTGGTCCATTTCTATGATCCGATGTATCATTGCTTTACTTTTCACGACTATCAGTTGGTACTCACACTGGAGGAGTATTCTTATTTATTGGATTTACTTGTTACCGATCGTGTTCCTTTTACTAGTTTGGAGGGTGAGCCAAAACCACGTGAGATTGCTGCTTTGATTCATTTGGGGAAGTCTGAGGTGGAAGCCCATATGACTACTAAAGGAGGGATTAGAGGATTACCAGCTCAATTCTTATTGGAGAAAGCTCGTTACTTTGCCAGGATGAAGAGTACAGTCGCTTTTTAGGCCATCTTTGCTCTACTTGCTTACGGGTTGTTCTTATTTCCTAATACGGACAAGTTTGTTGACATTAATGCTATCAAGATCTTCATGATTTGAAACCCAGTTCCTACCTTGTTCGGTGATGCTTATTACTCTATTCATCTTCGAAATTCTTATCATGGGGGGATGATTATCTGTTGCACGCCTCTGTTGTACGGTGGTTTATCTCTCATATGCCTCAGTCTGATGCTTTTTGGGATATCAAGAAGGAACCCCGTTGGGCTCCTAAGATCATGGCACTTACTCACTCAGATATTGATTGGTATCATTGAGCTTACCAGGATATAGAGATTATTGACACTTGTGGTATTTTCCCCAATGTACCTCTTCTTGGTACAAAGGGATGAATCAACTATAACCATGTTCTTGCGCGACGACAGCTTGGTTATCCGATGAGGGATAAACCAAACAGTATTCATTTGAGCAATTTCTTTCTAAAGGAGGGAGAAGACCACATGGAAGCTAGGGAGAAAATTGTGAATGCCTGGCGTCACATTCATAAGAAGAATAAGAAGGATTTGGGACCTAGGGGTGTTGTTTCCTTGGAGCCATATCTTCAGTGGGTCCGAACGAGAGTTATTCAGTTGAAGATGTCGTATTCCCGGGAAACACCTATGCCTGATTTGTTTGTGAAGACCACTCCTCCCTCATTGGATGATCTAGAAGGGCTACAACTTGCTTTGGTCAGGATGCAGCAGGAAAAGGACGCTTGGAAGAACAAGTTCCAAACTTTAGAGATTTCCTATAGAGCGGACCTGAAGGAGAAACACGAATTGATTGAGATCCTTGATAGTCGAGCAGTAGAGTCTATGGAGAGGCAAGGGGATTTATTTTCTCCTAAGCCTCAATCAGATGCTAGTTGCTCACTTCCTGATTCCAGTGATTGGAAGGAGGTTGCCACCAGGTATGCGAAAGAAAATCAGAGGTTGAAGGCTCAGATTGCCAGGCTCACAGGGAAGCGCCAGCGTATAGAGTGATCTCCATCAGTTTTACTTCTCATGGTTTTAGATTTTATTTTCATCTTGTACTTGGGATCATTGAAACTTGTAATCCATTTTGGAGTTGTTATAATAAAAAAAATTTAGTATTTAAAATGTGTTATTACTTCGATATTTGCAATATGTCCATAAATTTTAAATCCCTTGAAATATTAAATAAAATAAAATCATGTGCATTACAAATCATGCATCATATTGTGCATACTTCTTGAATTTGTTATGCATATCCATATGTCTTACCAAGCTTCTTTACTTCGTTCAGCAAGCTGACTCATCACTACAACACTCAGGCAAACTTTAGAAAGAAGATGGACAACCTAGAACAATAGAATCGCGAGCTACGCGAGGAGGTTTTTGCTTTGAAGGCCAGCATGGCCAATCTGACTACTCTGATAGAAGCTCTGCTTGTTGGTCAGAATCAGCCACCGAGTGTCCAACCTCAAACAACAAGGGTAACTACTGAAGCTCTGACTGTTCCCGTATCTGCTACTCCAGTTGTTATTCATAATTGCATGCCACAAGGTTATCCATGGGGAATTCCAGAGAATTTTGCACCTGAAGGTTTCAATCTTGGTCCTCAAGATACTCCGATTGTTCAGACTATTGTTACTCCGACACCTCCTGTGGTGCATGTTGCTCCTGCTGCACCTCCTTCGGTGAATATGGTTCCATTTGTTAATGATGATGTGTGTCGTCCTTTACCAACACCGAGTGAATACTTGGGTCTTTATGACATAATGGATTATTTTCAAGAGCAGTTTGACAAGATGCAAAGAGAGATGAAGGCCCTCATGGGAAAAGAGATATTTGGGCAGGATGTGAATGAGTTATGCTTTGTACCGAATGTTAATATACCGGCTAAGTTTAAGGTCCCGAAGTTTGAGAAGTACAAGGGAAACACTTGTCCTCGTGCTCATCTAGTGATGTACTTGAGGAGAATGTCTACCCATACTGATGATCAGCGTCTGCTGATTCACATTTTTCAGGATAGTTTGACTGGTGTTGCGCTGAAGTGGTATACGAGTTTGGACAGTGCCAACATACATACCTTCAATGATTTGGGAGAAGCATTCATCAAACAATATAAGTACAACATGGACATGGCGCCTGACCGTGATCAACTCAGGGCCATGGTTCAGAAAGACAGGGAATCGTTTAAAGAATATGCATAGAGATGGCGTGAGGTAGCCGCCCAAGTGAGTCCTCCCATGGAAGAGAAGGAGATGACTAATATTTTCTTGAAAATGTTGGGTGCTTTCTACTACGTGAGGATGGTAGCAAGTGCGCCAAGTGACTTTACTGAAATGGTAGGAATGGGTATCCGCTTAGAAGAGGCTGTAAGAGAGGGTCGTTTAACGAAGGGTAAAAGTTCTGGAAGTGTGAAGAAACCATCTTATGGGTTTACCAAGAAAAAGTAATGGGATGCAAATGTTGTTATGCAAGAAAGGAGGGTTAATACTCCTAGAAGGAATTATCAGCGTCATCAGCAAGTCGCCTCGGTTACTCCAGTTGTAGGTACCGCTCCAACTAACATTGCTTATCAGAGACCATCTCAGCAGGGGAATCAAGGGTATAATCAGAGAAGGGGGAGTTATGACCCTATTCCTATGAGCTATACAGAGTTACTACCAGCATTGATTCAGAAGAAGTTGGTTCAGACTCGACCACCTCCCGTCGTACCATCACCATTGCGTTGGTATTATAAGGCACACCAAACATGTGCTTTTCATTAGGGAGCACCAGGGCATAATGTTTAGAATTGTTATCCTTTGAAGACTGGGGTGCAGAAGTTGGTGAAGTCTAGTATTCTATCTTTCAAGGATGTGGGACCTAATGTGAAAGACAATCCTCTACCTAAGCATGGGGGAGTAAATGATGTGAATATGGTGGTCGGTTGTTCAGGCGACTTCTGGATTTTTGATATTAATCTGGTTAGAGGAGATTTGGTGAAAATTCATGCAGACCTTTGTGAATTTAGCTACTATACGCATGACCATTCCGGTTGTGCTATTTGCAGTGCAGACATACAGGGTTGCGATAAGATAAAGGTTGATTTACAGGAAATGATAGATGAGGGCCTAATCCACATAATCAGGCCTAGGGTGGAGTATGAAGAGGAAGTGAATATGGTTTCTGGATGTCCTGGAGAATTCAGAATTTTTGATGTAGAGTATATGAATGAAGACCTTGTGCAATTGCATGCTACCTTCTGCCATATGGCTGGTCAGGTGGAACATCAATATGGATCTTGTCGAGTTTGCTGTCGAGATTCCCGAGGATGTTCAATCGTGAAGAAGGGTGTTCAGTTGTTGTTAGGCAATGGAACTATCAAAGTTACAAGTCAAAGGGATGATTACCATGAGGTTGATATGGTTAAGGTTTGTTTGACTAAAGAAGAGTCGGATGAAGAGTATGCCTCCGCAGATGAGTATTTCTCCTCAGATGAGGATTTGTTTTCCAGAAATGACTCAATAATGATTGATTATGTTGAAGAAGGGGTAAATGTCATTGTACCTTGTTTTGGGGAACCCGCCCATCTTGAAGTTGAGTATTATAGCAAGCCAGTTGTTACCCCATTGGTGATTAGTTTGCTGGGTCATATCCCCTACAAGTCAGATAAGGTTGTGCCTTACAAATACAATGCTACAATCTTAGAGGATGGAGTGGAAGTTCCCATCCAGCCAATGCTTGATGTTGGGAATATTGCTGAAAATAGCAGGGTGACCTGCAGCAGTCGTGTGTTTGCACCAGTTGTTCGAAGAGATGTTAGCTCTGAAAAGAAAATTACTGAGAATGTTGAACCCGAGAAGGCTACGGGTGAGACTAGTGGGGCTGCGTTAGAGAAAGAAATGGATGATATTTTGAATATAATCAAGATGAGTGGCTACAGAATTGTAGATCATCTACTGCAGACTCCTTCAAAAATATATATCTTAGCTTTATTGATGAACTCCTTTGCTCAAAGAGAATCCTTGATGAGGGTACTGGACCAAGCTTTTGTGGAGAGTGATATGCCAATAGACCAATTCAGCAGTGTAATAGGGAACATTACGTCATGTAATAATTTGAGTTTCTGCGATGATGAATTACCAGATGAAGGAAGGAATCACAACCTGGCCCTCCGCATCTCCATGAACTGTAAGAATGATTCACTATCCAATGTGCTGATTGATAATGGATCTGCTTTGAATGTTATACCGAGAAGTACGCTTATGAAGTTGAAATATCAAGGAACGCCTATGCGCCCGAGTGGCATCATTGTGAAAGTGTTTGATGGATCAAAGAAATCCGTTATTGGTGAAGTGGACTTGCCTATTCATATAGGACCACATTTGTTTCAGATAACTTTCCAGTTCATGGACATTGTTCCCGCTTATAGCTGTTTGCTAGGACGGCTGTGGATTCATGAGGCAGGGGCTGTTACTTCAACTTTACACCAGAAACTGAAGTTTGTACATGAAGGGAAAGTAGTGATCATAAATGGGGAACAAGCATTATTGATATCTCATTTATCCTCTTTCAGCATTGTGGAGGCGGATGAAGCTGCTGTTGGAACCCAGTTCACAGCCCTATCCATTGAAAATATAAGAGGAAATGAGAATTCCATGGTTTCACTTAAGGATGTGCAGCAGGTTGTGCGTAAGGGTCATAGCGAGGTATGGGGACAGATTGTGGATCCACCCGTGAACAAGAACAGAGCTGGCTTGGGGTTCTCTTTAAAGAATGATAAAGGTAAGGGCATGAAGCCGAAGTCTGTTGCGAGCAAGTATCAAGACATCTTCCATAGCGGGGGTTATCTTCATCCAATTGTTTCCAGGATTAACACCATTGTGGAAGATGAAGCAGAGCAGGAGGTGCCGAATTATGTGAGACACAGAGTTAGGGTTCAGAATTGGATCACCATTGATGTTCCCTCTTGAATACATGTTTCAAAGTAATTTGTTTTGTTAATCTTTCTGAAAAAGGCTTTCACTCTGCCCAAGGTGGAAGTATTAATGTTGTAGAGCTTATCTGTTTGTTGGGACTGTTAAAATCAATAATAAAAGTTGTCTTTGTTTCCCAAATTGTGTCTTTATTTTCTGCTTTTTCTTGGAAAATGGTAAAAAAAAATATAAACAAAACTTTCAAAATAAATAATAACTGAAATTCAATCTGCATGATCACTTGTTATATGTGTCAGTTTCAAAAAGCAATCATAAATCATATGTGCAGATTAATTAAAAAACCCGTTGAATACAATGACCATGCACCCTCTCCCAACTTTGAATGTCCTGTGTATGGGGATGAAGAAGAAGACTATGATGAGATTCCAGAAGAGGTCTCACGATTTCTTGAGCACGAGGAAAATACCATTCAGCCATATAAAGAGCCATTGGAAGTGATCAATTTGGGTTCAGAAGAAGATTCGGAGGAAGTCAAGATTGGAGCATTGGTTCATCCTGATGTGAAGAGCATGTTGATTGATCTGTTGAAAGAGTATGTGGATATTTTTGCTTGATCTTATCAAGATATGCCTGGTCTAGATACAGATATTGTAGAGCACTGTTTGTCGTTGAAGCTAGAGTGTCTGCCAATTAAACAAAAGTTGAGAAGAACTCACCCAGATATGGCAGTAAAAATCAAAGAGGAGGTTCTAAATCAGATTAATGCTGGTTTTCTTGTGACGTCAGTGTATCCTCAATGGATTGCCAATATTGTCCCAGTACCGAAAAAGACGAAAAAGTACGCATGTGCGTAGATTATAGAGATCTAAATAAAGCTAGTCCAAAAGATGATTTTCCATTGCCACACATTGATATGTTAGTGGATAGCAAAGCAAAATTCAAAGTATTCTCGTTCATGGACGAATATTCCAGGTATAATCAAATAAGAATGGCTCCGGAGGACATGGAAAAATCAATGTTTATCACACCCTAGGGAACATTCTGTTACAGAGTGATGCCCTTCGGGTTGAAGAACGCTGGTGCAACGTACCAGAGGGCTATGACAACCCTATTCCATGATCTGATGCACAAGGAAATCGAAGTATATTTTGATGATATGATTGCTAAATCCCAGACTGAAGAAGGGCATGTAGAAAATTTGTTGAAGTTGTTTCAGCATTTGAGGAAGTATCGTCTCCGCTTAAATCCAAATAAATGCACCTTCGGTGTTCGATCAGGAAAATTGTTGGGTTTCATTGTTAGCCAGAAAGGAATTGAAGTTGACCCTGATAAATTCAAATAAATTCAAGAGATGTCAGCGCCAAGAACTGAAAATCAAGTCATAGGTTTCCTCGAGCATTTGAATTATAGTTCTGGATTCATTTCCCACATGACTGCAACATGTGAACCGATCTTTAAGTTGTTAAAGAAAGATCAAGGTTATGTATGGACGGATGACTGCCAAAGGGAATTTGAAAGTATTAAAGAATATCTGCTTGAACCTCCTATCTTGCTCTCTCCCATCAAAGGAAAACCGTTGATTATGTATCTGACAGTGTTAGATAAATCCATAGGTTGTACTCTGGGACAACAGGATAAAACAGGGAAGAAGGAGTTCGCCATTTATTATCTCAGTATAAAATTCACTGATTGTGAGTCGCAATATTCCATGCTGGAAAAGACATGTTGTGCTTTGGCCTGGGCGGCAAAGCGTTTGCGGAAGTATATGTTGAATCACACTACTTAGTTGATCTCCAAAATGGATCCCATCAACTACATTTTTGAAAAGCCTGCTCTTACTGGGAGAATTTCTTGCTGGCAGATGTTGTTATCTGAATATGATATCGAATACCGCACTCAAAAAGTTATTAAGAGCAGTGTGTTGGCAGATTATCTTGCTCACCAACCAGTGGAGGATCACCAGTCTGTAGAATATGAATTCCCCGATGAGGGTGTGATGTTCCTTAAAGTGAAGGATTGTGATGAACCATTACCCTAGGAAGGTCCTGGCCCTGAATCTCGTTAGAGTATGATATTTGATGGAGTTGTGAATACTTTTGGTAAAGGAATTTGCATCGTGATTGTCACTCCCCATGGATCGCATATTCCTTTTACTGCAAGGTTAACATTTGATTGTACTAATAATATGGCAGAATACGAGGCTTGCATCATGTGAATTCTAGAAGATTGTTACCCTTCTTTAACAAAGTTGAGTTCCATCACATTCCTAGAGATGAAAATCGAATGGCGGACACTCTGGCAACTTTGGCTTCTATGTACCAAGTGAATACTTGGAATGATATACCTCGAATTGCAGTTCGACGACTGGATAGACCCGCTCATATGTTTACAACAGAGGAGGTAGCAGATGAAAAACCTTGGTATCATGACATCAAGAATTTTCTTCAGACTCAGGAATACCCGATTGGTGCTTCGAAGAAAGATAGAAAGACATTGAAAATATTGGCAGGCAGTTTCTTCCTCAGTGAAAATGTGTTGTATAAAAGAAATTATGACATGGTCTTGCTCAGATGCATGGATATACACGAAGCAGACATGTTGATGCATGAGGTTCACGAAGGTTCATTTGGAACTCATGCCAATGGACATTCGATGGCTAAAAAGATGATAAGGGCGGGTTACTATTGGCTGACAATGGAATCTGATTGTTGCAAATTTGCAAAGAAGTGTCATAAATGTCATATTTATGCAGATAAGGTCCATGTGCCTCTGACACTTCTCAATGTGATCTCTTCCCCATGGCCTTTCTCTATGTGGGATATTGACATGATTGGGATGATAGAACCCAAAGCTTCGAATGGACATCATTTCGTCTTGGTAGAAATTTATTACTTCACCAAATGGGTGGAGGCTGCTTTGTATGCCAATGTTACTAAGCAGGTGGTTATGTGTTTCATCAAGAATAATCTTATATGTCGGTATGGTGTGCCGAACAGAATTATCACTGACAATGGCTCGAATTTGAACAATAAAATGATGACAGAACTTTGTGAGGAATTCAAGATTATCCATCACAAATCATCTTCGTACAGGCCGAAGATGAATGGGGTTGTTGAAGCTGCTAATAAGAATATCAAGAAAATTATCTAGAAAATGGTTGTTACTTATAAGGATTGGCATGAAATGCTCCCTTTTACTTTGCATGGATATCGAACATCTATCTACACTTCAACAGGAGCAACCCCGTTCTCCCTTGTGTATGGTATGGAAGTTGTGCTCCCAATCAAGGTTGAGATTCCCTCTTTGCGTGTGATAATGGAAACCAAGTTGTCAGAGGCCGAATGGGTCCAGAACCGGTTTGACCAATTGAATTTGATTGAGGAGAAGAGGATGACGGCTTTGTTTCATGGCCAGTTATATCAGAAAAGGATGAAGAAAGCTTTTGATAAGAAGGTCAAACCTCGTGAGTTTAGAGAAGGCGACCTCGTGCTCAGGAAGATCATGTCTTTCAACACTGATTCTAGGGGAAAGTGGACTCCCAATTTTAAAGGCCCATATGTTGTCGAGAAGGCCTTCTCTGGTGGTGCATTAATTCTTGAAACTATGGATGGTGAGGAGTTCCCACGTCCCATAAATGTTGATGCAGTTAAGAAATACTTCGCCTAAAGGAATACGAGAACATCTCGCTAAGTTGAAAACCCGAAAGGGAGGCTTAGGCAAAAAAGAGCGTCTCGGTAGGCCAAAAACCTGAAAGGGGGGTCTAGGAAAAAGTTAGAGACATAAACAGAATAAGTTTCCCGCTAAGCTGAAAACCCGCAAGGGCAGCTTAGGCAAAAGTTAGGGACTTTCTTGGCAAGTAACTACATCAGACAAGACTTGATCATTGGAACAACAATCTTCTCGGATTCTCATCACACTTAAACAGAAGCTGCTGCTCAGGATTTTAAAAGTTGTTAGAGGGGATAGTGGTCATTATATCTCAATGTATCTTTTCCATTATATATTACCATTTTCCAAACTTTGTAATCATCTATGGAGTCTCGCCATTCATAGACTACCATTCTATTAATGAAATTTAAGCTTTTACCCAATTCTTTGTATTTCTTATTGTATTTAGCTTGCAAAGACTCTATTTATTATTGATAGTAACTTTCAAAGCAAAAATATTAAATAACAAAATCGACTTTTTTAAAAACAATTTACAATTTGCTCTTACTTTGGAATTTGTGATGCGGAAAAAAAAAACAACAACAAAATGGTGATTCCAAGTGTTGTACCCCAAAATTTTCCCTCTCATTTCATCAACATTTTCTCAATCACAAGACCCTTGGAACTCACGATCAAACTAGGGTTTGCCTTGCTCAAGACACCTCCTTGCACTGTTGACCCAAATTAGGGTTTGAGTTTACACAGGGATGTTTTGACCTACAATGCCCAAGGTGACTTTCATACTTCATGTTGGACTCACAAGTTTTCCCATACCAAGTTTCAAGCCTTGATTCAAATTTTTGCCCAGTCAATTGGACAGTTGACCTAGAAATCAACTGTATTGGGGAAAAAGTCAATTGTGGCCAATTGACAGTCAAACCTCATGAAATTTGACCCACATCAACATTATAAACTCATATGAACCATTTGATCAAGTTTGGATCACAATTCTACAAGAAATTTGATCAGATCACCAAAAGGGCAAAATGGTTATTTTTAGGGTTTTGACTGCACAAAGGCAATTTTTGACTGTTTGACCTGGTCAATGGCAAATCAAGCTCACACATGGACTCAAGGACTCAATGACATTGTCTTGACCAATTCAATAAGTTCAAAAGATCTTAAATGCATAGGATTGACAGATGAATTTTTCAGTCAACTGATTAAAATTTGACTGTACACTGAAAAGTCAAACTTTGACTTTTTGGTCAAAATCAAGTGCCAAGAGTTATTTTTCATCAAGACATGTCAAATTATGAAACTTGTTCATCAAGAAACCCAAAAATGCAAATTAGAGTTTAAAATGGAAAATTTTCATAACTTAGAAATTTTCTAAGTTATAAAATTTTCTTATTTTTTCCTAACTTTGTCCCACTATTTCACCAAGATGAAAGTGGATTCAAACAAAACTTGAAACATTAAAGTTGTAGTCCATCACAAAGTCTACAACTTTGATTCACAAAGTTTTCTCAAAAAAGGCTTTTATCTCAAGTTATGATTTTTGGAACAAGGGTACCTAAAACTTTTAACTTAGACAAAATTTGCCCTAATCTAGGCAGGATTTTGACCCATCTTCTTGGCCACTTTTCACATAGTTCCACTTGGATTTTCAAGTTGCATTTCAAAGATGGATTATATTACATGTTCCAAGCTTTCCAAATTGTCCAAGAACTCCTCAAACACCCTTGTGGTTAGAGATAATCGAATGCTTGAAGTTGGCAAAAACTCACTTTTGTCCATGGCCAATGCATGTTCATACAAACTTGCATTTTTAAATCAGCATGTTTGGTGCTAGCTTGCAGGCCTCAAAACCAGTTTATACTCCATAATTTAATGCATAACCATTGAGTTAAGGTAGTATCTTGTTCATATGGACATTACATGCAAAATTAAGCCCTAAATGGTAAAAGGTATATTGCCATTTTTGCAAAAGTTACTTTATGTCAAAACACTAAGCAGTGAGCCTTGGGCAAAATCTGAGACTGCAAACCAAATCCATGAATTAGAGGGGCCAAGAGTGTTGTGTGCAGGTTGATAGGAGGGCCTGTACAGGGCTATAACATCACTTCCATTCTTTTGCTTCAAGTAGAAGAAACTTGCAAAATACAAGCCACAACACACATCTGAGAAAACCAGCTTACAAGAACATTGTGAACAAGTTTTTATACCTCCTAATAAGCCAGAAACACGACCCCTTCATCACAAAAACCTCCTCATACACAAAATCCCTGTTTTGCTGCAAAATAGGGCAAGTTCTGCAAACTTCAAGCCATAACCAATTTCTATCGTGCGTTTTGTCCAAAAGAGATTCAAACACCTTCCAATCAATCCACCCGAGCTATCCAGATCATCCATTGCCAGCTGTAAGACCTCTAACACACTTTGCCATTTTTGTTTCAAAGTTCTGCAGGTTGAGTTCTACAGCACGATTCAAGCTGTTTCAAAACAAGCCAAGCATTGGAAAAGCTTCCTTGGACCTCAGGCAAGCTCAAAAGAAGCTCAAACACCATTGAAGGTTGCTACATTGTCCAACTCGAAGTCAACTGAAACAGGTATTTCATGGACTTTTATCTCTCTATTTAGGAATGGTTAGGCTTAGGTTTATGAATGAAATGTGTTGTACTCATAGCCCTGAAGCCATACATATGCTTAGTTTTCATTTACATTAATCGTGCTAAGAGAATTTCACTCATGAACTTTCTGAAAAAACTAGGTTAGAAATTAGGGCCAGAGAAATTCTCTCTGGTCTTTGAGAGTTAATCCAAGTTTTTTATATGGTTGAATTCGTTGTTTAATTCTCTACAATGTTCATGTTATGAGTTTTGTCAAAAGATCAAAGAATCAGGAGTTACAGTTTGGTACATAGCGCACGCAGGTTTGTTCAGAGGAAGAAGAAGAAGTGGATTCTGGGCTGGGCCTGGTTCCTTTTTCTTTTGACACCCCTTTGTTCAGTTTACACCCCCCTGGCCCATTTGTTTGAATATTTGTCATTTTAATATTTTTTTTTTATTCTGACTTTATTATTTTTTGTCTAAATATAAAAAATACCAAAAAATTATTTTCTATATTTTTCATATTTATTTGATATTTATTTTTATTAGTATAATCATATAAATAAACTATATCCTTTTTATTAAAAAAAAATAATACAAAAATATACTTACCTCCATTTATTATTTTTATTTACACTTGAAAATATTTTCTTGGATATACACATTTTTTGTAAATAATTAATTTCTATTTTTTATATAGTTAATATATTTAATACATACATATATACTTATATACTTTATCTTATTAAATAATTAGGTCAAAAATATAAAAATATCATATTTTTACTTTTATTAATATTTTACACTAAAAAACATCTTTTTGCAATATACTTTTATTTTGTGTATAAATTAATATATTATTGTATATAATTAATAAATAATATTGTTTATTTAAGAATTAGGGTTTTTGCCCTAAATAACTAAGATAATTAAAATTGACTTTTTTATTTATTTATATTTCACATTAAAAAATATACTTTTTACATACATAAAAAACTTTTTTTGCATAATACATTTTATTTGACTTTTATTTAGTTGTATTTATTTCAATTATTGTATATTTAAATATTGCCTATATATTCGATTTGGTTGTAATAACTTAGAATTTAATTTCTTGTCAAATACCCCCAATTCAAATTTGTACCCCCCTCCCTATATCATGTTGTAATAGTGTAGCATTTAAATTCTCGCACATTTAAAAGCTTTCAATTATGTCATGCTTAAACCTAGGGTTTGTATGCAAATAAAATCAACAATTAGTTTGACCTAATCCAAGATAAATATGCATGAAAAACAAACACAATGCACACTTGCACCCCTAGGGTTACAATCCACTTGTTGCCTTCAAAAATGGGCCATGGTTGCATGTCAAGTACTTTGGCAAAACAAAAACAAACAAAAAGATCATAGTCCCTCGATGACGCTGTCTGAGTTGCCTAAACAAAAATGATCAAGTCCCTTAAGAAAAATTGCCAAATATACTTGACACCATTGTTATCATGGTCTATACAATGACCCGCGCCTGTCCCGCTAACATCCTAACACAAGGTTGTTCACCAAATACAATGGTGAAACAACACTGTTAAAAGGGTTAAAAACATAAGAAAGATCTTTAAGTAAAATAGGGTAGACAACTGTTAGTTACTTGATCAAAAGCTTGCAAAAAACATCCTTGCTATCTTCAAAACACACTTCACTACACAACTTCAAAACCCTACTTTCATACATTGGAAACTTTTCAAAAGTCAAAAACACCTTTGTACATATTCAAACAAGAATCATTACAAAGGTTGCCACGAAGATGACCTCTTTTCAAAACATCTTTCAAAATCACACACAAAGCACCATTTCAAACAATAGAAAATCAAAGCAAGTGATCTAAGCAAGTAACTAAGAGCCCATGGATAACCATGGATAGAAAGGGTGCTAATACCTTCCCTTTCTATAATCTACTCCCCGAACCCAAGAAAACATCTCAAAGGTCTTTCCTGTGCTTTTTGACCTTTCCTTAGGATAAAATAAAAAGTCAGTGGCGACTCTTGCTAAACCGAAACATTTGCGAACACAAATGCAAAATCCCAAGTCAGTTCTCCCACCGTATCACAGAACTGGCGACTCTGCTGGGGAGTACTCTAAAAGTGGAGTAACCTTAGGGCTTAGATCACCTTTTGCATGATTATTATTTGCTTTGATTGCTCTACATTTTGGTTCTCTTGTTTGGGCTTGAAAATCCTCTACCCGGATTTGGGAAACATTCATAGATAGCAATACGTTGTGGAAACTGTGCAGGGTATACCGACACGGTTGAAGCAATAGCTATATTAGTGCTATATATTTGTGAGTACCAGTAGCCTTTGAGTCAATCAAAGAGAATACGGGGCCACTGAGTGATGTCATGAAGCACTAATGAACTCTTAGAACCTTACTTGACCATCTTGGCCTTTTATTAGGGGTAGTGAGATGACCGTCTTTGGTGCAGTCCGAAGTTGGTAGATACTCGATACTACACTCATTGAGGGTTATTTTCTTGGAATATTTTGGTCGTTAGTTAAGTGGCTAAACCAAAACAATGAACATAGAAAAAATCCAGTGATATTGAGCTCCTTAGAACCCGGTTACTATTTATAGGACAGGTTTTAAGCCAACTAAACTCAAGAGGGTACTTACCTATGAAACCTCATGCAAGCCTGAAACTAGGGTTTTGTGTGATTTTCTTGTACATGTGCTTGTACATTCATCATGAACATCATAAAGCATCATATGCATCCACTAACCATTTCAAGGGTTTGGATCTTCATCTTTGTTCTTGTTTTGTAGGTCATGGAATCTCTTCGTAGGAAAACAATTCAAGTCAACCTTGTGAGGATCCCTCCTCAACTCAAGGAGCTTACTTCCAGGATTCCAGAGAATTCTCTCTTCAGTGAAAGACATGGTAGACTCCTCAACTTAGTCAACACCAGCATTGAAGAAGACATGGTGAAAGTTCTCTTCCAGTTCTTTGACCCCCTACACCACTATTTCACATTCCCTGATTACCAGTTAGTACCTACTTTGAAGGAATTTTCTCAACTCCTGAGAATTCCTATTTTTCATCAACTACCCTACAACAGTACGGAAAAAGAACCAAAGCCTGAAGATGTTGCTCAAGCATTACACTTGCAACCATCTGACATCAAGGGGCACTGGGAAACCAGAAGTGGTGTCAAGGGTTTCTTGGCAAAGTTTATGTTTGACAAGGCACAAGACTGCTGGAATTCTCTTGATCTACAAGCCTTTTAAGAGATTGTGGCACTCCTCATCTATGGGTTGGTCTTGTTCCCAAACCCTGATCAGCATAGAGATGTGAATGCTGTCAAGATTTTCATGTCAGGAATCCTATACCTATATTGCTTGGGGACATCCTACACTCATTTTACACACGAACAATGAGGAAAAGAGGTGTTCTCGTGTGCTGTACTCCTCTCCTAGCAAGGTGGTTTATTTCTCACCTTCCATAATCAGTTTTGAAGAATGAGCAGGGTTTAAGATGGTCACAACGATTGATGACCCTCACACATTCTGATGTACATTGGTGTTCTCGGTCCAGAGAAAATGTCATCATCATTGATCGTTGTGGGGAATTTCCTAATGTCCCATTACTTGGCATTAGGGGAGGCATCACCTACAACCCCTGTCTAGCTTTGAGACAATTTGGGTATGCTCGGAGGGATGGCCCTCATGACATGCTGATTCCTGACCTAGTTTTTGACTTCGACAACGATGCGCAAGGACTTTGACAAAGGTTCATCAGAGCTTGGAGGATGCCTAACAAGGTGGATAGTAAGACACTAGGGCACAAGAATTCCATCCCCCTTGAGACTTACCTCAAGTGGGTACGAACCCGCTCCCAGAATCTTATGATGCCATATCCTCACATTCTCCCCTTGATCAAAGATCCTGTTATGGAAGGAGAGGTTCCATACACCATCCTACATCCTGACATGCCAACATCATGGGAAGAAATGCAAAAGAGTTGGATCCAACTCAAGGAAGAACGGGATACTTTTGAAGCCAGCTTCTATGCCAGTGAGAAGAAGTTTTTGGAGCTCACCCGCCGACTTCACGAGGAGGAAACTCTCAACACTTACATTGCACCAAAGAGGATGCGCAATGTCTTTTTACACTAAGAATTTTGTAATATTTCGCCCATGGGGCACTTATGTACTAACAAATTTCTTCTTAATATGACGTGCGTTCTTTTTGTTTGCAATAAATATGAATTTTTGAACCCTTGAATGCATTACATGAATAGCATACCATTCATCATATGCATAAACAGGTCTTCACGCCAGGTTTCCTTATCTTTTTGCTGTTTATTTCAGCAAGATGGATTTGGAGCAAACGGTAAAGGATCTACAGGCACAAAATTCATAGTTCCAGCAACTCCACATGACCTTGGCAAAGGGTCAAGAGGACCTCAAAGTGTTGTTGGAGAAGAATAAAGAGAAAAATAATAAGAGACCTGGGGTAGCCACTTTTGGAAGAAGGTTTGAGAGCAATGCTAGGAAGGTTCTTGAGTTCCCCTCAACGTCTGACGAAGGGGCCGGTAAAGGGAAAGGTGCTGTTGTACCTTCTGAATCTGAGGTTGAAGAGGAAGAGGAGGAAGAAGACGAAGACTACTCCGAGCAACAGTATCCACCAGCGGACGAAAAATATAAGAACCTTGAAGATAGATTGGCAGCTATGGAGTTGCAGAGGGTGCCCAGATTGTATTTTGAGGAACTAGGGCTGGTAGCTGGGATTGTTATCCCTCCCAAGTTCAAAGTGCCAACATTTTCCAAGTACGATGGTCTGTCTTTCCCTAAGATGCACCTGAGGTCGTATGTCATAAAAATCCAACCCCACTCATCCGATAAAGACCTTTGGGTACACTTTTTCCAAGACAGTTTGTCTGGCACGCAACTAGATTGGTTTTATCAGCTCGAGAGATCAGAGGTTCACAATTGGGAAGACGTGGCAGCTGCTTTTTACCGTCAGTATCAATACAATGTTGATTTGGCACCCACTCGTACTCAGTTACAAAGTATGGGGATGGCTTCCAATGAAGGGTTCAAAGAGTACGCTCAAAAGTGGCGTGATCTGGATGGAAGGGTGCAGCTGCCGTTATCAGATAGGGAGTTAGTTGATATGTTTCTGGGGACCCTGTCTGGCCCCTTCTTCAACCATCTAATCGGGAGCTCTTCTGCGGGATTTACTGAACTGATTTTGACCGGCGAAAGGGTTGAGGCCGGTATCAAAAGTGGAAAGATTCAAAAGGATGCTTCTGCATCCACAGCTGTTAAGAAACCTTTCCCAGCCAAGAAGGAAGCATCTGCTGTGTATTCTCAGAAGGGATTGGGAAGAACTGAGCGTCGGCCGGCTGTAAGGGCCGTGATGATTCAAAACTCGTCAGATAATCAACCTCGTAACAATCAGTCGAGACCTAATCAACAACGGGTGGAAAGGCCACAATGGCAGTTCACCTGCATCAACATGACGCCCGCTCAGGTACTTCCCCATTTGTTGAAGCTGAATCTGACCAGTTTGAAGGAAGCGCCAAAGAACCATAACACCTCCTCTCTATACTATCACTCTAATGCCAAGTGTGCCTACCATTCCAACAGTGTTGGGCACGATACCAATAATTGTTGGGCACTTAAGAACAAAATCCAGGATCTGATTGATGCTAAGGAAGTAGAATTTGATGCTCTTGAGAAGCCCAATGTTATATCTGCTCCGATGCCCAAGCACGGCCACAATATTCATGCTATTATGGAGGACACTCATGTTACTGATGTTGTTGACCTGCCGACGCCTTTGCTTGTGATTAAGGAAAATTTGTTGAGAGTCGGGATCTTTCCTAGTTGTGTTAAAGACTGTTATTTTTGTTTGAATATACGAGGTGATTGTCCAATGTTGAAGTCAGGTGTCCAACGCCTGATGGATACTCAAGAGATACTTTTCCAGAAAACCCCTGTTGACACTTTCAATCCTATTACTCCTGATACTTGTGATACTTCAACCAACGATATTGCTATCATAACCATTTCCGACAATCCTTCCAAGGCTTGCAAAAGGCCTGTCAGGATTACACCCAACTCTGAATGTGTACCTTTAAAGATCACCATGCCGGGACATGTCCCGTACAAATCCAGCAAAACGATATCGTGGAACTATGGGGGAGAAATCTTCTACCACGGCATCAAACAAATCGGAACAGTCCAAGAGATTTCTGAAGAAGACCCTGATATAGGGAACATCACGGGTACAAGCAAGATAACCCGCAGTGGTCGGAGATTGCTCCCCCTCGGGCAGTTTTCGGACCCTTAAAAGCTTCTTCACCTGTTGGACCCTCTGTGCAAGGCCCAGTGATTGAGGATTTGGATACTCCTGAAGTAAGACCATCTGCTGAAACTACCGACAAGGGTAAGGGGATACTGGAAGTGCCTGTCAGGACGAAGGCCCGTGTTGTGGTTATCCCCGAAACCACTCAGAAAGAAATGGATGAAATCTTGAAAATAATCAGAAAAAGTGACTACGACGTTGTGGAGCAGTTAGGGTAGACCCCTTCTAAAATTTCAATGTTGGCTCTTCTGCTCTGTTCTGAGGCCCACGCTAAGGCCCTGATCAAATTCTTGAAGGCGGCACATGTTCCCCAAGAGACTTTGGCTGACCAGTTTTAGAAACGTGTGGCCAGTCTTACTGCTGATAATGGCCTTGGCTTTTCCGATGCTGACTTAACTCCCAAAGGAAGGAAACACAACGATGCATTACATGTTTCAGTCGAATGTCGGGCAACCACTCTCGCCCATGTCTTAGTTGATACTGGTTCTTCCTTGAATGTGCTGCCAAAGAAAGCCTTAGACCGCTTGGACTGCGAAGGACTGACTCTCAAGCCTAGTAACATCATTGTTAGGGCTTTTGATGGTTCCAAGAGAATGGTTCATGGAGAGGTTGATATTCCTATCAAAGGAGGCACAGAGGTCTTAAACTCAAACTTTTACGTGATGGATATCCGACCATCATATTCATGTTTTCTAGGAAGACCGTGGATCCATTATGTCGGGGCAGTTACCTCCTCTTTGCACCAGATTCTGAAATATCCTATTAAGGGTGAGATTATAATGGTGCACGGCGAGGAAGAGTACATGATAAGCCACCTCAACTCCTTCTGTTATGTGGAGCTGGATGGCGAGTTCATTGAAACGCCTTTCCAGCATTTTGAGGAAGTTTCTTCCGAGGTAGCAGTTACGAAGACAATGGTTGAGGTGCCTATTGCTCCCAAGCACGTATCTAGGATGGCATCTCTCAAGGACGCAGAGGTGGTGATCAAAGAAGGGAAGAGTAAAGCATGGGGGCAATTGCCTAATTTTCCCCATAAGGCGGACAAATTTGGACTAGGGTTTACAGCTGTAGAACAAAAGGCTATGCGTCGTTCCAAGACTGGAGGACCACCCGTAAGGATCACTCATCACGGAATTAATGTTATAGAAGATGAAGATGAAGAGAGCCACTTTGAAGATTGGATCTTCCCGGCCGTCGAAGGGGGTTTGAGCAATTGGGAAGCAAAGGATTTTGTTCCTATCACCTTTATCAACCAGTAATTTTATCTTTGAACAATTTCCCATTTTTATGGTCTGTAATAACTAAACAATTTGCACATTATTTTCACCTCCTGCCTTGCCCGGGGCATGTAGGTCCATTTGTAAGGGCTTGATTTTCTTCATAATCATATGCCATGTTTTAATGAATCATTGGATGTTTTTCATCTATAAACTGCTGTGTTCCTTTTCTTTCCTTTTGCATTTTTGTTTGTTTAAGGATGGCTATCCCTTACACACACCCACACTCACAAATGCAGGTACCCATCCACTCTGGATTCCATGGGTGACTATTCTGCTTTAGCCTTCGATAACTCTGAAGATTTGGTCAATCAGGCCGAGTACGAAGTTGACGAAGATTGTGAAGTGCCGGGAGAGTTAGCCAGACTTTTGCAACAAGAAGAGAGGGTTATTCTGCCTCATGAAGAGTTGTTAGAAACCATGAACTTGGGGACAGAAGAGGACAGGAAAGAAGTGAAAGTGGGTGCCAACCTGGAACCGAGTGTCAAGGAGCGCTTAGTGCAGTTGTTGAACGAATATGTTGAAATCTTCGCTTGGTCTTATGAAGACATGCCAGGGTTAGACACGGATATCGTGGTTCACCGTCTCCCTACAAGAGAAGATTATCCACCGATCAAGCAAAAGGTTCATCGAATGAGGCCTGACATGTCTGAGAAGATTAAGGCTGAAGTAATGAAGCAATTCAACGCTGGCTTTCTGGTTGTTACCTCCTATCCACAATGGGTTGCTAACATTGTGCCCGTACCTAAGAAGGACGGAAAAGTCAGAATGTGTGTGGTCTAACGGGATTTAAACAGGGCTAGCCCTAAAGACGATTTTCCTCTACCGCATATCGACATTTTGGTTGACAACACAGCTCAACATAAAGTTTTTTCCTTCATGGATGGATTCTCGGGATACAACCAGATCAAAATGGCCCCCGAAGACATGGAGAAAACTACCTTTGTCACGCAATGGGGTACCTTCTACTACAAAGTGATGTCGTTCGGACTGAAGAACACAGGGGAAACCTATCAACGTACCATGGTAGCTTTATTTCATGATATGATACATCATGAAATCAAAGTTTACGTAGACGACATGATAGCTCGATCACAGACAGAAGAAGAACACCTTAATCATTTGCAAAAGTTGTTTGCCAGGTTGAAGGAGTATAAACTCAGACTGAACCCAAGCAAGTGCACTTTTGGAGTTAGGTCTGGTAAACTTTTGGGATTTATTCTCAGCAACAAAGGCATTGAGGTTGATCCAGCAAAAGTAAAGGCTATACAAGAAATGTCTGCCCCCCGTACTGAAAAGGAGGTTAGAGGATTCTTGGGACGCTTGAACTATATTGCGAGGTTCATCTCTCACCTGACATCTACCTGTAAGCCGATCTTTAAACTGTTAAAGAAATATCAGGTGGTTGAATGAAACAATGATTGTCAAGTTGCTTTTGACAAAATCAAGGAGTATTTACTAGAACCTCTTATTCTGATGCCACCCGTTGAAGGAAGGCCGTTAATCATGTATCTGACTGTTTTGGATAATTCAATGGGGTGCGTGTTGGGCCAACATGACGAGTTTGGCCGAAAAGAGCATGCCATTTATTACCTTAGCAAAAATTTTACCGACTGTGAGACTCGCTACTCACTTCTCGAGAAAACTTGTTGCGCTTTGGTATGGGCTGCTCGCCGGCTAAGGCAGTATATGTTGACTCATACCACTCTGCTGATTTCCAAGATGGATCCGATCAAGTATATCTTCGAGAAGCCTGCTTTATCTGGAAGAATCGCTAGATGGCAAATGATCCTGACAGAGTATGATATCCAGTATACTACCCAAAAAGATATAAAGGGGAGTGTACTAGCTGACCATCTAGCTCATCAAGCCGTCGAAGATTATCAGTCTATGAGATTCGACTTCCCTGACGAAGACATCATAACATTGGACAATATTGAAAGTAACGGACCGTATGACGGACCTGAACAAGGATCCCGATGGACGCTATACTTTGATGGTGCTTTAAATGCCCTTGGCAACGGTATCGGTCCAGTACTCATTTCTCCAGATGGTTGTCATACACCCTTCATTGCCCGACTTTGCTTCAGCTGTACCAACAACATGGCTGAATATGAAGCTTGCATCTTTGGTCTCAAGGCTGCTATAGACTTGGGAATCAAATCTTTGGTCGAATTTAGGGACTCAGCTTTGGTTATCAGTCAAGTCAAAGGAGAGTGGGACACTAAACATCCTAATCTTATCCCATACAAAGAACATGTCTTGACGTTGTTGCCTCACTTCGAGCAGATTACCTTCGAGCATTTCCCGCGAGAAGAAAATCAGTTAGCCGATGCTCTGGCTACAATGTCTTCCATGTTTAAACTCAACTGGGATAACGAGGCTCCCCAAATCACCATCGAGCGAATGGACGAACCGGCGCACTGTCATGAGATTAATACCGAAGAAGTAGTGGAACAACCCTGGTTTCATGAAATCAAAAGGTATCTTCAGACCAGAGAATATCCTGAAGGAGCTTCCGTCAATGACAAAAAGTTCTTAAGGAGATTTGCTGCCAAGTTCTTCCTAAGCAATGGCATCCTTTATAAGCGCAGTCATGATTGTGTTCTACTTCGTTGTGTGGATAAGGTTGAAGCAGAGTTGATCATGACCGATATACATAGCGGCACATTTGGCACCCACTTGAGCGGACATACAATGGCTAAGAAGATTCTAAGGGCAGGCAAATACTAGTCTACCATGGAAGCTGATTGTCATCAACATTCCCGTACATGCCACAAATGCCAAGTCTACACCGACAAGGTACATATTCCTCTTGTTCCTCTCAACGTTCTGACAGCTCCTTGGCCATTCGCAATGTGGGGCATTGACATGATTGGAGAGATCAAGCCCATGGCATCCAATGGACATCGCTTCATCCCGGTGGCTATTGATTACTTCACCAAATGGGTCGAGGCAGCTTCCTATGCCTCAGTTACAAAGAATGTGGTTGCCCGCTTCATCAAGCAGAACCTCATATGCCGGTATGGTATCCCCGATAGGATCATCACAAACAATGGTACAAATTTGAACAATACTATGATCATCGCTCTATGCGGGCAGTTCAAGATTTATCATCACAATTCATCTCCCTACCGGTCGAAGATGAACGGTGATGTTGAAGCCGCGAACAAAAATATTAAGAAGATCATTCAAAAGATGACAGTCACCTACAAGGACTGGTATGAGATGTCACCATTTGCTCTACATGGATATCGTACCACGGCACGTACTTCAACAGGGGCAACTCCATTTTCTTTGGTATATGGCATGGAGCTGTTCTGCCTATGGAAGTTCAGATTCCTTCCTTGAGGATTATGAAGGATGCCGGTTTGAGTGAAGACGATTGGATTCAGACCCAGCTTGATCAACTTAACTTGATCGATGAGAAGCGACTTACTGCTGTTTATCATGGTCAGACGTATCAAAAGCGGATGATCAAGGCTTTTAACAAAAAGGTTAGGCGTCAGGTATATCAAGTCGGAGATCTTGTAATCAAGTGGATCATCTTACCGCAAAGTGATCCCAGGGGGAAGTGGACTCCTACTTACGAAGGACCATTTGTAATCAAGAGCATCTTTTCTGGTGGGGCAATGATTCTGACCACCATAGACGGTGATGACTTGCCGCACCCTGCGAACGCAGACATAGTCAAAAGATACTACGTATAAAATGACCCGACAAGTTGAAAACCCGAAAGGGCGACTTGGGCAAAAATGGGCATCCCGGTGAATCGAAAACCCAAAAGGGAGGTTCAGGAAAATATTAGGGATAAAACAAAAAAATCTGTACACCCGGCAAGTTGAAAACCCGAAAGGGCGACTTGGGTAAAAAAGGGTTTCCCGGTGGATCGAAAACCCGAAAGGGCGGTCCAGGCAAAAGTTAGGGAATTAAAGCGTATGACTATGTCTCGTCGGATCACTTTAAGAACAATCTCTTCACCAACAAAGCTCCAAGCTTCTGGTCAATCCAATCATCTACGGACGAAGCAACGAATGGACAGAGGCGCAGAGTTGTGAAGGCTATAGCAGAATGGGAACCCCATGGAATTATTACACATAGCCATCTTTCCTTTTGTATAAATTTTTTCTCAGTTTTACGACGACATTCTCTTGCTAGGATGTTTGTTTCCTTTGTACAAAGATACTTACAAAAATTAATACAAATATACTTCAAAGTGCAGAAATTTTCTTGCCTTTCTTTTTCTGTTCTACACTTATGTTTTATTTGAAAACGTCCAATGTTTTGATGAAAAGGCATATGCATTTGAATATAATCACTGCTTACAAATAAAACGAAATTGGGAAAGGATAATTACTAATAGGTTGAAGGTGTAGGAAGATATATTTATGCCATTCGAGAAGAGATCCCCTGCATTACTTTGTTCAGATCCTCAATAAAGCTGAAACCTCGGAGTACATGTCCCCAGCCGAGTCAAGCTTCAAAGTTCCCATCACAGTTCAAACTCCCAATTCCCAGCAGAGCCAGAATAATCTAAATCCCCTTCCCCAACGAAGTCAAATTTCCAACTGATCAAACTCCCTCAATTTCCCCAACAGCTAGGATGATTCCCCAGTATATTGGCATACAATCCAAAATTCCTGATTTCACCGACTGAGTAAACATTCTTCCCACAAGGTCATTTCTCAACAGATTGAAGATTCTCAGTCTCATTTCTCCAGCAGAAGTCTCCCAGGTTTCAATTCCCTAGTAGAGGTCGTCAGAGTTTTCCTTATTCCCTAGGGAAGTCATGAAGAATGTTCAGTCCCCGCAGAAGTTGGTGAAGCTTTTGTTAAAATCCCCGCAAGTCACCAAGGATTTTCAATCCCCAACAGTGGTCCTAGGATTTCTCATTCTCAACAATCAAAGATCTTTAATCCCTAAGCAGTCAGCAAGGATTTCTCATCTTCAACAATCAAAGATTTTTGATGTCCCCAGCTTCGGTCAAGGATTTACTTTCCCCGGCAGCAGTCAAAGATTTCATTATCTTCAGCTATCAAGGATTTATTTTCCTCAGCAAGACAGTTACTCAGCTTGCACGCATAACCATTACATTCATATATCATAAACATCGATGAAATACAGTTCATTGCATCATACATATCATGCAACATAACTTTATGTTTTTAGCTAACATTTTACCCTTTTCAGGATAAGATTAAAAGGCTATTGTTAACAATTATTCAGATACAGTACAGATACACCCCAGGCACGGAAGTCATTCTACTACTCATTCAGACTTCAACAATCAGATACAGACTAGATACGCTCCAGACACGGTAGCCATTCTATCTCTCGGTCATATTCTCAACTCAAAGTTCAAATACGCTCCAAACACGGATGCCATTCTGGCCCTTACACCAGCAGTTTGATTCTCCCCAGTGCAGTCGCCACGGAAGTCATTCTGCCACTTATTCGGATCCCAGTTACCGTCTCAGATACACTCCAGACACTGAAGTCATTCTGCTACTCATACAGATCTCAACTTCAGATACATTCCAGATACGCACTAGACACGGTTTCCATTCTGTCACTCATTCAGAATTTATCCCCAGCACACAGTTGCTCCGCATACAGATGTTTCTCTGTTACCCATTCAGAATACAGATACACTCCAGACACGGCAGTCATTATGATATCCATTCAAAGTCTCAAACACAGTTACAGCTCAGATACTCTCCAAGCATGGACGCCATTCCTTTACTCATACAGACTCAGACTCCAGATACAAATCAAGTGCATTCCAGACACGGATACCACTTTGATACTCATTCTTCTGACCTACAACATTGCATTTCAACAAACATTCTTGGATGGCATCTTTAAGCCCATCTCTAGCAAGATTCTACCAACACCAAATGGCATCTTTAAGCCCATTCTCTGAACATTATTTTGACAAGTGCAAATTTACGGGCACTCTAGTGTCCAATCCTCTTTTACCTTCGAGTCGCGAAAGGCAAACTTGCCAATCTAACTCTTCAGGTTCAAGAAGATTGAACAGGGGCAACTGTTGTACCCCAAAATTTTCCCTCTCATTTCATCAACATTTTCTCAATCACAAGACCCTTGGAACTCAAGATCAAACTAGGGTTTGCCTTGCTCAAGACACCTCCTTGCACTGTTGACCCAAATTAGGTTTTGAGTTTACACAGGGATGTTTTGAACTACAATTCCCAAGTTGACTTTCATACTTCATGTTGGACTCACAAGTTTTCCCATACCAAGTTTCAAGCCTTGATTCAAATTTTTGCCCAATCAATTGGACAGTTGACCTAGAAATCAGCTGTATTGGGGAAAAAGTCAACTGTGGCCAATTGACAGTCAAACCTCATGAAATTTGACCCACATCAACATTATAAACTCATATGAACCATTTGATCAATTTTGGATCACAATTCCACAAGAAATTTGGTCAGATCACCAAAAGGGCAAAATGGTCATTTTTAGGGTTTTGACTGCACAAAGGCAATTTTTAACTGTTTGACCTGGCCAATGGCAAATTAAGCTCACACATGGACTCAAGCACTCAATGAAATTGTCTTGACCCATTCAACAAGTTCAAAAGATCTCAAATGCATAGGATTGACAGATGAATTTTTCAGTCAACTGATCAAAATTTGACTATACACTGAAAAGTCAAACTTTGACTTTTTGGTCAAAATCAAGTGCCAAGAGTTATTTTTCATCAAGACATGTCAAATTATGAAACTTGTTCATCAAGAAACCCAAAAATGCAAATTAGGGTTTAAAATGGAAAATTTTCATAACTTAGAAATTTTAAGTTATAAAATTTTCTTATTTTTTCCTAACTTTGTCCCATTTTTTCACCAAGATGCAAGTGGATTCAAACAAAACTTGAAACATTAAAGTTGTATTCCATCACAAAGTCTATAACTTTGATTCACAAAGTTTTCTCAAAAAAGGCTTGTATCTCAAGTTATGATTTTTGGAACAATGGTACCTAAAACTTTTAACTTAGAGAAAATTTGCCCTAATCTAGGCAGGATTTTGACCCATCTTCTTGGCCACTTTTCACATAGTTCCACTTGGAGTTTCAAGTTTCATTTCAAAGATGGATTATAGTACATGTTCCAAGCTTTCCAAATTGTCCAAGAACTCCTCAAACACCCTTGTGGTTAGAGAGAATCGAATGCTTGAAGTTGGCAAAAACTCACTTTTGTCCATGGCCAATGCATGTTCATACAAACTTGCATTTTCAAATCAGCATGTTTGGTGCTATCTTGCAGGCCTCAAAACCAGTTTATACTCCATAATTTAATACATAACCATTGATTTAAGGTATTATCTTGTTCATATGGACATTACATGCAAAATTAAGCCCTAAATGGTAAAAGGTATATTGCCATTTTTGCAAAAGTTACTTTATGTCAAAACACTAACCATTAAGCCTTGGGCAAAATCTGAGACTGCAAACCAAATCCATGAATTAGAGGGGCCAAGAGTGTTGTGTGCAGGTTGATAGGAGGGCCTGTACAGGGCTATAACATCACTTCCATTCTTTTGCTTCAAGTAGAAGAAACTTGCAAAATACAAGCCACAACACACATCTGAGAAAACCAGCTTACAAGAACATTGTGAACAAGTTTTTATACCTCCTAATAAGCCAGAAACACGACCCCTTCATCACAAAAACCTCCTCATACACAAAATCCCTGTTTTGCTGCAAAACAGGGAAAGTTCTGCAAACTTCAAGCCATAACAAATTTCTATCGTGCGTTTTGTCCAAAAGAGCTTCAAACACCTTCCAATCAATCCACCCGAGCTATCCAGATCATCCATTGCTAGCTGTAACACCTCTAACACACTTTGCCATTTTTGTTTCAAAGTTCTGCAGGTTGAGTTCTACAGCACGATTCAAGTTGTTTCAAAACAAGCCAAGCATTGGAAAAGCTTCCTTGGACCTCAGGCAAGCTCAAAAGAAGCTCAAACACCATTGAAGGTTGCTACATTGTCCAGCTCAAAGTCAACTGAAACAGGTATTTCATGGACTTCTATCTCTCTATTTAGGAATGGTTAGGCTTAGGTTTATGAATGAAATGTGTTGTACTCATAGCCCTGAAGCCATACATATGCTTAGTTTTCATTTACATTAATTGTGCTAAGAGAATTTCACTCATGAACTTTCTGAAAAAAACTAGGTTAGAAATTAGGGCCAGAGAAATTCTCTCTGGTCTTTGAGAGTTAATCCAAGTTTTTTATATGGTTGAATTCGTTGTTTAATTCTCTATAATGTTCATGTTATTAATTTTGTCAAAAGATCAAAGAATCAGGAGTTACAGTTTGGTACATAGCGCGCGCAGGTTTGTTCAGAGGAAGAAGAAGAAGTGGATTCTGGGCTGGGCCTGGTTCCTTTTGCTTTTGACACCCCTTTGTTCAGTTTACACCCCCCTGGCCCATTTGTTTGAATATTTGTCATTTTAATTTTTTTTTTTATTCTGACTTTATTATTTTTTGTCTAAATATAAAAAATGCCAAAAAATTATTTTCTATATTTTTCATATTTATTTGATATTTATTTTTATTAGTATAATCATATAAATAAACTATTTCCTTTTTATTAAAAAAAAAACTCAAAAAAAAATAATACAAAAATATACTTACCTCCATTTATTATTTTTATTTACACTTGAAAATATTTTCTTGAATATACACATTTTTTGTAAATAATTAATTTCTATTTTTTATATAGTTAATATATTTAATACATACATATATACTTATATCTTATTAAATAATTAGGTCAAAAATATAAAAATATCATATTTTTACTTTTATTAATATTTTACACTAAAAAACTTCTTTTTTGCAATATACTTTTATTTTGTGTATAAATTAATATATTATTGTATATAATTAATAAATAATATTGTTTATTTAAGAATTAGGGTTTTTGCCCTAAATAACAAAGATAATTAAAATTGACTTTTTTATTTATTTATATTTCACATTAAAAAAATATACTTTTTACATACATAAAAAAACTTTTTTTGCATAATACATTTTATTTGACTTTTATTTAGTTGTATTTATTTCAATTATTGTACATTTAAATATTGCCTATACATTTGATTTGGTTGTAATAACTTAGAATTTAATTTCTTGTCAAATACCCCCAATTCAAATTTGTATCCCCCTCCCTATATCATGTTGTAATAGTGTATCATTTAAATTCTCGCACATTTAAAAGCTTTCAATTATGCCATGCTTAAACCTAGGGTTTGTATGCAAATAAAATCAACAATTAGTTTGACATAATCCAAGATAAATATGCATGAAAAACAAACACAATGCACACTTGCACCCCTAGGGTTACAATCCACTTGTTGCCTTCAAAAATGGGCCATGGTTGCATGTCAAGTACTTTGGCAAAAAAAACAAACAAAAAGATGATAGTCCCTCGATGATGTTGCCTGAGTTGCCTAAACAAAATGATCAAGTCCCTTAAGAAAAATTGCCAAAGATACTTGACACCATTGCTATCATGGTCTATACAATGACCCGCGCCTGTCCCGTTAACATCCTAACACAAGGTTGTTCACCAAATACAATGGTGAAACAACACTGTTAAAAGGGTTAAAAACATAAGAAAGATCTTTGAGTAAAATAGGGTAGACAACTCTTAGTTACTTGATCAAAAGCTTACAAAAAACATCCTTGCTATCTTTAAAACACACTTCACTACACAACTTTAAAACCCTACTTTCATACATTGGAAACTTTTCAAAAGACAAAAACACCTTTGTACACATTCAAACAAGAATCATTACAAAGTTTGCCACGACGATGACCTCTTTTCAAAACATCTTTCAAAATCACACACAAAGCACCATTTCAAACAATAGAAAAGCAAAGCAAGTGATCTAAGCAAGTAATTAAGATCCCATGGATAACCATGGATAGAAAGGGTGCTAATACCTTCCCTTTCTATAATCTACTCCCCGAACCCAAGAAAACATCTCAAAGGTCTTTCTTGTGGTTTTTGACCTTTCCTTAGGATAAAATAAAAAGTCGGTGGAGACTCTTGCTAAACCGAAACATTTGCGAACACAAACGCAAAATCCCAAGTCAGTTCTCCCACCGTATCACACCAGGAATGGATAAACTCCAGTTTGTTTTAATAAGTTTTTGTTCCCCTCGGGAAGGTTTACTCAGGATGATTCTCCGTATTGGGTTCGTGACTCCGGTATCCTCGGTCAAGTTTGGATGCATTTCTCCTCTTTTCTGAGTTTTCATGATGTGAAGTTTCACTCCGAGATTTCCCCAATAATGTTTTCATTTGGTCTAATGGAAGTTCTTTCTCCCGAGAAGTTGGTACCATAATCACTCTTGAAGAACGCAGGTCCCTGGTTTCTCTAGTGAAGAATGTATTGTGGTTTTCCCTTTTAGGATGTGGTGTTAATCTCCCCAATGAAGTAGGCCTGAATTCCCCAGTGAATGTTTTGATGATTTGGTGTCCATCTTCTTTGCTTGAAAGTGGTTTTGCAATCCCCGGTAAAAGTGTTACTTTTGAAAACATTTGTTTCCTCAGTGAAGCTTGAAGAAGGATGTTCTATCCTTGTATCGGTACTATTCTGTCACTTTGTTTTGTTTACTTCCTGATTATGTTTCTCCCCAGTAAAGCTAAAGCAGAAAGTAGGTTTTGTTTCTTCAGTTGACATTTACTTTTACTTGGAATGATCATCTTGTATGTGGTTTAGCCGAGTGTTTTTTGTGCCAGAGTTGGTTTTGCCTAGTTACTCCCAGTGTTGTATATCTGTTTTGTCAGCATACGTACGATAACACTCATACATTCATACATACATCATGCATAGCTAAAATTGGCAAATCATTGTTCATTGACATTTTTTTAATATTTTTGTTGACATATCACCCTGTTTTACAGAGTTACATTGTCCTCTCTTCAATAGAGTGTTGGCCTTAAGCAGAAAGTGTATATTCTTTCAATGTCCCCACTGAGTCGTCCCTCGTGGTAGAATTTTTCTTTAGCCTTCCTGTACAGCTCCTTGTTTAGATGTATTTGGTTTTCCCTCTTGAGTTTATTTCTCAAAGGATGTATCTTGGTTGACTGTTTCATTCCAGTTTATTTCTGGTTTGAATCTGTGGTTCCACAACAATATTATTTACTTTGGATTTCTGAAAACTTCGAGTTTTGGTTGGTGCATTTATTTTGCACGAGAAGACTTTATCTCCTCAGCAGGAATATCGTGGCCTTTCCCCAGGAAGTCATATTTCTTTCCCCAGGAAGTCATATTTCTATCTCCAGGAAGTCATATTTCTTTCCCCAGTAAGCCATATTTCTATCCCCGGAAAGTCATTTCTTTTTACAATCCTCCATGACAACAAGTAACAGGTCTCTTTATTTGAGCAACTTGTGCTTCCCTGTAAAGGTTTACATAACTTTTTTTTGCTATCTCCTTTATGAGTGGATAGTTTGCAGTCCGTCGTCAGTTTACGCCAGTGGGTGGCAAGACTTTCAAATTCACAGAAACAGCTCATTATGAAATCTTTGCAAGTGGAAGTCTCTTTATTTGAGACAGCTTACATATTACCCTCTCCAGGCAAGGTGCCTCTATTAAAGAAGAAGTTGATACCTGTTCTAGGCGAAATGCCAGAATTTTAGGGAAACTTGTTATCTTTTTGCTACCCTTAGTGAACGTTGATAGTTCATCGTCAGTGAACGGCGGTGTTATGATATATTCTCTTTCTACCTTCAGTGAAAGTTGGTAGGTCATTGGAAGTGAACGTCGATGATTATTATCTTTTTGCTACCCTCAGTGAATGTTGGTAGTTCATCTTCAGTGAACGGTGGTGTTATGATATATTCTCTTTCTACCTTCAGTGAAAGTTGGTAGGTCATTGGCAGTGAACATCGATTATTATTATGTTTTTACTACCCTCAGTGAATGTTGGTAGTTCATCGTCAGTGAACGGTGGTATTATGATATATTATCTTTCTACCTTCAGTGAAAGATGGTAGGTCATTGGTAGTGAACGTCGATGATTGTTATCTTTTTGCTACCCTCAGTGAACATTGGTAGTTCATCATCAGTGAATGGCGATGCTATGATATTTCTTTTCCTGCTACCCTCAGTGAATGTTGGTAGCTCACTGTCATTGAACGTCGGTGTTGTTATTTATTTTCCTTCTACCTTCAGTAAACGTTGGTAGCTTTACCTCCAGTAGGAGTTGGTGTATCCTTTGACCATTTCACCATCCTCTCTGAGTCGGGTCTTTTGATCCATCAGTGATTTATTTTCTTGTTTGGGTCGCTCTCTTGTTTGTTTATTATTGTTACATCCCCAATGGTGTTCTGCGTCTCTTTGATCTTGTTCATATGCATTCATGATCATAAAAATTTGCATGGCATCTTAGGGCCAAAAATAGGGTTTGTTTTATATTTAAGTATCCTCGATCGCGTCGACACAAAGATTTTTAACCTTTGTATCTCCGGATAGAAGAAACTTAAATAAGAGCAGTTGTTGTACCCCAATTTTTGCCCCTAAGATCCCTTCATCATACCATGTTGATTCATTCACAACAAGATCACATAAGGATTCTTGGTTCCCCTCCCTATATTTAGATTTGCTCTTTAAAGAATAACCAAACATCTTGACTTGTGTTCTTTTGTGATCATGAATTTTTTTTGTCTTGATTTGTTCTTTTAATTAAATGCAATGTTGGTTTGTCTTGCTTGTTACTCATGTAGGTAAAGGCAATAAGATTCAGCAAGTTGCTCCATGCGTTCATGAGTTTATTTCCATGCCCTAGTCAATAAAGCTTGAGAAGTTCAAACCTCACCATGGGATTTGTTTTGGAAGAAATGGCATGACAATGTTATTTTGGTTCACCACATTTCAAGGTTATCAAATTTGGTTGAAAAGCACAAGGGATTGATTGGAGAAGTTGTCATGCTTGGACAAGGCTTTGTTCCCATTGGTCACAAATGCATATTTCTCTCAATTCTCAAGATATGGATGTGGTTTTGGTTTCTATGAGTTCTCATTATCATCCTCAACAACTTATATTTACAAAGCATTTGTTTTGGTACAAGAAGTTTGTTCAAAATTGTCAAAGTTCCTCAAGGCATGTTTCTTAATCTAGGAGCTAGGGTTTTGAACTTCAATGGAGTATATCTTGGCCATCTTTTGGTGTTTTTGAGTGATTCCAAAGACATCATTCTCTTCAAAGGAGCATTAACAAATCACGTCAAAAGTTCCAAGGATTTTTCATGTGGAAGAAACTTGATGAGGAAGAAAGATTACAAGTCCTCTAGATGAATCCCCAATTTTTCATGTGTGACTTCAAATGAACATAACTGGGTCAATTTTTATCACCTTGAGCCCATTATTTTTCCATAATTATCTTGAAGATGTGAACTTTATGCCTTATTTTATGTTCAAAGTAATAAAATGGATGGAAGTTTCCTTAATGATACAAAATGTTATAGGTCATTTTATGAAATTTTGCAACTTCAACAAGTCATAACTTTCTCAATTTTTGGATATTTTGAATGGTTCAAGTTTCAAAATGTCATTCAAGAGATCTACTTCATGCCATCTTTTTTGGTCAACAGAAAATTCCAAGTGGAAGGCTATGTTTGGATGCAAGAAATTATAGGTCACTTTTGAAGAAATATTTGAAATATTTCTAAGTATGGAAAGTCAACATTTTTTCTCCAACTTTGACTCAACACAACTTTCAGCTCATGCATCCATTTAATTCCATTCTTTTTCCATTGCAAATCTTGTAATCTCATCTTTCTGAAGCATCAAGAATCATGCCCTAAGACCCCTTGAGTTGAAAATGCCATTGGTCAGAATTTGGCACTTTGAAATTGAATTTCTCACCAAGTCAGAATTTTGAAATCCATAATGTGGCCTCTAATCACAAGTTTTCCACGCGTTTTTGCCTCTAAACACATTTAGTGAAGTTCCAGAATTGTTTAGCACCTCAAAACGCAAGGATTGGATGAGTTTTGGTGAAAATTAGATCACACTTCACTCGTGCATCATGTTTGCACGAATTCCCTCCAAAATTCATCATTCACTCTTCCTTTTGATCCCATTTTCTTCTCCTATAAATACATGAACTATCCCATTCATTTTCTCAAGCTTGGATTGCCAGAACCACCCTGCCAAACTTGTTCCATAACTCAAAATTCAGCAACCTCGAAACCCATACATAAGCCATTTTCAATTGAATTTCTTCATCAATTCATCTTCCTTGATCTTCCCTGAAGCTAACCATATAATTACATTTAAGAATCGTGCCCTAGATTGCTCCATAAAAATCCAGTTTCAGAGCTCTGCAACTCAACTTCAATAGGTAGATTCCTTCATCAATTCTTCAAAACTTTGATATCATTGTGATGCTCTCATTGCCCTGGTTCTAGTCGCAACACTTACCTTTTACTGGAAACACGTTTAGACCATGAAATTTCAAATCCCTTTTTCAAACTTTCTTTCCAAATTGCTTGAGCTACAGTTTATATAAATTTGGCGCGAGGGTGTGGTTGTCTTCATCTTGAAGAGACGAAGCGAATGGCATAGGTCTGAGCTTCTGATTTTATAGTTTGAGAGACCTGCAATTCACATTGGCTGGAGGTTGAAGATGACCAACGTGTCATCTTCCAACCAATGATGGCACGCCGCTTGTTATTTTTAAATTCTGATTCTATGCTTTATTCACTAATGACCATGATATGCACAGTGCGCCAGATCCCTTGGATTTGATTACTAACACGTTTTGACTCTCATCCAATGGTCCACATATTTTTTACTTTTATTTTCTTTTCTGATTTTTATATTTAATTGTTTTAAACTTCAAAAAATCATAGAAAATTCATTTTAAGTCCAAAAAATCTGAAAAAATTATGAAATATATTTTTGATTATTCTCTTTTTGATTTTGATTTTTCACAATTTAATTTTGTGTTTTGATATTTTTTATAAATTTACACTTTATTTAAATTATTTTAAATGTTTAAAAATATTGTTATGCATTTTTAAATTCTGAAAAAATTATGGAATGATCCAATGATATTGTGACAAATATTGGTGACCTTATTTTATTTTTGTTTCTGACTTTGGTATTTTTAATCATTTTTGGTTTATTTTACCCATTTCTTTTAACTTTAAAAATAGTTTCTGACTTAAAAAAAATTACCAAAAAATTTATAAAATCATTTGAGTCGTTTTCTGATTTTTCTATGGTCTTACCTTTTATTTATTGATTAATTTGAACATAGTTGATATTTTTATCTTTATTTCTATTTTTAAACATTATTTTTAAACCTTTTTTGTATATATTAAAATGTAATATTATTTTGTGACTATTTTCTGGCTGATCTTGGGTTAAACTTTTGATCATGAACTTTATTAACATCATTGGATCCATGGTGTTGAGTCTAACTCTACAAAAATGGATGAATGATTTTAATAATAGTTTGATTAAATTTAATCCAAAAGTGGTTTGTATATTCTCTCCCACCCATCTTCATCTCATCCCCTTCTTATTGCACTAAGTGTTATTGGAGCATGATCTTTATATCATGTCTCAAAACAAATGGTGCATAGATTGCTATTGACCGGCCTCAAAATTGGTGCGACTTCTATATAAGTCCACTTATGATTGCTTAACATAGCGCTAAATTTTGTCCTGATTCGAATAAATGATCATTTGTGGCCCAAACTTATGTTTGCAAGCCCAAGTATGTTAATTTTATCTCTTTGATCTAATAACCTTGAGATTCATTGTGTGGAGGCTTTGGTTCTACCAATCCTCTAATGGATCTACAATATCTTTGGTCAACGCGGATCACTTAAACATCATTGATCATTAAATGTTACTCATAAGGATTCCAAATGGATGGTATACTTGACAAAAAGCAAATGCGACTTGTTGTGTGGAGGCTTCGGTTCTACCAATCCTCTAATGAATTCCAAATGCAAGTTTCAAGATGATCATCCAGCTAACCACTAATCACTAATAATTGACTTTATCCTTTATTCTTTTATTATATGCCCCTTTTCATTTTTATGCACTATTTACTTTTAGAATTTACATTTTCATGCCATTTTCATCTTTGCTCATTTGAGCATTTACTTTCTTGTCATTTTTACTTTGCTCACTTGAGCTTTTCTTTTCTTTTTCTTAAGATACTTAATAATCAACACAAACCCTAAAAATCATTAATGATACTTGGACTATATGGTTACTATCCTTGGCATTATGGAGCATTGGACTTTTTAGACTTAGGATTAGAAACCTTGGCCTATGATTGGAGACCTTGTGATCTTTTCTGATTATTTTGTCTTGAGCTCTTGAGGTTTACCTCAAGACATTGGGTTGTTTGTTTGTTTTGTATGTAGTTTATTGTGATTACACCCTTTGTTTGTAATTTGGAATTCACCTGTATACAGCCGTTACTCTGCCCAATTTTTGTGAAGACTCAATACACTTGAAGTTTGGTTCTCTCAAGAGGTCTAGTATTTTTGCTTGCTTTTGTTTCAATCCAAAGAATGGGAATTCTATCTTGGCTCATAGTGTCAAGTATTGGCTTCTTGTTGGTTAGATGGTTATTATCCCTAGCTTTTACCTTATGCTTTAGGATAGCCTCTTCTTCTCCTTCTACCTTCTTTAATTTCAAAAATATTCTTCCTCCTTTTGAAAACTCTTTTTATTTTAAACTTGAACCACTTTCATAATAAACTTGGACTTAGGTCCATGCGTTTTCAAACATTATTATAAACAAACTCCAATAAACTTAATAATACTTTGACATCCTTTTTGTGAGAAGACTAAAAGTCAATCAATCTAATTCAAACCATTTTTCCACCTTGGCTTTCATCTTTAAACTTTTCTCAAAAAAGATTGGACTCTTGTCAATCCTTGTAATGATGAAAACAACTATACTTCTACAATATGTAGTGAAAAGAGATATTTTCCACTTGGGTGTTGAGTGAGGCATTGTTGATTTTAAAATCCAATCCATATCCTCCAGTTTGAGATGATGAAAATTCTCCTTTCTCATGATTGTGGGTAGTCGGTATGTTTTCCACATGGACAATGACGATGATGTTTTTATCTCATAAAATTAACCAACACATTTGTGTTTTAAAATTTTTAGAAGAGGAACTATGTGTACCCTGATCCCCTATTGCACGAAAAGGTTATACGTAGGAACTAAAGGTTCGCAACCGCGGCGGGTGCAAAAATCATTAAAAAAAATATTTCGTTTCTCACCTCCACCATCTATTACTTATACAACATTTTATAACCAAAATATATAGTTTTTTACAAAGAGGTTCCTGCGGAGTACCGTAGATGTTTAGGGTGCTAATACCTTCCCTTGGCATAACCAACCCCCTTACCTAGAATATTTCCCCTTCTTTTTGGGTTATTCTCTCTTTTCCCATTCCTTAGGAAACAATAAAGCGCGGTGGAGATTTTTATTTTGATTTGTATAAGTCTAGTCAATCCAATGTCTTAGTCTTGAACATTTCTACCGCTACACTCACCATGCACTATGACGATTTTTCCCTTCACTGGATATTTCAACATCTGATGCAGAGTGGAAGTAACAGCTCTAGCCCCATGGATCCACGAGAGACCTAATAAACAGGAATAAGATGGTCGGATGTCCATCACGTAGAAGGTGGAGTCAAAGGTCTGAGAACCAACTTTGATAAGTATGTCCACCTCCCCGTGCACCATTCTTTTTGAACCGTCGAAAGCTCTCACCACAATTTTACTGGGCTTCAGAGTCAATCCTTCACAATCTAATCAGTCAAGAGCCTTCTTGGCAGAACATTCAGCGATGAACCTGTATCCACTAGAACATGGGCCAAAGTAGTGCCCCTGCACTCGATAGACACATGCAGAGCATCATTGTGTTTCCTTCCTCTAGGAAAATCAGCATCAGAAAAACCCACTTCATTATCAGTAGTCAAACTGGCCACAGTCTTTGAATTGATTAGCGGAGGTTTCCTGCGGCACATGAGAATTCTTGAGGAATTTTACCAAAGCCTTTGCATGAGCTTCGGAGCACAACAGTAGGGCCAACATTGAAATCTTGGAAGGGGTCTGCCCCAGCTGTTCAACCATATTTTAGTCACTCTTCTTAATGATCTTCAAAATTTCCTCCATTTCTTGCTTGGAGGATTCCGAGATGACTTATTTAGGTGCCACCGTCCGGGCAGGCTCAATCATTAATTATTTGCTCCGAGTTCCGGCTGACTCAATAATAGGGGTAACAATGCGAGTGATGGTAGGAGTAGTAGCAGGAGTACTAGAAGGAACAATAATAGGAATAACAACAGGAACCTTAGCAGGGATAGCAACAGGAGTGGCAATAGTCTTCGGAGAGATCTCAGGAAAGAAAATCCTTCTGCTTCTGGTAATTTTACTGGTCCCGACGATATTACTAACATTAGGATCAGAGTCTTCAGCCTCTTTGTCTTTAATAGTTAATAAGTCCTGCTTGAAGCCATGGTAGTAAACGTCAACACCATAATTCCAAGGAACAGCCTTGTCCGAGGAATATGGTATAGGTCCGGGAGAAGTAATTATCAATGGAGAAACTCTTGGAACAGATGTAATCCTGATAGGTATTTTGGAGGAG
This sequence comes from Vicia faba, assembly GCA_948472305.1. Classification (NCBI taxonomy): domain Eukaryota; kingdom Viridiplantae; phylum Streptophyta; class Magnoliopsida; order Fabales; family Fabaceae; genus Vicia; species Vicia faba. Next base: position 1,133,944,998 of record OX451741.1, on the reverse strand, counting down.
ACCTTGGGAGGATTGGCGCAAATGGTTATGATAGCAACATATTTACACGGAACACTTGTAACTGGAGCCTTTTCAAATAGAATCTCTTTATCATCCATCAGGCACTGAACACCTTCTTTCAACAAATAATAACCAGTAGGTAGAGACAAACATAAGTGGAAACCTTCACCATAGCCCAGAAATAAACCGGCTTGCAAGAGGTTCTTTTTAACATTCAGGAGAGGAGTAACGAGTTCATCAACAGAAACAACAAACATATCATCGTCAACAGCATTAACACCATGGTCGTGCTTGGGCTTAGGGTCAGTTATAACATTAGGAGTTTCAGGAGCATCAAACTTAATCTCCTTTGCCTCGATCATATATTGCACCTTGTTCTTCAAAGCCCAACAGTTGTTTGTATCATGGCCTGGACTTTCAGAATGGTAAGCACATCGAGCCTTAGGATTGTAGCAAGGAGATGCAGTGTTGGGATTCTTGGGAGCTTCCCTCAAAGTTACCAGATTGGACTTCAATAAGTGTGGCAAAACTTGAGACAAAGTCATATTAATCCGGGTAAACTGTCTCATAGGCATGTCTGCTCTAGGTTGATTGTTTCGTTGTTAAGTAGCTGCAGGATTGGATATCATTACAACCCTTATTGTTGGACGGCGTTCGGTTCTGGCCTGGTTTCTTTAACTGTAAGCAGCACTGACCTCTTTCTTTCCCATGAAAGGCTTATTTCCTGCACTTGAAGAGGCATCCCTTTGAATCTTGCCACTTCTAATACCAACTTCCACTCTTTCTCTAGTCAAGATCAACTCAGTTAAACCAGTTGAGGAGCTTCCAATCAGATGGTTGAAAAAATGACCAGATAGAGTGCCCAAAAACATGTCCACCAGCTCTCTATCAGACAGAGGAGGATGGACTCTTCCTGCTAGGTCTCTCCACTTTTGGGCATAGTCTTTAAAACCCTCGCTAGAACCCATAGACATACTTTGGAGTTGTGTACGGGTTGGAGCAAGGTCCGCATTATATTGGTACTGCTTGTAGAAAGTAGCAGCCAGATATTCCCAGTTACAAATATTGGTTCCCTCCAGCTGATAGAACCATTCTAGTTGAGTCCCGGATAGACTATCTTGAAAGAAGTGGACCCACAAATCCCTGTCAGCAGTGTGAGGCTGAATATTCCTAACATATGATCTGAGATGCATCTTGGGACATGCGACCCCATCATACTTAGCAAATACTGGAACCTTTAACTTCTGCGGAATGACAACCCCAGAAACCAGCCCCAACTCTTCAAAATCCAGCCCAGGTACTCTTTGGATTTCCATTGCATTAAGACGATCCTCCAGCTGTTTCTATTTATCATCAGCAGGAGGATATTGCTCCTCATCATAATCAGATTCATCATTATCAGATTCCCTTGGACTGGGGTTTTCTTCTCTTATCTCCCCTTTCTGGTTGTCTCCCTCTTCTGACGAAGTTGCTAGTTCTGAATCTCGCTTCACCGGTCCTCTGAACCTCCTTCCCATATTCAGAACACCCGTCGGCTTCTTTGCTTTCTTCTTTTTGTCCTTCAGTATGAGAGCTTTCAGATCTTCTTACCATTTATCTAGAGCCACGAACATTTGCGGGAACTGAGCGTTTTGTGCCTGGAGATCCTTGATGTTTTATTCAAGAGCCATTTCTTTACTTGCTGAAATAAACAGCGAAGAAGATAAGAACCCTGCTTTGAAACCTGTTTATGCAATGACATGTATGATATGTGTATGCAATGTTTTCAAGGACTTTGGGAAATTTAAATTTGTGAGCCAAAATGAAACAAATATTTTATTAGTAGAATTCAAAATATAATTGCCTTTTAGGCTTACAATTGAAAAATTCTAAAAACTAAGAAATCAGGTTTCCCATGGGCGCTTCCTCTTTGTTCCGAGATAGACATTAAGACCTTTTTCTTCGTGAAGTTTCTTCTTGAGCTCCAACACTTTCCTCTCATGGGTATAGAATGATCTCTAAATGTATCTCGCTCTTTCTTCAGCTGAATCCAGGATCTCTGCAGCTTTTCAAGATCAGTGGGCATGTCAGGATGGAGAACTGTATAAGGAACATCCCCTTCGGTAATGGGCTCCACAATCACTGTTAAGATGGCTATATATGGCATCACAAGATTCTGAGTGCGAGCTCGTACCCATTGGAGATAAGGTTCCATAGGGATGGAAGTCTTCGGCCCCAAAGTCTTGGTATCAAATCTGTTTACCATGCCCCAAGCTTCTATGAACCTTTGACGATACCCTTGAACATCATACTCATAGTTAAACAAAATGCCCTGGATAAGCATTTCGTGAGGACCATCCCTTCGAGCATAACCAAATTGTCACAGAGCCAGAGAAGGATGATAAGTCATGCCTCCCCTAATGCCAAGTAGTGGGACATTAGGGAATTCCCCGCAGCAGTCAATAATAGAAATATCTCCCATAGATCGAGAATAATAGAGAATATCCGCGTGAGAAAGTGACATTATCCTTTGCGACCAACCCAAACCTTCTTCATTCTTCAGTATTGATTTAGGGAGGTGAGAAATAAACCACCTTGATAGCAATGGCACACAGCACATAAGAATCCCTCTTTTCTTCGTGGTACGAGTGTGGAGGGTATGCAAGATGTCTCAGAGTAAAGTGGGCACAGGGTTGTGAGAGAAGAAGACCTTGATAGCATTCACATCTATGAGTAAGTCTGGATTAGGGAATAGTACTAATACATAGATTAAAGGGCCAAGACCTCCTCAAAAGCCTGGAAGTCCAAATCATCTCAAAACATCTAAGCCTTCTCTATTAGGAACTTGTCTAGAAAACCCTTAACTCTGCTTCTTGTTTCCCAGTTGGATACAATGTCAGACCGTTTCAGATGCAAAGTTGCTGCAATGAACTCTGACTTTGGAGCTTCTTCCAAACCGGTGAAAGGCAATTGATCTAGAATAGGTATGCCCAATAACTGAGAGAATTCTTCCATGGTGGGTACCAGCTAATAGTCCAGAAAGGTGAAGCAATGGTGCTTAGGGTCAAAGAACTGAAAGAATACACTCCTCATCTTCTCATCAAAGCCCGAGGTAACTAGGTTGAGAAGTCGACCAAATTTTTTAGTGAACGAAGAAGTTTCTGGAACCCTTGATACTAGCTCTTTGAGTTGGAGAGGTATTCTCACAAAGCTGATTCGGATAGTGTTTCTACGAGCGGAAGCCATTATCTGCAAAACAGAACAAAGATAAATTCCCTTGGTCCTTGAAATGGTTAGTGAAATGAAAAATGAATGTTATGATGCATGATGTCATGTTTAAGCAAATTAACCATACACAAGCAAAGCACACAAGCCCTTAGGTTTAGGCTTGCACGGGGTTTTATAGGTAAATACCCTCTTGAAGTTTAGTTGGTTCAACCTATCTTAGAAATAGTAATCGGGTTCTAAGGAATCTCAATATCACTGATCTTTCTTTATCAGTATTATTTCAGCTTAGCAATCTTTTCTTACGGCTGAAACATCCCGAAAGTCTGATCTCAATGAGTGTAGTATCGAGTATTAACCGATTCCTAGCTTTACACTGATTCCAGCTATCTCACTACTTTCTAATGGCCAAGTTTGTTCAACTAAGGTTCTAAGGTTCGTTAGTGCTTCACGACACCATGTTGCGGCCCCATATTCTCCTCGATTCAACACAAGGGATACCGGTACCAACCAAAGTGTCACACCAACGCAGCTATCACTTCAACCATATCAGTCTACGCGGTATAATCTCCATGATCTATTGCTATTTACCTAAAAAGATGCTCCAGATCCGGGTATAGGATCTATAGTATCCCAAGCAAACCTTTAAAAGTAAACCAATCAAAACAAACAAGGAAAGCAATTTAGAAATGAACTAGACCCTAAGGTAAACGCCACTTTTTAAAATTTCCCCAGCAGAGTGGCCAGTTCTGTGATACGGTGGCAGAATCGACTGTTATACTGGTTTTGCATTTTGTATTCGCAAGTGTCGCGGTAATTAAGAGTCTCCACTGACTTTTCTTTTATCCAACAAAGAAAAGGGTGAAAAGAACAGAAAAAGACCTTTTTTCGAGATTTTGAGTAAGGGGTAAATTATGGAAAGGGAAGGTGTTAGAACCCTTTCCACCCGTGGTTTTCCACGGGCTCTTAGGTACTTGCTCATTTTTTTAAATTGTTTTCGTATTTGTGTATTTTGAAAAGTTTATTTGCTTTATGATAACTCTTGTATTAGTCCTCAAGAGTGTTGATAAAGCATTTTTGAAAAATGTTTTGAAAGTGTAGTGTGAAAAAGTTGTTTTTGAGAAAGTACCTAATAGTTATCTACCTACTCGAAAAATGTGTTCTTTTCCTCCTTTCCTTTAGACAGTGTTATCCTACTATTATTGATTAGGTAGCCCTAGTCATTGGATGTTGAGGGACTATCGAAGGGACGTTTACGATCACTAAGGCAACTGGGCAAGAACTTTTAGTAATTGTCCTAAAACTCTAAGATCACCTTTTTTACCGAGGCAACAGATGAAAGGGTCATAGAGGGACTTGTGATCTTTCTAATTAGAGGACAGCCACTAAAAGTTCTCACGTTTCGAGAATTGTGACCGTTTTTCGAAGGCAACCGAAGTGGGGAGTACCCTAAAGGTGAGTATGTGCAAGTGTGTTGATTCAGTTCATTTATCTTGCAATTATGGTTATCTAATCGTTTTAATTTTCAGTATTTTTCATGAAATCCTGTTAATCTAAGCAATTAATAGTAGTAAAAACGATAAAGCAAACAGAAATATCCTAGGCTATTACAGGGCTTCGGGAAGGGGGATACATAACCAAAACTTTAGGGATAAAAAACAGTAAATGAACTCTAAGTTAAAAGCTATTACAAATTGTGTACAAATACAATAATTGAAAAGAATAATAAAATGGAGAATAATAAACACGCGAGTATTAAAACGGGAACAAGTTGAAAAACCTAAAAAAATATAATTGATTTAGAAAAATATTTTTGGTATTTTATTGAGAAAACATTTGAAATTTTTAACCTAATTTCTAATTAATTTTAATTTAAAGAAAAATATTAAAATAATTAAATTAAATTAATTTACAAAAATTAACTTTAATTATGAAAAACCCTAAGTCTGTTTTTTGTGATTTTTTTTTTATTTTATGATTAAAATAAAAATGAATTTAAAAAATAAAACAATTGAAATATAGTGAAATGATGAAATTAAATGGGACTGGGGTTTGAAGCAGTTTGGGAGGTGTGAAGCTGAATTTGATTTAGGCCTAGAACATGCAAAGCCCAGTGTCCTACGTAAATCTCATACTGCATGTTCTTGAGGGTTCACCATGGGCTCTCGGATTTGGGACATTAGATCTAATGTTGCATAGATCTAATGGTGATCACTTAATGACACATAGTGTGCGCGCCTGGCCCTGGAGCATTGGATCTGAAACAAACCTGTTAGAAAATGCAAAATAGAGAATTCTAGGGATCGAACCCAGACCCCTCCTCTCACATGCCTGCGCTTTTACCATTTGAGCTGCCAATTCAATCATTATTATAACAACTTAATAATATTATATGTAAAACAAAGGTGAATTCCAGGTCATCAAAAACAAACGCGTTCAGTGGACCCATAGGATTTTAAATAAACCAATAATATTTCGTGAAATGGCCATTCATGCTTTCGATGGGGTCAAAGGAGTCAACGACGCCAGAGCTGTACTCCGATCGTCTTCTCCGGCCAAGCAAAACGGCCAACCGGCAAATACGTTAGATTCAAAGCCTACCAAGAGGTCTATTCCATGTAAAATCACCCCCTGAGTTTAAATTCGGGCTTAGATTTAATGGATCGTCACTGTATCAAGCGTTCGAGCAATTTTCAGGTCATGCCCTAGAAATGGAAATATGAGATTCAAGTGTTTAAGCTTGTATGTAATACGTTAAACATGCCTTATGCAATGTCATGAACACATATATGAACATTAGATCTGTTAATAACACATATTTAGCAATATTGAAATCAAAAATAATATACCAAACGGTGATGACTGGTTATGGAGCTTTTGGACGTGGAGGCGCTTGACTACGGGCCTGATTCAACTCCTGGGAGTCTCATGGGAACAAATGTACCCTTTGTTTGGATTGAGAGAGGCGGGAGGTGAGAGTTTGAAATTTTGCAACTTTGTGACTTTTTTTTCTCAATTTTCGTATGGCCCTTTTAGTGTGTTTTCCAGCGTGTTTTTGGCTTGCAATACTGCTGCTTATATAGAGGAGGTGGAGGGGACAAGGTTATATGGAAAGAATCACAGCCATAACTCATGTTTTCAAACCAAAATCCAACAAATTAAAAAGCTTCCAAACTCGCCAAAACGTTCCCTTTCCATGCTAGTATGTATCTGGACATTTGTGCACGAAAACATGGGCCTCAAGACTGACTCAAAACACTAGTCCATATGTCCAAAATGCTAACCTATTATTTTATGCATTTATTTGGTATTTATTTAATTTTTAAATTAAACAAAAATCAAAATAAATTTAAATAAAATCAAAGGCATACAAAAATGGATTTAGAGGTCCTTCATAAGGTTATGAGATTGTTTGAAGTCCAAAAAGTTAGGCCCATTTGGAAAAAATCCAAGTTTGATCAATATTTTCTTCATGCACTTCTTCAAAATTGGTCAACTTTAGAAATGCATATCTCTCTCAATTTTAACCCTATTAAGGTGTTCTTGGACTTTTTAGAGAGCTTAAGATGTCCTCTAAACAAACCTTTTGGTTTCATATCAATTGGATCTTCCATGTTCATGTACCAAGCTTTGACCCAAGAGGTGTTTTTGTTGACTTTTTGAAAGGACCCATAATGTCTGAGCTTGTATCTTTCAAATGGTGCATTTCTTGAACTTGAGGGCTGAAGAGAAGTTGAAGGGAACTAGATTATATTAAAAATGAGCTTTGATGGAAAAAAATTTGATAAAGTATGAGAAAGTTATGGCTGGTCAAAGTTCAATTGACTTTTCCTATAGAAACCCTAATTAGTAATTCTTGACTTTTGATGAATTAGGAGTATTTCTTGAGGAATCATGATCAAATGATGGTTATCACTTCAAAATGTTAATGTTGACAAAAAAATCTTAAAGTTTGACTATATATAGGCCACAGTTGACTTTTGACCTAGTATAGTTGATTTTCAAGCATTTGAGCAGTTGACTGGGAAAACTTGTAGTGCAAGGCTTGAAATTTGTCATGGACAATCTTGAAGACATGTTAGGACCATGGAAAACATTTGATACCATTTGAGCTCACACATCTTGATGAAAATTGAAACCCTAGTCAGAGGTTCATTGTCTTAGGAGGAGAATTTGGTTGGTTAATTCTTAGTCATCCTTGAGCAATTTGAGGACCTCAATGGGCATGCCTTGAGTAAAATGAGAGAGAAAATTTTGGGGTACAATAGGTTCCATCAAGGATGGGTGGTCTGTTCATAAATCCTCATTCCTCGCTCATTATACCAGAAAGTATCTTCCTTAAATCTCACCTAGATACAGAGCAAGATACCTGCTCTGATACCAATTGAAATTATGGTATTCAGGTCTCAAATGTCCTAAGAGATGTCGAGACACTGATCTCTAAACAAAAACACAATGACAAGGTATAACAATTAAACGATGTAGAAAAATAAAGGAACACACAGAATTGTTAACCAGGTTCCATGTACAACAACACCTATTCTGAGGGATACCAAGCCAGGAACAAAGTCAACTAAGTAGTATCAATTTGTAGACCCATAACAAACTCTCACCAGTTTATAATCTACTCACTTAATCACTACATGTGCTTAACTTCTACCTAAGACTCACCTAGGTATAAGACCCTTCTCAAATCCCTTTCAATCACAATAGTGATTGAACAATTCTAAACAATTTAAAATAGTTTTAGAAGACACACTTCAAATACACACTATCATTCAATTCTTAAAAGCTTAAGAATGAGTGACAGAACTTACAACTCAAAAGAACGGTCCTACTCTTATATCAAGATGATATTAGAGAGGCTCACATTTAACACACACAAACCCTAACAAATACAATGTAAGTTCCACACTAAAACTAGGTTAGTGACAATCTATTTAAAGCACACATTTGGAATGGATTGAGCTTCAAAACCGCAGCAGGACATTGCATATAAAGTTACAGATTTATCTCCTCAAAGATAGGACTTCAATCATTATTTTCCTAAATTATCTCCATAATAAAAAACTAAGAATACTCCTTGAATTCAACTTGAATCTCTTAATCCTTAAACTGAGCGCCACATAGGATAGCATAATATTCCCAAAATATTCTACATATGTAACTAACTAAAAGAATCCAACTTTTCAGTTGTACACAGTCACAATGTCGAATGAATCTGGATAGGATATCTTGTTCAACATGTTTCTCCAGTTGATATAATATATTATTTCAACATGTTTCTGCTAAGTTAGTTTTGCCAAACATAATGCCAATCATAAAAATACAGAATTAATAAAATGTTTCTTCAAAGTTCTTTTTCACTCATGATCTTCAGAAAACTGGTGATATAAGCTCCAACGAATTTGTTCATGTGGTAATCTTACATAACTTTTAGTGCAAAAGATTGACCTTCATCGTAGAAGAAATTATTGTTCAGTTGAGGGAGCGAACTGAATTTGTTCAGCTCAGGGAGAGAAATTAATTTTTCTTAAAAGGATATGTACTCTTTTTCCTTCACTATATTTTTTCCACTAGGTTTTTTCTAGTAAGGTTTTAACGAGACATGTCCTAAACAAACATTTGAGGATGACTGCTATGAATAATGATTGTCTCTCTATAATTTTCTTTCTTATTTGTAATAATCTTTATTGATTAGTAACAAGGTAGTTCCCTCACAAAGAATATTGTACTCTTTTTCCTTCTCTAGAATTTTTTCTAGTAAGGTTTTGACGAGACACTTTCTTTATGGACATCCAAGGGAGAGTGTTATAAATGGAATGATTATGGATGTCTATCAATTGAGATATTTCATATTGATTTTCTATTTATTACATATATCATATAAATAGGACTCATATTGTATTTGAAACATGGACTCAGAATATGAATGATAGAATATACTATTTTCTTCTCTTTCTCTCTTCTATTGTTTTATTCAGTTTCATAAATTATAAATTGTTTTCTAATTTTTGTTAATTCTATATTTTATGATTGACATTAACTTTAGTAAAACAAATTAGGCAGAACATAGGATGCTCTAACTTAGAAGAAAGATGTTGAACAAGATGTTTCAACTAACAATTTCAACATGTCGTATATGATGTCCTAACCAGAAGAGAAGAACATTTGGCCTGTCATAGGTTGGATACATGTAATTTAAAGGCTTGATTATAGTTTTGGTCCCCCTTTTTTATTTGAATCACGAAATTGGTCCCCCTATTTTAAATTTAAATAGTTTTGGCCCCTCTATTATAAATTTAAACAATTTTGGTCCCCCTCTCATACTTTTGCACTTAAAATTAACAATATTTTCCTTTTTAAAATGAACAATTACTTGTCAAACATGACAAATCATCATAAATAAACATATTATTGAAATTTATAGATAAAAATATAAGTTAAAATTGAAAAATATCATCGACTTTCTATGAAAAAATGTGAGAGAGGGACTAAAACTATTTGAATTTAAAATAGGGGGACCAAAACTGTTTGAATTTAAAATAGGGGGACTAATTTCGTGAATATGAAAAAATAGGGGGACTAAAATGTAATTTAGCCTAATTTAAATTACTTAATATTCTGGAAATATTAAGTGATTCTATGGGGTGTCCAAAATGAAGAAATCAGAAGTGTTGAACTAAGACGTTCTATCTTTCAAAAGAATCATGTTGAATAAAGATGACCTATGTAGAGTTATTTGACATCGTGACTGTGTTGGGCAGGGTTGTTGGATTGGTTTAAAATTTCACATATGTAGAATATTCTAGGAATATTATGCTATCCTATGTGGCTCTAAGGTTGAAGATTGAAGAGATTCAAGCTGATTTCAAGGAGGTTTATCACTTTCTAATTATGGAGATAAATTAGGAAGGTTATGATTGAAGACCTATTTTTATGCATAAGATTCTTCGAATTTTCAGCAACTAATATGTTGTTGTTTCGAAGCCCGTGGGCAGTTGAAGATTATAAAAGGAAGACTTAGACCTAGGGCTTTTCAAATAATCCTAGTACAAAAAACTTTTGTAAATAAATAATAAGGGGTTAAGGTTTTGAGAGTCGTAGACTTTCTTGTATTGCAAGTCACCCTTTGTATCGGTTTAATACATTATGGTAGACTTTATTTTCTATACAGTTTCAGAAGTCTTTAGGTAATGAATTGTATATTGTTCTTGATGAAGCTTTGAAGCAAATCCAAGTGTGGTTGTTAGTGAAGAGTCTTGGTTGAACTTTATGATTGTTAGATATCATTGAGGTAATTTATGAAGTGAGATGGTGATTTCTCATATTAAGGGAGGACCTAAGTAGAAGTTGCATTGGGTATGGATTAGGCGAGAAGTTATAAATGGGGGAGTTTAGCTTTGAACTAATACTGCTGATAGTGGACTTCCTTCTTGGATTGGTAGCCCCCAGAGTAGGTGTTGTTGTACACCGAACTGGGTCATCATATCTTTGTGTTTTTATCATTTTATTTTGTTAGGTTTTTCTTCTTGATTGATTGACATGTCATATAAGATGTTGGAACATCTAACAGGACGTTGTTTTGATATGAAGTATATCAGTGTGCTTTATCCCGTCCAAGTGTTGTTACGCAAAGATCTTTGTCTCAACATGTGTTAGGACATTATCATATGTATACCAGAATTTCAATTGGTATCAGAGCAGGCATCATGTTCTGTTATGGGCGAGATCTAGGGAAGATACTTTTTGGTGCATTAGACTTGAAGGAATAAAGTGTTTATTGTAGCTATGGTGTTAATTGTGAGGTGATTTTATGCTACATGTGACTCTGCTGTGTGAACCTGTGTTGTTCAGGTTGGTTTGTCTTTTGGTGATGTTATCTTGTGGAGGTAATTGAATTAGGCATGATAGAGGGAGTTATGTCCATATACTTTTATCTCTAATTGTTGGCTGATTATGGGGTTGTTTCTTGCATAATGTCCTATAAGATGTTTCTGACATCTTGCATGGAGGCTGTGAAGGATGTGATTTTTTCTGCTGCATATGTATCTGATGTGTGTTCTTTAAGTTATGGTTCAAGGAAGATATTTTCTTGGAATAGCTTGAGATTAATGATGCAAGATGGTGCCAGCGTTTATAAAAGTACAAGACCATCTGAGTGTAAGACAAACAGAAGAGATTGTGTTTATTCTTTCACATTTTAATTCGAGCTCATATGAGAAAGTAATCATGATGAAGACACTCTAGAAAGACAAGAGAAATTTTTATTTTTGCCCTTGAAGAGCTTGTTTTTGGATTTCTGATGAAGGAAATCCTAGAGCTTAATCTATTTTGCTAGGATGTGCTTCTTCTCAAGGAAAGGTTGATATAGGTGTCTTCTAATGCTGAAGATGTATAATCAGTCTGTTGGATATTCTGTATATATGGAGGACAAGGGAAAACATCAAGGACATTCTCACTAACTCCTGGAAGATTCTTCTGTTCTAAGTAGCCAGAACTGTGTGGCAGGTTCTAATCTGGAGTTGGAAGGCCTTGAAGAAATGTAAGAAATAATGCTCTGGCTGTTGTTTCTAATAAACATGATGGAGGTTGTTTACTCAAACTCGGTATTATTATCAAGTCTATGAGAGCATGGAACTCTTATTTTGTTATAGTGGAAAAGATATCCAAGGGGTTGTATGCAATGGAGAAGTATCTACCTGAGCTAAGTTAATATTCTTCAGGAAGATTCACTTGCGGTTGTGGTGTGCAGAAGGAGAATGTCAGGCCAAATGTTCTACCACTTGAGAAGAGCTAGTCCTATCAGCTGTTTGGACCTCTAAGAGAAATTGTGATGAAGTTGTGCATGTGACTGATGGTAAATACATTGACGGGAGTTGTGTATTTTCCTAACGTATTTATGCAAGTCTGCAATCTGAGTACTATAATTCAGAAAGTGTATGAGAGTTTATTTCTCTTTGTGGTTCTCTGGTGTGTGCTAGCTGCTGAAGTTGTGTGTATTATTGAGAGCTTCTTGTAAATCTTGAAATAAGGACATCTAAGCATGATGATTCCTTTGGATGGTGAATCAAGAACCAAAGTGATTGGGTTCTGTGATGTGAAGTTAATGTCTTAAATGATGTTGTAACATCATAGTTGGTTGTTCTTTAGAAGTTGTCTAGAATTATGGATGTGGAGATTGATTCTCAATATTATTATCAGAAAAGTCATTTTTTACTATAGTGAGAAGGTTCTAGTACTGTCTAAAGTAGTATGCTTATTGAATGCATGACTGTTATCTAGAAATTACAAGTAAGGGAAAAGGAATGGTATCAGATAGTGTGATCTGATCAAGAAGATTATGATGAAGTGGGTTTCTTCTGATGCAAAAGAATTGTCAGTTTGGAGTGTGTGAAGCAAAAAAAACTAATTATTTTTGTATGTCCTTGTCAAAGTGAAGAAGTCGGAGAACTTGGTTATGCTCTCAAGGAGCTAGAGTATCTAGTTCAGGTTTATGTTCACAAGGGTGTGAATGTATTAAGCAGTAGCATTGTTTATCCATGATAGGGGGTGTTAAGTATTGGTCTATAAATTTTTGTTGCAATGGTGCAGGCCTTTTGAAGCGTGCATGTTGTTCAAGCCTGAGAAGATCATATATGGTTCTAGTTATGAGAAGTTGGATCATGTTGAGTATTCTAAGAGACAAAATTTCTGAATGGGAGATGTTACATATGAGGTCTTGACATCTTGGCATGTTTTACTATTTATGACTGAGAGGAATATCATTAGAGTCCTGTGAAAGAACATGTGTGTTTATGAAACATCACATCCTTTTTACTGAAGAAATGTAGCTTCTTTAGACAATGCCTGACTAGATGTTAGGATATTATCCAAGACTTGGTTTTTGTGAGATTAAAAAGTTGGACAGTGTGATCAAGAACAAGTCAAGAGGGAATATTATATGTATTTCTCTTTGACTATGCATGTGTATTTAATGGGACTATCAGATTCATAAGAATTTGTTCAAAGTCAATTAAGGTATTTAAAACTGACATGGACGATGTACATTTACCTTTGGTGCAGTTTGTAACACCATATTTCCCCAATGGTAATTTTAATAAAAATTAGAGTAAAATAAAACTCCAAGAATAGGATGTCACATCATTCAACATATTCAAACTTTGCTCAATTATAAGTAAACAGATACATAACACATATTTCGGATGAACCGAAAACATTTTAACATAGTCTTCAAACTTCAACTTTATTAATGCAGCAACAAGAAATTCATAAATTGTTTTCAACATCTTCAACTCATCGCAAAACAACATTTTTAATCAAATAAAATGGAGTCTATATTACTCACACATTACTCCAAAATAAAAACATCAATTAAATAAAACAAGCAAATGTTCATCCCCCTGGTGTTACGTATCAGAGAAATAACACCAACTCAAAATAAGAAGAGCAACCTCTTCTAGACTCCACGACTTCGCACTACTCCTAGTTATATGCATGTTACCCACGTAGAGGCAACATTCAAACAGTAAGGGTGAGATATCATAACAATATAATAATTCATATAATCATGAGTAAACAACAGGTATATCATGCAAGATTTCAAGTTCCACAATCATCAATTATAGTTCATAACGATTACACAAATACGTACTTAGTTATCATCACCCATCATACGACATAAATCAAACATACAACTCAACTTCATTATCATCACCCATCATACAATGTAAATCAAACATACAACTCAACTTCATCGAATATCAACAATTCAACAAATTCAATGCGACTAACATTGATGCAAGATACATGTGGTACCATCAGGGTATAAGCCCTCTCCAAGATTTCCATATAAGGGTAGGGCATAAGCCCTTTACATTTTTCTAATACAGGCTGTAGTGGTAAAAATGTTTAAGACTAAGCCATTGGATTGACTAGACTTGTACAAATCAAAATAAAACTCGCCACTGTGCTTTATTGTTTCCAAAGGAATGGGAAAAGAGCGAATAACCCAAAAGAGAGGGGATTCAAGGTAAGGGGGTTGGTTATGCAAAGGGGAGGTATTAGCACCCTAAACATCTACCGTACTCCACAGGAACCTCTTTGTAAAATCTGTATATTTTTTATATAAATGTTATATGAAAATAGATGGTGGAGGTGAGAAAAGAAAAAAAATTTATGATTTTTGCACCCGCCGCGGTTGCGAATCTTTAGTGCCTACGTACCACCTTTCATGCAATAGGGGATCAGGGTACTCGTAGTTCACCTTTAAAAAAAATTTAAACACAAGTGTGTTGGTTAATTTTATGAGATAAGACATCATCGTTATTTGTCCGTGTGGAAAACATACTTACTACCCACAATCATGAGAAAGGAGAATTTGCATCATCTCAAAGTGGAGGGTATGACTTGGATTTTAAAATCAACAATGCCTCACTCAACACCCAAGTGGAAAATATTTCACTTCACTACAAATTGTATAAGTATAGTTGTTTGCATCACTACAAGGATTGACAAGAGTCTAATATTTTGAGAAAATTTTAAAGATGAGAGCCAAAATGGAAAGGATTGTTTGAATGAGATTGATTGACTTTTAGTCTTCTCACAAAAATGTCAAAGTATTATTAAGTTGATTGAAGTTTATTTATGAAAATGTTTTGAAAATGCATGGACCTAAGTCCAAGTTTATTATGAAAGTGGTTCAAGTTTAAAAACAAGAAGAGTTTTCAAAAGGAAGGAGAAGATTTTTGAAATTAAAGAAGATGGGAGGAGATGAAGGGACTATCCTAAAGCATAAGATAAAAGCTAGGGAGAAGTACCATCTAAGCAACAAGAAGCCAACACTTGACATTATGAGTCAAGATAGAATTCTCATTCTTTGAGTTGAAACCAAGCAAGCAAAGATACTAGACCTCTTGAGAAGACCAAACTTCAAATGTATTAAGTCTTCACAAAAATTAGGCAGAGTAACGGTTGTATACGGGTGAATTCCAGATTACAGACAAAGTAAGTAATCACAATAACCTGCACACAATACAAACAAACAACCCAATGTCTTGAGATAAACCCCAAGAACTCCAGACAAAATATTAATTGAGGTCACAAGGTCTCCAACATAGGCCAAGGTCTCTAATACTAAGTCCAAGAAGTCCAATACTCCATAATGTCAAGGATAGTAACCAAATAGTCCAAGTATCATTAAAGTTTTTTATGGTTCATGTTAATTATTAAGTATCTTCAAAAAGAAAAGAAAAGCTCAAGTGAAAAAAATAAAAATGGCATAAAAGTAAATGCTCAAGTGAGCAAAGATGAAAATAGCATGAAATGTAAATGCTAAAGTAAATGGTACATAAAGTAAAAACATAAAAATAAAAGCATAAAATAAAGTCAATTGTTAGAAGTTAATAGTTAGTTGGATGACCATCTTGAAACTTTCATTTGGAACTCATTAGATGACTGGTAGAACCAAAGCCTCTCAACAACAAGTTGAATTTGCTTTTTGTCAAGTATATCATCCATTTAGGAATCTTCAAGACAACATTTAATGATCAATAATGTTTAAGTGATCCGCGTTGACCAAAATTGATGAAGATCCATTGGAGGATTGGTAGAACCAAAGCCTCCTAACAATGAATCTCAAGGTTATTGGATCAAAGGGTTCAAATTAACATACTTGGGCTTGCAAACATAGGTTTGGGCCACGAATGATCATTTACTCGAATCGGGACAAAATTTAGCGCTATGTTAAGCAATTGTAAGTGGACTTACGTCGAAGTTGCACCTATTTTGAGGCCGGTCAATAACAATCTATGTACTTCATGTTTGGATAAATGATATAGAGATCATCATCCCATAACATGTAGCACAAATAAAAAAAATGGATAAGATTAAGAGGGAGGAGAATGATAAGATAATTTGGATCACTACCTCAAATTTCTTTTCATCTTTAAATTCAACCACTCATCTAGATGGATTAAAGTACTAAACATATCATTAATCCAAAGCACCAAAAATGAATTGAATAATTCACTCTTTGAAAGATTTGAATTATGAACATTTATCCAACTTCATATACACACAAAGTCCATTGAATTTAAAGATAAATTTAGATATTTAAAATTGCAATTCAAATCAACAATCAAAAGGAGTGAGTAGAAAAAGAGAGATGAATCAAAACATCCCCAAAAAAAGGCAGAAAATGCATTTTTGTTATGTTACAATTGATTGCACTGCTGGTGCAATCGATTGCATCAGTGCTTTTTTTCCAAAAAAAATGTGAAATTTTGTTGTGACAATCGATTGCATTATTACAGCAATCGATTGCACCCTGTTAAAAATAGAAAAAGAATATTTCAAAAGGCCAAATTCTTGTTCAAACTTTCCATCAAACACCTTATGGTCATGGATTCAATTGAGCACGAAAACCCCATCAAATTATGAGAAAATAGCACCAATGGAATCACAAAAAAATGCTCAATGAATCACACCCAAAGATCAATAAGAGATCACATTGTGAAAGATGGAAAATCCAACTTACCAAAGGTAGATCTAGAGAATTATCAAAACAACTTCAAGAATTTGCTTCAATTCAGCCCCAAGAATCAACTGCCCAAGCTTGGATGTAGAGAATTAATGAAGAGAAAGTGTTTGGATGAAGGTTTAGCTCAAAGATTAGTAAGCTTCAATAAAAAGCTTACTAACTTTTTTTTGAAAATGGAGCTTTGAGTGAATTTGGTAGATGGAGAGAATTGAGAGATTTTTTAGCAAGGTAGATTTGGTTATCTAAAGCTTGTGATTTGAATGAAATGATGGCTCTATTTATAGAGTTTAGGCTTGGGATTAGTGGTAGTTTGGTAATTTATTCTTGGAGCCAAAATTTGAATTAATGATATATCTTTCAAAAAATGGAAAATTGGAGCCAAAATTTGAATTAATGATATATCTTTCAAAAAATAAAAAATTGGCACCAAAATTTGAATTAATGATATATATTTCAAAAAAAGAAAAATTTGCACCAAAATTTGAATTAATGATTTCAAAAAAAATAAAAAAATTGTCACCAAAATTTGAATTAATGATATATATTTCAAAAAATGAAAAATTGGCGTCAAAATTGACAAGCTTGAAATTGCTGATTTTTTCAAATTTTCACCTTATGCAATCGATTGCATCAGTGTTTTTTTTTCAAAAATGGCGCAAAAAATGCACTATGTGCAATCGTTGCACTCTAAGAGCAATCGATTGTACAGTAAAAAAAATGAAAAAATGAAATTATTTAATTATTTTTCTTTGCAAATAAAGATTTTAGGGAAATAATACCGGAAAACCTTATTTGTCATATGCTTTCACTCAGTACCTACAAAACACAAATATACAAAGACAAAGACAAATATTTTTTGTATTTTGATTAGAAGTTAGTCAACAACACATATCAAAATACACAACTAAGATGCTTGGAGATTTCTCAAGAGCAAACTTAAAGATAGGAGATAGAA
This sequence comes from Vicia faba, assembly GCA_948472305.1. Taxonomy (NCBI): domain Eukaryota; kingdom Viridiplantae; phylum Streptophyta; class Magnoliopsida; order Fabales; family Fabaceae; genus Vicia; species Vicia faba. Next base: position 1,133,927,299 of record OX451741.1, on the reverse strand, counting down.
AAAGAGGAAGAACCAACCCTAATGTGATCTTGTTATGATCGAGTTGATATGATATGATAGGGGAATCTTAGCGGCAAAAATTGGGGTACAACAGCTGCCCTTATTTAAGTGTCTTCTATCCGGAGATGCGAAGGTTAAAAATCTTTGTGTCGACGCGATTGAAGTTACTTAAATATAAAACAAGCCCTATTTTTTGGCCCTAAGATGCCATGCAATGCTTGGGATTATGAATGCATATGATCAAATTTAAAAGGACGCAAGACACCACTGGGGATATAGAAAAGGAAACAAGGATCAAAAGAGAAACCCGACCAGGAAAATAAACCACTGGTGAGCAAAAAAACTGACTCTATTTGGGTAAAGCCCAAAGAAGAGACAATGTAGCATCAACTCAAATATTAAGGAAAAAGTAAAGAATGATAACGATCGACAGATAACTACAAACTACCAACTCAATGGATGAAGATAGAAAAGTAATAAGATACTGACTCACAGATGATGGTAGACTACCAACTCAATAGTTGAAGGTAGAAGATAAAGAGATACCGACTCACAGAATACGATAAATTACCAACTCAATAGTTGAAGGTAGAAGATCAAAAAGATACTGATTCATATATGACAGTAAACTACCAACTCAATGATTGAAGGTAGAAGATCAAAAAGATATCGGCTCATAGATGACGGTGAACTAACAACTCAATAGTTAAAGGTAGAAGATCAAAAAGATACTGACTCATAGATGACGGTAAACTACCAGCTCAATGGTAGAAGATCAAAAAGATACTGACTCATACATGACGGTAAACTACCAACTCAATGGTTGAAGGTAGAAGATCAAAAAGATACCGACTCACAGATGACGGTAAACTGTCAACTCAATGGTTGAAGGTAGAAGAACAAAAAGATACTGACTCATAGATGACGGTAAACTACCAACTCAATAGTTGAAGGTAGAAGATAAAAAAGATACTGACTCATAGATAACGGTAAACTACCAACTCAATGGTTGAAGGTAGAAGACCAAAAAGATACTGACTCATAGATAATGGTAAACTACCAACTCAATGGTTGAAGGTAGAAGATCAAAAAGATACCAACTCATAGATGACGGTAAACAACCAACTCAATGGTTGAAGGTAGAAGATAAAAAAGATACTAACTCATAGATGACGGTAAAATACCAGCTCAATAGTTAAAGGTAGAAGATCAAAAAGATATCAGCTCATAGATGACGGTAAACTACCAACTCAATAGTTGAAGGTAGAAGATCAAAAATATAATGACTCACAGATGACGATAAACTACCAGCTCAATAGTTGAAGGTAGAAGATCAAAAAGATATTGGCTCACAGATGACGGTAAACTACCAGCTCAATAGTTGAAGGTAGAAGAAAGGAATAACACCAACGTTCACTGAAGGTAAACTACCAACATTCACTGAAGGTAGAAAAAAGAATGAATTGACAATAACAAGTTTCCCAAAATCATGGTGTTTCACCTAGAACGGGTCCTAACTTCTTCTTTAACCAAGGCATTCCGCCTGGAAAGGGTAATATGTAAGTTGTCTCAAATAAAGAGACTGCCACTTGTAAAGATCTCTCAACGAACTGTCTCTATCATATTGAAAAGACTTGCCATCCATTGGAGTCATTTGACAACAAACTGCAAACTATCCACTCATAGAAAAGATAGCAAAAAAGTAACATCGACTTTTACGGGGAAGTACAAGTTGCTCAAATAAAGAGACATGTTACTTGCTGTTATGGGAAGGAGTGTAAAAACGAATTCTTGGGGAAAGAAATATGGCTTCCTCGGGAAAGAAATATGGCTTCCTGGGGAAAATGCCAACATACTCCAGTTGAGGAGGTAAAAGTCTTCTTGTGCCAAAATAAATGCACATTCTCAAACCAAGGCTCGAAGCTTGCAGAGATCATAATAGTATTGTTGTCGGGAAACAAAGATTCAAACCAGAAATAAACTGGAGTGAAACAGGCAACCGTAATACATCCTTTGAGAAATAAACTCAAGAGGGAAATCCAATCCATCCAGACAAAAAGCTGTCCAGGAAGGATAGAGTAAAAATCTTCCACGAGGGATAACTCAGTGGAGATATTGAAAGAATATATACTTTCTGCTTAAGGTTGACACTCTATTGGAGAGAGGATAACACAACTCTGCAAAATAAGGTAATATGTCAACAACATATTAATGAATGTGAATGAGCAATGATTTGCTAAATTCAACTATGCATGATATATGTATGAATTTTATGAGTGTTATTATGTATATGCTAACAAAACAGACATATAACACTAGGAATAACCAGAAAAAACCTACTCAGGTACAGTCAATACTCGACTAAATCACATCCAAGATGAAAATTCCATAAGAAAGTAAGCACCAACTGAGGAGACAGATTCTGATCTCGCGGCTTAATTTTTGGACGGAACATAATCTGAAAGTAATTGCATCACCGTAATAAATAAGTATAGATACAGGGATATAACATCCTCCTCCAGGCTTCACCGGGGAATATCACACAGACTTCAATGGGGAAAACAAAAGTTTCACAGTCCGTACTTCTACCGAGGATTACAATACTGATTTCAATAAGGCAGATGAAAACCATATCATCAAAACATCAACTAAGGATCTCGTGCTGACTTCATTGGGGAAATATCATACAGACTTCACTAGGGGAGATAGTGTCTCATCGTCGAGATATCAACTGGAGACCTCACGCTTACTTCATTGGGGAGGACAATGTTAGGACAAAGTTTGAATCTACTACCCTAAGTTTAAGTTTTGATGATAACAAAATGAAAAGATATATTAATTATGTGATTCATGTAAGAACTATTTGCTACCTAAAAATTACTTTCTGTTTTACAGAAACTCTGATGGGTATCAGCATGAGAACATCCTCATCAGCATCAGAAAATTGGATATCAACATCAGCATCAGAAGATGATATATCAGATACCAGAATCAGAAGAACAACTCACGCTTATGCTGAAGCTTGATAAACAGATCTGCGCTCAACACTCTGAACTCTGATAAAAGACAACAACAGTTCATCAGCACTTAAGCAGCGTCAGAATGAGCCAAAGCCAGAACACGCTTAAGTAGCAACGGTACTATGCATTCAAGATGAGTTATTACCAACGGCATCATTCCAGACAAGATCTGCTTAATAAGGAAAGATTGTTATTGGCATTGAATCGGAATTATTGCTCCAACGTTCACTAATTCCAATGCTATATAAACAAGTCAATGAAGATTGAATTGGCTAATGCTCTACATCAATTTACACGCCTAAAAGCTAATCATCATCTTCCTTACTCTCAGTTTGCTAAAAGCTCCAAAATCCCTTACTCAATTATTTTAGCAATCTAGTTTCCATAAGCTTAAGTTGTGTAGTATCACAGTTGTGATAAACAGTTTTGTAGAAAACATTCACACACCTAGATTTAAATTCTTTGTAAGAAAGTGATTCCTTGAGAAACCGGTTTGTGGTTTGACTCAAGAAGGCTCTAGCAGTTCTAAAGCAGATTGTAATATTCAGTTGAATATAGTGGATTAAGACCTCGTTAGAGAGAAGCGAAATCACCTTGACGGGTGGACTGGAGTAGGTTGAGATCAAACGAACCAGGATAAAAATATCGTGTTCATTGCAATTGATTTCAAGTTTTAACAATTCAACCCCCCTTCTTGTGTTTTCCACTTCTTCAATTGGCATCAGAGCGCCTGGTTCTGAGCTAAAACACTTAACCGTGTCAGTACAAGATCCAGCGTCAGAAAAACACAATGGCAGGAACTTATTCACACACCAGCAATGACAACAATGAAGACAGATTCAGCGGCAAACCTCCAGTCTTTGATGGAGAAATTTTTGATTACTGGAAAGACAGAATTAAAAGCTTCTTTCTGGCACATGATGCTGATCTGTGGGACATGGTGACAGATGGATACACGCACCCTGTGAATGCAAACGGTCAGAAGATTGATAGGAAAGTAATGTCTGACCAACAAAAGCGTGACTTTAAGAATCACCACAAGGCCAGAACCATCCTTCTCAGCGCCATCTCTTACGCTGAATATGAAAAGATCTCTAACAGAGACACAGCAAAGAACATGTTTGACTCACTCAGAATGACGCATGAAGGCAACGTTCAGGTCAAAGAAACTAAAGCTATTGTGCTCATTCAGAAGTATGAGGCATTCAAAATGGAAGAAATTGAATCCATTGAAACAAAGTTCTCAAGATTCCAAATTCTGGTGGCTGGTCTCAAGGTTCTGGACAAAGGATACTCTACTGTTGATCACGTCAAGAAGATCATCAGAAGCTTACCAAAGCAGTGGAGACCAATGGTTACAGCTCTGAAGCTAGCAAAATATCTCAACAAAATTTCTATGGAGGAACTTATCAGCTCCCTCAGAAGTCATGAGATAGAGCTAGAAGCTGATGAACCTCAGAAGCAAGGTAAGCCTTTAGCTTTAAAATCTAACAAAAAATCTGAGTCTAAAGTTTTGCAGGCAGTTGAAGAAACATCTGATGGATCCTCATCAGAAGAAGACGAACTTTCTCTCCTCTCCAGAAGAGTGAACCAACTGTGGAAGCAAAGGCAAAGGAAGTTCAGGAATCCCAGAAGATCTGATCAGAACGAGTCTTCTTCCAGATACAGAAGGACAGATTCTTCCTCTGGATACAGAAGATCTGAAGGCTCCTCGGGAAGCAGAAAGCCAAACACCAAGGACATCATCTGATATGAGTGCAATGAGCAAGGACACTACAAGAGTGACTGCCCAAAGCTTCAGAGGGAAAAGCCCAAAAAGAAGTTTGGAAGAGAAAAGAAGAAAAGTCTGGCTACATGGGATGACTCTGACTCGTCTGAAGCTGACTCAGAATCAGATGATGAGAGAGCAAACATAGCTCTCATGGCCAACATTTCAGAAGATAGTGAAGCTTCTGAATCAGACTCAGAATCAGATACTGAAGAGGTATTTCCTGACTTTGCAATTAATTTTACTAAGGCTGAACTTGCTGAAAGCCTTAATGAAAATCTGGAAAGGTACCAGCAGATTAGAGTTAAATTCAGAAACCTGAAAAGGAATCTTGAATCTGACTCTGACAAGACTGAGAGTCTTAAATTGGAAAATTCTGAGCTGAGAAATGAAATTTCAAAATTAGAAAATACTTTACAAAACTCTCAGAAGGAACCAATTTCTGAAACTCCCAGCAGCGCTGATGAGATCATCAAGGAGTATGATCACAGTTTCAAGAAGTTCCTTGCTAAAAGCATAGATAGAAGCAAAATGGCTTCAATGATCTATGGAGTTAGCAGAAACGGCAGGAAGGGAATAGGATACCAAGGTAAGGTTCCTACACCAAAGAATGTCATGGATTTAACCATTAAACACACTCCTCTGAACTCAAATTTTGTGTATGGTCACACACATGATATTAAATACACTAGCAGTAAGTATTCTGTGAAACCAAAATTCAACCAGAGTTTTGGTAAATCTAACAAATCAGGACCCAAGAAAATCTGGGTACCTAAGGATAAAATAATACATGTTGCAGATATCTTTAGCAGCAAATCAGAAACACCGGTCATGGTACCTGGACTCTGGCTGCTCGCGACACATGACGGGAAGAAGGCATATGTTCCAAAGCCTAGAACTTAAGCTTGGAGGCCACGTTGGCTTTGGAGGCAATCAGAGGGGAAAGATAATTGGCTCTGGAACTATAGGTAATGGAAATCTTCCCTCTATAAATAATGTTCTGCTAGTAGATGGATTAATGCATAATATGTTATCCATAAGTCAATTAAGTGATAACGGTTATGATATAATCTTTAATCAAAAATCATGTAAAGCTGTTAGTCAGAAAGATGGGACTATCCTGTTTAATGGAAAGAGGAAAAACAACATCTATAAAATCAAAATTTCTGAACTGAAAAGTCAGAATGTAAAGTGTCTTCTGTCTGTTAACAACGAGCAGTGGATCTAGCACAGAAGATTGGGGCATGTTAGTATGAGAAGAATATCTCAGATTAACAAACTCAATCTGGTCAGAGGACTTCCAAATTTGAAGTTCAATTCAGATGCTCTGTGTGAAGCATGTCAGAAAGGTAAGTTTGCAAAACCTTCTTTCAAATCTAAAAATGTTGTTTCTACCTCTAAGCCATTAGAACTTCTGCACATTGACTTATTTGGACCAGTTAAAACTGCTTCAGTCAGTGGCAAGAAGTATGGGTTAGTAATCGTAGATGACTATAGCAGATGGACATGGGTAAAGTTCTTAAGACACAAGGATGAGTCACACTCTGTGTTTGTTACCTTTTGTAACCAAGTTCAGAATGAAAAGGATCTTAGAATCGTTAAAGTCAGAAGTGATCATGGTGGAGAGTTTGAAAACAAAGATTTTTGAGTCATTCTTTAATGATAGAGGCATTCTGCGTGATTTCTCTTGTCCTAGAACTCCCCAACAAAATAGAGTTGTAGAACGAAAGAACAGAACATTGCAAGAAATGGCCAGAACCATGATCAATGAGACAAATGTTGCTAAGATCTTCTGGGCAGAGGCAATAAACACAGCGTGCTACATTCAGAATAGAATCTCAATAAGACCTATTCTGGAAAAGACTCCATATGAATTGTGGAAGAACAGAAAGCCCAACATTTCATATTTTCATCCATTTGGATGTACTTGTTTTATGTTAAATACAAAGAATTATTTGAACAAGTTTGACTCTAAAGCACAGAAGTGTATTATGTTAGGATACTCTGAACGCTCAAGAGGGTACAGAGTATACAATACAGAAACACAGATTGATGAAGAATCAATCAGTGTTCGTTTTGATGATAAGCTTGACTCTGAAAAGTCAAAGCAGAATGAAGTTTTTGCAGGTATGGAAATTGAATTTACAGGTTCTGAAGACAAGTCATCAGAAGCTCTCAACACAGACACTCCTTCAACATCTGAAAGGAGCACTGCTAGCAATCCTACAACAGCTGCTGATCAACCTCAGAAGAGATTACCCAGAAGCAGCTTGGATCATCCAGAAGAAACTATCTTAGGAAGAAAGGAAGATTCAATCAGAACAAGAGCAAGCTTCAGAAACTCTGAAGAATCCCTCATGGGACTTGTGTCTCTGATTGAACCTTCTTCTATTGATGAAGCACTTCTGGACAACGACTGGATTCTAGCAATGCAAGAAGAGCTGAATCAATTCACCAGAAATGACGTATGGGATCTTGTTCCCAGACCAAAAGGATTCAACGTCATTGGAACAAGATGGATGTTCAGAAACAAGCTAAATGAACAAGGTGAAGTCATTAGAAACAAAGCACGACTGGTAGCACAAGGTTATAGTCAGCAAGAGGGGATAGACTATACAGAAACCTTTGCTCCAGTCGCCAGGTTAGAATCTATCAGACTCTTAATTTCATTTGCTGTTAATAGAGGCATCACTCTGTATCAGATGGATGTCAAGAGTGCATTCTTAAATGGTTATATAGAAGAAGAGGTTTATGTGCACCAACCCCCTGGTTTTGAAAATACAAAACATCCAGAACATGTTTTCAAACTAAAGAAGTCATTATATGGTCTGAAACAAGCTCCCAGAGCTTGGTATGAAAGACTAAGTAACTTTCTGTTAGAAAACGAATTCACCAGAGGGAAGGTGGACACTACCTTATTCTGTAAGTCAGTTAAGAATGACATCTTAGTCTATCAAATTTATGTTGATGATATTATTTTTAGATCTACTAATCCTTCTCTTGGAAGAAAATTTGCTAAGTGTATGCAGGCAAAATTTGAGATGAGCCTCATGGGGGAACTGAAATTCTTTCTAGGAATTCAGATCAATCAAACTCCAGAGGGAACTTACATTCATCAGAGCAAATATGTCAGAGATCTTCTGAAGAAATTTGACCTCTCAGAATGTAAGCCATCAAAGATTCCAATGCATCCCACGTGCATTCTGGAAAGAGAAGAGGTAAGCAAAAAGGTAGAACAGAAGGTCTACAGAGGTATGATTGGTTCTCTCCTTTATCTGACAGCTTCAAGGCCTGATATCTTATTCAGCGTATGTATTTGTGCTATATTCCAATCAGATCCTAGAGAATCTCACTTAACAGCTGTTAAGCGAATTTTCAAGTATCTGAAAGGTACTACTAATCTGGGTTTATTTTATAGAAAATCTAGTAATTACAGCTTAGTAGGCTACTGCGATGCTGACTTTGCTGGAGACAGAGTAGAGCGTAAAAGTACTTCTGGAAGCTACCAGTTTCTGGGAGAAAATCTGATCTCTTGGTCCAGCAAAAGGCAATCCACAATTGCGCTATCAACAGCAGAAGCTGAGTACATAGCAGCAGCAGGTTGTAGCACACAAATGCTCTGGATGAAAAGTCATCTTGAAGACTTTCAGATTTTTGAGAGTAACATCCCTATACTCTGTGACAATACTTCTGCTATTTGCTTAAGTAAGAATCCTATTTTGCATTCTAGGGCTAAGCATATAGAAATAAAACATCATTTCATTAGGGACTATATTCAGAAAGGAATTTTGAATTTAAAATTTATTGATACAGACCATCAATGGGTTGATATCTTCACTAAACCTCTTTCTGAAGATAGGTTCAATTTCATTCTGAAACATCTCAGCATGAAACTCTGCCCAGAATGAAAGTGTTTTAAGTTTATATATTATCCTTCAGAATGTATTTGTTTTACTGTGAACTTCTGATCAATCTCTTTTCAGAAAGATAGAACATGCAGATTGTATCAGATGCTAGTCTTAAAGATCTGAGCGTTTCAGCTCAAGGATAGACGTGTTGCTCACTAAATCAAACAAGTGTCATCCAATCATCAGCAAATCTCTGAAGCAGAACACGCGTGCACGCTTCTGAGAAGGCAAAACGCTGATTGGGTGCATTGAGACACATGTCTGGTAACCGTTTCAAGTATCTTTCTCAAATCCCCTAAAATCAGCAAGCATTAAATGAAAGTAATCATGTTTTAAAACGTAATCATGATTTTATTTCTCTTTCTTGAAACCGTTTACACTTTCAAAAATTTTCTTAAATCTATTTAAACTCATTAACATCTCACATTAATCTTTTACCGTTTCCTTCAATTTCCTTGTGTGTTCATCTCTCTCAAAAGAAACCCATTTCTCAATTTTCTCAAAAAAAAACCCTAAGTGTGAACATGGAAACCTCCAGCAATGTTTCTGCAGGTTCTCAGAAGAATCCTTCATCTGAACAGTACCAAGTTCCCTTCAGAACACTCCTTACACCAGTGAAGAATTTGGAAGTGCTGTCTGAACTAATTGTTGAGTTCTCCAGTCTGAAAGAAAATGGTTTTGACTTGACAGAAGAAGTTAGGGCACAGAAATGGGAGAGATATTTTGATAGGTTGGTTGGACCAACGTTCCCAGTCTTGGTCAAGGAGTTCTGGATTCATGCGTCCTCATCAACGCATCAAGTCACCTCCTACATAATGGGAAAGAAGATTGTGATCACTGAGGATCACATAGCAAAATTGATTGGTTACAGTGGCGGTGGCGTCTGCTGTATTGATATGGCTGAAAGATGCTCTGACGTTGGTGTCATAGCAGAACAGATTTTCACCCTTGGGGTGCCCAGCAGCAAAATCAGAGACTTAAAGGATCACCACGGAGTATGGGCGAAGATCATTCTGGGGTGCTTTAATCACAGGAAGCCAACAAGCTCCCCTGATTATATAAATATAGATCAGCAGTTTATGATCTATTTTATCAATCAGAAGGTAAAAACCAACTTGGCTCATCTTCTATTTAATCACCTCAGGACCAGCGTCAAGGAGACCAGGGAAGAAGAAAGGACAAAGAGGGATTGGATACCCTTTGGCAGGTTAATATCAGATATTCTGACTGAGAATAGGCTGATAGAGCACCTCACAGAAGCTCAAGAGTTGAGCACTATTGAACCAACTGTTGGGACAAGACGCCCCTGGGTCATAGGACCTGAGATGTAACTTGGGACAAGACGCCCCGTCATACTTGGTAAAGGATGGTGCTTTGAACTTCCGAGGAATAATCACACCAGTTGACAAACCCAGATCTCCAAAATCCAGCCCAGGTACCTGTTGGATCTCCATAGCATTCAGCCTATCCTCCAACTGTTTGTACTTGTCTTCGGCAGGAGGGTATTGTTCGTCATTGAAATCTGTCTCATTGTCAGAGACCACTGGGCTGGGAATCCTTTCCTCTTGATGACTGCTTTTCCCCACAGATGGAGTTGTCCTCTTAGTTTGATCCTGCAGGGTATTCCTAGATCTGCGTCTAGGGCTGAACAAAACAGTCCTCCTCTTCTTCTTTTCCTTCTTCAAAAGCAAAGCCTTCAGATCTTGCTGCCCCTGGGTCAAATTCATGATCAGCCCTTGGAACTGGGCGTTCTGAGCCTGGAGGGCCTTGATGGACTGCTCAGCTAATGATTCAGGATTCATGACGATCGGCTGAAATAAACAGCGAAGAAGGGTAAGCAACCTGTCAAAGGGACACCTGCAATGCAATGAGATGTATAACATGCATGCAATGATTTCAAGGACCTCGCAGGGTAAACAGAGAAACTTGTTAGAGTTGGAAACTGGCAACTTGATTGAAGGAACTTCCTGTTGTAGAGAGCCCTTCTTCAAGGGTCAAAGGCTCACCATATCCAGTGGGTCATAGCCCCTGACAACCTTGGCTAGAGGAAAATAAATCCTCTTTGCCCCCTGGCTAGATGTTTGATTTATCATGACCTGCATCACAAGCCCTTGAGATCCTTGAAATGGGTTAGGATGTATGCAATGGTATGCAATGGTATGATGTCATGCTATGCATGGGATAACGTAAGTGACCCTGTTATGAGCCCAAATTAAGGACTATAAACAAACCCTGCAAGAAACTCAGTATACTTTGTTATGAGTCCCAATTAAGGACTATAAACACCCTGCAAGAAACTTAGTAAACCCTGTTATGAGTCCCCATTAAGGACTATAAGCAAACCCTGCAAGACTTAGTAACCCTGTTATGAGTCCCAATTAAGGACTATAAACAAAACCTGCAAGACTTAGTAACTCTGTTATGAGTCCCAATTAAGGACTATAAACGAAACCTGCAAGACTTAGTAACTCTGTTATGAGTCCCAATTAAGGACTATAAACAAAACCTGCAAGTAGTTCATGTGTCAGATAACAAGCATGCAAGTAGTCAAGTACGAAGGCACACAAGTCACACAAGAGAGCCCTTAGAGTTTAGGCCAGCATGGGGTCTGGGTATTACCCTCTTGAAGTTGGTGGGTTCAACCTGTCCTATCAGAAGTAACCGGGTTCTAAGGGTCCCAATATCACTGGATTGCTTTCATTGTTCATCGTTTCGATTTAGCCACTGAACTGGCGACCGAAATATTCCAGGAAAGCAACCCTCAATTGAGCGTAGTATCGAGTATCAACCAACCTCGGACTGCACCAAAGTCAGTTATCTCACTACCCTAAAGAGGCCAAGATAGTTCAATTAAGGTTCCTAAGGTCTGTTGATGCTTCACGACACCACGCGGAGGCCCCGTACTCTCCTTGACTGAACTCAAGGGTTACCGGTACACACCAAAGTGCCACATCAACGTAGCAGACTGTTTCAACCATGTCGGTATACCCCGCACAGTTCCCTCACAACCTTGTTGCTACTTTCTAAGAAGGTATCCCCCAGATCCAGGTTTAGGATCTATAGAACTCCCAAGCAACCCACAATAATAAAGCAAGCAAAGCAGACAATTGAAAACACAGTGATCTTAATCCTAAGGTACACCTCACTTTAAAAGTTTGTCCCCAGCAGAGTCGCCAGTTCTGTGATCGGTGGATCTGGAACTGACTGTTTAACGCTGGTTCGCGAAATGTCGCGGAAGCAAGAGTCGCCACCGTCTTTTATTTTCTCCAAATGGAAAGGACAAAAGCACAGAAAAATTCCTTAAAGAGATTGCTCTCGGTTCGGGAGGTAGGTTATAGAAAGGGAAGGTGTTAGCACCCTTTCTATCCATGGTTATCCATGGGCTCTTAAATACTTGCTCATTGTGTTTTCAAAAATGTTTGTTTGCTTTTCAACTGTGGGTTTTTAAAAAGTTTCTTTGAAAATTCCAGTTCGACTCTTGTATCGGTCCTCAAGAGTGTTTGAAAAATTGCTTTCGAAAGCTTTTTGAAAAAGGTGTTGGTGTGAAAAGTATTTTTGAATTTGTTTTGAAATTAGAGCAAGTATCTACGAGAACCTACCTACCCTAAGGAATTCGTCTATGTAAATGTCCTTTAAAGTAGTGCCATCCCACCATTGAGAGGTAGGTAGCACCACCGTTGGAGGTGTTCGGGTCAATTCGAGTTTGTAGGGACATGGTGATCACCAGAGCAATGGGAAGACACCTTAGAAGCTACCCTCATGCCAGGTTCCCGGATCATGAGGACTTACTAAGACATCCTCTACTCGACGATCACCTTTCGAAGGCAAGGCAACAGTGAGGCGTACCCTAGGGGTGGTGTGTGCGATTCGTGTGTTGTTTTCATTTGTATTTGTCTTGTCGTGTTAAAGTGATCTACGCTTGATTTTATTATGGCCATTCATTCTTGCATGCTTTCTTGTTTAACAGTTAAAAGTTGCGAGGAAAAGATAAATCTAAAGCTATTACAAAGGCGCGGGTCCACATCGCCAAAATTAAACCGGACCCGATTTGACGGAAAATAAATAAAGCAATTAAAGAAAAGAAATTGAAAAGTGCGAGAAGTAAATGTTACAAAGCTTTGGGAGATGTACATAATTATTTAAGCGAAATAAAATAAATATGCGAAATTAAACAATTAAGAATATGGGCGTTGAACCCTTTTGCAAAATATTAAATTACGTGAATTAATTAATTAGAATTAATGAGGAATTAAAATTAAAAATAAAAAAATGCTTTTTTGGTATTTTTAGTGTTTTTAGGAATTTGATGAAAAAAGAGTTAATTAAAGTTAAACTAAAAGGCAAACCCTAATTCTAATAGCTTTTAAATTTATTGTGAAAATATTAAATTGAAACCTAAATTAAACCTAATTTTTATGTACAATCTTAGCTATGAAAACAAATAAAATAAATAATATTATTGTAAAGAAGGAAAAAAATTAAAAAGGAATAAAAATTAATTAAGCCTAATTCTATTTTTTCTTGTGTTTTTTTATTATTAAAAGAAATTAAAATCACAACCTAATTAAACTAAATAATTACATATTAATTTATTTACAAGAAAATATGAAAATAAAATATTTATTATGTTTTTTATCTTTTCTGATTTTTAGGCATTTTTTGTATATTGTAAAAATAATTAATTAATTAATTAAACCAAAACAATAAAATAAATAACACAATAATTGAAAAAAATAAAATATGAAGAAAATGACAAACCAGGGGGGGTGGAAGTCCCAATATGGAGGTATAGGCCTTAGCAATCTGGCCCAGTTAAGCATGGCTTTTGTTGACTTTGCATGACACGTATACGCACGCTGACTCATCCTCATGGTGTCCATCAATTCTCAGCCCTTGATCTGAATATGATGGACGCGTGTACGCTTGGATTAGGAGGTGTATCATGATCCCTCACCTCAGCACTGCACGTGAACGTTAATTGAAGAAAAATAAATGGGAATATTGAAGACCTGGGACTCGAACCCAGGTCACTAACATTACCAACCTTCATGCTTGCCAGTGGAGCCAACTTGCGCGTTTGTTAAATAAATAAACAATAAATATTATAAAAAGAAAACGGAGAGTTAATGGATCCAACGCGCGAAAATTTAAACCGGCTAATCGCATGTTGCCACGACTTTGTCTTCTCCACGTTCCCTGTAATACAAAACATATATGCAACGGTTTTAGACGCGTTTCATTAGGTGGTCTTTGGAAAAATAGCGAATAGGTCTCAGGGCTCTATAAATTGAGCGCGACTATGGATTACTCTTCGTCTGGACATGCTGAATCTAATGGCAATAGTCTTGAGTCTTAATTTTTCCTTGGGTGAAAAGCCCCAATCTGAAGCTTGCAAAACCCTAGAATCTCAAACATGGTATCATCGTGTATGGCAAATAAAAATGCAATTAAAGGTATTGGTTAGCTTCAAAACTTCGTTATGAACATGAATCAAGTAATATATTTCACAAATAATGCATAGAATGGAATGTACGATTATGAAATTTGTTTGATACAGTTGAGGTTCTCTTTACCAATTCCTTGCCTTTTGATGAATGTTCTGGATTGGAATATGATCAGTGAAGCTTCAGGAAGCTATTGAAATAGTTTTTGTGCCTTGAATCAATCTCTAACAATGATTTCAGTTTTGATTTTTTAGAGAATTTTTCCAAGTTTGTCTATGGCCTTTGAGCGCAGTTTTCTGTCTATGTGCATTAGGTTTCTCATCAAGCATATGTAGTGAACAAATTAGGTCAACAAAACTCAATAAAATCCAATGCAATAATGGTTTTTGGAAATTTGATTTTAAGGATCTTTTTCATATCTTTTTTCAAGTGTTCTTGGTCCAAAATCATGCCAATCAATCCAATTCTTTCCTAATTAGCCTATGCACGAAATCTTGATGGCAAAACATGCATGAAAAGATTTTTTAGGTCAAGTTATATATTTTCCACATATTTAAATGATTTAAATGAATTAATATAAATAATAATTCAAATAAATAAATAAAAAATGAGAAAATACTTCCCTTTGGGCCAAGTGGTCGTGCACATGCTTAGAATGATGAATCATGGAAGAAAAATGGGCCCATTAGCAATTTTAGACCATTTGAATCAATGTTGACTTTTCAAAATATCCAAAACTTTCCCAACTTCCACAAGGCATAACTTGCTCAATTTTTAAGCTTTTCTCATGTTCTTGGACATTTTGGAAAGGTCTTTGAGTCCTCTAACCAATGTCTTTGGTACCATGTCATTTTGATTTACCAATCTCAAGTTATGGCCTTTGACTTAAAGTCCCTTTTTGTTGACTTTTGAAAATGACCTATAATGTTGAAATTGATAACTTTTTGTGAGAGCATTTCTTGGACTTGAAGTATGAAGATGAGTTGTAGGAAATGTCTTTCTCTTCAAAATGAGCTTTGGATGGAATTTTTCTGATAATCCATGTGAAAGTTATGCCCTGGTCAATTTCAGTTGACTTTTTCAGCTGTCCAAATATAGTAACTTTTGCATCTTTGATGATTTCTGAGCCAAATTTTGAGAATCATGATCAAGCATTGATCAAATGATGTTTGTGGCTTCAAAATGATATGTTGACCAAAAATTTGAACTTTTGACTGTCAAATGACCATTTTGCCCCTACAGTTGACTGTAGTGCAATTAGGGTTTTTGACTGTGCAATTTTGTACTGAATGCCTTGAAACTTGATATGAAGATGCTTGACCACATTTGTAAGCATATGAGACTTGATTGGGCCTTTGAAAACTTCCTTTCCTTGATCAGAACACCAACCCTAGTTTTGACTGTATAGGAGGCCTTTGCACTGTGCAACCCTTGGGGAATTTTGTGACTTGGCTTGGCAATTTCTTGAAGAATATGGGAGGGCAAATTTTGGGGTGCAACAGTTGCCCCTGTTCAATCTTCTTAGACCTGAGGATGCAGATTGGCTGATGTGCCTTTCGTAATCCGAGGGTAGAAGATGATTGGACACTAGAGTGCCCAGAAATTTGCGCTCACATAGTAGCAGTGATGGGGGAATGGGCTTATAGATGCCATTTAGAGGTTGATGGATAGGATGATGGGCTTATAGATGCCATCTGGATGTTGATTGCGTAGGAGATTCCTTAGCGAGAACCTGCACACCTGCAAAAGAACATGAGTACCTGACACGTCGCAGGAGTTGGTTTTCAGATGCTTGGTATAGATGTGTCCTGACTGGTTACAGGAGCTGAGTCTGGAGTCTTCACATGATGATGAATGAACCAGGGATGGTTACTGTCTTAGCATGAATGGTAAGAGAACCTTGGGCGACTTTAACTTCAACAACGCTCGTTGAGAAAAATCTTGGGTGTCTTCTACGGGGATAAGCATCAGGGAGATCTTAGGGTCGATCTGACTGAACCAGAGAAAACCTTTGACTGGATAAGCATCAGGAAAATCTTAGGGTCGATTTAACTGAACCGGACAACGTCTTGAAACATCTTCAACTAGATAAGCATCAGGGAGATCTTAGGGTCGATCTGACTGAACAAGAGAAGGTCTTTGACTGGATAAGCATCAGGAAAATCTTAGGGTTGATTTAACTGAACCGGTCTAAGTCTTGAAATATCTTCAACTGGAATAAGTGTCAGAACGTCGCCATATCTGGTTTATATCTGGACTATATCTGGAAGGAAATTTGGAAGCAGCATCAGAACGTCACCATATCTGGTTTACATCTGAAACTATATCTGGAAGGAAATCTGGAAGCAGCATCAGAACGTCACCATATCTGGTTTACATCTGAAACTATATCTGGAAAGAAATCTGGAAGCAGCATCAGAACGTCACCATATCTGGTTTACATCTGAAACTATATCTAGAAGGATATCTGGAAGCAGTATCAGAACGTCGCCATATCTGGTCATATCTGAAACTATATCTAGAAGGACATCTGGAAGCAGTATCAGAACGTCGCCATCTCTGGGTCATATCTGAAACTATATCTAGAAGGACATCTGGAAGCAGTATCAGAACGTCGCCATCTCTGGGTCATATCTGAAACTATATCTAGAAGGAAATCTGGAAGCAGTATCAGAACGTCACCATCTCTGGTTTACATCTGAAACTATATCTAGAAGGAAATCTGGAAGCAGCATCAGAACGTCACCATCTCTGGATCATATCTGAAACTATATCTAGAAGGAAATCTGGAAGCAGCATCAGAACGTCACCATATCTGGGTCATATCTGAAACTATATCTGGAAGGAAATCTGGAAGGAGTATCAGAACGTCACCATATCTGGTTTACATCTGAAACTATATCTAGAAGGAATTCTGGAAGCAGTATCAGAACGTCGCCATATCTGGGTCATATCTGAAACTATATCTAGAAGGACATCTGGAAGCAGTATCAGAACGTCGCCATCTCTGGGTCATATCTGAAACTATATCTAGAAGGACATCTGGAAGCAGTATCAGAACGTCGCCATCTCTGGGTCATATCTGAAACTATATCTAGAAGGAAATCTGGAAGCAGTATCAGAACGTCACCATCTCTGGTTTACATCTGAAACTATATCTAGAAAGAATTGCAATAGTTGATAGTAATCATTTTTGTATTGATCTTTTTCCTGAAAAGGCAAAACATAATTGTATGCAAAATCATGATGCATGAACTGTATGTCTTCAAAATCAATGAGATTCGTGTAGTATGATGCATATGCATGTTATAATGTATGAAGATGTATTTTTTGTCTAAGAAAATAAATCCTTGACGGGTGCCGGGAAGTCGTATCCTGGGCTGATGTTGAAGAGTGAGATTCTTCGTTTCCGTTGGGGATGATGATTGCAAGAATACCGGTAGGAGAAGATGACTCCGTTGGGGAATAAACTTGGCGAATAGATTACTCTGCGGGGAGAAAAGATACTCTAGTGACCATGCTGAGAAGTAATACTCTGTGGGAAGAGAGAGATGCTTTGCAGAGTGTTGATAGTAGCTTGCTGAGGATACCCTTGTTGTTGGAAGTGTTGATGGACTTCGCTGGGGATCGGAAGACTTTGCCGAGGACGCTCTTTCCGTGGCTTTTGGCTGAGGATAACCCAGTTATATCCTGTTAAGGAAATAACTCTTTAAATCAAGCCGGACGACGCATTCGTGTTCTGCGAGGGGACGCGCTTCCAGAATCTACTGGGGATATGCTTACTGCTTGGGGAGATGGATTCCAACTTTCCTAGGGAATCAGATTGGACTCTCCTGGGGAAGTATTGAACTGTATTGGTTATGTTCTTCAACGGAACCTACCTTGATACCCTGGAGGACAGAACAATCGGATTGCTTAGACCACCCATTATTGCCCCTGTTTCTATGGAGGGAGGCACCTGTGGGATGCTGATAGTTGTTGATGGACAAACCTTCTTCTGGTAGACAGATGGCAGGACATAGTCGTACGCTTTAATCCCTAACTTTTGCCTGGACCGCCCTTTCGGGTTTTCAGTCCACCGGGATACCCATTTTTGCCCGAGCCGCCTTTTCAGGTTTTCGACTTGCCGGGTGTACAGATTTTTTCATTTCATCCCTTCATTTTGCCCGAACCCTTTTGGTTCGCCGGGAAGCCCTTATTTTTGCCTAGGTGTGTCAACCTAGCGGGTCTTTGATTTTGCGTAGTATTTTTTCGACTATGTCCACGCTCTTAGAATGCAGGTAGGTGCCCCTGGCTGCTGGTGTTACCATATTACCAGAAGGTGTCTGATCGTGCAAGATTCGTTACTGGGGTGCCCCAAGTGACTCAGGCAGAGATTTGCCCCAGGCTATTTGGCCTTTTGAGAGATTCTTCGAATCTTGATTGGACTGCCCAAGATCAGGTCTGCCCCTTGATCGGAGATACTCTTGTTCATTAGACTTTCATCGTGCGAATTTCCCTGCTGTTCAAACAAAAAGTCATATGCAAACAAAGTTATATCAAAATGCAAAGCTTATGTCTGTCTTGGAGATTTTGAAAATGCATTCTTTTTTCATAAAACAAATGAATGTTTGTAAAACGTGATGTCAACTCCGTATTTACCGTAGGCCTTCAGGAGTCAGGATACCTTTCGTAACAGTATGCTTTCGAACTAACCCATGCTTCAGCTAGGACTTTTAAGGGTTATAACGTGGCCTGGTTCACGGTTTAAGAAACAAAGGATAAAGGCTCAAATTATATTTGTACCCACTCGCTCTTCGTGATGTTCTCCAAACCTAAACTCAGTTGATCATACGTTAGACCTTGTTTGAGTCTTTGCTTTGATTTTCCGGTGATGGTTCGGATATTGATGATTTATTCTGGATAGGCAGTCATTTTTGTTATTGTTGAGGGTTTGTAGGACCTCTTTCTTTTTTGATTTTGTTATCCCTATTTTTTGCCTGAACTGTTTCCTTTTTGGAACTACAGTCAGCGGGATGCCCCAGTTTGGTAAGTCTCCTTTATTGGTTTTGACTTTTTGGGCTTTTCATTTATGATTTTCTTTGATAATGACTGCCTGTCCTTATGATTGTTCGGAACCATCACTGTCTTTTGTTTTGTAAGGATCTCTTTGGTGCCATTCGTCATGCACTTGGATCAACTGAGAGAACTACCCTGCCCCAGGTTATGATTAAGGGTTTTGATTTTCGAAAATAAAAACTCCTACTTCTTTGGCTCTGATGGGTTGACGAGGGATTATCATCCTTATAACTCCAGTGTTTAGGGATTGAAACAATGCCTGTACCTCATCAGCGGGGTTTGTTCAATAGCAGTCTGTAGATTATGGTATCGTTTTCGTCATCCTCCCTCAAGAGGCTTAGAATTTTAGATCCAGAGTTGACATCAGAAAAAATATGAAAATAAATTTGAATATAATGAAAACAATTGTATTAATTCCCAAAACAGACGTATGCGATGCATTGATAGAATAAAAGAGTTTGCTATGACATTAATTGTTTGTATAAGCAAAGAAAAAATACAACTAGGAAATTCAAATAAACAAAAGGCTTCAATGATTGGGCAACGGAGCAGTGATTATGTTCGGAGTCTCAGGCACTTCAAACTGAATCTCCCCGGCGTCGATCATGTCTTGAATCTTGTTCTTGAGAGGCCAGCAGTTGTCCGTAGTATGCCCCGGGCTATCAGAATGATATGCGCACCTATCATTGGGGTAGTAGTTGGGAGCAGAAGTGTTCGGATTCCGGAGAGGAGCCCTTAAGGTGATCAGCCCTGCCTTCAACATTTGTTGCAGTGCTTGATCCAGCGACATGTTGATTTTGGTGTACTGTCGTTTCTCCTTTCGCTGCTGCCCCTGTCCTTGCTGAGCAGGTCCAGGATTGGAGATCTGGATTGCCCCTACCTCATGACGGCTCTTTTTACCGTGCACAGCATTGGATTCTTTCTTTCCATGATGAGGCTTTTTATCAGAAGGTGCAGCCTCTTGAATTTTCCCAGACCGGATGCCAGCTTCTATTCGCTCTCCAGTCAAGATAAGATCTGTGAATCCAGCAGACGAATTCCCAATTAGGTGGTTGTAGAACGGACCAGACAGGGTCCCCAAGAACATATCGACAAGTTCCCGATCAGTCAGAGGTGGTTGTACCCTTCCAGCAAGATCCCTCCATTTCTGCGCGTATTCTTTAAAACCTTCACTTGATCCTAACGACATACCCTGGAGTTGGGTACGCGTAGGAGCAAGGTCGGCATTATATTGATACTGCTTGTAGAAAGCAGTAGCCAACTCCTCCCAGTTACGAACCTTGGTCCCGTCTAGCTGATAGAACCATTCGAGATGAGTCCCTGAAAGACTCTCCTGGAAGAAGTGGATCCACAAGTTCTTGTCCACCGTATATGGTTGAATCTTGCGAACATAGGACCTGAGATGTAACTTGGGACAAGACGCCCCGTCATACTTGGTAAAGGATGGTGCTTTGAACTTCCGAGGAATAATCACACCAGTTGACAAACCCAGATCTCCAAAATCCAGCCCAGGTACCTGTTGGATCTCCATAGCATTCAGCCTATCCTCCAACTGTTTGTACTTGTCTTCGGCAGGAGGGTATTGTTCGTCATTGAAATCTGTCTCATTGTCAGAGACCACTGGGCTGGGAATCCTTTCCTCTTGATGACTGCTTTTCCCCACAGATGGAGTTGTCCTCTCAGTTTGATCCTGCAGGGTATTCCTAGATCTGCATCTAGGGCTGAACAAAACAGTCCTCCTCTTCTTCTTTTCCTTCTTCAAAAGCAAAGCCTTCAGATCTTGCTGCCCCTGGGTCAAATTCATGATCAGCCCTTGGAACTGGGCGTTCTGAGCCTGGAGGGCCTTGATGGACTGCTCAGCTAATGATTCAGGATTCATGACGATTGGCTGAAATAAACAGCGAAGAAGGGTAAGCAACCTGTCAAAGGGACACCTGCAATGCAATGAGATGTATAACATGCATGCAATGATTTCAAGGACCTCGCAGGGTAAACAGAGAAACTTGTTAGAGTTGGAAACTGGCAACTTGATTGAAGGAACTTCCTGTTGTAGAGAGCCCTTCTTCAAGGGTCAAAGGCTCACCATATCCAGTGGGTCATAGCCCCTGACAACCTTGGCTAGAGGAAAATAAATCCTCTTTGCCCCCTAGCTAGATGTTTGATTTATCATGACCTGCATCACAAGCCCTTGAGATCCTTGAAATGGGTTAGGATGTATGCAATGGTATGCAATGGTATGATGTCATGCTATGCATGGGATAACGTAAGTGACCCTGTTATGAGCCCAAATTAAGGACTATAAACAAACCCTGCAAGAAACTCAGTATACTTTGTTATGAGTCCCAATTAAGGACTATAAACACCCTGCAAGAAACTTAGTAAACCCTGTTATGAGTCCCCATTAAGGACTATAAGCAAACCCTGCAAGACTTAGTAACCCTGTTATGAGTCCCAATTAAGGACTATAAACAAAACCTGCAAGACTTAGTAACTCTGTTATGAGTCCCAATTAAGGACTATAAACGAAACCTGCAAGACTTCGTAACTCTGTTATGAGTCCCAATTAAGGACTATAAACAAAACCTGCAAGTAGTTCATGTGTCAGATAACAAGCATGCAAGTAGTCAAGTACGAAGGCACACAAGTCACACAAGAGAGCCCTTAGAGTTTAGGCCAGCATGGGGTCTGGGTATTACCCTCTTGAAGTTGGTGGGTTCAACCTGTCCTATCAGAAGTAACCGGGTTCTAAGGGTCCCAATATCACTGGATTGCTTTCATTGTTCATCGTTTCGATTTAGCCACTGAACTGGCGACCGAAATATTCCAGGAAAGCAACCCTCAATTGAGCGTAGTATCGAGTATCAACCAACCTCGGACTGCACCAAAGTCAGTTATCTCACTACCCTAAAGAGGCCAAGATAGTTCAATTAAGGTTCCTAAGGTCTGTTGATGCTTCACGACACCACGCGGAGGCCCCGTACTCTCCTTGACTGAACTCAAGGGTTACCGGTACACACTAAAGTGCCACATCAACGTAGCAGACTATTTCAACCATGTCGGTATACCCCGCACAGTTCCCTCACAGCCTTGTTGCTACTTTCTAAGAAGGTATCCCCCAGATCCAGGTTTAGGATCTATAGAACTCCCAAGCAACCCACAATAATAAAGCAAGCAAAGCAGACAATTGAAAACACAGTGATCTTAATCCTAAGGTACACCTCACTTTAAAAGTTTGTCCCCAGCAGAGTCGCCAGTTCTGTGATCGGTGGATCTGGAACTGACTGTTTAACGCTGGTTCGCGAAATTTCGCGGAAGCAAGAGTCGCCACCGTCTTTTATTTTCTCCAAATGGAAAGGACAAAAGCACAGAAAAATTCCTTAAAGAGATTGCTCTCGGTTCGGGAGGTAGGTTATAGAAAGGGAAGGTGTTAGCACCCTTTCTATCCATGGTTATCCATGGGCTCTTAGATACTTGCTCATTGTGTTTTCAAAAATGTTTGTTTGCTTTTCAACTGTGGGTTTTTAAAAAGTTTCTTTGAAAATTCCAGTTCGACTCTTGTATCGGTCCTCAAGAGTGTTTGAAAAATTGCTTTCGAAAGCTTTTTGAAAAAGGTGTTGGTGTGAAAAGTATTTTTGAATTTGTTTTGAAATTAGAGCAAGTATCTACGAGAACCTACCTACCCTAAGGAATTCGTCTATGTAAATGTCCTTTAAAGTAGTGCCATCCCACCATTGAGAGGTAGGTAGCACCACCGTTGGAGGTGTTCGGGTCAATTCGAGTTTGTAGGGACATGGTGATCACCAGAGCAATGGGAAGACACCTTAGAAGCTACCCTCATGTCAGGTTCCCGGATCATGAGGACTTACTAAGACATCCTCTACTCGACGATCACCTTTCGAAGGCAAGGCAACAGTGAGGCGTACCCTAGGGGTGGTGTGTGCGATTCGTGTGTTGTTTTCATTTGTATTTGTCTTGTCGTGTTAAAGTGATCTACGCTTGATTTTATTATGGCCATTCATTCTTGCATGCTTTCTTGTTTAACAGTTAAAAGTTGCGAGGAAAAGATAAATCTAAAGCTATTACAAAGGCGCGGGTCCACATCGCCAAAATTAAACCGGACCCGATTTGACGGAAAATAAATAAAGCAATTAAAGAAAAGAAATTGAAAAGTGCGAGAAGTAAATGTTACAAAGCTTTTGGAGATGTACATAATTATTTAAGCGAAATAAAATAAATATGTGAAATTAAACAATTAAGAATATGGGCGTTGAACCCTTTTGCAAAATATTAAATTACGTGAATTAATTAATTAGAATTAATGAGGAATTAAAATTAAAAATAAAAAAATGCTTTTTTGGTATTTTTAGTGTTTTTAGGAATTTGATGAAAAAAGAGTTAATTAAAGTTAAACTAAAAGGCAAACCCTAATTCTAATAGCTTTTAAATTTATTGTGAAAATATTAAATTGAAACCTAAATTAAACCTAATTTTTATGTACAATCGTAGCTATGAAAACAAATAAAATAAATAATATTATTGTAAAGAAGGAAAAAAAATTAAAAAGGAATAAAAATTAATTAAGCCTAATTCTATTTTTTCTTGTGTTTTTTTATTATTAAAAGAAATTAAAATCACAACCTAATTAAACTAAATAATTACATATTAATTTATTTACAAGAAAATATGAAAATAAAATATTTATTATGTTTTTTATCTTTTCTGATTTTTAGGCATTTTTTGTATATTGTAAAAATAATTAATTAATTAATTAAACCAAAACAATAAAATAAATAACATAATAATTGAAAAAAATAAAATATGAAGAAAATGACAAACCAGGGGGGGTGGAAGTCCCAATATGGAGGTATAGGCCTTAGCAATCTGGCCCAGTTAAGCATGGCTTTTGTTGACTTTGCATGACACGTATACGCACGCTGACTCATCCTCATGGTGTCCATCAATTCTCAGCCCTTGATCTGAATATGCTGGACGCGTGTACGCTTGGATTAGGAGGTGTATCATGATCCCTCACCTCAGCACTGCACGTGAATGTTAATTGAAGAAAAATAAATGGGAATATTGAAGACCTGGGACTCGAACCCAGGTCACTAACATTACCAACCTTCATGCTTGCCAGTGGAGCCAACTTGCGCGTTTGTTAAATAAATAAACAATAAATATTATAAAAAGAAAACGGAGAGTTAATGGATCCAACGCGCGAAAATTTAAACCGGCTAATCGCATGTTGCCACGACTTTGTCTTCTCCACGTTCCCTGTAATACAAAACATATATGCAACGGTTTTAGACGCGTTTCATTAGGTGGTCTTTGGAAAAATAGCGAATAGGTCTCAGGGCTCTATAAATTGAGCGCGACTATGGATTACTCTTCGTCTGGACATGCTGAATCTAATGGCAATAGTCTTGAGTCTTAATTTTTCCTTGGGTGAAAAGCCCCAATCTGAAGCTTGCAAAACCCTAGAATCTCAAACATGGTATCATCGTGTATGGCAAATAAAAATGCAATTAAAGGTATTGGTTAGCTTCAAAACTTCGTTATGAACATGAATCAAGTAATATATTTCACAAATAATGCATAGAATGGAATGTACGATTATGAAATTTGTTTGATACAGTTGAGGTTCTCGTTACCAATTCCTTGCCTTTTGATGAATGTTCTGGATTGGAATATGATCAGTGAAGCTTCGGGAAGCTATTGAAATAGTTTTTGTGCCTTGAATCAATCTCTAACAATGATTTCAGTTTTGATTTTTTAGAGAATTTTTCCAAGTTTGTCTATGGCCTTTGAGCGCAGTTTTCTGTCTATGTGCATTAGGTTTCTCATCAAGCATATGTAGTGAACAAATTAGGTCAACAAAACTCAATAAAATCCAATGCAATAATGGTTTTTGGAAATTTGATTTTAAGGATCTTTTTCATATCTTTTTTCAAGTGTTCTTGGTCCAAAATCATGCCAATCAATCCAATTCTTTCCTAATTAGCCTATGCACGAAATCTTGATGGCAAAACATGCATGAAAAGATTTTTTAGGTCAAGTTATATATTTCCCACATATTTAAATGATTTAAATGAATTAATATAAATAATAATTCAAATAAATAAATAAAAAATGAGAAAATACTTCCCTTTGGGCCAAGTGGTCGTGCACATGCTTAGAATGATGAATCATGGAAGAAAAATGGGCCCATTAGCAATTTTAGACCATTTGAATCAATGTTGACTTTTCAAAATATCCAAAAATTTCCCAACTTCCACAAGGCATAACTTGCTCAATTTTTAAGATTTTCTCATGTTCTTGGACATTTTGGAAAGGTATTTGAGTCCTCTAACCAATGTCTTTGGTCCCATGTCATTTTGATTTACCAATCTCAAGTTATGGCCTTTGACTTAAAGTCCCTTTTTGTTGACTTTTGAAAATGACCTATAATGTTGAAATTGATAACTTTTTGTGAGAGCATTTCTTGGACTTGAAGTATGAAGATGAGTTGTAGGAAATGTCTTTCTCTTCAAAATGAGCTTTGGATGGAATTTTTCTGATAATCCATGTGAAAGTTATGCCCTGGTCAATTTCAGTTGACTTTTTCAACTGTCCAAATATAGTAACTTTTGCATCTTTGATGATTTCTGAGCCAAATTTTGAGAATCATGATCAAGAATTGATCAAATGATGTTTGTGGCTTCAAAATGATATGTTGACCAAAAATTTGAACTTTTGACTGTCAAATGACCATTTTGCCCCTACAGTTGACTGTAGTGCAATTAGGGTTTTTGACTGTGCAATTTTGTACTGAATGCCTTGAAACTTGATATGAAGATGCTTGACCACATTTGTAAGCATATGAGACTTGATTGGGCCTTTGAAAACTTCCTTTCCTTGATCAGAACACCAACCCTAGTTTTGACTGTATAGGAGGCCTTTGCACTATGCAACCCTTGGGGAATTTTGTGACTTGGCTTGGCAATTTCTTGAAGAATATGGGAGGGCAAATTTTGGGGTGAAACAATATCTTTTGTACTATTTTGTCTGGCTCTGAATATTTTAATATAACAAGTTTTTCTGCTCTGATCATTTTAGCACATCACTTACACTTTTTGATTGCTGACAAAAAGGGGGAGAACAAGAATGATATTTTTCATAACGGATTACTGAGACAAAAAGTCTCAAACATTCTAACACTCTGACATACTTGAATGTTTTCTGTTTTTGCATAAGTCTACAGGTACAAGAATGCTCTCTGATACACTAAAGCTCTGACATTCTGATCTGAAGTTCTGATAGTCAAAGCTCTGATATTCTGATCTGGAGCTCTAACATTCTGATGTTCAAAAATTCAATAAAGATCTGATCCTGAAGAACTCTTGGAATTAAAAAGGGAAGTAATAAATTCAGGGGGGGTATCTCCGATCCCAACTCTGATATCTCTTTATCCCTTATCTTTGATAACTTCCCATTTAATTCTTATGCAACTTATCATTTAGTTATCTCTGATACTTTTCACGCTATTGTCAATTAAAAAATATCTAGTTTTTGTCATCATCAAAAAGGGGGAGATTGTTAGAACAAAGTTTGAATCTACTACCCTAAGTTTAAGTTTTGATGATAACAAAGTGAAAAGATATATTAATTATGTGATTCATGTAATAACTATTTGCTACCTAAAAATTACTTTCTGTTTTACAGAAACTCTGATGGGTATCAGCATGAGAACATCCTCATCAGCATCAGAAAATTGGATATCAACATCAGCATCAGAAGATGCTATATTAGATACCAGAATCAGAAGAACAACTCACGCTTATGCTGAAGCTTGATGAACAGATCTGCGCTCAACACTCTGAACTCTGATAAAAGACAACAACAGTTCATCAGCACTTAAGCAGCGTCAGAATGAGCCAAAGCCAGAACACGCTTAAGTAGCAACGGTACTGAGCATTCAAGATGAGTTATTACCAACAGCATCATTCCAGACAAGATCTGCTTAATAAGGAAAGATTGTTATTGGCATTGAATCAGAATTATTGCTCCAACGTTCACTAATTCCAATGCTATATAAACAAGTCAATGAAGATTGAATTGGCTAATGCTCTACATCAACTTACACGCCTAAAAGCTAATCATCATCTTCCTTACTCTCAGTTTGCTAAAAGCTCCAAAATCCCTTACTCAATTATTTTAGCAATCTAGTTTCCATAAGCTTAAGTTGTGTAGTATCACAATTGTGATAAACAGTTTTGTAGAAAACATTCACACACCTAGATTTCAATTCTTTGTAAGAAAGTGATTCCTTGAGAAACCGGTTTGTGGTTTGACTCAAGAAGGCTCTAGCAGTTGCTAAAGCAGATTGTAATATTCAGTTGAATATAGTGGATTAAGACCTCGTTGGAGAGAGGCGAAATCACCTTGACGGGTGGACTGGAGTAGTTTGAGATCAAACGAACCAGGATAAAAATATCGTGTTCATTGCAATTGATTTCAAGTTTTAACAATTCAACCCCCCTTCTTGTGTTTTCTACTTCTTCAGACAACACCACATCGTCGAGGGGAAACCAAGATACATTCTTCAATATTGAGAGCGAGTATTGCACCCACTTCTCTGGGGAGAAAGTATGAAACCTCACGGGGATAACAACTTGGAGAGCTAAGAAGTCAAACATTACAGCAAGAAATTAAACTTATGGGGATTTTAAATCAAACCCAGCACTTGGCGGGTGAAAATACAAAAAGTTGACAAATGTCTCAACACTTCTTAGAAAAGATACTTCCCTGGTCTAGTTGCTTGGGAACAAACAACAAACAATAATGCCAACACTGCCAAAAGAGTGACATTTTGCAAATAGTTCCATATCAGCATGCAAGGGGAGAAGGAACTTCCGTCATGTGAGTGAAGACCTCACTGGGGAATCTGGGATAGAGGCTTCATACCATGCAAACCAGAAATTTAAATGAACCAATACCTGACTGGGGAAAACAGGATCACAAACCCGATACCGCACCTTATATTAATTGGTATCATCTTTAATTATCTGAGAAACACAAGAAGATCATACTTATTCCAACAAAAGTTCCTTGGAATAGCCTTCCTGGGGAATCAAGAAGTTGACATTATAGCAAGATGTGAGAGAAAACCTGAAAAGTTTGACAATTGTCTCAAAACTTCTTAGAAAAGATATTGCCCTTATCTAGCTACTTAGGGAGCATATAACAACAATAATGTCATAACTGGAGGGGGCAATACTCTACAAGAGATTTCATATAAATTCTAAATACACAAAAGGGAGAAAGAACTCCATCAAATGAGAAAATGCTTCGTAGCTCTTTTTAAACTCTGTTTGATCACCACCTGGCTGGGTAAAGAATCACACTCAGTTGAAGAAGTCTGCAACAAGACTGGAAAAATGGGATTATAAACCCAACACCATAACACATCTTGTAGGAAACCCTTTAATTGATCAACAACTGTTAGAGGAAACCAGACACACATCTACAAAATAGATCACAAGAAATAATTCTGCTTGAGGAAGGTTCTCGGCTTGGGGTAGACATATCAACTATCTTGACAAAATCTGGATATGCCCTTGGAAACCAATCTGGTGTCCCAAGCTTACCGTGCTGATCAAGGTAACTTTCATAACTTGCCTTTGGCTGCATGCTTTTAAGATAACCTTTCTGATTAAATGGCTTCCAGAGATTTGTCGAATCTTGATGTAATTGCACTAGATTGGTTGAATGTTACATCCTCTTTGCTCCGCAACTTTTCTTGGCAACATGCCTTTTACTGATACTCAAATGTGAACTTCCATGATATCAAGCAGTTGTTTTACAAGAAGAAAATGTTTATTCTAAGAATGAAAATTTTAATACAACAATTATGTAAGTCTTGAAGATTTTGTTTGAAAAGATGTCGCAAAACACGAATCACTAGCCAAGATGCGACATGGATTTTTGTATGAAAGATAACAAAAGCAATATGATACCAATCACAATAATTTAGCAAAATTAATGGGAGTCGGGAAACACTATCTCATTGGAGTATGCTTTCGAGATAAACCTTGTTTCAATTAGGACTTTTGAGGGTTGTAACGTGGTCTGGTTCACGGTTTTAGAAAAAAGTTTTAAGGCTCAAAAATATTTGGTGCCCACCCCCTTCATGATGTTCTTCAGTCCTAAGTTCAGTTAACTTTACATGAACATTCATCTCTCAAAAGAAATTTCTAGATGGTTGAGGAATCAAACAAGGTTTTCTTTGGACATGCAAGTCACTCATTCCTGCTTCTTTTGGGTTTCTTGCCACACGGCTCTGTTCTTTGTTGAGGATTTCACATTGTAATCCTTTATCTCATTTCAGGCTTTCCATTTGTTCCTTGCTTTTTGGACAAATTTCTTTTGACTTTGACTCTGAAGTGCAGCGGGATGTCCTGACTTTTGCCTAAGCGACTTGTTTTTTCAAGTTCCGACTTAGCGGGTCTTTTTGTCTCTTTCTTTTTCATCATCATCATTTTTTTATTCATATCATCTTTTTCGTTTTTTTTCTTTTTGAATATGTCGTGTGACTTGGAGTCATTTGTGACTTGTTAGGAGAATTGTGACTACCCTATTTCTGGGTAGATGAAAGATAACCATTGTTGTATCGTCATCTGTTGATCTCCTGGTGTGTGAGAGATACCCATTGAGATAACATCTTCTTTTGATGCACACTACTGATATGCGAAGATTAAACATTGTGGTTTTGACTTTCCTCAACCTTTCTAGGGATAACCATTGTTGTATCCTTAGATGCACACTCTTGATGAGATTTGAATACTCAATCAGATTAACTGAACACTACCCTGCCCCAGGTTAAAATGAGGTATTTTTCTGAATAGAAAAAGAAACTCCTACTTCAAGGCGCAAAGGGGTTAACAAAAGTTTCACTCCCTTATATCTCCAATGTTTGAGGATTTGAAACAATGCCTGTACATCGTCAATATGGTTTTATCTAAAAGCATACAACCAGAAAAAATTTGTTTTAATATCATCATCCTCCCTCCAATCTCTGCCTAGACGAGAGAATGGGTAACAAGTTGGTATCATAAAGCAATTTAGAATTGAAAATAAATACGAGTGAAACAAATGAATTTCTTCAAGACAAGCATACTCATTGTATTAAGATTAAACATTCAAATGGAAACAAGTTCTTACATGCAAATAATGCAATGATAAACAAGAAAAATTACAAATGAGAAAGCAGTAAAAAATGCTAGTAAATCGAGAAGGCTAATCATCCTTAAACTCTAAGGTATACTTCAATCATGTTTGAGCAGTGGGTTAACATCTTTGAAGGATAAGATACCACTCTTTATCAACTTTTGTACTTCTATCTTCAATGGAAAACAATTCTCAATGTCATGCCCAGGGGCGCCTTGGTGAAAATCACATAAAACATTAGCCTTGTACCACCAAGAAATTACTTCTGGGATAGCTGGTGGTGATCTTGTATGAACCAAATTCTTTTGTAACAAATCAGGCAATAATTCTGCATACGTCATAGGAATTGGGTCAAACGGAGTTTTCCTTTGATCAGTAACTTGCTGAGTATGATGACAAACTGGAGCAACATGAGGTAAGTTGAACACAAGGATGACAGGAGAAACATGTTGATTCTGACGATAATTGTTTCTTCCTCTGGTTCTCTTCTTGGAAAAGTTATTATCAAACTTCTTCACACCACTAGCTGAGCCACCATCTTTAGATGAACATCCCTTTCAGACATCCTCTTCTAGAAGCACTCCCACGTTCACTTTTTCAGGGAAATCACTAGGCGCATTGACTATCACCTTCTTATGAAAGAATGACTTCAAAGTTTCTGTGAAGACCTTTGTCATCTCTTCTTCCTTCCTAGAAGGATTGACTTGGGCAGCAACCAAAGTTTTAACCAAAGCAGTTAGATACTCCATATCAGCCTTCAAAGTAGTTACCTCTTTGTGGAGTTCAAAGATCTCTTTCTTAATGTTTTCCATCTTATATTAGCACGAGTGTTGCACTGACACGATAACTTGACTTCTGAAGACAAAGAGCAGATGATAAGACTCCGGGAAACTCTCGAAATCAAGACAGAAGGGAGAATGATGCATGATATGCAATGCATGTGATTGTTTAAAAGTGTTAAAACCAAGTTTTCAAAGAACTTTGGAACATTATAAACGAATTGCAAAAATCAATTAAAAGACTTAATTGGGATAACTGAAAAACTCATTTCATTAATATTGGGAGGATTACATTGGAAGTACAAGACTTCACTAATCCTAAACAGAAGAAAGAGAAAGCTAAATCCTCAGGTCCAAATGAACTGCATCCAATTAAGATCTAACACTGTGTTGTAAAATCTTATTGAGCTTGAATTTAGAATGCTAAAGGAAAATAAATCCTCTTGCATTTTTCTCTTCTACTTTGCTGATAATCGGGAAAATAAATCACCGATACAAAGGATTTAGGAACTAGATCAAGAGTGTGGAGAAATCCATCTTCAAGATAGCTAGGAGAATTTGAAGTCCCAAGGACTAGATACCAAGGATTAAGGCTTTCTCAATTCTTCTGAATTAGGACTCTTGACATTGTACTTCTTAGTACTCTTTCCAAAATCCATAATTACAAAACTTGTGATGTTTGCAAGCAAAAGTCTTAAGTTCCTTAAAATTTGGTTTAAAAAAATGCTCATGGGTGCATGGATGCATGATGCAACAATCACACACAAGATCACAAGCATAGGGTTCATACGTTCAACGTCACGAGCATGAGGTCGAAGGTACTACCCATAAGATATTGGTCTAAAAGTTATCACTTGCCGAACAAGGTTCTAGAGGTTCCCAGAGTCTACATCCTTCCTTCGGATATTACCAACTTCCCGATTAACTCGGTAATTAGTAATATTCTCAAGAAAAACTCTTCCGGGCATAGTATCGCGTGACAACTATTTTCGAATTACTCTGTTAAAGCTTCCGCACTACACCTAAAAGGCCAATATGGGTTAGGTAATCTATGGTCCTCAGCTCCAGCAGGCTCCCGGGTCGAAAGCAGTACGTCTTCTCGATAACTCAGTAAACGACACTACAGTCAAAGGGGCGTCCACTGAGTGGGGGGTCTCATATCTCCTTTTTTGGGATTACTCCCCCAAAGTTAACATGACTATACCGCCCGTCTTATCTTAAGTTTGCCCAAGTCTGGGTATAGGACTTATGAGTAATCACCAAGCACCCTGAAAACCAGAAAAATCCAGACAAACAATATATACAACATATAACACATAAACAACAATAGCACATATAAAGATATAAACAAAGATAGGCTCAACCCACTTAGGGATGGACAAGCAAGAGGTCAATCTTTCCCCAGTGAAGTCGCCATTTTTTTGTAGCGGTAGAAATGTTTAAGACTAAGCCATTGGATTGACTAGACTTGTACAGATAAAAAAAAACTCGCCACCGCGCTTTATTGTTTCCAAAGGAATGGGAAAAGAGCGAATAACCCAAAAGAGGGGGGAGATTCAAGGTAAGGGGGTTGGTTATGCAAAGGGAAGGTATTAGCACCCTAAACATCTACGGTACTCCGCACGAACCTCTTTGTAAAATCTGTATATTTTGGCTATAAAATGTTGTATGAAAATAGATGGTGGAGGTGAGAAAAGAAATATTTTTTTATGATTTTTGCACCCGCCGAGGTTGCGAACCTTTAGTGCCTACATACCACCTTCCGTGCAATAGGGGATCAGGGTACTCGTAGTTCACCTTTAAAAATTTTAAAACACAAGTGTGTTGGTTAATTTTATGAGATAAGACATCATCGTCATTTGTCCATGTGGAAAACATACTTACTACCCACAATCATGAGAAAAGAGAATTTGCATCATCTCAAAGTGGAGGATATAGCTTGGATTTTAAAATCAACAATGCCTCACTCAACACCCAAGTAGAAAATATTTCACTTCACTACATATTATAGAAGTATAGTTGTTTGCATCACTACAAGGATTGACAAGAGTCTAATCTTTTGAGAAAATTTTAAAGATATATGATCATGGATTCAATTGAGCACGAAAATTCCATCAAATTATGTGAAAATAGCACCAATAGAATCACAAAAAAAATACTCAATGAATCACACCCAAAGATCAACAAGAGATCACATTGTCAAAGATGAAAAATCCAACTTATCAAAGGTAGATATAGAGAATTATCAAAACAACTTCAAGAATTTGCTTCAATTCAGCCCCAAGAATCAACTACCCAAGCTTGGATGTAGAGAATTGATGAAGAAAAAGTGTTTGGATGAAGGTTTAGCTCAAAGATTAGTAAGCTTCAATGAAAATCTTACTATTTTTTTTTTGAAAATGGAGCTTTGAGTGAATTTCGTAGATGGAGAGAATTGAGAGATTTTTTAGCAAGGTAGATTTGGCTATCAAAAGCTTGTGATTTGAATGAAATGAGGGCTCTATATATAGAGTTTAGGCTTGTGAATAGTGGTAGTTTGGTAATTGATTCTTGGAGCCAAAATTTGAATTAATGATATATCTTTCAAAAAATGAAAAATTGGAGCCAAAATTTGAATTAATGATATATCTTTCAAAAAATGAAAAATTGGCACCAAAATTTGAATTAATGATATATATATTTCAAAAAATGAAAAACTGGCACCAAAATTTGAATTAATGATTTCAAAAAAAGAAAAAAAATTGGCACCAAAATTTGAATTAATGATATATATTTCTAAAAATGAAAAATTGGCGCCAAAATTGACAAGCTTGAAATTGCTGATTTTTTCAAATTTTCACATTGTGCAATCGATTGCATCAGTGTTTTTTTTCAAAAATGGCGGAAAAAATGCAATGTGCAATCGATTGCACTCTAAGAGAAATCGATTGTACACTGAAAAAAAATGAAAAAATGAAAATTTTTAATTATTTTCTTTGCAAATAAAGATTTTAGGGAAATAATACCGGAAAACCTTATTTGTCAGATGCTTTGACTTAATACCTACAAAACACAAATATACAAAGACAAATATTTTTTGTATTTTGATTAGAAGTTAGTCAACAACACATATGCAAAATATACAACTAAGGTGCTTGGAGATTCCTCTAGAGCAAACTTAAAGATAGGAGATAAAAAAAGAGGAAGAACCAACCCTAATATGATCTTGTTATGATCGAGCTGATATGATATGATAGGGAAATCTTAGGGGCAAAAATTAGGGTACAACACAGGCCAAAGCACAAGCCTTCAATATTTTTCCAATACAGGCCAAGGCATAAGCCTTCAATATTTTGCCAATACAGGTCAAGGCATAAGCCTTCAACGATGCATGAAATGCGACATGCCACAACCAAAATTATGCAATCACAAGCATAGCCATCAACATTATATCAATTTCAGGCCAACAACAACATATTCGCAATATTTCAATATATTATACAATTCATCCATACATCATTCATACAACACCATCACGTTCAATCACAACAATATGCGTCATACTTCATACAACATTAACACACAAGGCATAAGCCTTCACCAAGGTAATCATCATAAGATAGAAAATATCACATCACATCAACACCATAATCCTCGTGATTAATTTCACGACGACAATAATTCATCATTAAAATAGGACAATCCCAATTAATATATTATACAAAGCATTTGCCTACATCTCACCAAAATGACATAACTAGACAGTACGAAAGACCCGACTGCGCCTCAAATAGTTGGAATTATGGAACTGAAAACAATTTTAAGGAAAATTATGTTAACCCAGTATTCCAACAATCTGAAATACGCGTCAATCGGGTACCCGAAACTCGAGTTATGAATTTTTGAAGTTTTATAAAATTTACAAACAATAACAACCTACAGCATCTGACATTGACACCGAAGGCATAATCCTCCAACCCAAAAATAACTCACATACTGTTATCAAAATTATTATCATATTGTAGAAAATGTTTGTATCTTTTCAATGGTCCAAACGGTGCGTCAAACAGAGACACCCGAGGCGAAAGTTATGATTTTTCAAAGTTTCCAAAAATTCGGTCAGCTTCAGTGGTAACCAGTTACCAAGTTATGGTAACCGGTTAGTGTGTAATAGAGTAGCTTATTTTTCCAAAATTTGTTTTGGTAACCGGTTACCTTAGTAGGGTATCCGGGTACTCAACTCTGACAGCCCTAAAAATTGCAATTTTCTACTACGAAATTTCATTCTTTTCATCTAAAAACCACTTTTGAGACATACCCAAACACATCAATTGTTTGTAATCATCAACAGCATTATATGGCACAATTCTAACATAAACATCACATTAATTTCATCAATTACAACCAATTACCACAATCAATCTAACAATTAATCTACACCCAAAATCTAACAATCAAACCTTCATCTACCCACAATTATACCACCTATTATAGAGTTAGAACCCCACCCTTACCTTAGATTTTATGATTCTAAACTTTCTACTTGAAAATACTCGCCCTAGCTTGTACGCTCTTCTATTCTCTTTGTTCTTCTCTTTTTTATGGTTTCTACGATTGATTGAGAGTAATGATTCTCTATTCTCTCTTTAGACCCCTAATACCAATATACCAACTTTGCCCCTCCTCTTATTACTAGTTTTATTTTAATTATTTAATTATTAATATTATAATTACTATTTATCTCATATAATAGAAATAGTAAATATAATAATAATAATAACAATGATACTAATATTCTCCATTCACCTCTATATCTCTATACTTTTAGCCACACACCCCTTTACCTTAACTTCTACAATTATCACTACTTCTAACCTTCCAATAATTCCATCAAAACACGTGTTAAAATTCATCAATACATATAAGCACATCATATCATCTAATTATTTTAAATAAAATAATTCTAATTAGATTGGAGTGTTACAACTCTTCCCAACTTAGAATATTTACATCCTAAAAAATTCACTCGATACTATTACTCTGTACACGACTCCTGCGTCCTTCATTCAAACTCCCACATCACATTTTGACACCATTTCAAATAACACTACCCAACATCCCACCTAGTCAACCCTCAAACTCCACAAGATTCATTGTTACTGGGAAGTTATGAGCGCATCGGCTCATCACACATTTGGTCCCGTCACCCTAGGACACCAAATCTATCACTTTATTACACATCAATATTGTCGTAAGCACATAAATATAACTATAATATCGACAATATTGACACATACACTAGTATCACAATGTTATGTCTCACTAATCGAACATGAAAATCAATACATTCTAGTGGCATGTCAGTAACACGAATAATATACAACCCTTCACCTGTTACTTCCATTTTGGAATGTCCACTAATTTGTATCATTCTCTCAGGCCTTCGATGTTTAACCCTCAACTCCTAACAAGTCATATACACATAGCAAACCGCACAATATCACGCTTTAGTTGCACTTCTCTAATTCATCTACTTTAAAGTCATTGTCCTCATTTTAATTTCCATCCACTATAAGATCTACAAGTTTCAAATCTATCTCCAGACTCTCTTTAGTAACTACCAAAAAATTATTGTTCACTTTTCTACATCCTCAACCTTCCACCCAGCGATGTTAGCTCGCTTGATAACTCAAGTCTCTGAACTACTTAATAAATTCGAACTCTTTCATGGCCACTTTCCATTAGGTTCACGCGAACTGGCGAACGACTATCCTCTTGATAGGACGTCAATCACTTTACTCACTATCAAGCTAGCAAGACAAGTCTATCACATCCAATACAGTTCCATCTACTATCAGCAAGAGATTAAGAGTGATCAGTTCCTCAATTTGTCAATAGGTAGCCGACAACCATAACGGTGGCATAAATCATTATTACCCAACTATAATAGTGTCTTTCATCTTGTGCTCAAAGTTACCTGAGTATAATGTCCAACAATCTCCCTAGGAATTACAAATGTCTCTCTCAATTCCTTCTTATTCAATCTCATAAATGGGACATAACGCCCAAAAATTCATTTCATAATCTCCTATACCCGCACTAAGTATAACACAATTATTAAGCATTCTCCAATACATAAACTACTACCCCAAGAATAATCCAAATCGTTTCGCTCCTAATGAAGTATTCATCCAAGTAAAGGACTTTAACAACATCAATAAATCCTTAGTCCTTCCTTAAAATCTCACAACCTCGAGGATCCATATGTTTTTCACATTTGAATATCATTCCAATTGCAATCTCAATGATACCATCCCCATATCCTGGTTGGTGATAGAAACTCCTAAATCCTCTTTAACACATGTTGATACTTTGACATCATAAACATGATTCCAATTCCTCTTGAATTTATTTTTACTCTAGCATTATTCCTCTCAAAAGCCATAGTCATTCTAATCATTCTTAATCGGCATAAGTTGCATCTCTATGCACTTATCTAATTCATTCATATCCTTCTTAACATCTCATTCCCTTAACTCATTCATTCACGACATATCTCACTTGACTTCGTCTCAAACCCACTGCAATAATAACCAGTTAAGCTCAATAAGCTCCTAGTCTTTGTAACTGACTTTAGAGCCTCTCAATGTAGGCCTCTATTTACTTTGGATAGATCCCACAGATACTTTCATTCGAAATAGTATGTTCAAGAAAATTTATCTTTCCAAATCATGATCTACGTTTTGACATCCTAACATACGTTTTCTTCCCTTTCGACACTACGATTCAAATCACGACCTTCAATGTTTCCTTTTTCTGACTCAGACAAATCAAAATACCCTTAATAATTAATGCAACAAACTGATCCAATATTCAAAATAACTTCACGGAGTTATAAAATCCATCCTCTAATCATCCTCATCTCTCCTCTGAATCTGAAAGTAACTCAATCCTTAATTTGATTATACTAAAGGCATAATTGCCTACCAATTGATTCATCAAACTGTCATTCTTTTGAAGTGGACGTTTAATTTGGATCATCACCTTAGCACTTTCCGGTAATCAACACAAAAGCTCCTACTACCTTCTTTCCTCCAAACTAATAACATTGGAGCTTCCAAAGTGATACACTTGGTCTCACAAAATCCTTTCAACAAATCTTCTAATCATCTCTTCAACTTTGTCAATTCTAACGCCGACATCCTGTATGGTGCCATAGAAATAATTCTGATACGGAAGACAAGATCAAAAGTAAAACTCTGCCTCCCATTCCACATCACCAAGTGAAAAATAAATCACTTATAGTTGTTGGAACAATTTTTAAAACAAATTTCATTATGTTAGCTTTCTAACGCTTTAAATGGAACTCAAATTGGACGTCCGGAACTCAAGTTATAAATTTTTGAAGTTATGTCGATTTTCATCCCAGGGTACTTGGGTACCCATATATGGTAACTGAGTATCGGATGAATAAAAGCAGTTTTTTGTCATTTTCTGTGAACAAAATCCATTCCAACATATATCCAAAACCTCATTTTTCTTATAACTCGAGAGACACATTACTTTCTTCAAAAATTCAGTTTCCAAAACATCAAAATTCCAATTCTTTTTACAAGGCTACTAATATCTTTGAATTCCGTTTATGACTCACGATTCACAAATACCCAACAATAACAACGACATTCAAAACCACTTACATGACTCCAACAACAAAATTCACAACAGTTCCTCACTCCAGCATTACTCTAAACAACAACAACACACACAATTGTAACTCAACACTGGCAACTTCACGATCAACTGATAGTGCTGAAACATCGCAACCACGTCCTGGGCTTCATCAAGAAATTACACACCTCTTGTATAACTAGTCGTCACATTTCTCTATATCCTCTGAGAAGCAACCATTAACAATACTTTTCTGCCTCAGAGACGTCCCTACTTGACCAACAAACAAGAACCTTGAATTCGTACAACCTTCAGGCATGAGAATCTGCATCGCTTCGTCAAAACACTTTGTAATCTCTTAGTTTAATTCCAGATAGTTCACCCAAGGCTAACACCAAGTTAATCCAACATTTCTCTCTAACACAAGTTGCAATTATCTCTGGGAGAACATCAAGACTCACCCGCAATAGGAATATCATTGGCCATAACATCACCCTCCACTTCTAGAGATGCGAACAACACGAGTACCTGATGATTCCCCCTTAAGAACACTTCTACTTACCGTTAGACTTAAATCCTGAATCTATACTTCCTATGAATTCTGGAAATAACATGACTTTGTCAATCTTTGCACTTATATGATTCACGGAACAGTAAACCATCTCAGAGAAACACGGTATTCTCCCCCACTTGTTTCAATCCCACTCTTGCAAACAAGTGATTAGAACAACAAGAAAGTACCAACAGTGTTTTACACACATGTTGCATACTAAGGAACAAAACAACGATAGTATTCCACTGTCACACTACAAACTCAACAACTTGGCCGGACGGGCCAACCTGCTCTGATACCAATTGTAACACCCTATTTCTCCAACGGTAATTTTAATAAAAATCAGAGTAAAATAAAACTCCAAGAATAGGATGTCACATCATTCAACATATTCAAACTTTGCTCAATTATAATTAAACAGATGCATAACACATATTTTGGATGAACCGATAATATTTCAACATAGTCTTCAAACTTCAACCTTATTAATGCAGTGGAAAGAAATTCATAAATTGTTTTCAACATCTTCAACATCGCAAAACAATATTTTTAATCAAATAAAATAGAGTCTATAGTACTCCCACAATACTCCAAAATAAAAACATCAATTAAATAAAACAAGCAAATGTTCATCCCCCGGGTGTTACGTATCAGAGCAATGACACCAAATCAAAATAAGAAGAGCAACCTCTTCTAGACTCCGCAACTTTGCACTACTCTTGGTTATGTGTATGTTACCCACGTAGAGGCAACATTCAAACAGTAAGGGTGAGATATCATGACAATATAATAAGTCATATAATCATGAGTAAACAACAGGTATATCATGCAAGATTTCAAGTTCCACAATCATCAATTATAGTTCATAAGTATTACACAGATACGTACTTAATTATCATCACCCGTCATACGACATAAATTAAACATACAACTCCACTTCATTATCATCACCCATCATACAACATAAATCAAGCATGCAACTCAACTTCATCGAATATCAATAATTCAGCAAATTCAACGCGACTAACACTGATGCAAGATGCATGTGGTACCATCAGGGCATAAGCCTTCTCCAAGATTGCCATATAAGGCCAGGGCATAAGCCCTTAACATTTTGCCAATACAGGCCAAGGCATAAGCCTTCAACATTTTTCCAATACAGGCCAAGGCATAAGCCTTCAACATTTTGCCAATACGGGCCAAGGCATAAGCCTTCAACATTTTGCCAATACAGACCAAGGCATAAGCCTTAAATGATGCTTGAAATGCAACATGACACAACCAAAATTATGCAATCATAAGCATAACCATCAACATCATGCCAATTCTAGGCCAATAACAACATCTTATCCGTATTGCAATATATTATGCAATCCATCCATACATCATTCGTATAACACCATCATGTTCAATCACAACAATATGCATCACACTTCATACAACATTAACACAAAAGACATAAACCTTCACCAAGGTAATAATCATAAGATAGAAAATATCACATCACATCAACACCATAATCCTCATGATTAATTTCACGACGACAACAATTCATCATTAAAATAGGACAATCCTGATTAATCTACTATACAAAGCATTTGCCTACATCTAACCAAAATGACATAACTTGACAGTACAAAACACCCGGTTGCGCCTTAAATAGTTGGCATTATGGCACTGAAAACATTTTTAAGAGAAATCATGTTAACCCAGTATTTCAATAATCCGAACTACGCGTTAATTGGATACGCGACACTCGAGTTATGAATTTTTGATGTTTTACAAAATTTACCAACAATAACAACCTACAACAACTGACACTGACACCCAAGGCATAAGCCTCCAATCTAAAAATAATTCACCTACTATTATTAAAATTATTATCACGTTGTAGAAAATGTTTTTATCTTTTCAACGGTCTAAACGGTGCATCAAGCAGACACCCGAGGCGAAAGTTAGGATTTTTCAAAGTTTCCAAATATTTTGTTAGCTTCAGCGGTAACCGGTTACTGCGTAATACAATAGCTTATTTTTCCAAAATTTGTTTTGGTAACCGGTTACCATAACTGGGTACCCGGGTACCCAACTCTGACAGCCCTAAGAACTGCAATTTTCCGCTACGAAATTTCATTCTTTACATCTAAAAACCACTTTTGAGACATACCCAAACACATCAATTGTTTGTAATCATAAACACATATTATATGTCACAATTCTAACACAAACATCACATCAATTTCATCAATTACCACAATAAATTTAACAATTAATCTACACCCAAAACCCAACAATCAAACATTCATCTAACCACAATTATACCACTTATTAGAGATTCAGAACCCCACCCTTACCTTGGATTTGATGATTCTAAACTTTTTACTGGAAGATCCTCGCCCTAGCTTGTACGCTCTTCTCTTTTCTTCGTTCTTCTCTTTTTTCTGGTTTCTATGATTGATTGAGAATAATGATTCTCTATTCTCTCTTTGAACCCCTAATACCGATATACCAACTTTACCCCTCCTATTATTTAAATATTAATATTATAATTACTATTTATCTCATATAATATTAATAGTAAATATAATAATAATAACAATGATATTAATATTCTTCATTCACCTCCATGTCTCTATACTTTTAGCCACACACCCTTACACCTTAACTTCTACAATTATCACTACTTCTAACCTTCCAATAAACCCAT
Source organism: Vicia faba (assembly GCA_948472305.1). NCBI lineage: Eukaryota > Viridiplantae > Streptophyta > Magnoliopsida > Fabales > Fabaceae > Vicia > Vicia faba. The sequence goes on along the minus strand of OX451741.1, from coordinate 1,133,885,213 downwards.
CAAAGCACGTCTTAAAATTCATCAACACATATAAACACATCATATCATCTAATTATTTTAAATAAAATAATTCTAATTAGATCGGTGTGTTACACAATTAGCTTCCTCAAATAACGCCTCTTTTTGACCAAGACCATCGTTACATTCGAGGATCGTTAATTCCTAAAGAATTGCTCAAGTATTTAAAGAGGTTATTTTGTCTCTTCTATAATCTTGTGTTGGTTTCTTATCTTCAAAGCTCTTATGGCTTTTGTCCACGTCTGGGTGAGTACAGTCTGGGTATGGTTTTGTGGGGGATATCTTTGTAAATTTTTGGCTAAAAAGGGGAGAGAAATGTCTGGTTTTTGTTGTTCTTCCTTTAAGACTAAAGTCTCCTTGCAATTTCTTTGAAAGGATGTTTGATAGAGTATTTGAATTTGCTCTTTCTTACTCGTTCTGAGTTTTCTTTTTATGTCTTGTGATCTGAGTTATGAGCACAATTGTGTCTTGTGTTCTGAGTTACCTGAGGCCAAAATTTGCACCCCTAAGTTATCATCTGGTCTATTGAGTTTGGTGTTTGATTGGTTCTTAATAGTTCTCTTATGCCTCTTAAGTGTCATCTTATGCTCTCTGTGGGAAAGATTTGTTCTTGGGTTGAGGGGGAGTGTCAGTCATCTTCTTCCTCATGTACATCATCTAGTGTTATGAGTACATCCTCAGTGTTTATATGGAAAGATGGGTGAACTTGGAATTTTTTGGATCTATGTTTCTACTATTGGATCTATGATGCTGCTGTTAAGGGGAGAATCTTTCGGTTCTCTGTTGAAAGGGTGGAGTGGTTAAAAATTGGACTGCTGTGAAGAGATGTCGAGCGTGATGTCCTGTCATCCACCTGATTGAGTATATTATTCTCTATGTTGATATGTTAAGTCTAACACCCTTCTAAACCCAAGGAATTTTCCCAATTATTTGAATAAATAAATTAGAGTAATATCACCAACAAGGGTGTCACATCTTCACAAAACATTTTTATGATACATCCTGCTCTGTAACACAAGTTGCAAAACTATAAACCAAATTATATGCATTTAGCATCTCTAAATCATTGCAGCGAAAATCATACTTCTCAAACCATCTTTAATCCAAGTACTTCATATAAATCATCAAATTAAACATCATGATTCAGTTCGAATATCAGTACCAAAACAAGATAATTTAGAAAGCATCACAGTAAACAGAGACATATAGTTATCAACAAACAATCACAACCCTGATGTTACATATCAGAGCGAGACTCCCTTATTCCACTGAAAACAAATAAGACGCATCTTGAAGCTATCCTCTAAGCTCCTACGGACTACTCTTGATCATCTGCGTGTTACCCACGTGGAGGCAACATTCAAACAGGAAGGGTGAGTAAATCATAATTATTATATAAGAAATAAGGAATAGACATATAGAAATGTACATATAAGTAAAGTATCATGATTCATCACACTTCACATTATACTCACACCTTCACCAATTCACCAAGATACGGTAACATACATCACCATATACGAGTATCATCATTCATCAATAAAAAACATAAATATGCAATGTCACACAAAATATAATGAATCATCAAATGAATCATGCATGTGGTACCTAAACGTCACTGATGACTCAGTCATCTTCAATCTCTAAATATCTCCACCAATAGGATTGATTCCCACTTGGAACCAGAGCACTTCACTGTTGCACCCAATCCACACAATGGGATTATTGCATTCACTGGACAACTGTCCTACCATCATCACTAGACCGAAGTCCTAATCACCACGACTGGACCGAAGTCCTAATCACCATCACTGGACCGAATTCCTAATATGCCATCAATGCAATGATACACAATATCATAAATAACACGACCACGACTAGTCAACATGTATCACCATTCATGAATCATCACAAATATCCTTATATCATCAAAGGAATCAAAACAACATCATAAAATCATTATATAAATCAACACAACATCATATACATCGTTAAAACAAACTACACAATCAATATGACATCATGTAATCATCTTTATAATCAAATTAATATCATAGTACCATCACATCGTCATCATACTTCATTATCACAAAACATCATTGTGATTCAATGCAGGGAACTAATTCTATCCTAACTTAGGTACTAGAATTATCCTTCTTATCCTCCATTTTATTCCTCATAATTATAGTTCATCGTGTTAGCTATCTAGCACTTCGAACGACACTTCATTCTGAGCTCTAGAACTAAAGTTATGATCATTTTAAGATTTCTAAAATATCACTTCGCTTCTGCCATCCGTCGCCCAGTGCAGCCTTTGTGTCGTCCGGAGAAACTTGCGTCGCCTCTACATCACCTCTGTGTCGCCCGACAAAGCTAACCAAACAACACTTCTCCTTCTGCGATTTTCCATGGTTGGAGGCCTTCTGGACCTCCGAATTCAATTCCATAAAAAGTACCAATTTCAAAATTCAAAATCCTATGATTATATAACATTCTTAACAACCTATAACACTTATTTAAAGGTCTTAATATCACACATTCATCAAGGATTCATTCATTCAACACATGGTTTTTCATCAATCTTCATCCAAATCAACACACTAAACACAAACCTACCATTATCTAAACCTTAGACCAATTATAATAACAATGATAAACACCCTTACCTTATGATTATAGCAGCAAAGTTGCAACTCCTCTTTGGTTTTTCTATGAATTTCCCTTGTCTCTTTGTTCCCTAGCTTTACCTCCTTGCTTTTCTCCCAATCTCACGATCGTATGAATAGAATAATATTTTATATTCCTCATGTAACTCTATTAGACCCATAATATCAAAAATACACTATCTTGTCCTCACTTATTTCTTCTCATTTGACCATCTTGCCCTTACTTCCTCGATACTAAAATAACTCTTATTCTTCTAATTAAAAAAATTTCATTTATTATTCTAATTATTATAAATTATTCTAAATTACTCCAAAATCTCTCAATGCACCTAAGCATCACACAAATCATCACAACATCACATGAATCATTTCAAAACATCACATAAGTCTTCATATTCATCACAACATCACAAATATATGACATCACAATGACTCACCTAAAGCATCAAAGCACCATATACTCCAATAATTCACCACGACTCATATAATCATGCTAAATTAATTAATTAAATAATTAATTTAAAATTCGGGATGTTACATTGAGCAGGCTCTGAAGACCACTTCTCAACTGCAAATAACTCAAGTTGAAAAATATATGTGATAAGTGTGTAACCACTGATGGATGTTTATTTGTCTTCAAAAATGTTATGAACTATATATTGTTAATTTGTTTTAGCCAAAATTTATCAATGAAGAAGATTGTTAATTCTATATTTTATGATTGACATTAATTTTAGTAAAACAAACTAGGCAGAACATAGGATGCTCTAACATAGCAGAAAGATGTTGAATAAGATGTTTCAACATGTAGTTTCAACATGTCGTATATGTTGTCCTAACTAGAAGAGCAGAACATCTAGTCTGTCACAGTTTGGATACAAATAATTTAAATTACTTAATATTCTGGAAATATTAAGTAATTTTATGAGGTATCCAAGATGAAGAAGTCAGAAGTATTGAACTAAGACGTTCTATCTTTCAGAAGAATCATGTCAAATAAAGATGTCATATGCAGAGCCATTCGACATCGCGACTGTATTGAGCTGAGATGTTGGATTGGTTTAAGATTTAACAGATGCAAAATATTCAGGGAATATTATGCTATCCTATGTGGCGCTAAGGTTGAAGATTGAAGAGATTCAAGATGATTTCAAGGAGGTTTATCACTTTCTAATTATGGAGATAAATTAGGAAGGTTATGATTGAAGACCTATTTTTATGCAGAAGATTATGTAGATTTTCAGCAACTAATATGTTGTTGTTTCAAATCCCATGGACAACTGAAGATTATAAAAGAAAGACTTATACCTAGGACTTTTCAACTAATCCTAGTACAAAAAACTTTTGTAAAGAAATTATAAGGGGTTAGGGTTTTGAGAGTCGTAGACTTTATTGTATTGTAAGTCACCCTTTATATCGGTTTGATACATTGTAGTAGACTTTGATTTCTATACAGTTTCAGAAGCCTTTAGGTAATGAATTGTATATTGTTCTTGGATGAAGCTTTGAAGCAAATCCAAGTGTGGTTGTTAGTCAAGAGTCTTGGCTGAACTTTATGATTGTTAGATATCACTAAGGTGATTTAGGAAGCGAGATGGTGGTTTCTCATTTTTAGGGAGAACCTAAGTAGAAGTTGCATTGGATATGAATTAAGTGAGAAGTTGTAAACGGGAGAATTTAGCTTTGAACTAATACTGCTGATAATGGACTTTCTTCCTGACTTGGTAGCCCCCAGAATAGGTGTTATTGTACGCCGAATTAGGTCATCATATCTTTATGTTTTTATCATTTTGTACTGTTCACTTTTTTTTTCTTAATTGATTGAAGGTTATATAAGATGTTGGAACATCTAACCTAACGTTGTTCTGATATGAATTATACCAGTGTGCTTTATCCAGTCCAAGTGTTGTTACGCAGAGATCTCCGTCTCAATATGTGTTAGGACATTGTCATTTGTATATTAGAGTTTCAATTTTTTTATTTATAAATCATTTTACAATTTTAATAAAATATTAATTTTTATTTTTCTCATCATTTCTCCTACTATTTATTTATCTTCTTTCAATTTTTTATTTTACTCTTTTTAATATTATTAATAAAAAATTACAAATTAAAATAAAAGTAACTAAATAATTGAAACATCATATATAAATTAGAATGAGAAAGGAAGATGTAAAAAGTGGAGTCTTGGGACCAAATTTGAGTATGGAGAGGTTATACACTCAACCCTCCAAACACCAATTTGATTAACATGTATTAGATAAGGCTTATATTACTATTTTAAAATAGAGAGATTAAAAATACATTTAAATTTAAAATATTTATATCATCTCAACTTCTCAATTTCTCTAGACTCTAGTCCTTGTGATTCCTGCGTCGTAAACCAATGGACATTCGCCAATAGTCGAGAAGTTGGTCTGGGATTAAGCGAGCAAAGGCCCATTGAATTGAGTGAGCCCAATAAGGTGTGCATCTTGGTTCATACCCTATTTTACGAATAGCAGCTCTTGCATAACCTTCAGGTGTTGGTATGAATAAAGAATCTCTTCCAATAGATGCCACCCTTGATACCATGTTCGTCGCAACATACAGTGGTACCTTCATTCCATGCCAATATTATCAACGTTAACTACGATAAATAATAATATCAACACTAATTTACTTACCAAAAATTCTAAACATTATTGATCATCATGCTAGAATAACACAATTCAGGGCACAAAAATAATTTGATGAGGTCTATAATTGGATTATTAGTATATTAGTGTTTAAACTTATACTTAGGCATGAGATTATTTGTATATAATTGGATTATCTATTAATTATATTTTGTTTAGATGCGAAGAGAAAGATTAAGGAGAGAAAGTAAGAGAGAAGAATGTTGAAAGAGTGAAAGTGAATAGCAAGTGACCAAAAATAGGATAATTTTAAAGTTGTTTGATAGGAGTGAAAGTGAATAAAAAATAAAAAGAAAGAAGAATATTTATTTTAAAATTCCATAAATACTCATACATGAATCATAAGATATTATTTATGAAATTCTTAGATACTCATGATAAGTAATTCATGATAAGTAATTCATAATAAGTAATTGAATATGAATATTTTTAACATAAATTTATTTAGAATTTAAATTTATTTTAAAGTATAAAATAACGTGTTATTGAATAATAATATTTGGTTGTACAAAGAATAGTGATATTCAACTAAGTTAGAAGTGTGTTTCCTATAAATTTATTTTTGTCTTTTTTCGTTTTATCTTTTGTCTTTTGAGTGGAAACATTTTTAAAGTGGTTCCAATATAAATATTATTTCTTTTTTCTATTTTGTGCAAACCAAACAACGGAAGGTTCTTGGAATTTAAGCTTTCTTTCCTTAAAATTTCTTTCCATCCTCTTTCGTTCCAACCAAACACACTATTCGTGTTTAAGCTTAAAAACAGAAATCTATATATATATACCTGACATTGTACGTGAATTCCATATTGTTTGTACTCCATGTGTAAAGATCTTGAAAATTGATCTACATAACTGCATGAAATTTGTTTTGTTAAATAATATTTCATTGGAACTAAAAATTATTTTTTAAAATTATCAAATAATTTATATATATTTAAAGTAATAGGTTATTTAATTAATTTAAAATATAATTTATTTCATAATAAGGATTAGAAGTAGTATTAATATTTTAAAATATTGGTATATGCTAACTAAAACTTAATTAAATAAATATATGTATGACATTTTTACATTTTCTAATTAGTAAACAAAGGTTTTTTTCTCTCATAATCATCCAATAAGATTCCCCTAGTTTTCATTGGTGATCGGTGTTTGGGTAATCGATGTTTGGTGTTGGTGTTTGGTGATCGAAGTGTTCTGGATTTGTGGTCGTGGGTTTCAGTGAATTGGTTTCTTTTTAAGATGTGATCGATTCTGCTCAAATGGTATTGATGTGTTAACGCCCAAATCTTGTCTTCATGGTACTCGATGATATGTCTCATAGAAGAACCTGGTACAAAGCTGACCTTGTTTGCTTGTGTTTCTCTTCTGAAATTTGATTTCGAGTGAGAGTCGGTGTTTCATTTCCTTGTAGACTATAACATTTGGATGTTATCAGCTCTCAAGACCTATTTTCTCTTAGCATTGCTACTGGAGGCATTTTGGTGTTGTATAGTGCTTCATCTTCATGGAGGAAAGTTATTGTGATATGGATTGATTGGTTCTGATATTTCTGTTGATGATCACTCGGTTATATCCCTGGATTTTGGCTCAAGCTCTTAAAGTTCGATATGTTGTGTCTCCTTGTATGGGTGAGCGTATCGAAATGTTATCCAAATCGTGATCTGCTTATGTCTATTTATGGGATTATAGTATCCCAATTGATGATATGAGAGAAACCTGGAAAAGACATGGAAGAATTTTTAACGGGACTGATACTTTGGAGATGCAGGAGATCAGGAGTTGCTTGATTAATTTCTGGCAGTTTGTCTAGGGCTCATTCTTTGTGTTATCAGTTTTGTATAGCTTCTTCTGTACTAGGAGTGGACAGATCAAATCTTACCTTTTTTGGAAATTAGATGAGCCTTTGTTCAAGGAAGATTTGATAATAATTGATTTGGGGGGGACAATATATGTATCTGGTTATCCTAAAGTGCCAAACTCTAGTAATGTTGGATCAAGTCATGCCAATTTCAGATTACACTGTCAGAAGAAAGTTCTGATCTTCACAATAGTTCAAAATAATTTCATCAATAATAATTATTCTGCAAATATTTTTCTGATCTCTTGTCTACAAGGAATTAGTTTAAATACTATGGATCCTCAACTCTTATTCCATCATCTCATGTTTCTTGCCACCAGAAAAATCATAATAAAAATCATAATATTTGTGAGTTGCTGTTTGATCGGTTTTCTTCCTATGGATCGATCGAACTACGCTGAGAATGGTGCCAATGGTCGTATCAACATTGATCCTGCTAACTTATCAGCTGAAGAGCTTCTTGATTTATGTTTGATTGGAACGCTGCAAACAAACCAAGTTGTACGGTTTGCTGTGCTGCAAGACATGCTTGCTCAACTGCGGCAACCGGGGCAAACCATGGATATCATAAAGCTGGACGAAAACAAATTTCTCTTCCAATTCTACCATGTGTGGGATATGGATAGAGTCATTCAAGGAGGCCCTTGGCGATAATTTTATGTTGGTGCTACAAAAATTGCACATTGGGGAGGATCCATTATCGATTCCATTGAATGAAGCAGACATTTGGGTCCAAGTGTACCAACTCTCCTTCGACTTTATGAGTGAAGTTGTTGATATCCTTATTGGAAACCACATTGGAAAATTCGTGAAGTATGATGAGCAGAATAACTACGCCTCGTGGAGGAAATTCATGAGAATCAGAGTGGGTATCAACGTTCAGCTGCCATTGAAGAAGAGTTGGTTTTTCAATCGAATGACAGGTGATAAGGTCCAGGTTGTGTTTAAGTATGAGAAACTTGGAACCTTTTGTTTCCTATGTGGTCTCATTGGACATTTGAACTTTTGCCACTTGAAATTCATTTCTAGCACCAGACCAGACGAGAAAGGTTGGGGAAATTTCGTGCGGGCAGAATCTGGAGCATTCAAGGCGAACGGTAACTCAAACAAGTGGCTTAGAAATGGCAGGAACAAAGAAGGTGGTGGAAGTGGTGTCGGAGAAGGCAGATTTGTTGGCGATAGAGAAACTGATGGAAATGATACAAATACCAATGTGATAAATGAGCGTCACACTTTGCATGGAAAGGTTCTGATCGATAGGGATTCTATATCCAAAAAGCTGGTTTTCTTCAAAGCTGCTGAAAGAAGTGTGGATCAAGCGGCAAAATGGATTTCCTTCAATCCTGTTGAAAAGCTACAGCCTGAGACAAATGAAGTGCTGGAATCATCATCAACTCAGATTATTCCAAGTGCAGAGCTGGAGCTGGCTGTTTCGCTGACAAACAAAGTGGTTGTTAGTCCAAGGGTCCCTACGGGATCTCATGTTGAAGCTGAACAATCACTTGCTTCTCAATTGTTGCATATGTCCAATGGCAGCAACATTCCAGATGCTGTTGGTATGCTGTGAGTGGGTGTCATCCAGATTCCAAAAAGTTCTTTCAACGCCCTCGATAACACTCATCATTCTAGCAATAATGTTGTCCCTACAGAACTGTTGCTCCTAAAATATGGGGGAGACATTCATTATGCTACTTTTGTGGGGCAGAATGATGGAGTTTTCATAAATCCAAAAGATTTGGGTCAGATTATGCAGGAGAGAGAGTATGTAAGTGGAACTGTGATCAACAAATTGGCTTCGGTTGCAGGATCCAGCTTGAAAGATAGTCAACACACTGTTGGAACATCACCTGTTAAAGACAAACTGCAATCTACTGGATCCAGAATAGAGGCTATGCATAACAATCCTGCGGATAATTTAAAATAGGCTGACAATACTATTTTTACTGAAGCTCAAACTCATAATGGAAATAACAAAGCAATTAATTTCAGAATTTCTTTGAAAGCTCAAGCCCGCCATAAGACACCGTTGAAAGGAAACAAGATGCTTGAGAAAGAAGTGCAACTAGGTAAAGAGCTCATCATCATGAAGAAAAGGATTCGCATGGAGGAAGTTAAGCCACACGAGCCGGACCACAAATTTGTTAATAACTCTGGAGATATTACAATGCTACTGGGAGCTGATGAAGGAATTAACACAACTGCTGGAAATAACACAACTGCTGGAAATGACACAGCCAAGCAGTATAATCTCAATTTTGTTGTCTCTGTTGTATTGGCGGGTACTGATGGTCAGGCCTGCCAGAAGAAATGAATGTTCTTAGTTGGAACTGTCGGGGTCTAGGTATCCCGAGTGTAGTTCCTAATCTTAAGTACCTCGTCCGTAGGCATCGACCGGATGTTATATTCTTGTTCGAAATAAAAAGTTATGCTAATAAAGTTGAAGTTTTACGGTACTCGCTTGGATTTGATTGTTGTTTTACGATTAATCGTGTTGGTATGAGTGGCAATATAGCTGTTCTTTGGCAGAATTCGTCTAACTGTTCTATCCAACATTACTTAAATAATCACATTGACATTTCTGTTCAATATTCGCGTTTCGCTAATTGGAGACTTACTGGTTTTTACGGCTACCCTGAAACCTCCCGACGTCGGGATTCTTGGAATCTTATGCGTAATCTTGCTGCAACCTCTAATCTACCTTGGTGCATTATTGGCAACTTTAACGATATCTTATCATCGGATGAAAAAAGAGGTAGAGTGGAAAGGCAAAACTGGTTGATAGATGGTTTTCATCAAGCTGTTCAAGATGTGGGGCAGATTGATATTCAAATGGTTGGCTATTCTTTCACCTGGTTTAAGAGCTTAGATACCAATAGAGCTATTTGAGGAAAAGCTTGATAGAGTTATGGTAAACAGCGACTGGAGTCTCCTGTTCCCTGAGGCGAAATTGAAATGCCTTACGGAGACTTCTTCCGATCATTACTCAGTTCTTCTTATCTGTGATAATAAACCAGTCCAGTTTACTCCCTGTAAAGGCTTCAAATTTGAGAATGCTTAGATTATTGAAGTTGGATTCAAAGAGTCTGTCCAAGAGCAATGGTTGATTGATAATTCTGGTGACATTGTTAATAAGCTGGCTGTGTGTGGAGAGAAAATGGTGCAGTGGAGTAAAAATAAGTGTCTTAAGAATAGAAAGGAGATTGAGAAGCTTGGTAATCAACTCGATACAACAAGGCAGTATGTTGATGAAGGTAATATAAATTATTTTATTTCTCTAAAAATGCGGTTAAATTCCCTTTTTGTGAAAGACGATCTATTTTGGAAGCAAAGAGGGAAAGCCCATTGGTACAAGGATGATCTCAACACTCGATTCTTTCATGCTTCCGCTACAACCAGGAAAAAGTTAATACTATTACTTCGCTTATTTTCGATGATGGGAAGTCACTAGTTCTACGGAAGGTTTGTGTAAAGTGGTCCATGACTACTTTGTAGAATTATTTCAGAACAACCAAGTTCCTGTGATCAGGTGTTGCAAGCTCTAAGTTCTCCTGTTACTGATGAGGAGAATTTTATGTTGACAACTTCATTTTTTATCGATGAATTCAAAGAGGCTATTTTTTTCATGCAAGCCGATAAAAGCCCAGGACTTGACGGTTATAATCTTGGATTTTATCATCATTTTTGGGATTCCTGTGTTGTTCATGGCTTGATAGTGATATTTTCCTTCATAGTCTTAATAAGACTAACATCACTCTTATTCCGAAAGGAGACTCTCAAACTACAATGAAGGATTGGAGACCAATTTCTCTATGTAAGTGTTGCATAAGGTGATTACTAAAGTTCTTGCGAATCGGCTGAAGAGAATCCTTGGTAAGTGTATATCAGATAATCAATCGACCTTTGTGCTGGGTAGATCTATTCTAGACAATGTTATGGTTGCTATAGAAATAGTCCATCATATGAAGACCAAAACTAGGGGGAGACTTGGAGATATAACTCTTAAGCTTGATATCAGCAAAGCTTATGACAAGAATGATTGGGAATATTTAAAGGATGTCCTATCTAAAATGGGGTTCTGTCAAAAGTAGATTGGTTGGATCATGCTCTGTGTTGAAATTGTAGATTACTTTGTGGTTATGAATGGCAATTTGGTTGGTCCAATTATTCCGGTTCATGGGTTGAGCCAGGGGGATCCTCTTTCCCCGTACCTCTTTATCCTTTGTTCGGAAGGCCTATCTGCTCTCATCAAGCAAGCCGAAGCTAAGGGGGACATACATGGCACGAAAATTTGTCGAAATGCGCCTATTATTACTCATCTTTTATTCGCAGATGACTGTTTTCTGTTCTTTAGATCGAATATTAATGAAGCTCGGACGATGAAAAATATTCTTGCTGCCTACGAAGAAGCCTCGGGTCAAGCTATAAACTTCCATAAATCTGAGTTCTACTGTAGTCAGAATATGGATACAGATACAAAAAACTTATTAGCCAACGTGTTAGGTGTGCAACAAGTATTGGAAACTGGCAAATATCTTGGTGTACCATTCATGATTGGTACAAATATAAAAGTTTCTTTCAAGTGCATCAAAGATAGAATTTGGCGGAAAATTAATTCTTGGAGTAGTAAGTGCCTTTCTCAAGCAGGTAGGGAAACTCTCATTAAGTCGGTTCTCCAATCCATACCGACTTATATGATGAATCTATTCTTATTGCCTTCCTCATTCAGTGATGAGATTGAGAAGATGATGAACTCCTTTTGGTGGGGTCATAAAGGTAATAGTGGTAAAGGCATTCACCGATTATCTTGGGATCGGTTGGCTATGCCAAAATCTGTAGGAGGTATGAGTTTCAAGAATATCAATGCGTTTAATGATGCTATGCTTAGTAAACAAGCTTGAAGCCTTATGAGTAATCCTACAAATCTTGTTTCTCGTCTATATAAGGCCAGGTATTTTCCTAATTGTGTTTTCCTGGATTCTGCTGTTGGGCACAATCCCAGTTATGTTTGGAGGAGTATTTGGAGCTCTAAGTTTGTTGTGCGAGGTGAGAATAGATGGAGCATTGGTAAATGAGATAATATTTCGGTTTGGAATCTGTCTTAGGTTTCCGATGGCACTATTTTGGGTAACCCTTGGCTAGATCACCAGATGATGGATTCACTCAAAGTTTCAGACCTAATGATTCCCAATAAAAACAGTGGAACTCAGTTTTGCTTCATTCATTAGTTGGCGATGATGTTGCTCAAAAAAATCTTCATACTTCATTGTTTGATGCGGTTCAGGATGACAAGTTAATCTAGAAGATTGAGAAAGATGGGATTTTTTCCGTTTGTAGTGTTTATAGATAATGTATCAATAAGGCTATTGACACTTCTTATCTGACGATCAACGGGGATTGGAACCTTGTCTGGAATATTAAAGGTCCTCCGAGAATTAAGAACTTTTTGTGGCGTCTTTGTAGGAATTGTATTCCCACCAAAAGCCAACTTTTAGATAAAGGAGTTGATTGTCCCTCGAGTTGTATAGGTTGTATGGAAGGAGAAGAGAATAATTATCATTTGTTCTTTCAGTGTCCTAAGAGCTTTGAGTGTTGGGATAAAGTGGGTTTATGGTCCACGCTTCAGCCATTGATTCTTAACGGGGGTGAGTTCACCTCTATTATTTTTTCCTTTTTACAGGCTGTTAATCAAGATCATCAGACGATTTTCTCTACTATTATATGGAGTATTTGGAAAGGCATGAACAATCATATCTGGAATCATCTTGCTGAATCTTCAGTTGATATTTGTCATCGAGCTATGCATATTTTGGCGGGCTGAAAAGAAGCTCAACATGTTTGAAATAATAATATTATCCCAAATACCAGACCTTTTACCTCTAAGTGGGGTAGACCTCTGGCGGGGCGTCTTAAATGTAATATCGATGCTTCCTTTTCTCAGAATAAGGTAGGCGTAGGTGCTTGTATAAGGGACGTTGATGGGTGTTTTGTCATGGCTAGAACATAATGATTTTCTCCCACCACTAACGTATGTATCAGAGAGGCTCTAGGCCTCCTAGCAGCTATCAACTGGGTGCACGAGTTGGGTCTAGATAATATGGATTTCGAGTTGGATGCTAAAAGTGTGGTGGATAATGTTAATAATTTAAAGCCCAATGTTTCGGAATTTGGTGCGATTACTCGAGAATATAATCGTCTGTTGAACTTTCTGTTTACGAACTCTTATGTTTACTAGGAGATAAGCTAATGAAGTCGTGCATGCTTTGGCTAGGATAACTCCGTCTTTTACTAGTATCCATACTTTTAATATAATTCTAATATGTATTCAAAATATTCTTGATATGAGTTGATCTTTTCCTTTCAAAAAAATTAGTAAACATTAAAATGAATAGTTTTCTATCTTTTAAGATTAAAAAATTACAAATGATGCCAGCATTTAATATTAAAAGGCCAACCAAAGATAAAGACATGAATACTTAATATCATATTTATTTTAAATGTAAGTTAATATTTTCCAATGTCTTAAAAATCACATTGGTCATTAAATCAATGAGGATATTGGATCGCTGATTTATTGATTGAACCATTAGATTATTGATTAAATTGTATGACTAAATTGGATAACTCAATTGAATAAATCGATCTTTATAAAAAATAATATATTTATTAAGTCGGTCGAACCGAATGACTTGGTCTCTAAAAAATATCACGATTCCTACAATTCAAAATTTTAAATATCATATTTTTACATATTCATTCTTTAAATTCAAGTTCTAAATATAATCATCACTCATAACAAAATAATACAAAATATAAATTTAAATAAATTTGAAACCAAATCTAATTGCAAACAAGGAAAATTTGTTCAAATTAAATTTTAAATAAAGTTTAATTTTTTTTAAATTATGAAAAAGCATCATTTTGTCCAAGAAAAAAAACATACACTTAAACCATTGATTCACCTGTTTCGACTGATTTTCATCTATTCAATAACATATTTGATTCAACAATTAAATCTGACTAATAATCCTTTTGATTTCCGATACAACTGGTATGACCGGTCAATTTGACTCAGTTTTTAAAATATTGATTTTTTTCATATTAATAGCCTACTATTATAAGAAATTAAAAAAATAAATATACAATTAATTTCTTAACTTATGTTCTAAGCACACTTCTTAGTTAACGATGCCAAAAAAAACTAATACATGTAGGTACCCGCGCATAAAATCTTCCACGGATAGGAATAGGATGTTTTAATGGATGAGTATGTACGGGTAAAATAAATTGATATTTAGTTATCTGTTTACTTACAGGTGCGAATATGAATTTGATGATACTCTTACTCACAAGTATCCGTATATGTTAATAATTAACAAAATTATTTAAATATTAATTTATTTAATTTAAAATTATTATTATTATTATTATTATTTAAAATTATTTTCTTTTCTTTAAAAATTATTTAAAAAAATTATTTTATTATATATTTTAAAAAAAATTAAAAGTATTCATGAATACCTGTATGTATATATATATATACATATATATATATATATATATATATATATATATATATATATATATATATATATATATATATATATATATATATATATATATATATATATATATATATATATATGTGAGTATATCAAAATCTATAAATATTTATACAGATATAGAGAGAATACGGATATTATATTTACGAGAGTAGCAGCATCCATGAGTACTCATTTTCATCTCTATTCTTAGGACACATAGCACACATTTAGTTATAATTATATAAACACATTTTTCTCAATTTTATATTTCTCTATTTCCATTACTAAGAAATGAAGAAATCTTAACCCAAATGAAAAATGGCACTGTAGTTAGATTACCTTAACGCCCTAACCAGCACAAGTACACAATAATAAAGTGAAACAAACAAGAAGCATGCTATGCCACTGCCCACTATCACATTAAGTACGACTTACTGCTCTGATCTGCCTACCGATTTCACCGTCCTTTGACATTTTGTACTTATATCCTCTCACCTCATTTAATAATCGGTTCAGAAGTAAAAACAGTTTTTTAATTTTTCTTAGTAATAGTTCTGCTTGAAAATTTTAAAACTTATCATATATATAGTATAGTATCATAAAAAAATGTCGCTGTCGTATTACCTCGGCAACCAACTACGTTATCCTTTACATGGTTTACGGTTAGTAATTTCGACAATAGTAGGTGCATAATAAATACCTTTTTTGTGAATAATAAATACCTTTTTTGTGAATAATAAATACTTTTTTTGTGAATTACGATTTACACCTATATATTTTAATAATTAAATAATTATTTTTTATAATGACACACTTTTATTTATTTATTTATTAAAAACATTTATAATAAAATATATTATTTAATAGTTAGGTTATTTAGTAGTGATTTTAAATAAAATAAAAGTTATTGTATAAATATTTTTAAAAAGTCAAACAACTATTTTGAAGTAGGTTTTATACCAATTTTATTTTATAAAATATCCAAAAGAAGAAAACAATGTCAAAAGAGATAATCTAGTAATAGAAAAACAAGTTTTAAGTATTGAAATAAGATAAATTTAAACCATTTGTGTGAATATTAAAAAAAAAAACAGAAGACTACAAGACTACCACAAGAATTGAATTAAACTAGGATTGATGTGTAAAAGTTAGGCCAAACATATATTAAATATAAAAAATAACAATATATTACTACTACATGTTATTAAAGTATTTTAAAATTAAAAATATATTTAATATTAAATAAAAACACACATTGATTTAAATAAATGAATATAAAATACGATTAGTGTTATTTAAACATATAATATTTAACATTTAACATTATATCTCATATCGTATATCAATTATATATTAATTTTTTTATCTTTTTCTTATTTTATCATTTCATACATTTATACGAATTTCAATAATATATTATTACATCTTAAAATATTATTTATTTGAAAATACATTATTTAAGATGAGTCTCAAAGTGATGTAAGTAATAGCAATACTAATAGGATTAAATATTTTTTAAATAAAAAACTTATTCAATTTTAGTCTATAATTTATTAATTTTAAACGAAAAAGGTAATATTAGTGCTTGTAATTAATCTCTATAAAATTAATGACAAATAAGAATCGATGAAAGAAAGTGAGAAAAAGAAAATAGCTTACGCTTTAGTTGCAGCATAGATGGTAAAGAGAGGATGAGAAGGCACAACCACCGCAGCACCAGATCCAATATTTACAATTGTACCCTTTTTCCTCTCCAGCATTCCACCCAAAACCGCTTTCGTTATTCTAGTTGTACTCTCAATATTAACCCTAACAACCTTCATCCACATTTCCTCTTTCACTTCATGAAAGAACATAGCCTTAGGGTAAGTAATTCCAACATTGTTAATCACAACTCCAAGATCCAAAACCCTAGCCAAAGCTTCTATTTCCTTAATACCCGAAGAAACTTCGCCGGAAAAATCGATCGTAATGGTTTTGATCTGAACGTGAGAGTGTTTTGTTTGGATTTCGGTTCTAACTGTTTCGAGCTTCTTTGAGTTTCTGCTTACGAGGATGAGGTTGAGACCAGAGTAGGCTAGTTGGTAAGATAAGGCTTTTCCGATTCCGTCGGTTGCTCCGGTGATCAGAGCCCATGAACCGTAGGTTTTGATGAGGTTTTTCTCTGACCGGAGACAGGTGTTGAAGATCCATGTGGTTAGTTTAGTGATGTGGTTGAGTGTTAGGGTTAAACCAAGGAGGAATGGGAAGAAGATGAGTAGTTCTTCAAGATGATGCATGCTGCTAGTCCTATCCTATCCTTTGTGATTGTGGTTTGTGAATCAAGTGTTATATTTTCTGTCTGTCCTTAATTTATTCCTATTCGGCTGGTTGTTGGTTATTCCTTTTCTGGCTTTACAGTGATAGTGAGAAGATCGTTAGCATTAAATATGACACAATTTCTTTAGCGGTAGTTTTCACCAATTCTAAAATACTGGGAAATGTACTTTCAAACTCATTTTATAAATTTAAAATATTTAGTGATATGCATATTTGAAAGATTTTTTATTTTTTATTTTTAAGAAATTTCAGATATTTATATTTAGTTACAGATCTGAAAGTATAAATATTCAGTTATTTTTATTTTGTTATATTTATAGATATTTTTATATTATTGTTATATGTTATTAATTTAGATGCTGTAAAATTATTTGTAGATTTATCATTTTTAAATTTTAGTAATTTGAAATTTGTAATAGTCGATGTATTTTTCAATTTAAATGAATGAATATCTTTTTAATAAAAAAATATTTAATTTTTGTTTTTATTATGAGATAAATTCTTATGCAATGCTACGTATATGTAAGTATTTTTACGCTATTAAAACTATTCATAAATGTTATTTTAGAGATGCTTAAAATAAAAATCAAATTTTAGTAAAAATCTAATGATTATAATTAATTAATAGTATAAAATAAAATCTTTTTATACTAGTTGTGCATAATAATTAAATAGTAAATTTTACTATCATTTATAAATTTAAGAATAATTTATTTTTATGATATTTATCAATTAAATTTTATCATATATAATATAAAATTTTAAAATCACATATTAATCTAAAATTTTAAAGAATTAAAATGAAATTAAAAAAATAATATATAATTTGATTTTTAAATAATAAGATGTTGGTATGTCATGATTCTCACGTTGTATGAAAAAGAGGATATTGAATTTTTAAATAGTAAGATGTTGGTATGTCATGATACTCACATTGTATGAAAAAGAGGATATTGAATTTTTAAATAGTAAGATGTTGGTAAGTCATAATATTCACATTGTATGAAAAAGAGGATATTGAATTTTTTTTAAGTGAAAAAAATATATAAACTCATTATCATAAAGTTTTAGATTAATATGTGATTTTAAAAATTAATTTTATGTAAAAAAATTTATTGATATAAATCATTAAAGATAAATTACTCTTATAAAAGGAGTAACCTAGATCTCATCTAATTAAATTCTTTTAGTATTGTTTATTAAGTTGAATAATCTTTTTATTACAATGAAGATTAAGCCTTCCTATTTAATAACATTGTACCAATAGTTAGTTGGATCTAAACAAAGGACATACCTATAGGTTTATTAATAAGTTGTTGAAGATATTAAATATATGTATAAATTAGTAGATTATTTTTTGTTTTTTTTAAGATTTAGTTAAATTTACATAGTTGGCATTAATGATTGGGATATGGCCCAAACAGTCACTTACAAGTACAATTTATGGATGAGTTATTAATATATATACTAAATGTTTTCCTAAAACAAAAGATGTGGGACACCAACCCAACACAACTTATTCTACATAATCTTCCATTGAAATCAAGTGAGCTGGGGCATGAATGTTGTCATGCGTGAGACTAAGTAGTTTATATGCCCAATATTTGTTTTACAAATTTTAATTAATTAATTATTTTTAAATAATTGATTTTTGAAATAGAATGAATTAAAATTGTGAATTATTTAAAAAATATTAATCTAGTCAGCAGTGCCACATAATTAAGAATAATTTTTTTATCCCAAACACCGTCAACTATACAAAATTAGAGGGGAATAACAAAATCCTAAGTGATGTAAAATTTAGAGGTCAAAAAAGTGAATTTTAAAATGGTGGAATTAAAACTTAAAAAATATAAAAATAATAGGATCAAAAGTGCATTTAAGTCAATACATTTTTATTGTTTTCATGATATAAAATTTTCTTAAAAACAATAATATTTTATCTTTGGACGACCACAAAATCATGGACGTGGAGGTCTTTGACGGGACACTGATGCTCTTGGGAACAAGCGAATTAAATGCTTCTCGTAAGACGTAACGTGATGTTGGGAATAATTGACATCTCTCTGTTGTATCCCAAAATTTATCTTATTCATTTCGACTTTATTTTGGCTTATATTGCATTATCATATACATATATGCATATCATTAGCCGTGTTGTTATGGGATCAGGGCATTTATGTTCGACTGTTTAGCGGAGGTGCTCAAAACTTTATGCAAGTCACCTAGGTGGTGAATGAAAATTCCTTATCATGACTAATTTCAACATACTCCATCATGTCTCGAGTGGAAGAGGTGAGCCAGAGGTTTCATCTAATTTGAGACAAGCTTCAGAATTTTCTAACTCTAAGCCAGAGTATTATTTTGAGCTGATATTTGATCATCAGGTTCGTGTGGATATTATCTTCATTTTCTGTGTTCGAGCCAGGAGCCAATTGTGCACTTAAGATGGTCAAATGATTTTATTACTGAGTTATCGGGTTACCGATCAACGGTATTTCTGATATTCAGAAATTTATAACTCCGATTTGGTCTACTGCCTCGAGATGGTTCTTTCACTATTAAATCTACCTCAATATTCTCCCCAACTTCTATGTTCGGGCCGAAGGTTAATTCTCGAGGGATGGTCTCCGAATACGCAAATCTGTCAGAGTTTAAACAGTGTAAAATACTGGTAAAGGTTGGCTGAACCGCTGTTTCAGGCACATTAAAAAATTCATAACTCCCAGCTGGAGTACCACATGAGCGCGATTCTAATGCCCAAAATTCCATCTCTATGTTATCTTGACGCCGTCTTTTATGACCAAGAGCTGATTCTATATGAAAAGTAATGGGAATTTTGAGTTCCTGAAAAATAATTGAGCAGAATTTGGAATCTGTCATGTTGACTTCCAATGTTCAAAAATTCATAACTCACTCAATTTTTACCATATCACGTCGGTTCTCAAAGCTTTGGTTCATAAATCTTGTCTACTTCAACTTTATTTCATATTTCAGAATCAAATGGTAGTTTGAAGACCTCCGTTGTTAGTTTATTTTGCAAAACTGAGTTTTTGGATCTGTAAAAAAAAAGATTGAATGTTGCACCACTGGAAAATTCATAATAAATTCATCGTTTATCAGATAGTTCTCATTTTTTAACACAATATCAGGGATGTGGAGATCTATAATTCTTCTAGCAAAGTCGAGACGAAATTCTAATTTTTGAAGCACGAGCTTATGACTTGTTCGAATAGCAGAAGTCAAATAAGTTGATATTTTGACTTAATTCATTTTTGACAGTGACGTTTCGCTACTTAAACATATCGAACTCACTCATATTTTGTCCGAAGGCATCCGTTCTTTTTGAGTTGCGTCTGTGACTCAGAGACAGACAATTTCACAGAAGACTACTGTTCAAAAAAATTTACAAATCATAGTGTAATATTAAGCGGTGAATAAACTGGAAATTTAAAATTTTTATATTTATTATATATTAAATTTTACTCACAAATTTGGAGGAGGCTCTCATTTTTTTCAAAACTCCGCTTTCACTCTCTTTCACACTCTCTCTATTCTCTCACAAATATAAAAAATAAAGAAAGAGAAAAGGAAAAAAAAGCTTCTCCTCCTTCCTTTCCTCCACCGCCGGGACTGCCTCTCCTTTCGTTGTGCAGCAATTCCGATCGCTGCTCCCTCCATCG
The DNA here is from genome assembly GCA_948472305.1 of Vicia faba. NCBI lineage: Eukaryota > Viridiplantae > Streptophyta > Magnoliopsida > Fabales > Fabaceae > Vicia > Vicia faba. Next base: position 1,133,864,447 of record OX451741.1, on the reverse strand, counting down.
GAGTCCGTCACACTCTCCTTCATCATCGCGCCTCCTGCGCCCGTATACTCTCTCCGCGATCTCCCTTTCGCGACCGGCTCCCTGTCTTCGCACAACCAGTCTTCCGCTTTTCAGCCACGCGTTCTCAACCTCCTTCAGTCGCGACGCCACAGTCCTTCCGTCATGCAGAAATTCTGTCCGTCTCAGCCTCTTCTCCGGTCACCTCTCAATCAACATCCATAACTTCCTCTTCCTCTTTTCAAGTATATGCAAGAGGTAATAAATACCACTACTCCATTAACTTTTTCTGAATCTGAAGAGTGAATGGAATTACGATGTTGCAATTTCTTCTTGATTAATTGAATATAACTAAGAAATTAGATATAATTTTCAAATTTGCATATAATTTAGGTTAATTCTACATTGATTTAGGAATTTGTTGATACTAACACCTTAGAACTAGTATAATCTTGGAATTTAGGATTATAGCTTAGTTTGGATTCTTGAATATAGCTTGAGAATTGATTTAGGATTAACAAGATTAACACTTAGAGTTTTAGTATAGATCCTATTTCTTGAATTTAAATTGATGTTGATTTAGGATTTAGTGCATACTAACTTAGGTTAGTTTTAGGTACTAATTCATTGTCTTAACTTAAACCTTGATATCAAAATGCTAAAGAAACTAGGCATTGGTTAGTTGTTCATGAGATTATGAGATTATGCTTAATTCTTGAATTTTTACAACTTATTGAAAAGTGTTGGTAACATAAACTCATGAGTTGAAATCAATGTTACTAGTCTCTTTAATACTTTGATACTAACTAGCATCCTTTAGTTTCATTGTTTGTTGATTTTTGGTGGAAGTTAAAGCATTAGAATGTATCTTGATACATAAGTTTATACTTTCTACAAGTTGTGATATAACTCCAATTTTCTTCTTTTTGACATAAACTTGAATTGGAGATATTTTACAACTTGTAGATGTATTGTAATGCTTTAAGTTCATGTGATTCTCCCACTATTTTGTTGGCTTCTTTGCCATTTACATAATACCGCTTTGCTTACAAGTTGTGGATAAATACTTATGTGCAAGTTGTGAAAAGTGTTGGTAACATAAACTCATGAGTTGAAATCAATGTTAGTAGTCTCTTTAATACTTTGATACTAACTAGCATTCTTTAGTTTCATTGTTTGTTGATATTTGGTGGAAGTTAAAGCATTAGAATGTATCTTGATACATAAGTTTATACTTTCTACAAGTTATGATATAACTCCAATTTTCTTCTTTTTGACATAAACTTGAATTGGAGATATTTTGCAACTTGTAGATGTATTGTAATGCTTTTTAAGTTCACGTGATTCTCCCACTATTTTGTTGGCTTCTTTGCCATTTACATAACACCGCTTTGCTTGCAAGTTGTGGATAAATACTTATGTGCTAGCATTCATGGCCAAAATGCTAAACGGTAACAATGTAATTCAAGATTTTTCCGTTAGAATTACCGCATTGTTTTGTTGCTTTAAAAAGACACCGCATTGTTTTGTTGCTTTAAAAAGATACCGAAATTTTTTCCGTTACACTTTTTCAAAATATTTGGAACATTGCAAAACGGTAACAATGTTTTTCGGTATTTTGAATCATATGTACATAGGATTTTGACTCATGAGTTGTTCACCTTTGTGCATATTTTGCCTCTTGTTGATACCGGTATTTTGGTTGTGCGTTTAAACCGCTTTTTAGGCATATTTACATGAGTATAGCATGGCTTCCCGGAATACTCACTTTGTCGTTAAAACTTGACTCTATTTTCATTGATTGATTACTTGTGCTTAGTGCCATATTCACTTGTTTCCGATATCAAGAATTTCGCGTTTCGACTTAATTGTTACATTTTTTCAAAATGATTGAATGTTGTCCCGAATAGCATTTTTTATACTTCTTGCTTATTCCAATTTCCAACTTGCATATCATTAAGTCAACATGTATGAACGTTTGATATTGGAACTTGAGTTTCTCACCTTTAAAGGGATTTTTTTAGCAAACTTTTACTTATTAATAAGTGGCTTCCCCAAGATACTATGCTATGCTCATGTAACATGTTTATTTTGCCTTATACATATTCATATTTCATTTTTGCGCATATTGCTAATTGCTATTACCACATTTAATTTTATTGTTATATACTAACAAATTTTGTGAGATGTGTATGCTTTGAGAAGCCAATTTGGATACCAATCATTTTGGTGACATATACGTTTTGCTTGCACCTGTTTTTCACGCTTCTGATGCTGTTTGTTGTTGATGCTAGCTTGCGGCGCCTTCCGAGTTTCTTACACTCATTGAGTTTGCTTTACGGATTCTTATTACCCGTTTGGTATGGTTTCGGGCATCTGTTGCGATATTATATTTACCTCTTTCTAGAGATCATGTAAAGTAGGAGTCACTGTTTAAAGTCCTGTAGCAGGAACCGCTTTCTATATGCTAATTGTGGTTGTTTAAAGCCCTATCTTTGAATAGGCAATTCCGCACGTGTTTATTTCTTGCACGCTTCGTTCCGTTCTCGGTGAGTTCGACATTTGAATACTTGGTCTTGGATTCATTCTCGGTATGAGTTTGTTCCAAGTGGATTTGGTTTTAGTTCATACTCGGATGGGTGTGTTTCCTTTACTATATTGTTTATAATTATGTCAAAATTACAAAAAAGGAAAGAAATACGGTGCACCTGATTTATACCCGGATGGGATGTTCCTCAGAGGCTGTGGTTTGGTTCACTCTCGATATGAGTTTGTTTCTTACTTTACATTTTGTTAAAAGTACAAGGAAATACTAATTGTCGTGTGCCTGGTTCATACCCGGATGGGGTGTTCCTTTGAAGTTTTGTTTGGTTCATTCTCGAGATGAGTTTGTTCCCCTTTGATTTTACTTGTTGCACAAGCATAAAAGAAATACTCGGATGTTATTTGCCTAGTTCATACCCGGATGGGATGTTCCTTAAAGGCCATGTTTTGGTTTGTTCTCGGGATGAGTTTGTTCCTTTATTTGTTTTTCTATGTGCTTATCTTTTTGTACATTTTGTATTTTCTCTCTTCCATTGCCATGTTCCTTTAGGACTTGTGGTTTACTCTCGAGATGAGTTTATTCCGAATAGTAAATAGGATGGTTCCTTCTCGACATGAGTTGTGTTCCTAAGAAACCTTGGTCCAAACTTTAAGGCAATCATTGTATGATACTATTAGGCTTATAAAATAGGTTAGTCCCCCTTAGACTCTTCCTCTCTATCCACTTAGCATGTGCATCTAAAACATACTCTTTCTTGGCAAGTCTTTAAAAGCACTGTTAACGAAACCAAAAATCCTTTCGCAAAAGGTAAAAGACACAAACAAATTCAAACTTCTTTTTCTCGCCTCTTGGATTTTCAATTTCAAACTGGATGTTTTATTTTCCCCCTCTACACAATATGACGCATAATTCCCCAAAGGTCGAGTTGTACCATGTCTACTTGTTACGAGTCGCGACTATAGCATTATTCGCCTCTAGGCACTTTTTGAGCACATTAATTCCGTTCTACTCCAGTTGCGTGAGTCTCAAAAGATCGAGTTACAGGTAGAATGTGAAATTGATGTTGTTTCGTTAAAAAATAAAAATCAACCAAAACATGTGAGCCGAACTACAGTTGCTCTTATTCCTCAAAAGGGATACGTAGGCGGAGGTTTTTGTGGGGCCTAATCGAGCATATCTTTGTAAAAACTTCTTTCTTTTCCCCATATTTTTTCTTCTTTTTGCATACATTCCCTGTATAACTTGGATATAGATTCTTACACACCCATTAGATAAACAACAAGAGTGGATACCATAGAGTACTACAGACGTGAGGGGTGTTAATACCTTCCCCTCATGTAACCGATTTCCTTACCCGATTTCTTGGTCGAAAGACCGTGATTTCTCTCTTACAGGTTTTCTTAGATATTTCCCTTTCTCCTTCGTGAGATAAATAGATGTTCGATGGTGATTTCATTGATTTTTATCCGATGAGTTTTGTCCAGTTCCTTCACTCTCCCTACACCAATTAGTAATGATGTTTGTCCTTCCTTAGAGTGCTTAAGTTTCTTTCAAACCGTTTTCGAGGAGATCTCAGTCTTTGGTAGTGTGAAGTGATCATATGATCAACAATGTTCGAATAACGTATAAAAGGATTATGAAGCGTCATTTTTAACTTTTCGGTTATTGTTAACATGCTAAAGAGATTATTTCTGCTTTTTTTATCATTTTTTCGTGAGCGATTTTGTTCAAGTGCAAGATCCAGCTCAGATGACTTTGTTTGTTGGTCGTGCATGTTTGGTTGTTCTTTTTTGAGTTTCTACATTTAACTTCCCGCTTTTGGTCTCGTACTACTTCTTTAGGGTTTACGAGGTAATGGGTGTTTAAGCTTACTTGTTTGCTACATTGTACATGCATTTCTTTTATGTTACAACATATTAAATCATGGTTATCGTGTCAAATTCAACCAAGAAGGTTGTTAAGGATATTTAAATGGACTAGGAGGATCTAGAGATATTAGGGATTATATCTTCTTTTATTTATGAAGACGTTTTCGACCAAGCAGTAATTGACGTGGGTCTAGTGGATAATTGAGAGTTTTTCCCCCGGATGAAGATAAGAGGATATACATTCCATACGATGGGTGTGTGGTCCTTTTCCATGAATTGTGTTCTCTCTCACGGGCTATTATCACATTCCTATCAAAGATTCGAGGTTGGCATATTGAACCATCTGCTTATAGCTCCTTCTCATTTACATCTAGTGAGTTGAGAATTTGTCAAAGTTTTCTAAATCTGGTGCAAATATAAAGGGGCAAGCCGACAGTGATGATGTTCTTCCACCTTTTCAAAACTTAAAACAATATCAATAGTGTGAGTGGTTCCTGTCTTCTTTCTTTGAGGCAAAACATTTGATATTTTGAGGCTTATTTTTATAGTGTAAAATTTATCAAAGATCACTTCTTCCCAGTCGCTCCTCTTGTCAGGAAGCACATGCAGAGATATGTCACTTGAGTTTGGTAATTCGCCCACATGCACATATGTCTTTCATAAATAATGGACTTAGAGCAACTACCAAACAACTGCATGAATGTATCACTACATATATGGGACATGTCCTAGGAGGATCTATACTTGAAAAATCAGTTGGTATCTGTTGTACCCCAAAATTTTCCCTCTCATTTCTCAAGGATTCTCTCACAAGATCTTCTATGACGTCAAGTTTGCAGCACTCATACATCAATTTAGGCTTGAAATTGACACAAGGGAAAAATGGTCAATTGCATATTAGAAAGTCAAACTTTGACTTTTTGGTCAATATTACATTCCAAAGATCAAATTTCATCAAGACATGCAAGAATATCAAGCTTGATCATCAAGAAAGTCTAGAAAGTCAAAAGTCAACTTAAAAAGTCAATATTTCCAAGACTTAGAAATTTTCTAAGTGTTTTTATACATGATAATTTCATTACTTCATGCCATTCTTTCATCATGATGCAAGATGATTCAAAAGAAACTTTCAACATGAAAGTTGTAGATTCCATGATATCTACAACATTGCTTTACACAACTTCTCCTAAATATGACGGGGTCTCAAGTTACAAATTCATGAAGTCATGACATTTTCATTTAACACTTAGAGAAATTTTCAACAGATTTTGGTCAGGATTTTACCCTAACTTCTTGGCATTTTTTCACATAATTCCAAGATGATTTTGTCAAAATGGCCAACATGAAAGTTATAGAGGATGTTTCAAGCTTTCCAAAACATCCAAGAGTATAAATTTATCATACTTGAGTTAGGAGATTCAAGGGCTTGAAGTTGGCCAACCATCTTTGAATTGCAAGTCATTCTAAGTGAAGAATACATAACAAAACTCTCATGATTTACTGCATAATCTTATGTTGCAGGCTTCTTTGCTTGTAAATCTCATCATAATTTAATGCTTACACCCACTCTTGAGCTATTACCCAAGTGTTTAAACCATTGTCCAAAATATCTTTCCATTTATGGCATAAAGGCATCATTGCTATTCTTGAAAAGCAAGCTTTTTGTGCAAAGTTTGTCTTGAGCCCATATCTTGCTTGTTGCTGATTATACTCAACCATAAATCATGGGAAGTAGCTCCTCTATACCAGCAACTTTGGTACTTCACCTTGGGACTATGGAGTACTTGACTTAGTTTGATCTTTGTAATTTAACCAAACTATAACATGATGTCTTATAAACCTAATCAAATCATATGCACAAACCCCTTGCCTATAAATAGAAGAAGAATTTGCAAGAGAAAGAGGTTGGAAAAGGTTAGAAAAATAGAGAGAAAAGCCAGAAGTCTTGTTGTAAACTAGCCATCAAAAACCATAATTGTCAAAAAAAGCTTCCACTCTTGAGTTTTAAAGTCCAAATATTTGGAACTCTCACACCTTGCAAGCTCTGTCTAAGCATCTAAGCACCTCACATACATCACCTAGAAATTGTTTAAACTCAAGAACAAGCTTCTACAACACCTCTGTTTTCTCTTCCAATTTCAATAATAGTCAAGACAACAACTCAAATTCAGAGTATAAAGATCCAACTCCAAGGTAAGTTTCTTGACTTTAGTAATTCATTTTTTGAAGACAAAAATGTAGTAACCATTGTTCTTAAAGCTAACCTTTTGTTTATCTTTCATTATTTTCATTATGTGTTGAGAACTAACCGATGTATGCAGTAAAACAATGTTGAAGTAGAAAAAATGACAGTATGAGTCGACACATAGCCTTATGAGTCGATACATACTGCTTTACAGGCCCAAAACAGAAGGAAAAACAATGTATGAGTCGAGACAAAGCACGTATGAGTCGACACATGCAGTGTATGAGTCGACACATACCATTATGTATCTACTCATACTGAGTTAATTTGGTAATACAGGGGCAAGGAAAGTTATGCGTCGATGCATATGAGTTTGTGTCGACACATAATAGTTCAAGATGCATTTTTTCCTTCTTTTTACACTGTTTTTACGTTTCCTTCATGGTTATTCTATATGGTTGTAATATTTAAGTTCCTACTTCATTCCCATTTGTAAATTGTATCCTCATTCCCTAAACGATGTAATAGCTTAGGACTTTATTTTCCGCAATTTAACGCTTTCAAATACAAATGTTAGTAACTAGGGTGTGTATGACAAGATAAAATCAACAAGTAGATAACCCTAATCGAAGATTAAATGCATGCAAATCAAACACACTATCCACACATGCACCCTTAAGGTTAACTCCACTTGGTTGCCTTACAAAAATGACCATATTACACATGTGAGGTATCTTAGCAAAGACAAGCAAAAATACAAGATCATAGTTGCTCGATGACGCTATCTATGTTGTCTTTCAAAATGGTATTAGTCCCTAAAGAATATGCTAAGATACCTTACAATATTGCTAATCATGGCTACACAATGACCTTTGCCCGCCTCTTTACATCGAAAGATAGGGTTACTTACCAAATCAATGGTAAGATAACAATGTCAAAGGAAAAGAAAATGAACAAGAAAGACTTTTGAGTAGGTAAATTGTTTCTAGTTACTTGCTCCATTTCAAAACAAAAACATCCTTGCTATTTTCAAAAAAACACCAACACTTTCAAAAACATCTTTCAAACTTGAAAACATTTTCAAAAGATCAAACACTTTGTATACATTCTTACGAATGAGAATCATTACAAAATTTGTATAAATGATGGCACCTTTTCAAAAATACTTTCAAAAACCATATAAAGCACAATTTCAAACAAAATCAAGTGATCTAGCAAGTAACTAAGAGCCCATGGAAAACCATGGATAAAGAGGGTGCTAATACCTTCTCTTTTCATAATCTACCCCTCGAACTCAAGAAACAATCTCAAAGGTCTTTCCTGTGATTTTTCACCTTTCCTTTTGGATAAAAGAAAAGTCAGTGGCGACTCTTGCTAACCACAATATTAGCGATCAAACGCAAAAACCTCAAATCAGTTCTCCCACTGTATCACAGAACTGGCGACTCTGCTGGGGAAAATTCTTAAAAGTGGGGTTACCTTAGGGTTAGATCATATTTAATTGCTTTCATTGTTTGACTTGTATGCTTTACATTATGGTTCTTTGTTTGGGTTTGAATCCTCCACCCGGATTTAGGATACCTTATAGGTAAGTAGTGTAACACCCCAGTTTTAATTATTTGATTTATTTTAATGGGAAAATTATTTTATTGGAGTTAATAAAATAAAAGAATTATTTATTTTGGAATATTTGAAGAGAATAAAAGAAATAAGAAAATATTGGGTTTTTAAGTTATTGGGCTTGGATGTCGTTAGTAAAGAGTGGGGGTGCAAAAGAAATAAGGATATATCTTGGAACTCAAGTTATTTTTCTCACTTTTTCACGATAACACAGAAGTTGGAGATATTTGGGATTGGAGCTCTGAAGAACGAAGAACAATCGCTCAAGAGTGCAAAGCTGCAATTTGATAAGGTAGGGGGGGCTACTACTCGATTTACTTTTGCTTATGGGTTTAGGTACGATTGATTTTGGATAATCGTAGGGAGAAACCCCAATTTTTAGATGTTCTTAGGGATCAATAACCTTAGGGTTGAATCTTGTTAGAAAAGGTTTAGGTTCCCAAATTTTATGAATCAATTAGGGATTTTAGGTTTCTATGGTGGATTTGGAGTATATTTGTATGACCGAGAGTTTCCCTTAGGTAATTCTAGGGATAACCTTGATGTTGTTAGAATTTCCCTAAAGGACGGGTAAAATGTAACTTAAGGTCAATTTTATAAAATTTGTTGTCGATGAAAGAATGGTTGATAAAATATGATGTTTTAAAAATGAAAATTCTGAGTTTTGATTGATTTTGAAAATGAGACCTTAAGTGAATTGATGCTGTTCTTAAGATTGGAAATTGACTAACTTAGAAGGGAATTGTGTTTCCAATTGATGTGTTGCTTTGAGTTATGCAAAATTGATGTTGTTATGTACCGCAATGCACGTTTTGGCTGGTATTTTCGTGTTTGGTTGCTGTTCTGAGCATGCTGCAGGTACAGGGAAATTTAGTACGCGCTCATCAACACGGGCCGTGTTGCACAACACGGGAACCCGTGTTGATCTTCTGTATGGGCAACACGGGCCGTGTTGCTGCACACGGGCACCCGTGTTGACCTCCTGTGTTGGCTTCTGAATTTTGTTTTTTGTGCTTTGTTGTGGTGTACAGGAATGATTTTGTTTAATGTGCAGTGTTTGTTAGTTTTGAACATGCTGCTTAATGATATGCATAGTATTGTGGAGGCTTGTGTCGAATAATGTTTGTATGTTATGATACCAACACTATGTGGATTTTATTGTCATGCTTTTAGATAATGTTATCAAGCATGGATTATGATATAACTTGATATGATTGGTTGGTGTTTAATAGTATGCTGAGTGATTACATGCTATTCATATCATGTTGTATTGGATATTGTTGATGTTACATGATATGGTTTATTGATGTTAATAGTATGCTGAGTGGTACATACTGTACATATCATGTTGCATTTGTTAATTCCCATTGTGTGGAATTAACATGGTGGCTAATATACGTGTCCGCGATTTAATGGAACGTTGAGGTGGTAGCAGTGTCTGCGATATAATAGAACAGTGAGTTATCCGTGACCCGAGATTTAATGGGGCGGTAGAATGGTACCACATGCATGAGTGTGTTGCATTATATTGAATATAACATGAATGGATGATTTTCCAATGTTGTATTTAATTGATTGTATGCATGTATTGTTGCTGAATTGTTAATGATGTTTGATGTTAATTATAAGTATGAAAAGTAATATATTATGAATATATGAATTGTAAAGGTTTTCGTAAACTATGAAACATGCTAACTGTTTGGGTGATGCTTATGGTTTTCTGAATTGATTGTTATGAACGTATAATCAAATGTATAGTTGAGATGCTCACCCTTACTGTTGAATATTTCAGATTGAGGAGCTTAGTTCAGGTGCTTGGCGAAGGCTTGTTGTTTCTAGTTTATTTCCGTTTAAGTATTGTCCGGGTCATGCTCTGATAGTTGTAACTCCGGGAACGTTTGTTTGTCGAGCAGCTTTAGTCAGACTCGTTTATTCCTTATGTTTGTTATAATATGATGTTGATATATTCCAGGTGTTAATCCCTGATGATTTTGAAAATATTATAACATTGGTTTTGTTAACTAAATTATTCCGCTGTGTAAACATGTATGAGTTGCTTCTATGTTATGCATGACAGGAACTTGTTTTTGTAAAAAGAGAATTGTGACATCCTCGTTAATACATGTACTCTGAAAGTATGATTTTATTTATTTGCGAATTTTATGCGGGGTTTTAGAGGGTGTTACAATAGTGGTATCAGAGCATAGTCGGTCGTTGCGACCAGAGTCTTGAGTCAGTCATTCCTTTGGTATGCGACTAGTGCAAGGTAACACTGTCGATACTGTATTCTGATGAGGAGTATGTTTTAATTCTCAGGAATATGGCTGGAAGAGGTAACGGACGAAATGATGCTGCACTCGCTGAGGCTTTGGGGATGTTAGCTGGTGTACTTGCTGGAAATCCAAATGGAGGCGTGATTGGTGCTGATAGGCAATTGGGGAACTTCCAAAGGAACAATCCTCCGTTGTTCAAAGGTACACATGACCCTGAAGGTGCCCAGAAGTGGATGAAGGAAATCGAAAGGATTTTCCGTGTGATTGATTGTGCTGAAGATTTGAAAGTCAGATATGGTACGCATATGTTGGCAGAAGAGGCCGACGACTGGTGGGTTGCAACAAGGACTGAAATGGTTCAGGATGGAGAGGCACTGACTTGGGCTAACTTCAGAAGGGCTTTTCTGAGGAGGTACTTTCCTGAAGATGTTCGGGGAAGAAATGAAATTGAATTTTTGGAGCTTAAGCAGGGCAATCTGACTGTTAGTGAGTATGCTACTAAGTTCACAGAATTGGCAAAGTATTATGCGCACTACAACAATGATGAGGCTGGAGAATTCTCTAAGTGTATCAAATTTGAGAATGGTCTCCGAGATGAGATTAAGCAGGGAATCAGGTACCAGCGTATTCGTAGATTTTCTGATCTGGTGGATTGTAGCAGGATCTTAGAAGAAGATATTACCAAGACTAGGTCGTCTCACTCTCGTGGGGCTGTTGATAAAAGAGGAAAGCAACATATGGACCGTGGCAAGCCATATGGTAGAGGTAACCAGAAAGCAGGTGGATGGAAAAGGCCTAGTGGGGGAGATTCTAAGGCTCCTATCAGATGCTACAGGTGTGGTGAGTTTGGTCATCATATTCGAGATTGCAAGAGTGATGAGAAGAAGTGTTATAAATGTGGAAAGACTGGTCATTTGTCTATTGACTGCAAAGGGAAGTCTGTTACTTGTTACAATTATGGCGAAGAAGGTCACATTCGTCCGCAGTGTCCTAAGCCTAAGAAGGATCAGTCAGGTGGAAAAGTGTTCGCTTTGTCTGGATCTGAGACTACTCCAGAGGATCGATTGATTAAAGGTACGTGTTTTATTCATGGCACACCTTTAGTTGCAATTATTGATACTGGTGCAACTCATTCTTTCATTTCTTTGGATTGTGCTGAGAGGTTGAAACTGGACATATCTGATATGCGAGGTAGCATGGTTGTTGATACTCCTGCATCGGGTTCAGTGACAACTTCACTAGTATGTAGGAATTGTCCTATTGAGATTTTTGGTAGAGGTTTCGGTATGGATTTAGTGTGCCTACCGCTTGAACAAATTGATATTATCCTTGGGATGAACTGGTTAGAATTCAACCGGGTTCATCTGAACTGTTTTGCTAAGACGGTGATTTTCCCAGAGGCAGTTGGTGTCGAGAATTTGACTATGACTGCTAGGCAGGTACAAGAAGCAATGGAAGACGGTGCTAATGTGTTTATGTTACTTGCTTCGTTAGATGCAACAGGAAAGGTCAGGAGTGATGAATTACCAGTGGTGTGTGATTTTCCAGAAGTCTTTCCGAATGATGTTGGTGAGTTACCCCCTGAGAGAGAAGTGGAATTTTCTATAGATTTGATTCCTGGTACGAGACCGGTGTCGATGGCACCATATCATATGTCTGCATCTGAGTTGGCTGAATTGAAGAGTCAGTTGGAAGATTTACTGGAGAAGAAATTTATTCGTCCAAGTGTTTCTCCTTGGGGTGCTCCGGTATTGTTGGTCAAGAAGAAAGAAGGTTCTATGAGACTGTGTGTTGATTACAGGCAATTGAACAAGGTAACCATTAAGAATCGGTATCCATTACCGAGGATTGATGATTTAATGGATCAGCTAATTGGAGCCAGTGTATTCAGTAAGATTGACTTGAGATCTGGATATCATCAGATTCGTGTGAAAGCGGAAGATATTCAAAAGACTGCTTTTCGAACGAGGTATGGGCATTATGAATATTCTGTTATGCCGTTTGGAGTTACTAATGCACCTGGTGTTTTCATGGAGTACATGAACAGGATTTTTCATCCGTATCTGGATAAGTTTGTTGTGGTTTTTATTGATGACATTCTGATTTATTCCAAGAATGACGAAGAACATGCGGAACATCTCAGAATTGTGTTAGAGTTGTTGAGAGATAAGAAGTTGTATGCAAAGTTGTCCAAATGTGAGTTCTGGCTGAATGAAGTTAGTTTTCTTGGACATGTGATTTCTAAGGATGGTATTGCAGTGGATCCTACAAAAGTAGAAGCAGTATCTCAGTGGGAAGCGCCGAAGACTGTTTCTGAAATCAGAAGTTTTCTTGGTCTTGCAGGTTATTACAGAAAGTTTATCGAAGGATTCGCAAAGTTAGCATTGCCGTTGACGAAGTTGACTCGTAAGGGACAAGCGTTTATTTGGGATTCTGATTGTGAGAAAGGTTTCCAAGAATTGAAGTGGAGATTGACTAGTGCTCCTATTCTGATTTTGCCGAATCCGGTGGAATCTTTTGTGGTTTATTATGATGCATCTCTGATGGGATTAGGCGGTGTTCTAATGCAGAATCAACAGGTAGTCGCGTATGCTTCGAGACAGTTGAAGGTTCATGAAAGGAACTATCCTACTCATGACTTAGAGTTGGCAGCAGTTGTGTTTGTCTTGAAATTATGGAGACATTATCTGTATGGCTCGAGATTTGAAGTGTATAGTGATCATAAGAGTTTGAAGTATCTTTTCGATCAGAAAGAACTCAATATGAGGCAAAGAAGGTGGTTGGAATTTCTCAAAGATTATGATTTTGGTTTGAATTACCATCCTGGTAAGGCAAATGTGGTTGCAGATGCTTTGAGCAGGAAATCCTTGCATATGTCTATGATGATGGTTCGTGAATTGGATTTAATTGAACAATTCCGAGATTTGAGTTTAATTTGTGAAAGTACTCCGAAGTGTGTTCGTTTGGGTATGTTGAAACTTACTAGTGGTATTCTAGAAGAGATTAGGATCGGGCGGAAATCTGATGTTAATTTAGTTGATAAATTGACATTGATCAACCAAGGTCAAGGTGGTGAGTTTAGAATTGATGAAAATGATGTTATGAGATTTGGCGATAGAGTTTGTGTTCCTGATGTTGCAGAAATCAAGAAGAGTATATTAGAGGAAGGACATCGCAGTGGGATGAGTATTCATCCGGGTGCCACGAAAATGTATCATGATTTGAAGAAATTGTTTTGGTGGCCGGGAATGAAAAAGGAAATAGCTGAATTTGTGTATGCATGTTTAATCTGTCAGAAATCGAAGATCGAGCATCAGAAGCCGTCTGGATTTATGCAACCGATGTTTATTCCAGAATGGAAGTGGGATAGTATTTCTATGGATTTTGTATCCGGGTTGCCGAGGACTCCTAAGAATTGTGAAGCGATATGGGTTGTTGTGGATAGACTGACTAAGTCTGCTCATTTTATACCAGTGCGAATGGATTACTCAATGGAGAGATTGGCACAGTTGTATATTGAGAAAATAGTGAGTTTGCATGGAGTTCCTTCTAGTATTGTGTCAGATAGAGATCCGAGGTTCACTTCGAAATTTTGGGAAGGATTGCAGAAGGCTTTGGGTACTAAATTGAGGTTGAGTTCAGCTTATCATCCTCAGACTGATGGACAGACGGAGAGGACGATTCAATCGTTAGAAGATTTATTGCGTGCTTGTGTTTTAGAGAAGGGTGGAGCTTGGGATAGCTATTTGCCATTGATTGAATTTACTTATAACAATAGTTACCATTCGAGTATTGGTATGGCTCCGTTTGAGGCATTGTATGGTAGACGGTGTAGAACGCCTTTGTGTTGGTATGAATCTGGAGAGAGTTTAATAATTGGGCCAGAGATTGTTCAGCAGACTACTGAAAAGATCAAATTGATTCAAGAAATGATGAGAGCTTCTCAGAGTCGTCAGAAAAGTTATCATGATAAGAGGAGGAAGAATTTAGAATTCAGTGCTGGAGATCATGTGTTTATGAGAGTTACTCCGATGACGGGTATTGGTCGAGCGTTGAAATCTAAGAAGTTGACTCCGCGTTTTATTGGTCCGTTTCAGATTACGGAAAGAGTTGGAGAAGTTGCTTATCGTATTGCTTTACCTCCGAGACTTGCGAATTTGCACGATGTTTTTCATGTTTCTCAGTTGAGGAGATACATTCCAGACCCATCTCATGTAATCCAAATAGATGATGTGCAGGTGAGAGATAACCTGACAGTAGAAACATTGCCTATGAGGATAGAAGATCGGGAAGTGAAACAGTTAAGGGGTAAAGAGATAGCATTAGTGAAGGTTGCTTGGGGAGGCCCAGCAGAGGGAAATATTACTTGGGAACTGGAGAGCCAGATGAAAGAGGCTTATCCGGAACTGTTCGTCTAAGGTATGTTTCGAGGACGAAAACTCTTTTAGTGGGGGAGAGTTGTAACACCCCAGTTTTAATTATTTGATTTATTTTAATGGGAAAATTATTTTATTGGAGTTAATAAAATAAAAGAATTATTTATTTTGGAATATTTGAAGAGAATAAAAGAAATAAGAAAATATTGGGTTTTTAAGTTATTGGGCTTGGATGTCGTTAGTAAAGAGTGGGGGTGCAAAAGAAATAAGGATATATCTTGGAACTCAAGTTATTTTTCTCACTTTTTCACGATAACACAGAAGTTGGAGATATTTGGGATTGGAGCTCTGAAGAACGAAGAACAATCGCTCAAGAGTGCAAAGCTGCAATTTGATAAGGTAAGGGGGGCTACTACTCGATTTACTTTTGCTTATGGGTTTAGGTACGATTGATTTTGGATAATCGTAGGGAGAAACCCCAATTTTTAGATGTTCTTAGGGATCAATAACCTTAGGGTTGAATCTTGTTAGAAAAGGTTTAGGTTCCCAAATTTTATGAATCAATTAGGGATTTTAGGTTTCTATGGTGGATTTGGAGTATATTTGTATGACCGAGAGTTTCCCTTAGGTAATTCTAGGGATAACCTTGATGTTGTTAGAATTTCCCTAAAGGACGGGTAAAATGTAACTTAAGGTCAATTTTATAAAATTTGTTGTCGATGAAAGAATGGTTGATAAAATATGATGTTTTAAAAATGAAAATTCCGAGTTTTGATTGATTTTGAAAATGAGACCTTAAGTGAATTGATGCTGTTCTTAAGATTGGAAATTGACTAACTTAGAAGGGAATTGTGTTTCCAATTGATGTGTTGCTTTGAGTTATGCAAAATTGATGTTGTTATGTACCGCAATGCACGTTTTGGCTGGTATTTTCGTGTTTGGTTGCTGTTCTGAGCATGCTGCAGGTACAGAGAAATTTAGTACGCGCTCATCAACACGGGCCGTGTTGCACAACACGGGCACCCGTGTTGATCTTCTGTATGGGCAACACGGGCCGTGTTGCTGCACACGGGCACCCGTGTTGACCTCCTGTGTTGGCTTCTGAATTTTGTTTTCTGTGCTTTGTTATGGTGTACAGGAATGATTTTGTTTAATGTGCAGTGTTTGTTAGTTTTGAACATGCTGCTTAATGATATGCATAGTATTGTGGAGGCTTGTGTCGAATAATGTTTGTATGTTATGATACCAACACTATGTGGATTTTATTGTCATGCTTTTAGATAATGTTATCAAGCATGGATTATGATATAACTTGATATGATTGGTTGGTGTTTAATAGTATGCTGAGTGATTACATGCTATTCATATCATGTTGTATTGGATATTGTTGATGTTACATGATATGGTTTATTGATGTTAATAGTATGCTGAGTGGTACATACTGTACATATCATGTTGCATTTGTTAATTCCCATTGTGTGGAATTAACATGGTGGCCAATATACGTGTCCGCGATTTAATGGAACGTTGAGGTGGTAGCCGTGTCCGCGATATAATAGAACGGTGAGTTATCCGTGACCCGAGATTTAATGGGGCGGTAGAATGGTACCACATGCATGGGTGTGTTGCATTATATTGAATATAACATGAATGGATGATTTTCCAATGTTGTATTTAATTGATTGTATGCATGTATTGTTGCTGAATTGTTAATGATGTTTGATGTTAATTATAAGTATGAAAAGTAATATATTATGAATATATGAATTGTAAAGGTTTTCGTAAACTATGAAACATGCTAACTGTTTGGGTGATGCTTATGGTTTTCTGAATTGATTGTTATGAACGTATAATCAAATGTATAGTTGAGATGCTCACCCTTACTGTTGAATATTTCAGATTGAGGAGCTTAGTTCAGGTGCTTGGCGAAGGCTTGTTGTTTCTAGTTTATTTTCGTTTAAGTATTGTCCGGGTCATGCTCTGATAGTTGTAACTCCGGGAACGTTTGTTTGTCGAGCTGCTTTAGTCAGACTCGTTTATTCCTTATATTTGTTATAATATGATGTTGATATATTCCAGGTGTTAATCCCTGATGATTTTGAAAATATTATAACATTGGTTTTGTTAACTAAATTATTCCGCTGTGTAAACATGTATGAGTTGCTTCTATGTTATGCATGATAGGAACTTGTTTTTGTAAAAAGAGAATTGTGACATCCTCGTTAATACATGTACTCTGAAAGTATGATTTTATTTATTTGCGAATTTTATGCGGGGTTTTAGAGGGTGTTACAAGTAGCAATACATTGTGGAAACTGTGTGGGGTATACCGACATGGTCTAAGAAATAGCTAAGTTAGTGCGACATATTTGTGGGTACCGGTAGCCCTTGAGTAGTCAAGGAGAATACATGGCCGCTGAGTGATGTCATGAAGCACTAATGAACTTTTAGAACCTTTACTTGACCAACTTGGCCATTAGGACGTAGTGAGATGACCGACTTTGGTGCAGTCCGAATTTGGTAGATATTCGATACTACACTCATTGAGGTTTGGTTTTTTTGGGATATTTCGGTCGCCATTAAAGAGGCTTGCGCTGAAACAATGCCCGAGAAAACAAACCAGTGATATTGAGCTCCTTAGAACCCGATTACTATTACTAGGACATATTTGAGCCAACTAAACTTCAAGAGGGTACTTACCTATGAGACTCCATGCAAGCCTAAACCTAAGGACTTGTTTGCTTTGTTTGTATATATATACTTGTACATAGAATCATAAGCATCATAACATCATACTCATATTCACTAACCATTTCAAGGATCTTGAGATTTATCTTTGTTCTGTTTTGTAGGACATGGATTCTATTCGCAGGAAAACTATTCAAGTCAACCTTGTAAGAATCCCTCCTCAGCTTAAAGATCTAGCATCAAGGATTCCTGAAAATTCTCCATTCACCGAAAGACATGGTCGCCTACTAAACTTGGTCACCTCCAACACTGATGAAGACATGATGAAGGTGCTCTTTCAGTTCTTTGATCCTTTACACCATTTCTTCACATTTCTCGATTATCAACTTGTGTCAACTTTGGAAGAATTCTCCCAACTCTTGAGGATTCCCATTCTCAATCAACTACCTTTCAACGGTACGGAAAGAGATCAAAAGCCAGAAGAGATTTCTCAAGCTCTACACTTGCAACCATCTGATATCACAACTAATTGGGAAACAAGGAGTGGTGTCAAAGGCTTCCTAGCAAGGTTCTTGTTTGAGAAAGCCCAAAACTGTTGGAACTCTTTGGATTTGCAAGCCTTTGAGGAAATTGTGGCTCTCCTCATCTATGGGATGATTTTGTTTCCAAATCCTGACCAACTCATAGATGTGAACACCGTCAAAATCTTCATGTCTCGTAACCCGGTGTCTACTTTGCTAGGGGACATCCTACATTCCTTTCACACTCTCACTTTGAGGAAAAGAGGTATCCTTATGTGTTGTACTCCTCTCTTGGTAAGATGGTTTATTTTGCATCTTTCCCAATCTGTATTGAAGAACGAGCAAGGTTCAAGGTGGTCACATAGGTTAATGACACTCAGACATTCAGATATTCATTGGTGTTCCCGCTCTTTGGAGAATGTTACTATCATCGACCGTTATGGAGAGTTCCCTAATGTCCCTTTGCTTGGCATTAGAGGAGGTATCACTTACAACCCTTGCTTAGCCTTAAGACAGTTTGGTTACGGGAAGGTCTACACGAGATGCTTATTCAAGGTTTGGTTTTTGACTACGAGAACGACGATCAAGATCACCGCCAGAGATTTATCCGAGCTTGGAGGATGTTGAACAAGGTGGATAGCAAGACACTAGGACATAAGAATTCCATTCCCTCAAGCCTTATCTTAAATGGGTACGAGCTCGTGCTCAGAAACTTGTGATGCCTTATCCCTCTATCCTACCAGTCATCATGGAGCCTATGGGTAAAGGAGATGTTCCTTACACCAGCCTCCATCCCGACATGCCTACCTCTCTCGAATACTTACAAAAGGGTTGGATCCAGCTGAAGGAAGAATGAGATACTTTTGAGGCTTAGTTCTATGCTAGTGAAAAGATGGTCTTGGAGCTTACGAAGCAGCTACAAGAAGAGCAAAGTGTGAACGCTTATCTCGCGCCAAAGAGGATGCGTTCAGTCTTTTTATCTTAGAAAGTTATTTTGTAAGCCCAAGAGGAATGATGTAATCTTTTTTGTTTTTCTAATGAAATTAACATTCTTTTATCTATACAAATTTAAATTTCATTAATCCTTGAAATCATTTGCATGTACATATTCCATGCATCATAACATGACAGATTTTCGCATAACATGTTTCCTTATCTTTCTGCTGTTTATTTCAGCAAGATGGATCTAGAGAAAACTGCAACGGAACTCCAAGCCCATAATTCTCAATTTCAGGAAGCTTTACTAACCTTAGCCAAGGGGCATCAAGATATGATGGTTTTGCTGGCTGTTAAGAAGAAGCCAAAGAAGAAAGCTCTGCTCAACATGGGTAGAAGGTTCGAGGAGACAATCTGTCAAATCCCAGTAGGAGGAGACTCATCTGAAGAGGAAGAGAACCAGGTCGGTGAGGTCAAGAGTACTCAGGATGAATGTGCTAATGATCAAGAATCTGATGATGATTATTTCAACGAGCAGTATCCACCCGCTAATATCAAATACAAGTAGTTAGAAGACATATTAAAAGCTGTTGAAATGCAAGCCGTCCCCGGTTTAGATTTTGATGATTTGGGTTTGATCTCTGGGGTAATCATTCCCCGCAAATTCAAAGTACCAATCTTTGCAAAGTACGATGGGGTTTCTTGTCCCAAACTCCATTTGAAATCTTATGTACGCAAGATACAACTGCACACTACTGATAAGAAGCTCTGGGTTCACTTTTTCCAAGAGAGCTTGGCTGGAACACAACTTGAATGGTTTTATCAGTTAGATGGTTCTCGTATCAACACTTGGGAGGATATAGCTATTGCCTTCTACCATCAATATCAATACAACGCTGACTTGGCGCCAACAAGGGTTCAATTGCAAGATATGACTATGGGAAAGAGTGAAGGATTTAAGGAATACCCGCAAAAGTGGAGAGACCTTGCTAGTAGAGTCCAACCTCCCTTGACTGATAGGGAGCACATCGACATGTTCATGGGCACTTTATCTGGTCCTTTCTTTAATCTGTTGGTTGGCTGCTCTTCTTCTGGTTTCACCGAATTAATCTTAACTGGTGAAAGAGTTGAAAGTGGCATCAAAAGTTGGAAGATCTTTGTGGCATCTACCTCCACCATCAATCCTATCAAGAAACCTTTTTCTGCAAAGAAGGAAGTTGATGCTGTGTATGGGGCAATGGCCCATACCAAGAAGAATGATCGTTCGTCTGTCAATGCTGTCTGAATCTCCAATCCAACTCCTACTCCAAGACCATCTGCAAATCATCAATGTTTTGAAACTCCAAGAAGACAATTTACGAGGTTAGGCATGTCACTATCTCAAGACCTTCAACATTTTCTCAAGGCTAATTTAGTGACGTTGCACGATCCTCCCGCCAACCCAGACACCTCGTCACCAAAGTATAATCCAAACGCTAAATGTGCTTACCATTCAAACAGCCTCGGGCACGAGACTGACCAGTGTCGGGCCTTGAAGAACAAAATCCAGGATTTAATTGATAACAAAACTATTGAATTTGATCCTCCTCCAATGCCGAATGTAATTACCGCTCCAATACCGAAACATGACAAAGGTGTTAATGCTGTCGAAGATACAATTTTTGTTACCTTTGTTGAAGATTTGACTACTCCGCTAAATATATTCAAGAACAATCTGTTGAAAGCTGGGATCTTCCCTGGCTGTGAAAAAGACTGTGTGTGTTGTACAAGATGACTCGATGAATGTGAAGGTCTGAAGAAAGGCCTACAATGCCTGATGGATAGCCACGAAATTCTGTTTGAAAAGACTCCATTTGCCAAGAGTTTGATTAACAAATGTGAAGACCTCTCCATTATTACCATCTCAAACAAACCTATTAGGATCACCTCCAAAGGTCCTATTAGGATTTCAAATTAACCCACCATTGCTCCATTAATAATTACCAATCCTAGATCGATTCCTTACTCTTCAAACAAAGTGGTACCATGGAATTACGGTGCTGAGGTGTTCTATCATGGGATTAAACAAGATGCATGGATCGGAGAAGAAAAAGATGACGATGTCGGCAACATAGCTGGCTCAAGAAAAGTAACTAGAACTGGGAGAATATTCTCACCCAACATCTCACCTCCAGTAGTTACAAAGACGCCCATCCGCATTACTGCCGCCAATCCAAGTACCGAGACAAAAGGGAAAGGAAAGGTTGTTGAGCCTGATATGATTGAAGTACCCTCCAAGGACGTAACTAATGAAGAACCCTCCGATCGCGAGATGGACGAGATTTTAAAGACCATAAAAAGAAGCGACTTCAAGATTGTAGAACAGTTGGGGCAAACCCCCTCTAAGATTTCAATGTTGTCATTGCTTCTTTGCTCCGATGCCCATGTTCGAACATTAATCAAGTTCCTGAAAAAAGCTCATGTCCTCCATGAGACAACAACATACCAATTTGAGAATTGCATGGTTAACCTGACAGCTGATAATGGCTTGGGGTTTTCAGATGCTGACTTAACACCTCTCGGGAAGAATCACAATAAAGCTTTACATGTTTCTATCGAGTGCAGAGGGACTACCTTAGCACATGTGCTAGTCGACACTGTTTCTTCTTTGAATGTGTTTCCTAAGGGGGCATTAGACTGTCTTGACTGTGAAGATTTAATCTTGAAGCCAAGTGATACTATCGTAAGGGCGTTCGATGGATCAAAGAGGACTGTTCATGGGGAAGTAAATCTTCCAATCAAAGTGGGCTCCAAAATCTTCAACTCCACCTTCTATATTATGGATATTCGCCCTTCCTATTCTTGTCTGTTAGGTCGCCCGTGGATTCATAAAGCTGGGGCAGTGACCTCAACCCTCCATCAGAAACTCAAATATCCAGTCAAGGGAAGAATAGTCACCGTCTGTGGGGAAGAAGAGTTTATGGTGAGCCAACTTAACTCTTTCAAGTATGTAGAGATGGACGGAGAATTCATTGAAATCTCATGTCAAGCCTTTAGGTTGTACCACCGATGATTGCTGCTACTAAATGTTCTTCTGATGAGTCCACAGTTGTCAAGGCCACGCCAAAGATGGTTTCAGTCAAGGATGCCCGTGCGACAATTGAAGAAGGAAACTATGATACTTGGGGGAAACTCCTCGATATCCCTTTTAAAACGGACAAGTTTGGGCTGGGCTTCACTGTCAAAGCTCAGAAGGAAGTGAGGCGTGCTCGTACTGGAAAGCCACCTCTCCGCATTGGAAGCCATGAAGTAAACGCAGTGGGTGACTCTGAAGAAGAAGCCGCATTTGAAGAATGGGTGTATCTAACCACTACAGAGCTGAAGAATTGGCATACAAAGGACTTTGTTCCCACCTCCTTCATTGAGGAGTAATCTACTTGTTATTGCTTTTCTTTCAATTCAAGAATATATTGTCTGTAATATTCAAACAATGACTTTTCAGCCATTTGCCTGGCCCGGGGCACTTTGGTCCATTTGTCAAGGGTTTTATTTATGTTCATCTAATCATATGATCATTCAGTATATTGGACTCTTTTGCATTCAAATGTTCGTGTTAATTGTCTTTCTTTTCTTACAAATACATTTTTCAAAAAAATAGACATGTATCTTACGCGCACACACACACACACACACACACACACACACACACTCTTGCAGGTCCACTTCCACTTTGGATCCTATTGCTAATGACTTTACTATTGCCGACTATGAATTTGAATTTCCTATCAACCAAGCCGAAGACGAAGGCGAGGAAGATTATGACATACCGAGAGAACTAGCCAGACTTCTATTACAAGAGGAAAAAGCTATTCAACTGCACGAAGAGTCAGTTGAAGTTATCAACCTGGGTACTGAGTCAGATAAGAAGGAAATCAAGATTGGTGCTAACTTGGAAAGTAGTGTCAAGAGCAGGTTGGTTCAGATGTTGCATGATTATGTGGAAGTTTTTGCTTGGTCTTATGAAGATATGCATGGGTTGGATACCGGCATCGTAGTTCATTGTCTTACGACAAAAGAAGACTGTCCGCCTGTCAAGCAAAAGGTTCACCGCATGAGGCCTGATATGTCTGAAAAGATCAAAGCTGAAGTGATGAAACAATTTGATGCAGGGTTCCTAGCTGTGACATCCTATCCTCAATGGGTTGCCAATGTGGTGCCAGTGCCAAAGAAAGACGGGAAAGTTCGCATGTGCGTAGACTATAGGGATCTGAATAGGGCAAGCCCCAAAGATGATTTCCCTCTACCACACATTGGCGTCTTAGTTGATAATAATGCTCATCATAAATCTTCTCTTTCATGGATGGATTCTCAGGCTATAATAAAATAAGGATGGCTCCCGAAGACATGGAGAAGACTACTTTCGTTACGCAATGGGGCACCTTCTGCTACAAGGTCATGCCGTTCGAACTAAAGAATGCAGGGGAAACATATCAAAAGGCTATGGTAGCTTTATTTCATGACATGATTCATCATGAGATAGAGGTATATGTGGATGATATGATTGCCAGATCACAAACCAAAGAAGAACATCTCGATCACCTACACAAATTGTTTGAGAGGCTGAAGAAGTACAAGCTGAGGTTAAACCCTAACAAGTGCACGTTTGGAGTACGATTTGGAAAGCTTCTAGGTTTTGTCGTCAGCAATAAAGGCATTAAAGTTGATCCTGCCAAGATAAAGGCCATCCAAGAAATTCCAGTCCCTCATTCTGAAAAAGAAGTCAGAGGATTCTTGGGTCGTCTCAATTACATTGCCCGTTTCATATCTCACTTAACTGCTACTTGTGAGCCACTCTTCAAACTCTTGAAGAAAGATTAGGTAGTCAGATGGAACGACGAATGCCATATTGCTTTTGACAAAATCAAAGAATATTTACAAGAACCTCATATTCTCATGCCTCCAGTTGAAGGAAGACCCTTGATCATGTACTTTACTGTACTAGAGAACTCTATGGGGTGTGTGTTGGGCCAACATGACGAGTCTGGCCGAAAAGAGCATGCTATTTATTACCTGAGCAAAAAGTTTACCGACTGTGAAACCAGATATTCACTACTCGAGAAAACTTGATGCAATCTGGCATGGGCTGCTCGCCGGCTAAGACAGTATATGTTGGCTCATACCACTTTGTTAATTTCTAAGATGGACCTAATCAAGTACATCTTCGAGAAACCTGCCCTTTTCGGACGGATAGCCAGATGGCAAATGATCTTGACTGAGTACGACATTCAATACACGAATCAAAAAGCCATCAAAGGAAGTGTACTAGCAGATCATTTGGCCCATCAGGCTGTGGATGATTATCAGTCAATGAACTTCGACTTCCCTGATGAGAACATCATGCTGGTAACCGACTGTGCGAAATCTGAACCGTATGACGGACCTGAACAAGGATCCCGATGGACTATGGTATTTGATGGGGCTTCCAACGCCTTAGGTAACATAATTGGTGTTGTGATCATCTCTCCTGAAGGTTGCCACACCCCTTTCACTGCCATACTATGCTTCGATTGCACAAACAATATGGCTGAGTATGAAGCATGCATCTTAGGTCTGAAAGCTGCTATTGACTTAAGGATCAAGCATTTGGATGTGTTTGGAGATTCTGTCTTGGTGATCAGCCAAGTAAAAGGAGATTGGGACACTAAACACCCTAATATTATCCCTTACAAGGAACTTGTGATATCCATAATTCCTTACTTCAAAAAGATCACGTTCGAGCACTTCCCTAGGAAAGAAAACCAGTTGGCTGACGCTTTGGCAACCATGTCTTCAATGTTCAAAGTCAGATAGGACAAAGAAGCCCCTATGATAACAATTGAAAGATTCGATGAACCTGCACATTGCTATGAGCTTGACATCAATGCGGAAAAGCCATGGTACCATGAGGTGATGAGATACCTTGAAGCACAAGAGTATCCAGAGGAGGCATCTATCAATGACAGAAAGTTCTTGCAAAGATTTGCAGTCAAATTCTTCCTAAGTAACGGGATATTGTACAAACGCAATCATGATTCGAATCTACTCCGATGTGTGGACAAGAAGAAGGCAGAGGAAATTATGGAAGACATGCACGATGGTATCTTAGGTACTCACTCAAGTGGGTATACGATGGCTAAGAAAATATTAAGAGCAGGTTACTATTGGTCAACGATGGAGACTGATTGCCATCAACATTCAAGAACCTATCACAAATGCCAAATCTACGCTGACAAGGTCCATGTGCCTCCTATCCCTCTAAATGTCATGACCGCTCCATGGCCATTTGCAATGTGGGGCATTGACATGATTGGAGAGATCAAGCCCACAGCTTCCAACGGACACCGCTTCATTCTTGTTGCTATAGACTATTTTACCAAATGGGTTGAAGCCGCCTTGTTTGCCTCAATCACCAAGAATGTGGTAGCCAAATTCATCAGACACAACCTCATCTGCCGTTATGGTATCCCCGAAAGGATCATCACCAACAATAGGACTAACCTCAATAATGCTATGATTACTGAGCTTTGCACTCAGTTTAAGATCAAGCATCACAATTCTTCTCCATATAGACCAAAAATGAATGGCGCAGTCGAAGCGGCCAACAAAAATATCAAGAAGATTGTGCAGAAGATGGTAGTAACCTATAAGGATTGGCATGAGATGTTGCCGTTTGTTCTACATGGCTACCGTACTTCAGCTAGAACCTCAACTGGGGTAACTCCCTTTTCCTTAGTTTATGGCATGGAAGCTTTTTTGCCAGTAGAAGTTCAGATCCTCTCGCTAAGGATTATGAATGAGGCAGGCCTAGGCGAAGACGAGTGGATTCAAACGAGATTGGATCAGTTGAACTTGATCAACAAAAAATGATTAGCTGCTGTTTGCCATGGTCAGACGTATCAAAAACGGATGATCAAGACTTTCAACAAAAAGGTCAAGCCTCTAGTATATCAAGTTGGTGACTTGGTGATAAAATGCATCATTTTACCACAAGGCGACCCCAAAGGCAAATGGACTCCCACCTATGAAGGACCATTTGTTGTCAAGAGAGTTTTCTCTGGCGGTTCCATGATGTTGACTATCATGGATGGCGAGGATTTCCCACATCCCATAAATGCGGACATAGTTAAAAAATACTACGCATAAGAGACCCGTTAGATTAACACACCTAAGCAAAATAAGGGCATCCCGGCAAGCCAAAAGGTTTGGGAAAAAATTAGGGATATATGGAAAATATTATACACCGGCAAGTTGAAAACCCGAAAGGGGGACTCGGACAAAAAAGGGTATCCTGGTGGGCTGAAAACCCGAAAGGACGGTCCAGGAAAAAATTAAGGATTAAAAGCGTATGACTATGTCATGTGGAATCAATACAGTCAATTTTATCATCAAGGTCCAAGTCCGAAAAATCCAAGATCAATCCAATCATCTTCGATCAACGGCAAAAGGAGGTTCGAAGACATTTGGGCAATAGTAGAGTTTGGAAGGCAATGAGATCATTTCACATGGCTATTTGTTTTCATTCTCAATTTTGTTTTCCTTTCGACGATTTTCTCTTACTAGGATCTCCGTCTCTCTGTACAAAAATGCCTATTCATGGGCAAAATATCAATATAAATACACTTTGAAGTGTAAAATTTTTGTCTTTGTTTTGAATGCAAATTTGTCCAATGACTAAAATTGAATGAACATATGCATATGAACATAATTAAAAACTATTTGGCACATGTGTCCTGCTAAGCAGCAATAAGCACATATTTAATGCATATGAAATATCCCCACAGAGTTATCTCATTATCATTATCCCCACAAGGGCAGCTACGATAAACCTTTCCCCAACGGAGTTTCCCATAAAGTCTCTTTACATAGGATAATCCCCGACCAGAGTCTCAACCTCTTGGCCGCTTTCTCCCCAACTAAGTCAATTTTTACAAATTGAAACCTCGTGGGTCTCTTCCTAAAGGAAAGTCACATCCTCAACAAGGTTTATTATCCCCAACAAGTTTTATTTCCCCAACAATAATCGAGGAACAACAAAATTCCCCAACCGAGTTCAAATTTCCTTAACATACAACAATCAAGACACCGCGAAGTTTCCAGCTGAGCATATCTTCCCCGACCAAGGCTATTATCCCCAAGCGGAGTTTATCCTCCCCAATTGAGTGTATCCTCCCCAAGTTGAGTCTGTCCTACCCGACTGAGTCTACACTCTCTAGTTTGAATTTTCTTTCAGATTATTGCAAAATCATAGGGCCATAACCCCTGATCCCCAGTAAAGCCGTCAGCAAAGCCTTTACTATTTTCAAAAAAGATACTATAAAGTTTGGATCCGACCAGATATTAGCATAATTTTCAAGTTATTACTGAAGCCTGGACCCGACCAGATAATAGTTTGACTTCTTCAAGTTGCTGAAACCTAGACTCGACCAGATAACAGTTTGAGTATCTGAAACCTGGACCCGACCAAATAACAGTTGATCTCAATTTCAAGATGCTATGAAACCTGGACCCGACCAGATAGTAGCCTAAATCTTCAAAGATATAGAAGAACATGGACTCAATTCGACTAAGGTTTAACTTCTTTTCCCCAGTAGAGTTTTCCTCTGCCCTAACAAATTACTGTGAAACCTGGATCTGACCAGATAACAGTTCTCAACTTCGTCTTTTCAAGAAAGTTGTTGTGAAGCCTGGATCCGACCAGATAACAACTAAATCCTCAAATAGTTTATTGTGAAGCCTGGACCCGACCAGATAGAAATTGACCTCATCAACCTCAGAAATTTGAAAAGCCTGGACCCGATCAGATAACAGTTTTTCAAACAGTTTATTGTGAAGCCTAGAGCCCGACCAAATAAAAATTAACTGTAATCCTCAGAGATGCACTATAAAGCCTGGAATCGACCAGATAATAGTACAACTTTCCAAAAACCATGAAACCTGGATCCGACCAGATAGTAATTACCACTTCAAGTTACTGATAAGCCTGGATCCGACCAGATAACAATTAACCTTTGTATCCCTAACAAGTTGTTATGAAGCCTGAATCAGACCAGATAACTATTCAATTTCAAGAAATTTTCTGCAAAGCCTGGAATCCGACCAGATAACAGTTAATTCGTCTCTTCCCCCAGTAAGTTACCATGAAGCCTGGATCCAACCAGATAGCAGTTGACTACTTCATCCTCAGTAAATTGTGAAGCCTGGATCCGACCAGATAACAGTTGACACTCAAGAGATATTCCCCAATGACAATCAGGGATTCAACCTCCCAGAATTTCCATAACAGCAGTCAGGGATTTATTTTCCCGGGCAGAAACATACATCTCACATTCATACATCATAGCATGTACATACCCTATGAATTTAGCATAATACCACATCTGGTAAACATCATGCATGCATCTGCATTTTACTAACTCTTTTTCTCACAGGTAAAACATCAAGTTTTAGTATAAATCAACAAGAGATTTATGCCGATATTTCTTCTAATGTTTATCAACTTTCCTCTAAATGGCATCTATAAGCCCATTCACCATCCATCTTCGAATGCAAATTTCAGGGCACTCTAGTGTTCAATCATCTTTCACCTTCCAGTCACGAATGGCGGGCTCACCAATCTAACTCTTCAGGTTTAAGAAGATTGAACACGGGCAGCTGTTGTACCCTAAAATTTTCCCTCTCATTTCTCAAGGATTCTCTCACAAGATCTTTTATGACGTCAAGTTTGCATCACTCATACATCAATTTAGGCTTGGAATTGGCACAAGGGCAAAATGGTCAATTGCATATTAGAAAGTCAAACTTTGACTTTTTGGTCAACATTACATTCCAAAGATCAAATTTCATCAATACATGCAAGAATATCAAGCTTGATCATCAAGAAAGTCAAGAAAGTCAAAAGTCAACTTGAAAAGTCAAGATCTCCAAGACTTAGAAATTTTCTAAGTGTTTTTATACATGATAATTTCATCACTTCATGCCATTCTTTCATCATGATGCAAGATGATTCAAAAGAAACTTTCAACATGAAAGTTGTAGATTTCCATGATATCTACAACATTGCTTTACACAACTTCTCCTAAATATGATGGGATCTCAAGTTACAAATTCATGAAGTCATGACATTTTCATTTAACACTTAGAGAAAGGATTTTACCCCAACTTCTTGGAATTTTTTCACACAGTTCCAAGATGATTTTGTCAAAATGGCCAACATGAAAGTTATAGAGGATGTTTCAAGATTTCCAAAACATCTATGAGCATAAATTTATCATACTTGAGCTAGGAGATTCAAGGGCTTGAAGTTGGCCATCCATCTTTGAATTGTAAGTCATTCTAAGGAAGAACACATAACAAAACTCTCATGACTTGCTGCATAATCTTATGTTGCAGGCTTCTTTGCTTGCAAATCTCATCATAATTTAATGCTTACACCCACTCTTGAGCTATTACCCAGGTGTTTAAACCATTGTCCAAAAGATCTTTCCATTTATGGCATAAAGGCACCATTGCTATTCTTGAAAAGCAAGCTTTTTGTACAAAGTTTGTCTTGAGCCCATACCTTGCTTGTTGCTGATTATACTCAACCATAAATCATGGGAAATAGCTCCTCTATACCAACAACTTTGGTACTTCACCTTGGGACTATGGAGTACTTGACTTAGTTTGATCTTTGTAATTCAACCAAACCATAACACGCTTTCTTATAAACCTAATCAGATCATATGCACAAACCCCTTGCCTATAAATAGAAGAAGCATTTGCAAGAGAAAGAAGTTGGAAAAGGTTAGAAAAATAGAGAGAAAATCCAGAAGTCTTGTTGTAAACTAGCCATCAAAAACCATAACTTTCCAAAAAAGCTTCCACTCTTGAGTTTTAAAGTCTAAATATTTGGAACTCTCACACCTTGCAAGCTCTGTCTAAACATCTAAGCACCTCATATACATCACCTAGAAATTGTTTAAACTCAAGAACAAGCTTCTACAACACCTTTGTTTTCTCTTCCAATTTCAATAACAGTCAAGACAACAACTCAAATTCAGAGTATAAAGATCCAACTCTAAGGTAAGTTTATTGACTTTAGTAATTTATTTTTTGAATACAAAAATGTAGTAACCATTGTTATTAAAGATAACCTTTTGTTTATCTTCCATTCTTTTCATTATGTGTTGAGAACTAACCGATGTATGCAGCAAAACAATGTTGAAGTAGAAAAAATGCCAGTATGAGTCAACACATAGCCTTACGAGTCGATACATACTACTTTACAGGCCCAAAACAGAAGGAAAAACAATGTATGAGTCGACACAAAGCACGTATGAGTTGACACATGCATTGTATGATTCGACACATACCATTATGTATCGACTCATACTGAGTTGATTTGGCAATACAGGGGCAAGGAAAGTTACGTGTCGATGCATATGAGCTTGTGTCCACACATAATAGTTCAAGATGCATTTTTTCCTTCTTTTTACACTGTTTTTACGTTTCCTTCATGGTTATTGGATATGGTTGTAATATTTAAGTTCCTACTTCATCCCCATTTGTAAATTGTATCCTCATCCCCTAAACGATGTAATAGCGTAAGACTTTATTTTCTGCAATTTAACGCTTTCAAATACAAATGTTAGTAACTAGGGTGTGTATGGCAAGATAAAATCAATAAGTAGATAACCCTAATCGAAGATTAAATGCATGAAAATCAAACACACTATCCACACATGCACCCTTAAGGTTAACTCCACTTGGTTTCCTTATAAAAATGGCCATATTACGCATGTGAGGTATCTTAGCAAAGACGAGCAAAAATACAAGATCATAGCCCCTCGATGACGCTATCTATGTTGCCTTTAAAAATGATCTTAGTTCCTAAATAATATGCTAAGATACCTTGCAACATTGCTAATCATGGCTACACAATGACCCTTGTCTGCCCCTTTACATCCAAAGATATGGTTACTTACCAAATCAATGGTAAGATAACAATGTCCAAGGAAAAGAAAATGAACAAGAAAGACTTTTGAGTAGGTAAATTTTTCCTAGTTACTTGCTCCATTTCAAAACAAAAACATCCTTTCTATTTTCAAAAAAAACACCAACACTTTCAAAAACATTTTTCAAACTTGAAAACATTTTCAAAAGATCAAATACTTTGTATACATTCTTACGAACGAGAATCATTACAAAGTTTGCCTAAACGATGACACCTTTTCAAAAATACTTTCAAAAACCACACAAAGCACAATTTCAAACAAAAGCAAGTGATCTAGCAAGTAACTAAGAGCCCATGGAAAACCATGGATGAAGAGGGTGCTAATACCTTCTCTTTTCATAATCTACCTCCCGAACTCAAGAAACAATCTGAAAGGTCTTTCCTGTGCTTTTTCACCTTTCCTTTTGGATAAAAGAAAAGTCAGTGGCGACTCTTGCTAACAGCAATATTAGCGATCAAACGCAAAACCCTCAAGTCAGTTCTCCCACCGTATCACAGTATCCTTTTGTCATAAGCTTAGTTATGTTGTGTGAATTGTACCATCTAACGTGGCGTACAAAAACTGGTTGAAAATATGCACTCAAGCTCGTTAGGTGGTAGGTGTCATATCAAATGTGGAAAGGAAAAATATATTTGGTAAGTGGCCCTAGGGTTTTTCCTTTTTATTTCATCTTCTTGATTCTTCTATAATATCTCCCTTTTTGACTGCACAGAGGCGATGAAAAGTATGGACGATACGCGGAGATTATAGAAAGAGCTTTAAGTTGCTGCCACTCTAGTTAAAATTTCAAGTACTTCTTCAGTAGGGGGAGCTTCTACTTGTTGTACGCCTACGGGGATTCCTTCTATTCTAGTTGCCAGGTAGGTCGTTGTAGGTCGTTTAAATCACCCCCGTCCTGCTCTAAATGAACTATGTGTTTCCCTCTATTGAGTTATGAGAGATGAAATCTTACCATCTCTTGGTTGTTTTGTGTTTGATCGCAATTGTGCGGATAGCAATAGTCGCCAACGACTTTTCTTTTATCCAAAAGGAAAGGATGAAAAGAACAGGAAAGACCTCTCGAGATATTTTCTTGAGTTCGGAGGGTAGATTATGAAAAGGGAAGGTATTAGCAACCTTTTCATTCGTAGTTATCTACGGGCTCTTA
Source organism: Vicia faba (assembly GCA_948472305.1). Classification (NCBI taxonomy): domain Eukaryota; kingdom Viridiplantae; phylum Streptophyta; class Magnoliopsida; order Fabales; family Fabaceae; genus Vicia; species Vicia faba. Next base: position 1,133,832,280 of record OX451741.1, on the reverse strand, counting down.
GTTGCTTGCTAGATCACTTGCTTTTGTTTAAATATGTGCTTGTGGTGTGGGTTTTGAAAGTATTTTAAAAATATCTTTGTAATGGTTCTCATTTCTATAAGAACGCATACAAAGTGTTGTTAGGAAAATAGTTCAAAGACGTGTTTGTGGAATGTGTTTTTGAAAGTGATTTTGAAAAGGTGTCTTTGTAATGGCTCTCGTCTCTATAAGAACGCGTACAAAAAGCTTTGTCCTTTGAAAATGTTTCAAGATGAAAGTGTTGGTGTAAAAAAATGTTTTTGGTTGTGATCAAGCGAGCAACTAGGAGCAACCTACCTACTCAAAAGGTCTTAAATGTTCTTTTCCTCCTCCTTTATATGTTTCTATCTTACCATTAACTTGGTAAGAAGTCCCATCATTGGATGTTAAGGGACAGACACGGGTCAATCATACAGTCATAGAAGACAACCTATGTGACGTTTTAGCAATGTTGTTTAGGGACTAGATTATTTACCGAAGGCAACATCGAGGGTCATCGAGAGACTCCGATCTTTTATCGAAGGTCTTTGCTAAAATGCCCATGTTCGAGGGACATGACTATGTTTCCGACGCAACAAGCGAGGTTACCCTAGAGGTGCACGTGTGAAAATGTGTTCGATTCAAGTTAAATTTGTCTTTGATTAAGGTTATCTAGCGGTTGATTTTAAATCTTGCCATGCACGCCTAATTACTATACAGTATAAGGAAAACAGTAAATTGCGAAAATTAAAATTCTACGCTATTACAGAGTTTTTGGGAATGGGGGTACAAATTCAAGAATGGAGATGGATCAATGCGATTAAAAGTCTAAATAGGAAATCAATACAATCAAATCGAATCGAGCAATTAATTGAAACTACAATAAACCTATGAAGTAAAAATTAATTAACAAAGTAAAAATATGGAAATAAAATTCTAGGTATTTTTCTTGAAAAGTTTGGAAAGAAAAATAAAATTCTATTCTATTAAAGAAAATAATTAACTAAAGAAATTAAATCAAATGTATATTTTTTTTAGCTTTTAATATTTTTTATTGTGTAGAAACTAAATAAATTAATAAAATGTTAACTAAATGATAAAATGTTAATTAATAAACATTTATTCATAAATTTTCCTAATTTAAATTTAGAATTAAGGTAATTAAGAAAATTATCTAACAAAACTACATGATTTATTAAATTAAAACAAATAAAATCAAAACTAACAAAACAAAGTAAAATGGTGGTGTTAAACTGACTATGGGTGTGTGGGATAGAAATCTGGATGGGCCAGAAAAGAATTGTAAAGCCCAAAGTTATTTGTAAAAAAAAGAAAAATATGTGTTTAAGAAAAAAATACAAAGAAAAAGAAATAAAACACCCTCCAGGACTCGAACTCAGAGCACCACGCTTGCAAACCAACACTCCAACCACTACGCTATTTTATTTCATTCGTTTATGATGGCACTTCAATAATACCAAAGGTTAAGAATTAAGTAATTTTGGGATAAAAAAATGGTGGGCCTGGGCCAAACCGGGTCGACCTAGGGTTCACCTTTGTTGTAATCGCAGACGGGTTGATGAAACCCTAGGGGGGAAATAAATGAGACAACGCCTCTTTCATTCAAAACATCAGACACTTAACTCTTACCCTATTCCCAAATCCTTGCACGCTAAAAATAAACAAAGTTCCTATGTTTCCAATGGTTTCATACGATCGCTGTTCCATCACCATACCCAAACTCTCTCAAAATCATTCTCGCGCGATAATATGATATTACTCAAAATCAGACGTGAAAAATCAGCGAGCCCAGCAACCCAAAGCCCTTACAAATCCTGACTTGGTCACTTATGAATTCACAAAGGTACATGAGAAGCAATTGATAATTGCGGAAAGAGGAGAAATACGAAAGGGATAAAGGTTACCTAGTGAATGTTCTAGGTATGCCACTAACTCTTCTTCTACTATTCTTCTTTCTGGATCTATGCGGCCTCCTATGTTTTCTGTGTTTGTTGTTCGATTTGTTTGCGTTGTTACTGACTCCACGAGGTTGTGGCTGAGAATGAATTGATGAGGGTTACGGTTTTACAGAAGAGAATGATTTGGTTCAGTTAAGGTTGAGTGATTGTCACGGTTATGAGTTAAACGTGACGAAGGGTTCGCTGAAGTTTATTGTTGACTGGTGTTGTAAAGTCAGACTGAAGGTTACAATGAGGAGATGGAAATAAAGGTTGAATAAGGAATGTGCAGTAGGTTGAATAAGGTAATTTCTCTCTGTAAATTTTCTGTGATGCTTGTTGGTTGAGGATGTTTTTTTTAGAGGTGAGTTCTGCTGAGTTTTCTGGATTTCCCTCTTCGGTCTTTACTGGTTGTATCAAAAACTCTTTTGGTTTTGCTGGCTCGGTTTATATGCTATCCTTCTCCTCTCCTCCAACGTGTTCCTCCTTATGGTCAGATAAAGGGTACAAATTGTGTGTGTGTGTGTGTGGGGGGGGGGGGGGGGGGGGTGGTAAGTTTAAATAAATTCTGTACACTGTTTTGTTGCTTTTGTATTGTAGCTCCTTTGTTTTACTTATTTCGTGCAATAGTTGGCTGGTTGTGGATATGGCAATAACTGGCTTGACCGTATGTGGAGCAGAACTTTGGACTGATTTAGGGTTGTTTTATAGTGCAGTGTTGCAGGCTGGTTTTTTTAGACTGTTAGGTGATGTCTTTCTGTCTCTTTCTCTTTCCCTCTTCATCTTTCTATGATGTAAAACAATTGTGCTTTTTTACATAATTTCTGAAGGATTTTCCATTTAGGGAAACGATGACATAAGGTCTTTGGCCATGAACTAGTGCTAGCTGTTTTTATATTGGATGATTTTGATTTGTTTTGGCTATTGCGCTTGTTGTTTTATGCTTGGCAGCTTGGCTGCAAGTCTGTCTTTTGTTTACAGCAGTTGCTTTCCTGCTGTTCTGCTGCTATATGCTGTTGTTGGCTGCTTTTGCAGGCTGCCTTTGTGTTGCAGTTTTGGCTTGTTGCTTCTTGCTATGTTTCCGCCTTGCTGTTGCACTGGTTTGCTGCTGCCTTGGTGCTTTGCTGCATCTGTTTTTGTACTTGGCAATTTCAATTTTGCTTTTGCAGTAGGAAAACATTTGGGAATTTCTATTCCCTTTTGTGAACCAAAATACTCAAACATTTTGTGATTTGCAAAAGTAAGAGATAGTCCATGATTAAAAACAAAAACTTTTAGTTCTGATTCCAACTGCAAATCCTAATGATGAGTTTTCTTGTTTAACAAATCATTCTTGCTTGAATTTTTCACATGTTGATTGTTTTCTAATTTTTCTTTCTTTTGTTACATGTACGAGCAATTGGATGGCAAGCAAGGTTGAACGGCGAAGAAGCCATGGCGAGGAGTGGATGATTTTCTTGAAGATGAAGCAAGAGAAAATTAAAGAAGCAATATATATTTTTTGTAAACAAAACACGTGTAGTTTGTATTGTAACTTGTAACTTTGTAACATAAATTGATGAAACTTGAAGTTTGTTAATATCTTGTAGTAATGTAACAACTTTGAATGATTTACGAGATAGAAACTCGAAATTTCCTTGTGTAAACTCATTGGTCTCAAAAGCTTGAAGGAGATTGACACATAAGTGAATCAATGCTATTTCGAACATGTATTGAGTGAAGTTTGTTAGATAATATTGGATATGTTTTGAACATTGTATACCCTCTTGATTCCATGAAACTTGCACTCAAAATGAAACTCGCATGCCATGCTCAATTCAAATGGAACATCATTGCCAAACCTGAATTCAATCTCTTGATGACAAAACATATGCTTTAAAAGTATTCATCAATCTTGTAAAATTAACAACTTCAACATGAGAATCATAGTCCTGAGAAAACAATTGTGGTATAAATTGAAATTAGGAGTTAAGAACATTCGAAATCAAGCAAATGACATGTGATGATTCAATAACATTCAAAGTCTTCCAAACACGATTTTCCTTTGATCTTTGAAGATAAACTCGTAAATGACATCATTATGAAAATATGCAGAAATAATCATCTCAAGATCTTGGAATTTGAGGAAATCACAATTCTTAAAAGTTAGACGACAATTACTTAAGATTAGGTCAAAGTCCATGAAGCGACCCTAAAGTATTCGAATTTTGGTGATCTTTCGCACGTAATCAGTTCTTGATTTGTGAAGAGTAATTAGAGATGACATCAAGGAGAGTCATACGTAAAAAGAACCGCTCAAAAGTATCGAATAATGATGAAGTTATAATCTTTTGAACTTGATCTCGCAAAGGTCGACTTTTGGATCAATGGAGTCATTTTCAGTCATATGAACCATCGACTGAGCAAACTTGCAATGCAAAGTTTGAAAACTGGCATGAACATCCTTGAGGAGACATGAAGATATATGAAGACCATTTGAAACCTTAGAGACTCAATTTTCTTTGGGAAATAACAAACCCTAATTGTTGACTTACTATCTAGGAAGGGAATCTGTCTGATCAACTTTGAGCCAAATTGAGTATCCGAGAAACCCTAGGATAATATCTTTAATAAAAAATGGGAGGGAAAATTTTGGGGGTACAACAGCTGCCCCTGTTCAATCTTCTTACACCTGAAGAGTTAGATGGGAAAATCTGCCATTCGTGACTTGAAGGTGGAAGATGATTGAACACTAGAGTGCCCAAAAATTTGCACTCGATGATGTGGTGGTTGATTGTGTAGGGAATGGGCTTAAAGATGCCATTTGGTAAGATGGTAGAGAGTTGTTGGAGATAGGCTTATAGATGCCATCCAAAGGTGATTGTTAACAGAAATTAGACCAAGCCTAAACTTGACTTCAATTGGAAAAGAATTAGAATAAACTTTTGGTCGATTTAAACTGAAACTAACAAAAGTCTTGAATGTTGTTTGATTGGAAAGAATCAAAATAATTCTTGGAGCGATTTATCTGAAGCACGGAAAATGTCTATTTGGAAAGTATCAGGATAAACCGTTGAGAGGTTTAAACTGAACCAAAAGAGGTCTTGGGTATTCTTTAACTGGAGAGAATCAGAATAAATCTTTGAGTGATTTATCTGAACCGGAGAAAGTGTCTACTTGGAAAGAATCGGGATAAACCGTTGAGAGATTTAAACTGAACCCAGCAGGGGTATGGAGAAGAATCAGAATAAATCTGGAAGTGATTTATCTGAACCAGTGAAGATGTCTGCGGGAAAGAATCAGAATAAACCGTTGAGAGATTTAAACTGAACCAGCAGGGGTCTTGAGAAGAATCAGAATAAATCTTGAAGCAATTTATCTAAACCAGAGAAAATGTCTACAGGAAAGAATCAGGATAAACCATTGAGAGATTATAACTGAACCAATAGAGGTATGGAAAAGAATAAAAAAAATCTTGGAGCAATTTATCTGAACCAGAGAAAATGTCTACGGGAAAGAATCAGGATAAACCGTTGAGAGATTTAAACTGAACCAGTAGAGGTCTGAATTTTTTTTAACTGGAAAGAATCAGAATAAATCTTGGAGCGACTTATCTGAACCATAGAAAATGTCTACAGGAAAAAATCCGGATAAACCATTGAGAGATTTAAACTGAACCAACAGTGGTCTATAGAAGAATCGAAATAAATCTTGGAGCGACTTATCTGAACCAGAGAAGATGTCTGCATGAAAGAATCAGAATAAACCGTTGAGAGATTTAAATTGAACCAACAGTGGTCTGGAGAAGAATCAGAATAAATCTTGGAGCGATTTATCTGAACTAGAGAAAATGTCTACGAGAAATAATCAGGATAAACCGTTGAGAGATTTAAACTGAACCAGTAGAGGTCTTGAATTTTCTTTAACTGGAAAGAATCAGAATAAATCTTGGAGCGATTGATCTGAACCAGAGAACGATGTCTATTTGGAAAGTATCAGGATAAACCGTTCAGAGATTTAAATTGAACCAAAAGAAGTCTGGAAAGAATCAGAATAAATCTTGGGGTGATTTATCTGAACCAGAGAAGATATCTGCGGGAAAGAATCGGGATAAACTGTTGAGAGTTTTAAAATGAACCAGCAGTGGTCTGGAGAAGAATCAGAATAAATCTTGGAGCAATTAATCTGAACCAGAGAAAATATCTATGGGAAAGAATCAGGATAAACCGTTGAGAGATTTAAACTGAACCGACAGAGATAGTGGGATGAGTATCCGAATAATATCCCTAAATGAATTGTGTCTGACTCGTATCTGAAAGGTGTACTGAATGAGCGTCAGAATGATATTCGAATCTGGATCGTCTCTAAACTGTAATTGAAAGGTAATCTGTAGTAAGTATCAGAATGTCATCCATATCTGAATCACATCTGAACTGTTTCTAGAAGGAATCTGGAGTAAACCTATCATTAACTGGAAGAAAATAAATCTAACCATAGGAGGTCTTTTGGTCGTTGAGATAGTTGTCCTAGCTGGTTTCAGGTATTAATCTCTGACCTGAGAAAGAAAGATAGTTTTCCTGGCTTGTTACAGGTATTAATCTTCAATCTCTTAATGTAGATAGTTTTCCTGGCTTGTTACAGGTATTAATCTATAATTACTCGTCCACAAATAATTTTCCTGGCTTTTTACAGGTATTAATCTGGAACTTGAAAATTATTGGTGATAGCCATCTATTGATTGACCTTTTCCTGAAAAAGGTAAAATGTTAGCTGTATGCAATGTCATGATGTATGAAATGCATGGTGTCATGATGTTCTCAAAATAAATGAGATTGTGTCGTATGCACTTATCATGTATGTAAATAGGATGTATGAAATGTGAAATGTTAATGAATGTATTTTTGTCTTGGAAAATAAATCCTTGACAAATGCTGAGGAGCTTTTGGGAAGTTAAGTCCCGGACTACTGTTGGAGATAGAGTATGCACTTCTCTAGACCTTATTTTAGAATGTTTCTGCTGGAGATCCCTGTTTTGTTATTTGAGGAGAACTCCGTCGGGGAATGTTGATTTTGCTAGAGAAGAAAACTCTGTGGAGAATGTTGATTTCTGCTTGGGGAAAAGAGTTCAGGTGCCTTGGTTGTCTATTTCTCTACTGGGGAGTCGAAGTTGAACTAATGTCTGGTAGGGTCTAGGCTTCACAGTAACTTGCTGGGGATTATAGAGTAGTCTACTGGGGAGGAGGAGTTGTGGTCCTCTGATTTGTAGTAATCGGAGAGGCAAACTCAAGCTGGGGAATCCTGTCATTTGTTGGGGAAATAAACCCTGTTTCAAGTCTGTTGGAGAGGTGACGACTTCACTGGGGAAAATCCTCGAGGATTCTTGAGGTCGTCTTAGCTGGGGAAAAAGTTTTCAGAGATTAAACTCTGGCTGGAAGTCATCCTATGAGAAGGATTTTGGGGAGATTTGTCACTGCCCCTAGTAGCGAGTGTTTGTGGCACTGCAAAGAAATGTTTGACTGTACATAACCCTTTATTGGGATTCGCGTTCAATGCCCCAAGTGATGGATATGGAGACTTGCCCCTGGTTATTCAGTACTTCTTGTGAGATTTCTCAGAATCTTGACTGGATTGCCCCTGGTGTGCGGGATAGTGACATGTCGTGTCCCCTTGTTGATAGGAGATTTGTCATTGGAAGTGTCATCCCACTTGAAGTGATTTTGTTCACTGAGAGAGCTTTTGTTCACTAGATATTCGTTGTATGAATTTCTCCGATGTCAAACAAATAGCCATATGCAAACATCGATATTCAAATAATGCAAAGTTTATGCTTGTCTTGAAGTTTTGAAAATGCATTTTAGCAAGTAAATAAATTTTGTAAGAAAATTCAAACTCAGTATTTAGAGTAAAGACTTAAAGGAGTTAGGATACCTTTTGTAACAGTATTCTTTCGAACTAACCCACACTTCAATTAGGACTTTTAAAGGGTTGTAACGTGGCTTGCTTCACGGTTTAAGAAACAAAGGATAAAGGCTCAAAGTATATTTGTACTCGGCCGTTCTTTGTGATGTTCTTTAGTCCTAAACTCAGTTAATTTTACGTTTGAACTCCAATTGAATCTGGAATGACGTTTCGATGATGGTTCAAACAAGTTAAGTTTTTCGGAAGGCAGTCATTTTTTTTGCAACATTTTTCATGTTGAGGATTTGTAGTGACCTCTCTTTTTTTGATTTATTATCCCCGATTTTTGCCAGATTGTTCTTGTTTTGAGATTATGGTCAGCGGGATGCCCCCGTTTTTCTTAAGTCTCCTTTGTAGGTTTTGACTTAGTGGGCTTTTCTTTTTGAGAGATAGTGACTGCCTATTCAGTAGGGAACCATTACCGTCTTTTGATTCCAGAGGAATGTTTTTGATTTCATTCGTTGTATTACGAAGTGAAAGTTTGCGACTGAACGCGCATTTGAATTAACTGAGAGACTACCCTGCCCTAAGTTTTGATTAAAGGTTTCAATTTGTGTAAAAAAGAAAACTTCTACTTCTTTGGCTCAAAAGGGTTGACTAGGGATTATCTTCCTTATAACTCCAGTGTTTAGGATTTGAAAGAACGCCTGTATATCGTCAGCAAGGTCTGTCCAAAAGCATACTGTATGAGGTGAAGGCATTGTTTTCATCATCCTCCCTCTAAAGGCTTGTAACTTTTAGCAAGAGTTGAATGTTATAAAAAAGCATAGTTTAAAAGTAATGAAAACGAATGGATGAATTCAAGACAAACGTATGCAATGCATTAATGGAACAAAGTTTGACATTAGTAGATAAGTGTTTGAACAAGCAAAAGAAATTACAACCGAAAATTCAAATGAACAGAAAATTTCCCCGCCCATATCGTCGCTTCATGTGGATGCCCTTGAGGGGTGATAGAAGATTTCCAGTTGATCGTCTTGTGTAAACTCCAACACTCCTTCGTCAATTAGGTCTTGAATCTTGTTCTTCAGAGCCCAACAATTGTTCGTGTCTTGCCTCGGACCATCAGAATGGTATGCACACCTCTCATTGGGATGGTAACTAGGAGAAACAGTGTTAGGATTTTGGGGAGGAGCCTTTAATGTAATTAGCTCTGCTTTCAACAAGTGTTGTAGCACCTAAGCTAGCGACATGCCAATACCAGTAAATTGTCTCTTAGGTGCGACCTCCTTGCACTGATTCCCTTGTTGTTGTTGGCGAGGCTGTTGTTGGGCCTGTGACGTGGAAGCAATTTGGAAAGGTCCACTCTTCATTCGAGGATGATTAATGACTCGATCTCCAATTCTGGATGTTTGCCCCATTTGGTTACATATGTTTTGATGAAGCCCGTTGACAAGGGCTCTCAACTCTTCTTGTCCTTGAGCCAGGTTTTAGATAAGATCCATCTGGCCCATCAGTTGTCTCATCATTTAGGTTTTCATTATGGCTATCTCGGTTTGTAGCGGCTCCAACTGGTCATCTCTGTCGTCCCCAGGATTTCCCATGACCACGCCCCTTGTGAGGAGCACCTTCACTTCTTCTTGCCCCTTGGATAGGTTCAAGAACATTTCTTGAAGTTGAGCGTTTTGAGCCTGGATGTCCTTGATGGTCTGTTCTAGGGCCATCTCTATTGAAATAAACAATAGGAAGATAAGGAGACATGTATGTGAGAAACTTATCATGATATGATGCATGATATGTGGATGCATGTTTTCAAGGATCTCGCGGGGTAAATGTTAGTAGTCACTTACAACTTTGATTGGATAACTTCGTATCGGTGGATGTCCTTCCACAAGAATTAAGCTCACCATGTCAAGTGGGTTGTAGCCCCTGACTCAAATTTGTTGCACTTGATTTTTAACGGTGCTTTGGTTATAGGAAAATAAATCCTCTTGCCCCTTGATAGACGTCTGGTTCAACGTGACCCTGCATCAAAGACCCTTGAGATCCTTGAAATAGTTATTGAAAATGCTATGGTATGATGTCACGATGTTATGTACAAGTACACAAAATAAGCAAGTACAAATTGAAATTCTGGCAACAGATACTTAATGTCACAGTGAATGTTATGACACCGTATCTGACAAATTATACACAAACCAAACAGTAATTTAAAAGACAGTAAAGAACACAATCAATTATTAACCCAATTCAGTGTATAACAACACCTACAGCTGGGGGCTACCAAGCCAGGGAGGAATTTCACTATAAGAGGTATTAATTTAGGAATAAACCAACCAGTTTATCTCCTTCACTTAAGACCTACCCAATGTAACTTCAATCTAAGTCCTACTTAAACCTAAGTTCCTACTCACTCCCCCTCAATCAGAACAGTGATACTAATCTACTGATTAATAAGATTATGAAGACATTCTTCAATACACACGCTTGATTTTTCTTCAAAGCTTTAATCAAGAGACACAACACTCGTGCTTCAAAGCTTTGAGTGATAAATAACCCTTACAACCAAATCCTACTCCAAGTCACTTATCAAGTGATAATTGCTTGGCTCACAGTAATTACTAAAACTATCTACAAAATGCCTTATTGATCTTCTTCAAAAAGTGCTGCACACCATTAGGTTTCGTGAGAAATATATATGCAACCTATTCTTCATTTTGGGCTTCCATAAAAATAGCTAGGGTTAACCAAAGTAAACCTAAAGACTTGGTCTTGGGCTTTCATCATAACAAATTAGGGTTAAGCAAGGTTAACCTAATATCCACCTGAGAATCTGATCTAGTCAATATACTTCAACTCAGAATAGCACACCAGATTCCTGAAAATTCTCAGGAACAATAAATCTGCACAACAACTTGATTAGTACAGGATGTCTTAACATTGGTTATGACATCATGTATCCTGCTCACTGATTTTGGTAGAATTCAGTACATATGATTATAACTTAATCATCATGATATTCACTCATACTGAGTTGTTCCTATAGAACATTCCTTCTGCAGAATTTGTCTTTATCCCAGAATGTTATGACATCAGTCATGACATTCGCAAATCTGGTTTTACCAAAAATTAATGCCAACAAGAAAACACTTACAAACTCCCCCTTTGGCAAATTTTTGGCTAAAACCCCTAAACAATAAGAGATTAGAATGCAACAGAATTTTTAACAACAGCTAATCTAACTACCAATATCCAATTCTACCAAAATTACCACAATTACTTATCCCCCTTTTTAGCCATAAAGAGGCCAAAGGATCTAGTACTTCAAGTTATACAGTCATCAAAAGGAAATCCAAAATACACAGAAATAGAGAGAAGGTATCAAATAGCAGCAGCAAGTTCTAGCATCAATCTTTACAACTCAGCAAACACAGACCTTCAGGTACTGTCATCCCCTGAGGAAGCACTATTTTCAGCAGCATCTTCTGGTGAGCTTTTTGCAGAACCATCATGCTGTTCTTCATCAGCATCCTCTTCCCTCATTTGTTCTTCATTCTCCTCCTGTTCCAGACTAGCAATCAGCTCTTCAAGAGTCCTTTTTCTTGCATCAAGCTCTCTGCAGGTTTCTTTTAGAACAACTATAACATCAACTTTCTTGGAATGAGATTTGACATTTGATGTCTCAGCAGATGTCATAACAATGTCAGGGACATGTGTTCCCTGAAACAGCTTATAGTGAAAACCAAGTGCAGGGGCTCTTTTGCACACATAGTCCTTTTCAACCAGAATATCAGGATACTGATCAATGATTATACCACACATGAGAGAGGGAAAAGCAATAGGGCCTTTAATAGCACAACTCTCAGCATGTTTCAATGTTTGATCAAAGATGTAGTTGCCATAATCAAAGTTTGTTCTGGTTCCAACAGCATAGATAAATCTTCCCAAACCAGTGGAGATGGTGGATTTGTGGTTGGTGGGAACCCAGTTAGCTGCACCAATTTTGTGCAGTATGGCAAACTTCACACTCAGCTTGCTTGCAGTTAGCTTCCCTTTCAAGGGCCAGTGCTTGACTTGCTTGACAATGATGGTTTGACAAACCTGGTTGTCAGTAACTTCAAGCTCAGGCTGAGCATCATCAGGCCTCCCTAGGTATTTGTTTATCACAGTAGGAGAGAAATTTACCTTCCTTCCTCTTACATAAACACTCTTAAAATCAGATGACTTTCCATCAGCACATCCACCAGACAAATTTACTATTAATTCTTTGACAAGAATCTCATAGCAGTTGGAAAACTTGACCACTGTTTTCATCAGGCCAGTAGCCTTGATGAGATCCATGACTTCCTTACACTCAATAGCACTTCTGTTCAGCTCCCTCTCTAAGGCAATCCTTTTCAAAAACACATACTTCCACCTGCTTGCATTTTCTGGATGGTGAAAGGAGATGTTTTCAATGGAAACCTCAGGAACCTTAGGCAGTTTTCTAGAAGAGGGTTTCTTCCTGAGAGGAATGTCTGGAACATTTCTCTCAACATCAAAATCAAAGTCTGGTTCCTTATCAGATTCAGAGGGTTCAGGAGCCTTTCTTTTCTTGGCTATAGGTTGTCTCAAGGGTTTTGAGAGACTACCAACAAATACCCTAGCTTTTACCTTACCCTTCCCTTTGGAAGTTCCAGCCTTTTGATCCTTCTTAGCTTCTTCTCTAGCCTTGTTCTCAGGCCTAGCTTTCTCATGAACAACTTCAGTAGCCTTCTCTTTGGAGGGGCTTTGGGCAGCACTCTGCTTTTCTTTTCTACTCATCATCCTTCTTGCTATGCTAGGGTTGACATTAGCAATTAGATCATTGTCAGAAAATTCTTCATCAACATCAATGACAGGAGGTTCAACAGCCTTGTTAGTAGGGTTCTGGTGATCATCAGGCTTCTCTGGAGATTTCTCAATGTTGTCATCAGGTGTCTCAACATTCTGAGTGACATTGGGATCACTTTCTAAATTAGGACTAGCAGTTTCTTGGTTCAATGGTACAGATATACCAGGAACAGAGTGATTCTCATTAAGAATCCTAGTGACTAGTTGGGCAATAGATTGATGCACATAAGCAGAACCTTCCATATTAGCTATCTCTGGAGGAACAGAGGATGATGGTTGAGAAGATTTACCAGAGGGAGCATCTTGTGATCTTCTTGCATGTCTGGTTCGCAACTTCTTGGCCTTAGTAGGATCAGCTGCCATTACACGAAGTGGAGTTACCTCAAGAACATCAGCATCCATGGGGATTACGTTTGCCCTAGGTTCGGTGTCAGTGGGTGAGGAAGATGCAGTTTCCTTTGATGAAGATGATGACACAGATTGTTGAGACATCTTGAGAGATTGAGAATACAAGTGACAGCGAGTGTGAAATTTTCTTTTGAGGGAATGGAGAGTGATGCAGCAAACTGAGAAGAGGGAGATATAAATATGTCTATTCCTCTTCTTAAACTTTTGGAAAGAAAGAGGGAAACAAATGATTAGCCCAATCAGAATAAACTTGATTGAAATATCTCTTTCAAACCTTGTATTAAGCAAAATTAATTGCTATATCTCTTCATATTGGCAAATACCCAGCTTGCCCCTTAAATTCTCAAACTGACTAGCATCAAGTGCCTTGGTAAAGATATCAGCCAGTTGTAGTTCAGTGGTAACATGTTCCAGCTTAATCACCTTCTCCTCCACAAGATCTCTGATGAAGTGATGTCTAATGTCAATATGCTTAGTCCTGCTATGCTGTATAGGATTCTTGGATATGTTAATAGTACTCAAATTGTCACAGTACAATGTCATGACATCTTGTGTGACATTATACTCAGTCAGCATCTGTTTCATCCAGATCATTTGAGAACAGCTGCTACCAGCTGCTATGTATTCAGCTTCAGCAGTAGATAGAGACACACAATTTTATTTCTTGCTGAACCAAGAAACAAGATTATTTCCCAAAAAGAAGCATCCTCCAGAGGTGCTCTTTCTATCATCAGCACTACCAGCCCAATCAGCATCACAATAACCAGACAGAATTGGTTCACATCCATGAGAGTACAACATGCCATAATTGTAAGTTCCACTCACATACTTCAGAATTATTTTCACCTGGTTGATGTGACTTACTTTGGGTTCAGCCTGGTATCTTGCACATACTCCAACTGCAAAGGCAATGTCAGGTCTGTTGGCTGTTAAGTATAGCAGACTTCCTATCATGCTTCTGTACAAGCTTTGATCCATATTTGCCCCACTTGTGTCTTTGGACAACTTTAAATGAGTAGGTGCAGGAGTCCTTTTATGACTGACATTCTCCATCCCAAATTTCTTGACAATATTCTTTGCATACTTGCTTCGAGACAAAAAAATTGAGTCTTCCATCTGTGTGACTTGTAGTCCAAGAAAGTAGGTCAATTCTCCCATGAGGCTCATTTCAAATTCAGCTTGCATCTGGTTAGCAAAATGTTTAACCATTTTATCTGACATTCCTCCAAACACTATGTCATCAACATAAATTTGAGCTACCATTATCTTTCCTCCTTCATCCTTGACAAAAAGAGTTTTATCCAAACCTCCTTTCCTGTATCCTTTGTCAGTGAGGAACTTTGTCAACCTTTCATACCAGGCTCTAGGAGCTTGTTTCAGACCATATAATGCTTTCCTCAATTTGTAGACATGATCAGGACAATTTGGATCCACAAATCCTTTAGGCTGTTCCACATACACTTCCTCATTTAAGTACCCATTTAGGAAGGCACTCTTCACATCCATCTGAAACAGCTTGAACTTAAGGAGATGAGCAACTCCCAAGAGAAGTCTGATTGATTCCAGTCTGGCTACAGGAGAAAAAGTCTCATCAAAATCAACCCCTTCAACTTGAGTGTATCCTTGACCAACAAGCCTTGCCTTATTCCTGGTGACAACTCCTTCAGCATCTGACTTGTTCTTGTAGATCCACTTTGTGCCAATGATGTTTGTTCCTTTTGGTCTAGGAACTAACTCCCATACTTCATGTTGCTTGAACTGGTTCAATTCATCTTGCATTGCTCCAATCCAGTATTCATCAGTCAAAGCCTCTTTAACATTTTTTGGTTCAATCTTAGACACAAAACAAGAGTTTGTGATGATTTCTCTAGATCTTGTAGTGACTCCACTGTTAGGATCTCCTATGATGAGTTCCTTAGGATGATCTTTCTGGATTCTGATGGAAGGATCTTTGTTATCTTCCTTTGATTCAGACTCTGATGGAGTAGGATTAGGCACATCATCCTTTTTAGACACTTGTGTTGAAGTCTCAAAGAGTGTCTCAACATCATATGAGACATTTGTTTCCTCATGGTGATCATCAATTATTACATTTATAGACTCCATCATAACTTTGGTCCTGGAATTGAACACCCTATATGCTCTGCTGTTGGTAGAGTATCCTAGGAATATTCCTTCATCACTTTTGGGGTCCATCTTTCTCCTTTGTTCACGATCTGTCAGAATATAGCATTTGCTCCCAAAGACATGGAAGTACTTCACTGTAGGATTTCTTCCTTTCCATAGTTCATAAAAGGGTGGATGATGTTCCCTTTCTCAAGGTGACCCTGTTGTGGACATAACAGGCTGTATTCATAGCTTCAGCCCAAAAATGAATAAGAAGCTTCTTGGCATGTATCATTGCTCTGGCAGATTCCTGCATAGTCCTGTTTTTCCTTTCCACAACTCCATTTTGTTGAGGAGTTATAGGTGAAGAGAACTCATGATTGATTCCTTCTGAGGAACATAACTCATCAAACTTACTATTTTCAAATTCCTTACCATGATCACTTCTGATTCTCACAATGCATCCTTCTTTTTCTCTTTGAATTCTTTTGCACAATTCCTTAAATACATCAAATACATCAGACTTTTCCCTAATGAAGTTTATCCAGGTGAATCTGGAAAAATCATCCACAACAACATAGGAATATCTCTTTCCACCAAGACTTTCCACCTGCATGAGACCCATCAGATTCATATGTAGAAGTTCTAGCACCTTAGAGGTGGTCATATGTCTTGTCTTTGGATGTGGCATTCTAGTTTGCTTTCTAACCTGACATTCACCACAGACTCTCCCTTCATCAATCTGAAGCCTTGGAATCCCTCTGACAGCCTCCATGGATATGATCTTTTTCATCCCTCTAAGATGTAAATGACCAAGTTTTTGGTGCCACAGTTTCACTTCCTTTTCTTATTTGGCTATAGAGCACACAAAAGATTAGTTAGTGTTCTCAGACTCCCATAAGTAACAGTTGTCTTTTGATCTGACTCCTCTCATTACAACTTCTTGTTTTTCATTAGTTACAAGACATTCAGACTTGGTGAAGTTGACCTTGAATCCTAGATCACATAATTGACTGATACTTATGAGATTAGCAGTCAAACCATTTACCAGCAACACTTCATTTAGGTTTAGAACTCTAAAGCAATCCAAGTTTCCAACTCCTTTAATTTCTCCTCTAGCACCATCTCCAAAAGTGACATAACTAGTAGTATGAGGTTTGACATCATTCAGCAGATTCTTGATTCCAGTCATGTGTTTAGAGCATCCACTGTCAAAGTACCAGTCTTCCTTGGCAGAAACTCTAAGGGAGGTGTAAGCTATCAGGGCTGCAGTCTTTTTCTTCCACCGTTGAGTATATGGTGCCTTGTTAGTCTTAGGTTTGACATATGGGGTCTGATTAGGATATCCATATAATCTGAAGCAGAATGGATTTATGTGACCAAACCTCCCACAATAATGACATCTCTATCTTTGATACTTTTTCTTCATATTTCTCTGTTCTTGATGTTGAGTCCTATGTTGTGACATCTGCTTTGACATTTGTTTATCAGGCCTGGTCTTCTTCTTGTCAACAGCAGATTTCTTTGCAGCCACAAATCCTAGACCAGACATGTTTCCTGCATTTTGTCCAGCCTGAAGGATTTCTTCCAACTTGTCAGTTCCATTTGTTAACATCTTGACAGACTTAGTCATCTGATCAAGTTTGGAGTTCAACATTAGAACTTCACCTTCGAGATGGCTTATAGTAGCAGTGTCTGCCTTCTTCTCAGCCTCCAACTTCACTATGAGCTTTTTCTGTTTCTCATTTTTCTGACAGACTTCAGCACTTCTGATACATAGCTTCTTGTAGGAGTCAGCAAGTTCTTCAAATGTCACTTCCTCATCACTAGAATCATTATCAGAGTTACAAACACCAGATAGTGCAGTAACTAGTTTAGCAGATTCTTCTTCAGAGTTACTTTCTGAGTCACCATCAAACCAAGTAACAAACATTCCTTTCTTTTGTTTCTTTAGAAAGGTAGGACATTCAGCTCGAATGTGCCCATATCCTTCACATCCATGGCATTGGATTCCTCTGCTTTGATTTCCCTTTTCTTCAGACTTAGTTCTTCTGCTGGAGTCATAGGATCTGCTAATGTCAGAGGAAATGTTCTTGACATTTGACCTTGACTTTGGGTCCATTCTCTTGATGAGTTTGTTGAACTGCCTTCCAAGCATAGCTATAGCTTCTGATATATTCTCTTCATCACTCTCATTGCTTTTATCTTCAGTATTGGATACAAGGGCTATGCTCTTGTTTTTCTTGTCAACATTGTCACTGATCCCCATCTCAAATGTCTGAAGTGACCCAATGAGTTCATCAACCTTCAAGTTGCAGATATCCTGAGCTTCCTCTATAGCAGTCACTTTCATTGCAAACCTTTTAGGCAAGGATCTGAGAATCTTTCTCACCAGCTTTTCTTCTGACATCTTTTCTCCCAATGCTCCTGAGGTGTTGGCAATTTCCAATATGTTCATGTGAAACTCATGAATGTTCTCATCTTCCTTCATCCTTAGATTCTCAAATTTGGTAGTGAGCATCTGAAGTCTTGACATTTTTACTTTGGATGTACCCTCATGGGTGGTTTTGAGAGTGTCCCAAACATCCTTGGCCAGTTCACATTGTTGTACTAGTCTGAATATGTTTCTATCAATTCCATTGAACAAGGCATTTAATGCTTTAGAGTTACCCATGGATAACTCTTCTTCTTCTTTGCTCCATTCTTCCTCAGGTTTCAGACTAGTCGTCCCATCTTTCCCAGTTATAGTGGGATGGTTCCATCCTTTGTCAGCAGCTCTCCAAGCTTTCTTGTCTAGTGACTTCAAGAAGGAAATCATACGAGGTTTCCAGTAGTCATAGTTTCATCCATCCAGAATAGGTGGTCTGTTCCCAAATCCTCCTTCCTTGTCCATATCGCCAGAAAATAATATCCCTAGATCTCACCCAGAAAGACAGGCAGGGTGCCTGCTCTGATGCCAATTGAAATTCTGGCAACAGATACTTAATGTCACAGTGAATGTTATGACACCGTATTTGACAAATTGTACACAAACCAAATAGTAATTTAAAAGACAGTAAAGAACACAATCAATTGTTAACCCAGTTCAGTGTATAACAACACCTACATCTGGGGGCTACCAAGCCAGGGAGGAAATTCACTATAAGAGGTATTAATTTAGGAATAAACAACCAGTTTATCTCCTTCACTTAAGACCTACCCAATGCAAATTCAATCTAAGTCCTACTTAAACCTGAGTTCCTACTCACTCCCCCTCAATCACAGCAGTGATACTAATCTACTGATTAATAAGATTATGAAGACATTCTTCAATACACACGCTTGATTTCGCTTCAAAGCTTTAATCAAGAGACACAACACTCGTGCTTCAAAGCTTTGAGTGATAAACAACCCTTACAACCAAATCCTACTCCAAGTCACTTATCAAGTGATAATTGCTTGGCTCACAGTAATTACTAAAACTATCTACAAAATGCCTTATTGATCTTCTTCAAAAAGTGCTGCACACCATTAGGATTCATGAGAAATATATATGCAGCCTATTCTTCATTTTGGGCTTCCATAAAAATAGCCAGGGTTAACCAAAGTTAACCTAAAGACATGGTCTTGGGCTTTCATCATAACAAATTAGGGTTAAGCAAGGTTAACCTAATATCCACCTGAGAATCTGATCTAGTCAATATACTTCAACTCAGAATAGCACACCAGATTCCTGAAAATTCTCAGGAACAATAAATCTGCACAACAACTTGATTAGTACATGATGTCTTAACATTGGTTATGACATCATGTATCCTGCTCACTGATTTTGGTAGAATTCAGTACATATGATTATAACTTAATCATCATGATATTCACTCATACTGAGTTGTTCCTGTAGAACATTCCTTCTGCAGAATTTGTCTTTATCCCAGAATGTTATGACATCAGTCATGACATTCGCAAATCTGGTTTTACCAAAAATTAATGCCAACAAACAAACACTTACACAAATAATCATATTTACACAAAGCAGACAAGTCCTTAGGTTTAGGCTTGCATGAGGTTTGTAGGTAAGTACCCTCTTGAAGTTTAGCTGGCTCAACCTGTCCAATAAATAGTAATCGGGTTCTAAGGGATCTCAATATCACCGATTTGTCTTCTCAAGCATTGTTTCAGCGCAAGCCTCTTTCACGGCGACTGGAACATCCTAAAAATCAAACCTCAATGAGTGTAGTATCGAGTATCTACCAACTTTGGACTACACCAAAGCCGATCATATCACTACATCCTAATGGCCGAGTTGGTCAAGTAAAGGTTCTAAAAGTCAGTTAGTTCTTCATGACATCACTCAGCGGCCCCGTATTCTCCTTGACTACTCAAGGGATACTGGTACCACAAATATGTCACACTAACATAGCTATTGCTTAGACCATGTCGGTATACCCACACAGTTTCCACAACATATTGCTACTTACCTATAAGGTATCCCAAATCCGGGTAGAGGATTTAAGCCCAAACAAGGAATCAAAATGTAAAGCATACAAGTCAAGCAATGAAATCAAGTAAAGGTGATCTAGCCCTAAGGTAACCACACTTTTAAGTTTCTCCCCAACAGAGTCACCAGTTTTGTAATGCGGTGGGAGAACTGACTTGGTTGTTTTGCGTTTGATCGCAATTATGCGGATAGCAAGAGTCTCCATCGACTTTTATTTTATCCAAAAGGAAAGGATGAAAAGAACAGGAAAGACCTTTCAAGATATTTTCTTGAGTTCGGGGGGTAGATTATGAAAAGGAAAGGTATTAGCACCCTTTTCATCCGTAGTTATCTACGGGCTCTTAGTTTCTTGCTAGATCACTTTCTTATGTTTGAATGTGTGCTTGTGGTGTGGGTTTTGAAAGTATTTTGAAAATGTCTTTGTAATGGTTCTCGTTTCTATAAGAACGCGTACAAAGTGTTGTTCGGAAAATAGTTCAAAGAGGTGTTTGTGGAATGTGTTTTTGAAAGTGATTTTGAAAATGTGTCTTTGTAATGGCTCTCTTCTCTATAAGAACGCGTACAAAAAGCTTTGTCCTTTGAAAATGTTTCAAGATGAAAGTGTTGGTGTAAAAAATGTTTTTTGTTGTGAGCAAGCGAGCAACTAGGAGCAACCTACCTACTCAAAAGGTCTTAAATGTTCTTTTCCTCCTCCTTTAGATGTTGCTATCTTACCATTGACTTGGTAAGAAGCCCCATCATTGGATGTGAAGGGACAGGTGCGGGTTAATCGTACAGTCATAGAAGGTAACCTACGGGACGTTTTAGCAATGTCGTTTAGGGACTAGATCGTTTACCGAAGGCAACATCGAGGGTCATCGAGGGACTACAATCTTTTATCGAGGGTCTTTGCTAAAACACCTATGTTCGAGGGACATGACTATGTTTCTGAGGCAACAAGCGAGGTTACCCTAGAGGTGCGCGTGTGAAAGTGTGTTTGATTCAAGTTAAATTTGTCTTTGATTAAGGTTATCTAGCTGTTGATTTTAAATCTTGCCATGCACGCCTAATTACTATACAGTATAAGGAAAATAGTAAATTGCGAAAATTAAAATTCTACGCTATTACAGAGTTTTCGGGAATGGGGGTACAGATTCACGAATGAGGATGGATCAATGCAATTAAAAGTCTAAACAGACAATCAATACAACCAAATCGAATTGAGCAATTAATTGAAACTACAACAAATCTATGAAGTAAAAATTAATTAACAAAGTAAAAATATGGAAATAAAGTTTTAGGTATTTTTCTTGAAAAGTTTGGAAAGAAAAATAAAATTCTATACTATTAAAGAAAATAATTAACTAAAGAAATTAAATCAAATGTATATATTTTTTTAGCTTTTAGTATTTTTTATTGTGTAGAAACTAAATAAATTAATAAAATGTTAACTAAATGATAAAATGTTAATTAATAAAAATTATTCATAAATTTTCGTAATTTAAATTTAGAACTAAGCTAATTAAGAAAATTATCTAACAAAACTACATGATTTATTAAATTAAAACAAATAAAATCAAAACTAACAAAACAAAGTAAAATGGTGGTGTTAAACTGACTATAGGTGTGAGAGGTAGAAATCTGGATGGGCCAGAAAAGAATTGTAAAGCCCAAAGTTATTTGTAAAAAAAGAAAAATATGTGTTTAAGAAAAAAATACAAAGAAAAAGAAATAAAACACCCTCCAGGAATCAAACTCAGAGCACCACACTTGCAAACCAACACTCCAACCACTACGCTATTCTGTTTCATTCGTTTATGATGGCACTTCAATAATACCAAAGGTTAAGAATTAAGTAATTTTGGGATAAAAAAATGGTGGGCCTGGGCCGAACCAGGTCGACCCAGGGTCCACCTTTGTTGTAATCGTAGACGTGTTGATGAAACCCTAAGGGGAAACAAATGAGGCAACGCCTCTTTCATGCAAAACAGAAGACACTTAACTCTTACCCTATTCCCAAATCCTTGCACGCTAAAAATCAACAAAGTTCCTATGTTTCCAACGGTTTCATACGATTGTTGTTCCATCACCATACCCAAACTCTCTCAAAATCATTCTCGCGCTATAATATGATATTACTCAAAATCATACGTGAAAAATCAGCGAGCCCAACAACCCAAAGCCTTTACAAATCTTGACTTGGTCGCTTATGAATTCACAGAGGTACATGAGAAGCAATTGATAATCACAGAAAGAGGAGAAATACGAAAGGGATAAAGGTTACCTCGTGAATATTCTAGGTATGCCACTAACTCTTCTTCTACTCTTCTTCTTTCTGGATCTGTGCGACCTCCTATGTTTTCTGTGTTTTTTATTCAATTTGTTTGCATTGTTACTGAATTCGTGAGGCTCTGGCTGAGAATGAATTGATGAGGGTTGCAGTTTTGTAGAAGAGAATGATTTGGTTCGGTTAAGGTTGAGTGATTGTCGCGGTTATGAGTTGAACGTGACGGAGGGTTCGCAGAAGTTTGTTGTTGACTGGTGTTGTAAAGTTGGACTGAAGGTTACAATGAGGAGATGGAAATAAAGGTTGAATAAGGAAGGTGCAGTAGGTTGAATAAGGTGATTTCTCTCTAAATTTTCTGTGATGCTTGTTCGTTGAGGATGTTTTTTTAGAGGTGAGTTCTGCTGAGTTTTCTGGCTTTCCCTCTTCAGTTTTTACTGGTTGTATCAAAAACTCTTTTGGTTTTGCTGGCTCGATTTATATGCTATCCCAATCCTCTCCTCCAACATGTTCCTCCTTATGGTCAAATAAAGGGTATAAATTGGGGGGAAAAGAATAGTAAATTTAAACAAATTTAGTACACCATTTTGTTGCTTTTGTATTACAGCTCCTTTGTTTTACTTATTTCGTGCAATAGTTGGCTGGTTGTGGATAGGGAAATAACAGACTTGACAATATGTTGAGCAGAACTTTGGACTGATATAGGGCTGTTTTGTAGTGGAGCGTTGCAGGCTGGTTTTTTTGGACTGTTAGGTGATATCTTTCTGTCTCTTTCTCTTTCCCTCTTCATCTTTCTATGATTTAAAACAATTGTGCCTTTTTACATAATTTTTGAAGGATTTGCCATTTAAGGAAATGATGACATAAGGTCTTTGGCCATGAACTAGTGTTAGCTGTTTTTATATTGGATAATTTTGATTTGTTTTGGTTATTGCACTTGTTGTTTTGTGCTTGGAAGCTTGGATGCAAGTCTGTCTTTTTTTTACAGCAACTGCTTGCCCGCTGTTCTACTGCTATATGCTGCTGTTGGCTGCTTTTGAAACCTGCCTTTGTGTTATAGTTTTGGCTTGTTGCTGCTTGCTATGTTGCTGCCTTATTGTTGTGCTGGTTTGCTGCTGCCTTGGTGCTTTGCTGCATCTGTTTTTGTACTTGGCAGTTTCAATTTTGCTTTTGAAATAGGAAAACATTTGCGAATTTCTATTCCCTTTTGTGAACCAAAAAGATCAAACTTTTTGTGATTTGCAAAAGTAGGAGATAATCCATGATTAAAAACAAAACTTTTTAGTTCTGATTCCAAATGCAAATCCTAATGATGAGTTTTCTTGTTTAACAAATCATTCTTGCTTGAATTTTTCACATGTTGATTGTTTGCTAATTTTTCTTTCTTTTGTTACATGTACGAGCAATTGGATGGCAAGCGAGGTTGAACGACAAAGAAGCCATGGCGAGGAGTGGATGATTTTCTTGAAGATTAAGCAAGAGAAAATTGAAGAAGCAATATATATATATATATATATATATATATATATATATATATATATATATATATATATATATATATATATATATATATATATATATATATATATATATATATATATATATATATATATATATATATATATATATATATATATATATATGTAAACAAAACACTTGTAGTTTGTATTGTAACTTATAACTTTGTAACATAAATTGATGGAACTTGAAGTTTGTAAATCTCTTGTAGTAATGTAACAACTTTGAATGATTTGCGAGATAGAAACTCGAAATTTCCTTGTGTAAACTCATTGGTCTCAAAAGCTTGAAGGAGATTGACACATAAGTGAATCAATGCGATTTCGAACATGTATTGAGTGAAGTTTGTTAGATAATATTGGATGTGTTTTGAACATTGTATACCCTCTTGATTCCATGAAACTTGCACTCAAAATGAAACTCACATGCCATGCTCGATTCAAATGGAACTTCATCGCCAAACCTGAATTCAATCTCTTGATTATAAAACATATGCTTTAAAAGTATTCATCAATCTTGTAAAGTTAACAACTTCAACATGAGAATCATAGTAGTGAGAAAACAATTGTGGTATGAATTGAAATTAGGAATTAAGAACATTCAAAATCAAGCAAATGACCTGTGATGATTCGATAACTTTCAAAGTCTTCCAAACATAATTTTCCTTTGATCTTTGAATATAAAATTGTAAACGACATTACTTATGACAATATGCAGAAATAATCGTCTCAAGATCTTGGAATTTGAGGAAATCACAATTCTTAGAAGTCAGACGACAATTACTTAAGATTAGGTCAAAGTCCATGAAGCGACCCCTAAAGTATTCGAATTTTGGTGATCTTTCACACGTAATCAGTTCTTGATTTGTGAAGAGAAATTAGAGATGAAGTCAAGGAGAGTCATACGCAAAAAGAACAGCTCAAAAGTATCGAATAATGAAGAAGTTACAATGATTTGAACTTGATCTCGCAAAGGTCGACTTTTGGATCAATGGAGTCATTTTCAGTCATCTGAACCATCGACTGAGCAAAATTGCAATGCAAAGTTTGAAAACTGGCATGAACTTCCTTGAGGAGACATGAAGATCTATGAAGACCATTTGAAACCTTGGAGACTCAATTTTCTTTGGGAAATAACAAACCCTAATTGTTGAATTACTGCCTAGGAAGAGAATCTGTCTGATCAACTTTGAGCCAAATTGAGTATTCGAGAAACCCTATGATAGTATCTTTAATAAAAAATGGGAGGGAAAATTTTGGGGTACAACACGTGTCAACACATGTGTTGTTATTTTAAAGCTTGTAATCCTTTGTATGTCGACTCATCCTTTACTTTGTGTCAACATATGCCTCACAAATAAATCTATGTATCGACACATACGATTTTTGTGTCGGCACATGTGATGCTGTTTTAAAGCATGTAGCTTCTGTTTCTTCATGTCAACTCATCCATCATTTCATGTCGACACATGTGTCCATTCCTGCCATCATGTGCCGACACATGACTTACATGTGTCGACACATACTGGACCAAATCTTAAAAATCAGTTTTCTTTTCATGTTTCTAGGTTTTCTTTTTGCCTAAAGTCTCACACCTATATATACTTCATACATGCATCATTTTTGACCTGGTAAAACTATAAACACTTAAGTCATTTGTCGACACATGACTTACATGTGTCGACACATACTGAACCAAATCTTAAAAATTAGTTTTCTTTTCATGCTTTTAGATTTTCTTTTTGCCTAAAAGTATCACACCTAAATATAATTCATACATGCATCATTTTCAACCTGGTAAAACTATAAACACTTACTTCACTGCTCTTCATCTTCAACCTTGACCCTATGCATACACACAAACAAAGTACACATAATCATTCATTATTTGAGTGCCATCTAGACTTAGTTGATAACGTTCCAGTTAGGTTGGTTATAACCTAAGATTGGGTTGAGAATCAAGGGAGTTTCATCTGGAAAAACTGAGTGTTTGTCCTCCAAGATCATTATGGATTTGGGGGTTATTTCAATAAGAAAACCGAGTTGGGGTTTTCCTTTAAGATCATGACGATTTGAAGGTTTTGGACAAGGCTACACAATTTGGATTTGATCGAGTGGAGACCTTGAAGGACAAGTGGTTCTTGCAATCCTAGTAGCGTGAGATGGTGAATCAAATGGGTAGTTCTTGGGTTACAATAATTCACAATTAGGATTGGGCCAAGTGAACATTGAAGACAAATTTCCTTCACCTTAGTAGCGCAAGACGGTGGATTAGATTGGTTTGTTAGGGTGCAATAGTTGCAATTGATCATGCGCGAAAGCTTTGGAGATAAAGTACGCAAAAGAGTAGCAAACTTCGATAAATAAATTGGCAATCTGTTGTGTTCTTGGTCTTGGTGTAGATCAAAAGAAGAGAAGGGGTTGAATCAACAACAAACGGTTAAGGTTCGTAAGGGTTTCTCTTGTAAAGAATACTTTTGCAATAAGTAAGAAATTATCTCAATTCCAAAATGGAATTGGGGGGAGATTATCCATAGTGAGGAAGATTGGTGAACTTCCTAAACAAATCCTCGTATCGTTCTCTCTCTCTCTCTCTCTCTCTCTCTCTCTCTCTCTCTCTCTCTCTCTCTTTATATATATATATATATATATATATATATATATATATATATATATATATATATATATATATATATATATATATATATATATATATATATATATATATATATATATATATATATATATATATATATATATATATATATATATATATATATATATATATATATATATATATATATATATATATATCTCTTTAAAATTTCATTAGCAATTTATTATACTCTTGATTGTGCAAATTGATCAGGTTAGAAATATTCCTTGAAAGTTTAAATCATTTTATTGTTGTTCTTACAATCCCTTTGATTGTAAGAGGTTTTAGCATCAACGAAATTCAAAGGAAATTCTGAAAAATCAAAGTGCACACTAAGTGTTCAATAAATTGTCTAAATAAGTTTTACCTTCAATTTCATTGGAAATAGGTTACTTGATTAATTATGTTCAAATTATATGATTGATATTTTTCTATTTTGCTCACTTATCATCTTTACTTAACGTGAATTAATTGAATGCATATCTGAGGTCCAATAATTGAGTGCGTTTATAAGTCCACATTAGTTGGCGTCTATGATACCTCCTGCTCTATAAGTCCGTACCAGACGATGTTTGTTATTATTTTTCTCTGTAAGTCCCCTTCAGTTGGCGTTTGATTATTATTTGCTTTGCAAGTCCACACCAGTTGGCGTCTGTTATGTTTTTAAGTCAACCTTCATTTTACACCTCTCTCAAACTTATCTCTCAGCTGGATCCTATCATTAGAGCTCAGTCTTCTTGGACATCATCATACACCATTATTAAACCCCAAAGTGTAAATTTTATGGTTCTTTTAGTATTTAATTTCCTTACACCTCGAACGTTTGAAAGGAAAGAGTCAATCTCACTTTCAAGTTTAAGATGATTAAATAGGGGCAGCTGTTGCACCCCAAAATTTGTCCTATTGATTTCAATCATAATTGACTTATGCTTCACATTCATCAGAATCTATCCATTAGGTCAACAATCTCACAATCATACATATAAGGTATGGGATCACATGTTTTCTGGTGATTTGTGTTTTCCATTTAAAAGAAGAAGAGTTGTCTCCCAAAGTTTGGATCATCATCATGATCATCATTATTATCAACATTCTCTCAGATTATTCTATGGAACTAGGATTTGACTTCATCAAGGAAGCAAGTCATTTTCGATTGAGATTATAGTCTTCAAGCATCTAAAGTTCATTGCTCAAGTCATTTGACCGTCAAGACTTTTATGGGTGGAGATAAAATCGAGATT